>CP106732.1:165622438-166892438 GCA_025506655.1 Gossypium rotundifolium | reverse complement strand
ACAGATTTTGGAGATATGAGAGAGGAGCTTTTGCTCCACGAACCTTCTTTTAGAACTGAAAATAGGGAAAGTCTAGCTTAGGACTATAAACAAGTGCTTCTCAGGAGGCAACCCGAGCACTAACCTCTCCAACATCATACTTTTAACTGTTCAGCTTCTAACTAATCTAATAAAGTGCAGGTTTTAGACCACACGGCGTTACACACGGGCGTGCCCGTGGCCTTGTGGAAGCCAAGAGACAAACCACGGGTGGGCCAATAACCGTGCACGATGAAGAAGAATTTGTTTTCCCAAACACGGTCTACGATAAGAGACCACGCCCATGCCAACTACGCGTGCGAGGTTACTGACTTATCGAACACGGGTGAGACACTGCTGTTCCCTCTACCCGTGTAAAGATACTGACTTATTGAGCATGGGTAAGACACTTTCGTGCCTGATGACCGTGTGAAGATACTAACTTTCTACACATGGGCTACACACGCCTGTGCTACCTAACCATGCCAACACACTGCCTTTTCAGGAACAGGCGTGGCATCTGAAAAATGGGCGTGGGTGAACCAACACGCTTAGACACACGGCCGTGCGATACGGCTATGTAATTCAACACACCCTCGGTCCACGGGCGTGGGAACGTGTTAGATTAGAAATCCTATTTAAATCCCATAGCCCTTCTCCTTCTCCCTCATTCTTTCCTCCTTCTTTTTTCTTTCTTAGAAAAGGTGTCCAGACTCTTGAGCTACATTAGAATCATGCCGAAGAAGCATAAGAAGGCAAACATTGTCTCCTCAAAGGAGACCCTAACACATAAGTTCATGCGCGGCCGCTTCATCCAAAAACCAAGCCAAGGGTTTTTTAGACCATTTAAATTTTTCTTGACGTTTATTTTCCCCTTTATCCTACTTATCTATACTTCTCTTCTACTTAACATATTTTAATTTCTTTTAGTTTCTTGGTTTTTGGTTCTAAAGGCTGCTTGAGAATCACACACCACAGCCTTAGAGGTCACACCCACCTCGCGAACCATCCAACAATAAGGACTCCTTAGTCCATTAGTCTTTTCTTTTAATTTTAGTTTTTTTCTTAGTCTCCTTCTCTTTATTTTCTTTGTCTTTAGTTATAATATTAGTATATTATTAATGTTTCTTTTGATTTCTTGGTTATATCTTTGCAGGCTACCCAATTTCTTTATCTAGCACAAAGCTCATTGGTAGACACCCCACCAGGCCCATAGAAAACACCACCACCGCCTCTTCCACCCACCTTCCACCACGACCTCTGCCAACTCCTAGAATCATCCAAAATTCAAGAAGTGTCACTTCTCCCCTTCTCTTTTGATTACATTATTGCTTATCTATCTTTGTACATTGAGGACAATGTACATCTTAAGTGTGGGGGGTAAAAGTACCTAACTTTTTGCATTATTCCAAAATCCTGAATTTTAGTCTTGTTCCTAAGTAATTTTCTCATATTATCAATTAGGGTGAAATTTCTAATGATTTATAATTTTTATTGATATTTTTTTGAGTAAGTCATTGATAATTGTGCATTAATAATTTATACTTGAAGAATACTAGAGAATCAAGCATGATAAGTCTATTTTTCAAGAATCAAAAAAAAATTTCTAGGTTGTTGAACTGAATTTGAATATTACCTTGAAGTTTGAAATTTACAGGATTGATGTCAAATACCCATAATTTTTGTGAGATTTGAGCCTTATAGAGCATATATTCTTTTTCATGCTTACTTTATTGATTATGCTTGTGTCAACACTGAATCGTTATTCTAGAACTTGCCTTGATTATACATGTCGAGACCACATTAATTGATTTGATATACTGAGATGATAAAGGCACCTAGGTTTTAACCCATTCACTCCACTAAAAAGCCTACCTTCACAAATTAATGCTTAGTGAACCCATTTGGTCCTAACAGCTCTTTTTATTGATTTACCCGCTAATACTAACCCAAAACCCTTTGTATTTGTTATCACCATTCTTTTGACTACCCTTTTATTGAGAATTGATTTGATCAGTTGCCGAATTAGTTTATTTCAGTTGATAAAGTTTTCTTTATTATATTTCTATTTGAAAAAAAAGTATATTCAGCATTAGTAATATAAAAGTGAGCTTGTACATTTAAATTTCAATTATCAAAGAAAAAGCTCGTAGTATTATTAGTTTCAAAGTTTCAAGTGATGTAATCATTTACTTCCTAGTTCAGTGTTCTTAGTAGGTAATTTATCAGGTCAATCTCAATTCTTAAACCTTCTAATTTAGCCTTTATCCACACCTTTAACCTAAGCCCCGTTACAACCCTGATTAAAGACCTTTTGATCTGTTTATCATCTCATATTCAGTGGTGGAGATTTGATTTTCAGGCAAGCCTATGGAATTAACTTTTCAGGTTAGACTTATGTGTGCTTTTTCTTAAACCTTAAACACTTCGAGTGCTTTGAGTGAATCTTTAGTGAGGATGTCAATCCTTACCAGTTTTGAATTAAAGGTAATTATTTAGATAAGGGGAGACACCTATGTTTTCGTGCTACAAACATATGGCTTATATTGTTCGAATCTTTAGGACCCTTTGAGTTAAATCATCCATGTATAGATTATCTATGAATTATGATGAGACATTATTAATAGTAATTATGAATTGTGGAAAGTTTGTTTTAATTATAAGTTGAGAATTTTGCTTGAGGACAAGCAAAAGCTTAAGTGTGGGGGTATTTGATAAACCGTAAAAGTAACATATCTTAGGCCCACATTTAGTATGCTTTTGGATGATGTAGCCCTTGATTTATGTTAAAAGGTGCTCTTAATCCTTTCTTTTCATGTTTTTACTTAGGAAAGCACCCGATGATGAAAAGAACAAGAAACGGGCTTAAAATGGGCCAATTTGGGCCAAAGAGGAAATCAACACGGCCTAAACTTCAAGCCACACGACCGTGCCTTGACAATTAACTAAGACACGGCCATGCCACAATTTACACGGCCATGCCCCATTCGACAGAATCGAGACACGGCCTGAAAATGATTTACACGAGCGTGTACCATGGCCGTGCCCCTACCGCAGGAGAGAGCAATTTCACTCGGATTTGGATACTTTGAGGTAAAGAAACACATTCCAAAGCTTATTCAAACACCCGAGTAGGAAGTTTATTTGAATTAGGACACTTAGAGGCCAAGTGAAGCATTCTAAAAGTCTACATAAACACCCTAAGTGTAACTTTGAAAGGGCGATTAGCTAGGCCAAGGCCAGAGAGCCGAAGGCTTAATTGTGGGAATTACTCAAAGATAGCCAGTTGATCCATCTCAAGGAGCCGGAATTCTACTCAAGACGGCGGATTTCTCCTTCAATTCCTTCACGGGGTTTTGGGGATTTCTTATGTTTTGTTTTATCTTTTCTCTCGAGATGTTTTCTTTATTTGTTATGAACTAAACTCTTCAGATACCTGAAGGGGATGAAACCTAGATGAATCTTGTTATTGTTTTCTGAATTATATGATAAATACTTAGTTTATTCTTAATTATGCATGCTTAATTCAAATATGATGTGCTTAGGTGGAGGAGGAATAGACCCTAATTAAGAGTAGATCTAGCATAATTAAGCCGAGTTGATTGCACGCCTAGAGATAGGGTGACGAGATTTTGCCGGATTAGGGAGAAACCTAATATGGGAATCCATAGATCGATTTACTACTATTCTAGGGGGTTATTATAAGAGAACGAGAGTTCCACTAATTAACCTAGGGTTAGACGTTATTCCCCTCAAGAGAGGGTTTAATATACGTTAAGGAGTCTTACGGATCAAGCTAAGTGAATAAATCGTAGATTCAGTGTTAAATAATAAGTGAAGTCTAGGTGGATTCTTCCTGAGGGTATCGTCGTGATCAACTGAGTTTCCCTTCAAGTTATTTCCCAATTCATTCTTTTTATCTTTGCATCTTTGGTTTAGTAGTCGTTAGTTTAGATTAAAGCAAACTCCACTTATTTTAGGCTAAATAATAAAAAGAAAGTTAGTATTAGTACTTTTAGTTCCTTTGGATTCGACAATCCAGTCTTGCTTAAGCTATACTACTGTTCGATAGGTACACTTGCCTTATGTCGTTGTCAGAGTTAGTTTCCAGGTTTGATCATTCTCTTTATAAATTTTAAAACTCGACAAAAACAACGATCAGTCACACAGCCAAACCACGCGCCCGTGTGTCAGGCCGTGTACCCTTCAAAATGACCTCATACGCCCGTGTGCTAGGCAATGTGAAGCTACTGACTTGCTTTCTAAAAAAGTTTTAGGAGACACACGACCGTGTCACCTGGCCATGTGTCACATATGGCTGAGACTCACATCCGTGTCTCTGCCCGTGTGGACAAAAATAGGTCATTTTTAAGCCATATTTCTCACCCAATGTGGTACCAACCTAAACACATCAATTTGCATATAACCGTGACATAAATAGGCACTCAAAACCAACCAATATCAAGTTTATAGCATGTACTTTCACACATACAACATGATGTCCATAAACACATTCATTTGACCACTTTAAAACATACCAAAAATACTTCCAAAGTCTACCTAAATGGTTAATTACATATATGAAACATTGTGCCTAAAACTTATCATGCACACACATTCTCAATTCCAACCATTTAGTGACAACACCCAATTTCACAAGCAAGGCATTCATATAGCAACTATACACCACATATCATAAGGCCATTTAAACATATATACATATCAAAATACATGACCACCTTACAAGCCAATTCAAATGGCCAAAACACAACAAGACATATAGGCCATATTAGACAAAATACCTAGACATGCCTTCTAACTCAAAATCCAAATTACCAAAATAAGAGTTTGATAGTATGACGCGATCTCCGACAACTTCCAAACTGAGTGAGCTTTTGAATCTTTATAAAACACGAAAATTAAAATGGAGTAAGCAATTTAAGCTTAGTAAGTTTGTATAACTAATAAATACAACTTACCAAATCAACCACAATTTAGGTAAACACAATTTTAAAGCATAGATACAACTTAACTTAGCTCAAAGTCTATCACACAATCACAATCATGTTAGCCATGTATTTATATATCAAATATAAATCACTTCTCGTATTTCACATGAATACCTGTACTAGTTCGTATTGAACTCGCGTAACCTCATATCATCATTGTGCCCATTGAACAATTTAGAATACTACTAGATACTCGGGTATCTTGCACACTAAGTGCCAATACGTGGTCAAAACCATCTCTATCTCCTATCTCATATAGATGCTCACTATCGAGCCATCATTGGGTCTGCTCACACAAGTTGTCAGTCAAGACATACCTACAGTCTTTGCTTTCACACAAGTCAGTAAAGTAAGCGCAACACATGCCAAAAACTCACCACCGTAGAGTATACGTATGAGACCAAAGACTCAAAACATGGTAACCCCTAATGACATGTCATTTGTATCCTATCTATTCCTAAGGATCAACTGGGATCCTTACGTCATCAAAACTTCGTCAAATATTTCCGTGGAGTCGTACCATTACAATTATAATAAAGCATTTTAAACACATATAATTTAATGCTTATTAACATATGAACTTACCTCGAATTAGTACGAAGAAAATTGATCGATTAGTCCACTACTTTGTCTTTTCCTCGATTTAATTCCAAAGATTGTTTTTCTTGATCTATATAAACAAATTTAACTAACTTAATTATCATACTATTCAATTCAATCCAAAATTCATGTTATGGTAAAATTATCATTTTACCCCTATACTTTTAACTGCTTTACAATTTAGTCCCTAGGCTCGTGAAATGAAATTTATGCAATTTCACCCCTAATCAAGCCTAGCCGAATTTAATACATGCTCATAGCAACCCATAAATTTCACAATTTCACACATTTCTCAATTAAACCCCTAACTGACAAATTTATCAAAAATTCTTTTACAAAAATTGTTTATCTAAAAACAACCATTATTTTTCTACCATTAAACTTCAAAACCCAAACATGCAAATTAATGGAAAAACTCAAACACTTTAATAATTTCACAAATTAGTCCCTAGGCTAGCTAGATTAAGCTACAACAATCTTGGAAACATAAAAATTAACAAAAACGGAACAAGAATCACTCACCAATTGAGCTTCAAAGATGTCAAACCATAAGGAACAAAAATGGCTTCTTTTACCCTTCACAATCAGTTGAAGAAGAAAAAGAAAAGATGATGCCTTTTAATGTTTTATTTATTTTATCATTTATTATTTTTTACCAATAACCTTTACAACATTTAAAAATAAAAAAATTACCAAGCCATGCTCAACCACTATCATCTTTAATGGTTTAATTACCACATAAGGACCTCCACTTTAAAGTTCTATAGCTATTTAACACATTTAGCTAATAGAACACAACTTTCGCATTTTACGTGATTTAGTCATTTTCATCAAATTGAACATGTAAACGTTAAAATTTCCTAACGAAATTTTTATACTATAATTCTATCATGCTGTAGATATTAAAATAATATTAAAATAATTTTTTTGACCTCATATTTGTGTTCCCAAAACCACTGTTCTGATTTCACTAAAAATGGGCTGTTACAATTCTCCCCCTTTAAGAATTTTCGTCCTCGAAAATCATACCAGAGAATAGGTGAGGGTATTGTTTTCGCATAGCTTCCTCAGGTTCCCAAGTAGCCTCCTCAATTCCATGACGTTTCCATAGAACCTTCACTAAGGCTATACTTTTGTTTCTTAACTCTTTAATCTCTTGAGCCAAGATTTTGATCGGTTCTTCGTTATACGACATATTGGACTGAATTTCAATCTCTGTCGGAGAAATTATATGTGAAGGGTCTGATCGGTACCATCGTAACATTTAGACATTAAAAACATTATGAATCTTTTCCAACTCTGATGGTAACTCAAGTCGATATGTCATTAGCCCTATTCTCTCTATAGCCTTGTATGGTCCGATAAATCACATACTCAACTTTCCTTTGCGACCAAATTGGAGAATTCTTTTCCAAGGCGATAGTTTCAGAAACACTTTATCATCGACTTAAAATTCAATATCCTTACGTTTTAAATTCGCATACGATTTCTATCGATCTGAAGCTGCTTTCAACCTATCACAGTCACTTTCACTTTCTCTTCAGTCTCTCGAATCAAATCAACCCCGTGTATCTTTTTTTCACTGAGCTTGGTCTAGTATAATGGATTTTGACATTTACAACCATATAAAGCTTTATATGATGCCATCTTTATACTCGATTGAAAACTATTATTATACGCGAATTCAACCAACGGCAAATATTTTTCCCAATCACCTTCGAACTCTAAAACATAGCATCGAAGCATATCTTCGAGAATCTGAATCACTCTCTCAGACTGACCATCGGTTTGAGGGTGAAATACAGCGCTAAAATGCAACCGCGTACCCAAAGCTTCTTGTAACTTCTTCAAAATCTGAATGTAAACTGCGGATCTCTATCCGAAATAATAGAAACCGGTGCTTCGTGCAATCTGACAATTTTAGAAATATACAACTCGGCTAATCTTTCAAGCGAGAAATATGTATGTACCGGAATAAAATGTGCGGACTTCGTCAAACAATCAACAACGACCTAGATAACATTTTTCTTTTTCGGAGATAGGTGTAATCTCGATACGAAATCCATCGTAATTCTATTCCACTTCCACTCCGGTATCATCACTGGCTGCAATAGTCTTGAAGGCACTTGATGTTCTGCCTTAACTTGTTGACAAATCAAGCATTTCGATAGAAAATTAGAAATGTCATGTTTCATACCCCACCATTAGTACATTTGTCTCAAATCACTGTACATCATAGTACTTTCTAGATGACCAGACAAGCTCCCACTGTGTGTTTCATGCAAAATTTTCTGTATAAGCTCAGGATTCCTCAGCACACAAACTCTACCTCAGAACAACAAGCAATCATCGAATCCGATCTGAAGCTCTGAATTAGTAGTCAACTCGCACTGTACTCTTTTAGCTTGCAATTCATTATCACATTTCCGAGCTTCGCAAATTTATTATAAAAACATCGGTTTAACTTTTAACTCAGCTAAGATTAAACCATCATCAGACAAGGTCAATCGCATATTCATCGCTCTCAGAGCAAACAAAGATTTTTCTACTTAAAGCATCCGCGACCACATTTGATTTTCCCGGGTGATAATCAATTACTAACTCATAGTCTTTCAAAAATTCAAGCCATCTTCGTTGTTTCAAGTTTAAATCTTTCTGTGACATCAAATACTTCAAGCTCTTGTGATCGATAAATATGTGGCACTTCTCACCAAAAATATGGTGTCGCCAAATTTTTAATGCAACCACAATAGCTGCTAATTCCAAGTCGTGTGTCGGATAATTCTTCTTGTGCATTTTTAATTGCCTGGAAGCATATGCTATCACTTTGCCTTCTTGTATTAAAACACATTCTAAACCGTTCAATGATACATCACTAAAAATCACAAATTCTTTACCCGACTTAAGCTGAACCAAAACTGGTGCTTCAGTTAACGGTGTTTTCAACTAACTAAAAATCTATTGACATTTCTCAGACCACTCAAATTTTACATCTTTCTGTAATACCCGAATCATCAGTGTAGCTATCATTGAGAACCATTTAACGAATCTCCGATAATAGCCTGTTAATCCTAAGAAACTTCTGACCTCGGATATGTTTCTTGGTGGTTTCTAGTCAACAATATTTAAAATTTTGCTAGGATTAACTCTAATACCATCCGCCGAAATAATGTATCCCAAAACTCTATCTTCTCGAAGCCAAAACTCACATTTGCTGAATTTAGCATATAGTTGTTTATCTCTCAATGTTGGTAACACAATCTTTAAATGCTCGGCATGTTCCGACTCATATCAGGAATAGATCAGGATATCATCAATGAATACAATAACAAATCAGTCTAAATACTGTCTGAAAATTCTATTCATCAAATCCATAAATACTACAGGAGCATTAGTTAACCCAAATGGCATAACAAGAAATTCATAGAGCTCGTACCTAGTTCTGAATGCAGTTTTTGGCACATCCAAATCTTTAACTCGTAACTGATAATAACCAAATCACAAATCAATCTTTGAGAATATCGTTTCGCCTTTCAGCTGATCAAAAAAATCATCAATTCTTGGCAATAGATACTTATTCTTAATCGTAACCTTGTTAAGCTGTCGAAAATAAATGCATAATCTCATTGATCCATCTTTCTTCTTTACAAACAAAACTGGTGCACCCCAAGGTGAAAAAATCGATCGTGCAAAACCTATATCTATCAACTCTTGCAACAGAGCTTTCAACTCTTTCAACTTTATAGGAGTCATTCTGTATGGAGCTATCGATATCGGTGATGTTCCCGGAACTAGCTCAATAGCAAACTCAACCTCTCTGATTGGTGGCAACCCGAGTAACTCTTTTGGAGACATATCTAAATATTCACAAACCACTGGCATTGATTCAATCTTCAATTCAGACACCTTTGTATCCAGTACATATGCAAGGTAAGCATTGCAACCTTTTCTTACATACTTCTGCGCTAACATAACCAATATCACAATAGGCAACTCACTAGAATCATCGAATTTAATACGAAAAGTCATCGTTCTGACCTTTTAATACAATAAGCTTTCGTCTACAGTTTACAACAACATCATGCAGAGTTAGCCAATCCATACCCAAAATCACATCAAACTCATCAAACAGTAAAATCATCAAATCGGCTGGAAAACTGTAACCCCGAGTCATCAAAGGACAATTCTTGTAAACTTTATCAATTAGGACATACTGACCGAAGGGGTTCAATACCTTAACCACGAATTCACTAGACTATACCGATAAACTCTTACTAGACACTAAATTTGTACATACATAAGAATGGGTTGATCCAGGATCAATCAAAGCAGTTACATCAGTGTTATAAAGAGAAAAAATACCGGTGATAATATCTGGCACCGATGCATCTTCGCGAGCGTGAATAGCATAAGCTCTGACTGGCGCTCATGCCTCGGATCTCATAGTAGAATCCTTCGTTGCACCTTGGCTACCACTAATATTTCCAGTATTTCGGGGTGGTCTCCCTCTTGCAGCTGTATTGCTCAGTCAAGTATTCGAAAGTTTGTCTTTCTCAGGTAACTCAGGACAATCCTGAATGAAATGCTCCTACGAGCCATATCTGAAACATGCTCTATCATTCATTCGAAATTCTCCAAAATGTCGTCTACCACATCGTTGAGAATCAAGTTTGTTGGCCTTAACACTACCAACACTCGCTACTGAAGTGGCTTGAGCTTTTGAACCTGCGTGTTGTTTACAACGATCTATGTTAGAATATCCCACTGAAGCAGCCGAACGATTTTGAAAATCCTTCAATTTCTTTGACGATGAATGATATGATTTACCCGTTGACCTCTTTCTCAAATTTCTAGCCTCAGAGTCGGCTCTTCTCTTTTATTTGATAAACTCCTCGGCTTTGTGAGTTCTATCAACTAAAACCATAAATTCTTTCAGTTCAAGTGTCCCGACTAAGAGCTTGATATCTTCATTCAACTCGTCTTCAAACCGTTTAAGCATGAACACTTCAATTGGAATGCACTCTCGGGCATACTTACTTAATCTGACAAACTCTCTTTCATATTCAGTTATCGTCATACCACCCTATTTCAGTTTTAGAATTTTTTTACGCTTTTGATTGAGGAATCGTTGACTTATATATTTTTTTTGAACTCTGACTAAAAGAATTCCCATGTAACATGTTCCCTCGGTACTACAGAAATTAAAGTGTTCCACCACTGGTACGCAACATCTTTCAGAAGAGATACGACGCATTTAACACATTCCATTGCCGTACAAGACAAATCATCAAAGATCCGAATCGTATTCTCAAGCCAAAACTTGGCTCTCTCAAGATCATCATCAGCTGTAGCTCTAAACTCTTCGGCCCTATACTTTTGAATTTTATCAACAAGTGGTTTGCTCAAGCATACAAGTTCTAAAACTTGAGGAGCTACAGGGATCGATTGGGGAAAAGGCAGAGGCAGAGGCTGCTGAGCAGCCAGGTTTGTTCGGACAAACTCAACGAACCACTCGTTCATCATCTGGAAGAAGGCTTCCTTAGCCTCTCCTCCACGACCCTTAGCCATTGGTTTAGACCCAGACTACACTGCCCCTCAAACGGAGGCTGACGCGTTACTCTCAACATCATCGGAGTCTGTTCGATTGGAATCCATTACTAAATGAAAAACATGATTTTAAACTATCAAGAGATGTCACACTATCACAGGTTAATAAATGACATGTATAGCTAGACTCACACACGCTATGTTAGTCCAAGAATTGACTAAACTTAAGCTCTGATACCAATAAATGTAATACCCCTAACTCGTATCCGACGGCGAAACAAGGTGACGGAGCATTACTGGACTTATAAATTAAACAATCATACATTTCATATTCATTTCTCATTCAAAACAAAAGCCATTCAAATTCATTCATATGGTCCCTAATACGATGGTTTGGGACTAAACCGATTACTCAAGAAAGTTTTAGAAAAACATTGAGATTTTATTCAAAATGTAGGGGACACACGCCTGTGTGGCCAGGCCGTATGTCTCACAAGACCAAGTGACATGCCCATGTCTCAAGTCGTGCGAGCTTTCGAAATGGGGACACACGACCGTGTCCCAGCCTGTGTAACTCACTGACTTGGGTCACACGGCCAAACCACACGCCCGTGTGTTAGGCCGTGTACCCTTCGAAATGACCTCACACGCCGTGTGCCAGGCCGTGTGCTATGCCGTGTGAATCTACTGACTTGCTTTCTAAAGAAGTTTTAGGAGACACACGACCGTGTCACCTGGCCATGTGTCACATACGGTTGAGACACACGTCCGTGTCTCTGCCCGTGTGGACAAAAATAGGTCATTTTCTAAGCCATATTTCTCACCCAATGTGGTACCAACCTAAACACATTAATTTGCATATAAACATGACATAAATAGGCACTCAAAACCAGCCAATGTCAATTTTATAGTATGTACTTTCACACATACAACATGATGTCCATAAACACATTCATTTGACCACTTTAAAACATACCAAAAATAATTCCAAAGTCTACCTAAATGGTCAATTACATATATGAAACATTGTGCCTAAAACTTATCATGCATACACATTCTCAATTCCAACCATTTAGTGACAACACCCAATTTCACAAGTAAGGCATTCATATAGTAACTATACACCACATATCATAAGGCCATTTAAACATATATACATATCAAAATACATGACCACCTTACAAGCCAATTCAAATGGCCAAAACACTACAAGACATATATGCCACATTAGCCAAAATACCTAGACATGCCATTTAACTCAAAATATAAAGTCTAAATTACCAAAATAAGAGTTTCATAGTGTGACGTGATCTCTGACAAATTCCAAGCCGAGCGAGCTTCTGAATCACTATAAAACACGAAAATTAAAACAGAGTAAGCAATTTAAGCTTAGTAACTTCGTATAACTAATAAATACAACTTACCAAATCAACCACAATTTAGGTAAACAAAATTTTAAAGCATAAATACAACTTAACTTAGCTCAAAGCCTATCACAATCACAATCATGTTATCCATATATTTATTTATCAAATACAAATCACTTCTCGCATTTCACATGAATACCTGTACTAGTTTGTATTGAACTCGTATAACCTCATATCATCACTGTGCTCGTTGAACCATTTGGAATACTATCGGATACTTGGTATCTCGCACACTAAGTGCCAATATGTGGTCAAAACCATCTCTATCTCATATCTCATATAGATGCTCACTATCGAGCCATCATTGGGTCTGCTCACACAAGTTGTCAGTCAAGACATAGCTACACGGTGCTGCTCACATAAGCTGTAAAATAACTGTAACACATGCCAAAAACTCAGCCACCGATAGGACGTATGAGACCAACACTAAAAACATGGTAACCCCTAATGACATGTCATTTGTATCCTATCTATTCCTAAGGATCAACTGGGATCCTTACGTAATCAAAACTTCGTCAAATATTTTCGTGGAGTTGTACCATTACAATTATAATAAAGCATTTTAAACACATATAATTTAATGCTTATTAACATATGAACTTACCTCGAATTAGTACGGAGAAAATTCGAATAAAAAAAATATGAAATCACAGATATACAATCTAAATATTTCAATAACCATATCACATTTTATTTGTTTCACAATATCTTAGTTCTCATATTTGCTATATAAATAGCTTTTCACAATATAATACACATATCATTTAAATAATAATTTTGTTCATTCCATATCCAATTCATGAATACACAATTCATGTGTCTCAATCCATATTTCAATTCACTATCCCATTTTCATTTCACATACAATATCATTTAACATCAATCATAATGCAATTTCAATTAATTACCCCTATTAACACGACTCGAACTCGGATGGATACACGGATCCAACCAAACACACCAGTTTGGTACCCAGTGCCTCGTTGGATAATTTGAAGTAATAATTTGACGCCTAGTGTCTCATCGGCTAAACCGAAGTAAATTGGCACCCAATGCCTCATCAAATATATCCGAAGTAATAAATTAACACTCAGTATCTCATCGACTCGAAGTCAAATAAATCCCTGAACTCTTCCAATCCTATGGCATGCCATCTATATCCGACTCAGCCCTATACAGTTAATAGGGTTTAATTTCACTTTTCAAATACAACCAATATTCAATTCAAATAATCAAAATATATTCAATATATATATACCAATTCAATCAATATAAATTTAATAAATTCATCACATACTAAATCAATCTATTTCAATTGCAAAACACAATAATTCTCACCTCAACACTTACCATATACATTAAATTGAATTATAACAATTAACAACTAAATTCGGATTATAGAAATTCAAACCGAAAATTCCGAGCTATTCCTCGTTGACTTTATCTTTTTCCTTTTTAGTCGAGAATTCTGGTACGACGTTAGCTACAGAATTAAAACAATTAAAATTTATCAATACAACACAATTCAATCTCATATTTAATATTTTAATTTTTACTCAATATTTACTTAAATTCCAATTTAGTCCCTAAACCGAGACTAACTTTATTTCTTTACAATTAATCCTGTATTTTTATACAAATTTCACTTTAAACTAAAATTAAATCCCTAATTTCAATTAAATCCCTAAATTTCAATTTTTCACAATTTAGTCCCTATTACTCAAAATTTACAATTTATTCTACAATTTAATCCTTTTTTTATTTCTAACTTAAAATTGATAAACCATAAATGTAACATATTTTAATTCCATGCTTGGCATATTTTTAGATGATTTATGATGAGAATTAGTGAATTTGATGCTCCTTGTAACACCCCAAACCCGGTCAATACACCACGACCGGATCTGGTATGTCACGGAGTGAAAACGTTTGAATAAACCGATTCTGGGTTAAATTTTATTGAAAATCATTGGTTGTTACTAGTTTTTAGAAATCATCGACACTTATTACAAAAAATCGAGTGAAATGAGCATGGTCAAGTTGAAACCATTTGCATTTGGAGTTGTTTGAAACTTTAGGTTTGGAATCATCTATGTTAACTTTGTTATTACCTTGTGAATAATGTTACCCGATGGTAACGTTTGAAAAACCCAATATCGAGTATAGTTTTGAAAGCATCGATTAAATCCCGGTTTCTTAAGCAATATCAGACTATTAATCACATGCATAAGATAGGTAAAATAAAATCCAGAAGTAAAACCCAAAATAATACTTAGCTGCCTTATTACAAAACCAAAACCAAATTGAAAGAAAATAAATAAAACCGAAATAGTACTTTAAAGTTAAAACCATAAACTAGCATGCATGGCCGCCTCGAGTCCTCCCCGGCTCCATATCCGCAATCTACACCTCATCTGCAAAATATAAGGGAAGGGGTGAGTCACCGAGACTCAGTGTATAAATCCTCAACCCGATAGTGCAAGCACTTACGCAAATCATCAGTATAACATGCAAATCATGCAAACCCCATAACCTAACCATCCAATCTCCTTTATCTACCCCGTGTGGTCAAAACCACTAGTGGTCAAAACCACTAGTGACCGTAGTCACAAAAATATGTATATCGGTGTGGTCAAAACCACTGGGGACCGTAGTCACAAATCAAGTGATGGGGCCAACCCATCACGTGGTCAAAACCACTGATGACAATCCCGTAATTAATCATGTGGGGCCAACCCACTGTGGTACCAAACCACTGGGACGAGTCATAATATCCATGTGTGGTCAAAACCACTGGTGGTCAAAACTACTGGGACTTAGTCACAAATTATATTATCAAAGACGGGGCCAACCCGTCGTGTGGTCAAAACCACTGGTGACAGTCCAAATAATTCTTCCCCCTCATCTCAACAATCCCACCATCATGACCATAACATTCGTGGCATAATAATACATGATGATGCAAATAACACATAGCATAACATTAAACAATGACATGATGGCTTATAACGAGATCCATAATCAGGGGACTTACCCGGAGTCCATGCTCATGCCCATAAGGCATAACTACTGGTTTTAATGGCTATAACAGAAACACAATAAACATATCATACTAACAAAGTGTGCAAGCGTTACACACCTGGCTATTTGTAGATCTAAGCGAAATCCCGAAGCGTTAGCCTTCACTCTACCCTACAATCGGCCAACACATACTTTTAAGATTATAGCCATTCGGCTAAATCACCAAAATTTCGAAGATGTGTCGCACAAAGGTAGCACTTACCTTAACGCTGATTTGGTTTCCAACCATATCCCGAAGCTACGCGATGAACCTCCTTTTACAATCTGCTAAACACTAATACACACAAATGATTAGCCTTCGGCTTTTGAATGAATAAGAAATAGATCTACACGCTAGAATCCTTACCTAGATCGGCCACCGAATCCCAAAGATCCACTGTATTCGGCTACACTCCTTCCTTCCTATAATTGACTTTAACACATCATTAGGAATCTAAAAGCCATTCGGCCATAGCATGAATCCCGAAACCAAAAGAGATTGTCACTCCCTTACCTTACTGACAATTTTGGCCACCAAGCACCGACGTTCGACACCTTCAAGTGATGTTAGGGATTTTGGCTACTAATATAGAACAAGAATGAAGTTGAAAATCTCGATTAATAACGATTGAAGAAGTATCAAAAGAAAAACAAAAGAGATTCGGCATTAACCAAATCAGTCGAAGGAGAAAAAGAAAATCTACACTTACCAGGAGGTTCGACTATAACCCAAAAAGGAAGAGATAGATTCAGCAAAGAGGAGAAAACACAAGAAGAGAAGAACTTATGAGCAGAGTATTTGGCCAATCACTTTGAAGGAACAAGAAGAAAACTCAGGGTTTTCGGCTTCTCAAAACAATGGAAAGATGAAGAAGAAAATGGTGTAGGAATGAATGGATTCGGCAGAGGGGAAGTGAAAGTGATTTCGGTACAAGGAGATTGGAAGAAAGAAAAGATGAAGTGAAAAGAGTTGCTATTGGCTTTTTACTGAAACAACAAGAGTGGTTCGGTCAACAAGTAGCAAAGGCCGAATGAGAGAGGTCACTTAGAAGAGGTTTCAGTTTTAACACTAAACAAAGAAAAAGAAAGACTCCCAAAGCTAGCCGATTTAGCTTTTCCCCAAAGCACATTCGGCCACCCTCCAAAGAACCCAAAACCGATTGCACTCCTCCTCCCCACAGTCCAACTTTCGGCCAACACTTTCAAATGAGTTTGATAAGATTCAAGCTCCTAAATTTTCTCACCTTTATCTATTTGACTCCTCCCATCCTTATCTTTCAGAGTCTACCCTGAGTACACCATTTCCTCAGCTTGGCGTCAAAATAATAAGCAGAAAATGAGATTTCTACTGCTCGAACCTGAGCTCCCCCTTCCCTGCATGTGGCGTCACCTTCCTAGTACCCTAGTGGCGCCTACTTTGCCACTTTGCCAGTAGGTTCTTTGTGTCACAACACAGCAAGAATATCTTTGAACCCCTAACTCCTTTAGCTCCTTATTCCTAAGTGCCAAAACAAAAATTTTAGCCACGACTCAGGCCTAACCCGAGGTCATGCCTAGGCCCCAGAACACCCTAAACTAGCACAGTAAGCATATCTTCACATGTAAACACACAAAATGCAGAGACCCCGATTTAAGGATGTTACAGTTCCACCCCCTTAAAATAATTTCGGCCTCGAAATTACCTAGTCAGAAGAGTTGAGGGTATTGCTGCCGCATCACATCCTCTGGTTCCCACGTGGCCTCCTCCGTACCATGGTTCCGCCATAACACTTTCACCAAGGGAACTGACTTCCTACTCAAGATCTTGACATCCCGATCCAAAATTTGTACCGGTTCCTCTTCGAAAGACAAGTCTGAGCTCACCTCAATCTCTGCAACTAGCACAACGTGTGACGAATCTGATCGATAGTGCCTAAGCATCGAAACATGGAAAACGTCGTGAATCTGACTTAACTCTGCTGGCAACTTGAGCTGATAAGCTACCGGTCCCACTCGTTTCAACACCGTGTACGGCCCTATAAACCTAGGGTTTAGCTTCCCTTTCCGCCCAAATCTCAGCACCTTCTTCCACGACGATACCTTCAGGAAGACCCTGTCACCTACTGCATACTCTATATCTCTGCGCTTAAGATCAGCATAAGACTTCTGCCTGTTTGATGCTTCCTTAAGATGAGCCCGAATCACCTTAACCTTATCCTCAGTTTCTGCTACCAACTCCGGACCCAATATCTGTCGTTCACCCAATTCTGTCCAACACGTCAGAGTACGACATTTCCATCCATACAGTGCCTCATATGGTACCATCTGGATACTCGCTTGATAACTATTGTTATAAGCGAACTCCGCTAATGGTAGATACTCCTCCCAACTACCACTGAAATCCAGAACGCAACCCCTTCACATGTCTTCTAAGATCTGAATTACTCTCTCAGACTGTCCATCAGATTGCGAGTGAAAAGCTGTACTAAAATCCAATCGCGTACCTAACGCTTGATGCAAGGCTTTCCAAAACCTCGACGTGAACCTGGGATCCCTATCCGAAATAATTGACACTGACACTCCATGCAACCTTACTATCTCGGCCACAAACAACTTGGCTAACTTCTGGAGTGAATAATTAACCCTCACCGGTATAAAATGAGCCAATTTAGTCAAACGGTCCACAATCACCTAGACTGAGTCCTTCTTGCTAGGCGTAAAGGGTAGCCCACTGACAAAGTCCATAGTGATCCTTTCCCACTTCCACTGAGGAATCTTCACCGGCTGAAGTAAACCTGACGGTAACTGATGTTCAGCTTTGACCTGCTGACACGTCAGATACTTACCCACAAACTCAGTCACTTCCTGCTTCAGACCTGGCCACCAGAACTACTCTCGTAAATTCTGGTACATCTTGGTACCTTTAGGATGCATAGCGTATGGGCTGCTATGTGCATCCTGAAGAATCCTTTGCCTCAACTCGACGTCCTTCGGCATACAAGCTCTTCCTTGAAAACACAACACTCCATCGTTGGTCAAGTCAGAACCTTCCAAACCACTACTCAGACTTGCAACCTTCGAGCATTCAAACCCTCATCCACTAACTGTTTCTCTTTAATCTGCTCTACCCAAGTCGGCTTAACCCGTAATTCTGCCAAAAGACTCCCGTCGGCATACAGGCTAAGATGAGCAAACATTGCCCTCAGGTCCGACACTACCTTACGGCTCAACGCGTCTGTAACCACATTAGCTTTGCTCGGATGATACTCAATTGAGCAGTCGTAGTCCTTCAGCAGCTCAATCCATCTGCGCTGTCTCAAATTTAAATCCTTCTGCGTCAAAAGATACTTTACACTCTTGTGGTCCGTGTAGACTATCGACTTCTCCCCGTACAAATAGTGTCTCCATATTTTCAGGGCGAAAACCACTGCAGCCAATTCAAGATCATGTGTCGGATAGTTAACCTCATGCGGTCTCAGCTGTCGAGAAGCATAGCATCAGCACACATCCCAAGCCAGTATGTGATGCATCACAGTAGACCGTAAATACCTTTCCTGCCTCAGGCTGAACCAGAACCGGAGCTTCTGTCAGAATTTTCCTCAACTTGTCGAAACTTTCTTATTGTTTCTCCGACCACACAAATGGAACTCCTTTCCTCAATAACTTGGTCAACGGCGCTGCGATCAAAGAAAATCCTTCCACAAATCTCCGGTAATATCCTGCCAGACCTAGAAAACTCTAAATCACTGCAATCGACCTAGGTGGTTTCCAGTCCAACACTCCCTCAATCTTGCGAGGGTTCACTCTAATCCCTTCAACTGACACTACGTGACCTAAGAAAGTCACCTCCCTAAGCCAGAACTCGCACTTACTGAACTTGGCAAATAACTATTTTTCCCTCAGAATTTGCAACACTACCCGCAAGTGCGTATCATGATCCTCCTCAGTCCTTGAGTACACCAATATGTCATCTATAAATACCACGACAAACTGGTCCAAGTACTGCTGGAACACCCAATTCATCAAGTCCATGAATGCTGCCGGTGCATTAGTCAACCCGAACGGCATCACCAGAAACTCGTAATGCCCATACCGAGTACGAAATGCCATTTTATGAACATCAGCCTCCTTCACTTTGAGTTGATGATACCCCGACCTAAGATCTATCTTAGAGAAAGCGATGCACCTTGAGTTGATCAAACAAGTCGTCAATCACGGCAGCGGATACTTGTTTTTATCGTCAACTTGTTCATTTGGCGGTAGTCTATACACATCCGCATTGTCTTGTCTTTCTTTTTAACAAAAGCACAAAGCGCTCCCAAGAGGATATACTCGGTCGGATGAAACCTCATCAAAGGCAATTTCTGAATTTGAGCCTTCAGCTCCACCAATTCCTTTGGCGCCATTCTATACGGGGCAATAGCCACTGGCCCAGTTTTGGGTAACAGGTTTATACCGAATTCAACTTCTCGATTCGGAGGCAGACCCAGAAATTCCTCTGGGAATACATCAGCAAATTTCCCTACTGTTCGGACACTCTCTACAGCTGCAGCCTTGGCTCCCAAAGCACAAACATGCACCATGAATGCCTCACAACCCTTCCTTACCAATTTTTCCGCCTTCAGTGCAGAGACCACATTGGATAAGTAATCCCTTCTATTACCTATCATCACCACCTCCCCACATTCCATTGTCTTCAACACCATGCGCTTAGCCGCGCAATCCAAATTGGCCTGGTACTTCACTAGCCAATCCATCCCGAGAATTAGATCGAACTCCCTAAACGACAGTTCCATTAAATCAACCAAAAACACGACCCCTTGAAGTTCTAGGGGTACATCCCTATATAGTTTACTTACTTCTACAGAGTGACCTAGAGGGCTTATCACTGTCATCCTCCTAGAAATAATCTCAGAGTCTAAATCCATAATTTCCACTATGCTACTGGCTACATATGAGTGCGTCGAACCTACATCTATCAAAGCATTATAGGGTAGTCCAAAGATTAAGAACGTACTGGTTATGACGTCCGGTGCGTCGCCCTCCTCTCAACGCCTCATTGCAGAGACCAATTCATTTGTCTCGCCTCACCACCCTGCACCTCGCCTAAAGTGCTCCACGGCCTCTACCAGAGCCATTACCTCCCCTGGCTGCACCACGGCCCCTCTGTGGCTGCTGACCATCCCTCCTGATTTATGTATGATTCTGATCCCCAGACTACAACCTAGCTGACCTCTGTGGACAAACCCTCACTGGGTGCTCCATCGATCCACACTCAAAATATCCTCTGTTTTCAGTCCAACATTCTCCCGTGTGAGACTTCCCACACCGAGCACATCGTGGCGGCCACTGAGCATTAGTAACAGTAGGCCTAGCAGCTTGATTCGGCCCACTATACCTATCCCGTTTCTGTTGATTCCCCGTAGACCCAGATGATTCGAAATTTTTTTTATTCTAACCCTTGTCCTGATTCCGTCTTACCGACTGTTTCACTTCTTCCGCAACTTTAGCCTTTTCCACTAAGACCGTAAACTCTCTTTCCTACTGTGGAGCAATCAGTAATCTCAGATCATCCCTCAATCCGTTCTCGAACTTGACATATCGCTCATGCTCCGTAGCCACGATGCTTCAAGCATACTGGCTCAACCTTAAAAATTCTGCCTCGTACTCCGATACGGACTTATTCCCCTGAACCAGCCTCAGAAACGCCTTCCTCTGCGCATCAATATAACTGGTCCCAACATACTTCTTCTGATAAGCCGCCTTGAAATAATCCGAAGTGAGATCATCCGCTGCAGCACTATCTCGAACCTTGAGCCACCACCGGTATGACTCATCTCGAAGAAGCGACACTACCCCTTTTAGTTTCTCCTTAGGTGTCAGATCCAAATCGTCCATGCTTCGCTTCGTCGCCTCCAACCAATACCCAGCCGTATTGGGCGCCACACCAGATACACCTCAGAATACCTCAGCTCCATTGGTTCGGAGTCGCTCAGATACAGATTTTTGAGCTTCCGTACCTCCACCTGCTCCAGCCCCTCTCTCAAGCACTCGCAGCATCGCCTGCGACATTACATCATCCCCCGTCTGATCCTGGTACTCAACACCAGCAGCTGGTGGTGGTGGTATCTCATTCTCTGACCCTTGAGCAGGCCTAACTGGTTTTGATACGGTCATTCTACCTCTACCACGTCCTCACATATTACGACTATGTCCCCTAGAACTCATGTCTATAATCACGATTTAATCTGCTTTAAAAAAATTTTATGCATTAGTTTCTATTCCACTGATTACCCACGAACAAGTTTCATGTAAAGAAGTTTAGTAGTAGTTCTTTCGATCATTACAAAGTTTTCATTTCAAGTCTTCTATCCTAATTCAGTGAATCACATTCATTCATCAATAACATCCTCCACCCACACACCACTTGTAGGGGTATTCTCGTTATTTCACTACCCGGGGGTATTTTCGTAATTTAACCTATCAGGGTATTTCAGCAATAAATCAGGGTTAATTTGGAATCCTTTACAAATCATAGGTATTTCAAAAATTTTAGAGATCGGGGGTATTTTGGTAATTTTATAAACCAATGGTATTTTTGTAATTTTCCAAAATATGGTTCCAGGTGATTTTACGAAATAGGGGTATTTTGGAAATTTTCAATTCGGGGGTACTTCAGTAATTTTTCATACCGATGGTATTTCGGTAATTTTACAAGTCAGGGGTAATTTGGTCAATTTTCAAATAAGGGGTATTTTGGTCATTTTTCAAATTAGGAATTTTTTTTCGAATCGAGAGTACTTTGGTAATTTCAAAACCAAGGTTTAATCTTAGGGTTGTTCAAAACAAGGTGGCTGGTCCCTTTCGGGTTTTAGTTATTGAATTTAGCCTGTGAATAAGTCGTCTCAGTTAGGGTGAACCGTCACTACGCACCAGGTAGGATTCGAGTGAAGAGGAGGTGAGTCACTAGGACTCTTAAATACCAAGCTCCCCCTGAATCCATTCCTAGACATACGCACAACGGTTGCCACACCCTTAACTCAGCGACGTACCCACAGGTTTGTTTAGTTGATCTTTAAGTCTTATGCAATTTTGCGTTGGAGTAGGCTATTCCTAAGGTTCAATAACTCTTAATCTTCTAATCTATGATCCCGAAATACCCATTTCTTCCCCATAAAATTCACACAATGGTTAGGGATACTTACCTGGGCAGATTGATGCTGGAGACTCAGTGCTATGCTGTTCAAACCCTGTACATTTCCCACAAAACTTTTCAAATCCCTACTTTTAAACATTTTGGGCCTCGAGATCACAGCCTAGCTTTTGAACTTGGCTCTGATACTAAAAATGTAACACCCCAAACCCGGTCAATACACTACGACCGGATCTGGTATGTCACGGAGTGAAAACGTTTGAATAAACCAGTTACCGATTAAATTTTATTGAAAATCTGTTGGTTGTTACTAGTTTTTAGATATCATACGGCACTTATTACAAAAAAAACCCGAGTGAAATGAGCATGGTCAAGTTGAAACCATTTGCATTTGGAGTTGTTTGAAACTTTAGGTTTGGAATCATCTATGTTAACTTTGTTATTACCTTGTGAATAATGTTACCCGATGGTAACGTTTGAAAAACCCAATATCGAGAATAGTTTTGAAAGCATCGATTAAATCCCAGTTTCTTAAGCAATATCAAACTATTAATCACATGCATAAGATAAGTAAAATAAAATCCAGAAGTAAAACCCAAAATAATACTTAGCGGCCTTATTACAAAACCAAAACCAAATTGAAAGAAAATAAATAAAACCGAAATAGTACTTTAAAGTCAAAACCCGAAACTAGCATGCATGGCCGCCTTGAGTCCTCCCTGGCTCCATATCCGTAATCTACGCCTCATCTGTAAAATATAAGGGAAGGGGTGAGTCACCGAGACTCAGTGTATAAATCCCTAACCCGATAGTACAAGCACTTACGCAAATCATCAGTATAACATGCAAATCATGCAAACCCCATAACCTAACCATCCAATCTCCTTTATCTACCCCGTGTGGTCAAAACCACTGGTGGTCAAAACCACTGGTGATCGTAGTCACAAAAATATGTATATCGGTGTGGTCAAAACTTCTGAGGATCGTAGTCACAAATCAAGTGATGGGGCCAACCCATCGCGTGGTCAAAACCACTGATGACAATCCCGTAATTAATCATGTGGGGCCAACCCACTGTGGTACCAAACCACTAGGACGAGTCACAATATCCATGTGTGGTCAAAACCACTGGTGGTCAAAACCACTGGGACTTAGTCACAAATTATATTATCAAAGACGGAGCCAACCCGTCGTGTGGTCAAAACCACTGGTGACAGTCCAAATAATTCTTCCCCCTCATCTCAACAATCCCACCATCATGACCATAACATTCGTGGCATAATAATACATTATGATGCAAATAACACATAGCATAACATTAAACAATGACATGATGGCTTATAACGAGATCCATAATCAGGGGACTTACCCGGAGTCCATGCTGATGCCCACAAGCCATAACTACCGGTTTTAATGGCTATAAAAGAAACACAATAAACATATCATACTAACAAAGTGTGTAAGCGTTACACACCTGGCTATTTGTAGATCTAAGCGAAATCCCGAAACGTTAGCCTTCACTCTACCCTACAATTGGCCAACACATACTTTTAAGATTATAGCCATTCGGTTAAATCACCAAAATCTCGAAGATGTGTCGCACAAAGGTAGCACTTACCTTAACGCTGATTTGGTTTCCAACCAAATCCCGAAGCTACGCGATGAACCTCCTTTTATAATCGGCTAAACACTAATACATACAAACGATTAGCCTTCGGCTTTTGAATGAATAAAAAATAGATCTACACGCTAGAACCCTTACCTAGATCGGCCATCGAATCCCGAAGATCCACTATATTCGGCTACACTCCTCCCTTCCTACAATCGACTTTAACACATCATTAGGAATCTAAAAGCCATTCGACCATAGCATGAATCCCAAAACCAAAAGAGATTGTCACTCCCTTACCTTACTGACAGTTTCGGCCACCAAGCACCGACGTTCGGCACCTCCAAGTGATGTTAGGGATTTTGGCTACCAATATAGAACAAGAATGAAGTTGAAAATCCCGATTAATAACGATTGAAGAAGTATCAAAAGAAAGACAAAAGAGATTTGACATTAACCAAATCAGTCGAAGGAGAAAAAGAAAATCTACACTTACCAGGAGGTTCGGCTATAACCCAAAAAGGAAGAGATAGATTCAGCAAAGAGGAGAAAACACAAGAAGAGAAGAACTTATAAGCAGAGTATTCGGCCAATCACTTTGAAGGAATAAGAAGAGAACTCAGGGTTTTCGGCTTCTCAAAACAATGGAAAGATGAAGAAGAAAGTGGAGTAGGAATGAATGGATTCGGTAGAGGGGAAGTGAAAGTGATTTCGGCACAAGGAGATTGGAAGAAAGAAAAGATGAAGTGAAAAGAGTTACTTTCGGCTTTTTACTGAAACAACAAGAGTGGTTCGGTCAACAAGTAGCAAAGGCCGAATGAGAGAGGTCACTTAGAAGAGGTTTCGATTTTGACACTAAACAAAGAAAAAGAAAGACTCCTAAAGCTAGCCGATTTAGCTTTTCCCCAAAGCACATTCGGCCACCCTCCAAAGAACCCAAAATCGATTGCACTCCTCCTCCCCACAGTCCAACTTTCGGCCAACACCTTCAAATGAGTTTGATAAGATTCAAGCTCCTAAATTTCCTCACCTTCATCTATTTGAATCCTCCCATCCTTATCCTCCAGAGTCTACCCTGAGCACACCACTTCCTCAGCTTGACATCAAAATAATAAGCAGAAAATGAGATTTCTGCTGCTCGAACCTGAGCTCCCCCTTCCTTGCATGTGGCGTCACCTTCCTGGTACCCTAGTGGCGCCTACTTTGCCACTTTGCCACTAGGTTCTTTGTGTCACAACACACCAAGAATATCTTTTAACCCCTAACTCCCTTAGCTCCTTATTCCTAAGTGCCAACACAAAAATTTTAGCCACGACTCAGGCCTAGCCCGAGGTCATGCCTAGGCCCCAGAACACACTAAACTAGCACAGTAAGCATATCGTCACATGTAAACACACAAAATACAGAGACCCCGATTTAAGGATGTTACACTCCTGATCCCTTAAATTCATGTTTCTATACTTAGGAGAGCATTTGGGAGTAAAAGGAGTGAAAAGGGGCCAAAATCGGAGTTTTCAGGATCTATATGGGCTGGGCACATGCCCATGTGAGCCACACGGGCTAGCCATATGCCCATGTGCCAGCCCATGTCTATTTAGCATCCTGTTTCACTGTTACGCGAAAAAACCCAATTTTTAGGGTTTTTGAGCATTCTAAAGTCTATAAATACACACTAGAAGAGGACCTAAAAAGGACGTAGAGTAGAACAAAGAAGTTACTCGAAGGAAGCCGTCGGAATCATCTCGGAAGCAGATCCACTCCAAGATTGAAGATCTCCATCAAGTTCCTTAGAAGTTTTTGGGTTCTTTATGTCTTGTTGTTTTCTTAATTCTAAGATGTTTTCCTTTTACGTTATGAACTAAACTCCCTAAATACCTAGGGATGATGAAACCTAGATGAATCTTATTATTTAATTATCTTAATTACATGATAAATATTTGTTCTAGTTCTTAATTATGTTTCTTAACCCTTGCTTTAATATTTTCAGGATATTAATTCAAGTTTGATGTGCTTCTTTAGTAGAGCAAAAGTCCCTGATTAAGAGTAGATCTAGTATAATTAAGCGGGGTTGATTGCAACCCTAGAAATAGGATGACATAAATCTGCCGGATTAGAGTCAAATCTAATAAGGGATTCCATAAATCGAGTTAATGCGACGATAGGGTTTTAATTAGAAAGAGATTTCAATTAATCAACCTAGAGTCAGTTGTTCTTAGTCTTGAAAGAGATATTAACATAATTTAGGGATTTCTACGGATCAAGGCAAGTGAATAAATCGTTTAATTCAGAGTCAGAATAATAAGTGAAGTCTAGGTGAATTCTTCCTTGGGTATTATCTTTATTCATTGGTTTATTCGATTATTTTCCTTCACTCTCTGTCGCGTTCATAGTTAATTAGTTAGTTTTAAATTTAAAACAAATCCCCTTAATTATTAGGCTAAATAATAGAAAGATAGTTATTACTAGTACTTTTAGTCCTTGTGGATACGATATTCTGGACTCACCATAGCTTTACTACTGTTCGATAGGTGCGCTTGCCTTTGTCGAATTATTAGTTAGTTTCGTGACGTCATAAAAAATCTATCAATTTAATCCCTAATACTAAAATTATTCAACATAAACAACGCTTCAAAACTCAATAATTTCTAAAATTTTGACATGGGTCATATAATACTTAACACCGGGATTCTAAAAACATAAAAATTACAAAAAAAATAAACTAAATTGACTAACCAATTAAACTTTCAACAATTGAAAACCCTAAGCCTTTCTTTCTCCTTTCTTTTTTTCTTTTTCGTTTTGCTTCTCTGTTTGTTTGTTTCTTTTTCTATTTCTTTTATTTAATCATTATAATATAATATATAAATATATACTTAACATTTTAAGTTTTAATATTATAATATTATAATATATATTTTGACTTTAAAATTTTTATGATATATACACTTATGCCGCCTCAATTATGACCATTGGCATAATTGCTTCTTTAGTCCTTTTAGTTTTTCTTTAATTTATAATTTAACTTTCATCCTTTATGCAATTTAGTCTTAATACCTAATTACTCTTAATTCATACAAATTCACCTAACCAAAACCTAATTAACGACACAACTAATTTCGTAAATATTTCTAATAAGTATTTACGAGTCTAATTTATGAAAACAGAGTCTCAAAAATATATTTTTCAACACCCGTGACTATCAGATTGTTACAGACATTTTATATTTAGATTTAACAATTGAGTCGGATATAAGGTGTCACAGTAAAAAAGACAAAATGCAATTAAAATCTTAATACGAGCTTCTATAGTATTTTTTTTGAATGGTACTTTTTATTTTTATTTGTTAAAGTAAAAAAAAAAAAAGTACTTACATGTAACTAAAAATGATTTAGATTATTTTTATTGGTTACGCTTATGATGTATATAGTAAGAAAGGACTATGATATAATTGGTTTAACCTAGGTTGGTTTAGGCAGTCAAGATGTCGAAATTAACTATAGACCCTTCGCTCAGTGCTATTTGAATTGGATTAGACTAGTTAGTTGAATTGAAAATTGGTTGGGAGTTGATCCAGAAAGTGAATTTAAATCGATTAGATCAAAGATCAGTATAAACTAGTTGAATTAGCAGTTGAACCAACTAAAAATTGATTAAACTGATATTTCTATTTTTGATTTGTTTTGAATTTTTATTTTAATTGGACCGGTTGGACTGGTCAGATCGACAAATCAGTGGCCTGATTGGTTCGACCACCTGTCCGATTTAAAAAAAAAAAAACATTACATTTACTTTACCATCCATTAATTAAAAAAGGTCAAATTATGTTATTAGACCCTATACTTTGTGTAAATTATGGATTTAGTACTTGCACTTTAATTTTATCAATTTTAGTCTTGACCCAACGAAACAATTAAATCTGTTTGGTTAAATTCTGTTATTAGTCCTATTTTATATGTAAAGTTATAAATTTAGTCCACGTTCACCAATTGTATCATTCTTAGTTGCTATATTTTTGAATTTCAAATTTTAGTCTTCATGCAAATCACAATCGTTAATCTATTAATTAATTTTTGTGAGTAATATGTGAAAATAACAAATAAACATAGTATGTCACATGTGATAATATGTTTGACTAGTTAAATTTTCAAAATAACAGAACTTAACTTAATGAATTTAATAGTTATCATTTGGTTAAGACTAAAACATTTAAATTCTAAAAGTACAGGGACTGAAAATTATCAAATTAAAGTATAGGTACTAAATTCATAAGTTACGCAAAGTATATAGTCTAATAGCAGAATTTGACCTTAAATAAATATAAAAGGCTGAGCCGAAGAAAGATATAGTATACCCGAACCCGCAACGATAGACCGGTTCACACAGGTAAATTAAAAGCCGACTTGGTGATGAATGAACTTAGGCGTCTAACCAAACGAAACTCCAAACTAAGCGCTTAAGAGCGAAAAGTTCTTATCCTCATCCCCCCTTTCTTCCCTCCTTTCTTAGGTGGTTGACAAGCCAAGACCAAGTTCTCTACTTTAAACGCCTAAAAAATCCATCACCCATTTCTACTTTGAAATGGCAGCGTCCTTTTCTTCCACTACCCTTTTCAGGCCCAATCTTAATCCTCCCAAGTCTTTTCTCACTCATTCAGGTTCTCTCTTATATCTTTTTTTCCTTCTTTTTTGCCTTCCTTTTTCTCGTTAGCTAGCACTGTGCTATGACGAGACAAGTTTTTCTGCTTTCAGATTGTGCCCAGAAGGGATTCGATCGCGTGAAGTCTCATTTCATCAATGTTAGTGCGCACTCGTGGAGCTCGGCTGCGAACTACGCCAGTATTCGTCACGTCGCCGTTAAATCATCCGGCAAACGCGTTGTTGTTAAACATTTGCTACGTAAGAGGCAAGTTGGTTGCTGAAAATACTTCTTATGTGTTTGAAGAAATGCTGCAGAGAAATTCTAGGATAGCATAGCTTTGGGTTTCGCTCTTTTGTTTCATTTTAATATTTGTATTGTGTTGGAATGTATAGAGTTGGACTCGTGAAGTGCGCAACTATTGAAGAAATCGAAGCAGAGAAATCTTTCATTGAGAAAGATGTTGTGAGTGTCTATAAATTCAACCGAAGCTAGAAACGTTTTTACACAAATTGGGTGGTATTGGAATTGATTTTTTCCTTTTTTTTTAATTAGAAAGAGAGAATGGAGAAGACAATTGAGACGGTTAGAGCGAATTTCAATTCCATAAGGACAGGGAGGGCAAACCCATCAATGCTTGACAAAGTTGAGGTATGAAATCTTTTACAAGTTCACATGGTTTATATTGGGATTTTGAACAAGCTATTCTGGAAAATGGATATATTTCTTGATATTCATTAGTTGATATAGCTAATAATATACATGTAAGAGGCCAAAGTTTACTAATTTTTTGTAAAGCTAAAATTCATCTTTTTTAAAGAAAGGTTTACTTTAATGGTGTGCTGTTTTAGGTGGAATATTATGGAACTCCGGTCAGCTTAAAGAGTATTGCTCAAATCAGTACTCCTGAGTCAAGTTCTCTATTGATTCAGCCCTTTGACAAATCCAGGTATGGTATAAGACCGAGCTGATAAACATTAGTAAAGATTTGTTTCTGGTGTATGTGGTATTCTTGATTCATCTTCTGCCATATATATGGTAAACATTTATGAATTATGCGCTCTAACAACTTGCTTTTTTGAAAAGGTATAGCAAATAAAAGTCAAAGCTATTTATGCATTGTATGTTTGTTCATATATTGTCAAACTTTTCTAAGAGACTAAAGAGAGGTAAAGTTATTGGATTAAATTATGCTACGGAAAATTGATATCCTCTTACCTCTATTTGCAAGAGTGCCCCATGAAAGCATCTATAATTCTATATGCTTTCTCTGAATGACTGATACTATGTTTTGACATGTAACATTTTTCAGCTTAAAGGCTATAGAGAAAGCTTTAGTTAACTCTGATCTTGGTATGACTCCAAACAATGATGGTGAAGTCATTCGCTTGTCTCTCCCTCAACTGACAACTGAAAGAAGAAAGGTATCTGCCATTTTTCTTGATATTTGGCATGTGGGTGACAAAAAGTGTTTTTATAGCATTGCTGTTTCCAAAGTTATTTATTATATTATATCATGTTCATAAGTTTATTATTTGCATTTATAATGTTTTTATTCTTGAGGTCCTTTTTGTCTTCCTAAGTGGTAGGGTAATGCTGCCTGCAACTATAACCTTTTGGAGTTTACTTTTGCTGTTGTTTCATGAAAAATTTCCATATCATGTATATATTTATCTCTCTCTGTTGGTCTATGCCTCACTTCTTCTCCCGTATATTGAACTTTCACACTTTTGAATGTCATAATGGGGTGAGTTAGCATGAACATTATATAATTGCTTTCAATGGCATTATTTATTTCTGCTTTACACATGGTCATCGGAATTTCTTTTTTATTTTGTGAAGCTTGTGACATTCTAGTACTGAGGCTTCTGTAAAACAGACTCTTCATTTTGTGGATTTTGCTGCGCTAACAATGCACTATAGCAAGTGCAAATACAGTGAAACTTACCTGAGTTCCTGGGGCTACTTCAAAGAGTTTGCAAATATGGTTATTAGCACAGTGGAAAATTGTTTTGGATTTTCCTAAGAAAAATGTTGGCAAGCCATACTTTTTTCTAGTAGATAAAATGACAGCAATGATGGTTAGATTTAATTTGCTAATATTTAGGATATTGTATTCTCTTGAGACGTACTTAGCAAAGTTTCTTTAGCATGATTTCTAGAAAGTTTGATTACTGGGTTTCTTTATATTTTACATGATTGCAGGAATTGTCGAAAGTTGTGGCCAAGCAAGCTGAAGAAGGGAAGGTACTAAAAGCTTTTGTAATTTTGGTTTGGATTGCAGGAACTACACTTTATGCTTAGTTTTTCATTACACACACACTCTCTCTCTCTCCAAAGAAGCTTTTGGGATATTTAAGCTCAAGACACATGTATCCTCAATTATCCTGAAAAAGAGTGAGGGTATTCAGCAAAAAGAAAAAGGCAATGAAAGCAACAATAATTGGAGATATTCAACTTAAAATTGGGTTTTCTTCATCAAAAACCTTTAAATTTGGTTTAGGGGTAAAAATCCTGAATGGATTATAATTGCTCTAAGCATATGCAAGTGTTGAGTTGTATTGAGGCACAAGTTTCTAAATGCATGCATTCCTTGGGTTAATAATTTAATGGTGTCTAAATTTGGTTACTGATTTACTTAAATTATCTTTGTTGATCACTTGTTATAGGTGGCAGTGAGGAATATAAGAAGAGATGCCCTTAAAGCCTATGAAAAACTTGAGAAGGCTTGTATCTTTACAGCTCTCCTTCCTTTGCACTTTTGCTTCTTGCTATACTTTCTTTTTCCTTGTTTGTGTTTTCTTGATCATCTTTTCTTGATATTGTTTTCCAATTTTATCCAGGAGAAAAAGCTGTCTGAAGACAATGTGAAGGACTTATCGAGTGATTTGCAGGTGACTTAAGATTTTACCTCTCTCTCTTAAACAAAGTCAAGGCAACAAATGTTTTTGCCCCTATAAGGCTGAACAATATGCAATTGCTTGGATGATAGTGCCTAGGTGAAACACAATGTATGGGGCTCTTTGCTACTTGGGTTTTATGACTTCATCTAAAAGTCATTATTAAAGTAATTAAGTCACAACAACTCGTTTTACCAAATTCAACTTTCCTGGATATTTCCAATAGCTTATTTGTAGGTAGTGGTGCTGTTACCTTCCAAAGTCCCTCTTTACAGTATCTCTGAAGTTTTGACAACTCCCTGTTTTGGAGGTAGCCCTTAAATGTACTCTCCAGGGGCTTCTTATTTTCTTTTATTTCTGTTCTGTCCCTAACTCCATGCGCAATAAACTTGTTTTTGCATCGGTGTGTATGCAATCATGCATGTAAATATCTGTTCTGATTGATAAGTCAATTTGGGGGCTGCATGTTCCCATCAGTGCTCAAGTTTGTGAAATCTTTCTCCTCATGCAGAAACTCACAGATGAGTATATGAAGAAGATTGATAGCGTCTACAAGCAGAAGGAGAAGGTATGCTTTGTCAAAAGAAACAAGTCCATTGTTTTCCCTTTTTGCTCAAAGACCACTTTCTTTGCCTTGCCTTTTCTTTTTTGCTTCAAATTTTCCTAATGCTCGTGTGTGGTACATTGATGTTTTATACGTTTATCTGGCTTTTTCTTGTCTTTCAGGAGTTGCTGACGGTCTAGTGTTTGTTTGTACAAAGATGTAACGTGTTGATCTTCCATTTCTATTGAGACAAAAAGAAAAATAAACTGGTTGTCTTTGCTTTACTTTGGTGCATAGTATTTATATCTTACTTGCAGAAGACCATGTTGAAAGTTAATATGTTATGGGTAGATATCTTGTTTTGGATCGAAGTGGGAAAAAAAAAACAAAATCCATCACCTCTGCTTAAATTTTTTTACTATTTATGAGAGCTCTGTGGTTTGTAAGTAGCCGAACAGAGCCTACTGGCCTGGGGTTTTTTGTGTTGTGTGTACAAGGTAGTTGTATGGGAACTATGTGGAGCAGGGCCAAGTTTGAGGATGGAGTGTAAATTTCATAAGGATGATGCTTGAAATTACTCAATAGACTTTCAGTCGTGCATCGATGCCTTGAATCCTACTGTTGGTATTCCCTGTGTATGGAATTCTTATTGTAGAATTGGTAGCCCAGCATGCCTGGTAATCTGAGAATTCAGGTTAAAGCAATCTTATTGTCATGTGATGTATCACCATCCACGTTAACTGATCTTCATTTTGTTTTGATGTCGCAGAGAAATAGTAGGGAAATTTGACAATTGTGTGCACTTCATTAAAGTTGGTATTTATTGCAATCCATTCTCTATTTTCCATTTCATATGAATGTCCTGCAAAAACTGATTTTTTTCCCCAATGCATCTATGCTATGGATAATGGATCAAATTTTCTCGCTTTGAATAAAAGATATTCCAAGGAATGCTTTTACTGCGCTAAGAATCTCTCTTTCCGCCGCTACTAATGAATGGTCCAAACACCAAAAACCAGTAGACAGAATCTGCAATAAATTCATTTTAAGAATAAGGGTAAAGTGTAAAAAGTTATTTTTGTTTGATTTAGATTACATTTTAGTCACTTTTGTTTGAAATATTACGTTGTAGTTACTTACGTTATTGTTTCGTTACGAAGTGGTCACCTTACTTTAAACTCTGTTATCTCCCTAATAGTAGTTTTACGTGGCAGTGTAAACGAGTTTTAAATGTCAATTTGGATAAAAATAGATTTTTAATTAAACAAATTTAATTTGGACTACCATGTATGGTATTCATGTTGGCATTTAAAATTCATTTAGACTGTCACGTAGGATTACAATTAGGGAAGTAACGAAGCTTAATGGTAGAGTGACCACTTCGTAACAAAACGATAATGTAAATGATTAAAACGTAACATTTCAAATATAAGTAATTAAAATATAATTTGAGGCAAACAAAACTGACTATTTTTATAGTTTACTTAAAGAATAATATTGAGAGCTCTATCAACAACGCAACCTCATTATCTACTTCCCTCTTTGTTGCAATGCCATATACGATGCAGGTTATGGCCTCTAACCGAATTCTTGAATCAACATATATGTTTAGATATGCATCAAAGTAAGATAAAAGTATTTTTGATCATTTTGAATATTTTCAACCAAGTTTAAAAGATTCAAATGAACGTATCTTAAGTCTCGTATTTTGATGAAAAGCCAAAAGATTTTCAGCAACATTAACATACAAAGCATTTTCAATTTCATAGACTTTCAATTTAAGATACTCTCCCAATTATGTGCATAAATATGACTTGAATATACTTGTATGCATCTTAAAACACAAAAAAAGCTCCTCAAAACTATGGGATAGAGGTATCTATAACTTCTAAAAAGGTATTAATACTAATTATTAGTACTGGCCAATTTGTGAATAGGGGTATCGACACTTGATAGCATGTATCGATACCTTGCAACGAAAGTGCAGGAAAATGCAGTTTAAACATGCCTAAATTCTTATACAAAGATCTTAAAACCTATAAAAAAGTATTCTAACATGTGTATGATCCTAAAAAGTGTAAACAATCTAAAACAAGAGTACAAACATGCTTGAGTCAAAGAATTATTAGGTGACTACCTTGGTGTGATAAAAAAGCATATTAAACCAAAGCACTGATTACTCAAATATGTTAAAATAAGACATACATACTCAGCAAATGTCATATTAAGCAAAAGTTACATGCTCCAAACATATTTGCATATAAAATCAACTATGTACAACCTATATGATCCTAGGCTACCTATAAACACAAATTTACATTATAATGTACAATATCTATATGGATTGAGCAAAACTCAACTTTAAGTCTTTAAAACTAATATTTGCTGTGTAAATGGACATTAAGGTAGTCGAAACTTGATAAGTTCACTTTCAATAGACTTGAATCTTTTCAACAACTTCCAAATGATCAAACAAAATTGTTCAAGTGATCAATTGACCGAATAAACAAGGCAAACTAAAAATCAAATCTTGAAAGCACGTTTCCTTAAAATTGTACTCTAAATGAACAATTATGCTAATATATCTTTCCAAGCTCTTTGAACCATTTGGTGAAGTTTTATCCCATATTTTAATTATGTCTAAATGGTTTCAATGTCCTATAATTTCTCAAATCAAAACATGATCATTTATACACAAAGAGACCTACAAACTTGCATTTAAAACATCAAATATAAAATTATTACAAGTTTGTTAAATTTCCTTACCTAAGTAAGCTCAAAACAAAATTCTCTAACATGTTCAAATTAGTTTCTTATAAATTATTTCCTTAAACAAACTTAAAAAGTTTCATTTGCAAAAATGATTTTCAAAAACAAATTTAAACCTAAAAGATTATTAAGCTTTGCTTTCTCCTCCTACGATGTGCAAACATGTGATGTGTCCTAAATGCAATGTTCTAACATACTTGCATCCTAAGGATATCTCTAAACAATATTTTATCAATATCAATAAACTCAAACCAAAATCATGCTTAGAAGTACAACCATTATAGGCAACAAATAAAATATAATTAATCATATGTAAGCTTAGAGGTTATTCACCTTCTTTATGTGCCTAGAGCATCCAAGTTCTTGTACTTTGCTCTTCAATACTCCAACACACCTACAATGGAAACTTAGATTTTGGTACCCAAATTTCTTTGGGTCCTTGAATATTAGTTACTAAGTCTCTTGTTCCCTTAGGAACCCATAATTATTCAATTTTATATTGAATCTTTTTCAATATTGGACAAGCACGTGTGGATGACTGATCGTGATCTAAGAGTTTTAATATTTATATAATGAATGATCGAGCCTAGAAACTAACTATCACCACGATTGAGGCAAGCGCACCTATCGAACAGTAGCATAGTTTAGTGGCAAGACCTGAATGTCGAACCCAAAGGAACCAAAAGTACTAGTACTAACTTTCTTTTTATTATCTAGCCTAAAATAAAGGGGATTTTATCTAACTAATTACTAAGCTAAGGATGCCAATACACAAAGAACGAATTGGGAAATTACTTTTGGGAAAGCCAATTGATTAAGACAATACCCGAGGAAGAATCCACCTAGACTTCACTTGTTATTTAACTCTGAACCAGGCGATTTATTCACTTGATATGATCCGTAGGATTCCCTAATTTATATTAATACCTCTTTCGAGGCTACTAACGTCTAACCCTAGGTTGATTAATTGAAATCTTTTTCTAATTAAAACCCCTAGTGTTGCATTAACTCGATCTATGGACTCCCATATTAGGTTTGACCCTAATCTGGTAGATTTTCGTCGTCCTATCTCTAGGAGTGCGATCAACTCCGCTTAATTATGCTAGATCTACTCTTAAACTGGGACTTTTGCTCCTCTGAATAAGCACATCAATACTTGAATCAATATCCTGAAATATTAAAACAAGAATTAAGAACACATAATTAAGAACAAATCAAGTATTTATCATACAGTTCAGAAAATAATAACAAGATCCGTATTAGGTTTCATCCCCCTCAGGTATTTGAGGGGTTTAGTTCATGTTTATAAAAGAATACATCTCAGAAGAAAGTAAATAACAAAACATAAAGAAAAACGCTAAAACCCTTGAAGGAATTAAAGGGAAGATCTTCAGTCTTGAGCGTGATTTCGGCTTCTTGAGATGGATCAACAAGCTTTCTTCGAGTAATTCCCTATATTCAGCCCTTTTTGGCTTCGCCTCCTTTGGCTCCGACAGAAGCCTTCTGTCGAACTCCCCTTTTAGGTTGCCTTCTAGAGTGTTTATATAGGCTTTCGGGATGCCTTACTTGGCCCACAAGTATCCTATTGCGAGTGGAATTAAAATGGGTCACGGCAAGGACACGCCCGTGTGAATCGAGCCCAGGCCGTGTTCAAGTCTGCTAAAGTGGCACGGTCGTGTGGTGAACTCCAGGCCGTGTTGATTTCTCACTTTGGCCCAATTTCTTCATTTTTGGCCCGTTTCTCGTTCTTTTCATCCTTTTATGCTCACCTAAGTGTAAAACATGAAATTAAAGGATTAGGAGCATCGAATTCCATAATTCAAGGGATAAATCATCCAAAAGTATGCCAAATGTAGGATTAAAATATGTATATATTACGGTTTATCAAATACCCCCATACTTAAGCATTTGCTTGTCCCCAAGCAAAATTCTCAACTCACAATTAAAATTCATTCTTCTCAACTTATAACTCCTATCAATAATGTTTCAAAATAATCCATAGGTAATCGTACATTGAGAATTCAACTAACAGAACATCAAAGTTTTAAACAATCCAAGTTGAGCATTTTATTCATGGAAAACATAGGTATCTCCCATTATCTAAGTAACCACCTTTGACTCAAAATATCACAAAGTTAACATCCTCACTAAGGGTTCACTCAAATCACTCAAAGTGTTTAAGGGCAATAAATTAAGCACTCAATAGTCAACATGAAAAGTTAATCCCATAGGCTTGCATGAAAATCAAGTCTCCACCACTGTAAATTGAGATGATACATCGATCAAAAGGTCTTTAAGTAGGGTTGTAATGTGGCTTGGTTAGGGGGTGGGTTACAGGCTGAAAGAGAAGGTTAGAATCGAGATCGAATTGATAAATTATCTAACTAGAAAAATGGACTAAAACTGAATAATTACAATAATAAGACGAGGTTCTTCTAAAGATGTGAAATTTACTGTTTAAGCTCATAAAAGCATAGAACTAATGAAAAATATACTTTCAACTTTTTTTTTCTGAACAAATCATACATGAATAGGATGAATTTAACCTGAAATAAAGAATATAGTTAGGCAATTGATCAAATCAAATCTCGACATAAGGGACATCAAGAGATTGGGGGAAGTAGAAATTCAGTTTTATGTTAATATTAAAGGGTAAGTCAAGAAATGGTTTGTTAGGTTCAAAGGGGTTCACTAAGGGTTAATTATGAAGGTAGGCCTCTTGAGAATTAAGTGGGTTAAATCCTAGGTGCCTTTATCATCTCAGTATATCAAATCAATGATATGGTCTTAACATGCATAATCGAGGCAAATTCTAGAATAATAGATCGATATTGACTCACTCAAATCAACAATAAAAGTGAGCACGAAAGAATGTATGCTCTAAAGGGTCAAAATCTCATAGGAATTATTGGCTTTTGATGTCAACCCTGTGAACTTTAAACTTCAAGATCATACCTAAACTTGGGGAAATAACCTAGTAAATTTTTAATTTTTCAAAAATCAACTTATCATGCTCGATTCTCTAAAGCCTTCAAGTTTAAACAAACAATGCACAACTGCCTATGTTTTAATTCAAGACATATCAATAAAAATCATAAATAAATTAGAATTTGTTCTAATAGTAAAATGAGAAAGAAAAGACAAAATTCAGGGAATTGAGAATACTGCAAAAAGTTAGGAACTTTTCTGAACAAAATTCACCCCCATACTTAAGATGTACATTGCCCTCAATGTACAAAAATGTATGATGACAATATAGTTAGGAATCATAAGAGAGGGATAGAAGTGAAACTTCCTGAATTTTGGATGGATTCCTTGAGTTGGAAGTGTGGAAACTTGATTCGGAGGTGTAAGATAAGTTGGAGGAGGCTATTCTGGTGGAGGTGGATACTAGGGTCGTGGAGTGGTGATTCCCTAGCAACCTTTTGAACCTAAATCAAAGAAAACAAAATATACTAATATAAATTAAGCACAAGAAAGATAAAGAGAAGGAACATAATAGAGAAGAGAAACGAAAAGGAAAAAATAGATAGACACAAAGGTCCTTGTCTTGTCGAGGGAATGAAGCGGCCGGCATGAACTTATGGAGATTGGTCTCGCACGGAGAGACTGTGCTAGGGTCCTTTCGCTTCTTCGACATGGAGATGGTGGTTTTGAGAAAGAATGAAGGAAAGGGGAAGAGGAAAATAAGAGGGAAAAGCTTAAAGGGAAGAGGTGTGGTAGTTAGGGTATAGAAGAATAGGGAATTGGGGAGTAGGCGAGAAGCGGGGGGTTTTAAATAGAAATCTGAGATCTGGTACATCCCCACGCCCGTGTGTCATGAGTGTGTTGGGTCACATGGCCGTATCGCACGGTCGTGTTGTGCTTCGTTTGTTTCTCCGACGCCCGTGTAGATGTTCCCACGCCCATGTTGCTTAATCAATGTCGACCATGGTCTGGGGACACGGGCGTGTTGCACACCCATGTTACTTTCTCAATGTTGACCATGGCTGTATCGCACTGCCGTGGTATTTTATCTCCGTCCATGGTTTGGGGATGCTTCGTCCTCGGTTCGCACGATTTTTGCCACGCTAATGTGCCCACTCGTGGTGTCCACAAGGCCATAGCCACGCCAGTGTCCAAGGCCGTGTGGTAGGGAAACCGACGCTTTATGGAATTCATTAGTTTCTGGTTAGGTGCTAAAAATAAAAAAAAATATGAAAATTAATAGGGTTTGTATTTAGGTTGCCTCCCGAGAAGCGCTCGTTTAAAGTCTTAAGCTAGACTTACCTCTCATTCACATAATCATGGTGGTTTGAAGAATTGAAACTCCTCTCTCTGATTATCAATTCAGTTATCGATATATAATTTAAGTTGAGTGGTGTTTACCTTAAAAGTGCCGAAAGGTCGAAATTATTTTAAGGGGGTAGAACTATAATATCCGGGATTTAAGGGTTATGCATTTTCACTTAAATGTATATGGTAGCATACTTGTGTGTGTTTTGAATGTGTTTTGGGGGCTTCAGGAACCTTGGGATATAGGTAGAAGCCTTAGAAAAAATATTTGATTTTAAGCCTAAAATGGGGAACTAATGGAGCTAGGCCTTAAGGAGTTTATTGTGTGGCTTAGGACACAAGTACTAAGCTGGTAAGGTGGCAAAGAGGCGCCACTTAGGGCCTTGTGAGGTGACGCCACAGGGAGTGTGAAGGGACCTAGGTTCGAGCAGCAAGGGAAGCATTTTGGAGCTTTTATTTTTCAGTAAGGAGGTGCAGTGGTAGACGGCATAAGGACTCTAGATGGATGAAGTGTAGATTGGGTCTGACAGCTTAAAGATTCGACTAAGTAGGAGTGAAAAGGGGGATTTGGATGAGGGAAGAAGAGTTGGCCGAATGGAGGGGTCTTGGGGTGGTAGTTTCTGTCATGTAGGGGAGAGTGGGTGCAGAAAATCATTTGGCATCTTTTAGTTTTTTTTCTCTCATTCTTTTCTTCCTCTTTCTCACCTTAGCCGAACCATAACTTGAGCCTCACCATCATCCTTTTTCTTCTTCTTCTTCTCACAATTTCTTCTGTCATCAAAAGCCAAAACTCCCTTAATCTCTTTTCTGTAAACCAAAGCCGAATACCATTCATCTTTCTCCCATTCCACTTTGGCCGAATCTCAAGTGCTTTTTCTTAAGCCATTGCCGAAATCTCTCAAACTCATCCCTTCTCAGTTTTGGCCGAGTATCAACCAAGCAGAGATCTCCCTTGATTTCTTCTCTAATCGATTTGGAATAGGTAAGTCTGTCATGACCGAATCTCCTCTATTCTCCCTTACTTTTCTCTGTCGACATGTGTAGGACAAAAGCTGAATTTCGGCATTTGTCTTGACTTTTAATCAACCATGCAATTGGTCTCTTTTAGGATCTCCGGATTTTGAAGCGATGAGATCGAGTCATCTTCTCCTGTCAATCGTTTCCGATGAAGTTAGTGGTAAGGATTCATGCTGATTCAATTTGTCTCTTAGTTATTTGAAAAGCCAAAGGCTATTAAGATTAAGTGTTAATGTTGGCCGATTGTAGGGGGAGATTAGTCTCGCATATCTCGGGTTGTGGTTAGTATTCAGAAGGCGTTAAGGTAAGGATTATGGTTGTACGTTAACCTTCCGGGATTTGTTTGTATAGCCGAATGGCCTTTTTGCTAATGATCTTAGTGTTGATCGAATGTAGGAAAGGGGATCCAGTGCGTTAGATCGGGATTTTCGGGATTCGGTAATCGCGTTAGTAACCAGGTGTGTAACCCATCCTAAATTCCCGATTAATAATAATATTGTTATGTATATGTTAATAAGGCAATGAATGAATATGGCTAAGGGTACCATTCAATGGTATAGTGCATTCAGGTACGTTACCCCTAACTCTCAGTTAATAAAGTTTATGAACATTGATATGAAAATATGAGAAATATCGTTATGGCCATGGGGTGAGGTATATTGCATGATATTTGTATGATATGTATGTTGCATGGGCATATGGGTGATAATGATAAAGGGGAAGTGTTCCGGTGGTTTTTACCACATTATCCGGTGATTTATGTCACATATTATGAATCTGGGGACTCTGTCACATTATCTGGTGGCTATGCCACGATTATAAGGGTGATGTGCAGTTGACTGCAGTGACTGCCTTCGATGGTGTGTAGTGGATGGAGGGTCAATTTAGTAATCCCCACGGTGTGATTGGCAGGTACGGGTGATGTGTAGAGGTTGGATATCTAGGCGGGTTTGGGTTGCATCATTGTCTATATTTGTTTTACGTGATTTAATATGCCTTGATTGTTTGGGAGTCTGTGTTGGTTGTTACACACTGAGTCTGTTGAGTCACCCTTCGTAGGCTAACATTTTGCAGGTGATACTCAGTAAATGGGCCGGGTCGGCAGGGACTTAGTGGTGGCCATGCTCAGCTTAGCATTTTTCTAGTTTCTTATGATTAAATTTATCGCGTTTTCTTATTAAGTTTTTTTTTGAGATTTATTTCGGGTTTTGATTTGTTGTAATAAGGCCATTACTATTTAACTGCTTTATTTATGCGGTCTAATTTTTATTCTGATACGATCAACATCAAACAAATGGTTTAACAAGTTTTCGTAAAATAACTTCAAATGTTTTGACACCTAAACACCTACGATTTTCAACTTAATGATAAGCTCTAAAATTCGACATTTCTTTAAACTTGTAATTTTTGAAACATAAAGATAACGTTTTAATATTAGCTTCAATAATAACACGGTTTTCAACCTGATCATTCACAAAAATTAATTTTCTTCAAATACACCAAATTATTTTCAAGATGACGAGATTTAGCTACGGTTTACTCAAGGAGCATGCCAGATCCGGTCAGGCCTTATGGGCCGGGTTTGGGGTGTTTCACGTATGACTGTGACAGAATATGAGCGAAAGTTTGTCAGATTGAGCCAATATGCCCGAGAGTGTGTATCAACTGAAGCCATTATGTGCAAAAGATTTGAAGACAGTCTGAATGAAGACATAAAGTTGCTTGTGGGCATTCTTGAGATCAAAGAGTTCGTGGTACTGGTCGAGCGAGCTTGTAAAGCTGAAGAGCTTGGAAAAGAGAAAAGAAAGGATGAAATAAAAGCTAGAGACACTCGTAAAAGATCATCAAGTAAGACTTTCCATTCAGCACCTAAGAAGTTCAAAGATGACTTCAGCCGACATAAAGCTACTTCAAACCTATCTAGAAGAGATCGACCTCCAGTGAGTTCTCGAGCCACTTTAATAGCCAGTATTGGTAATGTTCAGTAGAATCGAGTTGAATGCAAGCATTGTGGTAAATGGCATTCCGGGAGTTATAGATTTCGTGATCAGTCCTGCTTTAAATATGGATCGTCAGACCATTTTATTCGAGAGTGCCCGATGCTAGTCGAGCAAAATACGACTCAGAACACTAAACCTAGCAAAGTGTCAGCACGAGGTAGACCACCCAAACATGCAGGGAGTATAGGTGGCAGTCAAAGAGGAACGAGGGACACTGTAGTTCGATCAGAGGCTCGAGCACTAGCTAGAGCTTATGCAATACATGCCAGAGAGGATGCTTCTTCCCCAGATGTTATTACTGGTATTTTCACACTCTATGATACTACTGTAATTACATTTATTGATCCTGGTTTGACTCATTCATATGTGTGTGAAACTATAGTGGCCAGTACGACTCTACTTGTTGAGTCTACTGAGTTTGTGATTCGTGTGTCCAACCCCTTGGGTCGATGTATACTCGTTGATAAAGTGTGTAAAGGTTGCCCGTTGATGATTCAGGACTCCTACTTTCCAGCTGATTTGATGTTGTTGCCTTTTGATGAGTTCGATATAATTTTGGGAATGGATTGGTTAACTTTGCATGATGCCGTGGTGAATTACAAAAGAAAAATTATTGATTTGAGATGTTAGAATAGTGAAATCATCCGGGTTGAATCTAATGATTTGAGAGGATTGCCTACAGTAATATCCTCGATGTTAGCCCAAGAGTATGTGAGAATGGGGTGTGAAGCTTATTTGGCTTATGTGTTGGATAATAAGGCGTCTGAAAAATAGATCGAATCTGTACCAGTTGTTTGTGATTACTCAGATGTGTTTCCTGAAGAATTACTGGGTTTACCACCAGTAAGAGAGATTGAGTTCGACATTGAATTAGTACCGGGGACGACTCTGATTTCAATGGCCCCATATCGAATGGCACCTACTGAGTTGAAAGAGTTGAAAGCACAGTTGCAAGAGTTGACAGATAGAGGCTTTGCATGCCCGAGTTTTTCTCCCTAGGGTGCGCCAGTTCTGTTTGTGAAAAAGAAAGATGGGACTATGCGAATGTGTATTGATTATCGGCAGTTGAATAAAGTGACAATAAAGAATAAATACCCATTGCCTCGAATTGATGACTTATTTGACCAGTTGAAAGGAGCATCAGTGTTCTCAAAGATAGATCTGAGATCGGGTTATTATCAGTTGCGAGTCAGAGATTTCGACGTGCCAAAGACTGCATTTCGAACGAGGTACGAACATTTTGAGTTTCTGGTTATGCCTTTTGGACTTACTAATGCACCTACTATTTTTATGAATTTGATGAATCGAATTTTCAGACAGTATTTGGATCGATTTGTAGTAGTGTTTATTGATGATATACTGATCTACTCTAAAGATGAAATCGAACATGCTAAGCATTTGAGATTAGTGCTACAGACTTTGCGAGATCAGCAGTTGTATCCAAAGTTCAGTAAGTGTGAGTTCTGGATGAATGAAGTCAGCTTTTTGGGACATGTTGTTTCAGCGTCAGGTATTCGGGTTGATTCGAACAAAATGTCAGCTATACTTGATTGGAAGCCACCAAAGAATGCTTCCGAAATTCAGAGCTTTCTGGGACTTGCTGGTTATTACAGAAGATTCGTGAAAGATTTTTCTATAATAGCTACCCTGTTAACAAAGATATTATAGAAAGATGTTAGATTTGAATGCTCGAAAAAGTGTCAGAAAAGTTTCGATCAGTTGAAAGCTCTTTTGACCAAAGCTCTAGTGTTAGTTCAACCGGAATCGGGTAAAGGATTTGTTATTTATAGTGATGCTTCTTTGAATGGTTTGGGTTGTGTTTTGATGCAGGAAGGCAAAGTCATAGCCTATGCTTCGAGACAGTTGAAGCCTCATGAAAGAAATTACCCGACTCACGATTTGGAATTAGCAGCTATTGTATTTGCATTGAAAATTTGGCGTCATTACTTGTTTGTGAGAAATGTCACATTTATTCGGATCACAAAAGTCTAAAGTATTTGATGACTCAGAAAGACTTGAACTTGAGACAACGCAGGTGGTTAGAACTACTGAAAGACTATGAATTGGTGATTGACTGCCATCCGGGAAAAGCTCACTTTGTTGCAGATGCCTTAAGACAGAAATCATTGTTTGCTCTTCGTGCATTGAACGCACATATGGTTATGTCTGGTGATGGTTCGATCATAGCTGAGTTAAAGGCGAGACCGTTGCTTATTTAGCAAATTTGTGATGCATAGAAAATTGACAAAGATATAATTTTTAGACGAGTTCAGTGTGAAAATGATGCAAAGTCAGAGTTTCAAATTGATGAAAATGATTGTTTGAGCTTTAAAGGCTGGATGTGTGTTCCGAACAATGTGGATTTGATTCAAATGATTTTGAACGAGGCTCATAGTAGCCAATTATCAGTACATCTGGGTAGCACGAAAATATATAATGATTTGAAACATTTCTATTGGTGGCTGGGCATGAAAAGGGATATATCTGAATTTGTTTCGAAGTGTTTAGTATGTCAGCAAGTAAAAGCTGAGCATCAGGTGCCTTCTGGATTACTTTAGTTGATCATGATACCTGAATGGAAATGGGATAGAATTACTATGGATTTTGTATCTGGTTTGCCTATGACACCAAGCAAGACAGATGCAGTCTGGGTTATAGTAGATAGACTGACCAAATCAGCTCACTTTGTGCCAGTTCGTACAGACTATTCACTTGATAAACTTACTGAATTATATGTATCACAGATTGTGAGGTTACATGGTGTGCCGAGTTCTATTGTTTCAGACAGATACCCGAGATTCATGTCGCAATTTTGGAAGAAGTTGCAAGATGCTTTAGGTACTAAACTCTACTTTAGTACAACCTTCCATCTGCAGACAGATGGTCAGTCCAAACGAACCATTCAGATACTTGAGGACATGTTGAGATGTTGCGTTCTTGAGTTTGAAGGTACGTGGGAAAGATACTTACCATTGATTGAATTTGCTTATAATAATAGTTTTCAATCGAGTATCAAAATGGCACCTTACGAAGCTCTATATGGCAGCAAGTTTCGTACACTGTTATACTAGACCGAGCTCAGTGAGAACAAGATACACGGGGTTGATTTGATTAAAGAGGCAGAACAGAAAGTGGCTATAATCAGAGATAGTTTAAAAGCTACCTCGGATCGTCAAAAGTCCTATGCTGATTCAAAGCGCAAAGACATTGAGTTTCAGATCAGAGACCGGGTATTCTTGAAAGTTTCTCTGCGGAAGAAGGTACTCCGATTTGGTCGAAAAGGCAAACTAAGTCCGAGGTTCATCGGACCGTATGAGATCATTGAACGTATTGGGCCTGTTGCTTATAGATTGAAGTTGCCCTCTGAATTAGAAAAGATACAAAACGTATTTCACGTTTCGATGCTTCATAGATATAGATCAGATCTGTCATATGTGATCGCTCCGTCTGAGATTGAAATCCGATCCGATATGACGTATGAGGAAGAACTGATCCGTATTTTAGCTCGGGAAATGAAAGAGTTGATGAACAAGAGAATTCCATTAGTGAAAATATTATGGAATCGGCACGAAATTGAAGGCTACGTGGGAGCTTGAGGATTCAATGAGGCAACAATATCCGACTTTGTTTAACGGTAAGATTTTTGGGGACGAAAATCCTTAAGGGGGAGAGTTGTAACAGTCCAAATTTGACCCTAATCGGAACGGTGGTTTTGGGACCACGAATCCGAGTCTGAAATATATTTAAATGATATATTCTATGCTTATTATATGTGATTTAATGTGTGTTAAAGTTTCATAGAAAAATTTAACCGTTTGTGTGTTCAATTTAACAAAAAGGTCTAAATCGCATAAAGTGTAAAAGTTGCATTCTATAGTGGAAAGTGCTTAAATGAGGATGGCTGAGGTATTAAATGGGTAAATAGCCCATTTTTAAGTTAGTGGGTGGCACATGACAGGATTAACCTTAAGTTTTATATTATATAATTTTATATAATAAGGTTATAATAGTAAATGATTAAATGTCATAATATATGTTAAATAAAACATAAAAGTATGGCCATTATCATCTTTTATTTTGCTTGGCTGAATATTGAGAAAGAAGAAAAGCTTGAATTCTTTTGATTTTCGGCATTTAGAAGCTTAAATTCAAGATTAGTTTGATTTCAGTTTTTGTTAATTTTTACGTTTTTGAGATCGTTGCTTCGAACAGTAGCTGACCCATGTTAGAATTTTTAAAAATAAGCATGCTTGATGTAAGGCCATTGTTATGTTCTTGTGGTTTTTGATGTTTTATGATTTTATATTAAAGATATGTTAAAGATTAGTATGTTTTGTATTGGAAGTTTTGGTGAAATTGAATATTTAGGGCTAATTTGTAAAATAAATTTTTAGAGGGGCTTATTTGCAAAATAAATGAAAGAAATGGACTTGTCTAGTCCCTATGCATATTCGGCCCTTGAGTAGTATTGAGAAATTTTGTGTATATGTGTTTAATGCAAATAGGACTAAATTGTAAAAGTGTGAAACATTAGGGGTAAAATGGTAATTTGCCCATCTATGTGCTTTGGGACTAAATTGAAATGAAATGTACTTGAATGAGTTTATTTTTGATATGTTTAGATAAGAACAAAGAAAAATGGATTTGGATCGGGGAAAGATGAAGGTTGTCGAATAGTCGGTTTGAGTTGCCGTTGATAATCGAGGTAAGTCCTTAAGCAAGTATATGTTAAAGCATTAATTGTGAAAATATTAAATGATAATATTTAATAATTTTGAGTATAAATTTATGTGATGGCCGAATGTGGTATTATGTATTATTGGATTGACTTTATTTTGTTTATAGTACTATGAATAATTAAGTTCGGTTGATATGTGGAAGAAATACGAAGTATACGAAATGTTGTGAATTTAGCACAAAGTAATGAGAAATGAATGGTTAATACTATTGATATTCAGGCTTCGAGCCTAACAGGCCTTGTGCCGGTGAGTTATATCAGGCTTAAAGCCTAGCAGGCCTTGTGCCGATGATCTATTTCAGGCTAAATGCCTAGCAGGCCTTGTGCCGGTGAATATGTCGGGCTTGATGCCTAGTAGGCTAAATGCCAGTTTTTGAAATCTCAGACTTTAAGTCTAGCAGGCAAGGTGCCGGTGTAAGGGATTCGAATTAGTGCACATCTTGTTATATGCTGGTGAGTTTTCGATTCCCGAACTTTAGTTATGAAATGGTAAAGTTATGAAACAATCATACAAGTTTAAGTTTATGAAAGAAACTTATGAGTTTGACTATAAGGTATGTATTAAGCATACTTTAATGTTATGATTATATGCCATGATGATAAGTAAATGAAATAGTGAAAGAAAGTGATATACATATGATGGATGGAATTTGATGTATATATATACTATGATGAATTTGGTTGTAGATAATCATGAAAGAAGTAAGTATTCATACAAGAATAATTATAAGCATAAGTGGTTAAAGTTATTTGTAAAGGTATATGAATATGCATGAATTGAGTTATATATATATATATTTGGAAGCGGTGTGACTTGGTGAGTAAATGGAAGTAGAAAGATTAAATGAGGTAGAATATTGGCTATAATGCATTTACAAATTAAGCTATGTTTATTCAATGTTATAAAATGGCTGTCTATAATGCTTGGTTAATTGATTGTTTTAATAAGTTTGCATAGGACTTACTAAGCTAGTAAGCTTACTCTATCTGTTAAATGATTTGTTTTATAGATTTTGGTCAAGCTACGGGCTTGGAGGATCGTCGGTGAAGTCAACCACATTATCATCCTTTTTTGGTACTTTAAACTAGTTATTTTTGAATTAAAGGCATGTATAGGCTAGCTAAGTGTTGGAATGATGTTTTGTATATATATATAATAGCTATGCGAAAATGGCTTAAAGATTTATTATATGTTCGGTTCTATTTACTCTTGACTATGTGATTAAAGTGTTTGGTTTCAACGATTTGGCTATAGGTTGTATCTTTATTTCAAGCTTATAGATTATGAGTTCCATCTGAATTCTTGCTTGTACTGTTAATGTTTGTGTTAAATTAGTCAGGTGTTTCGGCATTTATGTTAACCTTTGCATGTATAATTTAAGGTAGGGATATGTTAGTAGAGCATCATTCAGAATTTATGTATGTGTGTCAACTTTAGTTGATTTACGAAGTATGAATTACCTTGAGTAATGCATGTATGTGTATTCGGCCAAACTTAGGTGATAATTGCAAAGGTAGTTGACATGTTTAAAGGAGTTTAAGTTCATAGTCGAATATAGAAAATGTGCATAAGTATGATGTATACATTTTTATGTATATTTGGCTTGTGAGATTGCTTAAATTGATTGTTTTCATGAAACTACCAAGCTCGGTTTGTGCTAAGTAATGAACATGAAATGTTATAAATAAGACCTGGTATATTCGGCCAAATACATAAGTATGTATGTGATGTGTAATAAGTTGTATATATTCGGTTAGTTTTATGCCATATGAAATTGGGTTTTAATAGAAAGTATTATACATTGACATTCGAAGTATACTCATTTGGTTAATTAGTACGAATAATTTAGTTGTTTATATATTTCATAGATCAAGATCATTTTGATAAATGTGGCGTATGAAATCTATATTGTTATGTGATATTGTAGTAATATACATTATATGGCCATTTTATGTTCATCGATGATTATATCGTATATGACTTGGGTTAATGTAACAAGTATGTGATATATATATATATATTTGTGCGAATTGTGTGTTTATGATTAGATTACTTAACAAAGATAATCTACTCAGAATAAATTGATTGAACTGAAGTCTGAAATTACATGGTAATACCCGTAACCCTAATCCGGCGATGGATATGGGTTAGGGGTGTTACACTTAAGCTTTTGCTTGTCCTCAAGCAAAATTCTCAACTTACAATTAAAACGAACTTTCAATAATTCATAATTCCTATCGACAATGTCTCATCATAATTCATAGATAATTTATACACGGATAATTTAACTCAAAGACTCCTAAAAACTCAAATAATTCTATGTCATAGATTTCTAGCATAAAAACATAGGCTTCTCCCCTTATCTAAATAATTACCTTTAGTTCAAAACTGGCAAGGATTGACATCCTCACTAAAGATTCACTCAAAGCATTCGAAGTGTTTAAGGCTCAAGAATAAGCACTCATAAGTCGAACCTGAAAAGTTAATCCCATAGGCTTGCCTGAAAATCAAATCTCCATCACTGTAATATGAGATGATACACAAATCAAAAGGTCTTTGACAGGGTTGTAACGGGACTAGGGTTAAAGGTGTGGATAAAGGCTGAATTAGAAGGTTAAAATCGAGATTGACCTGATCAATTACCTAACTAGACAAATGAACTAATAACCTAAATAATTACATCACATGAAAATTTAAATACTAATAATACGAGCTTCTTTTTCAAGATGTTGAATTTAAACATATAACTCTAAGAACATAGAACTAATAATGAATGTACTTCGTTTTTTTTAAAGAACAAACTAAGTAAATACATAATAAAGAAAGAACTTTATCAACTCAAATAAACTAATTAGGCAACTGATCAAATCAATTCTAGATAGAAGGGTAGTCAAAAGAATGGTGATAACAAATACAAAGGGTTTTAGGTTAAAATTTAGCGGGTAAATCAAAAAAGAGTTGGTAGGATCAAATGGGTTCACTAAGGGTTAATTTGTGAAGGTAGGCTTTTTAGTGGAGTGAATGGGTTAAAACCTAGGTGCCTTTATCATCTCAGTATATCAAATCATTAATGTGGTCTCGATACGTATAATCAAGGCAAGTTCTAGAATAACAATTTAGTGTTGACACACTCATAATCAATAAAGTGAGCATGAAAAAGAATAAATGCTCTATAAGGCTCAAATCTCACAAAAATTATGGGTATTTGACATCAATCCCTGTAAATTTCAAAATTTAAGGTAATATCTAAATTAGGTTCAACAACCTAGAAAATTTTTGATTCTTAAAAAATAGACTTATCATGCTTGATTCTCTAGTATATTAAAGTTTAAATCATCAATGCACAATTTATCTATAACTTAATCTAAAGACATATCAATAAAAATCATAAATCATTAGAAATTTCATCCTAATTAGTAATATGAGGAAATTACTTAAGAACAAGATATAATTCAGGGATTTGAGAATAATGCTATAGTTAACCCCCCATACTTAAGGTGTACATTGCCCTCAATGTACAAAGATAGATAATAGCAAAATAATCATAAAATCATAAGATGGGGAGAGAAGTGAAACTTCCTGAATTTTTGATGAAGTCATTGAAAAGAAACCGAATAGGATTGGAGGTGAACATGGAGGTGAATGTGGGGAAGTGTCTCGAACCGTTTGAGATTGAATCCTCGAAGTAGCCGGCTTGGTTTTATTGTATCCTAAGCTAAATCTAAATGGCATGAAGAATAAGAAGAAAATGATAACGAAAATAAAGTAAAATAATAAAAATAAAATAAATAAAATAAATAATGGAAAATGAAAGAATAAAGACAACTCAAAAAGAAAAAAAGAAAAAAGGGGGGTTGAAATAGAGATGTAGCCCGTGTTTTTGGAAAAATTTTATCTTGTTGCTACACGTCTACAGCCACGCCCATTTACCTATCTGTGATGCCCACACGGCCACGGCCACGGCCACGGTCATGTGCAAGGCCGTGTGGTTTGGAAATATGCACTTTTGGTTTATTTGAATGCTAAGAAGGGAAAATAAAAATAAAAAATAAAAATAGGGTTAGTGCTCGGGTTACCTCCCGAGAAGCACTCGTTTATAGTCTTAAGCTAGACTGTCCTCGTATTTGAAAATTTTAGGGAGGTTTAAAGGTTTGAATATCTTCCCTCATGCTTACAGTCCTATTTTTGTGACAAAGTTGAAGTCGAGAAGCGTTTACCTTGAAATTGCCAAATATTGGATTGCTTACCTCGACTATTTCGTGTAGGAAGATATCGTGTACCTTAAGAAGAATTTCTCCCTTTGCCCTCAGGTCTGTTGAAGTGATGTGGGGATCGGCTTTGTCTAACAGTACCTGGTCTCTAATTTTAAAGTGATTTGATGTCCTTACGAGCTTTTCTGGCGGTTCCTCTGGTTTTACTTCGTGTGGATCCGGCTTTTCTTTGACTAGTATATTCTGCTCTTCTAAATCATCGACCTTAAGGTTTTGTTTCTTGTGTGATTCTTCTTGGTCGATTTAGGGGCTATGAGTTGGCTCAGGTTTGATGCCTTGTGATGTTTCCTGTAGTGAAGGTTGAACAATTTGATTATCTATTAAAGTGACTTTCTTACCTTCATCATCCGTTGTTCTGGCTGAGTCGAGAGCTTGAAGCTTAATCTATTCTTCTCCTACGCGGAGTATGAGTTCACTTGTGGCAACATCAATTTTAGTCCTAGGAGTTGCTAGGAAAGGTCTTCCTAGAATTAAGGGGATTGAATTATCTTCATCCATGCCTAAAACAACAAAATCTACTAGGAAAACAAATTTATCGATTTTTACAAGAACATCTTCAATAATGCCCCTAGGAATTCTAATAGTTTATCAGCTAGTTGAGTACTCATCCTAGTTTGTTTGGGCTTCCCTAGACCTAGTCGTTTAAATAATGCATAAGGCATGACATTTATACTTGTCCCTAGATCAGCTAACGCATTATCAATAGTTAAACTACCAATTAAGCATGGAATCGTAAAAATCCCTGGATCTTTTTGTTTCTGCGGTAGTCTATTCTGTAACATTGCCGAGCATGTTGCGTTTAGTTCCACGTGGTGCTTTTCGTCTATTTTGCATTTGTTTGTCAAGAGTTGTCTTAAAAATTTCCTCGAGTCTGGCATCTTTGAAAGAGCTTCAAGAAGGGGTAAGTTAATATGTAATTTCTTTAAAAGTTTAAGAAACTTACTGAACTGTTCCTCTGAATCATCTCCTTTCAATGCTCCGAGATAAGGTATGCGAGGTTTGTATTCTTTGATTATTGGTTTTGGCTTTTCGTGTACTACCTCTATTTTACCTTTTTCTTTCTTGGTTTCTTGTGCCGTGGTGGGCTCGTCTACCTTTGTACACTCTTGAGCTGTGATGGCTTGGATCTGTTCTTTTGGGTTTATTTCTGTGTTGCTTGGTAGACATTTTTGTTGACTTTCATAAATCAGCTTTGTGAGATGTCCTACTGACCTAGTAAGTTCTCCAACTTGATTCTCGATCCCTTTGATCAATTGTTGTTGTTCATCAAGTGCTGCTTCAGTCTTTTGGAAACGAGAATCTGTGGCTGCCATGAATTTCGTCAGCATCTCTTCGAGGTTTGATTTCTTCTCTTGTGGATATGGCTGATTTTGATAATTTGGAGGAGGTTGCTGCCTTTGATTTCCTTGATTTCCTTGTCCTCCCCACTAAAAATTTGGGTGGTTCCTCCAACCTGTGTTATAAGTGTTACTATAAGGATTATTATTGGATTTGAAATTGTTACCTATATAGTTTGTCTGCTCATGTTCTGCTCCTGGTTGGTAGGGTGGGTACTCAGGATTTGCCACATTCCCACTCTCTTCGTATTGCATTACCGGGTGTACCTGTGAAGAACATAAATTATCAAGCTTTTTATTCATCATTTCCACCTGTGTTGACAGCATTGTTACTGCGTCTATGTTAAAAACTCTGGCTGATTTTGTTGGTTTGGCCCTTGTAATTTGCCATTGATAGGTATTCAACGACATCTCTTCAATAAAGTTGTAAGCCGCTTCAGGAGTTTTGTTATTCAAAGTTCCACCGACTGATGAGTCAATCATTTGCCTCGTTGAAGAATTCACACCGTTGTAAAAAGTTTGGATTTGAAGCCATAAAGGTAATCCGTGGTGTGGACATCTTCTCAGGAGATCCTTATATCTTTTCCATGCATCATATAATGTTTCTGCGTCATTCTGCACAAAAGTAGATATGTCATTCCTAAATTTGGCCATTTTGGCTGGTGGAAAGTATTTTAAAAGAAATTTTTCGGTCATTTGATCCCATGTGGTGATTGACCTCATGGTAACGAGTTCAACCACTGCTTTGCTTTATTCTTTAATGAAAAGGAAATAACTGAAGACGTATGGCATCATCAGAAACGCCATTTATTTTGAAGGTATCACAGAACTCTAAGAAATTAGCTATATGAGTATTAGGATCTTCGTCCTGTAAACCATCAAATTGAACAAATTGTTGAATCATTTGTATTGTGTTAGGCTTTAATTCAAAATTGTTAGCAGCTATAGCAGGCCCGACAATACTAGATTCTGCTCCTGTCAAATTATGTTTAGCATAATCATACATAGTCTGTGAGCATTCTGTTCTTACACGTTTGGCGGTGGATTGTTTTCGTCCATCCTTCAAGAGGATTGGATCTCATCTTGTTGTTCTTCTATTTGGTAGTCTAGAGCTCGTCTAGTTTCTCTGCGATTCCTGCGAGCGGTAGCTTCAATGTCACTTTAGTACGCTAAAGGTCCTTTTGGGTTCCTTCTAGTCATAAACTAGAGGTACCTGCTAGGAGAAGAAAGAAAGAAATTTAGTGTAAATAAAAATTTAACCTAAACTAAAAATAAAAGTAAATTGTAAAAAAATAATAAAATAATGGCTAAAGTAATAGAAATAGAGCTTCTTAATATTTTAGTGTTCCTCGACAACGGCGCCAAAAACTTGATCGTGTCAAACAGTTGAGTTTTAATATTTATAAAGACTGATCAAACCTGTAGACTAACTATGACAACGATTGAGGCAAGTGCACCTATCGAACAATAGTATAGTTTAGGCAAGATTATTTTATCGAACCCAAAGGAACCTAAAAGTACTACTTCTCACTTTCTTTCTATTATTTAGCCTAAAATATGGAGTGATTGGTTTATTAATCTAAAAAAAACTAATGGAAAACTAAACTAGATGTAAAGACAAAAGAATGAAACTTTGGGAGAAGATTGTGGAAAAACTCAGTTGATTTTAGACGATACCCTCAGGAAGAATCCACCTATGACTTCTCTTGTTATCTAACTTTTAATTCATATGACTTCTTTACTTAGCTTGATCCGTGAGACTCCTTAACCTATATTAAACCCTCTCTCGAGGTGAATAACGTCTAACCTTAGGTTAATTAGTGAAACTCTCGTTCTCTTATAATAACCCCCTAAGGAAGCAATAAATCGATCAATGGACTCCCATATTAGGTTTCACCCTAATCCGGAAAAATCTCGTCACCCTATCTGTAGGCGTGCGATCAACTCCGCTTAATTATGCTAGATCTACTCTTAGGCAGGGTCTATTCCTCTTCCACCTAAGCAAATCAGATTAAATTAAGCAACATAATTAAGAACAAACTAAGTACCTATCATATAATTTAGAAATCAAAGAACAAAATCCATCATAGGTTTCATCCCCTTCAAGTACCTGAAGGGTTTAGTTCATAACAAAATAAGAAAACATCTCAAGAGAAAAGATAAAACAAAACATAAGAAATCCCTAAAACCCCTTGAAGGAATTGAAGAGGAGATCCTCTATCTTGAGTAGAACTCCGACTTCTTGAGATGGATCAACTGGCTATCTTGAGTAATTCCCGAATAAAAGCTCGCGTAAAACTTACGCCTAAAACTTGATTATCTAGAATGGCTGCCTTGGGTTGTTTATATAGGCTCTTTAGATGCTTTACTTGGCTCCTAAGTACCTCCTTCATGTAGAATTACTATTAAGGTGTTTAAGTAGACTTAGGAGTATGTTTCTTTGGCTTCAAGAATCCAAATCCGAGTGAAATTGCTTATTCCCATGGCAGGGGCACGCCCATGGCACACACCCGTGTAAGTCGTGGCCAGATCGTGTTGGACTTTTGTCGAAGAGGCCCTATTGTGTAAATCGGGGCGAGGCCGTGTTCTAAATAAATGGCAAGGCACGGCCGTGTGGCTTGAAGTCCAGGCCGTGTCGATTTCTTGGGTTGGCCCAATTTGGTCCGTCTTAAAGCCCGTTTTACGTTCTTTTTATCCTTAGGTGCTTTCTTGAGTATAAGACATGAAAAGAAAGGATTAAGAGCACCTTTTTACATAAATCAGGGATAAATAATCCAAAAGCATACTAAATGTGGGATTAAAATATGTTACTTTTACGGTTTATCAAATACCCCCACACTTAAGCTTTTAATTGTCCTCAAGCAAAATTCTTAACTTACAATTAAAACGAACTTTCCATAATTCATAATTCCTATCAATAATGGCTCATCATAATTCATAGATAATTTATACATGGATAATTTAACTCAAAGACTCTTAAAGACTCAAACAATTCTAAGTCATAAATTTGTAGCATAAAAATATAGGCTTCTCCCCTTATCTAAATAATTACCTTTAATTCAAAACCGGCAAGGATTGACATCCTCACTAAAGATTCACTCAAAGCACTCAAAGTGTTTAAGGTTCAAGAATAAGTACTCATAAGTCAAACTTGAAAAGTTAATCCCATAGGCTTGCCTGAAAATCAAATCTCCACCACTGTAATATGAGATGATACACAAATCAAAAGGTCTTTGACAGGGTTGTAACGGGGCTAGGGTTAAAGGTGTGGATAAATGCTGAATTAGAAGGTTAAAATCGAGATTGACCTGATCAATTACCTAACTAGAAAAATGAACTAATAACCTGAATAATTACATCACATGAAAATTTAAATACTAATAATACGAGCTTCTTTTTCAATATGTTGAATTTAAACGTATAAGCTCTTAGAACATAGAACTAATAATGAATGTACTTCATTTTTTTTAAAGAAAAAACTAAGTAAATACATAATAAATAAAGAACTTTATCAATTGAAATAAACTAATTAGGCAACTGATCAAATCAATTCTAGATAGAAGGGTGGTCAAAAGAATGGTGATAACAAATACAAAGGGTTTTAGGTTAAAATTTAACGGGTAAATAAAAAAAGAGTTGTTAGGATCAAATGGGTTCACTAAGGGTTAATTTGTGAAGGTAGGCTTTTTAGTAGAGTGAATGGGTTAAAACCTAGGTGCCTTTATCATCTCAGTATATCAAATCATTAATGTGGTCTCGATATGTATAATCAAGGCAAGTTCTAGAATAACAATTCAGTGTTGACACACTCATAATCAATAAAGTGAGCATGAAAAAGAATATATGCTCTATAAGGCTCAAATCTCACAAAAATTATGGGTATTTGACATCAATCCCTATAAATTTCAAAATTTAAGGTAATATTTAAATTAAGTTCAACAACCTAGAAAATTTTTGATTCTTAAAAATAGACTTATCATGCTTGATTCTCTAGTATATTAAAGTTTAAATCATCAATGCACAATTTATCTATAACTTAATCTAAGACATATCAATAAAATCATAAATCATTAGAAATTTCATCCTAATTAGTAATATGAGGAAATTACTTAAGAACAAGATATAATTCAGGGATTTGAGAATAATGCTATAGTTAACCCCCTACACTTATGGTGCACATTGCCCTCAATGTACAAAGATAGATAATAGCAAAATAATCATAAAATCATAAGATGGGGAGAGAAGTGAAACTTCTTGAATTTTTGATGAAGTCATTGAAAAGAAACCGAATAGGATTGGAGGTGAACATGGAGGTGAATATGGGGAAGCGTCTCGAACCGTTTAAAATTGAATCCTCAAAGTAACCGGCTTGGTTTTATTGTATCCTAAGCTAAATCTAAATGGCAAGAAGAATAAGAAGAAAATGATAACGAAAATAAAGTAAAATAATAAAAATAAAATAAATAAAAATAAATAATGGAAAATGAAAGAATAAAGACAACTAGAAAAGAAAAAAAGAAAAAAAAGGGGGTTGAAATAGAGATGTAGCCCGTGTTTTGGGAAAAATTTTATCTTATTGCCACACGTCTACGGCCACGGCCTTTTACCTACATGTGATGCCCACATGGCCACGGCCGTGTGGTCTGGAAATATGCACTTTTGGTTTATTTGAATGCTAAGAAGGGAAAATAAAAATAAAAAATAAAAATAAGGTTAGTGCTCGGGTTACCTCCCGAGAAGCGCTCGTTTATAGTCTTAAGCTAGTCTGTCCTCATATTTGAAAATTTTAGGGAGGTTTAAAGGTTTGAATATCTTCCCTCATGCTCACAGTTCTATTTTTGTGACAAAGTTGAAGTCGAGAAGCGTTTACCTTGAAATTTCGAAATATTGGATTGCTTACCTTGACTATTTCGTGTAGAAAGATATCGTGTACCTTAAGAAGAAATTGTCCCTTTGCCCTCAAGTCTGTTGAAGTGATGTGGAGATCGGATTTGTCTAACAGTACCTGGTCTGCTATTTTAAAGTGATTTGATGTCCCTACGAGCTTTTCTGGCGATTCCTCTGGTTTTACTTCGTGTGGATCCGGCTTTTCTTTGACTTGTATCTTCTGCTATTCTAAATCGTCAACCTTAAGGTTTTGTTTCTTGTGTGATTCTTCTTGGTCGATTTGGGGGCTATGAGTTGGCTCAGGTTTGATGCCTTGTGATGTTTCCTATAGTGAAGGTTGAACAATTTGATTTTCTATTGAAGTGACTTTCTTACCTTCATCATCCGTTGTTCTGGCTGAGTCGAGAGCTTGAAGCTTAATCTATTCATCTCCTATGTGAAGTATGAGTTCAGTTGTTGCAACATCAATTTTAGTTCTAGCAGTAGCTAGGAAAGGTATTCCTAGAATTAAGGGGATTGAATTATCTTCATCCATGTCTACAACAACAAAATCTACTGGGAAAACAAATTTATCGATTTTTACAAGAACATCTTCAATAATGCCCCTAGGAATTCTAACAGTTTTATCAGCTAGTTGAATACTCATCCTAGTTTGTTTGGGCTTCCCTAGACCTATTCATTTAAATAAAGCATAAGGCATGATGACATTTATACTTGTCCCTAGATCAGCTAACGCATTATCAATAGTTAAACTACCAATTAAGCATGGGATCGTAAAACTCCCTAGATCTTTTTGTTTTTGCAGTCGTCTATTCTGTAACATTGCTGAGCATGTTGCGTTTAGTTCCACGTGGTGCTCTTCATCTATTTTACATTTGTTTGTCAAGAGTTGTCTTAAAAATTTCCTTGAGTCTGGCATCTGGAAAAGAGCTTCAAGAAGGGTAAGTTAATATGTAATTTCTTTAAAAGTTTAAGAAACTTCTTGAATCGCTCCTCTGAATCATCTTCTTTCAATGCTTGGGATAAGGTATCGAGGTTTATATTCTTTGATTATTGGTTTTGGCTTTTCGTGTGCTACCTCTATTTTACCTTTTTCTTCCTTGGTTTCTTGTGCTGTGGTGGGCTCGTCTACCTTTGTACCCTCTTGAGCTGTGATGGGTTGGATCTGTTCTTTTGGGTTTATTTCTGTGTTGCTTGGTAGACGTCCTTGTTGACGTTCAGAAATCAACTTTGTGAGATGTCCCACTGACCTAGTAAGTTCTCCAACTTGATTCTCGATCCCTTTGATCGATTTTTGTTGTTCATCAAGTGCTGCTTCAGTCTTTTGGAAACGAGAATCTATGGCTGCCATGAATTTTGTTAGCATCTCTTCGAGGTTTGATTTCTTTCGTTAGCATCTCTTTGAGGTTTGATTTCTTCTCTTGTGGATATGGCTGATTTTGATAATTTGGAGGAGGTTGCTGCCTTTGATTTCCTTGATTTCCTTGTCCTCCCCACGAAAAATTTGGGTGGTTCCTCCAACCTACGTTATAAGTGCAACTATAAGGATTATTATTGGATCTGAAATTGTTACCTATATAGTTTGTCTGCTCACGTTCTGCTCCTAGTTGGTAGGGTGGGTGATCGTGTCAAACAGTCGAGTTTTAATATTTATAAAGAATGATCGAACCTATAGACTAATGATCGTGTCAAACAATCGAGTTTTAATATTTATAAAAGAATGATTGAACCTATAGACTAACTATGACAACGATAGAGGCAAGTGCACCTATCGAACAGTAGTATAGTTTAGGCAAGAATATCTTATCGAACCCAAGGGAACCTCAAAGTACTACTACTCACTTTCTTTCTATTATTTAGCCTGAAATATGGAGTGATTGGTTTATTAATCTAAAAACTAATGAAATACTTAAACTAAATGCAAAGACAAAAGAATGAATGGGAGAAAGACTTTAGGAAAACTCAGTTGATGAAGATGATACCCTCATGAAAAATCCACCTATGACTTCGCTTATTATTTATTCCCCAAACCATATGATTTTTTCACTTAGTTTGATCAGTGAGACTCCTTAACCTATATTAAACCCGAGGCGAATAACGTCTAACCTTAGGTTAATTAGTGGAACTCTCGTTCTCTTATAATAACCCCCTAAAGAAGCAGTAAATCAATCAATGGACTCCCATATTAGGTTTCACCCTAATTCGGTAAAATCTCGTAACCCTATCTCTAGGCGCCCGATCAACTCCGCTCAATTATGCTAGATCTACTCTAAGACAGGGTCTATTCCTCCTCCACCTAAGCACATCAGATTTAATTAAGCAACATAATTAAGAACAAACTAAGTACTTATCATATAATTTAGAAATCAAATAACAAAATCCATCATAGGTTTCATCCCTTGTGTATCTCAAGGGTTTAGTTCATAACTAAATAAGAAAACATCTCAAGAGAAAAGATAAAACAAAACATAAGAAATCCCTGAAACCCCCTGAAGGAATTGAAGGAGAGATCCTCTGTCTTGAATAGAGTTCCGGCTTCTTGAGATGGATTAACTAGCTATCTTCAAGTGATTCCCTAAAAGATGAAAGCTTCGGCAAAAGCCTCTCCAAAAGCTCTCTCTTCAATGTCTACCTTAGGCCGTTTATATAGGCTTTGGGATGCTATACTTGGCTCTTAAGTACCTCTTTCAAGTAGAATTACTATTAGGGTGTTTGAGTAGACTTAGGAGTATGTTTCTTTGGTTTCAAGCATCCAATTCGAGTGAAATTGCTCTCTCCCGTGGCAGGGGCACGCCCATGGTACATGCCCGTATAAATCATGGTTGGGCCACGTCTCTATTCTGTCATTTTGGGCACGGCCATGTAAGTCGAGATTTAGGCCGTGCTTCAGGTCTGTCGATTGGGACACGGCCATGTAGATCACCAGGCACGTCCGTGTGATAAATAGATGATGCACGGCCGTGTGTCACGGAGTTGAGGCCGTGCTCTAGGCAATCGGCGAGGCACGGTCGTATGGGATTTGGGCCAGGTCGTGTTGATTTCTTGCTGAGGCCCAATTACTCCGTTTTAAGCCCATTTTGTGTTCTTTTTATCCTCGGGTGCTTTCCTGAGTATAAACATGAAAAGAAAGGATTAAAAGCACCTTTTTACATAAATTAAGGGCTAAATCATCCAAAAGCATATTAAATATGAGGTTAAAATATGTTACTTTTACGGTTTATCAAATACCCCTGAAACACCCCAAACCCGGCCCACAAGCCCTGACCGGATCTGGCATGCTTCTAAGAAAATCCATTCGAATCATATTTGCAACCTTGTTAAAATTTTTTTCGTGTTTTTGAAAACAGTTGATTTGGGTTGGGCTCGAGTTGATAGCATGTTTATCTTATATTGGAAACCCCTTTAGTTTAGGTGACAAAACACTTAGAGTTTATTTTAAAAATAATTTTACTTAATCATTTATTTGATAAAAATTTGTAAGCATAATAAATAAAAGTAAAATAAAGTAGTTCTACTATGGTCTTATTACATCAAATAAATCCCAAAATTAAATTCAAGGTACTTAAATTTAAAAGAATCCAAATAGAATAAATTCCTTGCTGAGCATGGCCACCACTAAGCACTTGTCGGCCTGGTCCATTACTGATCGTCACCTGAAAAAGGTTCCCACAACGGGGTGAGTCAAACAGACTCAATGTGCACACAAACACTAAGTCTTAACAAATTCAGGCATAACAAATCATATTCATACATATCATAATTTACATTTAATGATGCATTCCGAACCCAAGCCTATATGCCATCCGCTACACATCACTGCACCATCCTCGCACAGTAGGGACTACTAAGTCAACCTCCATCCGCTACACACCATCGAAGGCGGTCGACGTGCTTATCGCCCTTATAAAATTCGTGGCATAGCCACAGATACATACTTTGTGTCATGAGACACCATATTTAGATATCGTGGTCTTAGGTCACCACATTCAGATATCGTGGTCTTAGGTCACCACATTCACTTCCCCTTTTTCATAATATCCCATATGCCCATGTCATACAAAACCATGCAACATAATGCCTTAGGCCGATTTCACATTCTTATCATATTCATATTCATGGCATAACAAGTCTTATCATACTCACGGTGAGGAGTAGGAAACGTACCTTAATCTTGTGTACCATGGCATGGTACTTAGCCATATTTTCCACATTCAGATAACATACATACATATTAAATAATGCCTTAAACTTATTAAGAAATAGTGTGGGGTACACCGATATTAATGCCTTCGAAACACGAAAATCTGATCTAACACTTTAGATCCTTAACTCTTACATTCGGCCAATATTAAAAATTTAATGAAAACCCATTCGGCCACAAATCCAAATCCCAATAGGATTATTACACTTAAAACTTACCTTGTTGCCGATTGACTTAAGAATCAAGTCCCGAAATCTTTGCTATACTCCTCCTTGTATTCGGCCAAGCACTAAATCTCTACATAGGTTAGTTTTTCGACTTCCAAGATATTAAGGAATAGATCTAGGTATCAAAATATAGCTATAGCCGATTGCACATTAATGCTTACCTTACGATTTGGAATCCGAATGTATCTCTTGACTTAGGTATCTGTCGAAATCCCTAAAGCCACATGTTAGATCAATTTCTAACATTTAATCATAAGTACATAGCCTTTGGCCGAAACTACCATGGCTTACCTTGAAAGATCGAACCCAAGAACCTCCTTTGATATTGCTTTAACGTTGGCACTACACAAAAGAAACACTTATCATGGCACTATGCCATTCGGCCATGCCTACAACCAAGGCTTAATCCATTAAATTCGGCACCCTAAATAGAAAGAAGGGAAATCGATTGCTAAAAAAAAGAAATACTTACCACTATGCTACTTACCACAATGATCAATCGTCCAGAAATCACCTTCCCTCTATAATGAACCGATTGGATAACTTGTACCAAAAGAAAATGACAACACCTCCCCCTTTTGATCATTGAGATATTCGGCCACAGGAGAGAACTAGATCAAGGTTTCGGCTTTTAAAAGTATTATGAAAGAAAGGAAGAGAAGAAGGGAGGATTCGGCTAACAAAAATAAAAGATGAGAATTGGGAAATTGATATAGATTCGGCCAAGAACAAATAGAAAAGAGGAATGAAACACAAATGGCTTTTTGCACAAGGGAAAATGGCACAAGCAATGGGAAAAAGAAACTATATTCGGCACAAAGAAGTTAAAAAAAATACAAAAGATGATCACTCTTCCCCTTATAAAGAATTCGGCTACCAACCTTCTTCCTCTCAAATTCCAAAGTTAACTCCTATTTTAACTCTTTATCACTTTATCAAATAAAATAAAACAAGCCATCACATTATCTCTTATCACTTAAAAAAAATACCAATAATTATCCATCACTTATCCATCTATTTGCCGAGTTTTAACAAAAATAAAACACCTCTCTTTTAGTGCCTTAATGCCGTCCACTTCTCCCTCTTAATGCCGAAAAATAAAAACTCCTTTTTGTTCACCTAGTAGCTCGAACCTAGGCCTATTTGCATAGCTTGTGGCGTCACTTACCTGGGCTTTAAGTGGTGCCCTATAGCCACTTTACCAAGCCTATTTGTATGTCATATTTCACATACATTTTCTCTTAAGGCCCTATTCACTTAGCTCCCTTAATAAGACTTAAAATCTAAAAATTTTCTAAGGTATTTCCCTACATTTCAAAGTTCACGATATTCATAGATCACATTCAGAACATTCATAAACATGATATTTCATATAATTAAGCATGAATGCACAAGCCCATTTCCAGGATATTACAACCCCCACACTTAAGCTTTTGCTTGTCCTCAAGCAAAATTCTCAACTTATAATTAAAACAAACTTTCCATTATTCATAATTCCTATCGACAAAGTCTCATCATAATTCATTGATAATTTATACATGGATAATTCAACTCAAAGAGTCCTAAAGATTCAATTACGATAGGTCATACCTTTGTAGTAGTATGAAAACATAGGTGTCTCCCCTTATCTAAGTAATTACCTTTAATTCAAAACCGACAAGGATTGACATCCTCACAAAAGATTCACTCAAATCACTCAAAGTGTTTAAGGTTCAAGAATAAACACTCTAAGTCGAACCTGAAAAGTTAATCCAATAGGCTTGCCTGAAAATCAAATCTCCACCACTGTATATGAGATGATACACAGATCAAAAGGTTTTTAATCAGGCTTGTAATGGGGCTAAGGTTAAGGGTGTGGATAAAGGCTGAATTAGAAGGTTAAAATTGAGACTGACTTGAAAAATTACCTAACTAGAAGCACTGAACTAAATATGAATATTTACTTCGAATGAAAACTTAATAATACCACTATTGATAATTACTCTATAAATACGTGTATTTCCCTTATTTGAAATTTGATAATACTTTAATACGAGCTTTTTCTTCAACAATTTAAATTTGAATGCTCTAACCTCTTTTATATACTACAATATACCTAGGTTTTTTTTTGAACAAACTAAAAACAACATAGTAGAAGGAACTTTGATAATTGAGATAACCTAATTCGGCAACTGCTCAAATCAATTCTCGATAGAGGGGTAGTCAAAGGAATGTTGATAACAAATACAAAGGGATTTTGGGTTAATATTAGAGGGTGAGTCAATAAAAAAATGTTGTTAGGATTCAACGGGGTTCACTAGGGGTCAATTTGTATGGGTAGGCTTTTTAGTGGAATGAATGGGTTATGACCTAGGTGCCTTTATCATCTCAGTATATCAAATCATTAATGTGGTCTCGACATGCATAAACGAGGCAAGTTCTAGAGTAACAGTTCAAAGTTGACACACTCATAATCAATAAAGTGAGCATGAAAAAGAATATATACTCTATAAGGCTCAAAATCTCAAAAAAATTATGGGTGCTTTTAACATCAATCCCTATCAATTTTGAACTTTAAGGTGATACTCAAATTCGATTCAACAACCTATCAATTTTAATTTTTAGAAAGTAGACTTATCATGCTTGATTCTCTAGTATTCTTCAAATTTAATCATCAATGCACAATTAACTATGACTTATTCTAAAACATATAAATAATAATCATAAATTATTAGAAATTCCACCCTAATTAGTAATATGAGAAAATTACTTAAAAACAAGACTAACTTTCAGGGTTTTGAGAATTATGCAAAAAGTTAGGCACTATTACCCGCCCACACTTAAGATGTACATTGTCCTCAATGTATAAAGATTGATCATTATAATTAGATGCCAAATCAGAAGGATAAGTGGGGAAAGTAATACTCCCTAAAATCTGGATGATCCCTAGCGTCTTTGGTGGCGGTGATGGTGTTTTCTATGGGCCTAGTGGTGTGGCTACCAAAAAGCAATTTGCTAGATGAAGAAATTGGGTAGCCTACGAAGATATAGCCAAGAGATCTAGAGAAATACTAATATACTAATAATATAATTAAAGACTAAGAAAATAAAGAGAAGGAGACTAAGAAGGAAACTAAAATTTAAAGAAAAGATTAATGGACTAAGGAGTCCTTATTAGCGGATGGTTCGTGAGGTGGGTATGATTTCTAAGGCTGCGGAGTGTTGGTGATGGTGGAAGTGGCGTGATTCCCTTTCAGCCTTTAAAACCTAAGACTAAGAAACTAATATGAAATAAATTAAATTAAGCATAAAAGAAGTATAGATAAGGAAAATAAAGGAGAAGATAAAAGAAAAATAGAACAGAAAAGGTTTCGGAGACCCTTGGCGTGTCAATTGGCTGAAGCTGCCGGCATGAACTCATGTCGAGGTCTCCTTTGAGGAGACGATGCTTATCTTCTTACGTTTTTTCGGCATTATTTTTGTGTTGCTCAAGTGTCTTGGACCTTTTCTATGAACAGAGAGAAAAATTTTGAAAGAAAGAAAGAGAAGGAAGAAAGAAGATGGAAAAAAAAAGAAGGGCTGTGGGGATTTAAAATTTCAAATCTGGCACGTTCCCACGCCCGTGTACTGAGGGTGTGTCGAGTCACACGACTGCCTCGCACGGCCGTGTTGTGGAGTGTGTTAGTTCTTCCACGCCCGTTTGTCGATTGGCACGCCTGTTTCTAAAAGGCCAGTATGTGAGCACGGATGGAATGCACGGGGCGTGGTTTGCCCGTGCTCAATAAGTCAGTATCTTAGCACGGTCATGAGGCACGACCGTGCTATTTTATCGATGCCCGTGCTGTGGGTGGTTGGATCCGTGACGTTTAGGGGTGGGTGGACTGATTTGCACGGCTCTGCTCTGTCAGTGTGGTGATTCCGGTGGTCCACACGCCACGAGCATGTCCGTGTGTAAGGCGGTGTGGCCTGGAAATCTGCATTCTTGTGTTTTAAATGTTGAGAGAGGAGAGAAGGAAAGAAAAAAAAATAATATTTGAAAGTAAATAGTGTTAGTGCTCGGGTTGCCTCTTGAGAAGCGCTCGTTTATAGTCTTAAGCTAGACTGTCCTTGATTTTGAAAATTTTAGGGAGGTTTAAAGGTTTGAATATTTTCCCTCTTGCTGATAGTTTTATTTTCGTGACAAAGTTTAGGCCGAAAAGCATTTACCTTGAAATTGCCGAATATTGGATTGCTTACCTCGACTATTTCGTGTGAGAAAATATCATGTACCTGAAGGAGTATTTCTTCCTTTTTCTTCAGGTCTGTTGAAGTGATGTGAGGATTGACTTTGTCTAACATCACCTGTTCTCCTATTTTAAAGTGATTTGATGTCCCTATGAGCTCTTCTGGTGGTTCTTTTGGTTTTAGGTCGTGTGGATCCAACTTTTCTTTGGTGTGTATCTTCTGCTCTTCTAAATTGTCAATCTTACGGTTTTGTTTGTGTGATTCTTCTGTGACGGCTTAGGGACTAGGAGTTGGCTCAGCTTTGATGTATTGTGATGTTTCTTGCGACTAAGGTTGAACAATTTGGTTATCTGTTGAAATGACTTTCTTACCTTCATCTTCTATTGTTTTGGCTGAGTCGAGAGCTTGAAGATTGACCGATTCTTCTCCTACACGAAGTATGAGTTCTCCTGTGGCAACATCAATTTTAGTCTTGGCAGTTGCAAGAAAAGGTCTTCCTAAAATTAAAGGAATTGAATTTTCCTCATCCATGTCTAAAACAGCGAAATCCACTGGGAAAACAAATTTATCGATTTTTACTAAAACATCTTCAATAATGCCCCTAAGAATTCTAATAGTTTTATTAGCTAGTTGAATACTCATCCTAGTTTGTTTGGGCTTCCCTTGACCTAATCGTTTAAACAGTGCATAAGGCATGACATTTATACTTGCCCCTAGATAAGCTAACGCATTATCAATAATTAAACTACCAATTAAACATGGAATTGTAAAACTCCCTGGATCTTTTAGTTTCTATGGTAGTCTGTTCTGTAGCATTGCTGAGCATGTTGCGTTGAGTTCCACATGGTGTTCTTCATCTATTTTGCGTTTGTTTATCAAGAGCTGTCTTAAAAATCTCCTTGAGTCGGGCATCTGAAAAAGAGCTTCAAGAAGAGGAAAGTTAATATGTAATTTCTTTAGAAGTTTTAGAAACTTACCGAATTGTTCCTTAGAATCATCTTTTTTCAATGCTTCGGGATAAGGTATGCGAGGTTTGGTACTCTTTGATTACCGGTGTTTCTTGTGCTACCTCTATTTTACCTTTTTCTTCCTTGGTTTCTTGTGCTGATGCGGGCTTGTCTACCTTTGTACCCTCTTGAGATGCGATGGCTTGGATCTGTTCTTTTGGGTTTATTTCTGTGTTGCATGGTACACATCCTTGTTGACGTTCAGAAATCAGCTTTGTGAGATATCCCACTGACCTAGTAAGTTCTCCAACTTGATTCTCGATCCCTTTGATCAATTTTTGTTGCTCATCACATGTTGCTTCAGTCTTTTGGAGACGAGAATCTGTAGCTCCATGAATTTTGTCAGCATCTCTTCAAGGTTTGGTTTCTTTTCCTGTGTATAGGGCTGATTTTGGTAATTTGAAGGAGGTTGCTGCCTTTGAATTCCTTGATTTCCTTGTCCTCCCCATGAAAAATTTGGGTGTTTCCTCCAACCTGCGTTATAAGTGTTACTATAAGGATTATTATTAGATCTGAAATTGTTAACAATATAGTTTGTCTGCTCGTTGTCTGGGCCTGGTTGGTAGGGTGGGTACTCAGAATTCGCCACATTTCCACTCGCTTCGCATTGCATGACTGGGTGTACCTACGAAGAACACAAGTTATCAAGCTTTTTATTCATTAACTCCAGCTGTGTTGGCAGTATTGTCACTGTGTCTATGTTGAAAACACCGGCTTATTTTGTCGGTTTGGCTCTTGTAATTTGCCATTGATAGGTGTTCAATGGCATCTCTTCAATAAAATCGTAAGCCGCTTCAGGAGTTTTGTTATTCAAAGTTCCACTGGCTGATGAATCAATCATTTGCCTAGTTGGAGAATTCACACCATTGTAAAAAGTTTGGACTTGAAGCCAGAAAGGTAATCCGTGGTGTGGACATCTCCTTAGGAGATCCTTGTAACAGCCCGATTTAAGGCCTAGTCGGGATAGTGGTGCGAGGCTATGAACCTGAGGTGAAATTATGAGTTTTCCAGTTTATGCCATGTTTGCATGCTAGTATGAAAGTTTGTAAAGCAATTTTATTTAGTTAAGGTCAATTGGTCCAAAAAGGACTAAATTGCAAAAGTTGCAATATATGAGTTTCTAGAAGCTTTTTGAATGAAATAGCTTTAGAATAATAATTGTGAGTCCTTAAGTAGAAATTTGCCCAAAATTTAATTTTTGGACAAAATTGGCCATAAGAGACTATTATGGAAATTTTTAAGAGGAAGGGCATTTTGCTCATTTGGCCTAATTAGTGATTAAAATAGGATAAAGATGAGAAAAATTGACTCATCTTCTTCCTTGGACTGTCGAAAATTTTGGACACACCATAGCTAGGGATTCTTCATTTTTTCAAGCTCATAGTAAGTTCATCTTAGCCCCGTTTTTAATATTCTTCGTATTTTTGAAGTTCTCGTATTATGAATTAGCTAATTTTAGCTATAAAATGAGCTAAGATGCATGTTCAAAAATCTACCCATGAATGACAAGCTTGTTAAACGATGTTTTATGGTAGTTTAAGAGAGTTTGATGTTAGATAAACATCTTTTCCTTAATGAATTTCATGAAAAATGATAGTAGGGACCATTTTGTAATAGTTATAAAATTGGTCATACCTACTAGAAATAGTGAGAATTGATGATTGTTATAGAAGAGAAAATGATTCAGTTGAGCATGAAGTTTAAGAAAGTTGCATGAAAATCATTTTTTCGAGAATTGGGGCAAAAGTGCAAATATTAAAAAGTATAAGGGCAAAAAAGTAATTTTATGAAAGTATGATTTATGAGTCAATTTAGTCAATATTGTTATTAAATGATCTATTTTTGATTATAGATCAAGAAAAACGAAGCTCAGATCAAAACCGAGGCAAGAACAAAGTCAATGACTAAATTATACATCTACATACATTTTGTATATTGAGGTAAGTTTGTATGATTTCTAAGCTTTATGATTATTATCATTAAATTGCTTAAAATAATGTACAATCATTGTATGAAATGATCATGTCATGTTCAATCAAGAAATCATGATGATAAGTACGAGCAAGTCCCGATTGAAGATGAATTTCCCAGGATACTCGATCTACCACACAAGATATCATGTAAGTCCAAGGCAAGCTTGGCATTGATCAAGTTATCATGTAAGTCCAAGGCAAGCTTGGCATTCATCAAGTTAGCAAGCAAGTTATCATGTAAGTCCAAGGCAAGCTTGGCATTGATCAAGTTATCATGTAAGTCCAAGGCAAGCTTGGCATTGATCAGGATATCATGTAAGTCCAAGGCAAGCTTGGCATTGATCAAGTTATCATGTAAGTCCAAGGCAAGCTTGGCATTGATCAAGATATCATGTAAGTCCATAGCAAGCTTGGCATTGATCAAGTTAGCAAGCAAGTTATCATGTAAGTCCAAGGACTCAAGCTTGGCATTGAGTATGTTATCAAGAGCAAGACTTCATATAAGTCCATGTCAAGACATGGCCTTGAAACCAAGATGAGATAACCCATGTAAGACAATGTCTGGGATATGGCTTTGGCATCATATTATGTGGGCAGAGATTTAGTATCCTCGGTTATTCCCAGAAATTCATCGGGCAAATGAGTAAGTTAAAAGAAGATAGCAAGATAGATAAGAAAGTAAAGTTAGTATCAAGATGAAGTTAGATGAAGTTGAGTATTATTCATGTTGTGAATGAGAAAGTAGATATCATGATTATTGTTATTAAAGTATACTGAACAATGTGATCAAGTGATACAGGTACCATGTTTACCTTACAAGTATGAGAATGTTAAGTAACATAAGACATGTAAGAATCGATTATGAGTAAGTAAGCCTTATAGCTGAAATTATGATACCATTCTAAGCTAAATGGTTTATGTTAAGTAAGTACATTGATATGTGTTGTACATACAAACTTACTGAGCTATATGCTTACGTTATGATTCTTTCTTTCTATGCAGTTCTGCCAAGCTAACTCGTGGACCATTAAAGTCGGAGCTCGCAACACACTATCAACTCTTATTTTGGGTGTAGCCAAGTTACTTTACTAAGTATGGCATGTATAGGAATCATTCTTTTTGTGGACATGTTTTAAGAAGGGCCTTTGCAAATGCTATCAAGTATATTATTCTTTTGTATATGGCTAAGTGATTGGCCAAATTTGACTAAGCATGTATGTTTGTTGAGATCAATGAAGCATGTAGTATTATTCATAAAATTGGGTTGTTATTGCATTGTTGAATTGTGTATGGATATGTTTTTCATTTCAGGGTGGCTAAAGGCTTGGTAAATAGCCTATAAGTGCCCACATGGTTGGACACACGGGCGTGTGTCAAGATCGTGTTAACCCTGCACCTTAGTATTATTAATCATAATAGGCTACGGGTAAACCCCACGGCCGTGTGTGTGTGCTGTGTAAGACACACAGTTTGGACATGGGCGTGTTCTCAGACCGTGTTTATTTAGTCAGTGTATCAAGGGTTAGCACATGGTCTAAGCCCACGGGCGTGTCATGGCCGTGTGAAATTAGTCAGTAACCTCCCATGGTTAGTAGACACGGATGTGTCTAAGTCGTGTGGAAATAGTCAGTAGCCCTGCACGGTCAGAGGGCATGGGCGTGCTTAAGGGGACACGGGCATGTTCCAAGTCACACGGGCGTGTGAACCCTGCTTCAAACATGAGTTATTTGAATTTAATCCCGAAAGTTTTCTAACATGAGTTAAAGGCGTCGTAGGCCCTTGTTATATGTGTTGACTAAGAATGTGGAGTTTTTAAGTTGGAACGAAATTTTATAGCCCGTAAGTACATGTTTTAGTGAGTTCAAGCATAGTAATGTCTCGTATCCAGATCCAGTATCGGTCTTAGCTGCAGGGTGTTACATTTAGTGGTATCAAAGCTACGGTTTAGTCGGTTCTAGAACTAACGTAACAAGAGCATGAGTCTAGCTATATGTGCCATACATAAGAATGTTTTTATAATGATAGTGTGACGACTCCTGACAACTTACATTGTGTTTATACATATAGTAAAAGGATCCTGAAGGAGCTGAGGCAGATGATGTAGAAAGTAACGCACCAGCTCCTGCAGAAGGGACGGTGCCGTATGAGAATGAGAATAGACCCACTACGGTGAGTTAAGAAGGAGGAGGAGAAGAGGCTAGAAAAGCCTTCCTCCATATGATGGATGCCTGGTACACGAAGTTCGTTCGAGCGAACCCAAATGCACAACCCCCTCCACCCCCGCCTGTTCCACAACCTACTCCAGTAGCCCCTCAAGTAGTAGAGGTGGTAAGAGGAGGTAAACCTCCAATTGATAGGATCAGGAAGCATGGGGCAGAAGAATTTCATGCTAGAAAAGATGATAATCTAGAAAGAGCTGAGTTCTGGTTAGAAAATACCGTCAGAGTATTTGATGAACTATCCTACACACCGGATGAATGCATGAAGTGTGTAGTCTCTCTCTTAAGAGATTCTGCTTACCAATGGTGGAACACCCTTGTGTCGGTGGTACCAAGGGAAAGAATCTCATGGGAATTCTTCCAAGAAGAGTTTAAGAAAAAGTATATCAGCCAGAGGTTTGTAGACCAGAAAAGGAAAGAATTTCTAGAGCTGAAGCAAGGTAAGATGTCAGTAACCGATTATGAGCGAGAGTTTGTACGACTCAGCAAGTACACTCGAGAATGTGTGTCCACTAAGGCCATTATGAGTAAAAGGTCTGAAGATGGTTTAAATGAGGACATTAAGCTGGTTTTTGTTGTCCTCAAATTAAAAGAATTTGTTGTGCTAGTGGAAAGGGCTTGCAAAGCCGAAGAGCTAGTAAAAGAGAAGAAGAAATTTGAAATGGAGTCTCGTGATTCTAGAAAGAGACAGTGGAACAAATCGTTCCAATCATCATTCAAAAAGCCAAGAGATTTTCCAGCTCGATCAGCTATTTCCACTGTTTTCAAGGAAAGACAAGAGTAAGCAGTATTCGGGGAAATAAAGCACAGACCACTTCAGTTGCAAGTGTTGGGAATTTTAGACCTGACAGACCAGAATGTCCATAATGTGGCATACGCCATTTGGGAGAATGCCGATCACATGAAAATGCATGTTTTAGATGTGGTTCCCAAGACCATTTCATAAAGGATTGTCCAGAGATGACTAAAGAAGAGAGAACTCAAAACCCGAGATCTGGGGGTATGGTCAGAGGGAGATCGCAGAGGAACTCGAGAAGTGGGGCAAGTGGAAGAGGTAATGTAATATCCCGAATTATGGCTTATGCATTTTTGCTTAATAATATGAAATAGCATGCCTTTGTGTGTTAAGAATGTGTTGTATGAATTTTGTGAACCTTAGTACGTAGGTGAATGCCTTAGAAATTATTTAATTTTAAGTCTAAAAGAGGGAGTTAAGCCTGATAGGCCTTAAGAAAATAAATGGGGGAAATTAGACACAAAAAAGGGCTTGTCTAAGTAGCTGGGAGGTGCCACATAGGGCCTCTGTAAATGACGCCACCAACATGTGTAAATGGGCCTAGGTTCGAGTCACAAGGAAAGCAAATAAAAGTTTTTATTTTGCTACAAGGAGGAGAGGAAATGGACGGCACATGGACTCTGGAGGAGAGGAAGTGGACGGCACATGGACTCTGGAGAAGAGGAAGTGGACGGCACAGGGACACTTCAAGATTTGGCTAAGGAAGAGTGAAATAAGGGATTTGATAGTGAGAGGAAGAGGTGGCCGACCTAGGGACTCCTCTGATGAAATATTCGGCCAAGTTTAGTAAGGAGGGGGGTGATAGCCGAATTTTACAAAGCAATTAAGCCTCTTTCTCGTTTTCTTTTTCTCTTTAAAGCCACCACCTTTCTTTTCGTTTGATTAGCCGAACCTTATAGCCTCGTTCTTTTCTCTTTTTCTTTTTCTGTTCATTCGAATCATGATCTACCCCAAGACCAATCTTTTCTCATTATTGACAAAAGCCGAAACTTGAAGTTAGTTCTACTATTGGCCGAATTCTCTAATCATTAGACTCTCCCCACCCTTGCGTTTTCTCTCTTCACCATTAAAGTGCCGAAACACCATCTTCACCTTGGTTCTCAAAAGCCGAAATCTGTCGAATATCTGCTTAGCCCATAGCCGAATCTCTGTGGGTTCAACAAGGAACAGTCGACTTCAGTAGTAAGGGTAAGGATCTATTGTTATCGTTTTAATTCTTCTCTTTAAAGCCAAAATCTAAAACACTAATCCCATTAGAACTCTTTGGCCGAAACTTTGAAGGGTCTTCTGGGATTTGTTTTGCAGTCGATTTCAGGAGGGAGTCTTTCGGGATTTGAAGTGTTCAAGGTAAGCAACTATAGTATTCGGCCAAAGGCCAGTTTCATAGATCTATGCTTAAAACCGATTCTAACACTTGACAAGTAGGGATTTCGACAACTTCAAAGCAATTAACCACTTTTGGGATTTAAAATCGTAAGGTTAGTACCCAAGATAGTCAGCCAAGGCTTATTGAGTGATTTAAGATCTATTTCATATTTATTCAAAAGCCGAAACTAACCAAGTCTAGTGACTTAGTATTGGCCGATTGCAAGAAAGAAGTATCACAAAGTTTTCGGGATTTGTGAAGTACTCAAATCGGCAAGCAAGGTAAGATTTCGATTACGTTTCCTTCAGGATTTGGTTATATGGTCGAATAAGTTTTGCTAATATGTCTAACAATGGCCGAATTTAGGAACTAAGATCTAAAGCGTTAGATCGGGATTTTTGGGATTTCAATTAAGCGCTAAGTAAATCAGGTGTGTACCCCACACTAAGCTTTAATCAATTGACGGTTATGTTTTAATTAATATGTTACAAGAATATGTTATGATGTGGCTAAGAGTACCATGCAATGGTACAAAGTACTCAGGTACATTTACCCACTCCTACTATGAGTATGATAAGATTCGTTATGGCACATATGTCAATAGTGATAAGAATGTGAAATAAAGCATGATATTACATGATATGTTTGACATGGGGCATATGGGTGATATGTAAAGGGGAAGTGAATTGGTGGTTTTATACCCCAATATCTGAATGTGGTGACTTATGTCACAATATCCGAATGTGGTGAATTATGTCACAATATCTAAATGTGGTGACTTATGTCACGAATATTTATCTGGTGGCTATGCCACGAATTTTATAAGGGCGATGAGCACGTCGACTGCAATGACTGCCTTCGATGGTGTGTAGCGGATGGAGGGTTGACTTAGTAGTCCCCACGGTGTGATGGTTGGTACGGGTGATGTGTAGCGGATGGTTATCTTGGTTTGGGTTCGGGTTTGCATCATGAATTATATATGTTTATCATGGATGATTTGACATGCCTGAATTAATTGAGATTTGTGTTGGTTGTACACATTGAGTCGGTTTGACTCACCCCTTGTGGGATTATTTTCAGGTGACACTCAGTAATGACCTGGTCGGCAGGAGCTCAAGTGGTGGCCAAGCACAACTCTGGATTTAGTTATTTTATTTTGGGCTTTCTCTCTTTAAGTATTTGGATTTAATTTGGGTTTTATTTGATGTAATAAGGCCATAAGTTTATGCATGCTTTTAAATTACTTAGTATGATACGATTATTATCGAATTAAAATTAAAGTCCATTTTTCTTAAGTATAAATATTAAATGTTTTGACACCTAAACAACACGGAATTTAATTTTAAACCCAACCCAAATCAACTATTTTCAAAAATACGAAAAATTTTAGCAAAGTTCAAATAAGATTCGAATGGTTTTTCCTAGAAGCATGCTAGATCCGGTCAGGGCTTGTGGGCCGGGTTTGGGGTGTTTCAGCTTGGTATCAGAGCCCAGTTTTTAAACTCTCGGCCTTGGGTTTAAGGCCCAAAAGAATTTTGTGAAAATTTTTGTGAAATAAGCAGGTTTTTCTGGCATGGCACCTAAGTCTCCGACCCAAAGTCCACCAGGTAAGTACCCCTATCTATTGTGTGAATTACAATATGACTTGTTGAAGGGTAGAAATGGAACGTAGATTAGTATATTAAGTATTTGAACTCTAGGACTAGTTTACCCCAACAATTGCATAAAACTTTAAATGCCTAATTAAACAAACTTGTGACTAAGTCGCCGAGTTAGGGTGTGGCAACCATTGTGCGCATGTCTAGGATTGGTTTCGGTGGGAGCTTGGTATTTAAGCAGTCCTAGTGACTCACCTCCTCTCCACTCGAATCCTACCTGGTGCGTAGTGATGGTTCACCCTAACCAAGTGGACTCAGCCACAGGCTAAACCCAATAATTAAAACCCGAAAGGGACTAGCCATATTTTTATAAAAACCCTAGTTTTAAAATCACCAAATTATCCCTTTGATGTGTAGGAAAACTATTTTGAAAATTTTCCAAAATATTCTTGATGTACAAAATTACCCAAATAACCCTGGTTGAAAAAAAATTACTAAAATGCCCTTGGTTCATAAAATTTCCAAACTACCCACAGTTTTTATCAAGATTCTCTTACCTTACAAATATCCAAAAACCCTATTTTTACAAAATATTAAAATACTCTGATTTAGAAAATTTACGAAATTACCCCTAATTTGCAAAATGACCAAATTACCCCTAACCTGAGTAAATGACCAAAATACCCTCAGTAAGGAAAATTACCGAAGTACCCTCAAATTAGAAACCTTTAAAAATACCCTTATTTTGAAAAGTCACCAAGAACAATATTTCGCGAAAAAATTACCGAAATGACCCTAGCTTGTAAAATTACAAAAATACCCCTAGTGTATAAAATTACCATTTCACCCTTAAAATTTCTCCAGCAAGTATTTTAATTTTATAAAAATATCAACAATCTCTATTTTGCAACATTTTCAAATATCCTAATTTGGAAAAAAAATTACCAAAATACCCCTATAGGACAAAATTACTAAATGCCTGCAGGTAGTGGAAAACAACAAACAATGACAACTACAACATTTCTCTGTAATGAACGCAAGTTCATGTGTGTGACGAAATGAATGATTTGAGACTGTATGTGTATGAAATCGAAAGAACTACTTCCTAGAACTATTAAACATAAAACTGTTCGTGATAAATCAGTGGAACAAAACTAATTCATAAAATTCTTTAATCAGATAAACGCAAATTAGAAGTATGAATTCAAAGGGACATGATCGTAACGTGTGTGGCCGTGAAAGAGGCCGAATGACCGTGTCAAAACCCGTTAGATCGGGTCAAGGATCTGAAAATGAAATGCCACCACCACCAGCCGCTGATGTGGAATATCGAGGATCGACGGGATGATGCGAGGTCACAAAGCGATCTTTGCGGGTTTTGGAAAGGATGGCTGGAGCAGGTGGAGGCATGGGAGCTCGAATGTCGGTACCTGAGCGACTCCGAGCCAACGGAGCAGAGGTGTTCCATGGTGTATCAGGTGTGGCACCCAGTACCGCTGAGTATTGGTTGGAAGCGACTGAGCGGATCATGGATGAGCTCGATTTAACTGACGAGGAAAAACTGAAAGGGTTGGTGTCGCTTCTTCGCGATGAGTCATATCAATGGTGGCTCATGGTTGTTGATGGTGCTACAGCTGAGGAACTCACTTGGGATTATGCTAAGGCGGCATACCAGAAGAAGTATGTTGGTACTCATTACATCGATGCACAGTGGAAGGCATTTTTGGGGCTGGTTCAAGGGTACAAGTCCGTGGCGGAGTACGAAGCTGAATTCCTAAGGCTGAGCCATTATGCTCGAGGCATAGTGTCAACTGAGCATGAGCGGTGTGTCTGATTTGAGGATGGACTAAGGGATATCTGAGGTTACTGATAGCTCCACAACAAGAGCGAGAGTTTGCTGTGTTGGTGGAGAAGGCTAAGGTAGCCGAGGGAATTAAGGACTCTGTAAGGCAGGACACTGATCGAAATAGGCAGAAAAGAGGATTTGGATCGTCTGGGTCATCTGGGAATGTTCAAAAGAGGCCTAGAGTTGATGGGCATGAGGTCGACAATTTGCTGCTGGGGAGGCGATCTGCGTACTTGTGATTAGTGTGGGAAGAAACACTTAGGAGAGTGTTGGAAGAAAACGGGAGGATGCTTTAAGTGTAGGTCCAAGGACCGCATGATTAAGGGCTATCCTATGAGAACCGAAAGGGGTCGACCAGTAAGCCAAGGTCCTAACCAGACTGGAAGAGGAGGACAGTAGCCACCGCGAGGTCGTGGTTCGGCTATTAGAGGTAATGGTTTTGAAAGAGGACGGAGAACACCGAGCTGAGGTGTTGGTAACACGGAGGCCAGACAGTCGGGTTTGGTTTATGTGGTACGTCGGAGGGAGGACGGAGACGCACCAGACGTCATAACCAGTACGTTCCTTATATCTGGCAAACCTTATGTTGCTTTGATTGATGTGGGCTCGACCCATTCTTATGTTGCATGTAGAGTAGTTGAAACTCTAGGAATAGCCTCTGAACTATCTAGTAAGGAGATGACTGTAGTAAGCCCACTAGGTCAAACCGTAGTAGTGAATAAGATATTTCGGAGTGTGCCTTTGGAGCTTCAGAGAGCGGTATTTCTTGCCGACTTAATGGAATTACCCTCCGGAGAATTTGATCTTATACTTGGCATGGACTGGCTAGTGGAGCATCGGGCTGTGTTGGATTGTACGGCCAAACGAATGGAGTTAAGGACTCCTAAGGATGAGGAAGTAGTTATGATAGGAGAAAGAAGAAGCTACCTGTCTAATGTAGTTTCTACTTTAAAGGCTGATAAGATGGTGCAGAAAGGATGCAAGGCATTCTTGGCGTTGTTAGTGCGTTGGATGCAAATGAAGAAGGTGTTAGTGGAGTTCGACCTATAAGGGATTTTGTGGATGTCTTTCCGGAAGAATTACCCAGAATACCTCCGGACAGGGAGGTGGAGTTTGGAATTGAGTTGCTGCCGGGTACAGCTCCTGTGTCAATCGCCCCATACAGAATAGCACCAAAGGAGTTGGTTGAGCTCAAGGCTCAAATCCAAGAATTGCTAGACCGTGGGTTCATTCGACCCAGTGTGTCTCCATGGGGAGCACCGATCTTATTTGTGAAGAAGAAGGACGGAACTATGCGCATGTTCATAGATTATCGTCAGTTGAATAAGCTAACCATCAAGAACAAGTATCCTTTACCAAGGATAGATGACTTGTTCGATCAGCTGAAGGGGGCCGCAGTATTCTCAAAGATAGATCTAAGGTCTGGATATTATCAGCTTAAGGTGAAGGAGGCTGATATCCATAAGACGGCTTTCTAAACAAGGTATGGGCATTTTGAGTTCGTAGTAATGCCATTTAGATTGATGAATTCCCCAGCCGCGTTTATGGACATGATGAACCGAGTTTTCCAACCCTATCTAGACCGGTTAGTTGTTGTGTTCATAGACGATATTTTGGTGTATTCGAAGTCTGAGGAAGAACATGATGAGCATCTCCGGATAGTGTTGCAAGTGTTGAGGAGAAGAGTTTCACGCCAAATTCAAAGCAAATGTGAATTTTGGCTTAAGGAGGTTACGTTTTTAGGACATGTGGTATCTGCTGAAGGAATAAGGGTGGATCCTCGAAAGATTGAGGCAGTTTTGGATTGGAAACCCCCTAAGTCTGTGGCGGAAGTTTGGAGTTTCTTAGGATTGGCAGGCTATTATAGAAGGTTCGTGGAAGGATTCTTATCGATAGTCGCACCTTTGACAAAGTTGTTGAGAAAGGAAGTACCTTTCGTATGGACCGATAAGCAACAGGAGAGCTTTAAGAAGCTTAAGAGGGTCTTGACCGAAGCTCCAGTTTTGATTCAACCGAAGGCGGGGAAGGATTTTGTGGTGTATTGTGACGCTTCCCATACAGGTTTGGGTTGCGTATTAATGCAAGATGGGAAAGTAGTCACTTATACGTCTCGATAACTAAGGCCATACGAGGTTAACTACCCGACGCACGACTTGGAATTAGTGACAGTGGTCTTTGCCCTTAAGGTGTGGAGGCGTTTTCTTTATGGAGAAAAGTCGGTGATCTACACAGACCACAAAAGCCTTAAGTATCTGCTGACTCAGAAGAAGTTGAATTTGAGAGAGCGAAGGTGGGTGGAATTATTGAAAGACTATGATTGTTCGATAGAGTATCACCCGAGCAAGGTGAATGTGGTGGCAGATGCCTTAAGTCGGAAGGTAGTGTCGGATCTGAGAGCGATGTTCGCACATCTGAGCTTGTATGACGATAGAAGTTTGTTGGCAGAGCTGTAAGTAAAGCTGACATGGTTGAATGAGGTAAAGGAAAGTCAGTTAATGGATGAGGGTTTAAGTGCTAAGTTACTGCAGGTGTAGAATAGAGAGCTGGAGGATTATGGTATTAATGATGAGGGAGTATTATGCTTCAAGGGTAAGGTCTGTATGCCGAGGAATGAGGATTTGAGGCAGAGAATTCTTCGAGAATCGCATAGTAGCCCTTATGCTATGCATCCTGGAGGTAGTAAGTTGTACAGAGACCTAAGGGAACAATTTTGATGGCCTGGTCTTAAGCGGGAAGTGACTGAATTTGTTGGAAAGTGCTTAACGTGCTAGCAAGTTAAGGCTAAACACCAAGTCCCGTCAGGGTTGCTTCAGCCAATACAAATTCGCAGTGGAAGTGGGAGAGAATTACCATGGACTTCGTTAGTGGGCTTCCCCTTACGCCTACTAAGAAGGACTCGGTATGGGTGATAGTGGATCGGCTGACAAAGTCAGCGTATTTTATTCCCGTGCGGGTTGACTACTCCCTACAAAAGTTAGCAAAGTTGTATGTGGCGGAGATTGTAAGGTTGCACGGAGTGCCGATGTCAATTATCTCGGATAGGGATCCGAGGTTCACATCTCGATTTTGGAAAGCTCTATATCAGGCTTTAGGCACTAGATTGGATTTCAGTACGGCTTTTCATCCACAATCAGACGGTCAATCTGAGTGAGTAATACAAGTGTTAGAGGATATGTTAAGAGGTCGTGTGATAGACTTCAGAGGAAGTTGGGAAGAATATTTGCCTCTAGCAGAATTTGCTTACAACAACAGCTATCAGGCCAATATTAAAATGGCACCGTACGAAGCGCTGTATGGACGGAAGTGTCGCACTCCTACGTGTTAGACGGAATTGGGAGAACGTCAGATTTTGGGTTCAAAAATTGTGGCAGAATCTGAGGAGAAGGTTAAGATAATTCGGGCACGGTTGAAGGCGGCTTCTGACAGGCAAAAGTCTTATGCAGATCTCAAACAGAAGGAGATCGAATTTGATGTGGGAGATCAAGTATTCCTTAAAGTTTTACCTTGGAAGAAAGTGATGAGATTTGGACGCAAAGGGAAGTTAAGTCCAAGGTTTATAGGACCTTATCGGGTATTGAAGCGAATTGGATCGGTGGCATACCAGTTGGAGTTACCTCCGAAATTAAAGCAGATGCACGACGTATTTCATGTTTTCATGCTATGTCGATACCGATCAGATCCATCTCATGTAGTTCCGATTGAAGAGGTGGAGCTGAGACCAGATCTATCTTATGAGGAAGAGCCGATCCAGATCCTGGAACGAGATGTGAAGGTGCTTTGGAAGAAGTCGGTCCCTTTGGTCAAGGTGTTGTGGCGTAACCATGGATCGAAAGAAGCTTCTTGGGAGCCGAAAGAAGCAATGCGACAGCAATACCCCCACCTATTTTAGCCAGATAATTTCGAGGTCGAAATTATTTTAAGGGGGTAGAACTGTAATATCCCAAATTATGGCTTATGCATTTTTGCTTAATAATATGAAATAGCATGCCTTTGTGTGTTAAGAATGTGTTGTATGAATTTTGTGAACCTTAGTGCGTAGGTGAATGCCTTAGAAATTATTTAATTTTAAGTCTAAAAGAGGGAGTTAAGCCTGATAGGCCTTAAGAAAATAAATGGGGGAAATTAGACACAAAAATGGGCTTGTCTAAGTGGCTGAGAGGCGACATATAGGGCCTCTGTAAATGACGCCACCAACAGGTGTAAATGGGCCTAGGTTCGAGTCACAAGGAAAGCAAATAAAAGTTTTTATTTTGCTACAAGGAGGAGAGGAAGTGGACGGCACATGGACTCTGGAGAAGAGGAAGTGGACGACACAGGGACACTTCAAGATTTGGCTAAGGAAGAGTGAAATAAGGGATTTGATAGTGAGAGGAAGAGGTGGCCGGCCTAGGGACTCCTCTGATGAAATATTCGGCCAAGTTTAGTAAGGAGGGGGTGATAGCCGAATTTTACAAAGCAATTAAGCCTCTTTCTCGTTTTCTTTTTCTCTTCAAAGCCACCACCTTTCTTTTCTTTTGATTAGCCGAACCTTATAGCCTCGTTCTTTTCTCTTTTTCTTTTTCTGTTCATTCGAATCGTCATCTACCCCAAGACTAATCTTTTCTCATTATTGACAAAAGCCAAAACTTGGAGTTAGTTCTACTATTGGCCGAATTCTCTAATCATTGGACTCTCCCCACTCTTGCGTTTTCTCTCTTCACCATTAAAGTGCTGAAACACCATCTTCACCTTGGTTCTCAAAAGCTGAAATCAGTTGAATATCTGCTTAGCCCATAGCCGAATCTCTGTGGGTTCAACAAGGAACAGTCGACTTCAGTAGTAAGGGTAAGGATCTATTGTTATCGTTTTAATTCTTCCCTTTAAAGTCGAAATCTGAAGCACTAATCCCATTAGAACTCTTTGGCTGAAACTTTAATGGGTCTTCCGGGATTTCTCTTGCAGCCGATTTCAGGAGGGAGTCTTTCGGGATTTGAAGTGTTCAAGGTAACCAACTATAGTATTTGGCCAAAGGCCAGTTTCATAGATCTATGTTTAAAACCGATTCTAACACTTGACAAGTAGGGATTTCGACAACTTCAAAGCAAGTAACCACTTTCGGGATTTAAAATCGCAAGGTTAGTACCAAAGATATTTGGCCAAGGCTTATTGAGTGATTTAAGATCTATTTCATATTTATTCAAAAGCCGAAACTAACCAAGTCTAGTGACTTAGTATTGGCTGATTGCAAGAAAGAAGTATCACAAAGTTTTCGGGATTTGAGAAGTACTCAAATCGGCAAGCAAGTTAAGATTTCGATTACGTTTCCTTCGAGATTTGGTTATATGGCCGAATAAGTTTTGCTAATATGTCTAACAATGGCCGAATTTAGGAACTAAGATCTAAAGCGTTAGATCGGGGTTTTTGGGATTTCAATTAAGCGATAAGTAAATTAGGTGTGTACCCCACACTAAGCTTTAATTAATTGACGGTTATGTTTTAATTAATATGTTACAAGAATATGTTATGATGTGGCTAAGAGTACCATGCAGTTGTACTCAGGTACGTTTACCCACTCCTACTATGAGTATGATAAGATTCGTTATGGCACATATGTCAATAGTGATAAGAATGTGAAATAAAGCATGATATTGCATGATATGTTTGACATGGGGCATATGGGTGATATGTAAAGGGGAAGTGAATTGGTGGTTTTATACCCCAATATCTGAATGTGGTGACTTATGTCACAATATCCGAATGTGGTGAATTATGTCACAATATCTGAATGTGGTGACTTATGTCACAAATATTTATCTGGTGGCTATGCCACGAATTTTATAAGGGCGATGAGAACGTCGACTACAGCGGCTGCCTTCGATGGTGTGTAGCGGATGGAGGGTTGACTTAGTAGTCCCCACGGTGCGATGGTTGGTACGGGTGATGTGTAGCGGATGGTTATCTAGGTTTGGGTTCGGGTTTGCATCATGAATTATATATGTTTGTCATGGATGATTTGGCATTCCTGAATTAATTGAGATTTGTGTTGGTTGTACACATTGAGTCGGTTTGACTCACCCCTTGTGGGATTATTTTCAGGTGACACTCAGTAATGGATTGGGTCGGTAGGAGCTCAAGTTGTGGCCATGCACAACTCTGGATTTAGTTATTTTATTTTGGGCTTTCTCTCTTTAAGTATTTGGATTTAATTTGGGTTTTATTTGATGTAATAAGGCCATAAGTATTAAATTGTTATGCATGCTTTTAAATTACTTAGTATGATACGATTATTATCGAATAAAAGTTAAAGTCCATTTTTCTTAAGTATAAATATTAAATGTTTTGACACCTAAACAACACGGAATTTAATTTTGAACCCAACCCAAATCAACTGTTTTCAAAAACACGAAAAATTTTAGCAAAGTTCAAATAAGATTCGAATGGTTTTTCCTAGAAGCATGCCAGATCCGGTCAGAGCTTGTGGGCCGGGTTTGGGGTGTTTCAGGTAACATCAGAGAGCAGGCTGCAAGACCCGAGGGCAGAGCGCCTGCAAGGACGTATGCCATTCGCACTCGCGAAGAGGCATCTTCCCCTGATGTTATCACGGGTACCTTTTTTCTTTACAATACCAAAGTTATTGCTTTAGTAGACCCCGGATCCACACACTCTTACGTTTGCATGAAATTAGTATCCAGTTTGGGTGTGGCTATAGATACCACAGAATTTGTGATTAAGGTGTCTAATCCTTTAGGCAAAAGTATGTTAGTTGATAAAGTTTGTAAAGATTGTCCATTAATGATTAGAGGTCATTGCTTTAAAGAAAATCTTATGTTGTTACCTTTTGATGAATTTGACCTCATTCTTGGTATGGACTGGTTGACTAATAATGTATTTGTAAATTGTGGGAAGAAATACATTGAGATGAGGTGTGAGAATAGGGATACTCTTCATGTAGAATCAGATGAGCAAAGTAGATCGTCGGTAATAATTTCTCATATGATGGCGTAGAGATATCTAAGAAAAGGGTATGAGACATTTTTGGCCTTTGTATTGAATGATAAGAGATAGAGTTAAAGATTGAATCAGTGTCGATAGTATGTGAGTACGTGGATTTTTTCCTGAGGAATTACCAGGATTACCACCAGTTAGAGAAGTTGAGTTTGGCATTGAGCTAACTCCAGGTACTGTACCAATATCCATTACTCCTTATAGAATGGCTCCAACAGAGTTTAAATAGTTGAAGTTACAGTTACAAGAGTTGACAGACAAAGGCTTTGTAAGATCAAGTTGTTCACCATGGGGCGCTCCAGTTTTGTTTGTGAAAAAGAAAGATGGCACCATGAGATTATGCATTGATTACCGACAGCTTAATAAAGTGACAGTAAAGAACAAGTATCCATTGCCTAGGATCAACGATTTGTTTAATCAATTGAAAAGAGCGACCGTGTTATCCAAAATAGACTTGAGATCAGGGTACTCCCAGCTAAGAGTGAAAGATTCAGATGTATCCAAGACTGCCTTTCGAACAGGATATGGGCATTATGAATTTTTAGTCATGCCCTTTGGGCTGACCAATGCTCCTGCGGTATTCATGGACTTAATGAACCACATTTTCAGACCATACCTTGACAAGTTTGTAGTCGTTTTTATTGACGACATACTGATTTATTCTCGAGACGAGGATGAACATGCTAATCATCTATGGATAGTTTTACAGACTCCTCAAGAAAATAAGTTGTATGCCAAATTCAGTAAAAGTGAATTTGGCTCAAGAAAGTGGGATTCCTGGGACATATTGTCTCGAGAGATAGAGTCCGAGTAGATCCAAGTAAGATCTCAGCTATAATAGACTGGAAACCACCGAAGAACATCATGGAGATTAGAAGTTTTCTGGGCTTAGTCGGCTACTACAGACGATTTGTCAAGGGGTTTTCTATGATTGCAACCCCGATGACTAGATTGTTACAGAAGATTGTTACAAAGTTTTGAGAAGTTGAAAGCAATGCTGACAGAAGCTCCAGTCTTAGTACAACCCAAATCAGGGAAAGAATTTGTAGTCTACAGTGATGCATCCTTAAATGGATTGGGCTGTGTACTTATGAAAGAAGGTAAGGTAATTGCTTATTCCTCTAGACAGTTGAAGCCTCATGAGAAAAATTATCCGACGCATGATCTTGAATTGGCTGCCATAGTCTTAGCTTTGAAGATTTGGAGACACCATTTATATGGTGAACGATGTCAGATTTTTACCGATCATAAAAGTTTGAAATACTTGATGACGCAGAAAGAGTTGAACTTAAGACAACGAAGATGGTTAGAGTTGATAAAGGATTATGAGTTGGTTATTGATTACCATCCTGGAAAGGCGAATGTGGTCACCGATGCTTTAAGCAGAAAATCCCTATTTGCCTTGAGAGCATTGAATTCAAAAATATCTTTATCCAATAATGGTTCTATTTTAGCTGAATTGATAGCTAGACCAATGTTCCTTCAAGAGATCTTTGAAGCTCAAAAAGAAGATAGTGAGTTGCAAGTTAAGAGAGCTCAATACGAGTCAGATGCTAAATCTAACTTTCAGATTAATTCTGATGGATACTTGATATTCAGAGATAGAGTTTGTGTTCCAAGAAAAGAAGAGCTTATACAGAGAATTTTGTATGAAGCACATCACATGTGTTTATCTGTACATCCGGGTAGCACCAAGATGTATAATGATCTAAAGCAACAGTATTGGTGGCCGAAAATGAAGAAAGACATTTCAGAATTTGTTACCAAGTGCATGATTTGTCAGCAAGTAAAGGCTGAACACCAAGTACCTTCGGGTTTACTTCAACCTATCTTGATTCCCGAGTGGAAATGGAATCGTATCACCATGGATTTCGTAACGAGTTTTTCGTTGTCTCCGAACAAGAAAGATGCTGTTTGGGTAGTGGTTAATAGACTCGCGAAGTCAGCCCACTTTATATCTGTACGAGTGGATTACTCCCTAGACAGGTTGGCAAACTTGTATGTTTTAGAAATAGTAAGACTTCACGGAGTTCCTTTATCGATCATATCGGATAGAGATCCGAGATTTACATCCAGATTCTGGAAGAAGCTGCAAGAAGCTTTGGGTACAAAATTGAGATTTAGTACCGCTTTTCACCCTCAGACTAATGGTCTGTCAGAAAGGTTAATTCAAGTACTCGAGGACATGCTCAAATGTTGTGTTTTGGAATTCCAAGGCAGTTGGGAGAAGTTTCTCCCATTGGTAGAATTCACCTATAATAATAGCTTTCAGTCGAGCTTAAAGATGGCGTCTTATGAGGCCCTATATGGGCGTAAGTGCAGAACTCCCTTGTTTTGGACTGAATTTAAAGAGAACCAAATTCACGGGGTTGATTTGATTAAAGAACCTGAAGAGAAAGTGAAAATAATTTGAGAATGTTTAAAAGTCGCCTCGATGCATGTAAATCCTATTCGAATTTAAAGAGAAAAGGGATCGAGTACCAAGTTGGGGATAAAGTCTTTTTGAAAGTATAACCATGGAGAAAAGTTCTCAGATTTGGCCGTAAAGACAAGATAAGTCCACGTTTCATTGGACCTTACGAGGTTACAGAGAGAATTGGGCCGGTAGCTTACCGGTTGGCTTTGCCATCAGAATTAGAGAAGATACATGACGTGTTTCACATGTCAATGTTATGATGCTACAGATCAGACCCTTCGCATGTAATTACCCCTTCGAAAATAGAGATTCGTCCTGACATGACTTATGGTGAAGAACCAGTCAAGATTTTGGCTCGGGAAGTTAAGCAACTAAGAAATAAGAGTATTGCCATAATAAAGGTATTGTGGCAAAGGCACGGAATCGAAGAAGCTACATGGGAATCAGAAGAGAGTATGAGAAATCAATATCCAAACCTTTTTGCTGGTAAGATTTTCGAGGACAAAAATCCCTAAGGGGGAGAAATGTAACATCCCGATTTAGGGCCTAGTCGGGATAGTGGTGCGAGGCCACGAACCCGAGGTGAAATTATGAGTTTTCCAGGTTTATGCCATGTTTGCATGCTAGTATGAAAGTTTGTAAAGCAATTTTATTTAGTTAAGGTTAATTGGTCCAAAAAGGACTAAATTGCAAAAGTTGCAATATATGAGTTTCTATTAGCTTTTTGCATGAAATGGATTTAGAATAATAATTGTGAGTCCTTAAGTAGAAATTTTCCCAAAATTTAATTTTGGACAAAATTGGCCTTAAGAGGCTATTATGGAAATTTTTAAGAGGAAGGGCATTTTGGTCATTTGGCCTAATTAGTGATTAAAATAGGATAAAGATGAGAAAAATTGACTCATCTTCTTCCTTGGGCTGTCAAAAATTTTGGAGACACCATAGCTAGGGATTCTTCATTTTTTCAAGCTCATAGTAAGTTTATCTTAGCCCCGTTTTTAATATTCTTCGTAATTTTGAAGTTCCTGTTTTATGAATTAGCTAATTTTAGCTATAAAATGAGCAAAGATGCATTTTCAAAAATCTACCCTTGAATGACAAGCTTGTTAAATGATGTTTTGTGGAAGTTTAAGAGAGTTTGATGTTAGATAAACATATTTTCCTTAATGAATTTCATGAAAAATGGTAGTAGGCACCATTTTGTAACAGTTATAAAATTGGTCATACCTACTAGAAATAGTGAGAATTGATGATTGTTATAGAAGAGAAAATGATTCAGTTGAGCATGAAGTTTAAGAAAGTTGCATGAAAATATTTATTTCGAGAATTGGGGCAAAAGTGAAAATATTAGAAAGTATAGGGGCAAAATAGTAATTTTACAAAAGTATGAGTTATGAGTCAATTTAGTCAATATAGTTATTAAATGATGTCTTTTTGATTATAGATCACGAAAAAAGAAGCTCAGATCGAAACCGAGGCAAGAATAAAGTCGAGGACTAAATTATACATCTACATACATTTTGTACATTGAGGTAAGTTTGTATGATTTCTAAGCTTTATGATTATTATCATTAAATTGCTTAAAATAATGTACAATCATTGTATGAAATGATCATGTTATGTTCAATCAAGAAATCATGATGATAAGTACGAGCAAGTCCCGATTGAAGATGAATTTCCCAGGATACTCGATCTACCACACAAGATATCATGTAAGTCCAAGGCAAGCTTGGCATTGATCAAGTTATCATGTAAGTCCAAGGCAAGCTTGGCATTCATCAAGTTAGCAAGCAAGTTATCATGTAAGTCCAAGGCAAGCTTGGCATTGATCAAGTTATCATGTAAGTCCAAGGCAAGCTTGGCATTAATCAAGATATCATGTAAGTCCAAGGCAAGCTTGGCATTGATCAAGTTAGCAAGCAAGTTATCATGTAAGTCTAAGGCAGGCTTAGCATTGATCAAGTTATCATGTCAGTCCAAGGCAAGCTTGGCATTTATCAAGATATCATGTAAGTCCAAGGCAAGCTTGGCATTGATCAAGTTATCATGTAAGTTTAAGGCAAGCTTGGCATTGCTCAAGATATCATGTAAGTCCAAGGCAAGCTTGGCATTTATCAAGTTAGCAAGCAAGTTATCATGTAAGTCCAAGGACTCAAGCTTGGCATTGAGTATGTTATCAAGAGCAAGACTTTATATAAGTCCATGTCAAGACATGGCCTTGAAACCAAGATGAGATAACCCATGTAAGACAATGTATGGGATATGGCTTTGGCATCATATTATGTGGGCAGAGATTTAGTATCCTCGGTTATTCCCAAAAATTCATCGGGCAAATGAGTAAGCTAAAAGAAAATAGCAAGATAGGTAAGAAAGTAAAGTTAGTATCAAGATGAAGTTAGATGAAGTTGAGTATTATTCATGTTGTGAATGAGAAAGTAGATATCATGATTATTGTTATTAAAGTATACTGAACAATGTGATCAAGTGATACAGGTACCATGTTTACGTTACAAGTATGAGAATGTTAAGTATCATAAGACATGTAAGAATCGATTATGAGTAAGTAAGCCTTACTCTTCCATCTCAGATCGTCTTGTAGACACGGATGTACTGCAGAGAACCATACAAACCATCAATTTTTTTATTTAAAAGCTCTACCTGGTTAGATAATATGGTGACTGCGTCAAGGTTGAAAACATTGGCTGCTTTAGTAGGCTTTGTCCTCATGACTTGCCACTGACAATGATTCAGTGACATCCCTTCAGTTTCTGCGAGCGGTTTGTTCTATTTCACTGTCGTAAAGTAGAGGTCCTGATGGGCTTCATCTAGTGATAAACTAGAGGTACCTACTAGGAACAGATAAAAAGAAAAAGAAAATTAGAAAAGTAAAGATAAAATTTAATTACAAAAAATAAAATATGGCTAAAGTAATAAAAATTGAGCGTTTTTAATATTTCTACTCCCCGGCAACGGTGCTAAAAACTTGATCGTGTGTCAGAGTCTTAAAAATTTATATAAATGAATGATCTAGCCTAAAATTTAACTATGACAACGAATTGAGGCAAGCACACCTATCGAACAGTAGTATAGTTTAGTGGCAAGACCGGATTGTCAAACCCAAAGGAACAAACTAACTTTCTTTTTATTATTTAACCTAAGAATTAAGGGAATTGTTATCTAATCTAAATTAACTAACTACTAAACTAAAGATGCTAAGACACAGAGAAGGAATTGGGGAAAATTCTTGAGGGAAAAACCAATTTATTAAGACAATACCCGAGGAAGAATCCACCTAGGCTTCACTTGTTATCTAACTATGAACCAGATGATTTATTCACTTGACTTGATCGTAGGATTCCCTAATTTATATTAATACCTCTCTCAAGGCTACTAATGTCTAACTCTAGGTTGATTAATTGAAATCTCTTTCTAATTAAAACCCCTAAAATTGCGTTAACTCAATTTATGGACTCCCATATTAGGTTTGACCCTAATCCGACAGATTTTCGTCATCCTATCTCTAGGGTTGCGATCAACTCCACTTAACTATGCTGGATCTACTCTTAAACAGGGTCTATTTCTCCTCTGCCTAAGAGCATAAATGCTTGAATCAATATCCTGAAATATCAAAACAAGAATTAGGAACACATAATTAAGAACAAATCAAGTATTTATCATATAGCTCAGAAAACAATAACAAGATTCGTCTTAGGTTTCATCCCCCTCAGGTATTTGAGGGGTTTAGTTCATAATCATAAAAGAATACATCTCAGAAGAAAATATAAAACAAAACATAAAGAAAACCCTAAAACCTCCTAAAGGAATTGAAGGAAAGATCATCAGTCTTGAGTATGATTCTGGCTTCTTGAGATGAATCAACTGGCTTTCTTCGAGCGAATCTCACAATTTGGCCCCACTGGCTTGGCTCCTTGGCCTAGCTGAACGCCCCCTGAAGGTTGGCCTCTAGGGTGTTTATATAGGCTTTTGGAATGTCTTTCTTTGCCTCTAAGTACCCTAATCTGAATGAAACTCTTCCCTCCTACGGCAGGGACACGTCTGTGTGGCACGCCCGTGTGATTCGGGGCTAGGCCGTGGTCGAATTTGTTAAGGAGGCACGGTCATGTGACTCGAGGTCCAGCCATATGCAGTTCGTACTTTGGCCTATTTTCTCCTTTTTTGACCCATTTCTCGTTCTTTTCATCCTTCGATGCTGTAACATCCAGGGTTTAGGGGTCTTGCATTTTTTCTTAAAGTTATATGTATGCGGTGGTGTGCTCTATATGCTATTTGTATGTGTTTGGGGGGTTTTGGGAAATCTTGGGGCTAGGTTTGGACCTTAGGTAAATTTTTGGTTTAGAGCCTTTAGGGGAGAGTTAGGGGAGTTAGGCCTTAAGGGTTCTTATGTTGAGTTTAAGACACAAGAGATCAGGTGGTAGAGTGGCAAGGGAGGCGCCACTTAGTGCATAGGAGAGTGACGGCTCAGGGAGCTAGTGGGGCAAGGTTCGAGCTGCAGAGGAAGCATTTTGTGGTTGCTTTTTACGTCAAGAGAGTGGGAGAGTTGGGCGGCATTTGAACTCTAGAAGGATGGGAGGAAGACTTGGTCAAGATGTTTGAATGAGTGGTGGAGAGCTTTTGGAGACGTTTGAAACATTCAAATTCGTTTCAATGAGAGGTGAAGAGGAAAACTGAGAGGAAAAGAAGGGATTTGGGAGAGAGAGGAGGAGTTGGCCGAATATTGGATGCTAGGGGGTGACATATTCAGTCATGTAAGGGAAGAGTAGGTGCCGAAATTGTCATAGTGTGTGTGCCTATCTTTTGGCATTTTCTCCTCTCCAGAAAGCCTTTCATTTGTTTTTTTTTTCATTTTGATCAAAAGCCAAAATTCAAGAATCTTAGGTGCTTTACCGTTCCATTCTTTTGTTGGCTACTTTGCTATTCACTACCAAGGGCAGAATCTCCTATCACTCATCTCTCATCTTCATTCTTTTACCATCTTTTTCTTTTGAGATAGCCGAGTTATACTCTTCACTCTCCCATAGCCAAAATCCCTAAACCTTAACCCCTTCTTTTTCTTTTTTTCACCTATCATTTCACTCTCTAAAAGCCGAAAACCTCTCTATACCTTGGCCGAATCTTCTAAGGCATCTCTTCTCTTTCTTTTTCGCGTTCTTCTCCTATTTCTCAAACCTTTTACTCTAGGCCGAATCTGTCAGGATCTGTTCCAATCGGTTCTAATAGTTGGTAAGGGTCTCTTCTATTCGATTTTCTTCTTTCTCTTTTGATTGCCGAAAGTTAGATGCCTAACTTTGTTTATGTGTGTGGGTGGTCAAATCTTGGAAGGGTTGATTTCGGGATCTTTGTTGGGCTAGCGTTGAGAGGGATTAAGGATCTTTCGGGGATTTGATCAGTAAAGGTATGCAAGACACAATCTTAGGCCGAAGGCCACTTCTTTTCATCGATTTAATGTTAGAGTCGAATCTAACATAAGTTATGTAGGGATTTTGACAACTCTCATAATCAAGTAAGGAGCTTTCGGGATTTGGATCTATTTCGGTAAGAGTATTCGATTAAGATTTGGTGTTGTCTCGTTTAAGTTTTGATTTAAAGTTTAACTTGGTCTCTTGATTAAGTGTCATTCGATGGATGCAAGTACCAGACAAGGAGAGAAATGGGTTGTCCCTACCCCTAAGTTCAAGAAATGTTCAGTTTCTGCGGTTCGGGATTGACCACCGGGGTGTGGGCCAGCATCGAAAAGAGACAAGCAGATCGATGTAGTCTCTTCGAGTGAGGATGTTAGGGAAATCAAGAGTCTAGTGCTTCGGGTTATCAGGTGTGTGGTTAATTTGTTGTTTCCCTGATTAGTCAATTAATTATATGTGCTATGTGTGTGATAACTGGTACAGTGGTTGTGGTGGATTTGTTACCCTTAATTGGGTATTTCGGTAGCCAGGTTAGTACCCTATCTAAGGTGTAGTTGTGGTTGATTACTGTGGATATTTGCGAGCATGTCGTATGCCTACCTAATATGTCCATGCATTATTCTATCATATCATTATAACATGTTGCATATGCATGGGATCAGGATATATATATTACATGAAGGACAGGGTATACATTTATGTACGTGGTGATGATTGGCTATGTGCCATATCATGGCTTGATGTCGGCTATGTGCCACATCGAGGGATGATGTTAGCTTTGTGCTTCATCGTGGTTTGATGATGACCATGGGTCACATCGTGGATATCGAGATTTGGTCACAGGGTGATCGGTGGCTAGGCCACATTATATTAGCTTTGAGCAGCTTGACTGCCAAAGAGGTGTGCAGCAGATGGAGGGTCGATTTAGTAATCCCCTGGAGTGTGTGGCAGGATACGGGGGTGTGTAGCGGATGGATATTAGGTTGGGATGGGTAACATTTTGCATCATCATGCGTGGTATGTAGATTGTGTGTTTTTGGGCCAAGCCCATTTGGGAAATATGTGGAATAATTGCACACTGAGTCTATTCGACTCACCCTATTTTCTTATACAATGCAGGTGATACGTGATACATGGACTGGGCTGGAGTAGATTCGAGGTGGCCATGCAGAAGTTGTTTTAATTCTTTATGCACTTGGATTCTTAATTACTTTTGGGTTAATTTCTCTTTCTTGTAATAAGGTCATTTTAAATATTTGGGGATTTTTACTATATTGAGTTAGATTGACTATCGGTTAATAATTGGAAACGGTTTTGGAAACAATTTACAACTTAAAGACTTAAATTTAAGTTTTGAATCCGGACACTTTTAACAACTCAATTTCTCTTGAATTACCAAATGTACAATGTTTTAAACTACACACGACCTTCAAAGTTTTCATTACTCTCGGTAACCTGCTTTCAAAATGACGAACATGTTGTGAACCTGTTATCTTTTATAAACTAAGGAAAATATTTTAAACTCAAACCGTGTTTTCATCCTTAGATCAACTTCCTTTCAAACATTTTTCCTAGTAGCATTCCAAATTCCGCCGTGGTGTTTTGGGCCGGGTTTGGGGTGTTACAGTTTGGTATCAAAGCCCGATTCAAAACTCAGCTTTGAGGGTTCTTGGGCCCAAAACATCTTTCAAAGATGGGTTTTACTAAAACATGTATTTTTACAAGCTGTTCAGGTTTTCTGGTATGGCACCTGAGTCTCCAGCTCGATGTCCACCAGGTAAGTACTTCAAACCATTGCGTGATTTGTATGTAGAAAGGAAGGGTGATATGGGATCGTAGATTAGTAAGTTAGGAACTATTGAACCTTAGGATTAGCTGACACCAATATTAAACTTCATAAGACTTAACTTATTTCACCAAACCCGGGAATAAGCCGCAGAGTTCTAGTGTGGTAACAAGCATGCACATGTCTAGGCATGGATTCCGAATGAGCTTGGTATTTAAGCAGTCCTAGCGACTCACCTCCTCTTTTCTGGAATCCTACCTGGTGCGCAGTGATTGTTCACCTTAACCATAAGGACTTGTTAACGGGTCGAGCCTATAACTAAAACCCGAAAGGGACCGAATGCCCGATTTTGTAAAATAATCAAATTACCCCGATTTTAAAAAAAGGAAAATTAATTAATTACCATACTACCCTCGATTTCTTACCAAAATACCCCTAGTTACCAAAATTACCAAAATATCCTTGATTTGCAAAATTACCAAAATACCCCTATAGAATAAATTATGAAAATGCCCTTGGGGTGGGACGAAAATGCTCAAAGTGGTGAACGTGTGTAATGGATAGTGTTGATGAATGAATGTGATTCTCTGAGTTAGGGTGGATGACTTGAGACAAAAACTTTGAATGACCGAAAGAACTACTATTAAATGTCTTTACATAAAAGTACTTGTGGGTAATCAGTGGAACATGAAGTTAATGCATAAAATTTCTTAAAACAGATTAAAACGCAGTGATAGACATGAGTTCAAGGGGACGAGGTCGTAATACGCGTGGACGTGGTAGGGGTAGAATGTCTGTATCAAAACCAGTTGGGTCTGGTCATGGATCGGGGAATGAAACGACGCCGCCCGCGGTAAAAGCTGAGTTTCAAGATCAGATGGGTGGAGATGACACAGTATCTCAGGCTATGCTGCGAGTCTTGGAAAGAGTTGCGGGAGCGAATATGGGTACTGGGGCCTGGAAGTCTGTTTCTGAGAGACTTCGAGCGAATGGAGCCGAGATATTTAGAGGTGTCTCCGAGGTGGCTCCGAATGTGGCAGAGTATTGGTTGGAGGCAGTCGAGAGGATCATGGATGATTTGGAGTGCACTGTTGAGGAAAAGCTGAAGGGCGCTATGTCTTTACTACGAGATGAGGCCTATCAGTGGTGGCTTACCGTCAGAGAGGGTACTCCAGCGGATCGAGTAGATTGGAGTTACTTCAAGGTAAAGTTTAAGGGGAAGTACGTCGGAGCTAGTTACGTGGACGCACAGAGGAAGGCATTTTTGAATCTAGTGCAAGGGGGTAAGTCAGTAGCGGAATATGAGGCAGAGTTCCTGAGGTTAAGTCGGTATGCCAGAGGGATTGTTGCTACTGATTACGAGCGTTGCGTGAGGTTTAAGGATGGGCTCCGAGATGAACTACGGGTGTTGATAGCGCCTCAGCGTGAGAGGGACTTTGCTACTTTGGTGGAGAAAACTCAGATTGTCGAGGAAGTTAAGCGAACTGAAAGGCAGAATAGAAATAGAGACAGAGGTCAAAACAAGAGGGGTTTTGGATCGTCAGGATCTTCGGGGGGTTGCCAGAAAAAGCCTAGGGTGGATAGTTCTACTCGTGCTTTTATGCCAGCTACTGGGAATCAGGTTTGTCCATGTGCTCAGTGTGGGAGGACTCATGTAGGTGAGTGCTGGGGAAGGATTAGGGAGTGTTTCAGGTGTGGGTCCAAGCCTCACTTAGTGAAGAATTGTCCTCAGAATGTGGATAGGGCTCAGACAGTGTGTCAGGGGTATGTGCAGCCAAGAAGGGGTGGTTCACAGACGTCGAGAGATCGTGGCCCGAATCGCAGAGGAAATGGTTTTGGCCGAGGTCGTGGAACACCGGGTAGAGGTGCTGGGAGCTCAGATGCAAGGCAGCCAGGGTTAGTGTATGCAGCCAGACGTCGTGAAGAGGGGGACGCACCAGATGTTATCACGGGTACATTCCTTATTTATAGGTTACCCTTTACTGCTTTAATTGATGTTGGGTCAACGCATTCGTACATTGCTAGCATGGTGTCTGGAACCTTGAATATGAACTCTGAGACTGTCCCTAGGAAGATGACTGTACTTAGTCCTTTAGGGCAATCTGTGGTAGTAGATAAACTCTTTAGAGATGTGTCTTTAGAGGTTCAAGGGATGATATTCCCAGCTGACTTGATGGAGCTATCGTTCGGGGAATTTGACCTGATCCTAGGGATCGATTGGTTAGTAAGGTATCGTGCGAATCTGGACTGTGCTGCTAAGCACATGTCAGTGAGGACTCCCAAGAATTATGAGGTTGCAGTGATAGGTGAGAGGAAAGACTACCTGTCTAACGTAGTGTCTGCTCTAAAGGCGGTGAAGATGGTGAAGAAGGGGTGCTTGGCTTTTCTGATGTTTGTTAGTGCTTTGGATGCTAAGGAAGTAACTGTGGGGGTTTGTGGATGTTTTTCCAGAAGAACTTCCAGGGTTACCTCCGGATCGGGAGGTGGAGTTTGGAATTGACCTGTTGCTGGGAACAGCGCCAGTGTCCATTGCTCCTTATAGGATGGCACCAAATGAGTTGGTTGAGCTGAAAGCCCAAATCCAAGAGTTGCTGGATCGCGGGTTTATTTGACCCAGTATGTCTCCGTGGGGAGCACCGGTGTTGTTCGTAAAGAAGAAAAACGGGTCTATGCGTATGTGTATAGATCATCGCCAGTTGAATAAACTGACGATCAAGAACAAGTACCCGCTGTCGAGGATAGATGACCTGTTTGACCAGCTCAAAGGAGCTGCAGTCTTTTCAAAGATAGATTTGAGGTCAGGGTATCACCAGCTTAAGGTGAAAGAGGCTGATATCCATAAGACGGCGTTTCGGACTCGATACGGGCACTATGAGTTCCTGGTAATATCGTTCGGGTTGACTAACGTACCGGCTGCGTTTATGGATATGATGAATCGAGTTTTCCAACCTTACTTGCATCAATTCGTCGTGGTGTTCATAGACGACATCCTGGTGTATTCCAAGTCGGAGGAAGAGCATGATGCACATCTACGAGTAGTGCTACGAATTTTAAGGGAAAAGAAGTTGTACGCCAAGTTTAGCAAGTGCGAATTCTGGTTGAGTGAAGTTACTTTTCTGGGTCATGTGGTATCCGCGGAAGGAATAAGGGTGGATCCTCGGAAGGTTGAGGCAGTACTGGAGTGGAAACCACCTAAGTCAGTAGTAGAAATTCACAGTTTCTTGGGGCTAGTAGGGTACTATATGAGGTTTGTCGAGGGTTTTTCTTCGATAGTGGCACCTTTGACTAAGCTGTTGAGAAAGGAGGTACCTTTTGTATGGTCGGATAAGCAGCAGGAGAGCTTCGAGAAGCTAAAGAGAGTTTTGACAGAAGCCCCAGTTTTGATTCAGCCTATGGAGGGAAAAGATTTTGTGGTGTATTGTGATGCTTCTCACACGGGGTTAGGTTGTGTACTGATGCAGGAAGGGAAGGTGGTTGCTTATGCGTCTCGGCAGCTGAGACCGCATGAAGTTAACTATTCGACGCACGATCTGGAGTTGGCAGTAGTAGTTTTTACTTTGAAAGTGTGGAGGCATTATCTGTATGGAGAGAAGTCGGTGATCTACAAAGACCACAAGAGCCTGAAGTATCTGTTGACTCAGAGGGAGCTGAACTTGAGACAACGAAGGTGGGTGGAACTGTTAAAGGATTATGACTATTCGATTGAATACCACTAGGGTAAAGCAAATGTGGTGGCGGATGCATTAAGTCGAAAGGTAGTATTAGATCTGAGGGCTATGTTGGCACATCTTAGTCTTTACGATGACGGGAGTTTGTTAGCAGAGCTACGGGTGAAGCCGTCGTGGTTAAGTCAGGTAAGAGAAAAATAGTTGGCAGACGAGGTTCTGAGTACTCATTTTTAGCAAGTTCAGAGTGGAGAGTTGGAGGACTACAGTGTGAACAGTGATAGAGTTCTGTGTTTCCGTGGTAGGGTGTGTATGCCGAAGGATGGGGAATTGAGGCAAAAGATTCTGTGGGATTCGCATAGTAGCCCTTACGCTATGCATCCTAGAGGAAGTAAGTTGTATAGGGATCTACGAGAACAGTTTTGGTGGCCTGGATTGAAGCGAGAAGTTACAGAATTTGTGGGGAAGTGCTTGACGTGTCAGCAGGTCAAAGCTAAACACCAAGTACCTTCAGGGTTGCTGCAACCAGTGAAGATTCCGCGATGGAAGTGGGAGAGGATCATAATGGATTTCATGAGTGGACTTCCTCTTACGCCTACTAAGAAGGACTCGGTATGGGTGATTGTGGATCGGTTGACAAATTTCACGCATTTTATACCTGTTCGGGTTGATTACTCTCTGCAAAGATTAGCGAAACTGTATGTAGTAGAAATTGTGAGACTGCATGAAGTGCCGATGTCGATCATATCAGATAGGGATCCTAGATTTACATCGAGGTTCTGGAGGGCGTTGCATCAAGCATTGGGCACCAGGTTGGACTTTAGCATGGCATTTCATCCACAGTCAGACGGCCAGTCTGAAAGGGTAATTCAGGTGTTAGAGGATATGTTGAAGGGTTGCGTTATCGACTTCAGGGGTAGCTGGGAGGAATTCTTGCCTTTGGCGGAGTTTGCATACAACAACAGTTATCAAGCAAGTATTCAGATGGCACCATATGAAGCGTTGTATGGATGGAAGTGTCGCACTCCTACGTATTGGACAGAGTTAGGTGAACGTCATGTTTTGGGTCTAGAGATAGTGGCAGAATCAGAGGAAAAGGTTAAGGTAATTCGAGTACTGTTGAAAGAGGCATCTGACAGATAGAAGTCGTATGCGGATCTTAAGCAGAAAGAAATAGAATTTGCCGTGGGTGATAGTGTGTTCCTGAAAGTTTCACCATAGAAGAAGGTGATGAGATTTGGACGCAAGGGTAAGCTGAGTCCCAGATTTATAGGGCCTTTTAGGGTTTTGAAGCGAGTGGGGCCAGTGGCTTACCAGTTGGAGTTGTCGTCAGAATTAAAGCAGATGCATGATGTGTTCCACGTGTCAATGCTACGTCGTTACCGATCAGATCCATCTCACGTAGTGCCAGTTGAGGAAGTTGAGTTGAGACCAGATTTGTCCTACGAAGAAGAACCGATTCAGATTCTGAAGTGAGATGTGAAGGTACTTCGAAAGAAATCAGGTCCTCTAGTCAAAGTGTTGTGGCGTAACCATGGGTCAGAAGAAGCTTCGTGGGAATCGGAAGAAGTGATGCGACAACAATACCCTCACTTATTTTGATCAGGTAATTTCGAGGTCAAAATTATTTTTAAGGGGGGTAGAACTATAACATCCAGGGTTTAGGGGTCTTGCATTTCTTCTTAAAGTTATATGTATGCGGTGGTGTGCTCTATATGCTGTCTGTATGTGTTTGGGGGTTTTGGGAAATCTTGGGGCTAGGTTTGGACCTTAGGTAAATTTTTGGTTTAGAGCCTTTAGGGGAGAGCTAGGGGAGTTAGGCCTTAAGGGTTCTTATGTTGAGTTTAAGACACAAGAGATCAGGTTGTAGAGTGGCAAGGGAGGCGCCACTTAGTGCATAGGGGAGTGACGCCTCAGGGAGCTAGTGGGGCAAGGTTCGAGCTGCAGAGGAAGCATTTTGGGGTTGCTTTTTGCGTCAAGGGAGTGGGAGAGTTGGGCGGCATTTGAACTCTGAAAGGATGGGAGGAAGACTTGGTCAAGATGTTTGAATGAGTGGTGGAGAGCTTTTGGAGAGGTTTGAAACATTCAAATTCGTTTGAATGAGAGGTGAAGAGGAAAAATAGGAGGAAAAGAAGGGATTTGGGAGAGAGAGGAGGAGTTGGCCGAATATTGGATGCTAGGGGGGTGACATATTCGGTCATGTAAGGGGAGAGTATGTGCCGAAATTGTCATACTGTGTGTGCCCATCTTTTGGCATTTTCTCCTCTCCAGAAAGCCTTTCATTTGTTTTTTTTTCATTTTGATCAAAAGTAGAAATTCAAGAATCTTAGCTGCTTTGCCATTCCATTCTTTTGTTGGCTACTTTGCTATTCACTACCAAGGGCCGAATCTCCTATCACTCATCTCTCATCTTCATTCCTTTACCATCTTTTTCTTTTGAGATAGTCGAGTTATACTCTTCACTCTCCCATAGCCGAAATCCCTAAACCTTAACCCCTTCTTTTTCTTTTTTTCACCTATTGTTTCACTCTCTAAAAGCCAAAAACCTCTCTATACCTTGGCCGAATCTTCTAAGGCATCTCTTCTCTTTCTTTTTCGCGTTCTTCTCCTATTTCTCAAACCTTTTACTCTAGGCCGAATCTGTCAGGATCTGTTCCAATCGGTTCTAATAGTTGGTAAGGGTCTCTTCTATTCAATTTTCTTCTTTCTCTTTTGGTTGCCGAAAGTTAGATGCCTAACTTTATTTATCTGTGTGGGTGGCCGAATCTTGGATGGGTTGATTTCGGGATCTCTGTTGGGCTAGCGTTGAGTAGGATTAAGGATCTTTCAGGGATTTGATCAGTAAAGGTAAGCAAGACGCAATCTTAGGCCGAAGGCCACTTCTTTTCATCGATTTAATGTTAGAGTCGAATCTAACATAAGTTATGTAGGGATTTCGACAACTCTCATAATCAAGTAAGGAGCCTTTGGGATTTGGATCTATTTCGGTAAGAGTATTCGATTAAGATTTGGTGTTGTCTCATTTAAGTTTTGATTTAAAGTTTATCTAGGTCTCTTGATTAAGTGTCATTCGATGGATGCAAGTACCAGAAAAGGAGAGAAAGGGGTTGTCCCTACCCCTTAGTTCACGAAACGTTCAGTTTCTGCGGTTCGGGATTGGCCACCGGGGTGTGGGCCAGCATCGAAAAGAGACAAGCAGATCACTGTAGTCTCTTTGAGTGAGGACGTTAGAGAAATCGAAAGTCTAGTGCTTCAGGTTATCAGATGTGTGGTTAATTCGCTGTTTCCCTAATTAGTCAATTAATTATATGTACTATGTGTGTGATAACCAGTACAGTGGTTGTGGTGGATTTGTTACCCTTAATTGGGTATTTCGGTAACCAGGTTAGTACCCTATCTAAGGTGTAGTTGTGGTTGATTACTGTGGATATTTGCGAGCATGTCGTATGCCTACCTAATATGTCCATGCATTATTCTATCATATCATTATAACATGTTGCATATGCATGGGATCGGGATATATATATATTAAATGAAGGACAGGGTGTACATTTATGTACATGGTGATGATTGGCTATGTGCCATATCATGGCTTGATGTAGGCTTTGTGCCACATCGAGGGATGATGTTAGCTTTGTGCTTCATCATGGTTTGATGATGACCATGGGTCACATCATGGATATCGAGATTTTGTTACAGGGTGATCGGTGGCTAGGCCACATTATATTAGCTTTGAGCAGCTTGACTGCCAAAGAGGTGTGTAGCGGATGGAGGGTCGATTTAGTAATCCCAGGTGTGATGGCGGGGATCTGGGGTGTGTAGCGAATGGATATTAGGTTGGGATAGGTAACATTTTGCATCATCATGCATGGTATGTGGATTGTGTGGTTTTGGGCCAAGCCCATTTGGGAAATATGTGGAATAATTGCACACTGAGTCTATTCGACTCACCCTATTTTCTTATAACAATGTAGGTGATACGTGATACATGGACCGGGCTGGAGTAGATTTGAGGTGGCCATGCAGAAGTTGTTTTAATTCTTTATGCACTTGGATTCTTAATTACTTTTGGGTTAATTTCTCTTTCTTGTAATAAGGCCATTTTAAATATTTGGAGATTTTTACTATATTGAGTTAGATTGACTATTGGTTAATAATTAGAAACGGTTTTGGAAACAATTTACAACTTAAAGACTTAAATTAAGTTTTGAATCCGGACACTTTTAACAACTCAATTTCTCTTGAATTACCAAACGTACAATGTTTTAAACTACACACGAGCTTCAAAGTTTTCATTACTCTCGGTAACCTGCTTTCAAAATGACGAACATGTTGTGAACCCGTTATCTTTTATAAACTAAGGAAAATATTTTAAACTCAAACCGTGTTTTCATCCTTAGATCAACTTCCTTTCAAACATTTTTCCTAGTAGCATTCTAAATTCGGCCGTGGTGTTTTGGGCCGGGTTTGGGGTGTTACAGATGCTCTCCTAAGTATAAAACATGCAAACAAAGGATTAAGAGCACCTATTTCCATAATTAAAGGGATAAATCATCCAAAAGTATGCTCAATGTGGGATTAAAATATGTGTGCATTATGGTTTATCAGTATGCCAAATGTGGGATTAAAATATGTATATATTACGGTTTATCAATAACCATGAAAATGATAATTTTAATCTTTTTCATGAGGCTAAGATAAAGCCACCCCCCTAGTTTTCTATATAAAAACATTAAGTACTCTCTTTAATTACAATGAGAAAGAGCAAACAAGTGATCAACCTCTAATAGGTGTGTGTTTGCAAGTTGAAGTTTTAAATATAATGAAGACATAATGATCAAATATATTATAATAAGCTTTCATAGAATATGTACAAGAGAATGAATAAAATAAAGAAGTAAAATTGATTATTTTGTGTCTGATGCATTGATATCTATTATGCCTTGTTATGTTCTTGACTTGTATTTATACAAAGAAACTCAAATCTTACCGTTGGGGATGAATTAGAGCCATTGCTAGCATTAATTTTACATTAAAAAGTGCCCATACAACCTAGGTGTAACACTCCCATACCCGATCCGATCGTTGAGTCAAGGCATCATGATGTCACATTCGTTACTGAAAATTTTAGATCAATTTATCATATTATTTAATTGAAGTAGATCATTAACTCATTTTAGTAATAATTGAATTTACGATAGAACTAATAATGAGTTAAAGGAGCTCATTAAAACATCTACAATTGATCAAAGGTCAAACTGTAAAGTTCTTAAAAATTTATGAATTTTCGTTGTGACATTGGGGTTTCTACGTTGTGACATGGCGAACTTGTCATCATGATGTCGTCTCCATTTTTTTACAAGTTTCACGCTTTATTTTTATTTGTTTATTTTTATATGTCATTACCTGAATATATATTCAGATGTCATAACTGCCATTTCATTTTACATATCATCCACTTACATTTATTTCTAATATCAAGTCCTGATAAAAAACATGATATTCAATCAAAGATAACAAAGTAAATAAAATTAACACAAATATTAAAGTTTTACAAATAAGGCGATTGGAGGACTTGCATTTTCAAAAGTTGTTTACCCACTTTACGTATATTTCATATTTATTTCCAAAATGTGCCAATCAATTTAATTTTTCATAAAATTTTAACAAAGAATTCAACATCACATCAATTAACAATTATTCACTTATTATTTTTATCAATTCGTTTAAACATACTCACATGTATTAATCATTCAATCACTTACAACCATTTGAAACATTTTAAATTCAACTACTATATATATATATATATATTCATATATATTTTCCTCCTCCTCTCCATTCCACATCCTTTGTGTATATATTTGTTAGAATCTTTAACTTTTAGTATATAACATGCTTATATGTAACATTATCTATAATTCCACTATTTACTTATGTGTTCATATCAAAACTATCCACTTGAGTCATAGTCACTAAATTATTTATATCTTGAGCTACAGAATTGAAATTAAGATCTGCTTGATGTTTTTGAAACTAGACTCAAATATATTTTTACCATAAAAATTTAAAATTTAATAACTTAGCCAATAAGTACAGTAAATTCTTCAAATTTGTCCCTATTGTGCTGTTTGACAGCTTTGACCTTTCTTTACTAAAAATTAATTATCTCTTAATACGGGGTTTGGATGATGTTTCCATTTGTTTCTATTAAAAATATAATCATTAAGAATTTAAACATATAAATTTAAAACCCTATTTTTTTTACAATTTTTTTAAAATTTTCCAGAGTCAGAACAGGGGAACCCGAATCTACTCCGAACTTGTTTCACAAAAATTAATATATTTAAAACTATAAAATTCTTTTTCTTTCACCGTTTCTTCCATTTGAAACTAGAATCAATAAGATTTAATTACATATTTAATTCAATCTCTAACAAAATTTATATAATTTTTGGTGAATTTTCAAAGTTAAGTCACTGCTGCTGTCCAAATTGTTTTAATGAAAAAAATATTTTCTTTTCCATGATTCTTTGCACTATCTTTCATTCATTCACACATAATTGTCAAACTTTTGATTACTATACAATTTAGACACTTATGTTTATGTGTAGATTACATATTCATTTCTTAATCTTAGTACTTTTCACCATACAAATCACATTCTCTCTTACCAATTTAGGGTTTTAAGTCTCTGTTTTTCATCAAATACTTTCCATTTCTAGTATTTAGATTACATTCATGTTTCATACATCTCACTTAATACATATTTAACTCAATCTATTGAAATACAAGTAGGTTTAGTATGAAACTTACCTCCTTTGTCAAGAATTTCTTCATTTCTTCTTCATTTCCATACATTTCTCATCTTCACCACTGTCCTTCCTTTTTCTTCTCATTTCTCCACTTTCATCTACTATTTTCTTGCTTCTAAATTGATGAGCATATTCTATAAAATCTCTACTTTATCTTCTCTCTTTAATATCTAAGGAAATTTCCAAAAATTTTGGGTAAAAAGGTAGGTTTTCATGGCAAAGGACTAAATTGTAAAGAAAAGAAGACTTCTTTTCTCACCCTTTCACTCACATTGGAAGGATGATCCATTTCTTTCATCCTTCCTCTCTTTTTATACTACCATTTTTCTAAATAAAGTAATAATAAATATCTAAGCAAAATATTAATAAAATAGTAATTAACTAATTAATTAATTAAAAATCACCAAAATATCATCACCATCATCATTACATTCTAGAACTCTCCCTCTTGCTAATTGACCATTTTACCCTTTATGATATTTCAAAATTCTATCCTTGAATCATCACTTAATTTGGTAAAATTATGATTTAGTCCCTCACAATTCTTCACCTATTCAATTTGGTCCCTGCATGCCAATTCCATATCTTTGTAAATTGAATTATTTTCATTTTTGGTCCTTCAACTTTCTCATTTTTACACTTCGATCCCCTAAATTTTGAATATTTACACTTGAGCTAAAAACTTTTAACATATTTACGATTTAGTCCCTTCCTTAATACATCATGTCATGCTTTTTGATTTAACTCTCTTTTGATATATTGCAACTTTCATTTTCTTTGATCTTATACCTTATTTCGGTAAGATTTTATTTCATATTATTTATGACCAATGGGGTTTTGAGGATGTTACAATATAAGTATTGATACTTACCAAAAGGATATCAATACCCCTTATAAATGTAGGCATTTATAGCCATTAAAAGGCCAAATATCAGTACATATCAGGCATTTATAGATACCTATAGGTTAGATATTAATACCTTGCCTTTTATTTTGTTTTGAGGCTACTGACTTGTAATGTATTGATACCTAAACCTTTAATACCGATACTTAAGCTACCAAAATACCTTAAAACTATTTTAAACACCTTGAAATATTTTTGTATTAACTGAAAAACATTTGAAACAAGCTGAAACACATTTAAAACACGTTTTTCAGTATATTGAAAGTCTTTGAAAATGTTTTATCTCCAAGTGACTTAGTGATAAAATTTATCTTATATTGTTATACAAAATCTTGGACATCAAAGCTAACAAATTCAAATAAACACTTGAATAAAATAAATGAAACTGAATCAAACAAGTGTTTATGTACAAAGTATGAGTATAAGAAGAATAAAAGAAAGAATCTTGAATTATGAGCTCTTGATTTTTGAAACTTGTTCCCTAGTCTTCATCGGAGTGTTCTTGAACTCTTTTTATGGCTCTTCTTTGAGTTCCAGTTGTTTGAGGTAGTTGAAGGGTGAAAACTAGTTATTTGGAGCAATTAATTTCTAAGTCCCCTTACGAACTATGGTATTGATACCTATAAAGAGGGTATTGATACTTTTTTTTTCTTTCCACAATGCCAACATTATAATAAAAATTAACAAATTATTCATTCTCAAATTCTTGACCATGATCACTTTGATTTGAATATTTTTCCAATCAAATATCCTATGCCATTCATCAATTTAACACACAACTTTGAAGCTTCTAATTTTTCTTTCAAAAAGTCAACCTAGGAAAATCTCGAGAAGTCATCAACACAAACAAAAAGATACTTCATCCTCCCACGCTTTCTATTTTTATTGAACCAAAAGATGCATGTGTTGAAGTTCTAGTGGTTGTTGTGTCGTAATTTATGGCAACATCTGATGGGACACTTCGTGTTGTTTTCATATTACAAAATCAATATGTGTTTTGGCTTTTGCATTTTGAAGTTTTGAAAGACCTCATACTACATCATACCTACCAAGTCTTTGTAAATTCTAATAGTTTACATGACCAAGTTTTTGATGTCATAGTTTAAGGTTTTACATTATAGTCTTGTTACAAGCCACTTCATTAACAACCTTGTAATAGTTTTAAAAAGTTTTTACCCCTCTCATGATAATACAATCTTTCTCATCAATCACATCATAACTAATTTTATTGAATCAAATGGAGACCTTGATCACACAACTAACTCATGATAATTTAATTAGTTTTAAGTCTTGTACAAGCAATATGTAATAACCCGATTTTCAGTGGTATTGGAAATGGTGGTTTTGGAACCCCATTCTCTAATAATTTAGTTTGTAAATATTATTAGTTAATATTTACTAGTTAATTATATTATTATAATTTTAATTTGGTCTGGTGACTTTGTTAAGTGGATAGTTATTTATAGTACAAGTGTATTGACCCTAAAGTCAGTGGTTTTAGAAATTGAGGTGTCAGGATCTCATTTCCATAAAAAGAGATCGTAAATATTTTTATTAAATATTTACTGAGTGATTATATAAGTGAATTGCATTTTGGATGGGCAATTTTGTCAATTTAGTGACTAATTATGGTACACAGTCTAAATTGAAAAAACCTTAAAAGTTAATTACTATTGATTTTTATTAGTTAAAAAGGTTTAAAGGGTAAGTAATTGACGTTTTATGTGGCAAATTGACCAATTTAAAGTTAGTGGACGATTAGTGCTTTATTTTTAAAGGTTTTATATGTTAAAATTTTATTAAATTATTAATTTTATATGTGTTGTAACAACTTGATTTTAAGTGGTATTCAAAACGGTAGAACCCCGTTCTCCGATGGTTGAGTTTGTAAATATTATTAATTAATATTTACTAGTTAACTTTATTATTATATTGGAATTTGGTCTGATGACTTTGTTGAGTGGATCTCTCGATCTTCCATTAAACTAATGAGTCAACAAGAACTACTTATCTCTCAACCTTACAGTCCAAACCAGATTGGGGTCAGGTGTTCACGGATAGGCAATTCTAATTTTGGGTTCATTTCCACCTAGATGACTTCTTAGGGTTGTCAGGCCTAGGTTTTTAAGTTCTTCCTATCCCAACCAGTTGATCTGCTAAGAAATCCTGTGAAATATCCTAAAATTTAGTATTGATATGATGCATTATTTTGGTGCTAGCTAGTGAGATGATTCAATGTGTGTGTTTAAATAGTCTCGAGAAAGCTCGGGATTTATTTGGATTTAGAATAATTTTTGGTAATGAGTACTTTAAAGAAGTGGAACAAGTAACCTTAAAGCTTAAGGTAATTAAGAGGTAAAAGTTAGCATAAGATGAGCAAGTAGTAAAGAGGAGTTGGTGCCATATGTTTACCTTGAGGGAAGAGGTTCGAATCCCTTGATGTACATGTGAATTTTTTATTTATTTTTGCTTTCTCTCCTCATAGTGTTGGTCAAGCCTAGTATTTATGGTAGGTTGGACTTTAATTTTTATGGTAAGGTGGCTAAGAGAAAAGGCAAGTGTTTAACTTAAGGTAGGGAATCATTTGAATAAGCTATGTAGGGGGAACACAAGGCACATAATGAGGAAGATGTTTTGGAAAGTTTGGAGTGGCCAAACTTTGACTTTGTAGCCATGTACTTCGACGGTTTTAGGGGCTAGGGGGTGACCAAATTTTGAAGGCTTTGGTAAGGTTTAGGTGTTAGTTGGTCATTTTGGCATTTGGACATTTTGTGTTTTCTCTAACACTTTCTCTCTATTTCCTCTCCTTAGTGAATGCACTTGGAGCAATAGGTAAACAATTGTTTTCTTTTGGCCAATTCACATTCGACCATTTCGGTCTTATTGCTCCTTTTCTCTCAAACCATTTCTCCCTAGTCTGAAATCACCGAGACCTTGGAAGGCCATTTTCTCTTTTCTTTTCTTTTTGCCGAATGCCCACTAGCCTCAAACTCATTTCTTCGTTCATCTTCCATTCTTGAAAAGAACCGAAACCTAAAAACCTTATTATTTTTTTATACCTTTCTTCATCTTTTCTTCTTACAAAAATCTCTCAAATATTATGCTCCCTTTTATTTTCACCATGGCCGAATGTTACTAAGCATCATCCCCTTCAATTTCCCTCAATAACTGAATCTTCTACCACTCACATATCTCCTTCTTAATCATTTTTCTTTCTACTCACACTTTAATCAATCGGTAAGTGGCTAGTACAATATTTTGGTATTGTTATTTTCCCTTTCTTTTGTGCTGAATCTATAAGTGGTGTGGGATGACCTTTTTGGATTGAGACCATCATCATACCATATCTCATTCTAATCTTTTCTCTATCATAGAAACTTAGTGGAAGGCCAAAGCTTGGAGTGTTCGAAGTCATCGTGTAACACTAGGATTCGGTTCAAAATCTAAGGTAAGGATTTTCTTTCGAGGATTTCGTATTATTTTGTTAAAGATAGGGTTTATTAATCGATTTTATCATAGGGACTCTATCACTCGATTTTCATCCTTTGAACGTAAGGATTTTGTGGTAAGCCGATTTCGCTCATTAGACCAATCAGTTTTAATTACAACTAATATCCATTTGTCAATGAAGGCTAACAAGATCGAATCTAAAGGAGTGGTGAATAGTGATAAAAAAGGAGCAGATTTATGATCCCCTCTAGATTCAAACGAAGGGCCGTTTCGGTGATCCAGGATTTTCCACCGGGTTGTGGACCCTCATCTGGTGAGAATCAACTATTTGAGGTTGTTCGTAGTCTGGAGCCATTAGCGGTTCGGGGTTTTCCAACGCGTTGTGGACCGTCAACTGGGGAAAATCGGCAAATATTTGTTATTGGCGATTCTGAGGGTAAATCTTAGATCGTTTGTTTAGAGTAGTTTTATTAGATCACATTTATTTTTTCTAATCGAGTGTTAAACATATTTTTAGGTGACGACGATCAAGAAAGTGTAGTGCTTACCGTAATCAGGTGTGTAATCTCACACCATATATCATGGGATGGATATTTGTACTGTGACAAATGGTAAATCGCTCGATTTAGTCACTTGTTAGTGAGATCGGGTAAGACGGCATAATTATCATTATTTTGGTAGAAACTATAAAAATCAGTATTAAGACTGTGATAAATGGGCCATATTGATATGTGATAAATGGGACAAATATGTTATATGATAAATGGGCCAAATGTTTTATATGATAAATGGGCCAAATGTGTTATATGATAAATGGGCCAAATGTTTTATATGATAAATGGGCCAAATGTGTTATATGATAAATGGGCCAAATGTGTTATATGATAAATGGGCCAAATGTGATATGTGATAAATGGGCCAAATGTGATATGTGATAAATGGGCCATATTGATATGTGATAAATGGGCCAAATGAAAATGCATACTATATGTACATGATTTGCATGGGTTGGGATTTTGATGAAGAGAAGTTCTGGTAGCTTTGCTACATAATTCTGATGGCTTCATGCCCAGTTTAATATATGGCTTCATGCCCAGTATGATTTATGGCTTAAATGCCCAGTTTGGTGTGTTGGCGGGGTGGGTGACTAAAGCTCCCCACAGGTGTGCTGGTTGGTACGGGTGGTGTGTAGTGGATGGAAATTAGGTTTGGTTTGGGAATTTCATATCACATGCATATTATATGTTATTATTGAATTTGTAAATGGGCTTAGTCCCAAATAATTACTTAATGAGATTTTTGGCCCAGTGGACTATGGTAAGTGGGTTACACATTGAGTTCTAAGTAACTCACCTCGTTTACCTTACTCTTTTCAGGTAATGATCAGTGATGAGGGCTTGGGCTGGAGACGATTCAGTGGAGGCCATATTACAAATTAAGGGTTATTTAAATTTTGGATTTCTTTATAAGTACTTTTTAATATTTTTGCTATTTTGTAATAAGGCCTCTGGTTAAATTTTTATGGATGTTTTACTTGTGGATGGATTTTATACTATGTTTAAAATAATTAAGTGGGATTTCTTTTCTAAAATAGAAATAAACGTTTTTCTTAAATATCGTCTGAAAAGGATGTCTCTTTTAAATATTTTTTTATCTCAAAATTTTTACGTAACAATATTTTAAATTCTTGTTTTCAAATCACCTTTGAACTCTTAAAATTTTCTCAAAATATTAAATTAAATTTTCCTCGCTTTTAAATGTATAAATTTTATGACCCAAATTTTTAGATTAGTAATCAAACCTAGTTTTCAATAACTTCACGTTAAAAAGATCTTTTTAATCAGTTTCATTTAAATCTTTAAAAGAATAGGTGTATGTTCATTTTGTGTGACACGTTAAATTTGGTCTTAACACATAGACTGGGTTTGGGATGTTACATTTTGTGGTATCAGAGCCCGGTTCAAAACTCAGCTGTGGTTTGGGTTCAAAAACATTTATTGTACAAAATTGTTTTGAATTATAGAACTTATGTTTTTAAAGGTAGTATGGCACCATGAGTATCCGGCACCAAGACAAGTAAGTGTATGTGAATTGACTAATTCTTATTATCGTGATATGACTATAGGAACACTCTAGAACTTTTAGTTTTAGGTGTTGAAACTATAGAGATTGAGACTATAGGATGCGTTTACGAAAACAACTCTACCTTTTATGTAACATCCTGAATAGGGCCTATGCATTTCCAGTTTAATTGTATGAAATGACAAGTTTCAAGTACTATGAATAAATTTTTGATACTTTTGGAAACCTAGAAATGCATGAAAATGGAAATGAAAATGAAAATGGAAATGGAAATGGAAATGGACATTTTGGAAACTTAGACATTTTGGAAACTTAGACATTTTGGAAACTTAGAAATTTTGGAAACCTAAACATTTTGGAAACACGAACATTTTGGAAACCTAAACATTTTGGAAACACGAAGATGTAAGGAAAATGGCAAGTTACTGAGCATGTGAAAGTTTTAGGAAACTTAGAAATAAGGTTGAATGACAAATTTTAAAGCCCAAAATAGGAAATAAGGGCAAGAGGGCCTTAAAAGAAAAAGTTGGTGAATTCTGACACACAATCGGGCTTGGAAAAGTGGCCTGAAGGTGTCACTTAAGGTTTATGGAAATAGCCTGAGTTCGAGTCACTTGGAAAGCAAATATTGAAGGTTTAATTTTGCTTCCCAAGGCTAGGGGTGGACGGCACTTAATTGCTAAAAAGGGAAGAGTTTTATTTTATTAAAACTTGTCAAATTAAAGTGATAAATAAAAGATTTTCTCTACTAAGATAAATGAGGAATTAAAGGATGGATTAAAGACTTTTAATTTAATTAGGTGATAATTAATGGAGATTAAATTATCACTTGGGAGAGTAGTGGCCAAGTTTTGGACTCTTGGTCTAGCAATTTCAGTTAAAAGAGGAAAATTGAGACTTTTCTCTCATTCATTCTACCTTGCCGAAATTTTGCTCTCTCTTTCCCCCCCTCTGCCGAATTTTCCTAAGCAAGAAACCATCCTCTCTTTTGTCATTGCTAAGTCAAAACCTTTTCTTTTGATCTGTTAAATCTTCATAGCCGGATCTTTGTAACTCAAGTCAAGGAAACAATTGTTTAAAGGCATCAAGGTAAGGTTAAGCCATTCAATTCCCTCTCTTTTCTAGTTGCCGAAAGTAAAAGGCCTAATCCCCATTTTTTTTTTCATGGCCGATTATGCAAGGGATCTCAGGTTTCCACAATCGTTGAATATAAAGATCAAGGATCTAAGGTAAGAACAATTGATTCTTGTTCCTCTAATTCGTTTAATCAAGATTTAGGGAAATAACCTCTCTTATGTCTATTGGCCAAATGTCAAAGGAGGAGTTTTGAGATTTCAGATTCGAGGAATTTAAGGTAAGACACATTCGCCAAAGGCCAATTACAACTTATTAAAGTTAGATCGGATCTAACATATGAATTTTAGGGATTTGACGGATATTCAAGACAAAAGGGAACTTTCGGATTTGGAATCTATAAGGTAAGCATCTAAAATATTCGCCATTGGTTGTGAGATTATCTAGATCAATTCCTTAATTTTGAAAAGCCAAAAACTAACCCATATTGAAATACAAGGTTGGCGAATATCGTGTAGAGGAAAAACCAAACTTTTGGATTTGTATAAACACCAAATCGGCAAAGGTGAGTCTTTTACAAATCCTACTAGGATTTGGTTTTGTTTTAAAGCCAAATAGGTTTATTAATGTGACTTATATGATGGCGAATATAGAGATAATGATCTAAAAATTAGATCGGGATTCTCGAGATCTCAAGGAACCTATTAAGCGAAACAGGTGTGTACCCTTACTATCCTTCGATATTTTAGGGCTAAATATTCTAATATATGATTATGAATAAAAATGTGAATGTGGCTATGTACCACAAATGTGGCAAAAGTACCTGTGCACGTTTCCTACTTCTGATAGGATTGTGAAATATGTTATTTAATAACATGCGAATATATGTATATGAACATGAAATTAAGTTATGCACAATATATATATTTTTGGGGCATTCGGGATTTATGTGAAAGGGGGAGAATAGGTGTTGACTTCGGTCTCACCAACGAAGGTGTTGACTTCGGTCTCACCAACGAAAAATGTTGACTACGGTCACATTGCAAAATTTTAGTAACTTTGGTTACAATATTTGAATATAGTGTCTAAAGACACAACGTTTAAATTTGACTATAGTGTCTAAAGACACAACGTGGTGTGTAGCGGATGGAGGGTTGACTTATTAGTCCCCACGGTGTGAATGGCAGGTACGGGTGGTGTGTAGCGGATGGACCATTAGGATTGGGTTTGGGTTGCATCATAATTTCATTATTGTATGGACTCGATGATTTGAACATGAATGCCCGATTTATTGAATGATAGTATTGTGTGCACATTGAGTCATTGACTCACCCCATTGTGGGAATTATTTTTCGGTGATGAGCGGTGTGAATGGGCGGTGGACCATGAGGTGGCCATGCTACATGCGAAAATTTCATTTAGTTTGGACTTACTTTTATTTTTAGTTACATTTGTACTATTTTGGGTTTTACTTGATGTAATAAGGCCTTAAGGCCCAGTGGATTATTCTTTATGTTTGCTTACTGTTAAGTTTCATGCTAAGAACTATATTGGATGTATTTAATTAAATGGGCTTACAAGATTAAATAAATGGGTTTCCAATCTAAGCCCAACTCAAAATAATAGTTTTTCTAAAAATTTACAATTTTCTCTAAGTATCGAAAATGTTTTGAAATCGATTTACTTTAGGAACATACCAGATCCGGTTCAGGCTCGTGGGCCGGGTGTGGGGTGTTTCATTTTATGTCTCATAAAATATCGTTAATAAATACTGGAATAGTATACTAATTCATAAAACTTATAATTAGATAAAACCGAAATACTCAAAATGAGAGCTAGAGGATGTGGACGTGGTAGACGTGGCCGTGGTAGAGGCCGAGGTGCTAGGGTTACGTCTGAAGCGTTGGGACATATACCAGAAATGGATGCACCTGCATCACCTGGAACTGAGACTGGATCACATGACCATACGAGAGAGGACATTACCTTGACTCAAGCAATGTTACGTGTCCTAGAAAGGGTTGCTGGAGCTAGAACTGGGCCAGCAGCTCGTGGATCAATATCAAAACGACTTAAATCAAGTGGTACCGAGGTTTTTAGGGGTGTCTCGGGTGTAGCTCCAAATGTAGCAGAGTATTGGCTCGAGGCAGTGGAGCGGATCATGGATGATTTGGAGTGCACCACCAAACAAAAACTGAGAGGAGCTGTGTCTTTGTTGAAGGACGAGGCGTATCAATGGTGGCTTACTATTCGAGAAGGCACTTAGGCTGAACATGTCACTTGGGATTTCTTCAAAACTGAATTCCAAGGAAAGTATGTCGGGGTAAGTTATATGGATGCTCGGAGGAAGGAATTCCTGAATTTGGTCCAAGAAAATAAGACGGTGGCAGCTTACGAGGTAGAATTTCTATGTTTGAGCTATTATGCTCAGACAGTAGTGCCAACCGATCATGGGCATTGTGTACGTTTTGAGGATGGACTGAATGATGAGTTGCGGGTACTGATAGCCCCGCAACAAGAAAGGACTTTTGCCAAGCTTGTGGAGAAAGCCAAAATAGCTGAAGAGGCTAAGAACTCTAAGCGTCAGAACCGAGAAAGAGGTAGAGGCAAGAGGGACTTTAAGTACTCGGGTTCTGCTAAAAGGTTTTAGAAAAGGCCCAGGAATGATGAGCCAGCTCAAGCTAGAGCACCTACGGCTACCAATCAGATTCAACCATGTGCTGACTGTGGAAGACGACACCCTGATGAATGTTGGAAAAGAACCGGTGGGTGTTTCAAATGTGGTTCTAAGGATTATCAGCTTAAGAACTGTCCTCGATAGATTGCTCCGACTCAAGAAGCTCATAACCCTGATACACAGCCAGCTAGAGGCGCTCAACAGCCACCGAGAGGCCGTAGGCTAGGTCGAGGTGGTAATAGCGGTGGTTGTGGTCAAGGTGCACCGGGTAGAGGTAATGGTTTCAGAGGCAACATAGAGGTGAGACAGCCAGGGTTAGTTTATGCGGTCAGACGCCGTGAGGATGGCGATGCACCTGATGTGATAACTGGTACGTTCTTTACCTTTGATGTACCTACTACTGCTTTGATAGATATCGGATCTACCCATCGTATGTTGCTAGTGCTATATCTGGAAACTTGAACATTAGATCTGAGATTACTGATAGAAAGATGACGGTAATTAGTCCTTTAGGACAGTCAGTGATAGTGGATAAATTGTTTAGAGATGTGCCCTTGGAAATTCAAAGAGAAATATTTTTGGGGAATTTGATGGAACTGCCTTTCGACGAATTCGACCTTATTTTGGGTATGGACTGGTTGGTGAAGCACCATGCGCACTTGGATTGTGCTACAAAGCGGATGTCGATAAGGACTTTAGAAGATAAGGAAGTGGTGAAGATGGGCTAACGGAGAAACTATTTAGCAAATGTGATATCTGCTTTAAAAGCAGAAAGTTGGTGCGAAAAGGGTATGGAGCATTCCTAGACTTCATTTGTGCTTTGGATATTAAGGAATTATCGGTGGAAGGTGTTAGAACGGTGAAAGAATTTTTAGATGCTTTTCCCGAGGAACTTTCGGGTTTACCTCCAGACCGAGAAGTAGAGTTTGGCATTGAGCTTTTGCCCGAAATGGCTCCGGTGTCCATTGCTCCTTATAGAATGGCGCCGAAAGAGTTAGCGGAGCTTAAGGCTCAAATTCAGGAGTTGCTGGATCGGGGATTCATTCAACCGAGCGTGTCTCCGTGGGGAGCACCGATCTTGTTCGTCAAGAAGAAGGATGGGTCGATGCGTATGTGCATCGATTATAGGCAGTTGAATAAATTGATGATCAAGAATGGGTATCCATTGCCGAGAATCGATGACCTATTTAATCAGTTGAGAGGAGCTTCAGTTTTCTCCAAGATAGATTTGAGATCAGGTTATCATCAACTCAAGGTTAAGGAGGCGGATATTCATAAGACAGCATTTCGAACTCGTTATGGACATTATGAGTTTTTGGTGATGCCGTTTGGATTGATCAATACACCAGCTGCGTTTATGGACTTGATGAATCGAGTCTTTCAACCCTACTTAGACCAATTTGTGGTGGTGTTCATAGACAATATTTTAGTATATTCGAGGAATGAAGAAGAGCATGATTCACATCTGCGCATAGTATTGCAAATATTGCAAGAAAAATAACTTTATGCCAAATTCAGTAAGTGTGAATTTTGGCTAAAGGAAGTGACTTTCTTAGGACATGTTATGTCGGCCGAAGGAATCAGAGTTGATCATCGGAAGGTAGAGGCTGTGTTAGATTGGAAACCACCAAAGTTAGTGGCTGAGATTTAGAGTTTTCTAGGGTTGGCTGGTTACTACAGGCATTTTGTTGAGGGGTTTTTGTTAATTGCAGCACCTCTAACTAAACTGTTGCGCAAGGGAGTACCATTTGTGTGGTCAGATCAGCAGCAAGAGAGTTTTGAGAAATTGAAGAAGATTCTGACGAAAGCACCAGTACTGATTCAACCTGAGGCTGGAAAAGAGTTTATTGGTTACTGTGATGCGTCACACACGGGCTTGGGATATGTGTTGATGCAAGGTGGTAAAGTAGTGGCTTATGCATCTCGTCAGTTAAGGCCGCACGAAGTCAATTATCCTACTTATGATTTAGAGTTGGCTGCGGTGGCTTTTGATTTGAAGATTTGGAGGCACTACATGTACGACGAGAAGTCGATCATTTATACAGATCATAAAAGTCTGAAGTACCTCCTTACCCAAAAGGAGTTGAACTTAAGATAGCGGAGATGGATAGAGCTGTTGAAGGATTATGACTTCTCAATCGAGTATCATCTTGGAAAGGCTAACGTAGTGGCAGACGCGTTGAGTCATAAGGTAATATCAGAGTTAAGAGCAATGTTTGCTCATCCTAGTTTGTATGAAGATGGCAGTCTGCTAGCGGAACTTCAGGTAAAGCCTATATGGTTAGAATAGATCAAAGAGAAGCAGTTATCAGATGAAAAGTTGGGTCCCTTAATTCAACAAGTTGAAAGTGGTGTAATAGGGGATTTTGGATTGAATAAGGATGGAGTACTGTGTTTTCGCGAAAGAATTTGTATGCCCAAGGATTTGGATTTGAGGCTAATGATTCTGCGAGAGGCGCATAGTAGGCCCTATGCTATGCACCCCGGAGGGAATAAGATGTATCGAGATCTCCGTGAACAGTATTGGTGGCCAAGGTTGAAGCGGAAAGTTACTGAATATGTAAGTAAGTGCTTGACTTGTCAACAAGTGAAGGTGAAACATCAATTACCGTCGGGATTGCTGCAACTGGTGAAGATTCCATTATGGAAGTGGGAATGGATAACGATGGATTTTGTTAGTGGGTTACCCCTATCGCCTACTAAGAAAGATTTCGTCTGGGTAATAGTGGATCAATTGACGAAGACTGCCCATTTTCTACCTGTTCGAATGGATTTCTCACTACAGAAGTTGGCCAAGCTGTATGTAGCTGAAATCGTGAGGTTACATGGGGTACCAGTGTCTATTAATTCGGACAGGGACCCTAGGTATACATCGCGATTTTGGAAAGCTTTGCATGAGGCTTTGGGAACAAAGTTAAACTTTAGCACAGCTTTTCATCCTCAGTCAGATGGTCAGTCGGAAAGAGTAATCCAGATTTTGGAAGACATGTTAAGGGGTTGTGTGATTGACTTTAGAGGTAGTTAGGAGGATTTTCTACCTTTAGCAGAATTTACGTATAACAACAGTTATCAATCCAATATCCAAATGGCACCCTATGAAGCGTTATATGGTCGTAGGTGTCGTACCCCTACTTGTTGGATTGAATTGGGGGAACGGCAGTTATTGGGTCCTGAATTGATATCTGAGATGGAAGAAAAAGTAAAGGGATTCGAGCACGGTTAAAGGAAGCTTCAGATAGACAAAATTCGTATGCGGATCTAAAGCATAAGGATATTGAGTTTGCGGTGGGAGATCAGGTCTTTTTAAAAGTCTCACCTTGGAAGAAGATCTTCAGATTTGGAAAGAAGGGCAAGTTGAGCCCTAGATTCATCGGACCATACCGTGTGTTGAAGCGTGTAGGACCAGTGAATTATCAGCTTGAATTACCTCCAGAGTTGAGTCAGATTCATAGTGTTTTCCATGTTTCTATGTTGAGACGTTATCGATCGGACCCGACTCACATAGTACCTGTAGAGGAAGTTGAGTTAAGACCTAACTTGTCGTTTGAGGAAGAACCAATGACAATTTTAGATCGAGATGTTAAAGTGCTAAGAAAGAAGTCAGTACCGTTTGTTAAGGTTCTTTGGCGTAATCACGGAGCGGAGGAAGCTACATGGGAGCCTGAGAATACTGTTTGGTAGCAATATCCTCACCTCTTTTAACCAGGCAAATTTCAAGGACAAAATTTTTTTAAGGGGGTAGAATTGTAATATCCTAAAATTTAGTATTGATATGATAGATTATTTTGGTGCTAGCTAGTGAGATGATTCAATGTGTGTGTTTAAATAGTCTCGAGAAAGCTCGGGATTTATTTGGATTTAGAATAATTTTTGGTAATGAGTACTTTAAAGAAGTGGAACAAGTAACCTTAAATCTTAAGGTAATTAAGAGGTAAAAGTTAGCATAAGATGAGCAAGTAGTAAAGAGAAGTTGGCGCCATATGTTTACCTTGAGGGAAGAGGTTCGAATCCCTTGATGTGCATGTGAATTTTTTTTTTTTTTTTTTGCTTTCTTTCCTCATAGTGTCGGTCAAGCCTAGTATTTATGGTAGGTTGGACTTTAATTTTTATGGTAAGGTGGCTAAAAGAAAAGGCAAGTGTTTAACTTAAGGTAGGGAATCATTTGAATAAGGTATGTAGGGGGAACATAAGGCACATAATGAGGAAGATGTTTTGGAAATTTTATACCAAACTTTGACTTTGTGGCCATGTACTTGGACGGTTTTAGGGGCTAGGGGGTGACCGAAATTTTGAAGGCTTTGGTAAGGTTTAGGTGTTAGTTGGTCATTTTGGCATTTGGACATTTTTGTGTTTTTCTCCAACACTTTTCTCTCTATTTCCTCTTCTTAGCCGAATGCACTTGGAGCAATAGGTAAACAATTGTTTTCTTTTGGCCAATTCACATTTTGACCATTTTGGTCTTATTACTCCTTTTCTCTTCAAACCATTTCTCCCTAGTGCCGAAATCACCAAGACCTTGGAAGGCCATTTTCTCTTTTTTTTTTTCTTTTTGCCGAATGCCCACTAGTCTCAAACTCATTTCTTCGTTTATCTTCCATTCTTGAAAAGAACCGAAACCTAAAAACCTTATTATTTTTTTATACCTTTCTTCATCTTTTCTTCTTACAAAAATCTCTCAAATATTATGCTCCCTTTTATTTTCACCATGGCCGAATGTTACTAAGCATCATCCCCTTCAATTTCCCTCCATAACCGAATCTTCTACCACTTACATATCTCCTTCTCAATCATTTTTCTTTCTACTCACACTTTAATCAATCGGTAAGTGGCTAGTACAATGTTTTGGTATTGTTATTTTCCCTTTCTTTTGTGATGAATCTATACGTGGTGTGGGATGACCTTTTTGGATTGAGACCATCATCATACCATATCTCATTCTAATCTTTTCTCTATCATTGAGACCATCATCATACCTTTTTCAAAGCTTGGAGTGTTCGAAGTTATCGTGTAACACTAGGATTCGGTTCAAAATCTAAGGTAAGGATTTTCTTTCGAGGATTTCGTATTATTTCGTTAAAGATAGGGTTTATTAACCGATATTATCATAGGGACTCTATCACTCGATTTTCATCCTTTGAACCTAAGGATTTTGTGGTAAGCCGATTTCGCTCATAAGACCAATCGTTTTTAATTACGAAATATTAGTTTGGACTAATATTCATTTGTCAATGGAGGCTAACAAGATCGAATCTAAAGGAGTGGTGAATAGTGATCGAAAAAGGAGCTGATTTGCGATCCCCTCTAGATTCAAACGAATGGCCGTTTCGACGATCCGGGATTTTCCACCGAGTTATGGACCCTCATCTGGTGAGAATCAACTATTCGAGGTTGTTCATAGTTTAGAGCCATTAACGGTTCGGGGTTTTCCAACGGGTTGTGGACCGTCAATCGGGGAAAATTGGCAAATAGTTATCATTTGCGATTCCGAGGGTAAATCTTAGATTGTTTGTTTAGAGTAGTTTTATTAGATCGCATTTATTTTTTCTAATCGAGCGTTAAACATATTTTTAAGTGACGGCGATCAAGAAAGTGTAGTGCTTACCGTAATCAGGTGTGTAATCTCACACCATATATCATGGGATGGATATTTATACTGTGACAAATGGTAAATCGCTCGATTTAGTCACTTGTTAGTGATATCAGGTAAGACGGCATAATTATCATTATTTTGGTAGAAACTATAAAAATCAGTATTAAGACTGTGATAAATGGGCCATATTGATATGTGATAAATGGGCCAAATATGTTATATGATAAATGGGCCAAATGTTTTATATGATAAATGGGCCAAATGTGTTATATGATAAATGGGCCAAATGTGTTATATGATAAATGGGCCAAATGTGTTATATGATAAATGGTCCAAATGTGATATGTGATAAATGGGCCAAATGTGTTATTTGATAAATGGGCCATATTGATATGTGATAAATGGGCCAAATGAAAATGCATACTATATGTACATGATTTGCATGGGTTGGGATTTTGATGAAGAGAAGTTCTGGTAGCTTTGCTACATAATTCTGATGGCTTCATGCCCGATTTAATATATGGCTTCATGCCCAGTATGATTTATGGCTTAAATGCCCAGTTTGGTGTGTTGGCGGGGTGGGTGACTAAAGCTCCCCACAGGTGTGCTGGTTGGTACGGGTGGTGTGTAGCGGATGAAAATTAGGTTTGGTTTGGGAATTTCGTATCACATGCATATTATATGTTATTATTGAATTTGTAAATGGGCTTAGTCCCAAATAATTGCTTAATGAGATTTTTGGCCCAGTGGACTATGGTAAGTGGGTTACACATTGAGTTCTAAGTAACTCACCCCATTTACCTTACTCTTTTCAGGTAATGATCAGTGATGGAGGCTTGGGCCGGGGACGATTCGGTGGAAGCCATACTACAAATTAAGGGTTATTTAAATTTCGGATTTCTTTATAAGTACTTTTTAATATTTTTTTCTATTTTGTAATAAGGCCTCTGATTAAATTTTTTATGGATGTTTTACTTGTGGATGGATTTTATACTACGTTTAAAATACTTAAGTGGGATTTCGTTTCTAAAATAGAAATAAACGTTTTTCTTAAATATACGTACGAAAAGGATGTCTCTCTTAAATATATTTTTTTAATCTCAGAAATTTTTTTGTAACAATATTTAAAATTCTTGTTTTCAAATCACCTTCGAACTCTTAAAATTTTCTCAAAATGTTAAATTAATTTTTCCTAAGTTTTAAATTTATAAATTTTTATGACCCAAATTTTTAGATTAGTAATCAAACCTAGTTTTCAATAACTTCACGTTAAAAAGATCTTTTTAATCAATTTCTTTTAAATTTTTAAAAGAATAGGCGTATGTTCATTTTGTGTGACATGTTAAATTTGGTCTTAACGCATAGACTGGGTTTGGGGTGTTACATCCTGCATAAGAGTTAATCTGTAACACTCCAAACTTTGCCTAAACTTTATGGCTGTATCTGGCAATGTCACACGATAGTGTTTTTGAGACCTCATTGTTACAATGAAAACATTCCATGTTATTATCTTTAGTAAACCTTTGTTAGAACTTAAGAAGTCGTCTTTATTCATTTAAAACATTTGTTTTGAAACATCCCTCATTGTGGAAGCTTTAATAAAACAGTCTAGGTGATCATGCGTTTAGAAATTACTTTAACTTTTTGAAAACTGAAATTCCTATGACCAGCAGGTATAAATCCATAAAGTAAAATAAATAAAAAAAACCCAAATTTTAAACCAAAGTCCTAGAGGGTCCTTAAATTACAACCCAAATAACAATCAAATCACAAATCGTAAATTAAAAATCATGAAGTCCAAAAATTACTATGGTCACTGATAAACAGTAAAAGTAACATATTTTAGGCCCACATTTAGTATGCTTTTGGATGATTTAGACCTTGATTTATGTAAAAAGTGCTCTTAATCCTTTCTTTTCATGTTTTTACTCAGGAAAGCACTTGAGGACGAAAAGAACAAGAAACGGGCTTAAAACAGGCCAATTTGGGTCAAAAAGGAAATCGGCACGGCCTAGACTTCAAGCCACACGGCCGTGCCTTGACGCCATGCCACAATTTACACGGTCGTGCCACAATCGACAGAATCGAGACACGGCCTGAAAATGATTTACACGGGCGTGTACCATGGCCGTGCCCCTGTTATGGGAGAGAAGAGAAATTTCACTCGAATTTAGATACTTAGAGCCAAAGAACACTTTTCAAAGCTTATTCAAACACCGAGTAGGAAGTATACTTTAATTGGGACACTTAGAGGCCAAGTAAAGCATTCTAAAAGCCTATATAAACACCCTAAGTGTATCCTGAAAGGAGGCGGTGAGCTAGGCCAAAGAGCCGAAGCAAGAGCAGTCAATTCAGGGAATTAGTCGAAGAAAGCCAGTTGATCCATCTCAAGAAGCCGAAATTCTACTCAAGACGGCGGATCTCTCCTTCAATTCCTTCAGGGGGTTTTAGGGACTTCTTATGTTTTGTTTTATCTTTTCTCTTGAGATGTTTTATTTTAAAGTTATGAACTAAACCTTCAGATACCTGAAGTGGAGGACACCTAGATGAATCTTGTTATTTGATTTCTAAATTATATGATAATTACTTAGTTTGTTCTTAATTATGTTGCTTAATCCAAATCCGATGTGCTTAGGTGGAGGAGAAATAGACCCTGCCTAAGAGTAGATCTAACATAATTAAGCGGAGTTGATCGAACGCCTAGAGATAAGGTTACAAGATTTTGCCAGATTAGGCTGAAACCTAATATGGGAATCTACAGATCGATTTCCTGCTATTCTAGGGGGTTATTATAAGCGAATGAGAGTTCCACTAATTAACCTAGGGTTAGACGTTATTCGCCTCGAGAAAGGGTTTAATATAGGTTAGGGAGTCCTACGGATCAAGCTAAGTAAAGAAATCATATGGTTTAGGGTTAGATAACAAGTGAAGTCTAGGTGGATTCTTCTTGAGGGTATCGTTGTGATCAACTGAGTTTTTCATCAAGTTATTTCGAAATTCATTCTCTTTTATCTTTGTGTCCTTAGCTTAGTCATCTTCAATTTAGTTTAAAAGAACGTCACTCTGTTTTTAAGGCTAAATAATAAAAAGAAAGTGAGAATTAGTACTTTTAATTCCTTTGGGTTCGATAATCCAGTCTTGCCTAAGCTATACTATTGTTCGATAGGTACACTTGCCTTTAATCATTGTCAGAGTTAGTTTCCAGGTTCGATCACATTCATTATAAATTTTAAAACTCGATAGACACACGATCAAGTTTTTGGCGCCGTTGCCGGGGAACTAAAAAAATTAAGAAAGCTCTATTTTTTTTACTTTAGCCATTATTTTTATTTTTTATTTATTTCGTAATTTATTTTATTTTATTGTTTTTGCTAATTTTATTTTTTCTTCCTTTTTCTTAACAGGTACCTCTAGTTTATGACTAGAAGGAACCCGACGGGACCACTAGTGTACGATAGTGAAATTGAAGCTACCGCTCAGAGAAATTGCAGAGAAATTAGGCGATCCCTAAATTACACGGAAGAAGAGTGAGAAGACAGATCCGATCTTACTGAAGGGATGGAAGTGAATAATCCACCACGAGATGTGGAAGAAAACAATGCTCAGCACACTATGTATGATTATGCTAAACCTCATTTAATAGGAGCTGAATCTAGTATTGTTAGGCCTGCTATAGCCGCTAATAATTTTGAATTAAAGCCTAACACAATACAAATGATTCAACAATTTGTTCAATTTGATGGTTTGCAGGACGAAGACCCGAACACTCATATAGCTAATGTAACAGCCCGATTTAGGGCCCAATCAGGATAGTGATCTCGTAATCACTAATTTGAGGTTAGAGAAAATTATTTTTCATGTTATGTTATGCGTTATAACATGTTTATAAAGATGTATGAAAGTTTTGGTGTTTTAATTTTAGCGATTTCATGTTAAATCGTGAAAAAGGACTAAATCGCATAAAGTGCGAAAGTTCCATTCTATAGGCTAAAGGTACCAAATAGCCATGAAATATTAATTGGAGGGTTTTAAAGGGCAATTAGACCATCTTGAACATGATGGCCGGCCATGTAGACAAGAGGGGACAAGAGTTTTAATTTTTGGTCAAAGTTAGTGGGTTGAAATTGATGTTTTATAATAAAATAAAGAAAGGAAAAAGATATCATCTTTTTCTCTCTTCTTCTCCACCGAAAATGAGCAGCAACAAGGGGGTTTTGAAGCTTAAAATTTTAGCAAGCAATCCTTCTCCCCAGTAAGTGATTTTGATCATTTTTCTTGAAGAAAATTGTACTTTTGTGATCCCCAAAGCTTAACTAGCTAATGAGGGGACTATTTTACAATATGGTTGAGAGTCTAGGGACTTGCCATTAGAGAGTATGTTTTTTGATGATTTTTTATGGAAGAAAATGAATGATAGGATGATGAGAAACAACTTTTGTGAAAGGATTCTCATGGAAAATACCTAAAATGGGTTATTATGCAAAGGTTGTAATTTGTTCATTAAGGTATGAAATAGTTGCAATTGGAGATAGTTGAAAGAGAATTAAATGTTCAGCTAGGCTTGTTTAACAAGAAATTGAGATGAAAATTTATTTATGAGCCTAGGGGCAAAATCATAATTTTGCCAAAGTGTAGGGGCAAAATAGTCATTTTTGCCTAGAGTGTAAATTTCGATATATTATGATTTATAAGTGATTAAATCAGTAAATTTCATTGTTCTAGATCAAAGAAAACAAGTTTTGAACCTAGAACGGATAAAAAGTGAAATGTGGGCAAATAGTCATTTCCGGCTATTTCGACAACGAGGTAAGTTCACGTGCAATTATTGAAAGTATGCATGAGTTTATGTAAGTATTTCGATTTTGTATGGAATGTATATTCACTCGATAGATGTATGATACATATATTATTTGATGAGATGCCATGAGAATTGAGTCCTAGAGTAATGAGAAATGCATGCAGAATGTTGAGACGATAGTTAAAGCCTCATATAAGACCATATTGAATTATGGCTTCAATGTAAGAATTCGTATAAGACCATTCAGGGACATGGCATCGACATGTTAATCCAAGTAAGACCCTATTGGGTTATGATTTCTATGTGACTTCATGTGTATGAGACTCAAGAGAATATTTTATAACTTGAGTATTTCATGAAACACCCCAAACCCAGCCCACAAGCCCTGACCAGATCTGGCATGCTTCTAAGAAAATCCATTCGAATCATATTTGCAACCTTGTTAAAAATTTGCGGGCACTTGAAAATAATTGATTTGGGTTGGGCTTGAGTTGAAAACATGTTTATCTTATATTGGAAACCCCTTTATTTTAGGTGACAAAACACTTAGAGTTTATTTTAAAATAATTTTACTTAATCATTTAATTGATAAAAATTTGTAAGCATAATAAATAAAAGTAAAATAAAGTAGTTCTACTATGGTCTTATTATATCAAATAAATCCCAAAATTAAATTCAAGTTCTTGAAATTTAAAAGAGTCCAAATAGAATAAATTCCTTCTTGAGCATGGCCACCACTAAGCACTTAGGCCGGTCCATTCTTGTCGTCACCTAAAAAATGATCCCACAACGGGGTGAGTCAACAGACTCAATGTGTACACAAACACTAAGTCCAAAAAGATTCAGGCATATTAAGTCATACACATTCATATCAAAATATACAATTAATGATGCATTCCCAAGCCCAAACCTAGTTACCAACCGCTACACATCACCCGTACCAACCTGCACACCGTGGGGACTACTAAGTCAACCCTCCATCTGCTACACACCATCGAAGGCAGTCGCTGGAGTCGATGTGCTCATCGCCCTTATATATTTCGTGGCATAGCCACCAGATATTATTTTTGTGCCATGAGATACCACATTCAGATAATGTGACCGAGGTCACCACATTCAGATAATGTGACCGAAGTCACCACATTCTTATATCGTGACATGAGTCACCACATTCACTTCCCCTTTTCATAATATCCCATATGCCCCCATCTATCATATACATTATGCAATATCATGCTTTAATTCTTATTCTTATCATACTCACACTCTTGGCATAACAAACCATATCATACTTATAGTGGGAGTAGGAAAACGTACCTTAGTACTTTGTACCATTGTATGGTACTTTAGCCATCCCTTTCACATTCTTAATATCGCATATATACAAATATATTAAACATGCCATAAAACTTATTAAGAAATAGTGTGGGGTACACACCTGATTAACTTAGCAATTCACTCCAAATCCCGAAAATCCAATCTACTGCTTTAGATTTTTAGTGCCTATATTCGGCCAATCCCATTCATATGAGTAAAAGCCATTTGGCTATAAAACCAAATCCCACTAGGATTATAACTCAAAACTTACCTTGGTGCCGATTTGCCTATCACTCAAATCCCAAAAACTTTATAATGCTTTATCCTTGCAATCGGCTAGCACCCAAATCACCTTATAGGTTAGTTTTCGGCTTTTGAACATGTAAGAAATAGATATGAGTATCAAGATAGGCCTTGGCTGAATGTTCATATGGACTTAACTTGTGGATCTAAATCCCGAAAACACCATTTGACTATGGAGATGTTGAAATACCTATGGCCATATGTTAGATCCAATTTTCCAATCATTAAATCACAATAGAATGGCCTATGGTCGAACCTTATATTTACTTACTTTAGATCTTAAAATCCCGATAGATCCCTTCCTTGTAGTCGACAATAGGCAACCAAATCCCCGGGAGATCCTTCAAAGATTCGGCAAAGTACCCTAAGGAGATTAGTACCTTGTTTTCAGCAAGTCTAAAAGAAATAAAAATCGAACTTGCTCTTACCCTTACTTGAAGAAATCGACAGCTCCTATATCTTGACAACACAAAGGTTTGGCCTTGAGACTTGGAAAATAGTCGACTATGGTCACTTGGGTATTCGGCTTCAATAAGATTCGAAAGGAAAAACTTGAGGGTTTCGGCAATGGTGGAATGTAAATTGGCTAGCACAGGGAGTATTTCGGCTTAACAAAATAAAAGAGAAGAGGAGAATTGTTGCTAGAGAATTTCGGCAGAGAGAAAAGGAGAAAGAAAGAATAATGAATGGCCTTATTTTTTTTTCTCCTTTTGCCAAAATTTCTAATCCTAGAGTCCCCTTCTTGGCCATCACTCTCATATCCTTATTTTCCTCTTTATCTCTTTATCTAAAACTTGATAAAAAAAATTCCTCATTTATCTTATCTTGGCGAATTTTAGAGGAATTAAACTCCTCCTTGGGTGCCTTGATGCCGAATCCACCTCTCTGCTCCTTGTAAAAATAAAATTCTTTTATTTGCTTCCCATGCGACTCGAACTCAAGCCCTTTCCCCCTAGCATATGGCGTCACACACTAAGGCCCTAAGTGGCGCCTTGTAGCCACTTTACCAAGCCCAATTTCATGTCAGATTACCTCTATAAATCTTCTTAAGGCCCTGTTAGGCTTAGCTCCCTTATTAAGACTTAAAATACGATATTTTTCTAAGGCATTTCTTATTATTCTAAAGTTCACAAATTTCATTAGGCATATTCACAACATACTCAAGCATGCTATTTCATATAATTAAGCGTAAATACATAAGCCATATTTCGGGATATTACAGTTCTACCTCCTTAAAATAATTTTATCCTCGAAATTACCTGGCTAGAATAGGTGAGGGTATTGCTGTCACATTGCCTCTTCTAGCTCCCACGAAGCCTCCTCTAATCCATGATTTCGCCACAACACCTTGACCAAAGGGACCGATTTCCTTCGTAACACTTTCACACCTCGTTCCAGAATCTGAATCGACTCTTCCTCGTAGGACAGATCTGGCCTTAGTTCCACCTCTTCAACCGGAACTACGTGAGATGGATCTGATCGGTATCGACGGAGCATGGAAACATGAAATACATCGTGCATCTGCTTCAGTTCCAGTGGCAACTCCAACTGATATGCCACTGGCCCAATTCGCTTCAAAACCTTATAAGGTCCTATAAACCTTGGACTTAACTTCCCTTTCCGACCAAATCTCATTACCTTTTTCCAAGGTGAAACTTTAAGAAACACTTGGTCTCCCACATCAAATTCTATTTCTTTTCTTTTAAGATCCGCATACGACTTTTGCCTATCAGATGCTTCCTTTAACCGTGCCCGAATTATCTCAACCTTTTCTTCGGATTCTGCCACTAACTCTGGACCCAAAACTCGACGTTCTCCCAATTCCGTCCAACATGTAGGAATCCGACACTTTCAACCATACAGTGCTTCGTACGGTGCCATCCGAATACTGGCTTGATAGCTGTTGTTGTAGGCAAATTCCGCTAGAGGCAAATATTCCTCCCAACTTCCTCTGAAATCCATCACACATCCCTGTAACATATCTTCTAAGACTTGGATTACTCATTCAGACTGCCCGTCTGACTGTGGATGAAAGGCCGTAGTAAAATCCAACTTAGTGCCTAAAGCCTGATGTAACGCTTTCCAGAATCGAGAAGTAAACCTTGGGTCCCTATCCGAGATAATCGACACCAGCACTCCATGTAACCTTACGACTTCCACCACATACAACTTTGCCAACTTCTGCAAAGAATAATCGACTCTCACTGGAATAAAGTGCGCAGACATGGTCAAACGGTCCACTATAACCCATACCGAGTCCTTCTTAGTAGGCGTAAGGGGAAGCCCACTAACGAAGTCCATGGTAATTCTCTCCCACTTCCACTGTGGAATCATGATTGGCTGAAGCAATTCGGATGGAACCTGGTGTTCAGCCTTAACTTGCTGACACGTTAAACACTTCCCGATAAATTTTGTAACTTCCTTTTTCAGACCAGGCCACCAAAATTGTTCTCTTAAGTCTCTGTACAACTTAGTGCCTCCCGGATGCATAGCATAAGGGCTACTATACGATTCCTGAAGAATCCTTCACCAAAGTTCCTTATCCTTAGGCATACAGACCTTGCTCTTGAAACACAACACTCCTTCGCCATTAATGCCATAATCTTCCAACTCTCCATTCTGTACTTGCTGTAGCTTAGCGCTTAGGTCCTCATCAACCAACTGTCCCTCTTTCACCTCATTCAACCACGTCGGCTTGAGTTGTATCTCTGCCAACAGGCTTCCATCATCATACAAACTCAAGTGTGCGAACATTGCCCTCAGATCCGACACAACTTTCTGGCTTAGGGCATCCGCCACTACATTTCCTTTGCCCGGGTGATACTCTATAGAACAGTCGTAGTCCTTCAGTAACTCGACCCACCTTCGCTGCCTCAGATTCAACTCCTTCTGAGTCAATAGATACTTGAGACTCTTGTGGTCTGTGTAGATCGTTGACTTTTCGCCATAAAGGTAGTGCCTCCATACCTTAAGAGCGAAGACCACTGCTACTAATTCCAAGTCATGTGTCGGGTAATTCACCTCATGTGGCCTCAACTGTCGGGATGCATATGCGACTACCTTCCCATCTTGCATCAATACGCAACCCAAACCTGCATGGGAAGCGTCACAATACACCGTAAAATCTTTCCTGCCTCTGGCTGAATCAACACTGGAGCTTCTGTCAATACACTCTTAAGTTTTTCAAAACTCTCCTGTTGCTTATCCGCCCATACAAAGGGTACTTCTTTCCTTAACAATTTTGTCAAAGGCGCGGCTATTGACGAGAACCCTTCTACAAACCTTCTGTAGTAGCCTGCCAATCCCAAGAAACTACGAATCTCCGCCACTGACTTAGGGGGTTTCCAATCCAACACTGTTTCAATCTTTCTAGGATCCACCCTTATTCCTTCAGCAGACACCACATGCCCTAAGAATGAAACCTCCTTAAGCCAAAATTCACACTTGCTAAATTTGGCATAGGGCTTCTTCTCCCTTAACACTTGCAGCACAATCCGGAGATGCTCATCATGCTCCTCTTCAGTCTTGGAGTACACTAGGATGTCGTCGATGAACACAACGACGAACCTATCTAAGTAGGGTTGAAAAACTCGGTTCATCATATCCATGAACGTGGCTGGGGCGTTTGTCAACTTGAACGGCATTACCACAAACTCATAGTGGCCGTATCTTGTCCTAAAGGCTGTCTTATGGATATCTGCCTCCTTCACCTTCAACTGATGATATCCTGACCTTAAGTCGATCTTTGAGAACACTGCCGCCTCCTTAAGCTGATCGAACAAGTCATCAATCCTTAGCAAAGGATACTTGTTCTTGATGGTCAGCTTAATTGACGATAGTCTGTGCACATATGCATAGTTCCGTCCTTCTTCTTCACAAACAGGACTGGTGCTCCCCATGGAGACACACTAGGTCGAATAAACCCACGATCCAGTAATTCTTGGATTTGAGCCTTGAGCTCCACCAACTCCTTTGGTGCCATTCTGTACGGAGCGATTGACACAGGAGCTATTCCCAGAAGCAAGTCAATTCCAAACTGCACCTCCCTGTCTGGGGGTATTCCTGGTAATTCCTCCGAAAACACGTCTTCAAAATCCCTTACCGTTCTAACTCCACTAACACTGAAACACCCCAAACCCGACCCACGAGCCTTGACCGGATCTAGTATGTTCCCTGGTGTAAACCGTTTCAAATTCTTTTGTTACTTAGGAAAAACTTGTGTGTTTTGAAAGAAAGATTGTTTTGGGTTGGGCTTGAGTTGAAAACAAGTTTATTTCATTATTAAAATCATTTACTTTAGGTGACAAAACGTTTAGGCTTTGTTTTAAAATAAATTTACTTAATCTTTTAATAAATAAAAGTTTGTAAGCTTAATAAATAAAAGAAAGTAAAGTAGTTCTACTATGGCCTTATTACATCAAATAATTCCCAAAAAAAAAATTCAAAGTACTTAATGAAATAAAATCCAAATTAAATAAATTCCTTGCTGTGCATGGCCACCTTTAAGCTCCTGCCGACCCGATCCATTACTGATCGTTACCTAAAAATAATCCCACAAGGGGTGAGTCAAACAGACTCAATGTGTAACCAACACTAAAATTTAACAATTTAGGCATATGTTAACATATTACATGCATATTCATATAACAAATAGAAAATAATGATGCAACCCGAACCCAAACCTATATGCCATCCGCTACACATCACCCGTACCATCCTGCACATCGTGGGGACTACTAAGTCAACCCTCCATCCGCTACACACCATCGAAGGCAGTCGCTGTAGTCGACGTGCTCATCGCCCATATAAAATTCGTGGTCTTAGGTCACCACATTCAGATATCGTGGTCTTAGGTCACCACATTCAGTTATCGTGGTCTTAGGTCACCACATTCACTTCCCCTTTTCATATAACCCATTTGCCCCATATCATACATATCATGCATTAACATGCTTGATTCTTATTTCATATTCTGATAATGTCATATGTGTGTCGTAACAGATATTTAACATAATCTTAGTAGGAGTAGGAAACGTACCTGAGTACTTTGTACCTTAACATGGTACTTACCCATATTCACATTCATGCATATATTTAATATTGCCATAAATATTATTAAAAGATAGTGTGGGGTACACACCTGATACACTTAGCGGTTCACTTAAATCCTGAAAAGCCCGTTCTAAAATCCTGAAGGCTCCTATGTACTTCTGTCGATTTGCCCCTAGCTTGTTGAAATCCCGAAAACTACTCCTTGCTCTTGAACTTAATGGATCGAATCTGAAAGAATCCTTAGCGTTCCCTTCCTTCACCTACGTTCGGAGTGAGAGATCACAAGCAAGTAGTCGACAGCACCTTCAATAAGGATTCGGCTATGGCTTCAAACAATGATGGGCGTTCGGCTAACACCAACATAAAAGAAGAAGTTTGGGAGAGGGATATAGGTTCAGCCAAGAACAAATAGAAAAGAGGAATGAAACACAAGTGGCTTTTGCACAAGGGAAAAACGGCACCAATGGGAAAAGAGGTACTAAATTTTGGCAATAACCAAGATGAAAAAGAAAGGTTTTGAAAGGGGAAATTTAGCACACACTAGCACCATATTTATACCGAAAATTCAAGCTCCTAGAGTCCAACAATCGGCCACCACTTCCCCACTTATCATATCCCAACTTAAACTCCTATTTTATCTCTTAACAAATAAAATAATTAATCCAACACCTTATCTCTTATCTATCTATTAAACTAAAATAAATAAAATAAAATCTCATTTAATCTAAATAAAACCATAATTATCCTATAATAAAATAAATAAATAAAACTACAATTATCCTACTCTTAGCCGAATATTAATGGGAGAATTAAGCCAAATCCTTATCCAATTGAAATTCCATGTGCCGTCCAATTCCTTCCAACTCTACCTTGATGTAAAAGTAAAATAAAACATTCCCCTTACTGCTCACAAGCCTCGAACCCGAGACCTGTTGGAGCCCTTGACACAAGCTGCAGGTAACGTCCCCAGCCACTTTGCCAAGGCGCTGTTTGTGATATAAACTCCCTAAAATTTCTTTTAAACCCTCTTTCGCCTGGTGCCTTCTTAACGCAAAAATAAAAGCTCCTTCCTGCATCCTTCGCAACTCGAACCTGGGCCCTCTACCCATTGCTTGAGGTGTCACTTGCCCAAGCCTTAAGTAGCGCCCGCACGCCACTTTACTGTGCCAACCCTTGTGTCATAAATCCTCACGAATTTCCTTTAAAGCCTTTTCAGCCTAGTTCCCTTTTTGATGCAAATGTGCAAAATGAAAGCCACCTATTTGCTGCCCTCAAGTTTCGAACATGAGACCTGCTGGAACCCTCACACGCTACCAGCCACTTTGCCGCTAGCTCCTTTGTGTCATAATCCCCCCACAATTCTTTTTAAGACCTCATTTACCCTTAACGCCAACTTGCAAAAATAAAACACGCTTATGTTTTGGGACTCGAACCTGTGCCCTTCTCCCCTGCTCATGGCGTCATCACCAAGGCCCTTAAGTGGCGCCTTGTAGCCACTTTACCAAGCCTGCTCTCATGTCCAAAATCCCTCGCAATTATTCATAAGGCCTCCTTAGCCCAATTCCCCTTTTAACTTAAAATTTCCATAATTTTCCAAAGCTTCCTCTTCCATCCTAGAGTTTCCAAAGCCCCTTAAACACCTCCAAACACACTCACTAAAGCATGCTAACACTTGCATTATGCACTAAATGCATAACCCCTAATTGAGGATATTACAGTTCTACCCTCCTTAAAAATAATTTCGTCCTTGAAATTACTTACTATCGAATAATCGAACATCTTAACTCATCGCGCTACGCTTATGCTGGGCACTCTGATCTTAATAGAGCCATCATACTTCCTAGGCACAATTTTTTTTTAAGTTCACATTCCCAAGAACTCATTTCTAACGTCGCGATTTAATCTGATTAAAGAGTTTTATGCATTAGTACTTTGTTCCACTGTTTAACCGCGAATAGTTTTATGAAAAGGAGTTTAATAGTGGTTCTTTCGATCAAACAAAGTCTCAGTTCAAGTTCACTATTCTAATTCAGAGATTCACATTCACATTCACATTCATCTATCTCAAAAGAGAGACATTCATTCACAACATTCACTTCACTACTTTGGGCATTCCTGATCATCCCCCCTAGGGGTAATTTCGTTATTTTTCCTATAAGGTATTTTGGTAATAAATCGGGGTCACTTCGAAAATAATCTTTATAAATCAAAAGTATTTCAAAATTTACAAAAACTCGAGGTTATCTTGAAAATTTATTTTCCAAATCGTGATTGTTGCGAAATTTGAAATCGGGTTATTTCGATAATTTTAGAAGTTAGGGGCATTTCTGTAAATTCTCCAAATCAGGGTATCTTGATATTTGTAAAACAAAAGTTTTTGGTATTTTTTTAAAGTAGAAACATTTTAGCAAAAGTCGAGGGTATTTTTGAAAATCTTAAAAAACTAAGGGTATTTTATTAATTTACAACACAGGGGCATTTTAGTAATTTTTCCAAATCAAAGTACCTTGAATTTTTGTAAAATAGAGTCTTTGGACACTTTTGCAAAATAGAGAAATTTTACTAAAATAGAGGGTAATATGGTAATTTTAGAAACTAAGGGCATTTTTGTAATTTTACAGCCAAGGGTATTTTAGTAATTTTGGCAAACTGAAAATTTTTTTTCGAGAAATTTTCAAAATAGATTTTGTTGCAAATCGAAGGGTTAATTTAAGGATTTTAAAAACTAAGGTTTTTATAAAAAATATGGCTAGTCCCTTTCGGGTTTTAATCATTGGTTTAGCCGATGACTAAGTCCTCTTGGTTAGGGTGAACTACACTACGCACTGTAGGATTCGAGTAAAGAGGAGGTGAGTCGCTAAGGCGCTTAAATACCAAGCTCTTATTGAATCCACTCCTAGACATGCGCATGAGCTACCACACCCTAGCTCTACGACTTAATCACGTGTTTGTCTAATGGTCCTTAAGTCTTATGTACTTGTGTTTTTGAGTAGACTAGTCCTAGGGTTCAACAGATCCTAGTTCACTAATCTACGTTGCCATAAAAGCCCATACATTTCACATATTCAAATCACTTGTAAGTCAAGTACTTACCGGTGGATCATGGGTTGGAGACTTAGGTGCCATGCCAGAAAACCTGAAAATTTTTCAGAAAATTCCCTTTGGGCTTAACTTTGAAAACATTTTGGGCCTTAAACCCAAGGCTGAGAGTTTAAAATTGGGCTCTGATACCAAATTGAAACACCCTAAACCCGGCCCACGAGCCTTGACCGGATCTGGTATGTTCCCCGGTGTAAACTGTTTCAAATTCTTTTGTTACTTGGGAAAAACTTGTGTGTTTTGAAAGAAAGATTGTTTTGGGTTGGGCTTGAGTTGAAAACAAGTTTATTTCATTATTAAAATCCTTTACTTTAGGTGACAAAACGTTTAGGCTTTGTTTTAAAATAAATTTACTTAATCTTTTAATAAATAAAAGTTTGTAAGCTTAATAAATAAAAGCAAAGTAAAGTAGTTCTACTATGGCCTTATTACATCGAATAATTCCAAAAAGAAAAATAAATTCAAAGTACTTAATGAAATAAAATCCAAAATAAATAATTTCCTTGCTGTCCATGGCCACCTTTAATGTAACATCTTAGATTAGGGGTTGTGCGTTTGGAGCATAACTCAAGTGTTAATAGGCTTTAAGTGTGGTTGGTGATGTTTTAAGGGTTTTAAAACTCTAGGATTAAAAGGGATGCATTGGAAATTTTGAAATTTTAAGTTAAAAGGGAAATTGGGCTAAGGAGGCCTTAAAGAAAATTTTAGGAGTTTAGGGACATGAACTTGGGCTTAGTAAAGTGTCTTGGGATGCTACTTTAGGGGCCTTGGAGGCTTGCGCAGGAGGGAAGAGGTTCGAGTAACGCGGGGCGCATCAGAGGCTTTTATTTTTGCGTCAAAACGGGGACTAGGCTACAAAGGGTTTAAGAGAAGTTGTTGGGGATTTATGGCATAAGAAATGCCTTGGTAAAGTGGCTTCCATGCGCCACTTAAGGGCCTGGATATAACGCCAACAAGGGCTTTGGTTCGAAACACGATGGCAGCAGGTGGTGTTTTTATTTTTAGCTTTTGGCGTTAAGACAAGGGGGAGCTAGGGAAGGAGGCTTTAAAAGAAATTGGGGCGAGTTTATATCACAAAAAGCGCTTTGGCAGAGTGGCTTGGGGCGTTAAAGCTTAAAGGGGCTTGGTGCAGGTCATGGGTTCAAGACGCAAGGGAAGCAAAAATATTTTGAGGTTTTATTTTGCATTCTGGCGTTAGGGAGAATGAGCAGTGGACGGCACTTGGGATCTTCAATTGGATAAGGATAATGCTTGTTTAGTCCTTTTAAAATTAGCCTGCAGTAAGGTAGGATAATTGTTGTTTTTTTTATTCAAATAGGTAGATTAGTAGATAGAATAGGAGATTAAATAGAGGATAATTGATTTATTTTAGAATTTTGAATAGGTGATTAGGAGATAATGAGATGGATTTTATTTTATTTTATTAAGGTGATAAAGAAGAGATTAAGTATGGATTTATTTTTATTCACTTTGAATATGTGTTAAAGAGATAAAATAGGAGAAAGTGTGTAGTATAAATAGGGGTGCTCACCTTTTGATATTTCTTTTTTTTCCATTCTAAATTCTTCTTGCCGAAATTGTTCTATCCTCTCCTCCTCTTCTTTATTTTTTTCTTCCAACCCAAATTCCTTACTTATTCTCTTGTAGCCGAATCTCAAGGTACTTTATTTTCTCTTGCCGAAACCTCTCTAATATTAGTCACTATTGTCGAATCTTTCAACCTCTTATTCTTTTTTCTATTTCACAATCTTTGAGGCCGAATCTACAAGGGCAGTACCATCGATCTCTTGCTTTTGGTCTTGTCGTAAGCGTGTAAGGGTAAGTATTCTCTATTCTAGCAATCGATTTGGGTTCCTATTCTTTTAGTTTGTCAAATCAAGTGTATGTGCCTTGATCTAAGGATGGCGAATGTCCATTAAGCTATTTTATGTGTCTTTTGTGTAGCCGATATTAAGGAGCGAGAAGGAGTTCTTGGATTTGAAAGCATCAAGGTAAGTGGTATGTGTTAGTCGGCCAAGGGCCATTTTCCCTAGATTTATTGTTAAGCCGAATCTAACAGAGGTTAAGCAGGGAGTTCGACAACTTCTAAGACAAGGAGCGATTTCGGGATTTAGATCTGTAAGGTAAGGCAGTAGTGATTTTCGGCCATAGGCCATTTTGGTATATACTGTTAGCCGATTCTAACTTAGGTGGTGTAGGAAGGAGTTCTACAATCGCAAAGGTGCAAATCGTTTGACGTGGGTTTCGAGATTTAGTCAATTGTGCTAATCAGGTGCGTAGTTATCGCACTGTCTCTTGAATGTTTATATATGTTATATGTGTTATTTCATGTATGTGTATAAAGTGAATGATAGCCGAAATAAGGGCTAAGATTGTGAATACCGTGGTGGGTGATTGAATAAATCAGGTCAGTGATTTACGGTAATAAATGATTATTGATGAATGTATAAAAATGTGACGGCATGTGATGTATATTTGTTTCAAGTAATATGTTGCCATGGTACATGTAACAGACTGAATTTGACCCTAATCGGAACGGTGATTTCGGGACCACGAATCCGAGTCTGAGAAATATTTAAATATTATATTTAGTGCTTATTATATATGAATTTATGTGTGTGAAAGTTTCGTAGAAAAATTTTATCGTTTGAGTATTGAATTTGACAAAAAGGACTTAATCGCGTAAAAGGTAAAAGTGGCATACTAGAGTGTAAAGTGCCTATTTGAGCATGGCTTTTTAAAGTGGAGCATTAAAAGGGTAAATAACCCATTTTTAGAGTTAGTGGATGGCTTATGTCAAAAATAACCTTAGTATATATGCTAGTTTTATTTTATATTAAAGGTTATATTAGTAATTTAATAATTACTTTATTATATGTTAAAATAACACAAACAAAAGTCACCATCTTTTTCATTCTTTCATGGCCGAATGTGAGAAAGAAAAAAAGGGGGTTTTGTTCTTTGAATTTCGGCACTTGGTGGCTTAATTTTAAGGTTCGTTTGATTTCGATTTTTGTAAATTTTTATGTTTTTGAGATCGTTGCTTCGAACCGTAACCGACCCATGTTGTAATTTTTGAATCTAAGTATGCTTGATGTTCGGCTATTGATAAATTTATATGGTTTTTGATGTTTGATGATGTTAGATAAAAGATAAGTTAAATATTAGTATATTATGTATTGGAAGTTTTGAAGAAATTTTGTTTTTAGGGCCAAATTGTAAAAGATGAAACTTTAGGGGGGTTTATTTGCAAAATAAATGAAATGTGAGGGCTTGTAAAGTCCCTAGGAATATTCGGCCCTTGAATAGTCTTGGCTAATTTGGTGTATTTTGTGTGTTATGCAAATAAGACTAAATTACAAAGTTGTGAAATACTAGGGGTAAAATAGTAATTTGCCCATTTATGTGCTTAGGGACTAAATTGAGATGAATTGTGCTTGAATGAGCTAAATTTTAATGTGTTTTAGATCAAGAGCAAAGAAAAACGGATTTAGATCGGGGAAAGACGAAGGTTCTCGAATAGCCGATTTGTATTTGGTCTATCGACAACCGAGGTAAGTCCTTAACAAATATATGTCTAAAATTATTTATGTAACTTAATGGATGATGAAATTTAAATGTTTTGAGGATATATATATATTAGCGTAATGTAGATAAATATTTTAGCAAGAAAGTGTTGTGAAATTTTAATTGAATTGATAAGCTCATGTGATATGAATTAAGTATGGTTTGTGTAATTCTGGTTAGTTTGTAATGTGAATGAGATGGAAGTAATATTGTATTTTGGGCTTTGAGCTTAGCAGGCCTTGTGCCGGTGATGTAATTCGGGCTTTAATACCTAGCAGGCTTTGTGCTTGATGTAATTCAGCTTAAATGCTAGCGTGCTTTGTGCTGATGATGTAATTCAGCTTAAATGCTCATGTGCTTCATGCGGTGATTTATTTTGGGCTTTAATGCCTAGCGTGCTTCGTGCTTTGATTTATTTAGGGCTTTAATGCCTAGCAGGCTTCGTGCCAGTGATATGCTATAAGTGGAGATTTTGAGAATCAAACAAGGTGAGATATATATGTGGTTATGTACTAAAAGTTCGTAAGAATTTGCCTACTATATTAGTAAGGAAGAAAGTGAGTTAAGTTCTTTTTTTTGAATCAATTTGATGTGAATATACATAGCTTATATGTGAAGTTGATAAAGTATATGATCAGAGTGATATAGTGATGAAAATCGATACAAATGTGACCTTAGTATTCGGCTAGTGTATTCGATATATATATACATATATAGAGAAATTTATGTACAATATTATTAGTTTGAAAAGTTAAGTGTTTACTTGTACGTTCATTGTAAGTATATGTGCTTAGGACTTACTAAGCCGGTGAGCTTACTCTGTTTATGTTTGTGTTCTATTTTATAGATCAATATTTCGACTACGGGCTCAGGGGATCATCAAGACAGTCGACCACACTATCACTCTCTTTGGTATAGTTATGTTTTGTAAACTTTTGAATCAAAGGCATGTATAGGCTTTATTTTGATAAATAATGAATAATGTCGGTTTGTAAATATAAATATGGCCTTATGAATAAAGGTCATTACTTTTGGTTAAGTCTAGGTTTCATATATGATATGGTTGCTTGCATTAAAATACCAATAGATATGTGATTTCGGTCATGCTTTAAATCATACATGGAAAATGATCATATGATATATATATATATATATATATATATATATGGTGTAATATTGGGATATGTACTTGGGTATAAAGGAGTAAATGTGAATGTACAAAGATACCATGTAAAATAGCTATCTTGTTTGGTTATGGCTAACTTGTTTATGCATGGTAAAATGTATATATATATATATTTATACTTGTAATGTCATTTGATAATGCTTAAATATGTATGGCTTTGTGGTAAGTATTTAGAGTAAAATTTTTATACTTGATAAGAGCACCTATGGTACGCATAAATGCATGTAAACCATGTTTGAATTAGGCATATCTTATATTTAAGAATTGAATGAACATGGGTACCACTAATTGCATGTATTGTATATTAAATACATAAATAAAAATACTGGGTTATGAGTTGAACTCGTTTGGAGTTTAGGTTTACATTTGAATGCCAACCATATTCGGTTATGTGAAATAAGTATTAAGGTATGAATATGTGGTTATATTTACATAGGTATATATGTATATGTACGTAGGAAATGGTCATGGCCGAATGGGGTGAATGAAAACGTGAATTGATGAATCGGTTGATATTTATAAACATGTTATGTTATAATGCAAAATGGTTACATATACGAATGGTATGATCTTAAGTGATAAAGAAATGAGGAATTTATGAAATCCATAATGATGTATGCTTATTTAATCTTTGATGGTGAATGATTCAATGAGTAATGTGTCACTAGTTGTAAATGATTTTATTTGTGAAGTATTTGAATGTCTTGATATTCGACTAGGGATATTGCTTTCTTCGATAATATGATTTGGTATACTATATTTAAGTGGTAACAAGTATAAAAGTGCATTTGATGGGTGTTGAGGTCGAGTAATACCTCGTAACCCTATTCCGGCGATGGATACGGGTTAGGGGTGTTACAGTACATATATATATGCATGGGACTTGGGATGTGACTATTGGAGGAAAGGGTGTACACTATGTACATGGTCTAATGCTAGCCTCGTGCTACATTAGCGCTTGATGTTAGCTATGTACTTCATCAAGAGAGGTGTTGGCTAAGTGCCCATCTCGGCTGTTGATAGCTGTGTGCATCACCGTGAATGATATGTGGGATCCCTATGGGATCGGTGGCTCAGGCACGGCCTTGAGCAGCAAGTCTGCCAAGGTAAGATATGTGGATCATTATGTGATCGGTGGTGGATTAGCCACGGCCTTGGAGAGGGGTCTGCCAAGGTAGGTGTAATGGATGGACCCTAGGTTGGGATGGGCTTCATAATTGCATATTTATGTGTATGGACTGTGTGGATATGGGCCAAGCCCATATGTGGAGATATGTGAAATGACTATGCACTGAGTCGGTTTGACTCACCCAATATTTTAAACCTTTCAGGTGATGCGTAAAGCTTGGACCGGGTTGGAGTGGATACAAAGGTGGCCATGCGTAGCGATTTTCATGTAAAGATAATTTTAATTAATTAAGCATTTATATTTCAGTACTTTGATTATTCAATTATTGTAATAAGGCCCCTAAAAGTATTTAAAGTCCTGTTTAAGTGTTTTTCATTAAGTTTATTATTATGTTTTATTATGGATTGACAATTGAGGAATTATTTGCAAACGATTTTATTTAAATCTATATATACTAATGTTTTAATCCGGATATTTTTATAAACACCACACCTTACTTAAGAATTTTAATGAACACTGTTTTCTAAACTTAACAAAATTTTCATGTTTTATCCTTAAGTTCAAATTTGCTTCAAACGTTTTCCGCAGTGGCATTTCAAATTCGGTCGTAGTGAATGGGCCGGGTTTGGGGTGTTACATTTAAGCTCCTGTTGACCCGGTCCATTACTGATCGTTACCTGAAAATAATCCCACAAGGGGTGAGTCAAACAGACTCAATGTGTAACCAACACTAAAATTTAACAATTTAGTCTTATGTTCACATATTACATGCATATTCATATAACAGATAGAAAATAATGATGCAACCCGAACCCAAACCTAGATGCCATCCGCTGCACATCACCCGTACCATCCTGCACACCGTGGGGACTACTAAGTCAACCCTCCATCCGCTACACACCATCGAAGGCAGTCGCTGCAGTTGACGTGCTCATCGCCCTTATAAAATTCGTGGTCTTAGGTCTCCACATTCAGATATCGTGGTCTTAGGTCACCACATTCAGATATCGTGGTCTTAGGTCACCACATTCAGTTATCGTGGTCTTAGGTCACCACATTCACTTCCCCTTTTCATATAACCCATATGCCCCATATCATACATATCATGCATTAACATGCCAAATTCTTATTTCACATTCTTATAATGTCATATGTGTGTCGTAACAGATATTTAACATAATCCTAGTCGGAGTAGGAAACGTACCTGAGTACTTTGTACCTTAACATGGTACTTACCCATATTCACATTCATGCATATATTTAATATTGCCATAAATATTATTAAAAGATAGTGTGGGGTACACACCTGATACACTTAGCGGTTCACTTAAATCCCGAAAAGCCCGTTCTAAAATCCCGAAGGCTCTTATGTACTTTTGTCGATTTGCCCCTAGCTTGTTGAAATCCCAAAAACTACTCCTTGCTCTTGAACTTGATGAATCGAATCCGAAAGAATCCTTAGCGTTCCCTTCCTTCACCTACGTTCGGAGTGAGAGATCACAAGCAAGTAGTCGACAGCACCTTCAATAAGGATTCGGCTATGGCTTCAAACAATGATGGGCATTCGGCTAACACCAACATAAAAGAAGAAGTTTGGGAGAGGGATATAGGTTCAGCCAAGAACAAATAGAAAAGAGGAATGAAACACAAGTGGCTTTTGCACAAGGGAAAAACGGCACCAATGGGAAAAGAGGTACTAAATTTTGGCAATAACCAAGATGAAAAAGAAAGGTTTTGAAAGGGGAAATTTAGCACACACTAGCACCATATTTATACCGAAAATTCAAGCTCCTAGAGTCCAACAATCAGCCACCACTTCCCCACTTATCAAATCCCAACTTAAACTCCTATTTTATCTCTTAACAAATAAAATAATTAATCTAACACCTTATCTCTTATCTATCTATTAAACTAAAATAAATAAAATAAAATCTCATTTAATCTAAATAAAACCATAATTATCCTATAATAACATAAATAAATAAAACTACAATTATCCTACTCTTAGCCGAATATTAATGGGAGAATTAAGCCAAATCCTTATCCAATTGAAATTCCATGTGCCGTCCAATTCCTTCCAACTCTACCTTGATGGAAAAGCAAAATAAAACATTCCCCTTGTTGCTCACAAGCCTCGAACCCGAGACCTGTTGGAGCCCTTGACACAAGATGCAGGTAACGTCCCCAGCCACTTTGCAAAGGCACTGTTTGTGATATAAACTCCCCAGAATTTCTTTTAAACCTTCTTTCGCTAGGTACCTTCTTAACACAAAAATAAAAGCTCCTTCCTACGTCCTTCGCAACTCGAACCTGGGCCCTCTACCCACTGCTTGAGGCGTCACTTCCCAAGCCTTAAGTAGCGCCCCGCCACTTTACTGTGCCAACCTTGTGTCATAAATCCTCACGAATTTCCTTTAAAGCCTTTTAGCCTAGTTCCCTTTTTGACGCAAATGTGCAAAATGAAAGCCACCCATTTGCTGCCCCCAAGTTTCAAGCATGAGACCTGCTGGAACCCTCACACACTACCAGCCACTTTGCTTCTAGCTCCTTTGTGTCATAATCCCCCCACAATTCTTTTTAAGACCTCCTTTACCCTTAATGCCAACTTGCAAAAATAAAAACACGCTTATGCTGCCCACAGGACTCGAACCCAGGCCCTTCTCCCCTGTTCATGGTGTCATCACCAAGGCCCTTAAGTGGCACATTGCAGCCACTTTACCAAGCCCGCTCTCATGTCCAAAATCCCTCGCAATTATTCATAAGGCCTCCTTAGCCCAATTCCCCTTTTAACTTAAAATTTCCATATTTTTCCAAAGCTTCCTCTTCCATCCTAGAGTTTCCAAAGCCCCTCAAACACCTCCAAGCACACTCACTAAAGCATGCTAACACTTGCATTATGCACTAAATGCATAACCCCTAATTAAGGATATTACAAACACCTTCTTCCTTTCCATCCAACGCACTTACAAAGGCTAAAAACGCCTTGCACCCTTTACGAACCATCTTTTCAGCCTTTAGCGCCGAAACTACATTACACAAGTAGTTTCTTCTTTCTCCTATCATAATGACCACCTCATCCTCTGGGGTTCTTAACTCCATTCACTTAGCTGCACAGTCCAACACAGCCCGATGGTCCACTAGCCAGTCCATACCAAGTATGCGATCAAACTCTCCGAAGGGAAGTTCCATCAAGTCAGCAGAAAATACTACGCCTTGAATTTCTAAAGGTACACTACGAAAGACCTTATTCACCACTACAGTTTGACCTAGTGGGCTTACTACAGTCATCTCCCTACTAGAAGGTTCAGAGGCTATGCCTAGTGTTTCAACTACACTACAGGCAACATAAGAATGAGTCGAGCCCACATCGATCAAAGCATAATAAGGTTTTCCAAATACAAGAAACGTACCGATTATGACGTCTGGCGCGTCTCCATCTGCCCTACGGTGAACCGTATAAACCAAACTTGGTGGCCTTGCCTCAGTATTAGCAGTACCTCGGCCCGGTGTTCCACGTCTTCTACCAGTACCATTTCCTCTGTTATTCAGACCATGGCCCCGCTGAGGCTGCTTTCCACCTCTACCAGTCTGATTAGCATTCTGAGCTAGTGGTCGATTCCCATCTGGTCTTATCGGGTAGTCCTTAATCATATGGTCCTTTGACCCACATTTGAAACATCCACCTATCTTCTTCCAGCATTCGCCTAAGTGTTTCTTTCCACACTGCTCACAAGTACGATATTGCCCTCTTGTACCAGTTTGCTGACCTCGCGGCCCATCAACTTTAGGCCTTTTCTGAGCATTCCCAGATGATCCAGACGACCCAAATCCTCTCTTCTATTTATTCCAGTCCGTGTTCTGCCTCACAGAGTCCTTAATTCCTTTCGCTATCTTAGCTTTCTCTACTAAAGTAGAAAACTCCCGCTCTTGATGTGGAGCGACTAATAACCTCAGGTCATCCCTTAGTCCGTCCTCAAATCGGACACACTGTTCATGCTTTGTAGCCACTACTCCTCGAGCATACCGACTCAACCTCTAGAATTCAGCTTCATACTCTGCTACGGACTTGTTCCCTTGAACCAGCCCCAAAAATGCCTTCCTCTACTCATCAATATATCTGGTTCCCACATACTTCTTCTGATACGCTATCTTAACATACTCCCAGGTTAGATCCTCAGTTGTGGCACCATCCCGAACTGTTAACCACCATTGATACGCTTCATCGCGTAGCAATGCCACCATTCCTTTTAACTTCTCCTCAAGGGTCAGATCAAGCTCATCCATAATGCGCTCGGTTGCTTCCAACAAATATTCAGCTGTACTGGGTGCCACACCAGATACTCCACGGAACACCTCGGCTCCGTTGGCTCGGAGTCGCTCGGGTATAGATTTTCTTGCTCCCATATTCCCTCCAGTACCAGCCACCATTTCAAGAACTTCAAAGATGACCTGACTGCGATCAACATCCTCTCCCGTCGATCTTTGCGCCAACACCAACAGTGGTGGTGGTGGCGGTGGTACCTCATTCTCAGGTCCTTGACCCGATCTAACGGGTTTCGACACGGTCATTCTACCTCGACCGCGTCCTTGTACATTGTGACCACATCCCCTGGAGCTCATTTCTACTACCGCGCTTTAATCTGATTAGGAAATTTTATGAATTAGCCTTTATTCCACTGATTATCCACGAAGAAGTTTTATGTAAAGAGTTTAGTAGCAGTTTTTTCGATCAATCAAAGTTTCAAGTCTTCTATCCTAATTCACGTAAAAGCACATCCATTCCATAGTATCTCCCATACACATTCACTCTTCTGGACATTTCATGCTTTCCTATCCTGTGGGTATTTTCGTAATTTGTCCTACAGGGGTATTTTCGTAATTTATCCTATAGGGGTATTTTTGTAATTTGTCAAAATAAGGTTCCTTGGTATTTTTTTAATAAGGGTATTCTGGTGATTTTGCATTCCCGGGATATTTTGGGAAATTTAAAAATCTGAGGGTATTTTGGTAATTAACCCGGGTAAATTTGTAAATCCTAATAAATCAAGGGTACTTTGGAATTTACAAAACTTGGGGGTTGTTTTTGAGAATTTGTTTTCCAAATCAGTGTTGTTGCAGAAATTTTTTTGAAGATCGGGGGACATTCTGGTAATTTTGTAACTCGAGGGTATTTCGATAATTTACCGGTTAGGGGTAATTTCGTAATTTTTTTCCATAATCAAGTTATTTTGATATTTTGTAAATTTATGGTTTTTAAACAAAGTAATGAAATTTTGATAAGAACTGTGGGTATTTTAAAATTTCATAAACCAAGGGCATTTTTGTAATTTTACCACTAAGGGTATTTTTGTAATTTTATAAATTGGAAATATTTTGAAAATTTTCCAAAATAAGTTTTTGCTACTATTCAAGGGGTAATTTGGTTATTATAAACTAGGGTTTTCATAAAAAATACGGCTAGTCCCTTTCGGCTTTTAGTTAGGGGTTTAGCCCGTGGATAAGTCCTCTTGGTTAGGCTGAACCATCACTACGCACCAGGTAGGATTCGAGTGGAGAGGAGGTGAGTCACTAGGACTGCTTAAATACCAAGCTCCCATCGAAACCAATCCTAGACATGCGCACAATGGTTGCCACACCCTAACTCGGCGACTTAGCCACAGGTTTGTTTAGTTAGGCATTTAAATCTTATGTATTTGTTGGGGTACACTAGTCCTAGGGTTCGAGTACTTATCATGCTAATCTACGTTCCGTCCCATTTCTACCCTTATACAAGTCATAATATAAAACACACAATAGATAGGGGTACTTACCTGGTGGACTTCGGGTCGGAGACTTAGTGGGCCATGCCAGAAAAACCTGCTTAATTCACAAAATTCCTTTTGGCCTTAACTTTGAAAACATTTTGGGCCTTAAACCCAAGGCCGAGAGTTGAAAACTGGGCTCTGATACCAAACTAAAACACCCCAAACCCGGCCCACAAGCCCTGGCCGGATCTGGCATGCTTCTAAGAAAATCCATTCGAATCATATTTGCAACCTTGTTAAAAATTTGCGGGTACTTGAAAATAATTGATTTGGGTTGGGCTCGAGTTGAAAACATGTTTATCTTATATTGGAAACCCCTTTATTTTAGGTGACAAAACACTTAGAGTTTATTTTAAAATAATTTTACTTAATCATTTAATTGATAAAAATTTGTAAGCATAATAAATAAAAGTAAAATAAAGTAGTTCTACTATGGTCTTATTACATCAAATAAATCCCAAAATTAAATTCAAGGTACTTAAATTTAAAAGAGTCCAAATAGAATAAATTCCTTGCTGAGCATGGCCACCACTAAGCACTTGCAGCCTTGGTCCATTCTTGTCACACCAAAAATGATCCCTAGCAGGGTGAGTCAACAGACTCAATGTGTACACAAACACTAAGTCCAAATAGATTGGGCATATCAAGTCATACACATTCATATCAAAATATACAATTAATGATGCATTCCCAAGCCCAAACCTAGTTACCAACCGCTACACATCACCCGTACCAACCTGCACACCGTGGGGACTACTAAGTCAACCCTCCATCCGCTACACACCATCGAAGGCGATCATTGCAATGACGTGCTCATCGCCTTATATATTTCGTGGCATAGCCACCGGATATTATTTTGTGCCATGAGACACCACATTCAGATAATGTGACCGAGGTCACCACATTCAGATAATGTGAGTGAAGTCACCACATTCTTATATCGTGACATGAGTCACCACATTCACTTCCCCTTTTCATAATATCCCATATGCCCCCATCTATCATATACATTATGCAATATCATGCTTTAATTCTTATTCTTATCATACTCACATTCTTGGCATAACAAACCATATCATACTCATAGTAGGAGTAGGAAAACGTACCTTAGTACTTTGTACCATTGTATGGTACTTTAGCCATACCTTTCACATTCTTAATATCGTATATATACAAATATATTAAACATGCCATAAAACTTATTAAGAAATAGTGTGGGGTACACACCTGATTAACTTAGCAATTCACTCCAAATCCCGAAAATCCAATCTACTGCTTTAGATTTTTAGTGTCTATATTCGGCCAATCCCATTCATATGAGTAAAAGCCATTCGGCTATAAAACCAAATCCCACTAGGATTATAACTCAAAACTTACCTTGGTACCGATTTGTCTATCACTCAAATCTCGAAAACTTTGTAATGCTTTATCCTTGCAATCGGCTAGCACCCAAATCACCTTATAGGTTAGTTTTCGGCTTTTGAACATGTAAGAAATAGATCTGAGTATCAAAATAGGCCTTGGCCGAATGTTCATATGGACTTACCTTGTGGATCTAAATCCCGAAAACACCACTTGACTATGGAGATGTCGAAATACCTATGGCCATATGTTAGATCCAATTTTCCAATCATTAAATCACAATAGAATGGCCTATGGCCGAACCTTATATTTACTTACTTTAGATCTTAAAATCCCGATAGATCCCTTACTTGTAGTCGACAATAGGTAACCAAATCCCCGAGAGATCCTTCAAAGATTCGGCAAAGTACCCTAAGGAGATTAGTACCTTATTTTTGGCAAGTCTAAAAGAAATAAAAATCGAACTTGCTCTTACCCTTACTTGAAGAAATCGAAAGCTCCTATATCTTGACAACACAAAGGTTTAGCTTTGAGACTTGAAAAATAGTCGGCTATGGTCACTTGGGTATTCGGCTTCAACAAGATTGGAAAGGAAAAACTTGAGGGTTTCGACAATGGTGGAATGTAAATTCGGCTAGCACAGGGAGTATTTCGGCTTAACAAAATAAAAGAGAAGAGGAGAATTATTGCCAGAGAATTTTGGTAGAGAGAAAAGGAGAAAGAAAGAATAATGAATGGCCTTATTTTTTTCTCCTTTTGTCGAAATTTCTAATCCTAGAGTCCCCTTCTTGGCCATCACTCTCATATCCTTATTTTCCTCTTTATCTCTTTATCTAAAACTTGATAAAAAAAATTCCTCATTTATCTTATCTTGGCCGAATTTTAGAGGGAATTAAACTCCTCCCTTGGGTGCCTTGATGCCGTCCACCTCTCTGCTCCTTGTAAAAATAAAATTCTTTTATTTGCTTCCTATGCGACTCGAACTCAAGCCCTTTCCCCCCTAGCATATGGCGTCACACACTAAGGCCCTAAGTGGCGCCTTGTAGCCACTTTATCAAGCCCAATTTCATGTCAGATTACCTCTATAAATCTTCTTAAGGCCCTGTTAGGCTTAGCTCCCTTATTAAGACTTAAAATACGATATTTTTCTAAGGCATTTCTTATTATTCTGAAGTTCACAAATTTTATTAGGCATATTCACAACATACCCAAGCATGCTATTTCATATAATTAAGCGTAAATTCATAAGCCATATTTCAGGATATTACATTTCAGCAGATGTGATGAATGTATGTGGTTGTACCACGAGAAGCACATGTATGTGTTAGAATGGAAAGGTGATGAACTTAATTTATGATGAACCCTTCATGGGAAATGCATAAATAATGCACCTTAGTTGCATGAGACAGATTTATTGACGTCGTGCGTGAATGTTAGAAAGAATAGAAGTGTACGTAAATGTTCTTGAATGAACATTTAAGATAGAGGTAAGTTGGTAGGTTGTTTTTCACGAATGATAAATGACGGTGAACTATGTGCGGTATTACCTCATTGTTGGTAGTGGTGGGCTGACTGCGATACCATCGGATTGTATTATCTTGGTGAGCTAAAGGCGTAACCCCCGAGAGATGGGTAGCTTATTGAAAATGTTCGATGTGTTGTCTTATGTGATTACATGACAATCAGTGCAGGAATGGGATCTAGTTAAATGAGCAATTGGCTTGTAGTACGGTAAGAGATAGCATGAGTAAGCTTAAAGAGCAATTGAGTAAGCTTCAAGAGCGGTTGAGTAAGAAATCATTAGTTAATGGGGATGACCCAGTATAAAGATGCTTTGTGGTGGTGTATATTCAATGAACTTATAAAATTATCATTTTATGCAGATGAACTTACTAAGCATTGTTGCTTACTCCTCGTTCTTTCCCATCTCTTATAGGTTATTTTAACTAGCTCGAGTTGGAGGCTGCCGGAGATGTTATCACACTATCGAGCAGACACATTGTACAAGGTATCAAGACTTTCTGAGTCATGGCATGTATAAGGCTAGAATTTAAGGTTGATTAAGTTGTTGTTAATGTACCAGATTATGTTGGCCTAAGAGGGTTTATAGTTTAAAAGTGTATAGCCATTGATAATGGCTTAGGCCATTATAATTGTATGGGAGGAAAACCTTATTTTTCATGAATCAATGTATAAGATCATGTGCCTTAGTTGATAAATTGAGCCTTTACTAAATTGGTATATGTATGTGTGTAGGTGAGAGTGGTAAGAAGGCTTGGTAGATAGCCTCTAAATGTCCACACAGTTAGACACATGGGCGTGTGTCTAGGCCGTGCAAACCCTGCACCTTATTATTAAATGTCAGAATAGGCCACGGTAGATCCCACGGTAGTGTGCATGAGAGTGTAAGACCCACGGCTTGGGCATGGGCGTGTGCTCAGGCCGTGTCGAATAAGTCAGTAGCTCCATACGGTTGGAGGGCACGGGTGTGTCATGGCCGTGTCAGATAAGTCAGTAGCTCCCCACGGATGGAAAACATGGGCGTGTTTAGGGGTGCACGGGTGTGCCCCAAACCACACAAGCGTGTAACCTCTGATTTTGAGAGAGAATTTTCAATAAGTTTTGAAAGTCTGAACAAGTGTTTAAGGCCTCGTATGACCATGATATGTATGTCTAGACCAAGAAAGAAAGGTTTTAAGTCGAAACAAAATTTTATAGCCAGTAAGTACTTGATTAAGTGAGTTCAAGCATGGTAATGTCTCACATCCAGTCTTAGTATCGGACCTGGATATTGGGTGTTACATTTAGTGGTATCAGAGCTATGGTTTAGTCATTTTTAGGACTAACTTAGCGAGAGTAAGACTCTAGCTATACATGCCATATGTGGACCGTGATAGTTCGATGTCTTTCAGCTCTAACAAAATTGTTTTGTTAAGACAGTGATGATTCCAACCGAGCTAATTTCAGTAAGTTGCACGATTTCCAAGTTTCACGAACATTTTATTGAACTGCTTGTGATGTTGCTATGTGCACATTATTTCTATGAAAATGTTCAATGATCTGATAAATAAAGAAATCAATGAGATTAATTATGAGCAAGTCCAGATTGAATAAGAATTGCCCAGGATACTCGATCCATCACATGAGACAAGAAAGCCCGTATAAGGCTAAGCCAAGGTATGGCATCAGCAATCAAGAAGAGATATTTCATGTAAGACCAAGGCAAGCTTGGCATTTAACAGATATTTCATGTAAGACCAAGGCAAGCTTGGCATTGAACAGATATTTCATGTAAGACCAAAGTAAGCTTGGCATTGAACAGATATTTCATGTAAGTCCAAGGTAAGCTTGGCATTGAACAGATATTTCATGTAAGACCAAGGCAAGCTTGGCATTGAACAGATATTTCATGTAAGACCAAGGCAAGCTTGGCATTGAACATATATTTCATGTAAGTCCAAGGCAAGCTTGGCATTGAACAGATATTTCATGTAAGTCCAAGGTAAGCTTGGCATTGAACAGATATTTCATGTCAGTCCAAGGCAAGCTTGGCATTGATTCAAGAAGAGACCTTTCATGGAAGTCCATGCCTAGAGTATGGCTTTGGCATCAAGTTCATGGCAAGAGATTTAGTATCCTAGGTAATTCACAGAAATTCATCGGGCAAATGAGTAAAGTTAAAATGAGATAGCAAGAAAGGTAATAGTAAAGTTGATATTATGTCATCTAGTTAAGACAGGCTGACAAGTATAATTCATGCTATGAATGATGATGCTGAGATTATGCTTATATTAGTAAAGCATATTAATTTTTGTGATCAAGTGTTACAGGTACTTTATTTACCTTACAGATATGAGAATAGTAAGCACCATGATGTATGCGAGAAGCAGTAAGAGCAAGAAACCACCCATGTTGTGGTATGAGAGATAAAACTGAGAATTTTGATTAAGTAGAATGCAGGAGATGAGTACGGTCGTTCAACGATGAAAAGATGAATAAGACCATGGTTGGACCATGGCAATGAGAGAGCCAGTGTAAGACCATGTCTGGGACATGGCATCGGCGTTGCTATGTGTGCTAGTGTAAGACCATGTCTGGGACATGGCATCGGTCGTATTATGAGTGTCAGTATAAGACTGTGTTTGGAACATGGTATCATCATTAAGACAAGAGCCGGTGTAAGACCATATCTGGGATATGGCATCGGTATTGACATGAGTTCCATATAAGATCATATCAAGGATATGGCATTGGTATTGATATGAGATTTCGTGTAAGACCATAGCGAGGCTATGGCATTGTGATGACATGTAAAGTAATAGCTGGGCTATGAGGATAAGATACAAGTAAGATCATAGTTGGACTATGGTAATCAAGTAAACGACGTACCCAAATCCGTAAGACATTCTTTAACTAATAAGTGACGGTAAGAGAAATTAAAATTAAATGTTGAGTACTCAAGTAGATAGTAATGTAGAACTTGAGTAAGTGAATACATTATTCTAATTTATTTGTGATAGAAACAATTGTAGCGTGATAAATGTGAAAACTTACTTGAGATGAGTTGTATGACTATGATGATATTTTATTAATGATGAATCGTAAATCATATGCATATAGTCACGAGAGTTAAGTTAAGAGGCTCCGTGACCTCACTCTCCTTACCACCGCTGAATTATGATGAGATGTTATGAGAGTCAAATTGAGTAAATTTGTATGTGATTAATGCAGTATTCGTGTTAGCATTTTGAAAATGATTTGTATCACATTGATACATGATACTTTACTAGGTAGAGTAATTGCTATTGAACATGAAGTTGGAGTCCTAGGGGACTATGCTAAAAAGGGGCTACCATTTAGATAAGAAATAGATAAAGTCCTATATAAGACTATGTTCGAGGCATGGCCTCGGCACCAAGTTATGATTCCGTGTAAGACCATATCTAGAAAATGGCTTCAAAAATGGATATGAGAATCGTATAAGACCGTATTTAGAATATGGCATCGATACACGACATGAAGCCCATATAAGACCATATATGGGATATGGCATTGGCATTTAGAGTTGACTCCATATAAAACCACCTGGGGATGTGGCATTAGTTTCGCGCTTACTTGAATGACGATAAATTTGCGTCTTTGATTATCCCTAGTGATCAATGGAACAAATAGACGAGTCTAGAGGTAGAAATGAAAATTGTACTAAAGCCATGTGAATGGGTAAATATATGCATTTGTGAACGAGTCATGAAGAAATGAGTACAACGTGTGGCACGGTAGGTGCTTAATAAAGGTAATTGTAAGAAAGTATGTTGGAATGCTTTAACGATTGTATTGATTATACAATGATATGAACAAGATAAAGTTAGCCTAGGCTATTGACTCAAGTGAGTAGGAACCCTGAGGTGTATGTTTATCGAGATCTTCTTAAATTGATGTTTATTAATGAAAGGACTGGTTAAGGAGCTTGAGGACAGAATGGTTAAAGAAACCATGTTTGAACGATGAGAGTGTTCAATCATGATAACCATAGTTGTATGGGTCATAATGATCTTCCTAAGTACTAAGTGTTAATGTCTTTTGCCTCTCATAGGTGAAGTAGTTGTTTATCTCATGATTTGAGATTATGTGAGAACGTTAGCCGATTGTGAATATAGATCAAACGATTGCTGAGTTAGTAATTGGAATTGACATTCCTTTATCTCCTCATAACCTTATTCAGGTACTTTGAGGAGGGTGTTGGTGATGAATCTAATATAAGAAGTGAAATCGTGAGTTTCATGTTGTGTGATGAGTATTCGGGCAAATCAAATTGAGCCAATAATTTGATAAAAATGTCCCTTCTATCGTGAGATATGACAATAGTAAAGGTTTAAACTAGCATAGCAAAAGAAACTCAGATGAGGGTGTGCTAGAAAATGTTCTCGGTGTGGAGAAAAGAGTAGATTATTGTATTGAGATATGAATCAAGTTCTGTGTATGTTCAGGCATGAGTCAGTAAAGAGAATAATTTCTGTGTGCTCGTGAATGGGGAGCATATTACATAAATATGCTCATCGAAACGTTTAGATCTCGATGGTTGAGTTGAAAGCTATAGAATGAGTTATCGATTGAAAGTTCTAATACTGAGTTCAGCCTGTATTGAGAAAGATAGTTACCAGATTGGTAATCCCGAGACGATCCCTTTCGTATCTGTATGAGAATTGGATGGGTTGTGATGATCCATGGAAAACCAATGAGTATTTTTTGAAATTTTCTTGAGTGAGAACATCTTGTGACACTGAGATAGTGGAAACGACTCGAACTATTACCATAGTGGGTATAGTTATTGTAATACTTCACAGATGGTAGTCATTGTACAGGTGTTTAAAGGAAAGCTTTATGTTAAGCAATGTGAGTTAGCTAGTCGTTGATATCATAATTTCAGTGAGATTAATGTCAAGACCAAGTTTTCTTTTCAGAACAGAAGAGTTCAGGAGTGAGATAGCAAATGGTATTTTCGAATAAGCTCCGGATTAGTTTATTTCAAGATGGTAAAATAAAGGTTGTATAAGTTTTCTATTGTTGAGATTTTCTCGAAATAGAACTGGAATGATGATGAATCCAGAACTTATACAAAATTTTTGGCATGAGATTTAGTAGTAGCATATCTACTAATGCAAGAATAAGGAAAATTAGTTATGTGCATAAATTTTTGACAATAGAGTACCTTTCATGAGATGAATGAGCTTATAGTCAGAAGTAGTTAACCACAAAAAGCTGAGTTTTCAAAGCGCTCAAGTCAGGATTGTTATAACTGGTGAATGCTTTAATGAGAAGGTAAAGTAAAGCTTATAGATTTTTTTCAAGTGTGATTGGACAAAATTCCCAAGAAGGGGAATGATCAATTGGACGTGTGCAGAGCGCTAAATTAGTGGATTACTGAGTATGCTTCGACCTTGTGTATGGTAGCTTAAAGGTTGTTGAAAAGAGAAACTTGAAGATAAGTAGATTTGTGATTTTGAAGAATTTATAGAAACGTTTAAAGAATGTTGATAGTAAATCCTCCTGATAAGATTTTCGGGGACGAAAATCCCTAAGGGGGAGAATTGTAACAGCCCGATTTAGGGCCTAGTCGAAATAGTGATCTCGTAATAACTAATTTGAGGTTAGAGAAAATTATTTTTCATGTTATGTTATGCGTTATAACATGTTTATAAAGATGTATGAAAGTTTTGGTGTTTTAATTTTAGCGATTTCATGCAAAATCGCGAAAAAGGACTAAATTGCATAAAGTGCAAAAGTTCCATTCTATAGGCTAAAGGTACCAAATAGCCATGAAATATTAATTGGAGGGTTTTAAAGGGCAAGTAGACCATCTTGAACATGATGGCCGGCCATGTAGACAAAAGGGGACAAGAGTTTTAATTTTTGGACTTCGTTAGTAGGCTTCCCCTTACGCCTACTAAGGAGGACTCGGTATGGGTGATAGTGGATCGGCTGACAAAGTCTGCGCATTTCATCCCAGTGCGGGTTGACTATTCTCTCCAGAAGCTAGCAAAGTTGTATGTGGCAGAGATTGTGAGGCTGCACGGAGTGCCGGTGTCAATTATCTCGGATAGGGATTCGAGGTTTACGTCTCAGTTTTGGAAGGCGTTACATCAAGCTTTGGGCACCAGATTGGACTTTAGTACGGCATTTAATCCGCAGTCGGACGGCCAGTCTGAGCGAGTGATCCAAGTGTTGAAGGATATGCTGAGGGGATGTGTGATAGACTTCAGAGGAAGTTGGGAAGAGTATTTGCCCTTAGCGGAATTTGCGTAGAATAACAGCTATCAGGGGAGTTAGGAAGAAAAGGTTAAGGTAATTCGGACATGGTTGAAGGAGGCATTTGACCGGCAAAAATCATACACGGATCTTAAACGGAAGGAAATTGAGTTTGCTGTGGGAGATTATTTGTTTCTTAAAGTTTCGCCGTGGAAGAAGGTAATGAGATTCGGTCACAAAGGGAAGTTAAGTCCCAGGTTTATAGGACCTTATCGGGTATTGAAGCGAATTGGACCGGTGGCATACCAGTTGGAGTTGCCTTCGGAGTTGCAGCAGATGCACGATGTATTCCATGTTTCCATGCTACATCGATACCGATCAGATCCATCTCATGTAGTTTCGGTTGAAGAGGTGGAGCTGAGACCAGATCTGTCTTATGAGGAAGAGCCGATTCAGATTCTGGAACGTGATGTAAAGGTGCTTCGAAGGAAGTTGGTCCCTCTGGTCAAAGTGTTATGGCGTAATCATGGAGCAGAAGAAGCTTCTTGGGAGCCGGAAGAAGCAATGCGACAGTAATACCCCCACCTATTCTAACCAGGTAATTTCGAGGTCAAAATTATTTTAAGGGGGGGTAGAACTGTAATATCTGGATTTATGGCTTATGCATTAATACTAAATTGTATGAAGTAGCATGCCTATGTGTGTTCTGATTGTGTTGTACGAATTTTGTGAACTTCAGAGTATAGATAAATGCTTTAGAAATTATTTAATTTTAAGTTTCAAAGAGGGAGCTAAGCCTAAGAGCCTTAAGAAAATTAGTAGGGGAAATATGACACAAAAATGGGCTTGTTTAAGTGGCTTGGAGGCGCCACTTAGGGCTTTAGAGTGTGACACCACAAGCAAGGGGAAAGGGCTTGGGTTCGAGCCACAAGGGAAGCAAAAAGGGGAATTTTATTTTACAGCAAGGAGAGACAGAGGTAGACGGCATAGGGAGACTAGGTGGAGGAGTTTAAGATGTGGTCTAATCCTCTTAAAATTTTGGCTAAAGTAGTAGATAGATGATGATTTATTTTTATTTAATTAGATTATTTCGAATAGATGAAGAAGAGATAAAATAGGAGGAAAGTAAGGGTGCTGATAAGGGGGAAAAGTGTTGGCCGGTTGAGGGACTCCCTTAAGGTGATTTTCAGCCAAGTATTGTAAGGGGGATAGCTGAATTTCATAAAGCATGTTGGCCTCTCTTTTGTTTTCTTTTTCTCTCCAAAACCAACAACTTTCTCTTCTTTTTTCTTTTATTCTAGCCGAAACCTTCTCCTCCCTATTCCACCATTGCCGTAACCCCTAAAGCTTCATACCCTTCTTTTTGTGTTTCTTGTTGAAGTCGAATCTCTCTAGTGTTTAACAAAGGCCGAACACTTAAGGTTACCCCTAGCCGATTGTTCAAAGCCGAAAGTTCACTTCGTGGCCACTCTTGAATTGATTTCTCCTGCAAGCTCTCTTACCGATTTCTTGAAGGTAGTGATCAATTGCGTTTTAGTCATCTTATTGGTAAGAATCTCTCTAGCTGAACTCTTGATTCTTTTCTTTCTCTAACTTTCGAAAAAAAAAGGTGCTAATCCCATTAGTATTGTTTGGCAGAAACATTGAAGGAATTTCAGGATTTCTATTATAGCCGATTTCAAGAAGGGATCTCTCAGGACTTTTAAGATCTGAGGCAAGCTATGGGTAACATTCGGCCATAAGCCATTTTTACTAGATCATGTGTAGCAGGCTGATTCTAACATGGGTCTATAGGGATTTCGACAGATACCACAACCAAGGATTAATTTCGGGATCTAAGATTCACAAGGTAAGTGCATGTGACATTCAACCAAGGCCATATTTTAGTATTAATGCCTAACTGATTTTAACTATGGGTATTAGGAAGGAGTGCAATCGGTTTTGGTAGATTTTCGAGATTTAGTGAAAGCATTAATACCAGGTGTGTAACTCACACTGAATCTTAATAGATTTACGGATTTAATTTAATATATGTGTTAATAAGAATGTGAAAGATATGGCTTAAGGTACCATTCAATGGTACGGCATATTCAGGTACGTTATTCTCTAAAACTATGTTAACAATGTTACGAATACCTGTTATGACACATATGTGAATATTGGTAAGAATGTGAAATAAAGAATGTGGCATAATCTATGCATGATTTGTATGACATGGGGCACATGGGTGATTATGAAAGGGGAAGTGATTTGGTGGTTTTATACCACAATATCTGAATGTGGTGACTTATGTCACAATATCTGAATGTGGTGACTTATGTCACGAAATCTGAATGTGGTGACTTATGTCACAAAATATTATCTGGTGGCTATGCCACGAAATTATAAGGGCGATGTGCAAGTCATCTGCAGCGACTACCTTCGATGATGTGTAGCGGATGGAGGGTCAACTTAGTAGTCCCCACGGTGTGATGGTTGGTACGGGTGATGTGTAGCGGATGGTAATCTAGGTTTGGGTTCGGGAATGCATCATTACTTATATTTGCTATCTGTACATGTTTGAACTGATATGCCTAAATTTGTTGGGATTTAGTGTTGGTGTTACACTAATCGAGTCTTTTTGACTCACCCGGTTGTGGGATATTTTTCAGGTGACACTCAGTAATGGACCGGGTCGGCAGGAGCTTAATGGTGGCCATGCTCAGCTCAGAATTTCTTTTATTTTGGACTTTCTATACTTAAGTATTTTGGATTATTTCGGGATTTGTTGTTGATGTAATAAGGCCACTAGTATGAAACTGTTTATGCATGCATTTTAATTATTTTAGTATGATACGATTTTTATCAATTTAAAGTTAAAGTAATTTTTCGGTAAAAAAAAAATAAATGTTAAATGTTTTGACACATAAACAACACCGTTTCCAATTGAACTCAATTCAAACAAATTTTTCTTCAAAACCACTCAACTTTTGCAAAGTAACAGACAAGTTTTGAAAAGTTTTACTCAAGGAACATACCAGATTCAGTCAAGGCTCGAGGGCCGGGTTTGGGGTGTTTCATAGGATTTTGCAAAAAGCGCATGGAAGTTCATACGCTATGCACCCCGGAGGGAGTAAGATGTATCGGGATTTGCAGGATCAGTTCCGGTGGCCGGGCTTGAAGCGTGAGGTAACTGAATTCGTGAGTAAGTGTTTGACCTGTCAGCAGGTAAAGGCAAAGCATCAGTTACCATCAGGGTTGTTACAACCAGTGAAGATTCCACAATGGAAGTGGGAAAGGACCACAATGGACTTTGTTAGTGAGCTACCCCTCACGCCGACTAAGAAAGATTCGGTCTGGGTGATTGTTGATCGCTTGATGAAGTCTGCTCATTTCATACCATTACGAGTTGATTACTCTTTGCAGAAATTGGCTAAGCTATATATAGTAGAGGTAGTGAGATTGCATGGGGTACCAGTAACAATCATATCGGACAGGGACTCGAGGTTCACGTCGCAGTTTTGGAAGGCTTTGCATCAAGTATTGGGTACGAAGTTGGATTTTAGTACAGCGTTTCATCCTCAGACCGATGGACAGTCTGAACGGGTAATTCAGATCTTGGAGGACATGTTAAAGGGTTGTGTCATTGATTTCAGAGGTAGTTGGGAGGAGTTTTTACCATTAGCGGAATTTGCTTACAACAACAGCTACCAGTCTAGTATTGAGATGGCGCCCTATGAAGCATTGTACTGGCAGTGTCTACTCCTACCTATTGGACGGAGTTGGGAGACCGTCAGATTTTAGGGCCAAAAATGGTTACCGAGATAGAGAAGAAGGTTGAGTTAAATCGGGCTTGACTAAAGGAAGCCTCGGATAGACAAAAGTCTTATGCTAATTTAAAGCATAAGGACATGGAGGTTGCAGTGGTGATAAGGTGTTCTTGAAGGTGTCGCCGTGGAAGAAAGTGCTGAGGTTTGAACGGAAGGGTAAATTAAGTCCCAGGTTTATCGGACCTTATCGAGTGTTGAAACGAGTAGGACCAGTAGCCTATCAGCTAGAGCTACCTTCTTAGCTAAGCCAGATTCACAATGTATTCCACGTTTCTATGTTGAAATGATATCGTTCAGATCCATCTCATGTGGTGCCTGTGGAAGAAATCGAGGTGAGACCTGACCTACACTTTGAAGAGGAACCAGTGGAAATCTTGGATCGGGATGTCAAAGTATTGCGAAGGAAGACGGTTCTGTTGGTTAAGGTTCTATGGCGGAATCACAGTTCTGAGGAGGCTACTGGGGAACCAAAGGAGACGATGCGGCATCAGTACCCGCATCTATTCTGATCAGGTAATTTCGAGGCTGAAATTTCTTTAAGGGGGTAGAACTGTAACATCCTGAATTAATGGGCCAATACGTTTAATGTGTGGTTATGTTTAATGAGAGTGTTAGGGGTCCAGAATGGGCTCAGGAATTGGGCTGAGGCCTTAATTGAATTTTCTAATTAGACAGTCTAGTGGAAAGCCTAATAAGATAGGGCTTAAAAGATGTTATCTGTGTTTTAAATACAAAGTGGGCTTGTGGCCCAGTGGCAAAGTGGTGCCACTTAGAGAGCAAGGAGGTGACGTCAACTGAGGAGGCCCACATTCAAGTTACATGAAGCCCAATTCTTTTAATTAAATTTAGCTAAATTTCACCAATTAATTAAGTGGAGTTGGACGGCAACAAGGCTTAAAAATAGGAGAATTTATCCAAGTGGATAGTACAGATAATATGGCAGATAAATAGAGGAAATTTAAGATCTGATCTGCTGGTCACAGTAGTGGCCGAATTTCCAATTCTAAGGGAAGGAGGAAATCGGCTTTGATAAGGCTAAAGGGGTGCCAAAATTTCCCTTGTTTATTAATTAGTTTTAGTTTTCAAAAGAGGGCAATTTTGGCTTTTGGTTAGTGTGTGTGCCGAAAATTGGATTAGAAAATAGGGCACTTCTTAGTTTCGGCATTTATTCTCATTCTCTTCTCTTAGTTGTTTCTTTTCTCAAAAAGCTGAAAACTCCTAAAAGTTTCATCTTCTTCTTCTCTTTTGCTAAAGCCAAAACCTTATAGCCTTTCTCTACATTTTTTCCCGATTTCTTCCAAAAGCCAAAACCCTAAGTATTCCTTCTCTTTACTCTCTTCTGCTATAGCCAAATGCCCTTGTATCCATTCATTCTTTTTCTTCCTGCCGATTTCTTCATTAAAAGTCGAAACCTTCCTGTCGATTTCTTCATTAAAAGCCGAAACCCTCCTGCCAATTTCTTCATTAAAAGTCGAATCTCCCATATTGGTCGAATCTCCCATATTGAGGTAAGTGTCGACTCTTGTTATTCCTTAAGATCTCTTTCGGTTTTTAGGGGCCAAGGCCGAATGGCCACTTGGTTTGTTAAGGCTATTGATAGGGCTAATATTCCCTATCTTTTTGCATTTTGGGCGGCCTTCCGGGATTTGTGGGAGACCTGATCGTTTTGGTTCTTAAGCCAGGAACAGTTAACTTTAGAACTATATCTTTTCTTTCAAGATTTTTAGGTAAAGGATCTCTACTCTATGAATATACATTCGTGTTAGTATTCGATACAATGTTTAATCCAGTTTGTTGACTAAGATCTATTCCATGGATACAAATGCTAGTCAAACGAAAGAGGGAATTGGATCCGTAAATCCAACCCCTAGATTTAAGAAGGGAGTGGTGTCAGCAGTTTGGGATTGGCCACCGGGTTATGGACTGGCTTCAGAATAAAATCTTAGACTGTTAGCAGTCGTAGAGGCTACTGATAGTGTCGACATAGAAAGTACTGTCCTATCAGTAATTAGGCGTGTGGATCTCTATCACCCCAATTAATCTGTATTATATGTATGTTATGGGCTAAAAGTCGGATAAAGAGGTTGTATAAACAGGCGTAATACCCAAAAAGGGTAGGCAAGGGATGCCAGGTACGTAATCATAGAAACTTCTCTATGTGTATCGAAGTATGTGAAAGTATGTGATCTGTTTAGATAGTTTAATGTTCTGATTCTTGCATGTATGTATGCATGGGATAGGATTGATATGATGAAGGGGAGCAGGTCGCAAGGCGATCAGTGGCTTTGCCACATAGGTCACATAGTGGTCGGTCTTTATGACAGGCGGTGTAGCTATCAATATATTATTAAGGTCGCATAGCGATCGGTGGCATTGCCACATAGGTCACATAGTGATCGATATGGTGTGTAGCGGATGGAGGGTTGATTGTAGAAATCCCCACGATGTGATGGTTGGTATGGGGGTGTGTAGAGGATGGACTCTTAGGTTTGGGATGGGCTATGTTGCATGAAAATATATTATGTTGCCATTGTTATGGCCCAAGGCCCATAATGTGTTTGTAGGCCCAAGGCTTTCACGTGTTTTTTGGATTTACACACTGAGTCTTGCTGACTTACCTTTTTATTTTTCCCAACTTTTTAGATGAGCAGTAGATCGTGTACATGGGAGCCGAGTCGGACTCGAGGGGCCATCAAGACTATTATTTCCATAAACTATTTCCGGTTATCTTTTAAGTTTTAATTTTGGGATACTTTTTTTTTGTAATAAGGCCTCCATAACTTAGGTTATTTTTCTTTATTATTATTATCATGTCACATTTTTATAAACTTGTGTTTTCAAAACTTTAATTATAAAGCGAGAGAAAAATGGGCTTTTCAAACACATTCACGCAAATCTTAAAGTTTCATTCAAGAATTACACAATTAATGATTAATCGGTTATAATAAACTGAGATTTTCAAAACCCTTCAAGGCAAAGTTTGCAACGTTCATCCCGTAGCATATCAGATCCGGTCATGACGTATGTGCGGGTTTGGGGTGTTACAGGATCAAATGACCGAAAAATTTCTTTTAAAATATTTTCTACCAGCCAAAACGGCTAAATTTAGGAATGACATATCTTTTTTTGTGCAGAATGACGCAGAAACATTATATGATGCATGGGAAAGATACAAGGATCTCCTAAGGAGATGCCCACACCACGGATTACCTTTGTGGCTTCAAGTCCAAACTTTTTACAATGGTGTGAATTCTCCAACTAGGCAAATGATTGATTCATCAGCCGGTGGAACTTTGAACAACAAAACTTCTGAAGCAGCTTACGATTTTATTGAGGAGATGTCGTTAAACACCTATCAATGGCAAATTACAAGGGCTAAACTGACAAAATCAGCCGGAGTTTTTAACATAGACGCAGTGACAATGCTGTCGACATAGGTAGAGTTAATGAATAGAGAGCTTGATAATTTATGTTCTTCACAGGTTCCAGTCATGCAATAAGAAGCGAGTGGGAATGTGGCAAATTCTGAGTACCCACCTTACCAACCAGGAGCAGGAAACGAGCAGACAAACTATATAGGTAGCAATTTCAAATCTAATAATAATCCTTATAGTAACACTTACAATCCAGGTTGGAGGAACCACCCAAATTTTTCGTGGGGAGGACAAGGAAATCAAAGGCAGCAACCTCCTCCAAATTACCAAAATCAACCTTATCCACCGGAAAAGAAGCCGAGTCTTGAAGAGATGCTAAAAAAGTTCACGGCAGCTATAGATTCTCGTCTCCAAATGACGGAAGCAACACTTGATGAACAACAAATCTTACTCAAGGAAATCAAGACTCAGGTGGGAGAGCTCATTACATCAGTGGGAATACTTACTAAAATAGTATGTGAATTAAGGACGAAAATTTTTTCCAAAGACACAGAGCAAGTAAGGGCAGTCACACTAAGGAGTGGCAAAGAGCTAGTTGAACCACAAAGAAAGACACCACATGATGTCATCAAGGAAAAAATGTAGAAGTTGAGAACGACAATACATTGCATAAAGAGAATAGAACACAAATTCCATATCCAGAAAAATTGAAGAAAGAAAAATTGGATGCTCAATACGGTAAGTTCCTTGAACTCTTTAAACAAATACATATTAACTTACCTTTTGTTGAAACTATTTCCCAGATGCCCAAGTATGCAAAATTCTTAAAGGAACTTCTCACAAACAAAAGAAAGCTTGAGGAAGTATCAAAGGTGGAGCTTAATGAAGAGTGTTCAGCCCTTCTCCAAAATAGACTACCACAGAAGTTAAAAGATCCAGGAAGTTTCACTATTCCCTGCTTAATTGGTAGTTTAAACATCACGAAAGCCTTAGCAGATCTAGGCACTAGTATCAACTTAATGCCTTATCAATTGTTTAAACGGCTAGATCTTGGGGAACCAAAACCCACTAGGATGAGCATTCAATTAGCTGATAGATCTATTAAATATCCTAGAGGGGTTATTGAAGATGTCTTGGTAAAAATTGATAAATTTATTTTCCCCGTTGATTTCGTTGTGTTACACATGGATGAGGACATCAATGCTCCTTTAATCTTAAGGCGTCCTTTTTTAGCCACTGCTAAAGCTATTATTGATGTAGATGATGGCAAACTAGCACTAAGGATAGGTGATGAAGAAATTATTTTCCAAATTTATGATGCCATGCGATATTCTAAAGAGCAAGATGATTCCTGTTATTTTGTTGACACTCTCGATCATATTATTAAAAATTCATTACAGAAATCTGCAGGATGACACGATGGAACTGTGGTGCGCCTCAAGGAGAGGGGAAGAGGATGAAGGTAATGAGTTTAGTTTGAATACATCATCATTCGGACAAATGAAAGAAGAAAATATTGAAGAAGATGACGATTAAAATGTAAACCCTCCATCAAGAGCCGCCCAAATTGGAATTAAAGCAGTTACCAAAACATTTAGAATATGCATTCCTGGAACAATTCTACGTTACAAGAATCATCTCTTGAACTAGAACCCAAGGAAAAGGAAGAGTGATAAAGGTCTCGATAGAACACAAGAAAGCCATAGCTTGGAAAATTTCCGACATCAAGGGAATAAGCCCCGCGTTCTGCACTCACAAAATTTTAATGGAAGAAGAATATAAACCGTGTGTGCAACCTCAGAGATGATTAAACCCTAACATGAAAGAAGTGGTCAAAGCAGAGGTATTAAACTTCTAGATGCAGGAATAATTTATCCTATTCTGACAGCACTTGGGTAAGTCCTGTGCAGGTAGTTCCAAAGAAAGGAGGAATGACGGTAGTGCCCAATGAAAAGAATGAGTTAATTCCCACAAGAACAGTTATAGGTTGGAGAGTCTGTATAGACTATAGAAAGCTGAATGATGCCACCAGAAAAGATCACTTTCCTCTACCCTTCATTGATCAAATGTTAGAAAGACTATCCGGGCATATGTACTATTGCTTCTTGGACGGACTCTCTGGCTATTTCCAAATTCCCATAGCTCTTGAAGACCAAGAGAGGGCAACATTTACATGCCCATACGATACGTTTGCTTATGGAAGAATGCCTTTTGAATTACGTAATGCTCCTACCACTTTTCAGCGTTGTATGTTGGCAATATTTAACGAACTCGTAGAGGACATCATGGAGGTATTTATGGATGATTTCTCGGTATTCGATAATTCTTTCCAACTTTGCCTTAAAAATTTAAAACAAGTTCTAATTAGATGTGAAGAAACAAACCTTGTTTTGAATTGGGAAAAATGCCACTTTATGGTTAGAGAAGGGATTGTTTTAGGACATAAGATTTCTAAAAAAGGGATTGAGGTAGATAAAGCGAAAGTTGAAACCATAGAAAATTACCTCCTCCTAGTTCGGTGAAGGCTATTAGAAGCTTTTAGGACATGCGTGTTTTATAGAAGATTCATTAAAGACTTTTCTAAAATAGCTAAGCCTTTGACAAAATTACTAGAAAAGATGTCCTTTTAATTTCAATCAGAATGTTTAGATGCATTTAATGTCCTTAAAGATAAATTAATAAATGCACCAATTATAATCGAACCTGATTGGAATTTACCCTTTGAATTAATGTGTGCTGCAAGTGACTTTGCAGTAGGCGCAGTTTTGGGACAACGAAGAGACAAGCATTTTCAGCCAATTTACTACGCTAGCAGAACATTAATACCCGCGTAATAAAATTACACCACGACCAAGAAAGAATTGCTAGCTGTAGTTTTTTCTTTGACAAATTTAGACAATATCTAATATTATCGAAAGTTGTCGTTTACACTGACCATTCAGCTTTTCGTTATCTTTTAACCAAACCTGATGCAAAACCTAGACTCATATGATGGATTTTACTCTTACAGGAATTTGATCTGGAAATATAGGATAAGAAGGGAGCTGAGAATCTGGCGGCAGATCACCTCTCATGACTCGAAAATTCACACACCAAAAAGCTTGATGAACAAGAAATAAATGATTTGTTTCCCGAAGAACAACTCTTTTCTTTAAAGCATTCCGAAGTACAATGGTTTGCAAATATTGCGAATTATTTAGCAGCTAACGTCTTGCCAAGAAAATTAACACATTACCAAAAGAAGCGATTCTTCACTGATGTGAAAAATTATTTTTGGGAAGATCCTTTTCTTTTCCGTATATGTGCAGATCTGGTAATTCGAAGATGCATTACAGAGAGAGAAGCAAGCAAAATCCTGTAACATTGCCATTCAGGACCATCAGGAGGACATTACAGTGGTATTAAGACAGCACACAAAATACTCGAATCAGGTTATTACTGGCCTACTCTATTTAAAGATGCCAATAGGTACGTTACCGCGTGTGATAAATGCCAAAGAACAGGTAATATTTCTAAACATGATGAAATGCCTCAAACATATATGTTGTCATGTGAAATATTTGATATATAGGGTATTGATTTTATGGGACCTTTCCCTAGTTCATTTGGAAATAAATACATCCTAGTAGCAGTTGATTACATGCCAAAATGGGTAGAAGCAGAAGCCTTGCCTACCAATGATGCCAGGGTAGTAGTTAAATTTCTCAAGAAACTATTCTCTCGATTCGGGACACCTGGAGCCATCATTAGTGATAGGGTACCCATTTACATGTCGCAATTTGAAAAAGTTCTAAAGAAATATGGAGTATGCCATGAATGACCACCCTATATCATCCTTAAACTAGCAGACAAGTTGAGGTAGCAAACCGAGAGCTTAAGCGCATCCTAGAAAAAATGGTTGAATCAAATAGAAAAGATTGGGTAGTTAAGGTAGATGACGCTTTATGGGCCTCTGAGCAAAGATTCAAAACACCTCTAGGAACATCCCCATACAAACTTGTATACGGAAAAGCATCATCTACCATTTGAGCTAGAACACAAAGCTTTTTGGGCAACAAAATTTTTGAATACTGACCTCACAATTGCAGGAAAGAGAAGAATGATGCAGATGAACGAGCTGGATGAATGGAGAACAGAAGCCTATGAAAACTCAAAACTGTACAAGGAAGCAACAAAGCGACGCCACGATGCTCGTCTCAAGTGATCAAAATAATTTGAAGTAGGAGACCTTGTCCTACTATACAATTCAAGGCTTAAACTATTCCCGGTAAAACTGAAGTCAAGATGGTCAGGCCCATTCATGATCAAAACAATCTTTCCATACGACACCATTGAGGTAACTCATCCCACAAAAGGCACATTCAAGGTAAATGGTCACTGACTTAAAATTTATAATGGTGCAGATCCTGAAAATATCAGAGAGGAGCTTCTGCTCTACGAACCCTCCTTTAATATCAAAAACAAGGAAAGTCTAGCTTAAGACTATAAATAAGCGCTTCTCAGGAGGCAACCCGAGTGCTAATACACTAACATTGACTTGGTCTTTCTAAAATTTTTCTAAAATGATCTAACAAAAATGCAGGCCTATTAACACAGCCTTGAACACAGGCGTGCCAACAACCGTGTATAAACCAGGGGACACACCACGGGCGTGGCGAGATCCGTGCACAGACAGGGAAAAATTCATTTCAAAGAAACACTGTAACATCCTAGAATAGGGGTTATGCATTTGTGCATAATTCATGAGTAGTAGGTTTTGGCAGTGTTAGGAAGTGAATTAAGGGTTTTTAAAATCCTAGGATGGAAGAGAAAGCTTTGGACAATTATTGGTTTTTAAGTTAAAAACAAGAAGTGATGTGGAAAAGTGGCAAGGGACGCCACCTAAGGTGCAAGGGTTTATGGCATCAAGTGAAGTACTTTGAGAGAAGAGGTTCGAATCCCATTGTGTGCATTTTTGCTTAATTTTATGAAATAGCATGTTTACTGTGATATGTGGTGTGCATTTTTAGAACCTTGGAAATGTAAGGAAATGTATGGAAATGTATGGAAATGTAAGGAAATGTATGGAAATGTAAGGAAATGTATGGAAATGTATGGAAATGTATGGAAATGTAAGGAAATGTAACGAAATGTATGGAAATGTAAGGAAATGTATGGAAATGTATGGAAATGTATGGAAATGTAAGGAAATGTATGGAAATGTATGGAAATGTAAGGAAATGTATGGAAATGTATGGAAATGTAAGGAAATGTATGGAAATGTAAGGAAATGTAGGGAAATGTAAGAAATGATTTAGAAATGATTCAAAAGAGGAAAGTGAACATTTCTAGAAACTTGGAAATGTAAGGAAATGTCAAGTTTAAAAAGCCAAACGAAAATTTTTGAAAACTTAGAAATGACTTAGAAATGTTGAGTTTTAAAGTTTAAAAGAGGAAATTAAGGCAAGGTGGCCTTAGAGAAAAAGTATGTGAAATTTGACACACAAAAGGCTTGGAAAAGTGGCTGGAGATGCCACTTAGGGCCTCTGAAATGGCGCCACATGCAAGGGTGTTGGGCACGAGTTCGAGTCACATGGGAAGCAAATAAAGAAGTTTTATTTTTGCTTCTAGAAGCCAGAGGTAGACGGCACAAGGCTTGCAAAGAGGAGTTTCATTCTCTTTTAAATTGACTAATTAGGGGATAAATAATGGATTTATTTTAGATTATTTTCAAGAGATAAATGAGGAATTATTCTTTAATTAGGAAAATAAGAGAGAAGTGATGGCCAAGTAAGGGACATTGAGTTTAATAATTTCGCTAAGTAAGGATAGTTGCTGAATTATCTTTTATTTTAGGTGATAATTAAAGAGATAAAGCTATCAAAATAGAAGAGTGATGGCCAAGTAAGGGATTCTAAGTTAGTAATTTCGGCTATAAAAGGAAAAGAGAGGCCATTCGCATTATTTTACATTCTTTGAAAGCCTCTCGCAATTCTCTTCACCAAATCTTCTTCTTCTTTTATTTTTGCCATCAAAATACCTTGTGTTCTATAGAATCCTCCATCTTTATTCTTCCTTCTCTTTTCTTTCTAATCCTCCAAAAGCGAAAGTTGTGAGATCATCATCTAACCATAACTGAATCTCTGAAGGTTGAAGTGAAGGTGCAATCGATTTCTTCAAGTAAGGATAAGATCTCATTCGGTTTCATTCTTTTTTCTTTTAAGATTTGCCGAAAGCTAGGACTAACCCCATTAATATCTTGTTGCTGAAACTTTGAAGAGATCTTTTCGGGATTTGTTTAAGTCAACTACAAGAAGGAGAAGTTCTTTTCATGAAGGTACACCATAGGCCGCGTGTTCCCTAGTTATTCGGTGAATTTCGGGATTTAAAATCCACAAGGTAAGCACATAGGTATGTTCGGCCAAGGCCCATTTTGGATATCTAGATCTATTTCATAATTGTTAAAAAGCTAAAACTAATTTGTTAAAGTGATTTAAAGCTTTGCCGAATACAAGAAAGAGTATAGTGAAGATTTCGGGATTTGGCACCAAGGTAAGTTTTAGTGTACTAATCCTACTAGGATTTGGTTATATAGCCGAATAGGCTTTATGCTAACATACTAAGGTTGGCTGAATGCAGGGACTTGAGATCTAAGGCTTTAGATTGGATTTTAGGATTTCAATTGAAATTGTTGTTTAATCGGTGTGTACCCACACTACTTTTTAATAAGATTTATGGCAATAATTAATATGTGCATGTTTATAAGAATGTGAATATGGCTAAAGTACCATGCTATGGTACAAAGTACTCAGGTACGTTTCCTACTCCTACTAGGATTATGAATATATGTTATTTTTAACATGTGAAAAGTGATAAGAATGTGAATTAAGGCATGATTTTGCATGATATGTATTATATGGGGTATATGGGTTTATTTTTGGGGAAGTGAATGTGGTGACCTAAGACCACAAACACGGTGACCTAAGACCGTGATATCTGAATGTGGTGACCTAAGACCACAATAATTTGAATGTGGTGACCTAAGACCACAGAAATCTAAACGTGGTGACCTAAGACCATGAATACGGTGACCTAAGACCGCGATATGGAGTGTAGCGGAAGGACGGTTGACTTAGTAGTCCCCACGGTGTGCAGGATGGTACGGGTGGTGTGTAGCGGATGGCATATAGGTTTGGGTTTGGGTTGCATCATATTGTTTAAATGCTTTATGAACATGAATGATATTGTATGCCTGAAATATTAAATTTTAGTGTTGGTTACACATTGAGTCTGTTGACTCACCCCGTTGTGGGATTACTTTTCAGGTGACGACCATTGATGGATCGGGCCAGCAGATGCTTAATGAAGGCCATGTGAAGTTCAGATTTCTTTTATTTGGACTATTTTACTTTAAGTATTTTGAATTTAAATTTTGGGAATTATTTGATGTAATAAGGCCTTAGTAGAAATATTTTATTCTGTTTTTATTTGTTAAGCTTACAAACCTTTATTTATTAAAAGATTAAGTAAATTCTATTTTTAAAACACAGCCCAAACGTTTTGTCACCTAAAGTAAAGGATTTTTAACAATGAATTAAACTTGTTCTCAACTCAAGCCCAACCCAAAACAATCTTCCTTTCAAAACACACAAGTTTTTCCTAAGTAACAAAAGAATTTGAAACGGTTTACACCGGGGAACATACCAGATCCTGTCAAGGCTCGTGGGCCGGGTTTGGGGTGTTTCAAACATGGGCTGTGATATAAGACACGCCCGTGCCTTTCAAACGTGCGAGGTTACTGACTTATCAAGCACGTGCTAGACACGATCGTTCCCCCCGACCGTGTGAAGCTATTGACTTATTGAGCACGGCTAGAACACAGCCGTGCCCATGACCGTGAGAACATACTGACTTATAAAGCACGGGCTACACACACCCGTTTGACCCAACCGTGTGAATCAAAACACGGGCGTGGCAAACATCGACACAGTGTGGCAAACCCATCTAAATGCACCTAAAGCCCAAAATCGTGAAAAACACGGGCAAGTTTAAAATGACACGGGCGTATAGAAAGACCGTGACTCAGACCCTATTTATAAAAATAACTGTCCTCTTCCCCAAACCCAAACACTAAAATCAAATTCCAACACCCCCACTTCTTCAATCCGGTCACCAAATCACCCCCTCCCTCCAACTCACCCCCTTCCAATCATTCTTCTCAAAATATTAATCAAAACCAACCACCGCCGCAAAGACACACCCTTACCGTGGCAGTGCCCACTCAAGAACCCAAAGACCACCGCCATGGCGCCCACCGTGCTTCGTCAAGCACCACCGTGCCTTGTTCTTTTTCCTTCACATTTTCACATATTTTGTCTTAAATTTTGTTTGATTTCAGATTTAATTCATATTGTTTAAGTTTATTTTAATTCTTGTCTAAGTCTTTATTAAAACATGATTCTTTATTTTTCTTGGTTGTTTTATTTTTCTTTTTGGTTGCTTTAATCTATTTTTATTATTGATTTCTACTATTTAATGCATTGTCTCGATTTATTGTTAACACATGTTAGATTTTATTGCCTTACCTCATGGAAGAATTGATGTTCTAATGCAAATCATAGTTAAAATCATGATTTTTATGCAACATGTTTGGTTCCATGAACTTTATTATTTTATTAACCATGATTTTAGTTAGGAATTAGTCTAATGAATAATGAAATTTTAGTTATTAACTGTAATGTCGTTTTGAGGTTTGTTGATTTTAGTATTTGCTCTTGAAGAAATATTAAAATTTGCTATTGATTTTTGATTTTTTTTAGGAAAATTCTTGTTTATATAAAGGAAGTATTTTTCAGATATTATGTCGTCATCACGCATTAAAAGGGCCGTCCCGAGCAAGAAAAGGAAGGGGCCCGGATTATCATCCGGAGATGCCTCCACCGAACTCCGACACCCATTCCTCAGATTCCCTCAACCAACTCAGGAAGAATGATACAAAGTATTTTGGGATAGACCCCTCGGAACCGGTAGATGCATCAATTGGAATACCTTACAACAAGTCGGACTCGCTGGAGATGTTCGAGCTCAAATCTCAACGGAACCAGGGGAGAAATTTTTTGTGATCATAGAACCCACATACTTGGAACTCACTCTCGAGTTCTGTGCCACATTCATGCTACAGATGATAATGACACAATTTGACGATGCCGGCACAATTCAATTCTGCCTAGGGGGCACAGTACATTGACTAAGCGTACCTCAATTCAGATCGGCACTCAAACTTTATACGCCAAAATTTATAGAAGAAAATCCACTTTCTGAGTTAAACAGAGAACTCCACTGCACCCCTATCGCATGTTTGGCGTAACTTACAACCCACTAAACACGACTACAACCCGAGTCACTCCAAAGTCAACTGCCCTTCTTCTAGCTCTCAAGTATCTTCATGCTATTCTTGCTCATACTATTACAGGTCGCAAAAAAAGCATCGGCGTCATCAACAAACACGATGTTTATTTCTTATCATGCATGTCCGAAGGACATGTTTTCGATGTGGCATACTTCATTGCATGTGTAATGCAGCACCAAACTGATCAGCACAGGAAAGGAATCCTGTCAATGGGGCCTTACATCACAAGACTAGCCCGACATTTTGATCTTCTTAACACCGACAATCAGATTGCCACTCTCACACTGATAGGGAACATGGCACCTCAAGGCATCCAGATGATGCTCCACATGAAGATGATCAAGCACCGTCGAGGCACCGATCCCCCTCACTACAGACTTGCCACAAACGAGGAGGTGCCTGAGGATATTACTGATGATGTCCCACTAGTCCCAAGCCAGCAGCCATCCTATCCAGCAGCTTCGATGGCAGATATCTCTGCACGCCTCACACGATTCGAAAGAAGATCGCACCCAGTAGCTTTACTAATATCTTTCGACATTTTGATGGGATCGAGGCTACCCTTCAGCAAATCTGCCATCACTTCCACATATCACCACCAACACCGCCATAGGATCCAGTCGACGATGAGGACCCCTGAATCCTCTCTTTCATATATCAATCATTTACTTGCTTTATTTTAAATCTTTTCATTTGATGTTGCATTTAAATTTGAACTTTTACTAGTATTAAATTTTTTTTCCTTTCCTCTCATTTACCATTGGCTATCTAATTTCTTAAGAATCCCTAACCAATTATACACTACAAGCTCGTTAACAAAGTGACTTTGCAGAATTATACACCTTACACACACAAACTCCGGGATCATCCAGATTTCAGGGAGTATTACTTTCCCCACTTCTGTTTTTGATTTGGCATCTAATTATCATTATCAATCTTTGTACATTTAGGGCAATGTACATCTTAAGTGTGGGGGTAATAGTGCCTAACTTTTTGCATAATTCTCAAAACCCTGAAATTAGTCTTGATCTTAAGTATTTTTCTCATATTACTAATTAGGATGAAATTTCTAATGATTCATGATTTTTGTCAATATGTTTTAGAATAAGTCTTAGTTAATTGTGCATTGACAATTAAATTTTAAGAATACTAGAGAATCGAGCATGATAAGTCTACTTTCTAAAAATTAAAATTGATAGCCTGTTGAACCTAATTTGAGTATCACATTGAAGTTCAAAATTTATAAGGATTGATGTCAAAACACCCATAATTTTTTGTGAGATTTTGAGCCCTATAGAGCATATACCCTTTTTCGTGCTCACTGTATTGATTATGAGTGTGTCAACTATGAACTGTTATTCTAGAACTTGCCTCGTTTATGCATGTCGAGACCACACTTTTGATTTGATATACAGAGATGATAAAGGCACCTAGGTGTTAACCTATTCACTCCACTAAAAAGCCCACCCATACAAATTAACCCCTAGTGAACCCCGTTGAATCCTAACAACTTTTTATTTTTATTGACTCACCCACTAATATTAACCCAAAATCCCTTTGTATTTGCTATCAACATTCCTTTGACTACCCCTCTATCGAGAATTGATTTGATCAATTGCCGAATTAGGTTATTTCAATCACCAAAGTTCCTTCTATTATGTTTACTTTGGTTTGTTCTTAAAAAAAATCCAAGTATATTCAATATTTGTAGTATAATAAAAAAGCTTAGAGCATTTAAAACTCCAACTGTTAAAGAAAAAGCTCGTATTAAAGTATTTTCAAAATTTGAGTGATGAAAATACTCTTATTATAGAGTAATTATCAATAGTAGATATTATTAGTTTTTCATTCGATGTAAATATTCATATTAGTTCATTATTTTTAGATTAGGTAATTAGTCAATTCAATCTCGATTATAACCTCTAATTTAGCCTGTATCCACACCTTTTAACCCTAGCCCCGTTACAACCTTGATTAAAGACCTTTTGATTTGTGTATCATCTCATATATAGTGGTGGAGATTTGATTTTCAGGCAAGTCTATGGGATTAACTTTTCAGGTTCGACTTAGAGTGCTTATTCTTGAACCTTAAACACCTTTGAGTGATTTGAGTGAATCTTTTGTGAGGATGTCAATCCTTGTCAGCTTTGAATTAAAGGTATTCACTTAGATAAGGGGAGATATCTATGTTTTCATGCTATAAAGGTATGACTTATCTTAATTGAATCTTTAGGGTTCTTTGAGTTGAATTATCCATGTATAAATTATCTATGAATTATGATGAGACATTGTCGATAGGAATTATGAATTATGGAAAGTTCGTTTTAATTGTAAGTTGAGAATTTTGCTTGAGGACAAGCAAAAGCTTAAGTGTGGGGGTATTTGATAAACCGTAAAAGTAACATATTTTAACCCCATATTTAGTATGCTTTTGGATGATTTAGCCCTTGATTTATGTAAAAAGGTGCTTTTAATCCTTTCTTTTCATGTTTATACTTAGGAAAGCACCCGAGGATAAAAAGAATGCAATACGGGCTTAAAACGGAGTAATTGGGCTTTAGCAAGCAATCAACACGGCCTAGCCCAAAGTCCACATGGTCGTGCAGCATCTATTGATCACACAAATGTGCTTGTGATCTACATAGTCGTGCCCAAAACGACAGAATCGAGACACGGCCCAACCACGATTTACACGGGCGTGTGCCATGGCGGTGCCACTGCCGTGGAGAGAGCAATTTCACTTGGATTTGGATGCTTGAAGCCAAATAAACATACTCCTAAGTCTACTCCAACACCCTAATAGTAATTCTACTTGAAAGAGATACTTAGGAGCCAAGTATAGCATCCCAAAGGCTATATAAACAACCCAAGGCAGACATTGAAGGGGAGCTTTTAGCAGTGGCTTTTGGCCGAAGCTTTCATTTTTTAGGGAATCACTTGAAGATAGTTAGTTGATCCATCTCAAGAAGTCGAAACTCCATTCAAAACGGAGGATCTCTCCTTCAATTCCTTCAGGGGGTTTTATGAATTTCTTATGTTTTGTTTATTCTTTACTCTTGAGATGTTTTCGTATTTAGTTATGAACTAAACCCCTCAGATACCTGAAGGGGATGAAACCTATGATGGATTTTGTTATTTGATTTCTAAATTATATGTTAAGTACTTGGTTTGTTCTTAATTATGTTGCTTAACTCAATCTGATGTGCTTAGGTGGAGGAGGAATAGACCCTACCTAAGAGTAGATCTAGCATAATTGAGCGGAGTTGATCGGGCGCCTAGAGATAGGGTTACGAGATTTTGCCAGATTAGGGTGAAACCTAATATGAGAATCCATTGATCGATTTACTGCTTTCTTAGGGGTTTATTATAAGAGAACGAGAGTTCCACTAATTAAGAGTTCCACTAATTAACCTAAGGTTAGACATTATTCGCCTCGAGAGAGGGCTTAATATTGGTTAGGGAGTCTCACGGATCAAGCTAAGTAAAGAAATCATATGGTTTGGGGAATAAATAATAAGTGAAGTCATAGGTGGATTCTTCCAAAGGGTATCGTCTTTATCAACTGAGTTTTCCTAAAGTCTTTTTTCCAATTCAATCTTTTTTCTTCACATTTAGTCTAAGTATTTCATTAGTTTAATAATTCAATCACTCTAAATTTTAGGCTAAATAATAGAGAGAAAGTGAGTAGTAGTACTTTTAGGTTCCCTTGGGTTCGATAATATATTCTTGCCTGAGCTATACTACTGTTCGGTAGGTGCACTTGCCTCTATTGTTGTCGCAGTCAATCTACAAGTTTGATTACTCTTTTATAAATATTAAAACTCAACTGTTTGACACGATCAAGAAGCCAGAATTCTACTCAAGACGGCAGATCTTTCCTTCAATTCCTTCAAGGGTTTTAGGGACTTCTTATGTTTTGTTTTATCTTTTCTCTTGAGATATTTTATTTTAAAGTTATGAACTAAACCCTTCAGATACCTGAAGGGGAGGAAACCTATATGAATCTTGTTATTTGATTTCTAAATTATATGATAATTACTTAGTTTATTCTTAATTATGTTGCTTAATCCAAATCTGATGTGCGTAGGTGGAGGAGGAATAGACCCTGCCTAAGAGTATATCTAACATAATTAAGCAGAATTGATCGAACGCCTAGAGATAGGGTTACGAGATTTTACCGGATTAGGGTGAAACCAAATATGGGAATCCACAGATCGATTTACTGCTATTATAAGCGAGAAAGAGTTCCACTAATTAACCTAGGGTTAGACGTTATTCGCCTCGAGAGAGGGTTTAATATAGGTTAGGGAGTCCTACAGATCAAGATAAGTAAAGAAATAATATAGTTTAGGGTTAGATAACAAGTGAAGTCTAAGTGGATTCTTCCTGAAGGTATCGTCGTGATCAACTGAGTTTTTCATCAAGTTATTTCCAAATTCATTCTCTTTTATCTTTGTGTCCTTAGCTTAGTCATCGTCAATTTAGTTTAAAACAAATTCACTCTATTTTTAAGGCTAAATAATAAAAAGAATGTGAGTATTAGTACTTTTGGTTCCTTTGGGTTCGATAATCCGGTCTTGCCTAAGCTATACTACTGTTCGATAAGTACACTTGCCTTTAATCATTGTCAGAGTTAGTTTCTAGGTTCGATCACATTCATTATAAATTTTAAAACTTGATAGACACACGATCAGTCACCTCTGAGTCCTCCGTCGCATCGATCCTTCTAAGTCTGGGGATTACCTGTGCACATTAAACAAAAAGGGTGAGTTTACGTAAACTCAATGTGTAATCTCGTAGAAACAAACAAACAATCAATATTCACAGTGCATAGTTGAACAATCTTGGGCCTAATCCTTTTAAAGTATCAGTGATAGTTTGGGCCTTAGCCCATCTTAGTATCAGTAGCAGTAATAGTTATGCAGTAGCAAAATCCTACCCAACTAGCCTCTACACACTATCTCCGTCTAACCCTACACTTCATGTAACATCTCGATTTTGGAGCTAGTCAGAATAGTGGTTTTGAAACCACTAATTTGAGGTTGGAGAAATTAGTTTTAATATTATTTTATGTGTTATGGCATGATTATGTGAGTGTATAGAAATTTTGGTGCATTAATTTTAGCGATTTCATCCTTAATTGCGAAAAAGACTAAATCGCATTTAGTGCGAAAGTTTTGGTTTAGAAGCTAAAGGTGTTAAATAGCTATAGAATCTTAATTGGAGGTCCTTAATGTGCAATTAGACCCTTAGGAAAGGGTTGGTCGGCCATAGGGGACAAGAAATGTCAAAATTGGTCAAAGTAGCTGAATTAGGTGACTTAATTGAAGGAAATTAATAAAATAAAGAGAAAGATGACCTTCATCTTCTTCCACCAAAAATATCAACTAAGGAGGGGTTTTGGAAGCCTAAAATTTTCAGCAACTTCTCACCTTTGCAAGTAAGTGATTTTGGTGGTCTTTCTTGATAATTTTTGTACTTTTAGGACCCTTGTAGCATGATCTAGCTAATGAGGGGACTATTTTGCAAAATGGTTAAGAGTTTAGGGTTTTTCCATGTGAGCATTAGTGGTTTGCTGAAATTTTATGAAAAAAATGAGTCTTGGTTATTAAATAAACAACTTTTGTGAAAGGAGTTTCCATGAAAACACCAAAAGGACCTTTTTGTAAAGGTTATAAAATAGGTGGTACTTGTGTGAAACAATTGGTATTGTGAGTTGCTATAAGAGTAATAAATGTTCAACTAGGCTTGTTAAACGAGGAAATTTGATTAGAATCGATTTACGAGCCTAAGGGCAAATTGTAATTTTATGAAAGTATAGGGGCAAAATGGTAATTTTCCCAAAATAGAAAATTTGAAATGTTTTGAATAATGTGGTGAATTAATAAGTGAAATTTTTATTATATATAAAGGAAAACGGAGTCCGGACTTAGACCGGGGAAAAACCAAGATAGTAGACTAAATCGAGTTAGTTACCCAAATTTTTGTATATCGAGGTAAGTTGTATGTGAATAATACAACTCTATTGTTATTATGCTTATAACCTTTGATATTTCATAATATGTTTGATTATTCCTATGAATATTGTTGGCATCTATTATGATGATGGAGAGTGAGGAAATCCTTGGATAAACACCTTGAAAAAGTGATTATTTGTGGGTTGTGTGCAATGTCATAGCGTTATTCATTGTTGGTGGGCTGTGTGCGATACCACCATATTTATTATCATTGGTGGGCTATATGCGAAACCACCGTGGATATATGATTATTTGGTGGGCTATGTGCAATACCATTATGTTATTTATTATTGGTGGGCTATGTTCGAAACCATCATGTATTCGGTATTATTCCAAAGTATTCAAAGAGAAACTCTAACTAAATGGATTTACATGTGATTATGTGATAACAAGTGCAGGGTATAAGTGCATGCAAATGTGAACAATATTTATGATATATATTTGAGATGTGGTGAGATTTGAAATGAGCATGAATTATGCTGTATGGTTAGTAAGGATGGAAATGTGTAAGTGATGCCTTTGATCATATGAGAAGTGTATGCAAGTTTATAATATGTTACGAGTATGATGTTGCATTGTAATTGTTGTTAATTGTTTACATGCGACTTACTAAGCTTTATGCTTACTCATTCTCTTTTTTATTTTCTTATAGTGCCATTAATTTAGCTCGGGAATCAAAGAACGTCGGAGGCTTGATCACACTATCAATCCAAACAAGTGGTATAGCTAGATTTATCCTTTTCGAGTATGGCATATATAGGGACTTAGTCATTGTTAAGTGTTATTTTATTTTGGCCAAATGTGTTGGCTTGTTTTGGAATTGATTCATTTTGTATAAGGTCACTATTGATGGCTATTACTTATTATTATTAGATGAAAATGATGATGAATTTCATGGAAGTGTAAATTGCATAGTTGAGTAATTGGTATATTTGTGCATAAATGAGTTGATTGCTTGATGTGGTTTATATTGGTGTAAGCATGGGTGGAAAAAAGGCTTGGTAAATAGCCTTGTTACTATCCACATGGGTAGACACACGAGTGTGTGTGTCTAGGCCGTGTGCGACACACGGTCTGCCCCATGAGCATGTGGTGTGGCCGTGTGCCCCCTTGCATGCTAAGTTGGCAAAACAGAATGCCCAGTAGTAACCACACGGGCTGAGACACGACCGTGTGTCTTAACCATGTAGAAGACAAGACCATAGGACATGGGCGTGTGCTCAGGCAGTGTGAAGTCTACACCTGAATTTAGGAACTTAATTCGCCACACGGTCTAAGGACACAGGCGTGTACCTTGGCTGTGTGACCCTATGGGGAAGATGACGTTAGAAACAAAATGTCAAGGTTTTTGCACACGGGCTAAGACACGGGAGTGTCTAGGCCATGTGAGGGACATGGGCCATGGACACGGGCATGTGTCTGGTCGTGTGAAAACCCCTGTAGGTTCAAATTGAGAAATAAATCTACACGGGTGTAGAACACGGGCATGTGATATGCCACACGGACGTGTCCCTTCTTCCACACGGGCGTGTGGACTGTTTGATGAAAATTTTCTAAGTTTTTCCAGAGATTTTCTAAATAACTCGGTTTGGTTCCGAACCATTTCTAAAGTGTGTTTTGGGCCTCGTAATCCCATATTAAGGATTTTGAGCTGAAGATTGAAAAGTTTTAAATTTGAACAAACTTTTATGGATTGTGAATTAATGTTAGTATGTGTTTTAGTAAGGTAACGCATCATACCCTATGCCGGTGTCAGTAATGGGTAAGGGGTGATACACTCCATGTGGCGTTATAATCAACCCACCCATCCCTACACTCCAAGTAGTACCGAATGCGGCACAATATAGTAGTTTGCAACTGAGCTGCCAGTAAATTAGGCTTAAAGCCTTTCAGTACACTTCCTCCGAATAACAACCCCCAACCCAATGCAATGCAACACACAATGGATGACATGCTATTATGAAATTTCAATACATATATTCAGTTTTGATATTAACACGCCAGTACAGATATCATTCAGTCAATTTCACACATTTAAGGGTCTAAGTAGCACTTACCGACCCTACAGTAGGTTCACAGTCGACTTCGGTGACCCGTGCAACCTTAAAAATATTTCAGTAAAAATGGGCCCACATGCCCATGTGATCTGCCCGTGTGGACCCACACACCCGTGTGTCCCACTCAGCCCAAATTGGCCTTGATCGTGTGATCCATCTTTAAAGTAACCCATGCTAGCTCAATACTCATATATGTTTTCACTATTTACTTATATGTTCATTCGAAGCTGTCTACTTGAGTCATTATCACTAAATTATTTATATCTTGAGCTACAGAATTCAAAATTATGATCCGCTTGATTGTTTTGAAACTAGAGTCATATACCTTTCTACCATAAAATTTTTAGAATTTATATTATATCAAATAAGTACAGTAAAATCTTTAAAGTTACCCCTATTCTGCTGTTTTACAGCTTCATCCTTTCCTTACTAAAAATTATTTATCTATTAGTATGGAATTTATATGATGTTTTCATTTGTTTCTCTTGAAAATATACTCATTAAGGATTTAAACGTATAAATTTAAGCCCCTAATTATTTTTTTACAATTTTTGATGATTTTCCTAAGTCAGAATAGGGGAACTCGAAATCATTCTGACCTTGTCTCACAAAATTTATTATAACTCATGATTTGCAATTCCATTTCTTACACTGTTTATTCCATGAAAAACTAGACTCAATAAAATTTAATTTCATATTTTATTCAACCTCTAACTCAATTCCCACTATTTTTGATGATTTTTCAAAGTTATACTACTGCTACTGTCCAAAACTATTTTAGTGCAAAATGTTGATTTCCAAGTTTATAACACCCTTATTTCCTTTCTCTACAATTTTTCGCATCATTTTCTCTTATTTCTCGACAGCAAGCAATTTCAGCTTTTCACTGAATCCCGTTTTCTACGTTTCAGGTACACACCTGGTATCGATTCGCTGTGCAAAGTAACCCAAGCCTTCAAAAACATATATTTGACCAATATATCCCCTAATTAATCATTTGATTCCTCAATCAAACCAAATATCCCCAACATAAAACTCGAGAAACTAAACCAGTGATGATTCAAAAACTTACCGCGACGAATCTGATAACAAGTCGTCTCCATAAACTGGAATATCCGCTTAAAACCTTTGAATAGCACCTAAACGAGAGTAAAACGAACCTTTTGTCAATTGCCTACCTGAAATACAATAACTAAGGGGAAAAATTCCACTTACCAAAATAGATGAAGTTAAAAGTTGCACCCAAAGATATGACTCGCAAAAATACAGAAACAAAAAGAGAGGGGAAAGAGAAGAAACAAGATTCAGCCAAAGAGAACAAAAACCAAAAGTGAACAAGAAGGGAGAAGAAACAGAAAAGAAACAAAACTCTAACGTCAGAAAATTTGTTGGGAAAAAAGAAAATAGGATAAACCATAATATGAACATATTTTAATCCCACATTTAGCATATTTTTGGATGATTTATCCCTTAAATTAAGGAAATAGGTGCTCCTAATCCTTTATTTTCATGTTTTATACTCAGTAGAGCACTGGAGGATGAAAAGTATGAGAAACGGGCCAAAAATGTAGATAATGGGCCAAAGTACGAAATCCACACGGCCTGGGCCCAAGACCACATGGCCGTGCCCCGTAAGAAGAGTTGACCATGGCCTGGACCCCGAAAAACATGGCCGTGCCTCATCAACTGGTTTGAACACGGCCTGGCCCCGAAATACATGGGCGTGTGCCATGGGCGTGTCTCTGCCGTAGATAAGAAGAATTCTATTCGGATTAGGGTACTTAGAGGCAAAGAAACATATTCCAAAAGCCTATGCAAAGACCTAGAGGCCAACCTTTAGGGGGCGTTCAGCTAGGCCAAAGAGCCGAGCCAGAGCAGTTAAACTTAGGGATTTACTCGAAGAAAGCCAGTTGATTCATCTCAAGAAGCCGAAATCATACTCAAGACGGAGGAACTCTCCTTCAATTCCTTCAGGGGGTTTTAGGGTTTTCTTATTTTTTTGGTTTATCTTTTTTTTTGAGATTTTTTCTTTTAAAATTATGAACTGAACCCTTAGATACTTGAGGGGGATGAAACCTAAGACGAATCTTGTTATTGTTATCTGAGCTGTATGATAAATACTTGATTTGTTCTTAACTATGTGTTCTTAATTCTTGTTTTGGTATTTCCGGGATATTCACTGAAACACCCCACACCCGGCCCACGAGAATGGACCAGATCTGGTATGTTCCTAAAGTAAACCGGTTTCAAAGATTTTCGTTACTTAGAGAAAATTTGTAAAACTTTTAGAAAAAAAATGTTGTTGTGGATTGGGCTTAGATTGGAAACCCATTTAATTAATCTTGTAAATCCAATTTTTATTAAGGTGACAAAATAATCTTTAAGGTTTATTAAAAAAATATATCTCTTAAACTTTGGTCTTAAATAGTTCGCAACGTAATAGTTAAGAGTAAAGCAAAATAAGAAAAATCCACTGGGCCTTATGGCCTTATTACATCAAGTAAAACCCAAAAATAAAATTAAAGGTACTAAAAAGAAATAAAGTCCAAATTACATAAAATCTTCAAATGAAACATGGCCACCTCAAGGTCTACCGTCCCGATCCGTCACTGTTCATCACCTGAAAATAGTTCCCACAGCGGGGTGAGTCAACAGACTCAATGTGCACACAGTACTAACATTCAACAAATCAGGCATACATGTTCATATCAAATTCATATTCATATAAAATAAATGATGATGATGCAACCCAAACCCAAGCCTATTTGTCCATCCGCTACACACCACCAGACCGCCAATACACCGTGGGACTACTAAGTCAACCTCCATCCGCTACACACCATCGAAGGCGTCATTGCAGCTTGACGTGTTTCATCGCCTATATATAATTTGTGTCATTAGACACCATATTCAAATAATGTAACCGGTTACCAAATTCAGATAATGTAACCGAGTTACCATATTCAAATTTTGTGACCGTAGTCACCATATTCCGCTGGTGAGACCAAGTCAACACCTTCTTCCCCTTTCACATGGATCCCGAATGCCCCATAAATTTTATATCATGCATAACATACTTAATTCCACATTCATATATATATTTTCACATGTTATAAAATAACATATTTCATAATCCTATCAGAAGTAGGAAACGTACCTGAGTACTTTGTACCACATTAGGGTACTTAGCCATATTCACATTCTTATGTATAATCATATAGTTAATATTTGCCATATAACGTATTGAAGGTTAGTATGGGTACACACCTGATTTGCTTAATAGATTCCTTGAAATCCCGAAGAACGATCTACCGATCTAGATCTTTAACTCCTATATTCGGCCAACCATTAAAACATATTAACAAACCTATTTGGCTTAAAAACCAAATCCTAGTAGGATTTGTATTACTTACTTTGTTACCGAATTGAAAGATTGTAAATCAAATGCCGGAAATTGATAGTACTCCTTCCTTAAATCGGCTAGCCACTAAATCAGGTAATTATGTCAGTTTCTAACTTTTGAGTAAATGGAAAATAATACCAATATAACCCTAGGCCGATTGGATCTATGTACTTACCTTATAGTTTCCAAATCCCAAAGTTTCCTTGTCTTGAATATCCGTCAAATCGCTATAACTTCATGTCGATTTATTTTAATATTGAGACATAATCAAAACCTTGACCGAATATTTATATGCCTTACCTTAGATCCTTGATCTTTATATTCGGTAATTGTAGAAACCTGAGAGATCCTTGTAGATTCGGCCATGAACAAGAATAAGGATTAGGCCATTCTCTTTCGCAAATAGAACAAAAGGAAATTGAATAGCTTAACCTTACCTTGATGCCTTTAATCGATTGCTTCCTTGCCTAGAGTCACAGAGATTCGGCTATGGAGTTTTAATCGAGATCAAAAGAAAAGGGTTTTGGCTTAACAATGACAAAGGGAGGAGAAGAAAAGATGGAGTTTTGCTTAGGAAAAATTTCGCAGAGAGAAATAGGGCTAGGAATTTTCGCACACTTAGGAAAAAGATGAGAGAATAGCCTAACTCTCCTCCTTTAGCCGAAATTATCAATAGGAGAGTCCCTTACTTGGCCACTACTCCTCATAAGTGATAATATTGTCTCTTTTATTTAAAATAAAAGTGTTTAATCCATCACTTATCTCCTCAATTATCTTATTAAAAGAAAATCCTTATTTATCACTTATTAATCATATATTTATGGAATTAAAACACCTCCTTTCTAGAAGGCTTGTGCCGTCCACCCTCTTGCTTATGGAAGCAAAATAAAACCTTCATTATTTGCTTTCCAAGTGACTCTAACTCGTGCCCATTTCTCTTGCATATGGCGCCATTTCTCTAAGCCCTAAGTGACATCTTCAGGCCACTTTTCCAAGCCTGTTTGTGTGTCAAAATTCTCCAACTTTTTCTTTTAAGGCCCTCTTGCCCTTATTTCCTATTTTAAACTTTAAAATTTGACATTTCGCATCATTTCTAAGTTTCCTAAAATTTTCGATCGGCTCAGAATTTGCCATTTTTCTTACATTTCCAAGTTTCGAAATGTTTACTTTGATTTTGAATCATTTCCAAAATGTTCGTGTTTCCAAAATGTTCAAGTTTCCAAAATGTTCGGGTTTCCAAAATGTTCAAGTTTTCAAAAATGTTCAGGTTTCCATTTCCATTTCTAGGTTTCAAAAGTATTAAAAATTTATTCTCAGTGCTTAAACTTGTCATTTCATACAATTAAACCGAAAATGCATAGGCCCTTTTCGTGATGTTACGCTTCTACCTCTTAAACAAAATTTCGTCCCCAAATTTCCTAACTAAAATAGTTGAGGGTATTGTTTGTCGCATGGTCTCTTCTGACTCCCACGAAGCTTCTTCCGATCCATGATTGCGCCATAACACTTTGACTAGAGGCACTGTCTTCCTTCGTAGTACTTTCACATCTCGTTCCAAAATCTCAATTGGTTCTTCCTCATAGGATAAGTCTGGCCTTAGCTCCACTTCTTCAACAGATACCACATGCGACAGATCCGATCGATAGCGACGTAGCATGGATACATGAAATACGTCGTGCATCTGTTGTAATTCTGGTGGCAACTCTAATTGGTATGCCACTGGCCCAACTCGTTTCAGTACTCGATAAGGCCCTATAAACCTTGGGCTTAACTTCCCTTTTTGACCGAACCTCATTACCTTCTTCTAAGGCGAGACTTTCAGGAATACTTGGTCTCCCACTTGAAACTCTATTTCCTTCCACTTAAGGTCTGCGTACGACTTCTGCCTATCAGAGGCTTCCTTCAGCCGTGCCCGAATTAACTCAACCTTTTCCTCAGTTTCTGCCACTAATTTCGGTTCCAAAACTCGACGTTCTCCTAACTCGGTCCAACAAGTAGGTGTTCTACACTTCCTTCCATACAATGCTTCGTATGGTGCCATCCGAATGCTAGCTTGATAGCTGTTGTTGTAGGCGAATTCAGCTAAAGGCAAGTAATTTTCCCAACTTCCTCGAAATCCATTACACGACCTCTCAACATATCCTCCAACACTTGTATAACCTGCTCGACCGCCTGTCGATTGTGGATGAAAAGACGTAGTGAAGTCTAACTTAGTGCCTAAAGCTTGATGAAGTGCCTTCCAAAATCGAGTCGTAAACCTTGGGCCTCTATCAGAGATGATCGACATTAGTACTCCATGTAACCTCACAATCTCTGCCACATATAACTTAGCCAACTTCTGAAGAGAATAATCCATTCTTACTGGGATAAAGTGTGCAAACTTGGTCAACCGGTCCACTATCACTCATACCGAGTCCTTCTTAGTAGGCGTAAGGGGAAGCCCACTAACGAAGTCCATGGTAATTCTTTCCCACTTCCATTGGGGAACTTCGATTGGTTGAAGCAATCCCGATGGGACTTGGTGTTCAGCCTTAACTTGTCGACACGCCAAACATTTCCCCACAAATTCGGCCACCTCTCGCTTCGGATCGCACCACCAAAACTGCTCCTTAGATCTCTATATGACTTGATGCCTTCGGATGCATAGCATAAGGGCTACCATGCGCTCAAGAATCCTTTGTCTCACTTCTTATCTTTCTAAGATACGACCTTTCCTTGTAGCACAATACTCCTTCATCATTGATGCCATAGTCCTTTAATCCTCCTTGCAGATTTTGTCAGAACTTAGTACTTAAGTCCTTATCACCAACCGTCCTCTTTCACCTCCTTCATCCATGTGGGCTTGACTTGTAACTCTGCCAACAGGCTTCTGTCATCATATAGACTTAAATGAGCAAACAAAGCCCGTAGATCCGACACCACCTTCCTACTCAGGGTATCGGCTACCACATTCGCCTTGCCCGGATGATATTCTATCGAACAATCATAGTCCTTCAGCAATTCCACCCACCTTCGTTGCCTCAAGTTCAACTCCTTCTGAGTCAACAGATACTTAAGGCTCTTGTGGTCTGTGTAGATAACCGACCTTTCTCCATAAAGGTAGTGCCTCCAAGCCTTAAGGGTGAAAACCACTGCTGCTAGTTCCAAGTCATGAGTGAGGTAGTTAACCTCATACAGCCTTAACTGCCGAGACGCATAAGCGACTACTTTGCCATCTTGCATTAGCACACAGCCTAACCCGTGATGCAAGCGCCACAAGACACCACAAAATCTTTTCCTACCTCCGGCTGAATTAACACTGGAGCTTCCACAAGACCTTCTTAAGCTTTTCAAAGCTCTCCGCCGCTTATTAGTCCATTCAAAGGGTACTTCCTTCCTTATCAACTTTGTTAAAGGCGCTGCTATTGACGAGAATCCTTCCACAAACCTTTCAGAATAGCTCGCCAAGCCTAGGAAACTTTGGATTTCAGCCACAGACCTAGGTGGTTTCCAATCCAACACCGCTCGATCTTCCTAGGATCCACTCTTATTCCTTCTCATGGATACCACATGTCCTAAGAATGCCACCTCCTTAAGCCAAAATTCGCACTTGTGAATTTGGCATAAAGCTTCTTCTCCCTTAACACTTCCAACACAACTCAGAGATGCTTATCATGCTCCTCTTCTGACTTCGAGTACACCAAAATATGGTCGATGAACACAATGACGAACCTATCCAAGTAGGGTTGGAAAATCCGATTCATCATGTCCATGAACGCGGCTGGAGCGTTCGTCAACCCAAACGGCATCACTACAAGCTCGAAGTGGCCATATCTTGTCCTAAAAGTGGTCTTATGGATGTCAGCCTCCTTCACCTTCAACTGATGATATCCCGACCTTAAGTTGATCTTTGAAAATACTGCGGCCCCCTTCAACTGATCGAACAAGTCATCGATCCTTGGCAAAGGATACTTGTTCTTAATAGTCAGCTTATTCAACTGACGGTAGTCTATGCACATACGCATAGTTCCATCTATCTTCTTCACAAATAAGACCGGTGCTCCCTACGGAGACACACTGGGTCAGATGAACCCACGATCCAACAGTTCTTGGATTTGAGCCTTGAGCTCCACTAACTCCTTTGGCGCCATTCGGTATGGAGCTATTGACACAGGAGCTGTTCCCGGTAGCAAATCTATTCCAAATTCTACCTCCCTATTTGGGGGTATTCCCGGTAATTCCTCTGGAAACACATCCACGAAGTCCCTTACCGTCCTAACTCCATTAATACCTTCTTTCTTTCCACCTATCGCACTTACGAAGGCTAGGAATGCCTTGCAACCTTTCTTAACCATCTTCTCAGCCTTCAGTGCCGAAACTATGTTAGACAAGTAGTTCCTCTTTTCTCTGATCATTACTACCACTTCATCCTCCACGGTTCTTAGTTCCATACGTTTAGTCCGCACAATCCAATACTACTCGGTGTTCTACTAGCCAATCCATTCCTAGTATAAGTTCAAACTCTCCAAGGGTAACTCCATCAAGTCCGCCTGAAAGTTCACTCCACGAATCTCTAGGGTACATTCCAAAGATCTTGTCTACCATTACAGTTTGGCCTAATGGGCTTACTAGGTCATCTGCTCATCGAAAGTTCGAGTCTAGGCCTAATGTTTCCACTACACTACATGCAACATAGGAATGGGTCGAGCCCACATCAATCGAGCAAAATAGGGTTTGTCAAAATAAAGAACGCATCATTATTACATCCGGCAAGGCCACCATCTTCCTCCGACGAACCGCATAAACCAAACCCGTTGCCTTACATCAAGATTAGTAGTACCTCTACCTGTGTTCTATGACCTCGCCAAGACCACTACCTCTACATTCAACCACGACCCCGCTGAGGTCGCTATCCGCCTCTACTAGTCCGCTAGCATTTCGAATCGCCATCGGCTCTCATCCGATTGCTTGGGACAATCCTTAAGCATATGGTCCTTGGACCCACACTTGAAACATCCTCCGTCTTTCTCCAACACTCTCCCATGTGCTTCTTTCCACAATGCTCACAAGGGCGACATCGCTAGCCTGCATCAAACTGTTGATTTCGTGGGTCCGTCAACCCTAGGCCTCTTGTGACCCTTTTCAGATGGCCCAAATCCTCTTTTGGCCTTATTCCTATCCACAGTCTACTTGGTAGCGTCCTTAATCCCCTCGGCCACATTGGCCTTTTCCACCAAAGTCGAGAATTCCCGCTCCTGATGCGGTGCTATCAACAATCTCAGATCATCTCTCAGTCCATCCTCAAAACGGACACAGCATTCATGCTCAGTTGCCACTACCCCTCGAGCATAGCGGCTCAACCTCGTGAAATTCGCCTCATATTCTCGTGATGACTTACTCCCTTGTATCAACCCTAGAAAAGCCTTCCTTTGTTCATTTGTATACCGATTCTCACATACTTCTTCCAAATGCCTCTAACATACTCCTGTGTTAAATTTTCACCGTGGTACCATCCCGAACAGTTAACCACCACTGATACGCTTCATCGCGTAACAATGCCACCATCCCTTTCAACTTTTCCTCTAGAGTCGATCGAGCTCATCCATGATACGCTCCGTGGCTTCCAACCAAGATTTCACCAGATTGGTGCTACTCCGAACACTCCACGAAACATTTTCGCTCCATTAGCTCGAGCCATTTCAGTACCGACTTTTGATTTCCCCATTTCCTCCCCGCACCAGCCACCAATTCCAAAACTCACAAAGACTGACTGCGACACAAGATCTTCCCCGTCTCGAGCCTCGCCGCTCAACATTAATAAATGGGGTGGTAGTGGCGGTGGCATTTCATTGTCGGACCCTTGACTCGATCTAACGGGTTCCGACACGGTCATCCTTCCTCTACCTCAACCACGACGACCACGTCCTCTAGAGCTCATTTTCTAGCGTCGAGATCTGATTAAGAAATTTTATGGATTAGTCATTGTTCCACTTATTTACCAACGAAGGAGTTTTATGAAAAGGGATTTAAGAGTGGTTCTTTCATATTCATACAAACACATAGTCTTTTCCATTCATTCATTCATCCATCAGACAAGTATGAACTTTCGTTCATTCAGAGAAACGTTGTAGTTTTTATTGTTGTTGTTTTCCGCTACCTAGGGGTATTTTCGTAATTTTGTCCTACAGGGGCATTTTCGTAATTTTTTTCAGAATAAAAACGTTCCTTGGTGTTTTTGTCAAAAATTATTTTGAAAATTTCAAGTCTAGGGTAATTTGGAAAATTTTGAAACCGAGGGTATTTTGGTAATTTTGACCTCGAGTATTTTGGTAATTTTTCACAAATCAGGGTAAATTTGTAAATTTAATAAATTAGGGGTATTTCAAAAGTTGTAAAACTTTGAGGGTTCTTTTCAAAAATTGTTCCTTTAAAAATGGGAATGTTGCAAAAATTTTGGAAATCAGGGTCATTTTGGTAATTTTGTAAGTTAGGGGCAATTTTGTAATTTTTCCAAAATCAAGGTATTTTGATATTTCACAAATTAGGGTTTTTGAATGTTTATAAAATAATAAAATTTTGGTAAAGCTATTGAGTAGTTGAACATTTTATAAACCAAGGGCATTTTGGTAATTTTACCACCAAGGGCATTTTTGTAATTTTCGCAAATCAGGAGTTTTTCAGAAAATGTTGTAAAAATAATTTTCTCAGATTTAAAAGAAAGTTTTAAAAGTTTGAAAAACTAGGGTTTGTTGTTTTGTTCTCTTTTTTTTTTTTTTTTAAACATGGCTAGTTCCCTTTCGGGTTTTAGTCATTATGTTTAGCCTATGACCGAGCCCTCTTGGTCAGAGTGAACCAAAGCTACGCACTAGGCAGGATTCGTGTGGAGAGGAGGTGAGTCACGCGGACTTCTTAAATACCAAGCTCCCACCGAAACCATTCCTAGACATGCGCATGAGGTTGCCACACCACCGAGCCTCCGAGTTAGGGTGAACCAAGCTACGCACTGTAGGATTCTGCAAGAGGAGGTGAGTCACTAGGACTGCTTAAATACTGTGCTCTTCCGGATCCAATCCTAGACATGCGCATGGGGTTACCACACCCTAGCTCAAATGACTTAGCCATAGGTTTGTTTAGTGCATTAAGTCTTATGTGTTTGTGTTTGGGTAGACTAGTCCTAGGGTTCAAGTTCCTATCATTCTATTCTACGCTCCATGCCTTTTCTACCCTTATACAGTTCATAAATCATAGAATCACACATAGAGTTGGGGTACTTACCGTGGATGTGGGTGGAGACTTAGGTGCCATGCCGTAAAACCCGCTTATTTTTCAAAGATAATCATTTGGCTCGCTTTGAAAACGTTTTGAGCCTTAGCCCACGTGCCGAGAGTTTAAAACGGCCTCGATACCAAGTGAAAAACCCCACACCCACCATACGAGAATGGACCGGATCCGTATGTTCCTAAAGTAAACCGGTTTCAAAGATTTTCACACTTAGAGAAAATTTGTAAAACTTTTAGAAAAAATGTTGTTGTGGATTGGGCTTAGATTGGAAACCCATTTAATTAATCTTGTAAATCCAATTTTTATTAAGGTGACAAAATAATCTTTAAGGTTTATAAAAAAAATATATCTCTTAAACTTTGGTCTTAAATAGTTCGCAACGTAATAGTTAAGAGTAAAGCAAAATAAGAAAATCCATCGGGCCTTATGGCCTTATTACATCAAGTAAAACTCAAAAATAAAATTAAAGGTACTAAAAAGAAATAAAGTCCAAATTACATAAAATCTTCAAATGAAACATGGCCACCTCAAGGTCTACCGTCCCATTTCATCCTTTGTTCATCACCGAAAATAGTTCCCACAATGGGTGAGTCAACAGACTCAATGTGCACACAAGACTAACATTCAACAAATCGTGCATACATGTTCATATTCATATAAAATAAATGATGATGATGCAACCCAAACCCAAGCCTATTTGTCCATCCGCTACACACCACGTGCACCGCCAATCACACCGTGGGACTACTAAGTCAACCTCCATCCGCTACACACCATCGAAGCAATCATTGCAATGACGTGCTCATCGCCTATATAATTTGTGTCATTAGACACCATATTCAAATAATGTAACCGGTTACCAAATTCGGATAATGTAACCGAGTTACCATATTCAAATTTTGTGACCGTAGTCACCATATTCCACAGTGAGACCAAGTCAACACCTTCTTCCCTTTCACATGGATCCCGAATGCCCCATAAATTTTATATCATGCATAACATACTTAATTCCACATTCATATATATATTTTCACATGTTATAAAATAACATATTTCATAATCCAATCAGAAGTAGGAAACGTACCTGAGTACTTTTGTACCACATTAGGGTACTTAGCCATATTCACATTCTTATGTATAATCATATAGTTAATATTTGCCATATAACGTATTGAAGGTTAGTATGGGTACACACCTGATTTGCTTAATAGATTCCTTGAAATCCCGAAGAACGATCTACCGATCTAGATCTTTAACTTCTATATTCAGCCAACCATTAAAACATATTAACAAACCTATTTGGCTTAAAAACCAAATCCTAGTAGGATTTGTATTACTTACTTTGTTGCCGAATTGAAAGATTGTAGATCAAATGCCGGAAATTGATAGTACTCCTTCCTTAAATCGGCTAGCCACTAAATCAGGTAATTATGTCAGTTTCTAACTTTTGAGTAAATGGAAAATAATACCAATATAACCTTAGGCCGATTGGATCTATGTACTTACCTTATAGTTTCCAAATCCCGAAAGTTTCCCTTGTCTTGAATATATGTCGAAATCGCTATAACTTCATGTCAGATTTATTTTAATATTGAGACATAATCAAAACCTTGACCGAATATTTATATGCCTTACCTTAGATCCTTGATCCTTATATTCGGTAATTGTAGAAACCTGAGAGATCCTTGTAGATTCAACCATGAACAAGAATAGGGATTAGGCCATTCTCTTTCGGCAAATAGAAAAGAAAGGAAATTGAATAGCTTAACCTTACCTTGATGCCTTTAATCGATTGCTTCCTTGCCTAGAGTCACAGAGATTCGGCTATGGAGTTTTAATCAGAGATCAAAAGAAAAGGGTTTTGGCTTAACAATGACAAAGGGGAGGAGAAGAAAAGATGGAGTTTTGCTTAGGAAAAATTTCGGCAGAGAGAAATAGGGGCTAGGGAATTTTCGGCACACTTAGGAAAAAGATGAGAGAATAGCCTAACTCTCCTCCTTTAGCCGAAATTATCAATAGGAGAGTCCCTTACTTGGCCACTACTCCTCATAAGTGATAATATTGTCTCTTTTATTTAAAATAAAAGTGTTTAATCCATCACTTATCTCCTCATTTATCTTATTAAAAGAAAATCCTTATTTATCACTTATTAATCATATATTTATGGAATTAAAACACCTCCTTTCTAGAAGGCTTGTGCCGTCCACCCTCTTGCTTATGGAAGCAAAAATAAAACCTTTATTATTTGCTTTCCAAGTGACTCGAACTCAGGCCCATTTCTCTTGTATATGGCGCCATTTCTCTAAGCCCTAAGTGACATCTTCAGCCACTTTTCCAAGCCTGCTTTGTGTGTCAAAATTCTCCAACTTTTTCTTTTAAGGCCCTCTTGCCCTTATTTCCTATTTTAAACTTTAAAATTTGACATTTCGCATCATTTCTAAGTTTCCTAAAATTTTCTATCGGCTCAGAACTTGCCATTTTTCTTACATTTCCAAGTTTCAGAAATGTTTACTTTCCATTTTGAATCATTTCCAAAATGTTCAGTTTCAAAATGTTCAAGTTTCCAAAATGTTGGGTTTCCAAAATGTTCAAGTTTCCAAAAATGTTCAGGTTTCCATTTTCATTTCCATTTCCATTTCTAGGTTTCCAAAAGTATCAAAAATTTATTCTTAGTGCTTAAACTTGTCATTTCATACAATTAAACTGAAAATGCATAGGCCCTTTTCAGGATGTTACATTGACTCAAGTGTGATGTGCTTAGGTAGAGGAGGAAGAGACCCTGTCTAAGATTAGGTCTAGCATAGTTAAGCAGAGTTGCTCTGAAACACCCCAAACCCGGTCCACAAGCCCGACCGGATCTGGCATGCTCCTTGAGTAAAACGTAGCTAAATCTCGTTTTGTCATGTTGGAAAAACTGATGATTTTGAAGAAAATAGATTTGTGTTGTGATAAATTTGAAAACCGTGTTGTTATTAAAGTTGGTATTAAAACGTTATTTCCATGTTTCAAAAATTACAAGTTAAAAGAAATGCCGAATTTTAGAGCTTATCATTAAGTTGAAAATCGTAGGTGTTTAGGTGTTAAAACATTTGAAGTTATTTTACGAAAAATTGTTAAACCATTTGTTTGATGTTGATCGTATCAGAATAAAAATCGAACCGCATGAATAAAATAGTTAAATAGTAATGGCCTTATTACAACAAATCAAAACTCGAAATAAATCCTAAAAACTTAGAAAGAATGTGATAAGTCTATTTATGAGAAAACCCGAAAATGCTGAGCTGAGCATGGCCGCCACTAAGTCCTTGCCGACCTGGGCCATTCACTGAGTATCACCTGCAAAATGTTAGCCCACAAAAGGTGAGTCAACAGACTCAGTGTGTAACAACCAACACAGACTCCCAAACGATTAAGGCTTATTAAATCACATATAACAAATATAAGCAATGATGCAACCCAAACCCACCTAGATATCCAACCTCTACACATCACCCGTACCTACCAATCACACCGTGGGGATTACTAAATTGACCCTCCATCCGCTACACACCATCGAAGGCAGTCATTGCAGTCAACTGCAATCGCCCTTATAATCGTGGCATAGCCACCAGATAATGTGACAGAGTCACGGATTCATAATATGTGACATAAGTCACTGGATAATGTGGTAAAAACCACCGGAACACTTCCCCTTTATCATTATCACCCATATGCCCATACAACATACATATTATTCAGATATCATGCAATGTACCTTACCCCAAAGTCATAACGACATCACACATATTCCATATCAATGTTTATTATATTATTAACTGAGAGTTAGGGGCAACGTACCTGAATGCACTGTACCATTGAATGGTACCCTTAGCCACATTTTTCATATTTCCATTAACAAATATTTAATACTAAAACTATTAATCTATCAAGAATTAGTGTAGGGCTACACACCTGGTTACTAATGCGATTACCGAATCCCGAAAATCCCAATCTAATGCACTAGATCCCCTTTCTTACATTCGGCCAACACTAAGATCATTAGCAAAGAGGCCATTCGGCCATACAAACAAATCCTGAAAGGTTAACGCACAACCATAATCCTTACCTAGATCGGCCACCGAATCCCGAAGATCTACCGAATCAGGTTGTAGTCCTCCCTAAAAACCATAGTTAGAATCGGCAACCCTCAATACGTAATATGGCCTTTGGCCGAATATTACAACTCCCTTACCTTGCTTGTTTAAATCCTGGAAACGTCACTTGCCTTTGGAAGTTGTTGAAATCCCTACATAACTTATGTTAGTTTCGGCTTAATGCGTAAAATCTACAAGAATGGCCCTTGGCCGAATGATATGTCTTGCTTACCTTGGATATCCAAAATCCCGAAAGATCTCCTTTAAACCGTCGGCTACAAGAATCTCGAAAGATCTCCTTCATGGTTCAGCCAAAAGAAAATAAGAGGGATTAGACTCCTAGATTTCGGCTAACCAAAAGAAAAAGAAAAAGAAACTGAATGGCAGTTAACCCCTACCACAATGTTGAGATCGATTGCACCCTTGCTTGGAAACACAGAGAAATTCGTCTTTTAGCAAAGGAGATAAGAAATGTGAAGCTTAAAGAGATTCGGCTATGGTGAAATTGAGAGAGAGGGTTTCGGCCTAAGCAAATTAAAAGAGAAGAAAAGGGAAAGAGGGGTCACACGATTCGGCTATGGCTTTCAATGATGATGGAATATTCGACCACAAGAAAAAGAAAAGATATAGGATTGAGGTTGAGAGAAAGAAAGAAAGAGTAGGAGGTGATTAGGAGATTTCGGCACACACCCCCTACTACAACCCCAAAATCGATTATGCATCTCCCAAAGTCCCACATTCGGCCACCTCTTCCTCTCTCATCCAAATCCCCCCTTTTCCTCCTACTTAGCCGAATCTTTAAGCTGTTGACCCAATCCACACTTCATCCATTCAGAGTCCTTGTGCCGTCCACCACTGCACCTCCTTGCCGAAAAATAAAAGCTCTAAAATGCCACCTGCGTTACTCGAACCTAGGCCCCTTCACACTCCCTGTGGTGTCACTCTCATGTGCTCTAAGTGGCGCCTCCCTTGCCACTTTACCAATTCAGTTCTTATGTCCTAAGCCACACACTAAACTCCTTAAGGCCTAGCTCCCTTAGTTCCCTTTTTAGGCTTAAAAATCCAATATTTTTCTAAGGCTTCTACCTACACTCCAAGGTTCTCGAAGCCCCTAAAACACATTCAAATCACACAAGCATGCTACCACATACATTTAAGTGAAAATGTATAACCCCTAAATCCCAGATATTACATGCTCGTGATAGGGTGACAAAAATCTGTCAAATTAGGGTCAAACCTAATATGGGAGTCCATAGATGGAGTTAATGCAATTCTAGGGGCTTTAATTAGAAAGAGATTTCAATTAATCAACCTAGGGTTAGACGTTAGTAGCCTCGAGAGAGGTATTAATATAAATTAGGGAATCCTACGGATCAAGTCAAGTGAATAAATCGTCTGGTTCAGAGTTAGATAACAAGTGAAGTCTAGGTGGATTTTTCCTCAGGTATTGTCTAAATCAATCAGTTTTCCCTCAAGTCCTTCCCTAAATTTCTTCTTTGTCTTATCACCTTTAGTTTAGTTGATTAGTTAATTTTAGATTAGATAAAAATTCCCTTAATTCGTAGGCTAAATAATAGAAAGAGAGTTAAAATTAGTACTTTTGGTTCCTTTGGGTTCGACAATTTGGTCTTGTCGCTAAGTATACTACTGTTCAATAGGTGAGCTTGCCTCCATCGTTGTCTTAGTTAGTTTCCAGGTTCGATCATTCTTTTTATAAATTTTTAAGACTCGACAGACACGATCAAGTTTTTGGCGCCGTTGCCGGGGAACTAAAATATTAAGAACGCTTAATTTTTATTACTTTAGCCATTTTTTATTATTACAATTTATTTTCATTATTATTTTTATTTGTTTTAACTTTGCTAATTTTCCCTTATTTTCTTTTGCTAGATAATTTTAGTTTATAGAGGAGATGGCATTGAATAATCATCAGTGGCAATTCATGAGGACAAAGCCTATTGAAGCAGCCAGTGTCTTCAACCTTGACGCGGTCACCATGTTATCAAATCAGGTAGAGATGATGAATAAAAAGATTGATGGCGTATGTAATTCTTTGCAGGTATATCCGGTAATATAGTACGATATGAATGAAAGAGGGGTGAACAACACAGAATATCTATCTTACAACCCTAGCATAGAGAACGAACAAGTCCACTATATGGGTAACTATTCTAGACCTCAAAATAATTTTTATAGTGATACTTATAATACAGGTTGGAGGTACCATCCCAAATTCTCGTGGGATGATCAAAGTAGTCAAAGACCGAAACTTCCTCTAGATTTTCAACAACCACCTCACCAACAGGAACAGGAGTCGAACCTTGAGGAGTTGCTGACAAAATTCATAGCAGTGTCGGAAACTCATTTCCAAAACACCGAAATAGCACTCAAAAATCAAGAAGCATCGTTTCAAGAGATCGAAACCCAATTAGGGCAACTTGCTAAGCTGATCTCAGAAAGACCACAAGGTATCTGGCCTAGCAACACTAAAACTAACCCTAGAGAGCAACCTCAAGCAATAACTACTCACGACAGTAAAGGGTTAGATGTACCAACATTGACGCAAGAGAATGTGGTAGAGGAAGGTAAGGTTAAGGTAAGCCATGATAAACCAAACCCGGTAATTACAGATTACCAACCACGTGTGTCATCCCCCAATGCGATAAAGAAAGACCACACGGAGGAACAATTCGGTAAATTTCTTAAACCTCCAAAGAAATTACATATTAACTTGTCGTTTCTTAAAGCTCTTTCACAGATGCCAGATCCTAGACCTCGTGTCGATAAAGAAGAAATTCATGAGTAACGAAGGCTTTTGATCGATGAACTAGATGAGTAGAAGACACACTTCAAAGAAAAACTAAAAATACATGAAGCAAAAATGAGGCAACTCCACGACAAACTTAACGATGAGACAACCCAGCTTAAGATAGGAGATCAGGTACTTAAAATCTTCCCAGATGGAACAGTCGAGGTAACTAATCCTAAATTCAGCACTTTTAGGGTAAACACTACTCGACTCAAACTATATATGAATAACCGAATTGATTGCATGATAAAAGATTTCCACCTCCTCAAACCACCATGATTGTGCGAATGAGAGGTGAGTCTAGCATAAGACTTTAAACGAGTGCTTCTTGGGAGGCAACCCGAGCACTAACCCTACTAATTAGTTTAGTTTTATTTATTTCCATGTTTAGGCACTGATTTCCATACTCATACGGTCTTGCACATGGCTGTGGCCATGCCTGTGTGGGTACCCCAGGTACGTAAAAGGGCGTGGCCATAGACGTGTAGCAGCAAGACAAAATTTTTCCCAAAACACGGGCTGCATCTCTAATTAAACCCCCTTCTTCCTTTTTCTTTTCTAGTTGTATTTCCTCTTTTATTTTCCATCATTTTATTTTTATTTTTATTTTTATTTTTATTTTTTATGTAACACACCAAACCCGATCTATGCGTTAAGACCTGATTTGACATGTCACACGAATTGAACATAGTATAGTCTTTTAAAGATTCAAAGAAAACAGATTTTCAAAAAAAAAAAATTTGTAAAGGTGTTTATTGAAGACCAAGGTTGATTGTTAAATCTAATAATTTAAGACGTAAAAATTTATAATTTAAAAAAAAACTAAGAAAAATTTATTTAATGTTCCGAGAATTTAAGAGAGTTCGAAGAAATTTTGAAAACAAAGATTTTAAAAGAATTGTTACAAAGAAACTTTCGAGTTAAAATATTTAAGAATGAAAACCCTTTTTTTTCATGTTTATTTACGGAAAACGTTTATTTCTATTTTAGAAAAATAAAATCCCACTTAAGTACTTTAAAGCATATCATAGAATCCATCCATAGGTAAAACATCCATAAAATTTATCCAGAGGCCTTATTACAACATAACTTAAATAGAAAATATTAAAGTACTTTAAAGAAATCTGAAATTTAAATAACCCATTATTCGTAGTATGGCCTCCACTGAGTCATCCCCAGCCCAAGCCTCCGTCACTGATCATTACCTGAGAAGGGTAAAGAAAATGGGGTGAGTTACTTAGAACTCAGTGTGTAACTCACTTACCATAGTCCACTGGGCCAAAACCATTTAAGCATTTATTTGGGCCTGAGCCCATTACAAATATAACAATTTAACATGTATAGAATGCATGTGATATGCAATTCCTAAAACCAAACCTAAATTTCCATCCGCTACACACTTGCTTGCACTAACCAAAGACGGTGTGGGGAGCTTTAGTCACCCACCTCGCCAACACACCAAACTGGGCATTAAGCCATATATCAAACTAGGCATAAAGTCATATATCAAACTGGGCATAAAGCTATATATCAAACTGGGCATAAAGCCATATATCAAACTGGGCATAAAGCCATATATCAAATCGTGGACAAGCCACCAGAATTTTGTAGCAAAGCTACCAGAACTTCTCTTCTTCAAAATCCCAACCCATGCAAAACATGTATGTAACATGCATAATAATCCATTCATATAATCATTCCAACATAAGGCCCATTATAAAAATTATTACTATCTGGCCCATATCACATTTTAGCCCATCTCACAATTTGGCCTATTTCATCTCATATCCCACTTGGCCAATTTATCAAATAACACATATTTCCCATTTATCAAATATCACATATGGCCCAAAATATCACATATGGCCCAAAATATCACTTATGGCCCAAAATATCACTTAATATCGTTTTAGCCCAATAAGGGCGAGTTCAAAAATTCTCACGATCTTAATATCGATTTCATGATCTTAACATTAAAGTGTTAATAATACGATATTTTCCGATTTCACCAACTTTTTATTTTTAATCCAACGTTTACTACGGTATAGTCATCTAACCCATGAGATACAGTGTGAGATTACACACGTGATTACGGTGAGCACTACACTTTCCTGATCGTCGACACGCAGAAATGTTATAACGCTCGATTAGAACACTTAACACTTAAAATAAATCTATTCTAAGATAAGCGATCTAGATTTTTACCCTCGAAATCTCTAACAACTACTATTTATCGGTTCTCCCCGGTTGACGGTTCACAACCCGGTGGAAAATCCCGGATCGTCAGTGCCTCACTACTACGAACAACCTCAAATAACTGATTTTCACCGGATAAGGGTCCACAACCTAGTGAAAAATCTCAAATTACCGAAACAGCCCTTCGCTTGAATCTAGAGGGAATAGCGAATCCGCCCCTCTTCTGATCACTATTCACCACCCTTTTTGACCCTATCTTGTTTGCCTCCAATGACACAAGAATATTAGTCCAACTATTATTTTAGAAATTAAGACGATTGGTTTAAAGAAGCGAAATCGGCTTACCACGAAATCCTGACGTTCAAAGGATAAAAATCAACCGATAGCGTCCCTAAAGTAACATTGATTAGTAAACCCCATCATTAATGAAATAATGAGTAATATGGAATCCTTGATAAAAACCCTTACCTTAAAACTTTGGACCGAACCTAGTGATTCACGATGATTTCGGACACTCCACTAAGTTTCTAAGATAGAGAAAAGATTCGATTGAGTCATGGTATGATGATGATATTGATCCAAAAAGACCATCCCACACCAACATGAAATTTTGGCACAAAGGAAAAGGGGAAAAAATAAAAATACTAAAGTATTATACTAGCCACTTACTGAGTGATCAAAGTGTGAGAAGAAAAGAATGAATTGATTTGAGAAGAAGATAAGTATGGTGAAAAATTCGGCTATGAAATAAAAGTATAAGACAATTAAGAGTTTCGATTTTGGTCATTTCAAGAATAGAAGATGAACAAAAAGAGAGATTTGAGGCTAGAGAGCATTTGGCAATGGAGGAAGAAAAGAAAAGAGAAAATGGCCTTCAAGGTTTCGGTGTTTTCGGCACTAGGGGAAATGACTTGAGAGAATAGGCAAATTAAGACCAAAATGGTCAAAATGGAATGACCAAAAGAAAAACAAAAGATGCTTACCTAATGCTCAATGTGCATTCGGCTAGGGAGAGGAAAGATGGAGAGAAAATACTTTTGAGAAAAACACAAAATGACCAAATGCCAAATGACCAACTAGCTACCAACCTTACCAAAGCCTTCAACAAAATCCGGTCACCCCCCAGCCCCTAAAACCGTCCAAATACATGGACACCAAGGTCAAAGTTTGGCCATTCCAAACTTTCTGTAACACCCTAAATTAGGGCTTGTATGAAATTTACTTATTTTTCCCATGTGTGTGTGCTTGAGAGATTTGTATGCCTGTTTGCCTGATATATTTAGAGGTCTAGTCATGACCCCGGACTAATTGGACTTAGGGCTAAAAATTTCTTTCTAAGTGTTTTAAAGAAGGGAGCTAGGTGAGATAGGGGTTAAGAAAATTTTAGAAAGGAACTTGACACAAAAAACTAATTGGCTAAGTGGTTCCATGCGCCACTTAGGTGCTAAGAAGGTGGCATCTAAGGGTGTTGCAAGGGAGGAGGTTCGAGTCTTGGGAGTTACAAGGGGGAGTGTTTTATTTTTGGGTTTTGTTGGCGTTAAATAAAAGGGGGCCAGGTAGGAAGGTCTTAAAAATTAAATGGTGTGGTTAAGGGGCATGAAAGATGTTTGGTGGAGTGGCTTGGGGTGCCACTTAAAGGCTTGGAGGTTGATGGCTGCAGGTCATAGGTTCGAGCTGCTGGAATGGATTTTTGGCTTTTTATTTTTGGGGTGATCGGCCTAGGGAGGTCTTATAAATAAATGAAGGGGGTTTTATGACATGAAAGTCAAATGGGAGGAATGGCATAGGGCGTTAGAAGAGAGGGCTGCGGTAGTGAGGTTCCAGGTTCAAACCAAAGTAGCAGCAATTGATTTTATTTTTTTGAAACCGGCGTGAATGGGAGAGGGGAGTGATGGCTGCATGTTGGACTCTTAATTGATGAGATAAAGCTTAATATTTTTGCACATATTCGGATGGAAGGGGGAGTTATTAGTAGTTTATCTGCTTTTAAATTGATGAGGAGTGGCTAGGAGATAAAGATGTAAGATAAACCTTGCTTAATTTTTGATAATTAAAGGCTGGAATTTATCACCAACAAGAAGGTGTTGGCCAGATATGGGACTCCTTGGGAGGGCCATCCACATTCGGTTTATCACTAAACAGAGGGGCCGAATTTCATAGGCAAAATTCTTTTCTTTTCTTCTCCAAATTGCTGCTGTCGAATTCTCCCTTGATTCTTAGCCAAAATTGTTCAAAAATTTCCAGCTTCTCTTGCTTCTTTTTAGCCGAACCTACCCCTCTTCTAATCAAAATTTCCAAACCTTTCCAGCTTGTGGTTAGCCGAATCCCCCTTAAAAGAAAAGGTGCTATTTTTGGTTCTTTTCTCTTCATTGAAGGTAGCCGAACCCCTAACATTACAAGTGGTGCCGACTAGTGGTGGTTAGAGGCTGAGATAGTTGTCAAGGTAAGGGGCGATACCTACTTTTAGGTTCAAGATTTATGGCCGAATGGCCTATGATTCTTATTAACTTGATTAAACCGATTGTAGGGAGGTCGTAACCGATTGAGAGGTCTTTCAGGATTTAAGGGGCGAATTAAGGCTTCGGGATTTGTTTGGAAATCAAATCCGTTCAAGGTAAGTCCGTAAAAGAGCCTTTGGTATGAATTTGGTTTGGCCGAATAGGCCTTTGGTATTAACATTGATAATTGGCAGAATATAGGGTCAAGATCTAGCGTCGTAGATCGGATCTTCAGGATCTAGGATTCGTGGTAGTATCAGGTGTGTAAAATTCACTACACACTTTATTAATAACATGACTTTATTGTTGCCTTGTTAATAATTTTGGTAGTGATTAGCTTGTGGCATAATCATGGCTTCCGGGTAAGTCCCCTAACTTGTGATCTATGATATATGATTGAATTGCCATCATATGCTGTTAAATAATATGTTGTTCATAAAGTATGATATATATGGGATTATGATATTGTTATGTAAGCATGATGATGGTGGGATTGATGAGAGGAGAGGGATGATTTTATGGAATGTCGCCAGTGGTTTTGACCACAAGATGGGTTGGCCCCATCAGATTATTTGTGACCTATGGTCATCAGTGGTTTTGACCACATCGATTGATAAATTGCGACTAAGTCCCAGTGGTTTGGTACCACCAGTGGTTTTGACCACACTTGATATATTGTGACCTATGGTCATCAGTGGTTTTGACCACACGATGGGTTGGCCCCATCATTTATTTTGTGACACTAGTCACCAATGGTTTTGACCACCAGTGGTTTTGACCACACGGGGTAGAAAAAGGAGTATGGATGGTTAGTTGGGTTGCATGTGCATGTTTATTAATAAATTGTGTATGAGTTGTATTTTCCAGGTGGGGGATTTACACACTGAGTCTTGGTGACTCACCCCTTCCCTTAACATTTTGCAGATGAGTAGATCGCGGAGATGGAGCCGGAGAGGACTCGAGGCGGCCATGCTTATCGTTGGATTTGATTTACTTTGCTATTGTCAAAATTATTTATTTCCTAAGTCTTTTTTTATTTTGGGATTGTAATAAGGCCGCTATTATTATTTTGGATGTTTGCTTTACTGTTTTATTTTACTTATGTTATGTTACAAACGAAGTTTTTAAATGTTAAGTGAACCGGTTAAAATTAACTTTTCAACCTTAATAAACTTCCGCGGGTTTTTAAAGATGTTACCATCGGGTAACAAAAATAAACCAAGTCAACTACAACTTTGATGATTTTAAAATGTACATGATCAAATGTTTCCAAAAGGGTTTATCAACTCAACTATGTTTATAAAAGCCCAACTGAGTTTTCAAACACCGTTTTAATACCTTAGCCACATTTTTAACAAGTTTTCACCAGACACTCAAAAGGTTTTCAAATTATTTTACTCCGTGACATACCAGATCCGGACAGGACTCATGGGCCGGGTTTTGGGGTGTTACACTTTCCAAAACAGATTCCTTATAATGTGCCTTGTGTTCCCCCTACATGCCTTATTCCTATTATTTCCTACCTTAATTTTGCACTTGCCTTTTCTTTTAGCCACCTTACCATAAAAAAATAAAGCCCAACCTACAATAATTGCTAGCTTGACCAACACTATGAAGATGTAAAGCAAGAAAAATAAAATTCTCATGCATAACAAGGGATTCGAACCTCCTCCCTCAAGCAACACTCATGGCGCCATAACCCCTTTACTACTTGCTCATCTTATGCTAACTTTTGCCACTTAATTTTCTTAAACATCAAGGTTACTTGTTCCACTTCAATAAAGTACTATTTACCAAAATTTATTCCAAAATTCAATTAAATCCCGAGCCTTCTCGAGACTATTAAAACACACACATTGAATCATTTCATTAGCTAAGCACCAAAATTATGCAACATATCGATTCTCAATTTTTTTTAGGATGTTACATTTTATTATTTTCTTCTTATTCTTTATGACATTTAGATTTAGCTCAGGATACAATAAAATTCGTCCGGCTACTTTGAGGATTCAAGTTCAAACGGCTCGAGGCACTCCCTACGTTTCTCTTCAACTCCATCGAAAATTCAAGAAGTTTCACTTCTCTCCCTATCTTTTGATTTTATCATTATATTTTTAGTTTATCTATCTTTGTACATTGAGATCAATGTAGATCTTAAGTGTGGGGGGTGAAAATTATTTAGAAAAAGTGCCTAACTTTTTGCATTATTCTCAAATCCCTGAATGATATTCTATCTTAAAGTAATTTTCTCATATCACTAATTAGAATGAAATTCTTATTGATTCATGATTTTTATTAATATGTTTTAGGTTAAGTCATTGATAATTGTGCAATGATGATTTAAACTTTAAGATACTAGAGAATCAAGTATGATGAGTCTATTTTCAAAAAATTATGTTAGGTTGTCTACCTGAATCTAAATTTTTACCTTGAGGTTTGAAATTTACGAGGTTGACATCAAAATACCCATAATTTTTGTGAGATTTTGAGCCTTTTAGAGCATATATTCTTTTCGTGCTCACTTTATTGATTATGAGTGTGTCAACATTGATTTGTTGTTCTAGAACTTGTTTCGATTATACATGTCGAGACCACACTATTGATTTGATATACAAAGATGATTAAGGCATTTAGGATTTAACCCACTTACTCCACTAAAAGCCTCCCCTCATAATTGACCCCTAGTGAACCCCTTTGATCCTAACAACCCTTTTTATTGACTCAACACACTAAAATTAACCCGAAATCCATCTTGTATTTATTATCACCATTCCTTTTTACTACCCTCTATCGAGACTTGTTTTGATCAGTTACCTAATTATATTATTTCAATGTTAAATTTGTATTACATTTTTTTTGGTATTTCATAAAAAAAATCAAAGTATACTCATTATTATCAAAGTATATTCATTATTAGTTATGTGATTAAGCGAGCCTATATGTTTAATTTCAACATCTTGAAGAAGAAGCTCGTATTATTAGTATTACAAGTTTTCAATTAATGTAATTATGCATGTTATTAGTTCATTTTTCTAGTTAGGTAATTTTTCAATCCAATCTCGTTCTAACCCTTTTAATTCATCCTTTTATCCACACAATTAACCTAAGCCCCGTTACAACCCTTTTTAAAGACCTTTTGATTTGTGTATCATCTCATTTTATAGTGGTGGAGATTTGATTTTCATGCAAGCCTATGGGATTAACTTTTCATGTTCGACTTATGAGTGCTTTAATTTTGAACCTTAAACACTTAGAGTGATTTGAGTGAATCTTAAGTGAGGATGTCAACCATTTTTGATTTTGAATTAAAGGTAATTATTCAGATAAAGGGAAAACACCTATGTTTTCGTGATATAAACTCATGACTTTGATTGGTTGAATCTTAAGGACTCTTTTAGTTAAATTATCCATGTATAAATTATCTATGAATTATGATGAAACATTATTGATGAATATTATGAATTGAGGGAGTTCGTTTTAGTTGTGAGTTGAGAATTTTGCTTGAGGACAAGCAAAAGCTTAAGTGTGGGGGTATTTGATAAATCATAATATAAACATATTTTAATCCCACATTTAGCAGATTTTTGGATGACTTATCCCTTTAATTATGAAAATAGGTGCTCATAATCCTTTGTTTTCATGTTTTATACTCAGTAGAGCACCGGAGGATGAAAAGAACGAGAAACGGGTCGAAAACGAAGAAAATGGGCCAAAGTATGAAATCCACACGGCCTGGGCCCAATACCATACGGTCATGCCCCGTAAGAAGAGTCGACCATAGCCTAGACCTCGAAAAACACGGTCGTGCCTCATCAACAGGTTCAAACACGGCCTGGCCCCGAAATACACGGGCGTGTGCCATGGGCGTGTCTCTACCGTAGATAAGAAGAATTCTATTCGGATTAGGGTACTTAGAGGCAAATAAACATATTCCAAAAGCCTATATAAAGACCCTAGAGGCCAACCTTTAGAGGGCGTTCAGCTAGGCCAAAAAGCCGAGCTAGAGCAGTTAAATTCAGGGATTTACTCGAAGAAAGCCAGTTGATTCATCTCAAGAAGCCGAAATCATACTCAAGACGGAGGAACTCTCCTTCAATTCCTTCAGGGGGTTTTAGGGTTTTCTTATGTTTTGCTTTATCTTCTCTTCTGAGATGTTTTCTTTTACAATTATGAACTAAACCCTCAGATACTTGAGGGGGATGAAACCTAAGATGGATCTTGTTATTGTTATCTGAGCTGTATGGTAAATACTTGATTTGTTCTTAACTATATGTTCTTAATTCTTGTTTTCATATTTCCGGGATATTGATTCAAGTGTGATGTGCTTAGGCAGAGGAGGAAGATACCCTGTCTAAGAGTAGATCTAGCATAGTTAAGTAGAGTTACTCACGCGCCTAGAGATAGGGTGACTAAAATCTACCGGATTAGGGTCAAACCTAATATAAGAGTCCATAGATCGAGTTAATGTAATTCTATGGGTTTTAATTAGAAAGAGATTTCAATTAATCAACCTAGGGTTAGACGTTAGTTGCTTCGAGAGAGGTATTAATATAAATTAGGGAATCCTACGGATCAAGTCAAGTGAATAAATTGTCTGGTTCAGAGTTAGATAACAAGTGAAGTCTTGGTGGATTCTTCCTCAGGTATTGTCTAAATCAATCGGTTTTCCCTCAAGTCCTTCCCCAAATTTCTTCTTTGTCTTAGCACCTTTATTTTAGTTGATTAGTTAATTTTAGATTAGATAAAAATTCCCTTAATTCGTAGGCTAAATAATAGAAAGAGAGTTAAAATTAGTACTTTTGGTTCCTTTGGGTTCGACAATTCAGTCTTGCCGCTAATTATACTACTGTTCGATAGGTGCGCTTACCTCCATCGTTATTTTAGTTAGGTTCCAGGTTCGATAGTTCTATTTATAAATTTTTAAGACTCGACAGACACGATCAAAATACACTCCCAGAACCCACTCAAACACTCCCTATTAACCCACTAAAACACAACTACTTAGCAGTTGTAACACCCCAAACCCGTCCTAGAAGTTAGGCCCGAATCTGGCATGTCACAAAAAAAAACTCGTTTGAAAATTTCAGCCTCTTTGTTAAAACCCAAAACACTTAAGCAAATGTTAACTACTTGAAAATGTAATTATCTTTTAAGAAAAACCTATTTGGTGGCGAAAACGTATTTGAAATAAATGATTTTCAAATAAGTGATGTTTAGAAACAGAGTTGCAGAAGTATTTTGAAATCGTTGCGGAAACGTACATAAAATACGAGTACTTTTGAGAGATTGATTGATGAGTCAACAATCAAGGTAGTGTACTTTAAAACCGTGACTTTTAAAAATATTGTTTGATAGTTCAAGAAAATAACTTCCGTGTTAAAATATTTATAAAGTTTGTTATGATATTCATTTATTAATCGATTTTGGAAAACTTTTATTTAAGTTTTTAGAAAAATTCTCATTTAAAACAAATTAGGCAAAATAATAAGTATATCAACCATAAAGCAAATAACAAAATACTCAGGAGGCCTTATTACAACTTAAACCAATATAGCAAAATAATAAAATAAACTAAAATAGAAATTTAAAATTTAATAACACCATTTCAAGTATGGCCTCCACAAGAGTCATCCATGGCCCAAGTCCACCTCACGGAGCATTACCTCTGTGGTTAAGAAAGAAGGGGGTGAGTTACAAGAACTCAATGTGAAATCCCCTTACCGTTGTTCACTGGGCCAAAATCTCATTAGGCAATTATTTGGGCCTAAGCCCACATACAATAATAATGTAATGAATATAACATGAATATGAAATACAATTCCCAAACCAAACCTAGTTTTCCATCCGCTACACACCACCCGTACCAACCAACACACCTGTGGGGAGCTTTAGTCACCCACCCCGCCAACACACCAAATGTAGGCATTAAGCCATTTATAACAGATTATTTGTGGACAAGCCACCAAAATAACAGAATTTACGTGGCATAGCTACCAGATAGATTGTGACAGAGTCACCAAATATGCGGCAGAGCCACCAAAATTATGTAGCAAAGCTACCAAAACTTCTCTACATCATTATCCCATCCCATGCAATTCATGTATATGCATCATACATATCAAATCATGATATTTACAAATATAATAACAATAATTAAAAATTCAAAAATTTATGACAAACAAATTGGCCCAATAACACTTTACAAAATCGGCCCATTAGAGCAATATATTAGATCATCCCATTTTATCACATATTCGTTCGGCCCATTTAATCACATATCAATTCAGCCCATTTAGTCATATATCAAATTGGCCCATTTAGTCACATATCAATTTGGCCCATTTAGTCACATATCAAATTGGCTCATATAGCAAAATATCAGATCAGCCCATATAACAAAATATCATATTGGCCCATTAATCAATATGTCCAATCAGCCCATAAGGCAATATGTCAATTCAGTCTATTAAGCAATATCGTATTTTGGCCCTTTAGGCTCATTTCGGTAATTCGATAATCTTACCCACTAAGGGTATTTCGGTAATTCGGCCCATAGGGGCATTTTCATAAATTGGTAATATTACCCACTAAGGGTAATTTGGTAATTTCGCAATCCAGACTTAACTACTAATTTGGGCATAAAAATTTAAACTGTCCATCTGCGTCGTAGTGACTAAATTGACTATAACTTGAGTTAGGAAACTCGAAATCTTAATTCGTAAATTTTCCTTGAAACTAGACTCATATATCTTCTTACTACAATTTTTCCAGAATTTTTGGCTTAACCGTTTAGTACAGTTTATTCCTTAAAGTTTCTCTTGTTTCACTGTCCAACGATTCTGACCTCTCCTTCCTTAATTTCAAATATCTCACTATACAGTTTTCATATACTGCTCCCACTTGTTTTTATTAAAAATAGCTCATAAGGAATCTATACATATAAATTATATGCAATAATTCACTTTGTACAATTTTATATGATTTTTCCAAGACAGATCAGGGAACCACAAAATCATTCAGAACAAGTCTCACTAAAATTAACATATCTCAGAATATAAAATTCCTTTTCCTTCTCTATTTCTTCTTTATCAAAATAGACATAGTAAGATTTTATTTGATATCTCATTCATTTTCTAATTCCATTTCTCCTATTTTTTGTGATTTTTCAAAAACACATCACTGTTTCTAACTGAAACTATTTTATTACAAAATATAATTACCACTACGATCATATGCACGTCCGAGTGATTACGGATGCCGATTTTTGGTTTTCTTCGGTATTTCGACCGATCCACAGATTATTTCATACAAAATTTTAGAGAAGTGTGAGATTACACACCATTTCAGATATGTATACGGAAGGTACGGGATTACACACCTTATTACGGAATCCATAACACGATACTCTTCGTGGCACCTAAAAGTACAATCGGTCAACAATTAGTCCAAACCCAATTTACAACTTCATCCAAGTATTGCGATTTATTAACAATCTATATCACTTACCAACAATCCGAGTCTCTTATTACAAGGGATAGATCGAGCGATTTAGTCCCTAAAAATATAATCGACTAGTTACAACCACTATCTCGTTAAGCAAAATAACCGGTCAACGAAAAGATCCAAAAAGAACCATGATGAATCCCTTACCTTAACGATATTGGTTCCGATTTCTAACGATTGTACAATGGCTACGGATGAGTCAAAGTTTCGGCCTTCCACTATAACTCGATTGACCAAACGAGTGAGTGTCAACACAAATGAGTAGAAATGATTAAAAGAAAGGAGAAGATGTATCAAGGTGTTTGAAGTGTTTCGGTCAACACCAAAAGAGATATGAACTAAAGAGAAATGTGAGTATTTCAGCAACAAGAAGAATGGTGAAAGATGGATTAAGGTTTCGGCACCTAAGGAAGAAGTGAAGAAAATATGCTCACTAATGGCTTGTAAATTCGGCACAAAGCAAAAGAATAAAAATAAAATGTTGAAATGGATCGCTTACCGATTGATCAAAGTATGAGTAGCAATATGGTTGAGAAGAAAATATGTATGAGATGAAAGATTTGGCTATAAAGAAATAGTGGACTCAATATTTGGCTATGGTGAAAAAAATATTAGAGGGGAAGTGATTCTTGAAAGATTTTGCAAAAAGAAAAGAAGAAGACGAAATAGAAAAATGATGGATTAGTTTCAGTTTTCAAGAAGGATGAGTGAACAAAAGAAATGGTCTCAAAGTTGGGGTACAATTGGCAAGAAGAAAGAAATGGAATTTGCACTCTCCATGTTGTGTAGATTCGGCAAGGAGAAGAAAAGGAGTTTGGGGAGAAAAGAAAAATGATACCAAATTGTCAATAAAGAATTGGCCAAAACAACCAAAATCTTACCAATTACCAATTACCATATTCGGCTAGGAGAGGGAGTTTTGAGAGAAAAAAAAATACAATGATGGTATTGGTATTTTGACCCAAAACTAACACTTTTGTTTTTACCAAAACATCAAGCACCAAATTGGCTATCATCCTAGCCCCAAGCCGTCCACATTCATCCCCCCTAGGATAAGAGTTTGGCCACCCAAACTTTCCAAAATACCACCCACGAAATAAGCCTCTTGTCCCCCCTTACTTACCTATTCCTTTTGATTCCTTTCGCTAACCTCAACCTTGCCTTATTCTTTTAGCCACCTTACCAAAAATAATGAAGTCCACCCTTGCCATAAATACTCCTTGACCGACACATTAAGGAAGGAAAGAAAAAAAATAAAAGTCACAGTGCAAACAAAGGGATTTGAACCTCTTCCCTCAAGGTAATACATGTGGCGCCATAACCTCTTTACTAATAGCTCACTTATGCTAACCATTTACTCATTTATTTCCATAAGCTTTGAGGTCACTTACTCTCTCTCCTTAATAGGCTTAAACACAAAATTTTTCCTATAGCCAAACTTGAACCCGAACCTTCCTAGGACCCCGTAAATTTCCAAAATCACCTTCCTAATAAGTCCAACTTGAAATAATGCCATTCTCTTGTTCTCAAAAATTTTTAAACACTCCTACGCCAAGGCCCATTGGGCCCAATTTCGGGATGTTACAACAGTCCAGTTTAATTTGAGCTCCACCACGCCTCAAACAAAAATTAGTTCCCCTGCTTGCGCAAGGACTCGAACACAGGACCTCCTACACACTAACACTCCGCTTAAGCACCAGACCAACAGGCCTATTCTGATATATTTTTACCAACAATCAAATAAAAGCCTACTGAACAAGAGTAAGGCCTAATTCATTTAAAATACCAAAATTTTTCCAAGCGAAGGCTTGACCTTGGGACCTCCCAAACACTCCTAGAACACATAACCACTAAAGCTGACAGATATTTGTGTCATATTTCACAATAACGAAATTAGAAATTTTGGGGCATTACATAATTACTCCCATGTCCACTCGTTAATCCCTTGTTAAGGGATTAGTTCTTCATGGATCTAATAAACATCATAAACTTGATTGAAAAGATAAACATAAAGAACATATCAAGTAAAGAATTTAAGAAGAATCCTGATATATTGACATAGCACGAACGATAATCTTCAAAGAGTCGATTGTTTCCACAAATTAGATTCTGCGAAGAACGAAATAGAAATGAAAGTAAAATTACAATGATAAAAGAATCCTAAGAAGAAAATAAAATGAAAGCCGTCTACTAAAACTTGAATAAAAAATTGTTTATGAATTGTTTAGAGTTGTCTATTTATAGGCTTAGGGTTGCCTGTCGTCCATTGACCTAATTCGACTGAAGTTTTTACATTAAAGTTTTTGTGCGAACCAAAATGCCATTGGCTCTTTATTTCCCCTTGTCATGCTGGTGTCGCAACACCCTCTTGCCTATGTCGTGACACTAATGGCAGTTTACAAGCATAGGCTGGATTGTAGGGTTTTATCGCGACACACTTTGTTCATGTCATGGCACTAAAGGAAGTTTGCTCCTTTTGAGTGCTCTTCTCATTATGTTGCAACATTGATACCCCGTGTTATAACATCGGGGTCAGTCTCGTGTTCTTATGCCTCTGAATGATGTCCTACACACTTACGAAATACGTTAGCCTTCCTTTAGGCCTATTTTGGCCCCTAAGGTCATATAAATGGCTCAAATCACATTTTTTATTATTTATGAACTAAAATTAAAAACTAAGCAAGAACATAACTAAATTACTTTTATACGAGCTCTTCAAGTACGGAAAATAGTTTAATTTGTTACAACGAATTGCAGCAGATCAAAATCTAGGAACGACAAGGATCCGTCTATCCAAAAACATAGGTACAAATTCAGTTAAGGGTTTATTGCTATAAAATATCACAATTCGGCTCGATTTTCAAAATTTTTATTTTCCATTGTGCAAGAAAATTGTTTTCGAATTGGATTTTTCCAACAGTATTTCTATGATTCAAGCCAAAACAATTACAAATTTAAAGCATGTGAATACATTCAATTTCAATTCACATTATAACCAATTCACATAAACCTTTATGCAAATAATTTCCAATACAACATAACATACCTGATCGTGTCAAACAGTAGAGTTTTAATATTTATAAAGAATGATCGAACTTGTAAACTAACTATGACAATGATTGAGGCAAGTGCACCTATCGATCAATAGTATAGTTTAGGCAAGATTATTTTATCGAACCCAAAGGAACCTAAAAGTACTACTACTCACTTTCTTTCTATTATTTAGCCTAAAATATGGAGTGATTGGTTTATTAAACTAATGAAAAACTAAACTAGATGCAAAGACAAAAGAATGAAACTTTGGGAAAAAATTGTGGAAAAACTCAGTTGATTTTAGACGATACCCTCAGGAAGAATCCACCTATGACTTCTCTTGTTATCTAACTTTTAATTCATATGACTTCTTTACTTAGCTTGATCCGTGAGACTCTCTAACCTATATTAAACCCTCTCTCGAGGAAAATAACGTCTAACCTTAGGTTAATTAGTGGAACTCTCGTTCTTTTATAATAACCCCCTAAGGAAGCAGTAAATCGATCAATGGACTCCCACATTAGGCTTTACCCTAACCCGGTAAAATCTCGTCACCCTCTCTCTAGGCATGCGATCAACTCCGCTTAATTATGCTAGATCTACTTTAGGCAGGGTCTATTCCTCCTCCACCTAAGCACATCATATTAAATTAAGCAACATAATTAAGAATAAACTAAGTACTTATCATATAATTTAGAAATCAAATAACAAAATCCATCATAGGTTTCATCCCCTTCAGGTATCTGAAGGGTTTTAGTTCATAACAAAATAAGAAAACATCTCAAGAGAAAACATAAAACAAAACATAAGAAATCCCTAAAACCCCTTGAAGGAATTGAAGAGGAGATCCTTTGTCTTGAGTAGAACTTTGGCTTCTTGAGATGGATCAACTGGCTATCTTCGAGTAATTCCCTGAATAAAAGCTCTGGCAGAAAAGTATGCCTAAAACTTCCTTTTGTTTCAGCTTGCCGAACTCCCCTTCTTTTAGTTGCTACCTTGGGTGTTTTATATAGGCTTTGAGATGCTTTACTTGGCTCCTAAGTATCCTAATTCAAGTAAAATTCTTCCTAGGATGTTTAAGTAGACTTAGGAGTATGTTCCTTTGGCTTCAAACATCCAATTCGAGTGAAATTGCTCATTCCCGTGGCAAGGGCACGCCCATGGTACACGCCCGTGTAAATCGTCTTCAGGCCGTGTCTCGATTCTATCGATTGGGGCACAGCCGTGTAAATCGTGGTATGGCCATGTGAAGTAATTTGACGAGGCACGGCCGTGTGGCTTGAAGTCCAGGCCGTGTCAATTTCTTAGGTTGGCCCAAATTGGTCCATTTTAAGCCCATTTCTTATTCTTTTCGTCCTCGGGTGCTTTCCTGAGTATAAACATGAAAAGAAAGGATTAAAAGCACCTTTTTACATAAATCAAGGGCTAAATCATCCAAAATCATATTAAATTTGGGGTTAAAATATGTTATTTTACGGTTTATCAAATACCCCCACACTTAAGCTTTTGCTTGTCCTCAAGCAAAATTCTCAACTTACAATTAAAATGAACTTTTCATAATTCATAATTCCTATCGACAATGTCTCATCATAATTCATAGATAATTTGTACATGGATAATTTAAATCAAAGAGCCCTAAAGATTCAATCAAGATAAGTCATACATTTGTAGTACGAAAACATAGGTGCCTCCCCTTATCTGAATAATTACATTTAATTCAAAACCGACAAGGATTGACATCCTCACTAAAGGTTCACTCAAATCACTCAAAGTGTTTAAGGTTCAAGAATAAGCACTCATAAGTCAAACCTAAAAAGTTAATCCCATAGGCTTGCCTGAAAATCAAATCTCCACCACTGTATATGAGATGATACACAGAACAAAAGGTCTTTATCAGGGTTGTAACGGGGCTAAGGTTAAAGGGTGTGGATAAAGGCTGAATTAGAAGGTTACAATCGAGATCGAATTGACAAATTACCTAACTAAAAATAATGAACTAGAAAATAAATGATTACATCAATTGAAACTTTAAACTAATAATAATACGAGCTTTTTTTTTCCTTTGATAATTGAAATTTAAATGCACAAGCTCACTTTTTATACTACTAATACTGAATATACTTAGATTTTTTCGATGTTTGTTTGTTTGTTTTTTTTTTCAGAACAAACTAAAGTAAATACATAATAAAGAAAGACTTTATCAACTGAAATAAACTAATTAAGTAACTGATCAAGTCAATTCTCGATGGAAGGATAGTCAAAAGAATGATAACAAATTCAAAGGGTTTTTGGGTTAATATTAGCGGGTAAATCAATAAAAAGGGTTGTTAGGATTAAAAAGGGTTCACTAGGGGTTAATTATGTAGGTAGGCTTTTAGTGGTGTGAATGGGTTAAAACCTAGGTGCCTTTATCATCTCAGTATATCAAATCATAGATGTGGTCTCAACATGTATAAACGAGGCAAGTTCTAGAATAACAGTTCAAAGTTGACACACTCATAATCAATAAAGTGAGCAAGAAAGAGAATATATGCTCTATAAGGCTCAAAATCTCACAAAAATTATGGGTGTTTTTGACATCAATCCCTGTAAATTTCAAACTTCAAAGTAATACTCAAATTCAGTTCAACGACCTAATAATTTTTAATTTTTAGAAAGTAGACTTATCATGTTCGATTCTCTAGTATCCTTCAAATTTAATCATCAATGCACAATTAAATATGACTTACTCTAAAACATATCAATACAAATCATAAATCAACTGAAATTTCATCCTAATTAGTAATATGAGAAAAATACTTGAAAACAGGACTAAATTCAGGATTTGAGAATAATGCAAAAAGTCAGGTACTTTTACCCCCCCCACACTTAAGATGTACATTGCCCTCAATGTATAAAGATAGATAAACAATTATGTAATAATAAAATCAAAAGAGAAGGGGAGAAGTAACACTTCCTGAATTTTTGGATGAAGCCTATGAAAAGAGACCGGATAAGATTGGAGGTGAACGTGGGGAAGCGTCTTGAACCGTTTGAAATTGAATCCTCGAAGTAGCCGGCTTGGTTTTATTGTACCCTAAGCTAAATCTAAATTCCGTTGAGAGAAAGGAGAAAATAATAAAGGGAGTAAAAATAAAAATAAAAATAAAAATAAAAATATGAATAAAAGTAAATAATTAAATAGAGATAAGGTCCACGCTCATGTGCCTAGTCGTGGTGTCCACACGGCCACGGCCACGGCCGTGTGCAAGGCCGTGTGGGTATGGAAACCTATGCCTAAATACGAAAAGAAATAAAACCAAACTAATTAGTACGGTTAGTACTCGGGTTGCCTCCCGAGAAGCACTCGTTTAAAGTCTTGAGCTAGACTTACCTGTTGTATGCACAATCATGGTGGTTTGTGAAACACCCCAAACTCGGCCCACAGGCCCTGACCGGATCTGGTATGCTTCTAGAGAAAACTATTCAAAACTGATTTGGACTTTGCCAAAGTCTTGTGTGTTTTTGAAGAACCATTGATTTGGGTTGGGTTCAAAATTAAAACCCGTGTTGATTAGGTGTCAAAACATTTAATATTTATATTCAAGAAAAATTGACTTTATCTTTAAATTAATAATAATCGTAAAATAATTAAAAATGCATGCATAAACAGTTTCATTCTAGTGGCCTTATTACATCAAAACAATTCCCGTAATAAATTCAAAACTTGAAAATTTAAAACTAAATAAAAAAATATAACAATCTCTGAATTGAGCATGGCCACCCCTGAGCTTCTCCCGACCCGGTCCATTACTGAGTGTCACCTGAAAAATAATCCCACAAAGGGGTGAGTCAAACAGACTCAATGTGTACAACCAACACGAGTCTCAATTAATTCAGGCATGTCAAATCATACATAATAAACACATATAAACCATGATGCAAACCCGAACCCAAACCTAGATAGACATCCGCTACACATCACCTGTACCAACCATCACACCGTGGGGACTACTAAATCAACCCTCTATCCGCTACACACCATCGAAGGTAGTCGCTGCAGTCGACGTGCTCATCGCCCTTATAAAATTCGTGGCATAGCCACCAGATAATGTGACAGAGTCACCAGATTCATAATACGTGACATAAGTCACCACATTCAGATATTGTGACATAAGTCACCACATTCAGATATTGTGGTATAAAACCACCAAATCACTTCCCCTTTACATATCACCCATATGCCCCATGTCATACAATTATGCATTAACCATGTCATATTCCTTATCCACATTCTTATAATTTCACATATATGCCATAACAAATCTTATCATACCCATAGTAGGAGTGGGTAAACGTACCTGGGTACTTTGTACCATTGCATGGTACTTATAGCCACATCTTACATATTCTTATTAACACATTTATTAAAACAAAACCGTAAATTTATTAAGACTTAGTGTGGGGTACACACCTGATTTACTTAATGAACTCACTGAAATCCTGGAAATCCGATCTAATCCTCTAGATCTCAAGTTCCTACATTCGGCCAACACTTAGTATTTTAGCATAAGCCTATTCGGCTATATAACCAAATCCTAAAGGACACGTAACCGAAATCTCACCTTGCTTGCCGATTTGACTACTAATCAAATCCTGAAAACTTTATGAGGACCCTTCTTGCAATCGGCTAGACACTAAACCACAGAACTAATTAGTTTTGGCTTTTAAACGAAGTAAGACATAGATCTAAGTCGCTAAGTATGGTCTTAGCCGAATGTCAGATTCACTTACCTTGCGGATCTAAATCCCGAATTAGCTTCTGGTATTTGCTGGAATCCCTACAGGTAAATGTTAGATCCAATTCAAACATTTAATTTCAATAGATGGCCCTTGACCGAACATACACATGACTTACCTTAGATCCTTAAAATCTCGAAGAAAGACCTCCCCTAGAAATCGGCTATACTAGAAATCCCGAAATTCTCCTTCAAAGATTCGGCCAAAGATCATTAATGGTATTAGAGTTTTGATTTCAGCTTTAAGGAAAAGGAATAATATGACAACAATCAAATCCTTACCCTTAGTGTTGTAGTCGACTGCACACCTGCTTGACACCACAGAAGGATTCGGCTATAGGCTAAATGTTGATCAACAAGTTTCGGCTTTTGAGATTTTAAAGAACCAATCGTCTAGGAGTCTCTTGAGTATTCGACTTTTGATTGGGTTGAAGAAAGAAGAAGAGAAAAGGGTTGAGCAATTCGGCAATGAGGATTCGGCTATCACAAAGAGTATTTCAGCTTTTGGGAATCAAAAAGGAAAAGAGATGAGAGTGTATGAGGCCTAGAAAGAATCGGCTATGGTGATCTTTAGAGAGGGTTTCGGCTAGAATAAAAGAAAAAGAAAAGAAGGGTGTTGGCTTTGGAGAGAAAAAGAAAATGAAAAAGAGACTAAATTGCTTAATGAAATTTGGCTATCCCCCTCCTTACTAAACTTGGCCGAATATCACATCAAAGGAGTCCCTAGGCCGGCCAACTCTTTCTCTCTCCATTCAATCCCCCTTTTTACTCCACCTTAGCCGAATCTTTAAGTCTTTAACTTGATCTTCACTTCATCTTTCAAGTGTCCCTGTGCCGTCTACTTCCTCTCCTCCTTGCAGCAAAATAAAAGCTCCCTTTTTTCTTCCCTTGTGACTCGAACCTAGGCCTTGCACCCATGCTTGTGGTGTCACTTACTAAGGCCCTAAGTGGCACCTCCAAGCCACTTAAACAAGCCCAATTTAGTGTCTTATTTCCCCTACTAATTTTCTTAAGGCTTTTTTGGTTTAGCTTCCTCTTTTAAACTAAAAATCGAATAATTTCTAAGACATTTACTACACTTTAAAGTTTCCAAAATTGATGCCACACAATTCAGAACACATAGACATGCTTTCACACATACTTAAGCAAAAATGCATAGGCCATCAATACCGGATATTACAGTTCTACCCCTCTTAAAATAATTTCGACCTCGAAATTACTTGGCTAGAATAGGTGGGGGTATTGCTGTCACATTGCTTCTTCTTGCTCCCAAGAAGCTTCTTTCGATCCATGGTTATGCCACAACACTTTGACCAGAGGGACCGACTTCCTCCGAAGCACCTTCACATCTTGTTCTAGAATCTGAATCGGCTCTTCCTCATAAGACAGATCTGGTCTCAGCTCCACCTCTTCAACCAGAACTACGTGAGATGGATCTGATCGATATCGATGTAGCATAGAGACATGGAATACGTCGTGCATCTGTTGTAACTCCAAAGGCAACTCCAACTGGTACGCCACCATTCCAATTCGCTTCAACACCCGATAAGGTCCTATAAATCTAGGACTTAACTTCCCTTTTCGACCAAATCTCATCACCTTCTTCCAAGGTGAAACTTTGAGAAACACTTGATCTCCCACAGCAAATTTGATCTCCTTCCGTTTGAGATCTGCATATGACTTTTGTCTATCGGATGCTTCCTTCAACCGAGCTCGAATTACCTTAACCTTCTCCTCAGATTCTGCCACAATCTCTGGACCTAAAACCTGACGTTCCCCTAATTCCGTCCAACACATAGGAGTACAACACTTCTGTCCATACAACGCTTCATACGGTGCCATCCGAATACTTTCCTGATAGCTGTTGTTGTACGCAAATTCCGCTAGAGGCAAATGTTCTTCCCAACTTCCTCTGAAGTCTATCACACAGCCTCTTAACATATCCTCTAGCACTTGGATCACTCGTTCAGACTAGCCGTCCGACTGTGGATGAAAAGCCGTACTGAAATCCAATCTAGTGCCTAAAGCCTGATGTAGAGCTTTCTAAAACTGAGACGTGAACCTCATATCCCTATCCGAGATAATCGACACCGGCACCCCGTGCAACCTTACAATCTCCGTTACATACAACCTTGCTAACTTTTGTAGGGAGTAGTCAACCCGCACTGGAATAAAATGCGCAGACTTTGTCAGCCGATCCACTATCACCTATACCGAGTCCTTTTTAGTAGGCGTAACGGGAAGCCCACTAACAAAGTCCATGGTAATTCTCTCCCACTTCCACTGCGAAATCTTAATCGGCTGAAGCAATCCTGACAGAACTTGGTGTTCAGCCTTAACTTGCTGACACGTTAAGCACTTGCCAATAAATTCAGTCACTTCCCACTTAAGACCAGGCCACCAAAACTATTCCCTTAGATCCTTATACATCTTACTGCCTCCAGGATGCATAGCATAAGGGCTACTATACGATTCCCGAAGAATTCTCTGCCTAAGTTCTTCATTCTTCGGCATACAGACCTTACCCTTGAAGCACAATACTCCCTCGTCATTAATACCATAATCTTCTAACTCCCCATTTTGCACTTGTTACAACTTAACACTTAGATCTTTATCCATTAACTGACTTTCCTTCACCTCATTCAACCATGTCGGTTTGACTTGCAACTCTGCCAGCAGACTTCCATCATCATACAAGCTCAGATGTGCGACCATCACCCTCAGATCCGACATAACTTTTCGACTTAGGGCATCTGCCACCACATTTACCTTGCCCGGGTGATACTCTATAGAACAATCGTAGTCTTTCAATAATTCCACCCACCTTCGCTGTCTCAGATTCAACTCCTTCTGAGTCAGCAGATACTTAAGACTCTTGTGGTCTGTGTAGATTACGGACTTCTCTCCATATAAGTAATGCCTCCACACTTTAAGAGCAAAGACCACTGCCGTCAATTTCAAGTCATGCGTCGGGTAGTTAACCTCGTGTGGCCTTAGTTGTTGAGACGCATAAGCAACTACCTTCCCGTCTTGCATAAGGACACCTCCCAATCCTGTATGGGAAGCATCACAATACACCACAAAATCTTTCCCTGCCTCAGGCTGAATCAAAACTGGAGCTTCGGTCAAGACTCTCTTAAGCTTTTCAAAGCTCTCCTGTTGCTTATCAGTCCATATGAAAGGTACCTCCTTCTTTAATAACTTTGTCAAAGATGCGGCTATTGATGAGAACCCTTCCACGAACCTTCTATAATAGCCTGCCAATCCCAAGAAACTCCAAACTTTTGCCACAGATTTAGGGGGTTTCCAATCCAAAACTGCCTCAATCTTCCAAGGATTCACCCTTATCCCTTCAGCAGATACCACATGTCCTAAAAACGTAACCTCCTTAAGCCAAAATTCACACTTGCTGAATTTGGCGTAGAGCTTCTTCTCCCTCAACACTTACAACACAACTTGGAGGTGCTCATCGTGTTCTTCTTCAGACTTCGAATACACCAAGATATCGTCTATGAACACAATAACAAACCGGTCCAGATAGGGTTGGAAAACCCAGTTCATCATGTCCATAAATGCAGCTGGGGAGTTTGACAATTCGAACGGCATTACCAAGAACTCATAATGCCCGTACCTTGTTCGAAAAGCCGCCTTATGGATATCAGCCTCCTTCACCTTAAGTGGATGATATCCAGACCTTAGATCTATCTTCGAGAATACTGCGGCCCCCTTAAGCTGATCGAACAAGTCATCTATTCTTGGCAATGGATACTTGTTCTTGATGGTCAGCTTATTCAACTGACGATAATCTATGCACATGCGCATAGTTCCGTCCTTCTTCTTCACAAACAAGACCGATGCTCCCCATAGAGACACACTGGGTCGAATAAATCCACGGTCTAGCAATTCTTGGATTTGAGCCTTGAGCTCAACCAACTCTTTTGGTGCCATTCTGTATGGGGCGATTGACATAGGAGCTATTCCCGGCAGCAAATCAATTTTGAACTCCACTTCCCTATCTGAGGGTATTCGGTTAATTCCTCCGGAAAGACATCCACAAACTCTCTTACCGTTCTAACTCCACTAACTCCCCCTTCGTTCATATCCAAAGCACTAACGAAAGCCAGAAATGCCCTACACCCCTTCCGAACCATCTTATCCGCCTTTAAAGCTGAAACTACGTTAGATAGGTAGTTCCTTCTTTCCCCTATCATAATTACCGCCTTAACCTCTGACGTCCTTAACTCCATTCTCTTAGCTGCACAATCCAATCCAGCCCGATCCTCTACTAGCCAGTCCATGCCAAGTATAAGATCAAATTCTCCGAAGGGTAATTCCATTAAGTCGGCAGGAAATACCACTCCCTGAAGCTCTAAAGGTACACTCCGAAACATCTTATTCACCACTACAGTTTGGCCTAATGGGCTTACTACAGTCATCTCCCTATTAGATAGTTCAGAGGCTATTCCTAGAGTTTCAACTACTCTACATGCAACATAGGAATGGGTCGAGCCCACATCAATCAAAGCAACATAAGGCTTGCCAAAAATAAGGAACGTACCGGTTATGACGTCCGTTGCGTCTCCGTCCTCCCTCCAATGAATCGCATAAACTAAACTCGACTGTCTGGCCTCCGTGTTACCAACACCTCGGCCCAGTGTTTCTCGTCCTCTACCAGTACCATTACCCCTGCCAGCCGAACCACGGCCTCGCGGTGGCTGCTGCCCTCCTCTTCCAGCCTGGTTAGGACCTTGGCTTACTGGTCGACCCCTTTCTGTTCTCGTAGGACAATCTTTAATCATGTGGTCCTTGGACCCACACTTAAAACATCCTTCCATTTTCTTCCAACACTCGCCTAAGTGCATCTTCCCACACTGAGCACAAGTGCAGTGTGCCCTCCTCACACACGCCCCGACACTGGCGGCCCATCAACTCTAGGCCTCTTTTGAACATTCCCAGATGGCCCTGATGATCCAAATCCTCTTTTCTACCTATTCCAATTGGTGTTCTACCTTACAGAATCCTTGATACCCTCAGCTACCTTAGCCTTCTCCACCAACACAGCAAACTTTCGCTCTTGTTGTGGAGCTATCAACAGTCTCAAGTCATCCCTCAATCCGTCCTCAAACCGGACACATCGTTCATGCTCTGTAGCCACTATCCCTCGAACATATCGACTTAACCTTAGAAATTTAGCCTCGTACTCCACTACGGACTTGTCCCTTGAACCAGCCCCAGAAATGCCTTCCTCTGCGCATCAATGTAATGAGTGCCAACATACTTCTTCTGGTATGCCGCCTTAACATATTCCCAAGTAAGTTCCTCAGCTGTAGCACCATCCCAAACCGTGAGCCACCATTGATATGACGCATCGCGGAGAAGCGACACCAAACCTTTTAGTTTTTCCTCGGTAGTTAAATCGAGCTCATCCATAATCCGCTCAGTCGCTTCCAACCAATACTTAGCGGTACTGGGTGCCACACCAGATACACCACGAAACACCTCAGCTCCGTTAGCTTGGAGTCGCTCTAGTACCGACTTTCGAGCTCCCATGCCTTCATCTGCTCCAGTCACCCTTTCCAAAACCCACAGCATCGCCTGTGACACTGCGTCATCCCCCGTCTGATCCTGATATTCCACATCAGCGGCTGGTGGTGGTGGTGGCATTTTATTTTCGGACCCTTGTCCTGACCTAACGGGCTCTGACACAGTCATTCGGCCTTTACCACGGCCTCGCACGTTACGACCACATCCCCTAGAGTTCATGCTTCCGAATCGCATTTATCTGATTAAAGAATTTTATGAATTAGTTTTGTTCCACTGATTTATCACGAACAGTTTTATGTTTAATAGTTCTAGGAAGTAGTTCTTTCGATTTCATACACACACAGTCTCAATTCATTCATTCAATCACATTTATGAACTTGCGTTCATTACAGAGAAATGTTGTAGTTATCGTTGTTTGTTGTTTTCCACTACCCAGGGGTATTTTCGTAATTTTATCCTATAGGGGTATTTTGGTAATTTTTCAATTTAGGGTATTTGAAAATTTCACAAGGTAGAGATTTTGGCATTTTTTATAAAATTGAAATACTTGGTAAGAAAATTTCAAGGGTAAAATGGTAATTCATACACTAAGGGTATTTTTATAATTTTAAGAGCCAGGGGCATTTCGGTAATTTTTCACAAAATATGGTTTCTGGTGGCTTTTCAAAACAAGGGTATTTTTAAAGATTTCTAATTTGAAGGTACTTCGGTAATTTTCCTCACTGAGGGTATTTTGGTCATTTATACAAAGTTAGGGGTAATTTGGTCATTTTGCAAATCGGGGTAATTTTAAGTAAATTTTCCAAGTCGAGGTATCTTAATATTTTGTAAAAATAGGGTTTTGGATATTTGTAAGGTAAGAGAATCTTGATAAAAGCGTGGGTAGTATGGAAATTTTATGAACCAAGGGCATTTTAGTAATTTTTCCAACTAGGGTATTTAGGTCATTTTAGTAAATCGAGAATATTTTGGAATTTTTTCAAAATAGTTTTCCTACACATCAAAGGGTAATTTGGTGATTTTAAAACTAGAGTTTTATAAAAATATGGCTAGTCCCTTTCGGGTTTTAGTTATTGGATTTAGCTTTGTGGTCGAGTCCTCTTAGTTAGGGTGAACAGATTACTACGCACTGTAGGATTCGAGTGGAGAGGAGGTGAGTCACTAGGACTGCTTAAATACCAAGCTCCCACCAAAACCAATCCTAGACATGTGCATGATGGTTGCCACACCCTAACTCGACGACTTAGACACAAGTTTGTTTAATTGGGCATTAATGTTTTATGTAATTCTCATGTTGGGGTAAACTAGTCTTAGGGTTTAATTCCTAGTCCACTAATCTACGTCCCTATATATTCCCACATACAATTCACAAAAGAGTTAGGAGTACTTACCTGGTGGACTTCGGGCCGGAGACTCAGGTGCCATGCCAGAAAAACCTGCTCATTTCTTAATAAAATCCAATTTCAAAAGGAAGAAAATGTTTTGGGCCCAAAAAGCCGTCAAGGCTAAGTTTTGAACCGGGCTCTGATACCAAAATGAAATACCCCAAACCCAGCCCACAGGCCCTAACCGGATCTGGTATGCTTCTAGAGAAAACTATTCAAAACTGATTTGGACTTTGCCAAAGTCTTGTGTGTTTTTGAAGAACCATTGATTTGGGTTGGGTTCAAAATTAAAACCCGTGTTGATTAGGTGTCAAAACATTTAATATTTATATTCAAGAAAAATTGACTTTATCTTTAAATTAATAATAATTGTAAAATAATTAAAAATGCATGCATAAACAGTTTCATTCTAGTGGCCTTATTACATCAAAACAGTTCCCGTAATAAATCCAAAACTTGAAAATTTAAAACTAAATAAAAAATATAACAATCTCTGAATTGAGCATGGCCACCCCTGAGCTTCTTCTGACCCAGTCCATTACTGAGTGTCACCTGAAAAATAATCCCACAAAGGGGTGAGTCAAACAGACTCAATGTGTACAACCAACACGAGTCTCAATTAATTCAGGCATGTCAAATCATACATAATAAACACATATAAACCATGATGCAAACCTGAACCCAAACCTATATAGCCATCCGCCACACATCACCCGTACCAACCATCACACCATGGTGACTACTAAGTCAACCCTCCATCCGCTACACACCATCGAAGGCAGTCGCTGCAGTCGACGTGCTCATCGCCCTTATAAAATTCGTGGCATAGCCACCAGATAATGTGACAGAGTCACCAAATTCATAATACGTGACATAAGTCACCACATTCAGATATTATAACATAAGTCACCACATTCAGATATTGTGGTATAAAACCACCAAATCACTTCCCCTTTACATATCACCCATATGCTCCATGTCATACAATTATGCATTAACCATGTCATATTCCTTATCCACATTCTTATAATTTCACATATATGCCATAACAAATCTTATCATACCCATAGTAGGAGTGGGTAAACGTACTTGGGTACTTTGTACCATTGCATGGTACTCATAGCCACATCTTACATATTCTTATTAACATATTTATTAAAACATAACCGTAAATTTATTAAGGCTTAGTGTGGGGTACACACCTGATTTACTTAATGAACTCACTGAAATCCCGAAAATCATATCTAATCCTCTAAATCTCAAGTTCCTACATTCGGCCAACACTTAATATTTTAGCATAAGCCTATTCGGCTATACAACCAAATCCCGAAGGAAACGTAACTGAAATCTCACCTTGCTTGCCGATTTGACTACTAATCAAATCCTGAAAACTTTGTGAGGACCCTTCTTGCAATCGGCTAGACACTAAACCACAGAACTAATTAGTTTCAGCTTTTAAACGAAGTAAGACATAGATCTAAGTCACTAAGTATGGTCTTAGCCGAATGTCAGATTCACTTACCTTACGGATCTAAATTCCAAACTAGCTTCTGGTATTTGCCGGAATCCTTACAGATAAATGTTAGATCCAATTCTAACATTTAATTTCAATAGATGGCCCTTGACCGAACATACACATGACTTACCTTAGATCTTTAAAATCCCGAAGAAAGACCTCCCCTAGAAATCGGCTACACTAGAAATCCCGAAATTCTCCTTCAAAGATTCGGCCAAAGATCATTAATGGTATTAGAGTTTTGATTTCGACTTTAAGGAAAAGGAATAATATGACAACAATTGAATCCTTACCCTTAGTGTTGTAGTCGACTGCACACCTGCTTGACACCACAGAAGGATTCGGCTATAGGCTAAATGTTGATCAACAAGTTTTGGCTTTTGAGAGTTTAAAGAACCAATCGGCTAGGAGTCCCTTGAGTATTCGAATTTTGATTGGGTTGAAGAAAGAAGAAGAGAAAAGGGTTGAGCAATTCGGCAATAAGGATTCGGCTATCACAAAGAGTATTTCGGCTTTTGGGAATCAAAAAAGGAAAAGAGATGAAAGTGTATGAGGCCTAGAAAGAATCGGCTATGGTGATCTTTAGAGAGGGTTTCGGCTAGAATAAAAGAAAAAGAAAAGAAGGGTGTTGGCTTTGGAGAGAAAAAGAAAACGAAAAAGAGGCTAAATTGCTTAATGAAATTCGGCTATCCCCCTCATTACTAAACTTGGCCAAATATCACATCAAAAGAGTCCCTAAGCCAGCCAACTCTTTCTCTCTCCATTCAATCCCCCTTTTTACGCCACCTTAGCTGAATCTTTAAGTCTTTAACTTGATCTTCACTTTATTTTTGAAGTGTCCCTGTGTCGTCCACTTCCTCTCCTCCTTGCAGCAAAATAAAAGCTCCCTTTTTGCTTCCCTTGTGACTTGGACCTAGGCCTTGCACTCATGCTTGTGGATTCACTTACTAAGGGCCTAAGTGGAGCCTCCAAGCCACTTAAACAAGCCCAATTTAGTGTCTTATTTCCCCTACTCATTTTCTTAAGGCCTTTTTGGTTTAGCTTCCTCTTTTAAATTAAAAATCGAATAATTTCTAAGGCATTTACTACACTTTAAAGTTTCCAAAATTCATGCCACACAATCCAAAACACATAGACATGCTTTCACACATACTTAAGCAAAAATGCATAGGCCATCAATCCCGGATATTATAGTTTGAGGAGGTGGAAATCCTTTCCCATGCGATCAACTCGGTTATGGATATAAAGTTTAAGTCGAGTAATGTTTACCTCAAAAGTGTTGAATTTAGGATTGCTTACCTCGACTGTGCCATATAGGAAGACATTAAGTACCTCAAAAGTGATTTCTTCGTTTGCCTTGAGTTCTGAATTGGTGATTCGAGGGTCTTCCTTATTCAACAATACCTGATCCTCTATTTTAATGTGATTTGTTGTTCCTATCAGCTCGTCTGGGGTTTCCTTTAGTTTCACTTCGTGTGGTTCTGGTTCCTCATGTAATTCTTCTTTATTAGCACGAGGTCTATGATTCGGCTCAGGTTTGTAGCTTTGTGGTGTTTCCTACAATGAAGGTTGAACAAGTTGGTTATCAACTGAATTTACTTTCTCACCTTTATCATTTGATGTTTCGGCCGAGTCAAGAGCTTGAAGAGTGCCTATCTTATCGCCTACACGAAGTATGAGTTCTCCTGCATAGATATCAAGTTTAGCTCTGGCAGTTGCTAAAAAGGGTCTTCCTAAAATTAAGGGGATCATGTTGTCCTCATCCATGTCTAAAACGACAAAGTCTACTGGGTATACGAATTTATCAATTTTGATTAGAACATTTTCTATTATACCCCTAGGAATTCTTATAGTTTTATCAGTTAATTGAATGCTCATCCTAGTTTTTGTCTGGGTTTCCCTAGACCTAGTTGTTTAAACATTTTGTAAGGCATAACATTGATGCTTGCCCCTAAATCCGCTAACGCATTATCAATAAATAAACTACCAATTAAACATGGAATTGTAAAACTCCATGGATCTTTTAATTTTCGTGGCTGTTTATTTTGTAGAATTGCTGAGCACATTACGTTTAGTTCCACGTGGTGTTCTTCGTCTAATTTGCGTTTGTAGGTCAACAGCTATCTTAAAAATTTCCTCGAGTCTGGTATTTGAAAAAGAGATTCAAGAAGAGGTAAGTTAATATGTAATTTCTTTAAGAGTTTAAGAAACTTACCGAATTGTTCCTCTGAATCATCTCTTTTCATTGCTTCGGGATAAGGTATGCGAGGTTGGTACTCCTTGATTACCAGTTTCGACTTTTCTTGTGTTACCTCTACCTTACCTTCTTCTTCCTTGGTTTCTTGTGACGTGGTGGGCTCGTCTACCTTTGTTCCCTCTTGAGCTGTGATGGCTTGGATCTGTTCTTTTGGGTTTATTTCTATGTTGCTTGGTAGAAATCCTTGTTGACGTTTAGAAATCAGCTTTATGAGATGTCCCACTGACCTAGTATGTTCTCCAACTTGATTCTCAATCCCTTTGATCGATTTTTGTTGTTCATCAAGTGCTACTTCAGTCTTTTGGAAATGAGAATCTGTGGCTCCCATGAATTTCGTCAGCATCTCTTCAAGATTCGACTCCTCTTCTTATTGGTGAGGTGGTTGTTGAAAATCTGGAGGAAGTTCGATCTTTGGCTATTTTGATCATCCCACGAGAAATTGGGATGGAACTTCCATCCTGCATTATAAGTGTCACTATAAAAATTATTTTGATATCTAGAATAGTTACCTGTATAGTGAGTTTGCTCATTTTCCATGCCACATCCGTAGGGTGGGTACTCAGATTCACCACGCCTCCTAGATTCGAATCATATTGTATTCCTGGGTGTACCTGCGAGGGACTATACCAATCATCAATCTTTTATTCATCATCTCTAAGCGATTAGATAGCTCGGTGACCACGTCCGTGTTGAAAACACTTGGTTGCTTTAGTAGGAATTGCCCCATGCCTTGCCACGATAATTATTCAGTGCCATCTTTTCCATAGACTAAAATTTTCTGCCAAAAGTAAAATAGAGGAATAAAATTAGCAAAGTAAATAATAATAATAATTAATAATAATAAATTGCAAATAAAAAATTGGCTAAAGTAATAAAAATTAAGCTTTCTTAATATTTTAATGTTCCCCGGCAATCGCGCCAAAGACTTGATCGTGTCAAACAGTCGAGTTTTAATATTTATAAAAAATAATCGAACCTGTAGACTAACTATGACAACGATTGAGGCAAGTGCACCTAGCTGCGATGGCTTGGATCTGTTCTTTTGGGTTTATTTCTATGTTGCTTGGTAGACGTCATTGTTGACGTTTAGAAATCAGCTTTGTGAGATGTCCCACTAACCTAGTAAGTTCTCCAACTTGATTCTCAATCCCTTTGATCGATTTTTGTTGTTCATCAAGTGCTGCTTCAGTCTTTTGGAAATGAGAATCTGTGGCTGCCATGAATTTCGTCAGCATCTCTTCAAGATTCGACTCCTCTTCTTATTGGTGAGGTGGTTGTTGAAAATCTGGAGGAAGTTCCGATCCTTGGCTATTTTGATCATCCCACGAGAAATTGGGATGGAACTTCCATCCTGCATTATAAGTGTCACTATAAAAATTATTTTGATATCTAGAATAGTTACCTGTATAGTGAGCTTGCTCGTTTTCCATGCCACGTCCGTAGGGTGGGTACTCAGATTCACCACGCCTCCTAGATTCGAATCATATTGTATTCCTGGGTGTACCTGCGAGGGACTATACCAATCATCAATCTTTTTATTCATCATCTCTAACTGATTAGATAGCCTGGTGACCACGTCGAGGTTGAAAACACTGGTTGCTTTAGTAGGAATTACCCCCATGCCTTGCCATTGATAATTATTCAGTGCCATCTTTTCCATAGACTAAAATTTTCAGCCAAAAGTAAAATAGAGGAAAAAAATTAGCAAAGTAAAAAATAATAATAATAATAATTAATAATAATAATAAATTGCAAATAAAAAATTGGCTAAAGTAATAAAAATTAAGCTTTCTTAATATTTTAATGTTCCCCGGCAACCGCGCCAAAGACTTGATCGTGTCAAACAGTCAAGTTTTAATATTTATAAAGAATGATTGAACCTATAGACTAACTATGACAACGATTGAGGCAAGTGCACCTACCGATCAATAATATAGTTTAGGCAAGATTGTTTTATCGAACCCAAAGGAACCTAAAAGTACTACTACTCACTTTCTTTCTATTATTTAGCCTAAAATATGGAGTGATTGGTTTATTAAACTAATGAAAAACTAAACTAGATGCAAAGATAAAAAAATGAAACTTTGGGAAAAGACTGTGGAAAAACTCAGTTGATTTTATACGATACCCTCAGGAAGAATCCATCTATGACTTCTCTTGTTATCTAACTTTTAATTCATATGACTTCTTTACTTAGCTTGATCCGTGAGACTCCCTAACCTATATTAAACCCTCTCTCGAGGTGAATAACGTCTAACCTTAGGTTAATTAGTGGAACTCTCGTTCTCTTATAATAACCCCCTAAGGAAGTAGTAAATCGATCAATGGACTCCCATATTAGGTTTCACCCTAATCCGGCAAAATCTTGTCACCCTATCTCTAGACGTGCGATCAACTTCGCTTAATTATGCTAGATCTAGTCTTAGGCAAGGCCTATTCCTCCTCCACCTAAGCACATCAGATTAAATTAAGCAACATAATTAAGAACAAACTAAGTACGTATCATATAATTTAGAAATCAAATAACAAAATCCATCATAGGTTTCATCCCCTTCAGGTATCTGAAGGGTTTTAGTTCATAACAAAATAAGAAAACTTCTCAAGAGAAAAGATAAAACAAAACATAAGAAATCCCTAAAACCCCCTGAGGAATTGAAGATGAGATCCTCTGTCTTGAGTAGAACTCCGGCTTCTTAAGATGGTTCAACTGGCTATCTTCGAGTAATTCCCTGAATAAAAGCTCTGGCAGAAAACTCTACCTAAAACTTCCTCCTGTTTCGGCTTCTGCCGAACTCCCCTTCTTTTAGTTGCTACCTTGGGTGTTTATATAGGCTTTGAGATGATTTACTTGGCTCCTAAGTATCCTAATTCAAGTAAAATTCCTCCTAGGATGTTAAGTAGACTTAGGAGTATGTTTCTTTGGCTTCAAACATCCAAATCCGAGTGAAATTGCTCATTCTCGTGGTAGGGGCACGCCCATGGCACACGCCCGTGTAAGTCGTCTTCAGGCTGTGTCTCGATTCTGTCGATTGGGGCATAGTCGTGTAAATCATGGCATGGCCGTATCAAGTAATTTTATGAGGCACGGCCATGTGGCTTGAAGTCCAGGCCGTGCGATTTCTTGGGTTGGCCCAAATTGGCTCGTTTTAAGCCCGTTTCTCATTCTTTTCGTCCTCGGGTGCTTTCCTGAGTATAAACATGAAAAGAAAGGATTAAAAGCACCTTTTTACATAAATCAAGGGCTAAATCATCCAAAAGAATACTAAATATGGGGTTAAAATATGTTACTTTTACGGATTATCAATACCTAAAATCAATTTAACTACACTAACTCATTATATATGCATACCAAATTGCCAATTACCATTCATTTTACAAGCTACCAAATCGATTCATAATATCATTTGTATGTACTTACAATTATTCATAGATTAACATAAAAAATTACGCATATATATGCAATTTCATATATGTATTTCAACTATTTCCAAGCCTATTGGCCTTTTCATACTTATTTGGCCCCCAAGACACATTTTTGATTCATTTTGCCCACTGTCACATTTGTATTTCAATTTCAATTACCAATTCACATATCATTTAATCAATTCATTTGTTTATAACCCTATTAACTAGACACAGACTCAGAATGGATACTCCCCAGGTTGCCCGAAAATGATGACTCTATATGTACAATCTACCATCCCGGGTTGCCCGGAAATGATAGTTTTCAATCAATAATCTGACCCTATGGCACACCAACTATATTCGACTCGGTCCAAACCACTAATAGGATAATCAATTTTGGATTCATTATAAACAGTTCAAATAATACTTTATTATATCTAATTAATAATCAATTCATCATATGATACAATATGTTTCAACTCAATTTCATACCAATTATCAAATATCAACCAAATCATGAAATTTCTATTATATTCAATTTAATCTTTGTCTCGATAATCAATCTTGGCCGAAGCAATTCAATTCAAAAATCCAATTACAACTCAACTCAAATATTATATGATGCAAAATAATATGAATATACAATAATTAAATTGGTCCTGAATTATAAAAATACAAACTGAATTTTCGAGCTATTCGTCGATGACTTTCGATTTTTCTTTCCCTCTCGAGAATTCTATGTAAATTTTTGCTAAATAAAATTACAAACATATAATAATTCAAAATCAATTACAAAATCAAGCATATTTTTCAATTTATTCAATTTAGTCCCTAAATTCGGGATAAGCATAACTTTCAATCTAAAGCTTTGGATTGAAACTCGATTTCACAATTACTCATTAAGGACCTCATATTTTCTACTCCTATTGGAATTTTATGATAATTTTACATTTTATGCAATTTGGCCCCTAACGTACAAAATTAACAATTAAGCTTTACAATTTAGTCTTTTTCTTAACCTAAGCTTAATTTTTATCAATTTCATACTTAATTATTTAATAAATCAACAATGAGAACTTTCTAAAACTTTAAAAATTTTGCAAATTGGTACATGGGCTAGCTAAATCAAGCTCCCATGACCTCAAATCTATAAAAATTACAAGAAAATAAATTGAATTAGCTTACCAATTTATGGCCAAATAGAAAATTTGGAAGATTGATTTTTTTTTTTTTTGTTTAATGGCCATGGTTGGATTTTGGAAGAAAATGAATATGCCATCTTCCACTAAATTTTATTATATATATACTTAATTAAAAGGTAAATTATCTTTTTACCTTAATTAATTAACATATATTAATACCGTCCACTAACTCTCACTTTGACATGATCTAATTGCTATTTTGAACATTTGACTAATTGATATTTAAGTCCCCAAGCCATTTCCTAATTAAAAATCTATATCAATTAGACTTTTACAATTTAGTTCCTGAGCCCTAATTAACCATAATTTTGGCTAAATTGACCATCCAAATTTTAATTTATTTATATAATAATTCTGTAAATATCCTTATTTAATATTTATAGACTCGATTTATGGAAACGAGGTCCTAAAATTACAATTTTCGATACCACTTGAAATCGGATCATTACATAAACATCGATGAGAGTACTTTCAATGTTATCTTTAAGTTTGAAAACCCATCATATCTTCCATATGAAACGATTGCCTTATCCTCAAGTTCTTATACTTTGTAATGGCATGCTCTTTGCATTGTCGAGGATTCTTCACACATTATCCTTTTACCTCATAAGAGATAAGTCTTTCATAACCTGTTTACAAGACTTCACACATATTGTTTTTGCTACATAACACATAAGTAATGATAATACAAAAACTTAGTAAAAAAATACTAATTAAACCAATGTTGTGCAAGATGTTGTGGTTGTCATTATTGGCACAAGTCTAAACACAACTTTTGCACAACTTAATATCATAACAACTACCAAAATGTTTATTTATTTTAATATGTAAAATTATGGTTAGTTTTAAATATGGTAGAGAAACTTAAAGGGAAAAAGAATGAGGTTTGATGATATGAAAATACACGTTATGAAAAGTTGATGTATTTTCAAAATAAATATTTTTGGTGTTTTTCAACTAAAAATATATATTAAATTGGTTTTAAATGATGATTGCAGACAAAGCAAACATTATCAGTCATCTTGTTTGTATGTGGGAGGGATCAAAGAATAATAACATATATAGATGAAATGAAAGAAAGTAAAAGAAAAAACGCATGTAGTTGTGACATGAATTTTATTTTTTCACCTTGGTTTTTTGATAAATTATAATTTAGATCTTTAATCGTATGTACATATCGTGTAACGCCCCGATTTTTGCTTAATTTTGACTTTTTTAATTTTGGCATGAATGAGTGTCTACATCAGTGGTTATGTGTTCTGGGTGTGTGTGGGAGGTCCCAAGTTCAAGTCCCATCTTGGGTAAATTTTGGTATTTTTATGAATAAAGCCCAAATTCTGGTTAATAGGTTTATAAGCTAAAGTGTGTGAGTAATTAACAGAATGGGCCTGCTGGTCTGGTGGTTAAGTGGTGTGTTATTATGTTTGAGGTCATGAGTTCGAATCCCTGTGCGATCGAGGGATTTATTTTTGCTACTTGTGCCATGTGAAGAGGTTGAGTTGGACTAAAATTTTGATAGTGGAGAGGTTGATGGAGAGAATTAAGGGGAGAGATTAGGGGGTAGCAGATTTCTTTTTTCAAAGTTTTGGTTATCACCCTTTTCCCAAAATTTCTGACACCATTCTCTCTTTCTTCTTCCCTTGATTACTTCGTTCGCTCTTATGGCTATTGCTCTGCAGACCTATTTCCTTTTCGTCGACAATTGGTAATTGGTGGGAATGTCGATATTTTGTTCTTTTTTAGTTTTCTTTAGGGGGCTTATATTCTGTTTTGACAGTGTAGAAATGGGTAGAGCAAGGCTTCTTTAGGGCTGTCAAACGGTTGGAAATCACACAAAGTTTTAGAGGTAAGTGTTAAGTGGTTGTTTGGGATCGTTGATTAGAATGATGGATTCATTTTAAGTGTGGTTATAGGCTAATTTCGGGATTTATAATGTCAATTATAGGTTTGAGATTGCTAGGGATTGCGTTAGCATTAATTTGAAACCAGGTGTGTACCCAAAAATACAAAAAATAAGGTTTCAACGAAAGTCGAGATCCTTTCTGTCGATGCCACACGGGCGTGTGGTCGCCCGTGTGGTAGGCCGTGTGCAATACTGTAAGTCACCACACGGCCGAGCACTTGTGTGAGGGCTGAGTGAGGGTGTGTGCGGTACACAAGCTCGACCAATTGGGTCGTATGGGCCACACGGGCATGTGGGATTCTGGGCCAGGCCGTGTGATCCACACGACCAAAGCCAATTTAGGCCGTGTGATCCACACGGCCAAGGAAAATTTAGGCCGTGTAGGCCACACGGGCATGTAAGGCAACACGGCAGGACCACGGGCGTGTAAGCCCATTTTTTTGAAAAACTCTGTAAGGTTGCACGAATCACCCAAGTCGACTGTGGACCTACTATAGGGTCGATAAGCAATACTTAGACCCCTAACTTGTAACGACTTGAATTTAGGCCTAGTAGAATTGGGCCTTGGGCATGGGAGCGTTTAAAATTTTTTGAGAATGAGAGAACGGCATTACTACAAGTTAGACCTATTAGGTGAGTGATTTTGGAAGGTTAGGGGGCTTCTTTGAATTCCCGGGATCAAACTTGGGCTTTAGGAAAATTTTGGCTTTAGGTGAATAAAAACCTGGGAGTTAGTAAGTAGGGTTTAGGAATAAAATATGGAGGGAAATGACACAAAAAAGAGCTTGTGGTGTAGTGGCAAAGTGACGCCACATAAGAGACAAGGAGGTGACGCCATAAGAAAGCAAGGGGTCCAAGGTTCAAGCCTTGGCTCTGGCATTTCTTTTTGATTTATTTTTAAGTGAACTTGGACTTTGGCCCATAGGTTTATATTTAGTTACGCATGATGTTAGACACAAGAGGAGCTAGTGGCTTAGTGGCAAGTGGCATGAATTGGCTGATGGGAGAGCCTGGGTTCAAATCTCATGACAAGCAAGGGAGTATTTATTTTGCAGACTGGATGGCCAGAGTTTGTGTTGGATTTAAACTCTACTGAAGAAGGGATCCCACATCGAAAAGCTAGCAAGAGGGAAGGTGAGAAGCTAGCTATATATAAAGCTGTCTATGAGGAGAGGAAGGATAACTTGGTGGGTGTTTGGGCATAGGAGCACTCGGAGCACGGATTAGCTTCAGACTCTTATCAGGTGTAGTAGATAGTGAACCGGTCTATGTAAATCTCATATCTGTGGCTAGATTTGGGCTAAATAGGCCACACGAACGTGTGGGTCCATTTGGTCCGAGAATGGGCCCTAGGCCCATTCGCATCGTTATCTCTATTTAGAATATCTCAATTTGCGAAATTACTAAAATACCCCTAGTTTGCAAAATTACTGAAATACCCCTAGTTTGTGAAATTACTGAAATACCCCTGGTTTGCAAAATTATCGAAACACCCCTAGAGCGTAAACTAAAATACCCTTGTTGGGTAAAATTACTGAAATACCCTTGGGTAAATTACTGAAATACCAGTGGTGTGTAAATTACTGAAATACCTTTGGTGGGTAAATTGTTGTTATACCCTTAGAGGTTAATTAGTACGATTGTGTGTATTCTGTTTAATTGGTTGTAATGGTAATTTATTTCATACATCATTTTTGATAAATGCTTTGCATACATGACATTCTGCATGGGATTGGGATATTGATGATTCGGAAGAAGTATATTCTGGTGGCTCTGCCACAATCTGTATAGTGGCCATGCCACGTATATTTTGTTATTCTGGTGGCTTCGCCACAAATTCTGTGAGAAGCAGCTTGTCTACCATCGAGGTGTGTAGTGGATGGATGGGCCGATTTAGAAATCCCCACAGGTGTGTTGGGCTGGTACGGGTGGTCTGTAGCGGATGGATTATTTGGTTGGGTTGCATACTCTGTTGCATTATCATGCTTATATGGCTAAGGCCCAGATTGCTACTAAATAGGGCTTCGGCCCAGTCTGCTTCTGCATGGGCTTTAGCCCAGTTTGCTTCTGTATGGGCTTCGGACCAGTCTATTTTTGTATGGGCTCGGGCCCAATTAATGACTGATCAGGGGATTACACACTGAGTTCTCGTAACTCACACCTCTACTTTAACCTTGTAGGTGATCCCCAGCATTAAAAGATTTGGAGCGGCGGAGGACTCACGTACTTTAGTAAATTTCAAGCGTTTGCTTTATTTTAAGGATATATTAATTTTGGGTTTAATATTTTGTAAAAAGGCCATTGGACTTAATTTTTCTTTTAAACTTTCATTTCGGTTATTTTCAACTATACACTACAACACTTGAGATTTTTCCAAAAACTACAATTTTGGTTTTCAAATATCACATTTTCGCAAATCACTAAATCTCATTTTGATTGTAAGCAAAGTTTTTCAACAATGACAATAACAATAATGTTTTTATAAGAAAACCATAAAGACAAATTGGGTTTTCATAAGCAACAAAGCTCGAAGCTTTCAAAAAGAATACGAACAACCTTTTAATGAACGCACAAGTTTTTATACAACTCTTCTATGTGACATGCCAGATCCGGTCATAAAGTCTAGGCCGAATTTGGGGTGTTACATAACTGAATGCTCTGTCTGTCTGATTTCTGTACTAAGCATGTATGCTGATTGAATATATGAGTTTTATTTGCATAATAGCATGTCATTCCTGTATTTTGCATTGCATCGGGGTGGGTTGAATATGATTGGAGGAAGTATCTGAAAGGCTCTTAAGCCTGATATCTGGCAGCTCAGCTACAAATCTCTGATTATGTGCCGCAGTCGGTACAACCTGGTGTGTAGGGTTGGACGGAGTTAGTGTATAGAGGCTGGTGGGTAGGACTTTGATGTCTGCATATTCTGCCGGAAATGGGCCAAGGCCTAGTGATATGCCTGAATCTGTATCTGAGTGGGCTAAGGTCCACACCATTTCTGTAATGGGCTCAGACCCAAACTGTGAATATATGTCTGTTATCTGATATTCTGTGTGTATGTTTTCTTTGTGGATTACACACTGAGTTTTCAAAAACTCACCCTTTTCTGTTTAATCTATTTTAATCTGTTCAAGTCATCCCCAACAGTAGACGAATAGATGCAGCGGATGACTCTGCGATGACCACGATTCTGGACACTTATTTATGGTTTATTTTTAATTATGATTTGGTTATAATTAGGTAAATTTCATGTAATAAGGCCTTTACGGATTTTCACTTAAATTTGGGATTATTATTTTATGAACTGCTAGCAGTAGGATAAGACTCGAGTTTTCAAAGTAAACAAATGTTTTATAAAAAAACAAACGAATTCGCAAATTACTTTTAAAAAGCTTCCGCAACGTATAACGTTTTGAAAATGGTCAACAAATGAATAAATGACGCATTTTTTACAGTAACCTAAAATATCAAAAAGCGCATTATTGTAATTATGTCTTTTAATCATGTACAAATGGTTTTAGCGCAATTATGTTTTCCAAAGCACTATCATGTGACGTCGCCAGATTTGGCCATAACATCTAGACCGGGTTTAGGGTGTTACATACCTATACAAAATTAAAGTGGAATCAGGAGTTTAAGCCTTATAATAGTTGTTTTATTTATTCTTTCACTTGCTATTAAGAAAAAGATAATAATATTATATATTTTATAAAATCATTACATTCTCTTTTATTACATTAAATAAAAAGGTTTAATTTTCAAAGAAGATTTATACTTGATTTTGAGGAGATAATTTCAAAATAATTGTATTTCTACATTTTTTTTTAAAAAGAAATCATGAATTGAGGCTTCCCATTGAATGGTATAGGTGTGCATGAGATGCGATCGAAGAGTAATTAATATAAAAAGGACTGGTGTGACCTAAATGGCATGGATTATCAAGTATAAGAGATGGAGAGCATGAGCATAAAAAATTGTTAGATTCCACAGTAGTAATTAATGTAATATTATATGGTTTGGTTTCTGTCATTACTTTCTTTTATTTCTTCAACCAAACAAAACATGCATTCTCCTTCTCATGTTTATATATCCAACACTCATTTTGTAACGGCCCGTTTTTGGTGAAATTGGAACAGTAGTTTCGGGACCACCAATCTGATATCGTAAAATTTATTTTAATATTATTTTTAGGTCTACATCATTATGGGGTGATTGTATAAAAATTTCGTTAAGAAATTTTATCGTTTGTGTGCTCAATTTGTGAAATAGGATTAAATCGCATAAAGTTTGAAAGTTGTGTTCTATTAGATAATATTATGAAATAGCTATAAAAATTTAATGTGGAGGTTTTTATATGGTAATTAAACCATTAAAAGTGATAGTGGATGTGCATGGCTTGGTAATCATGAAATTTTTAAAGTTAGGTAAGGGTAAAATGGTAATTAAGTAATTAAATGGTAAATAAACAAAATGAAAGCTATCATCTTCCCCATTTTCCCTTGTGATAGCCAAATATACCATTAGAGGAGAAGAAATTTTGGTTCAAGCTCTCCATTTTTCATATAAGTGAAAAACTATCCCGTTTTTATTAATTTTTATGTTTTTGGGATCGTTGTAGCTTAAGCTAGCTAATTAGGGGATTAAATTGCAAAACTATTAAATAGTTTTGGATTTTCAATTAATGTTTATAATAGGGTTTTGAATTTTAATGGAAAAATATGAGTCCTTGTTAATTAAACAAATTTTGTTGAGGGACTTTTGTTGAAAATGTGAAATAGGGGCTAATTTGTGAAATGTGAAATTTATAAGTTAAATGTTTAAAAGTGTGAATTACATGGGCTGTTATGAAGACATAGAAAATTTGGCAAGGCTTGGGTGAGGTGAAATTTCATGAATTTCAATTTTTTGAGCCTAGGGATTAAATTGTAAAAAGGTCAAAAGTATAGGGGAAAAATAGAAATTTTACCATAACATGAAATTGAATTAAAGTGAATTGGATAAGTATTGAATTGGTTAAATTTGATTATTACTTATCCAATTGGTTAAATTTGATGATTTAGATCAAGAAAAGCCATGTTCAGAATTAGATCGGGGAAAAGATAAAGTGGTAGATTGATCAGTTGATTAAATCCATACAAATTCGAGGTAAGTTCATATAGTTGAACAATTAATGTTATTTAGTAAACTGATGAATGTGTAACACCCCTAACCCGTATCCATCACCGGATTAGGGTTAAAGGTATTACTAGATAGATCGGAAACTCTTATAGACATTTCATATTACAGTTCATCAATCACAACCAAAGGGTCCCTTTTATAAGTCAACAAGACCTTAACCAAGCTTTAGAATAGGGTCGGGACTAAACCAAACACATATAAGATTTCTTGAAAATTTAAAAACTTTTCTAAGTTAATGAGGTCACATGCCCGTGTGAGCAGGCCGTGTGCCTTCCATCGCTACCAGACACACCCATGTGTCTTGGTTGTGCCAAAATAGAACTTGTATACTGATTTATCCACACAGCCACCAGACACGCCCGTGTGCCATGGCCGTGTACACTTAGGCTACCTACTGACTTACTCATATGGCTACCAAGCACGCCCGTGTACCATGACCGTGTACACTTAGGCTACCTACGGTCTTATACCCACGGCCACTAGAAACGCCGGTGTGCCATGGGTGTGTAGGCAAAACAGACCACTTGCAAGGTCAAAATGCCACCCACACTAGGGTTATCTCTCCTAGCTACACACCAACTCATTTCATGCACAATTAACATCCAAAGATAAGTCAAACTAAACAACCAATATTCACATCCAATCTCCTTTCTAATCATATCATTTCACATACTAATTTGCACGATCAGTTCTCGTATAAAACCAAACATGATTCATTCACATTTACCTTTCATATAACCATTCCTTTGATCAAACATACTAACTTATAATGCATTCATATGCATACCATAAACTTGACCATTTCATAGCCATGGGATTATGCAAAAAAATCAACATCATATACCACATTTACAAATACATAATATCAAGATTAAACTAGCCACATCACATGGCTATTTTCATAACTCAGACTTATTCCAATATATCTAGCCTATACATGCCATATTTAGCTATATACATATTTCAAAGGTACCAAAAAGAGTTTGTGTAGTGTGATGACGATCCTCGACGGTCCCCGAGCCTTCAGTAGCTTTGACGATCTATAAAACACAGCAAACACACACAAAGTAAGCTTTCAAAAGCTTAGTAAGCATATACAAATAAACTTAGCATAAAATTAACTTAACCATATTGATACAATAACATTAATGGTTCTCATAATAAATTCATCACATATATTTTGGCTCATTTGCTTAGCCATATCTTACCACATTCTTCAACTCAAATGTCACATGTACACATAGCTCTTTTAAGCATTTCTTCACATATCATTATATCATTTCATTTCACATACCCATCTTAGTAAGTTCATGTAGATACTTACCTTTCATACACACTTAGTGTACAAAAAAAGCGTACCTGAAACGGAAATACCAATCACATAGTTGTTCGTATCTCAGATTTTCCCGTTGAACCGTTCAGAATCTATTAGTATACTCAGAGTGCTCGGATTAGTCGTACAATGCCAATGTCCCAGATGTGGTCTTACATGTAATCAGTTATCGGTGACACTGTCCCAGACAGGGTCTTACACGTAATTCTCATATCGATGCCAACATCCCAGATGTGGTCTTACATGTAATCAGATATCAATGCCACTGTCCCAGATAGGGTCTTACACGAATCATTACGATGCCAATGAAACACCCCACACCCGGCCCACGAGCCTGAACCGGATCTGGTATGTTCCTAAAGTAAACCGATTTCAAAGATTTTCGTTACTTAGAGAAAATTTGTAGAATATTTAGAAAAATGTTGTTGTGGATTGGGCTTAGATTGAAAACCCATTTAATTAATCTTGTAAATCCAATTTTTATTAAGGTGACAAAATAATTTTTAGGGTTTATAAGAAAAATAAATGGCTTTAACTTTAGTCATAAGTAGTTCGTAACATAATAGTTTAAGGTAAAACCGAATAAGAAAAATCTACTGGGCCTTATGGCCTTATTACATCAAGTAAAACCCAAAACAAATAATAACAAAGTCCAAATCGAATAAAATCTTCAAGTGAAACATGGCCACCTCGAGGTTCACCGTCCGGTCAAATCCTTGTTCATCACCGAAAATATTTCCCACAACAGGTGAGTCAACAGACTCAATGTGCACACAGTACTAACATTCAACAAATCAGGCATACATGTTCATAAATCAAATTCATATTCATATAAAATAAATTATGATGCAACCCAACCCAAACCTAATGGTCCATCCGCTACACACCACCCGTACCTGCCAGTCACACCGTGGGGACTACTAAGTCAACCCTCCATCCGCTACACACCATCGAAGGCAGTCGCTGCAGTCGACGTGCTCATCGCCCATATAATTTGTGTCATTAGACACCATATTCAAATAATGTAACCGAAGTTACCAAATTCAGATAATGGAACCGGATTTACCATATTCAAATTTTTGTGACCGTAGTCACCATATAACGTTGGTGAGACCGAAGTCAACACCTTCTTCCCCTTTTACATAAATCCCGAATGCCCCAAATATATATATCATGCATAACATACTTAATTTCATATTCATATACATATATTCACATGTTATAAAATAACATATTTCATAATCCTATCAGAAGTAGGAAACGTACCTGAGTACTCTTGTACCACGTTAGGGTACTTAGCCATATTCATATTCATACGTATAATGATATAATAAAAATAATTGCCATTTGAAATATCGAAAGTTAGTGTGCGTACACACCTGATTTGCTTAATAGGTTCCTTGAGATCTCGAAAATCCCGATCTAACTTTAGATCCTATATTCGGCCAACCATTAAAATATATTAACAACCTATTTGGCTTAAAAACCAAATCCAAGTAGGATTTGTATTACTTACCTTGTTGCCGAATTGAAAGACTGTAAATCAAATGCCGAATTTTGATAGTATTCCTTCCTTAAATCGGCTAGCCACTAAATCAGGTAATTATGTCAGTTTCTAACTTTTGAATAAATGGAAAATAATTCCAAATATCAAGATCAAACCTTGGCCGAATATCACTTACCATAAAATTTCCAAATCTGAAGAGGATTCCTTAATATGCCTGTCGAAATCCCTACAACTTCATATGTTAGATCTGATCTAATTTTAATAAGTAGTATTTGGCCTTTAGCCGAATGTGCCTCACCTTAAATTCCTTGAATCAAATCCAAACTCTTCCTTTGATATTCGGCCAAGAGGCATAAAAGAGGTTATTTCCTTAGATCTTGATTAAAAGAATTTAGAAGAACAAAATTAATTGTTCTTACCTTAGATCCTTGATCCTTATATTTGGTAATTGTAAAACCCGAGAGATCCTTGTAGATTCGGTCATGAACAAGAATAGGATTAGTACCCGATTTTGGTAAAAGAAAAGGAATAGAAATTGATTGACCACAGATCTTACTCTTTTGATGTTGTAGTTGATTGCTCCTTTGCTTAGAATCAACGAAGATTCGGCTTTGACAGTAGAAACAGAGAAGAAAAATAGAAGAAGAGAGGATGGTTTTTGCTTAAAGAAAATTCGGCAGAGAGGGGGAGAAAGCTTAGGAAAATTTCAGCAAGGCTTAGAAAAGATGAGAGAATAGCCTAAATTCTCCTCCTTTAACTGAAATTGCTAGACCAAGAGTCCTTGACTTGGCCACTACTCCCCACAAGTGATAATATTATCTTTTAATTATCACCTTAATTAAATTAAAAGTATTTAATCCATCCTTTATCTCCTCATTTATCCTATTAAAAGAAAATCCTTTATTTATCACTTAATTTATCAAGTTTTAACCGAAATAAAACTCCTCCTTTTCTAGAAAATAGGTGCCGTCCACCCCTTAGCCTTGGAAGCAAAATAAAGCCTTCATTATTTGCTTCCCAAGTGACTCGAACTCAGGCCCATTTCTCTTACACATGGTGCCATTTCCATAGGCCCTAAGTGACACCTTCAGGCCACTTTTCCAAGCCTGTTTGTGTGTCAAATTTCACCAACTTTTTCTTTTAAGGCCCTCTTGCCCTTATTTCCTATTTTAAACTTTAAAATTTGACATTTCTCGATTATTTCTAAGTTTCCTAAAATTTTCGATCGGCTCTGTAACTTGCCATTTTTCTTACATGCTCAAGTTTCCAAAATGTTCAGGTTTCCAAAATGTTCAGTTTCCTAATTTACTTAGGTTTCCAAAATGTTCACTTTCCTAATTTGCTTAGGTTTCCAAAAATGGTCATTTTCCTATTTCCAACATAACATTTCCATACATTCTCAGGTTTCCAAAAACCATTCCAAATTTATTCCAAAACACATAAAAGATGTCTTTTTGTACAATTAGGCCAAAATGCATAGGCCCTTTTCAGGATGTTACAGCCAATGTCCCAGACATGGTCTTACATGTAATTCTCATATCGATGCCAATGTCCCAGACGTGGTCTTACATGTAATCAGATATTGATGCCACTGTCTAAGACAGGGTCTTACACGAATCATTATGGTGCAAATGTCCCAGACATGGTTTTACACGTAATTCTCATATCGATGCCAACGTCCTAAACGTGGTCTTACATGTAATCAGATATCGATGCCACTGTCCCAGACAGGGTCTTACACGAATCATTACAATGCCAATGTCCTAGACATGATCTTACACGTTTTCACATAATAGATACCTATGTCATGACATAGATTACCCTATCTATTCCTAGGTTCAAAACGGGACTTCTCGGACATTGTCACTATGTCGATTCTATCTCAGAATTCATGTATACATCATCTCATATACATTTATCATTATCAATAGTTATAAGAACATACATAATTCTATACAAATACATTTATTTGTATATTGGCTTACCTCAGATTTTGATATTCGTTCGGACTCGATTATTCTACTACCTTCACTTTCCCGCGATCTAAGTCCATTTTCTTCGGTTCTCGATCTATACATATTCAAATTTAACCCTTTCATTTATCAACTTATTCAATTCAATCCAAAAACATACATTTAGGGCTATTTGGAACTTAATCCTCACATTTGCACATTTTATCAATTTAGTCCATTTTTCTCAAAACATCAAATATACAAAATCACCATATACCCATGCTTAGCCGAATGTTTATGTATCTTATACAAGTCCAAAAATTTAAACAAATTCACCATTTAATCCCTCAAAAATACTATTTTTACAATTTAGCCCTAATTAGCTAAATTCACCAAAAATTCAAGAACAAAACATGTTCATTTAACACATATCTTTTATTTAACACCTAAACTCATCACAAAGCTCACCATTTCATCAATGGCACATCTCATAAACAACATCAATTCTCAAAATTAATACATGGGTTTTGAATAATTTGAAGCAACGATTACGAAAACATAAAATTATCAAAAACCGATCGAAAACATACCTTGAATTTAAGCCCTCAAATTGTCGAACATATAACTTGTATATTTTCTTCTTGATAAACCGTAAAAGTAACACATTTTAATCCCACATTTAGTATGCTTTTGGATGATTTTATCCTTAATTTATGTAAAAAGGTGCTCTTAATCCTTTCTTTTCGTGTCTTATACTCAGGAAAGCACCCAGGGATAAAAAGAATGCAAAATGGGCTTAAAACGAACCAAATTGGGTCGGCCCAAGAAGTCATCACGGCCTAGACTTCATGCCACACGGTCATGCCTCGATAGTCATCTAGACCACGGCCTTACCCCGATTCACATAGCAGTTTTCCCATCGATAAAGTCTACACACGGGCGTGCCTAGTGTTCTAGACGGCCGTTCCCAAAATGGCAGAATCAAGACACGACCTCTACCCATATATTGCACGGGCGTGTCATAGCCGTGCCTAAATCAACAGGATGGAGACACGGGCTGGACCACGATTTACACGGACGTGTCAAGGCCGTGCCCCTACCGCGGAAAAGAGCAATTTCACTCAGAATTGGATGCTTGGAGCCCAAGAAACGCAATCCTAAGTCCACTCAAACACCTAGGATGAATTATACCGGAATTACGAGTACTTAGGAGCCAAGTAAAGCATCCTAAACGTCTATATAAACAATTCAAGGCAACAACTCAAGGGCGTCAGGTTTTAGCAAAGTTTTCTGATAGAGCTTTACTCGTTTAAGGAATTACTCGAAGATAGCCAATTGATCCATCTCGAAGAAGTCAGAGTTCTACTCAAGACAGAGGATCTCCTCTTCAATTCCTTCAGGGGGTTTTAGGGATTTCTTATGTTTTGTTTTATCTTTTCTCTCGAGATGTTTTCCTATTTTATTATGAACTAAACCCCTCAGATACCTGAAAGGGATGAAACCTATGATGGATTTTGTTATTTAATTTTTTCTGTTTATATGATAAATACTTAGTTTGTTCTTAATTATGTTGCTCAATATAATCTGATGTGCTTAGGTGGAGGAGGAATAGACCCTGCCTAAGAGAAGATCTAGCATAATTCAGCAGAGTTGATCGGGTGCCTAAAGATAGGGTTACGAGATTTTACCGGATTAGGGTGAAACCTAATATGGGAGTCCATTGATCGATTTACTGCTTCCTTAGGGGGTTATTATAAGAGAACAAGAGTTCCACTAATTAACCTAAGGTTAGACGTTATTCGCTTCAAGAGAAGGTTTAATATAGGTTAGGGAGTCTCACGGATCAAGCTAAGTAAAAGAAATCATGTGAATTGGAAGTTAGATAGTAAGTGAAGTCATAGGTGGATTCTTCCCGAAGGTATCGTCTTTATCAATTTAATTTTCTTCAAAGTCTTTTCCTAAAGTTTTGTTCTTTTGTCTTTGCATTTGAGTTTAAGTATTTCATTTTTTTTTTTAGTTTAATAAACCAATCATTCCATAATTTAGGCTAAATAATAGAAAGAAAGAGAGTAATAGTACTTTTAGGTTCCTTGGGTTCGATAAGATATTCTTTCCTGAGCTATACTATTGTTCGATAGTTGCGCTTGCCTCTATCATTGTCACAGTCGGTCTACAGGTTCGATCACTCTTTTATAAATATTAAAACTAGATGTTTTGCTGCGATCACTTCTCTTTTTTTTAGATTTCAGCACTAAAAGATGATAACCATCATCTTTCATATGTTTGTTTTATTTATTATCGTATTATTTACCTATTTACAATATTATCCCTTCAATTAATAATTGAAACAAACATACATTAAGGGCATATTTGTCCTTCGTTCATCCATTAACTAAATACTGGTTTAATTGCCTTATAAAGCCACCTCTTTTAAAAGCCACAACACATAGGTACTTTAACAAATAGTATGCTAGTTTTGCTTTTAATGGAATTTAATCATTTTATCAAATCAAGCATACAGAAGGACAAATTAACTTACAGAACTTTAGCACATGCTTAATCACATATCATAGACACAGAAAAAATATTTAAAATATTATTCTAACTCGAATTTGTGGTCCCGAAACCACTGTTCCAACTAGGGTCATTTAACACCCCGCACCCAAGACTGATACTGGGTCTGGATACGAGACATTACTATGCTTGAACTCACTGAAACATGTACTTATGGGCTATAAAATTTCGATCCAACTTAAAAATTTCACTTTCTTAGTCAACACATATAACAAGGGCCTACGGGGCCTTTAACTGGTGTCAGAAAACTTTCGAAATTAAAATCAAATAACTCATTTTTGAAGTAGGGTTCACACGCCCGTGTGACTTGGAACACGCCCGTGTACCCTTAAGCACGCCTATGCCCTCAATCCGTGTGGGGCTACTGACTATTTCCACATGGCTTAGACACGCCCGTGTCTACCAATCGTGAGAGGTTACTGACTAACTTCACACGGCCATGACACTTCCGTGGGCTTAAACCGTGTGCTAATCATTGATATACAGACTAAATTAACACGGTCTGGGCACATGCCCATGTCCAAACCATGTGTCTTACATGACATACACACACGGCCGTGGGATTTGCCCGTGGCCTATTCTGATTAATAATACTAAGGTGCAGGGTTAACACGGCCTTGACACACGCCCGTGTGTTCAACCATGCCGGCACTTAAAGGCTATTTACTAAGCCATTGGCCACCCTGAAAAGAAGATCATACATAAACTCAATTCAACAATGCAATAACAACCCATCTTTCATGAATAATACTACATGCTTCATTGATCTCAATAGACATACATACTTAGTCAAATACAAAAGAATAATGAACTTGATGGCCTATACAATGGCCTTTCCTAAAGCATATACAAAAAATGAATGCTTCCTATACATGCCATACTTAGTAAAGTAACATGGCTATACCAAACATGGCTATACCAAAATAAAAGTTGATAGTGTGCTGCGAGCTCCGACTTTAATGATCCACTAGTTAGCTTGGCGGGACTGCATAGTAAGAAAGAGTCATAACGTAAGCATATAGCTTAGTAAGTTTGTATGTACAACACATGTCATTATACTTGCTTAACATAAACCATCTAGCTTACAATGGTATCATAATTTCAGCTATAAAACTTACTTACTCATGCTTGATTCTTACATGTCTTATGATACTTAACATTCTCATACATGTAAGGTAAACATGGTATCTGCATCACTTGATCACATTGATCAGTATACTTTAATAATAATAATCCTATTCTTTACTTCCTCATTCATAACATAAATAATACTCAATTTCATCTTGATACTAACTTTGCTTTCTTAGCTTTTTTCATATCTTCTTTTTGACTTACTCGTTTGCCCGATAAATTTCTGCGAATAACCGAGGATACTAAATCTCGACCCACATAACTTGATACCAAAGCCATATCTTCGGTATGGTCTTACATGGAATATCTCATCTTAGTTTCAAGGCCATGTCTTGACATGGAGTTATATGAAGTCTTGCTCTTGATAACATACTCAATGCCAAGCTTGCCTTGGACTTACAAAATAACTTGCTTTGTAACTTCATCAATGCCAAGCTTGTCTTGGACTTACATGATAACTTGCTTGCTAACTTGATCAATGCCAAGCTTGTCTTGGACTTACATGATATCTTGCTTGCTAACTTGATCAATGCCAAGCTTGCCTTAGACTTACATGATATCTTACTCAATGCCAAGCTTCCCTTGACTTACATGATATCTTACTCAATGCCAAGCTTGCCTTGGACTTACATGATATCTTGCTCAATGCCAAGCTTGCCTTGGACTTACATGATATCTTGTGTGGTGGATCGAGTATCCCAGGGAAATTCATCTTCAATCGGGACTTGCTTGTACATATTATCGTGATTTCTTGATTGAACATAACATGATAATTTCATACAATTATTTTACATTATACTAAGCAAATTAATGATGAAAATCATAAAACTTAGAAATCATACAAACTTACCTCAATATACAAAATGTATGTAGATATGTAATTTAGTCCACAACTTTGTTCTTGCCTCGATTTCGATCCGGGCTTTGTTTTTCTTGATCTATAATCATAAATAGATCATTTAATAATCATATTGACTAAATTAACAAATAACTCATTTTCTGGAAAAATTACTATTTTGCTCTTATACTATCTAATATTTGCACTTTTGCCCCAATTCTCGCAAACTGATTTTCATGCAACTTTCTTAAACTTCATGCTTAGAAGAATCACTTTCTCTTCTATAACAATCATCAATTCTCACTATTTCTAGTAGGTATGACCAAATTTTATAACTATCACAAAATGGTCCCTACTACCTTTTTTTTTCATGAAACTCATTAAGGAAAAGATGTTTATCTAACATCAAACTCTCTTAAACTTCCATAAAACATCATTTAACAAACATGTCATTCAAGGGTAAATTTTTGAACATGCATCTTAGCTCATTTCATAGCTAAAATTAGCTAATTCATAATACGAGAACTTCAAAAATACGAAGAATATTAAAAATGGGACTAAGATGAACTTACTATAAGCTTGAAAAAAATGAAGAACCCTAGCTATGGTGTCTTCAAATTTTTAAGAAGACAAGGAAGAAGATGAGTGAATTTTCTCATCTTTTTCCAACTTAAAACACTTAATAGGCAAATGACCAAAATGCCCTTCCTCATAAAAATTCTACTTAACACCATCTCAAAGTCAATTTTGTACAAAATTTTATTTTTGGGCAAATTGCTATTTAAGGGCTCATAATTATTATTCTAAAGCTATTTCATGCAAGAAGCTTCTAGAACCTCATAAATTGCAACTTTTGCAATTTAGCCCTTTTTGGACCAATTGACCTCAAATTAATAAAATTGCTTTACCAAACTTTCATACTAACGTGCAAACATGGCATAAACTTGAAAAACTCATAAATTCACCTCGGGTTTGTGGCCTCGCGCCACTATCCCTACTAGGCCATAAATCGGGCTGTTATAATTCTCCCCCTCTTAGGGATTTTCGTCCTCGAAAATCTTACAAGCAAAAAGGTTTGGATACTGGTTTCTTATACTCTCTTCTGGTTCCCATGTAGGTTTTTCGATTCCATGTCTTTGCCACAATACTTTTACTAAGGCAATACTCTTATTCCTCAGTTACTTGACTTCCCGAGCCAAAATCTTGACTAGTCTTCACCATAAGTCATGTCGGGGCGAATCTCTATTTCTGAAGGGGTAATTACATGTAAAGGATCTTATCTGTAGTGTCGTAACATTGACACGTGAAACACATCATGTATCTTTTCTAATTCAGAGGGCAAAGCCAAACGGTAAGCTACCGGTCCAACTCTCTCAGTAATCTCGTAGGGTCCAATAAAACGTGGACTTAATTTGCCTTTTCGACCAAATCTGAGGACTTTTCTCCATGGTAACACTTTCAAGAAAACTTTATCCCCAACTTGATACTCTATCTCTTTTCTCTTTAAATCTGAATAGGATTTTTGTCTGTCTGATGCGGCCTTTAAACATTCTCGAATCACTTTCACTTTCTCTTCAGCTTCTTTAACACAATCAACCCCGTGAATTTGGTTCTCTTTAAGTTCAATCCAAAATAAAGGAGTTCTGCATTTACGCCCATATAGGGCCTCATAAGGCGCCATCTTTAAGCTCGACTGAAAGCTATTATTATAGGCGAATTCTACCAATGGGAGAAACTTTTCCCAACTGCCTTGGAAATCCAAAACTCAACATCTGAGCATGTCCCCGAGTACTTGAATTAACCTTTCTGACTGACCGTCAGTCTGAGGGTGAAAAGCTGTACTAAAACTCAATTTTGTACCCAAAGCTTCTTGCAGCTTCTTCCAGAATCTGGATGTAAATCTCAGATCTCTATCTGATATGATCGATAAGGGAACTCCGTGAAGTCTTACTATTTCTGAAACATACAGGTTTGCCAACTTGTCTAGTGAATAATCCACTCGTATAGGTGTAAAGTGGGCTGAATTCGTGAGTCTGTCAACCACTACCCAAATAGCATCTTTCTTGCTCGGAGACAACGGTAAACTCATTACAAAATCCATGGTGATACGGTCCCATTTCCACTCGGGGACCAAGATGGGTTGAAGCAAACCCGAAGGTACTTGGTGCTCAGATTTTACTTGCTGACAAATCATGCGCTTGGAAACAAATTCTAAAATGTCTTTCTTCATTTTCGGCCACCAATACTGTTGCTTTAAATCATTATACATCTTAGTGCCACTCGGATGTATAGATAAACATCCGTTATGTGCCTCGTGTAAAATTTTCTGAATAAACTCCTCTTTCGTGGCACACAAACTCTATCTCTAAACATTAAATATCCATCAGAATTAATCCTAAAGCTGGATTCAGCACCTGACTCGCACTGAGCTCTTTTAACTTGTAATTCACTATCTTCTTTCTGAGCCTTCAAAATCTCTTGAAGGAACATTGGTCTAGCTCTCAACTCAGCTAAAATAGAACCATCATCGGATAAAGATATTTTTAAATTCAATGCTCTCAAGGCAAATAGGGATTTTCTGCTTAAAGCATCGGTGACTACATTCGCCTTTCCAGGATGGTAATCAATGACCAACTCATAGTCCTTTATCAACTCTAACCATCTTCGTTGTCTTAAGTTCAACTCTTTCTGTGTCATCAAGTATTTCAAACTTTTGTGATCAGTAAAAATCTGACATTGTTCACCATATAAATGGTGTCTCCAAATCTACAAAGCGAAGACTATGGCAGCCAATTCAAAATCATGCGTCGGATAATTTTTCTCATGAGGCTTCAACTGTCTGGAGGCATAAGCAATTACCTTGCCTTCTTGCATTAGTACACACCTAATCCATTTAAGAATGCATCGCTATAAATTATGAATTCTTTCCCTGCCTCGGGTTGTACTAAAATTGGAGCTTCTGTCAGCATTGCTTTCAACTTCTCAAAACTTTGTTGGCATTTTTCTGACCACTCAAACTTCACATTCTTTTGTAAAAATCTAGCCATCGGGGTTGCAATCATAGAAAACCCCTTGACAAATCATCTGTAGTAGCCGGCTAGGCCTAAAAAACTTCAAATCTCCGTGATGTTCTTCGGTGGTTTCCAGTCTATTATAGCTGATATCTTACTTGGATCTACTCGGACTCAATCTCTCGAGACAATATGTCCCAGGAATCCCACTTCCTTGAGCCAAAACTCGCTTTTACTGAATTTGGCATACAATTGATTTTCTCAAAGAGTCTGTAAAATTATCCGCAGATGATCAGCAAGTTCATTCTCGTCTCAAGAATAAATCAGTATGTCGTCAATAAAAATGACTACAAACTTGTCAAGGTATAGTCTGAAAATGCGGTTCATTAAGTCCATGAATACCGCAGGAGCATTGGTCAGCCCAAAGGGCATGACTAAAAATTCATAATGCCCATACCTCGTTTGAAAGGCAGTCTTGGATACATCTGAATCTTTCACTCTCAGCTGGTAGTACCCTGATCTCAAGCCTATTTCGGAGAACACAGTCACTCCTTCAATTGATCAAATAAATCGTCGATCCTAGGTAATGGGTACTTGTTCTTTACTGTCACTTTATTAAGCTGACAGTAATCAATGCACAATCTCATGGTGCCATCTTTCTTTTTCACAAACAAAATCGGAGCGCCCCATGGTGAACAACTTGATCTTGCAAAGCCTTTGTCTGTCAACTCTTACAACTGTAACTTCAACTCTGTTGGAGCCATTCTATAAGGAGTAATGGATATTGGTACAGTACCGGGAGTTAGCTCAATGCCAAACTCAACTTCTCTAACTGGTGGTAATCCTGGTAATTCCTCAGGAAAAACCTCCACATACTCACATACTATCGACACTGATTCAATCTTTAGCTCTGTCTCTTTATCATTCAATACAAAGGCCAAAAATGCCTCATACCCTTTTCTTAGATATATCTGCGCCATCATATGAGAAATTATTACCGATGATCTACCTTGCTCATCTGATTCTACATGAAGAGTATCCCCATTCTCACATCTCATCTCAATGTATTTCTTCTCACAATTTACAATTACATTATGAGTAGTCAACTAGTCCATACCAAGAATGAGGTCGAATTCATCAAAACGTAACAACATAATATTTGCTTTAAAGCAATGACCTCTAATCGTTAATGGACAATCTTTACAAACTTTATCAACTAACATACTCTTGCCTAAGGATTAGACACCTTAATCACAAATTTTGTGGTATCTATAGGCACACCCAAACCGAATAATAATTTCATGCAAATGTAAGAGTGTGTGGATCCAGGATCTATTAAAGCAATAACTTTGGTATTGTAAAGAGAAAAGGTACCTGTAATAACATCAGGGGAAGATGCCTTTTTGCTAAGGCGAATGGCATAAGTCCTTGCAGGCACTCTACCCTCGGGTCTCATAGCCTGCTCTCTGGGGTTACCTGTTCCACTTGCCCTTCTTTTGGGTTTCTCTGCAGTCCTCCTCTGACCATACTCTCGGATCTCAGGTTTTGAGTTCTCTCTTCTTTAGTCATCTCTGGACAATCTTTTATGAAATAGTCTTGGGAACCACATCTAAAACATACATTTTCATGCGCTTGGCATTCTCCCAAATGGCGTCTACCACATTGTGGACATTCTGATCTGTCAGGTCTAAAATTCCCAACACTTGCAACTGAAGTCGTCTATGCTTTATTTCCCAAATACTGCTTACTCTTGCATTTTCTTGAAAATCCAGTGGAAGTAGCCATTCGAGTAGAGAAATCTCTTGACTTCTTGGATGACGATTGGAATGACTTGTTCCACTGTCTCTTTCTAGAATCGCTAGACTCCATTTCAAATTTCTTCTTCTCTTTTACTAGTTCTTCGGCTTTGCAAGCCCTTTCCACTAGCACAACGAATTCTTTTAATTCGAGGACAGCAACAACCACCTTAATATCCTCGTTTCAACCATCTTTAAACCTTTTACTCATAATGGCCTCAGTGGACACACATTCGCGAGCGTACTTGCTGAGTCATACAAACTCTCGCTCATAATCGGTTACTGACATCTTGCCTTGCTTCACTCTAAAAATTTTTCCTCTTACGGTCTACAAATCTGGTCGATATATTTTTCTTAAACCCTTCTTGGAAGAATTCCCATGAAATCTTTTCCTTTGGTACCACCGAGACAAGAGTGTTCCACCATTGGTAAGCAGAATCTCTTAAGAGAGAGACTACACACTTCATGCTTTCATCAGGGGTGCAGGACAGCTCGTTAAATACCCTGATGGTATTTTCTAACTAGAACTCAGTTCTTTCTGGATCATCATCTTTTCTAGCTCAAAATTCTTCTGCCCCATGCTTCTTGATCCTATCAATTGGAGGTTTATCTCTTTTACCACCTCTACTACTTGAAGGGCTACCGGAGTAGGTTGTGGAACAAGTGGGGGTGGAGGGGGTTGTGCATTTGGGTTCGCTCGAACGAACTCCGTGTACCAGGAATCCATCATATGGAGGAAGGCTTCTCTAGCCTCTTCTCCTACTCTTTCTTGACTCACCGTAGTGGGTCTATTCTCATTCTCATACGGCACTGTCCCTTCTGCGGGAGCTGGTGCGTTACTTTCTACATCATCTACCTCAGCTCTTTCGGGATACATTTACTATAAGTATAAACATAATTTAAGTCATCAGGAGTCGTCACAATATCATTATAAAAACATTCATACGTATGGCATGTAAAACTAGACTCATGCTCATGCTACGTTAGTCCTAGAACCGACTAAACCGTAGCTCTGATATCACTAAATTTAACACCCTGCACCCAAGATCGATACTGACTATGCTTGAACTCATTGAAACATGTACTTACGGGCTATAAAATTTTGATCCAACTTAAAAACTTCACTTTCTTAGTCAACACATATAACACGGGCCTACGAGGCCTTTAACTCATGTCAGAAGACTTTCAGAATTAAAATCAAATAACTCATTTTTGAAGCAGGGTTCACACGCCCGTGTGACTTGGAACACGCCCGTGTACCCTTAAGCACGCCTATGCCCTCAAACCGTGTAGGGCTACTGACTATTTCTACACGGCTTAGACACGCCCGTGTCTACCAACCGTGAGAGGTTACTGACTAATTTCACACGGCCATGACACGCCCGTGGGCTTAGACCGTGTGCTAATCATTGATATACTGACTAAATTAACACGGTCTGGGCACACACCCATGTCCAAACTGTGTGTCTTACACGGCATACACACACGGCTATGGGATTTGCTCGTGGCCTATTCTGATTAATAATACTAAGGTGCAGGGTTAACACGGCCTTGACACACGCCCATGTGTTCAACCGCGCTGGCACTTAAAGGCTATTTACTAAGCCATTGCCCACCCTGAAAATAAGATCATACATAAACTCAAATCAACAATGTAATAACAACCCATCTTTCATGAATAATATTACATGCTTCATTGATCTCAATTGACATACATACTTAGTCAAATACAAAAGAATAATGAACTTGATGGCCTATACAATGGCCTTTCCTAAAGCATATACACAAAATGAATGCTTCTTATACATGCCATACTTAGTAAAGTAACATGGCTATACCAAAATAAGAGTTGATAGTGTGCTGCAAGCTCCGACTTTAATGATCCACTAGTTAGCTTGGCGGGACTGCATAATAAGAAAGAGTCATAACATAAGCATATAGCTTAGTATGTAATATCCGGGAATTAGGGCTTGTGCATTTTTGCTCAATTGCATGTGCTAGTGTGCCTATGTGTATTATGAATGTGTCCTATGAATTTTGTGAACCTTAGTGTGTAGGTGAATGCCTTAAAAATTATTTAATTTTAAGTTTAAAAGAGGGGGCTAAGCCTAAGAGGCCTTAAGGAAATTAGTAGGGGAAATATGACACGAGAATGGGCTTGTTTAAGTGGCTTGGAGGCGCTACTTAGGGCCTTAGAATGTGACGCCACAAGCAAGGGGAAAGGGCCTAGGTTCGAATCACAAGGGAAGCAAAAAGGGAGCTTTTATTTTGCTACAAGGAGGAGAGGAAGTGGACGGCACAAGGATACTTCAAGATGAAGTGTAGATCAAGTTAAAAACTTAAAAAAATTTGGCTAAAGTAGTAGATAAATGGGGATTTATTTTAAATTATTTTGATAGGCCAAAAGGAGAGAAAATAGGAGGAAAGGAAGGGATGAGATAGGGGGAAGGAGAGTTGGCCGATTGGGGGACTCTTTTGGGTGGTATTTTCGGCCAAGGAAGGGAGCAAGGCCATTTACTTTTTTTTTCTTTCCAGTTGAGCCTCTACCGAATTCTCTCTGCAAACCATTCTCTTTTCTTTTTGATTCTCCTAAAAGTCGAATCCTCATTGTCACCATTATCGAGTTTCTCAACTTTTTCTTCTTCCTTTTCTCTCACGATTCTCTCACAAGCCGAAGATTTCATCTCTAATTGGAGCCATAGCCGAATCTTTCTAGTGATCATGAAAAGCCGAAACCTGTGATCAACACTTAGTCTATAGCCGAATCCCTCAGTGGTGTCAAGCAGGTGTGCAGTCAACCACAATATTAAGGGTAAGGATCCAACTGTTGCCATTTTATTTCTTTTTCTTAAAAGCCGAAATCAAGATTTTAATGCCCTTAATGTCTTTGGCTGAAACTATAAGGGATTCTTTCGAGATTTCCATAGTAGTCGACTTCTAAGGAAACCATTCGGGATTTCAGATCTAAGGTAAGCAAGGTATAAGATTAGGCCGAAGGCCATTTATTTGAATGTTAGAATTGGATCTAACATGTACCCTGTAGGATTTCGACATCTTCTTAGCCAAGAGACTACTTTCAGGATTTAAAATCGCAAGGTGAGTGACTATGTATATTCGGCCAAGGCCAAATTTAGTGAATTAGATCTATTTACTATTTATTCAAAAGACAAAAACTAACCAAATCAAGTGATCTAGTGTTAGCCGATTCCAAGGGAGAAAGACTACGGAATTTCAGGATTTGATTAGTAGTGAAATCGGCAACGAGGTAAGATTTTGGTTGCGATAATCCTTCGAGATTTGATTCATTAGCCGAATGGCTTTTTACTAAAGTACTTAAGGTTGGCCGAATGTAGGAATTAAGGATCTAAAGCATTAGATCGGGTTTTCTGAATTTCAGTGAAAGCGTTAAGTGAACTAGGTGTGTACCCTACACTAACTCTTAATAGATTTATGGCATCAATTTAATATAAGTGTTTATAATAATGTGAAATATGGCTAACCATGCAATGGTACAAAGTACCCAGGTACGTTTATCTACTCCTACTATGAGTATAATATGATCTGTTATAGCATATATGTGAAACTATAAGAATATGAATAAGGAATATGACATGGTTAATGCATATTTGTATGACATGGGGCATATGGGTGATATGTAAAGGGGAAGTGATCTGGTGGTTTTATACCACAATATCTAAATGTGGTGACTCATGTCACAAAAATTCGAATGTGGTGACTTATGTCACAAATGATTATCTGGTGGCTATGCCACAATATATATTTAAGGGCGATGAGCATGTCGTCTGCATAGACTGCCTTCGATGATGTGTAGCGGATGGAGGGTCGACTTAGTAGTCCCCACGGTGTGATGGATGGTACGGGTGATGTGTAGCGGATGGTTATCAAGGTTTGGGTTCGGGTTTGCATCATTGATTACATATGTTTTCTATGTATGATTTGACATGCCTAACTTGATTGAGAGTTTGTGTTTGGTGGTTACACATTGAGTCTGTTTGACTCACCCCTTTGTGGGATTATTTTTCAGGTGACATACAGTAATGGACCGGGTCGGCAGGAGCTTTATGGGGGCCATGCTCAGCTCAGAAATTATTTTGTTTTGGACTTTCAATACTTAAGTATTTTGGACTATTTCGGGATTTGTTTTGATGTAATAAGGCTATAAGTATTAAACTGATTATGCATGCATTTTAATTATTTTTAGTATGGTACGATTTGATTTTTATCAATCTTAAAGTTCAAGTAATTTTTCTTAAGAACAAAGATTAAATGTTTTGACGCCTAATCAACACAAATCAACTGTTCTTCAAAAACACACAAAAATTTTAGCAAAACCTCAAATAAGTTTCGAAAGATTTTTCCCTAGAAGCATGCCAGATCCGGTCAGGGCTTGTGGGCCAGGTTTGGGGTGTTTCAGCTTGGTATCAGAGCTCGATTCAAAACTCAACCTTGAGGGCTTTTAAGGGCCCAAAATGTTTTCTTCTTTTGAAAATGGGTTTTACTCAGAAATAAGCAGGTTTTTCTGGCATGGCACTTAAGTCACCGACTCGAAGTCCACCAGGTAAGTACTCCTAACTCTTTTGTGATTGTATGTGGGATCTATAGGGACGTAGATTAGTAAATGAGGAATTAAACCCTAGGATTAGTCTACTTCAACACCAAGATACATAAAACTTAAAGTCAATCAAACAAACCTGTGTCTAAGCCGCCGAGTTAGGGTGTGGCAACCATTGTGCGCATGTCTAGGATTGGTTTTTGTAGGAGCTTGGTATTTAAGTAGTCCTAGTGACTCACCTCCTCTCCACTCAAATCCTACCTAGTGCGTAGTGACGGTTCACCCTAACCAAGAGGACTCAGCCACAGGCTAAATCCAATAACTAAAACCCGAAAGGGACTAGCCATATTTTTATAAAAACTCTAGTTTTAAAATCTCCAAATTACCCCTTTGATGTGTAGGAAAACTATTTTTAAAATTTTTCAAAATACTCTTGATTTACAAAGTTATCCGAATAACCCAGGTTGAAAAAAAAATTACTAAAATGCCTTTGGTTCATAAAATTTCCATACTACCCCCAGTTTTATTAAAGATTTTTCTTACCTTATAAAAATGACCAAAAACCCTATTTTTGCAAAATATTAAGATACCCTGATTTGCAAATTGATCGAATTACCCCTAACCTGTACAAATGACCAAAATACCCTCAGTGCAAAAAATTACCGAAATGCCCCTGGTTGTAAAATTACAAAAATACCCTTAGTGTATGAACTACCATTTTACCCTTAAAATTTTCTTACCAAGTATTTCAATTTTATAAAATGCCAAAATCTCTACCTTGTGAAATTTTCAAATGCCCTCATTTGAAAAATTACGAAAATACCCCTATAGGATAAAATTACGGAAATACCCTTCGGTAGTGGAAAACAACAAACAATGACAACTACAACATTTTTCTGTAATGAACTCAAGTTCATGAATGTGATTGAATGAATGAATTGAGACTGTATGTGTATGAATTCGAAAGAACTACTCCTTAGAACTATTGAACATAAGACTGTTCGTGATAAATCAGTGGAACAAAACTAATTCATAAAATTCTTTAATCAGATAAATGCGATTTGGAAGCATGAACTCTAGGGGACGTGGTCGTAATGTACGCGGCCGTGGTAGAGGCCAAATGACCGTGTCGGAGCCCATTAGGTCAGGACAAGGGTCCGAAAATGAAATGTCACCACCACCAGCCGCTGATGTGGAATATCAGGATCAAACGGGGAAGATGCAGTATCACAGATGATGCTGCGAGTTTTGGAAAGGGTGGCTGGAGCAGGGGGAGGCATGGGAGCTCGGAAGTCGGTACCTGAGCGACTTCGAGCTAATGGAGCTGAGATTTTCTATGGAGTATCTGGTGTGGCACCCAATACAGCTGAGTATTGGTTAGAGGCGACGGAACGGATTATGGACGACTTAGACCTGACTGCCGAGGAGAAACTGAAAGGGGTAGTGTCGCTACTCCGTGATGAGTCATATCAATGGTGGCTCACAGTGCGGGATGGTGCTACCGTAGACGATCTTACATGGGAGTATTTTAAAGCGGCATACCAGAAAAAGTACATAGGAACTAGTTATGTGGATGCGCAGAGGAAGGCGTTTCTGAGGTTGTCCAAGAGAATAAGACTGTAATGGAGCATCGGGCTGTATTGGAATGTGCAGCTAAGCGAATGGAGTTAACGACGCTGGAGGATAAGGCGGTAATTATGATAGGAGAAAGAAGAAACTACTTGTCCAACGTAGTTTCAGCCTTAAAGGATGATAAGATGGTTCGAAAAGGGTGCAAGGCATTTCTGGCTTTCGTTAGTGCTTTGGATGTGAAAGAAGGGGGAGTTAGTGGAGTTAGAACCGTAAGGGAGTTTGTGGATGTCTTTTTGGAGGAGTTACCTGGAATACCCCCGAATAGGGAAGTGGAGTTCAGAATTGACTTGCTGCTGGGTACAGCTCCTGTGTCAATTGCCCCATACAGAATGGCACCAAAGGAGTTGGTTGAGCTCAAGGCTCAGATCTAAGAATTACTTGACCGTGGGTTTATTCAACCTAGTGTGTCTCCATGGGGAACACCGGTCTTGTTTGTGAAGAAGAAGGACGGAACTATGTGCATGTGCATAGATTATCATCGGTTGAATAAGCTGACCATCAAGAACAAGTACCCTTTGCCAAGAATAGGTGACTTGTTCGATCAGCTTAAAGGGGCCGCAGTATTCTCAAAGATAGATCTAAGGTCTAGATATCATCAGCTTAAGGTGAAGGAGGCTGATATCTATAAGACAGCTTTCTGGACAAGGTACGGGCATTATGAGTTCTTGGTAATGTCGTTCGGATTGACAAACGCCCCAGCCACGTTCATGGACACGATGAACCGGGTTTTCTAACCCTATCTAGATCGATTCGTTGTTGTGTTCATAGATGACATATTGGTATATTCGAAGTCTGAGGAAGAACATGACGAGCACCTCCGAGTTGTGTTGCAAGTGTTAAGGGAGAAAAAGTTATATGCCAAGTTCAGCAAGTGCGAATTTTGGCTGAAGGAGGCTACGTTTTTAGGACATGTGGTATCTGCTAAAGGAATAAGGGTGGATCCTTGGAAGATTGAGGCAGTTTTGGATTGGAAACCCCCTAAGTCTGTGCAGAAGTTTAGAGTTTCTTAGGATTGGCAGGCTATTACAGACGGTTTGTAGAAGGGTTCACGTCGATCGCATCACCCTTGACCAAGCTGCTGAGGAAGGAGGTACCTTTCATATGGACCGATAAGCAACAGGAGAGCTTTGAAAAGCTTAAGAGGGTCTTGACTGAAGCTCTAGTTTTGATTCAGCCTGAGGCAGGGAAAGATTTTGTAGTGTGCTATGATGCTTCCCATACAGGGTTGGGAGGTGTCCTTATGCAAGACGGGAAGGTAGTTGCTTATGCGTCTCAACAACTAAGGCCACACGAGGTTAACTACCCAACGCATGACTTGGAATTGGCGGCAGTGGTCTTTGCTTTTAAAGTATGGAGGCACTACTTATACGGAGAGAAGTCAGTGATCTACACGGACCACAAGAGCTTGAAGTATCTACTGACTCAAAAAGAGCTGAACCTGAGATAGCGAAGGTGGGTGAAATTATTGAAGGATTATGATTGTTCTATAGAATATCACCTAGGCAAGGAGAATGTGGTGGCAGATGCCCTAAGTCAGAAGGTAGTGACGGATCTAAGGGCAATGTTTGCACATTTAAGCCTCTATGATGATGGAAGTTCGCTGGCAGAGTTGCAGGTCAAGCCGTCATGGCTGAATGAGGTGAAAGAGGGACAGTTGGCTGATAATGATTTAAGTGCTAAGTTTCGACAAGTGCAGAGTGAGGAGTTGAAAGACTATGGTGTTAATGGCGATGGAGTATTGTGTTTCAAGGGTAGGATTTGTATGCCGAAGAACGAGGAGTTAAGGCAGAGAATTCTTCAGGAATCGCATAGTAGTCCTTATTATATGCATCCTGGAGGCAGTAAAATGTATAGAGATCTAAGGGAACAATTTTGGTGGCCTGGTCTTAAGTGGGAAGTTACCGAATTTGTAGGGAAGTGCTTGACATGTCAGCAAGTTAAGGCTGAACACCAAGTTCCGTCGTGGTTGCTTGACCAATCTGATTCATGATGGAAGTGGGAGAGAATTACCATGGACTTCGTTAGTGGGCTTCCCCTTATGCCTACTAAGAAGGACTCGGTATGGGTGGTAGTGGATCGATTGACAAAGTCCGCGCATTTCATCCTAGTGCGGGTTGACTATTCTCTCCAGAAGCTAGCAAAGTTGTATGTGGCGGAGATTGTGAGGCTGCACTGAGTGCCAGTGTCGATTATCTCGGATAGGGATCCGAGGTTTGCGTCTCAATTTTGGAAGGCGCTACATCAATCTTTAGGCACCAGATTGGACTTTAGTACGGCATTTCATCCACAGTCGGATGGCCAGTCTGAGCGAGTGATCCAAGTGTTGGAGGATATGCTGAGGGGATGTGTGATAGACTTCAGAGGAAGTTGGGAAGAGTACTTGCCTTTAGTGGAATTTGCGTACAATAACAGCTATCAGGCCAGTATTAAAATGGCACTGTACGAGGCGTTGTATAGACAGAAGTGTCGCACTCCTACGTGTTGGACAGAATTAGGGGAACGTCAGATTTTGGGTCCGAAAATTGTGGCAGAATCCGAGGAGAAGGTTAAGATGATTCGGACATGGTTGAAGGAAGCGTCTGACAGGCAAAAGTCTTACGCAGATCTCAAGCAGAAGGAGATTGAGTTTGCTGTGGGAGATCAAGTGTTTCTTAAAGTGTCGCCTTAGAAGAAGGCGATGAGATTTGGTTGAAAAGGGAAGCTAATTCTAAGGTTTATAGGACCTTATTGGGTGGTGAAGCGAGTTGGACCAGTGGCATATCAGTTAGAGTTGCCACCAGAGTTGAAGCAGATGCACGACGTATTCCATGTTTCTATGCTGCATCGATACCGATGGGATCCATCTTACGTAGTTTCGGTTGAAGAGGTGGAGCTGAGACCAGATCTATCTTATGAGGAAGAGCCGATTCAGATTCTGGAACGTGATGTGAAGGTGCTTCGAAGGAAGTTGGTCCCTCTGGTCAAAGTGTTGTGGCGTAACCATGGATCGGAGGAAGCTTCTTGGGAGCCGAAAGAAACAATGCGACAGCAATACCCCTACTTATTCTAGCCAGGTAATTTTGAGGCCGAAATTATTTTAAGGGGGTAGAACTGTAATATCTGAGAATTAGGGCTTGTGCATTTTTGCTCAATTGTATGTGCTAGTGTGCCTATGTGTATTATGAATGTGTCACATGAATTTTGTGAACCTTAGTGTGTAGGTGAATGCCTTAAAAATTATTTAATTTTAAGTCTCAAAGAGGGAGCTAAGCCTAAGAGGCCTTAAGGAAATTAGTAGGGGAAATATGACACAAGAATGGGCTTGTTTAAGTGGCTTGGAGGCGCCACATAGGGCCTTAGAATGTGACGCCACAAGCAAGGGGAAAGGGCCTAGGTTCGAATCACAAGGGAAGCAAAAAGGGAGCTTTTATTTTGCTACAAGGAGGAGAGGAAGTGGACGGCACAAGGACACTTCAAGATGAAGTGTAGATCAAGTTAAAAACTTAAAAAATTTTGGCTAAAGTAGTAGATAAATGGGGATTTATTTTAAATTATTTTGATAGGCCAAAAGGAGAGAAAATAGGAGGAAAGGAAGGGATGAGATAGGGGGAAGGAGAGTTGGCCGATTGGGGGACTCTTTTGGGTGATATTTTCAGCCAAGGAAGGGAGCAAGGCCATTTACTTTCTTTTCTTTCCAGTTGAGCCTCTGCCGAATTCTCTCTGCAAACCATTCTCTTTTCTTTTTGATTCTCCTAAAAGCCGAATCCTCCTTGTCACCATTACCGAGTTTCTCAACCTTTTCTTCTTCCTTTTCTCTCACGATTCTCTCACAAGTCGAAGATTTCATCTCTAATTGGAGCCATAGCCGAATCTTTCTAGTGATCATCAAAAGCCGAAACCTGTGATCAACACTTAGTCTATAGCCGAATCCCTCAGTGGTGTCAAGCAGGTGTGCAGTCGACCACAATATTAAGGGTAAAGATCCAACTGTTGCCATTTTATTTCTTTTTCTTAAAAGCTGAAATCAAGATTCTAATGCCCTTAATGTCTTTGGCCAAAACTATAAGGGATTCTTTCGGGATTTCCATAGTAGCTGACTTCTAAGGAAACCATTCGGGATTTCAGATCTAAGGTAAGCAAGGTATAAGATTAGGCCGAAGGCCATTTATTTGAATGTTAGAATTGGATCTAACATGTACCCTGTAGGATTTCGACATCTTCTTAGCCAAGAGAATACTTTCGGGATTTAAAATTGCAAGGTGAGTGACTATGTATATTCGGCCAAGGCCAAATTTAGTGAATTAGATCTATTTCCTATTTATTCAAAAGCCAAAAACTAACCAAATCAAGTGATCTAGTGTTAGCCGATTCCAAGGGAGAAAGACTACGGAATTTTGGGATTTGATTAGTAGTGAAATCGACAACGAGGTAAGATTTTGGTTGCGATAATCCTTCGGGATTTAATTTATTAGCCGAATGGCTTTTTGCTAAAGTACTTAAGGTTGGCCGAATGTAGGAATTAAGGATCTAAAGCATTAGATCGGGTTTTTGGAATTTCATTGAAAGCGTTAAGTGAACCAGTTGTGTACCCTACACTAACTCTTAATAGATTTATGGCATCAATTTAATATAAGTGTTTATAATAATGTGAAATGTGGCTAACCATGCAATGGTACAAAGTACCCAGGTACGTTTATCTACTCCTACTATGAGTATAATATGATCTGTTATGGCATATATGTGAAACTATAAGAATGTGAATAAGGAATATGACATGGTTAATGCATATTTGTATGACATGGGGCATATGGGTGATATGTAAAGGGGAAGTGATCTGATGGTTTTATACCACAATATCTGAATGTGGTGACTCATGTCACAAAAATTTGAATGTGGTGACTTATGTCACAAATGATTATCTGGTGGCTATGCCACAATATATATATAAGGGCGATGAGCATGTCGTCTGTAGCGACTGCCTTCGATGATGTGTAGCGGATGGAGGGTCGACTTAGTAGTCCCCACGGTGTGATGGATGGTACGGGTGATGTGTAGCGGATGGATATCTAGGTTTGGGTTCAGGTTTGCATCATTGATTATATATGTTTACTATGTATAATTTGACATGCCTAAATTGATTGAGAGTTTGTGTTTGGTGGTTACACATTGAGTCTATTTGACTCACCCTGTTGTGGGATTATTTTTCAGGTGATACACAGTAATGGACCGGGTCGGCAGGAGCTTTATGGGGGCCATGCTCAGCTCAAAAATTATTTTGTTTTGGACTTTCAATACTTAAGTATTTTGGACTATTTCGGGATTTGTTTTGATGTAATAAGGCTATAAGTATTAAACTGATTATGCATGCATTTTAATTATTTTTTGTATGGTACGATTTGATTTTATCAATCTTAAAGTTCAAGTAATTTTTCTTAAGAACAAAGATTAAATGTTTTGACACCTAATCAACACAAATCAACTATTCTTCAAAAACACACAAAAATTTTGGCAAAACCTCAAATAAGTTTCGAAAGATTTTTCCCTAGAAGCATGCCAGATCCAGTCAGGGCTTGTGGGCTGGGTTTGGGGTGTTTCATAGTAAGTTTGTATGTACAACACATGTCAATATACTTGCTTAACATAAACCATCTAGCTTACAATGGTATCATAATTTCAACTATAAAACTTACTTACTCATGCTTGATTCTTACTTGTCTTATGATACTTAACATTCTCATACATGTAAGGTAAACACGGTACCTGTATCACTTGATCACATTGATCAGTATACTTTAATAATAATAATCCTAGTCTTTACTTCCTCATTCATTACATAAATAATACTCAATTTCATGTTGATACTAACTTTGCTTTCTTAGCTTTCTTCATAAATTCTTTTTGACTTACTCGTTTGCCCGATGAATTTCTGCGAATAATCGAGGATACTAAATCTCGACCCACATAACTTGATACCAAAACCATATCTTCAATATGGTCTTACATGGAATATCTCATCTTAGTTTCAAGGCCATGTCTTGACATGGACTTATATGAAGTCTTGCTCTTGATAACATACTCAATGCCAAGCTTGCCTTAGACTTACATAATAACTTGCATGCTAACTTGATCAATGCCAAGCTTGTCTTGGACTTACATTATAACTTGCTTGCTAACTTGATCAATGCCAAGCTTGTCTTGGACTTACATGATATCTTGCTTGCTCACTTGATCAATACCAAGCTTGCCTTGGTCTTACATGATATCTTCCTTGCTAACTTGATCAATGCCAAGCTTGCCTTGGACTTACATGATATCTTACTCAATGCCAAGCTTGCCTTGGACTTACATGATATCTTGCTCAATGCCAAGCTTGTCTTGGACTTACATGATATCTTGTGTGGTGCATCAAGTATCCCAGGGAAATTCATCTTCAATCGGGACTTGCTTTTACATATTATCATGATTTCTTGCTTGAACATAACATGATCATTTCATACAATTATTGTACATTATACTAAGCAAATTAATGATGAAAATCATAAAACTTAGAAATCATACAAACTTACCTCAATATACAAAATGTATGTAGATATGCAATTTAGTCCACAACTTTATTCTTGCCTCAGTTTCGATCCGGGCTTCATTTTTCTTGATCTATAATCATAAATAGATCATTTAATAATCATATTGACTAAATTAACACATAACTCATTTTCTGGCAAAATTACTATTTTGCCCTTATAATATCTAATATTTGCACTTTTGCCCCAATTCTCATAAACTGATTTTCATACAACTTTCTTAAACTTCATGCTTAGCAAAATGATTTTCTCTTCTATAACAATCATCAATTCTCACTATTTCTAGTAGGTATGGCCAAATTTTATAAATATTACAAAATGGTCCCTACTACCATTTTTTCATGAAACACATTAAGGAAAAGATGTTTATCTAACATCAAACTCTCTTAAACTTCCATAAAACATCATTTAACAAACATATCATTCAAGGGTGAATTTTTGAACATGCATCTTAGCTCATTTCATAGCTAAAATTAGCTAATTCAAACGAGAACTTCAAAAATACGAAGAATATTAAAAATAGGGCTAAGATGAACTTACTATGAGCTTGAAAAAAAATAAAGAACCCTAGCTATGGTGTCTTCAGCACAAGGAAGAAGATGAGTGAATTTTTTCATCTTTTTCCTACTTAAAACACTTAATAGGCAAATGACCAAAATGCCCTTCCTCATAAAAATTCTATTTAACACCATCTTAAGGTCAATTTTGTCCAAAATTTTATTTTTGGGTAAATTGCTATTTAAGGGCTCATAATTATTATTCTAAAGTTATTTCATGCAAAAAGCTCCTAAAACTTTTGCAATTTAGTCCTTTTTGGACCAATTGACCTCAACTTAATACAATTGCTTTACAAAACTTTCATACTAACGTGCAAACATGGCATAAACTTGAAAAACTCATAAATTCACCTTGGGTTCGTGGCCTCGTACCACTATCCCTACTAGGCCCTAAATCGGGCTGTTACAGGTCAAAACTAGACTGTTACAATTCTCCCCTTTAAGGATTTTTCGTCCCCGAAAATCTTACCGTTGAACAGATTCAGATATTGTTATCTCATTGAATCTTCAGACTCCCATGTAGCCTCTTCTACTCCGTGTCGACTCCACAACACTTTCACTAACGGAATTTCCTTGTTTCTCAACTCTTTCATTTCATGAGCTAAGATACGGATCGATTCCTCCTCGTATGTCATATTAGATCGGATTTTAGTATCAGACGGAGTAATTACGTGTGATGATTCAAATCTGTATCTACGGAGCATCGAAAGATGAAATACATTATGTATCTATCCTAGCTCAGATGGCAATAATAATCTGTACGCAACAGGTCCAACACGCTCGATGATTTCATACGGTCTGATGAATCTCAGACTCAATTTGCCTTTACGTCCAAATCGGAGTATTTTCTTCCACGTAGACACTTTCAGAAACACTTTGTCACCGATCTCAAATTCAATCTCTTTTCGCTTCAAGTCCTTATAAGACTTCTGACGATCAGATGTTGATTTCAGACTATCACAGATTACTTTTACTTTCTGTTCAGTATCTTTTATCAAATCAACCCCGTGCAGCATATTTTCACTGAGCTTGGTCCAATACAGAGGTGTTCGACATTTACGTCCGTACAAAGCTTCAAAGGTGTCATTTTAATGCTCGACTGTAAACTGTTATTATATGCAAATTCAATCAATGGCAGGTACTGTTTCCACGAACCATTAAATTCCAGGATGCAACATCTCAACATATCCTCGAGAATCTGAATGATCCACTCAGATTGACCATCCATTTACGGTTGAAAAGCTATACTAAAATGTAATTTAGTACCCAAAGCCTCTTGCAATTTCTTCCAGAACCATAAAGTAAACCTCGGATCTCTGTCTAACATAATGCATAGTGATACCCCGTGTAATCTCTCAATATTCAAAATTTAAAGCTCAGCTAACTTATCAAGTGAATAATCAGATCTTACCAGAATAAAATGGGCGAATTTCGTCAATCGATCAACTACGACCCAAATAGCATCTTTCTTTCTCAGAGTCAGAGGTAATCCCAAAACAAAATTCATTGTCATTCTATCTCATTTCCACTCGGGAATCAGAACGGGTTGTAATAAACCAGATGGTACCTGATGTTCAGCTCTACTTGCTGACAAACTAGACATTTCGACACAAAGTCAGATATATCTCGTTTCATATTAAACCACTAATAGTGTTGCTTGAGATCATGATACGTCTTCGTACTACCCTGATGAACAGATAGTCGACTGTTATGTGCTTCATTCAAAATTAACTGAATCAACTCTGGGTTTCTCGGAACACATAATCAATCTTGGAATCTCAAGCAATAATCATCATCCACTCAAAATTTAGAATCGGAGTTCGAATCACACTGAGCTCATTTCGCTAACATTTCATTATCAACTTTTTGAGCATCACATATCTGCTATAAAAACAACGGTTTCGCTTTCAATTCAGCTACCACTGAACAATCATCAGGCAGATCTAATTGACCATTCAAAGCACGTAGTGTAAACAGTGATTTCCAACTCAATGCATCAGCTACGACATTTGCTTTACCGATTTCAATACAATTTCATACTCATAAATTACTGTAATCTCTTTCAGAATTACCATATAAGCTTCAGATCTCAATTCAAACCAATGATAACTAACAACATAGACAGACTTACCAACACAGAAACGGATAACTCAACCATTTTATCAAAAGAGAAAATTTATAAGTATAAAGAGATTTCTTTAGACGGTTAATCACATTTCAGATAACTCTATCTTTTTCAATGATAAAGAAAATCTTGATACAGAGTTCATCACCTTCCATTTTTATAATCAATAAAGTCAGAATATATCACATTTCACACTCATCAGAACTTTTGTGCATCTTTTTATTCCCATATGAATAAATGAATTATCACTAAGAATTTCTTGTCGCAGTTGTTGTATACATTCATAGAACTTTTCAGCATACACATTGTAGTAGCCCATTTATGCCCGGGCTTGAATAAATAAAAAATAATAAAATAAAATAAACCAAAGTCCAATTTTTGTAGTCCATTTACAACCCGTTACACCCAGACCCAATAAACCATAAACCCATTACCCAATTACACCTACAGTCCCAATCTTAACCTAACCCAACAAACTAAGCTGGCCCAAGTGACCCAAATAGCTTGCAGTCGCAGGAAACCCTAGGTTTCCACTACGCCGCAACCACTCGACACAAACCCTCGCGCCGTAGCCACCAGCCTTCATCACTGCCGAGATCCTTGCTATTAACCTGCAAAAGGAAAGAAAAACACAGCAAAAATGGCGAGAAAACAGCAAGACAATATCTATTGTATTTATTTTGCGATTTATTTTTGGGTTATAAAAACCTAACGAAATCTGTAAAAAGGGGCATAAATAGAGAAAAAACACATACGAAATCAATACAAGAAATCATTCAAGGTTTATTATATTTTTTTTATTTTTTTCAAACTGTTATACACACATAAAGAATTTTTTTCTTCTATTTTTTTAGACTATATATGCGTATTAATATACGATAAAAAAAGGAGAAAAAAACTTACATTTTTGAACTCGTCATTGCTTCACGGTGACCATCGGCCAAGTCTTCTTAGTAGAAAATCGCCAAGGGGAAAGAGAGAGAGGAGAGCTATTTCGGTTTTTTTTTTTTTTTTGGAAGAGAGGAAGAATGAATTTTTTTTTAAAAAAATGGTTTATATAAACATCTAAAATGGCACCGTTTTCGGGTTGGCTTCAATTGGCCAAAACAACGTCGTTTCCTCCTTAGACCCGCTATAACACCCCTAACCCTTGTCCGTCACCGAATTAGGGTTAAAGGCATTACTGGACAGATTGGAAACTTTTATAACATTTCATACATTTCATTCATCAATCATACATACAATGTCCCTTAAATAGGTCAACGAGACCTTAAACATGCTTATAACCTGAGTCGGGACTAAAATGAAACATATATAGAAGTTCTCGGAAGCTTAAAAAATTTTCTCAAATACAGGGGATACACGCCCGTGGGAGTAGGCCGTGTTCCACCCACGGCTACTAGACACACCCGTGTGTCCTCCCAGTGCTCGAAACTAACTTAGCACCACGACCACCAAGCACGCCCGTGTACCTTGACTGTGGTCAATCCTGCCAAAACAACATGGCTACCAAGCACCTCCATGTACTAAGGCCGTGTACTAATAGGCTATATACTGACTTTCTCACACGGCCTCTAGGCACGCCCGTGTACTATGGCCGTGTACCCTAAAGCTAGCTACTGACTTAGCCCCACGGTCATTAGGCACACCCGTGTGTCATAACCGTGTGCAAAAATAGGCCATTTACAAGGCCAAAATGCCACCCACTTGGGTCTTACCTACAAGCAAAATTATTAAGACATCTCATGCCTATTTGGCAACTAAGAACATACCAAATTAACCATCCAATCCATACATTAAATACCAATTCCAACCATGCCAAATTACAAGACTAAAATTCATCTCAACACAAGCATAATTCATTCATTTATCTACTCAAAAGCTTGACCAACTCAAGTGCTTCAACCAGACCAAAACATATACCAAATATGTCATAATCACAAAAGCATATAACTAACACATAATTAGCCAAATCACATGGCTAATTCACATCTCATACTTATTCAATAACTAGCCTATACATGCCATATCTTGCTTTATACATTTTCCAAAATGTACCAAAACAAGCTGGGTAGTGTGATGACGATCTTCTACGATCCCCGAGCCTTCAGTAGCTTCGACGACCTATAAAACAGAGTAAATCACACACACGTGGTAAGCTTTCAAAAGCTTAGTGAGTCATATACAATTAAACTTAGCATATAAACATTCAAAACATATAATCACTCTAAATTCACTAATGGCTCGATTGCACCATCATAATTCTTCTTAGTACATTCACTTAGGTCATTTATCTTTCAAAATTTGCATATCAGTACATACTTTATTAGCTCATAGCTTTTCTATCCATGTAACACACTTACATTCTCATATTCAAATACATAATTCATCTGGGTAAGTTTAAGAAAATACTTACCTTCTTATACACACAAAGTGTACTTATCAAACATACCTGAAACAATATACAATTTACATATTCATTCATTTCTTGAACTTGACTATTGAACCGTCCGTAATCTAATAGAATACATAAAGTGCCCGAAATAGTTATAGAATAGAGTATCCCTGACATGGTCTTAATTGTAATCAGATATCGATGCCACTGTCCTAGACAGGGTCTTATACGTAATCAGATATCGATGCCATCGTCCCGCATGTGGTCTTATACGTAATTAGATATCGATGCCTTGTCCCGCATGGAGGCCTTATACGTAATCGATATTGTTGCCACTATCCTGAGCGTGGTCTTATACGTAATCAAATATCGATGCCATCGTCCCGAGCATGGTCTTATTCGTAATCGATATCGATGCCACCGTATCCCGAGATAGGTCTTATACGTAATCGATATCGATGCCCCGCCTCGATAGGTCTTATACGTAATCAGATAATGATGCCACTACCCCAGACAGGGTCTTATACGTAATCAGATATCGATGCCACTGTCCAAGACAGGGTCTTGTTCGTAATCAAATATCGATGCAACTGTCCCAGACAAGGTCTTATACGTAATCAGATATCGATGCCACTATCCCAGATAGTGTCTTATACGTAATCAAATATCAATGCCACTGTCCCAGACAGGGTCTTATACGTAATCAGATATCGATGCCACTATCCCAGACAGGGTCTTATACGTAACCAGATTCGATGCCACTGTCCCAGACAGGGTCTTATACATAATCAGATATCGATGCCACTGTCCCAGATAGGGTCTTATACGTAATCAAATATCGATGCCACTATCCTAGACAGGGTCTTATACGTAATCAGATATCAATGCCACTGTCCCAGACAGGGTCTTATACGTAATCAGATATCGATGCCACTATCCCAGACATGGTCTTATACGTAATCACAAATTAGTACCGACGTCCCAGACGTGGTCTTATACATAATTAGATATCGATGCCACTGTCCTAGACAGGGTCTTATACGTAATCAGATTCGATGCCACTGTCCCAGACAGGGTCTTATACGTAATCATATATCGATGCCACTGTCCCAGACAGGGTCTTATACGTAATCAGATATCGATGCCACTGTCCCAGACAAGGTTTTATACGTAATCAGATATCGATGCCACTTTCCTAGACATGGTCTTACACGTAATCACAAATCAATGTCGATGCCCCAGACGTGGTCTTACATGATATCTCAGAATAAACACCTATGTCTTTCTTATCTTAGAGTTCTTGTACACATCATTTCTTAAACAATCATCATCATCAATAATTATACGAACATATAAAATTCAATACAAATACGTTTATTTGCATAATAACTTACCTCGGATTTGATTTAACCGAAACAAAAACGGCTACTCGATTACTTTCGCTTTCCCTCGTACTAAGTTCGTTTTCCTTGTTTCTTGATCTATACATATTCAGAATTAACTCTTTTATTCATTAACTCATTCCATTCATTCCAAGGACACACATTTAGGGCTATTTATAAATTAACCCTCATACTTGCATAATTTATCAATTTAGTCTATTTTTCTCAAAACATCAAATTCACAAAATTAACCCATACTCATGCTTAGCCAAATGTTCTTACATCTCATACAAGCCCATGTTTTTCATCAAATTTGCGATTTAGTCCTTCAAATTACCATTTTTCAATTTAGCCCTATTTAGCTAAATTCATCAAAAATTCAAGAACAAAGTATGTTCATCTGGCTGAAATCTTTTATTTAACATCATAAATCATCACAAAGCTCAACATATCATCAATAGCACATCTCATGAACAACATCAATTCATCAAATTGAGACATGGGCTTGATAGTAGACTAAGCAACGATTGCAAAAACATAGAAATTATCAAAAGTCGAAGCAAAACATACCTTAAATTTTGCCAAAAGAGTGTTGAAACCAATGAGAAAGATGTTGCCCCGGTGAAAGTCCTGGCCAACGTTCAAGAAGCAAGGAGGGTAAATAGTAACTTCTCTATACCAAATTTTAAAAATCTCAGTTATTTTTCAAAAATTTTGAATGGTTTTTTTTTTGCTGCCTTTACTGTACTGATGTGGTGTCTAATTTTTGAACAGACTGTAAATCTTTGACATTGTGCAATTATGCTAGACATGTTCCTTTTTGGCATTCTTTTTTGCCACTTTGTTTTGAATTTGAATTTGCGTTTGAATTTAAATTTGGATTTGGATTTGCATTTGGATTCGAATTTGAATTTTATGACTGCTGACTTTGTAATTTTGGCATACGAAACAACCTTCACCCTCTTAGTGAAGTAATTGACAACCAAGAAGATGAATTGGTGCCAGCTAGATGCTTTTGACGAGATCGACCCCCATAACATCTATGCTCCACATATAGAAAAAATTGAGGAAGCACATAAATTTTATCTTCCTCAATTTGGCATTTACAACGTAACTGATGCAATTTCCTTTTCTTGGTAAACCAACAGCTCGAATCTCCTGATTAGCCTAGCCATCGTAGAACCATTAACATGAGCTCTTTAAACACCAATCTTAACGGCATACCCATGTTTCAGTAGCTTGGCGTACCTTAAAATGATAGTGTAAAAACATCTTGAATTCTTGAAAATAGCTCAATGATGTCTTGCCTTATTTTTGTGGTGAATTAGGCTTCGATCTTTGCCCCTTTCCTAAGCTCTTAACGTTTACTAACCCTTTGCAAAGTAGAATCTGTTCTCATCTTGTTCTACCTTCCTTAACAAATCAAAAGATGGGCTACAATCTCTGTCATCTTCAAAGTCGTTAGATCCCTTAGACCCATATCTCATTTAAAAAGGGAGTTAGCAACAACGTCGCTCATGTCGTTGATATTTGGGTACCTAGGTACGAAGGTAAAAAATCCAAGAATAAATGATTCTAAGGATGATTATTTGTATGGTATGATCATGAATAAAGAATGAAAGAATATTTTCATAGAAATCCAAAATACAAAAGAATCTATAAATAGAAAGAATGGAAAAATATTTGCTCAAAAAGATGCATTTTATTGAAATAAAGATTTTGAACACAAGTCTATTTCACAAAATGACTCTTATTACTTCTAGGCTGAAAGCAATAAGCATGTTTCGAATATTACTCTATATTAGCCTTAAAAATACACGTCTCTTCCAGAGTCCCATTGTTCAAAACACTCTCAAGTATACAAAGGCTGGTGCTTGGAAAACTTTTATTCCTCAGTTCCTTCTTCTGATATCCATTGGTGTTTTGATTTCCCAATTTTTAGGCTTCTGATGACTTCCTGAAGGAATCGCAACTCTCCTATCCCCTCCTTCAATTATCACAATTTACTAATTCGTTCGACTCATCGAACTTCACAACCCCTATTTTAATAAGCCTTTCGACCAATTTCTTAAATGCAATGCAGTTATCGATTGAGTGACTCGTTATTCTAGCGTGATACTCGCATTGAGCAATCAAATCATACCATTTGGGGTATGGGGGTTGTATTGGTTCAATGTAATGAGGACCCACCACATGTGCATCAAATAGGCTTTGATTCAACTCCTTATATGTCATTGGAATTGGTGTAAACTGGAGTTATTTTGCACTGGATTCTTGTTTTGATGAGCACTAATGACTAGTGGTCACAGCCCTCAGTTAACCTGCAGTGACCGATTTGGAATGCATGATCAAGCTGTTCACTTCATTTTCCCTATTTCTCGGGGTTGATATTTTGACACTTTCTCCTGCATCTATATTTCTGCTTTTTATGGCATTCTCAATCATTTCTCCAATCATTACAATGTCCGAGAAGCTCTTTGTAGCGCTCCCTAGCATATGAATGATAAACAGGGCATTCAGTGTATTAATAAAGAGCATGGTCGTCTCTTTCTCTAAGAGTGGTGGTTGGACTTGCATCACCACCTCCCTCCATCGCTGGGCATACTGCCTGAAGCTCTCGTTTGTCTTTTTCTCCATGTTCTTGAATATAATCTTGTCGGGAGTTATGTCTGTCACGTGGCTGTATTGTTTTATGAAAGCTTGAGCCAAGTCCTTCCATGCACCAATTTGGGGACAGATCAACTGATTGTACCATTTGGCTGCTGCTCCCACAAGGCTATCTTGGAAGCAATGGATCAATAGTTGGTCATATTAATGTACCCTGCCATTCTTCTACAAAACATAGTAATATGAGCTTCGGGGCAACTTGTCCCATTATATTTCTCGAATTCAAGCATTTTGAACTTGTATAGAAGCACCAAGTCTGGGACCAAGCTTAAATCCTTAGCGCCAATTCCATAACAGCTATCAGCACTTTCTATTGCCTTAAACTTCTCCTCCAACCATCTAGTCCTTAGCCCCAACTAATACTTAGCGGCCTTATTACAAAATCAAAACCGAAATTAAGTAAATAAATAAAACTGAAATAGTAACTTAAAAATCAAAACCCAAACTAGCATGCATGGCCGCCTCGAGTCCTCCCCGGATCCATATCCGCAATCTACGGCTCATCTGCAAAATATAAGGGAAGGGGTGAGTCACCGAGACTCAGTGTATAAATCCTCAACCCGATAGTACAAGCACTTACACAAATCATTAGTATAACATGCAAATCATGCAACACATAACCTAACCATCCAATCTCCTTTATCTACCCCGTGTGGTCAAAACCACTGGTGGTCAAAACCACTGGTGACCATAGTCACAAATATATATCGGTGTGGTCAAAACCACTGATGACCGTAGTCACAAATCAAGTGATGGGGCCAACCCATCGTATGGTCAAAACCACTAATGACAATCCCGTAATTAACTTGTGGGGCCAACCCACTGTGGTACCAAACCACTGGGACGAGTCACAATATTCATATGTGGTCAAAACCACTGGTGGTCAAAACCACTGGGACTTAGTCACAAATTATAATATCAAAGACGGGGCCAACCCGTCGTGTGGTCAAAACCACTGGTGACAGTCCAAATAATTCTTCCCCCTCCTCTCAACAATCCCACCATCATGTCCAAATCAATCGTGGCATAATAACATATAATGATGCAAATAACATATGGCACACATTTAACAATGACATGATAGCATATACCGAGATTCATAATCAGGGGACTTACCCGGTGTCCATGCTTATGCCCACAAGGCATAACTACTAGTTTTAATGGCTATAACAGAAACACAATAAACATGTCAAACTAACAAAGTGTGTAAGCGTTACACACCTGACTATTTGTAGATCTAAACGAAGTCCCAAAATGTTAGCCCTCACTCTGCCCTACAATCGGCCAACACACAATTTTAAGATTAAAGCCATTCGGCTAAACACCAAAATCCTGAAGATGTGTCACACAAAGGCACACTCACCTTAATGTTGATTTGGTTTCCAACCAAATCCTGAAACTACTCAAAGGATCTCCCTTTACAATCGGTCAAGCTCCTAATCAGCAACTAAATCTCAAAATTCACTGTATTCGGCTACTTTCCCCCTACAATCGACTTAACACATCATTAGAAATCTAAAGGCCATTCAGCCATAACATGAATCCTGAAACCAAAAGAGTTTGGCACATCATTACCTTAGTCGACAGATTCGACCACCAATCACCAAAGTTTTGGCACACCCTAGTGATCTTAGAGGTTTCGACTACCAACATAAACAGGAATGGAGTTTAGTATACAGATCTTTAATAGAAGGGAGGATAGAGGGGAAACCACTTACCAAGGGATTCGGCTTGCCTCAAAACGAAGAAGATAGATTCGGTCAAGAAGGAGAAAACACAAGAGGAGAGAAACTGAGGGGCAGAGTATTCGGCTTTAGCAGAGAGTAAAGATGGAGGAAGAAAATAAAAATAAAAGATCAAGAATTTGGCAAAGAGAAAGAAAACTAGAGATAAGAAGGAATTTTGGCACAAGGAGGTTTGAAAGAAAGAAAAGATGAACAAAAAGAGTTGCTTTCGGCTTTTAACTGAAACAACAAGGGTGGTTCGACCAATAGCAAAGACCGAATGAAAGGGTCACCTAGAGGAGGTTTCGATTTTATCACTCAAGTAAAGAAAGAAAAAAAAACTCCCCAAACCAAAGTACATTCGGTCACCCTCCAAAGAACCCAAACCGATTGCACTCCTCCTCTCCACAATCCAACTTTCGGCCAACACTTTAAGACTCTCATCCACTCATAGTCGTCCCCCTCATCCCTCCTTGAATTCCTCTCATCCACTCATTCAAACAAGTTTGAATGAGTCCTACACCTATCACTTAAAGTTAGCCTAATCCATATCCTTCCAACAGAGTCCTACCTGAGCACACCTCTTCCCACTTTGGCGTCAAAATAATAAGTAGAAAAGGGATTTCTGCAGCTCAAACCTGAGCTCCCCCTTCCCTGCATGTGGCGTCACCAACCAAGCACCTTAGTGGCACCCCCCTTGCCATTTTGCCACTAGATTGTTCGTGTCACAACACACCAAGAATATCCTTTAACCCCTAACTTCCTTAGCTCCCTATTCCTAAGTGTCAAAACTAAAATTTTAGCCATGACTCAGGCCTAACCCGAGGTCATGCCTAGGCCCCAAAACATGCTAAATGAGCACAGTAAGCATATTGTCACATACAAACACATGCGAAATGCAGAGACCCCATTTTAAGGATGTTATAGTTCTACCCCCCATAAAAATAATTTCAGCCTCCAAATTACATGGTCAAAAGAGTTGGGGGTATTGCTGCCGCATCACATCCTCTGGTTCCCACGTTGCCTCCTCCGTACCATAGTTCTGCCATAACACTTTCACCAAGGGAACTGACTTCCTACGCAAGACCTTGACATCCCGATCCAAAATCTGTAACGGTTCCTCCTCAAAAGACAAGTCGAGCTCACCTCAATCTCCGCAACTGCCACAACGTGTGAAGGATCTGATCGATAGCATCAAAACATGAAAGACGTCGTGAATCTAACTTAACTCTGCTGGTAACTCAAGCTGATAAGCTACCGGTTCCACTCGCTTCAACACCGTGTACGGCCCGATAAGCCTAGGGCTTAGCTTCCCTTTTCGCCCAAATCTCAGCACCTTCTTCCATGGTGATACTTTCAGAAAAACCTTATCACCTACTGCATACTCTATATCCCTGTGTTTAAGATCGACATAAGACTTCTGCTTGTCCGACGCTTCCTTAAGATGAGCCCGGATCACCTTAACATTATCCTCTACTTCTGACACCAATTCTGGACCCAACATCTGCCGTTCACCCAATTCTGTCCAACACGTTAGAGTACGACATTTTCATCCATATAATGCCTTATATGGTACCATCTGGATACTCGCTTGATAACTATTGTTATAAGTGAACTCCGCCAATGGTAGATACTCCTCCCAACTACCATCAAATCCGAACACGACCCTTAGCATGTCCTCTAGAATCAATTACTCTTTCGGATCGTCCATCGATTCGGGTGAAAATCGTCTTTGAAATCCAACCTCGCACTCCAAAGCTTGATGCAAAGCTCTCGTAACCTCGACGTGAACTCAGGATCCCTATCCGAGATAATTGACACTAGCATTCCATGCAACCTTACTATCTCGGCCACATACAACTTGGCTAACTTCAAGTGAATAATCAACCCTTACGCAGATAAAATGAGTCGATTTACTCAATCGATCCACACCACCAGATCGAGTCCTTCTTGCTAGGCGTAAGGGGTAGCCCACTGACAAAGTCCATGGTAATCATTTCCCACTTCCACTGCTAGATCTTTACCGGCTGCAATAGTTTTAACGATGAATCGATGCTCGCTTTGACTACCGACACGCCGACACTTACCCACAAACTCACCACTTCTCACTTGGACACGCCACCGTAATTGCTCATACAAATCCCGGTACATCTTGCTACCTCTAGGATGCATAGCGTATGGGCTGCTATGTGAATCCTAAAGAATCCTTTGCCTCAACTCGACATCCTTCGGCATACAAACTCTCCCTTGAAAACACAACACTCCATCGCTGGTCAAGCCGTAACCTTCCAACCCACTACTCAGACTTGCAAACTCCGAGCATTCAAACCCTCATCCTCTAACTGCTTTCTTTAATCGCTTCACCAAGTCGGCTTAACTCGTAATTTCGCCAAAAACTCTCTCGTCATACAAGCTAAGGTGAGCAAACATCGTCAGAAGTCCATTACCACCTTACGGCTCAACGCATCTGCCACTACGTTAGCCTTACCCGGATGGTACTCAATCGAGCAAATCATAGTCCTTCAACAACTCGATCCACCTTCTCTGCCTCAAATTTAAGTCCTTCTGAGTCAAGAGGTACTTCAGACTCTTGTGATCCGTGTAAACTATCAACTTCTCTCCATACAAATAGTGCCTCCATATCTTCAAGGTAAAACCATCGGAGCTAACTCCAAGTCATGCGTCGGGTAGTTACCCTCATGCGGTCTCAATGCCGAGACGATATGCCACTACTTTCCTTCCCGTGACGCAGACACATCCCAAGCCAATATGTGATGCATCACAGTAGACCGTGAATACCTTTCCTACCTCTGGCTGAACCAGAACCGGAGCTTCCGTCAGAATCTTCCTCAACTTGTCGAAACTTTCCTGTTGTTTTTCTGACCACACAAATGGAACTTCCTTCCTTAATAACTTGGTCAATGGCACCGCGATCAGAGAAAATCCTTCCACAAATCTCCGTAATACCATCGGACCTAGAAAACTCGAATTCAGAACCGACCTAGGCGGCTTCATCCAACACTGCCTCAATCTTGCGAGGGTCCACTCTAATCCCTTCAGCGGACACCACGTAACTTAAGAAAGTCACCTCCCTAAGCCAGAACTCACACTTACTGAACTTGGCAAATAACTGCTTTTCTCTCAGTATTTGCAAAACTACCCGCAAGTGCGCATCGTGATCCTCCTCGGTCTTTGAGTACACTAATATGTCATTTATAAATGCCACGACAAACTGATCCAAGTACTGCTGGAACACCCGATTCATCAAGTCCATGAATGCCACTGGTGCATTAGTCAACCCAAACGGCATTACCAGAAACTCGTAGTGTCCATAACGAGTGCGAAATGCCGTCTTGTGAACATCAGCCTCTTTCACCTTAAGCTGATGATACCCTGACCTAAGATCTATCTTAGAGAAAACTGATGCACCCTTGAGTTGATCAAACAAGTCGTCAATCCTAGGCAATGGATACTTTTTTTTTATCGCCAACTTGTTCAGCTGGCGGTAGTCTATACACATCAGCATTGTACCGTCTTTCTTCTTAACAAAGAGCACAGCGCTCCAAGGAGATATACTCTACTTGGATAAAACCTCTCGTCCAAAGAATTCTTAAATTTGAGCCTTCAACTCCACCAACTCCTTTGGCGCTTATTCTATACGGGCTATAGACATTGGGCTAGCTCCGTAATGTGTCTATATCAATTCAACTTCCCGATCCGAAGGCAGACCTGGAAGTTCCTCTGGGAATACATCAGCAAATTCCCTTACAGTTCGGACACTCTCTACAGCTGCATCCTTGGCTCCCAAAGCACAAACATGCACCATGAATGCCTCACAACCCTTCCTTACCATTTTCTCCGCCTTCAGTGCAGAGACCATAGTGGATAAGTAATCTCTCCTATTTCCTATCATCACCACCTCCTCACCTTCTATTATCCTCAACACCATGCGCTTAACCACGCAATCCAAACTGGCCTGGTACTTCACCAGCCAATCCATCCTGAGAATCAGATCGAACTCCTCAAACGACAGTTCCATCAAATCAGCCAAAAACACGACCCCTTGAAGTTTTAGAGGTACATCCCTATATAGTTTATTTACTTCTACAAAGTCACCTAGAGGGCTTATCACTGTCATCTTCCTAGAAATAATCTCAGAGTTTAAGTTCATAGTTTCCACTATGCTACTGGCTACATATGAGTGCGTCGAACCCATATCTATCAGAGCATTATAAGGTAGTCCAAAGATTAAGAACGTACCGATTATGACGTCCGGTCGGCCGCCTCCTCTCGACGCCTCATTGCGCAGACCAATCTAGTTGTCTCGCCTGCATGCCTCCTGTACCTCCGCCCGGTGCTCCACGGCCTCTACCAGAGCCATTACCTCCCCGGCTGCACCACGGCCCCTCCGTGGTCACGACCATCCCTCCCTGCTCGAGTACGACTTTAATCCTCAGATTGCAACCTAGCTGACCTCCGTGGGCAATCCCTCACTCGGTGCTCCATCGATCCACACTCAAAACATCCTCTATTTCCAGTCCAACATTCTCCCGTGTGAGACTTCCCATACCGAGCACACCGTGGTGGCCACTGAGTATTAGCAACAGTAGGCCTAGCAGCTTGATTCGGCCCACTATATCTACCCCATTTCTGTTGATTTCCCGTAGACCCAGATGGTCCAGAATTCCTTTTATTTCATCCCCTGTCCTGATTTCGTCTTACCGACTATTTCACTTCCTCTGTAACTTTGGCCTTTTCCACTAAAACCGTAAACTCTCTTTCCTACTGTGGAGCAATCAGCAATCTTAGATCATCCCTCAATCCGTCCTCAAACCTGACACATCGCTCATGTTCTCAGAGCTATGATTCCTCGATCATACCGGCCAACCTTAAGAATTTCGCCAGACCGACACGGACTTATTCCTCGAACCAAACCTCGTAAGCGCCTTCCTCTCGCACATCAATATAATCGGTCCCAACATACTTCTTTTGATAAGCCGCCTTGAAATAATCCCAAGTGAGATCATCACGCAAAGACCATCCCGAATCGTGAGCCACCACCGGTATGACTCATCTCGTAGAAGCGATACTACCCTTTCGTTTCTCCTCCACCGTCAGTCTAAATCATCCATGATTCGTTCTGTCGCTTCCAACCAATACTCACCAGATTAGCGCCACACCGATACTCCCTAATACCTCGGCTCCATTGGTTCGAGTCGCTCAGATCTGATTTTTGAGCTCCTGCACCTCCACCGCTCCACCACTCTCTCAAGCACTTGCAAAGATCGCTGCGACATCGTGCATCGCCCCCCGTCGATCCTCGGTACTCAAGCCCAAGAATGGTGGTGGTGGTATATCGTTCTCTGACCCTTGACCAGACCTAACGAGTTCTGATACAGTTATTCTGCCTCTACCATGCCCTCGCACATTACGACCACGTCCCCTAGAACTCATGACTATGCTCGTGATTTAATCTTCTTTAAGAAGTTTTATGAATTAGCTTATGTTCCACTGATTACCCACGAATAAGTTTTATGTAAAGAAGTTTAATAGTGGTTCTTTCGATCATTACAAAGTTTTCGTTTCAAGTATTCCACCCTAATTCAGTGAATCACATTCACTCATCAATAACATCCTCCACTCACACTCCACTTGTAGAGGTATTCTCGTAATTTTACTACCCGAAGGTATTTCCGTAATTTTAACCTATCGGGGTATTTCAGTAATAAATCAGGGTTTTATTCAAAAACCTTTACAAATCATAGGTATTTCAGAAATTTCAGAAATCGAGGGTGTTTTGGTAATTTCATAAACCAGGGGTATTTTTATAATTTTTCAAAAGAAGGTTCCAGGTGATTTTACGAAATAAGGGTATTTTAGAAATTTTCAGTTTGAGGGTACTTAGGCAATTTTTTTCCATATCGAGGGTATTTGGGTAATTTTAGAAATCAGGGGTAATTTGGTCAATTTACAAATTAGGGGTATTTTGGTCATCTTCCAAATTAATGGTACTTTGATAATTTTGAAACCATGGGTTGATTTTAGGGTTGTACAAAACAAGGTGGCTGGTCCCTTTCGGGTTTTAGTTATTGAATTTAGCCTGTAACTAAGTCGTCTCAGTTAGAGTGAACCGTCACTACGCACCAGGTAGGATTCGAGTGAAGAGGAGGTGAGTCACTAGGACTACTTAAATACCAAGCTCCCCCTAAATCCATTCCTAGACATGCGCACAACAGTTGCCACACCCTTAATCTTAGCGACGTACTCACAGGTTTGTTTAGTTGATATTTAAGTCTTATGTAATTTTGCGTTGGAGTGGGCTATTCTTAAGGTTCAATAACTCCTAACCTACTAATCAACGATCCCAAAATACCAATTTCTCCCACATTTAAATCACACAAGGGTTAGGGATACTTACCTGGCAGATTGGTGCCGGAGACTCGGTGCCATGCTGTTCAAACCATGTACATTTCCCACAAAAACTTTTTAAGACCCTACTTTTAAACTTTTTGGGCCTTAGGCCCACAGCCGAGCTTTTGAACCTAGGCTTTGATACCAAAATTGTAACACCCCAAACTCGGTCAACACACCACGACTAAATCTGGCATGCTACGGGGTGAAAATGTTTGAATAGACAAGTTCCCCCGATTTACTTCTCATTGAAAACTCTTTAATCGATCTTAAAGTTTAGAAAAACCTTCTACAAGTGATGTTGAAAATGTTTTCGTGTTGCTTAACATTCCAGAAAAACGTATGCTTAAGAAATCCGTTTGATATGACTAGTTGTTGAAAATTTAGGTTTGAAATCATCTCTATTATTTTTTTCATTACCTTGTGAATAATGTCACCCGATGGTAACGTTGTAAAAACCCGATATAGAGTGTAGTTTTGTAAATCCCATTTTAGTTTTAGTTACTAAAGTAAATCAGGTTATTAAACATATGCATACGATAATTAAAATAAAATCTAAAAAAAAAAGAACCCAACTAATACTTAGTGGCCTTATTACAAAATCAAAATCGAATTTAAGTAAATAAATAAAATCGAAATAGTAACTTAAAAATCAAAACCCAAACTAGTATGCATGGCCGCCTCGAGTCCTCCTCGACTCCATATCCGTAATCTACGCCTCATCTGCAAAATATAAGGGAAGGGGTGAGTCACCGAGACTCAGTGTATAAATCCCCAACCCGATAGTACAAGCACTTACACAAATCATTAGTATATCATGCAAATCATGCAACCCATAACCTAACCATCCAATCTCCTTTATCTACCCCGTGTGGTCAAAACCACTGGTGGTCAAAACCACTGGTGACCGTAGTCACAAATATATATCGGTGTGGTCAAAACCACTGATGACCGTAGTCACAAATCAAGTGATGGGGCCAACCCATCGTGTGGTCAAAACCATCGATGACAATCCGTAATTAACTTGTGGCCAACCCACCCGTGGTACCAAACCACCGGACGAGTCACAATATTCATATGTGGTCAAAACCACCGTGGTCAAAACCACGGGACTTAGTCACAAATTATAATATCAAAGACGGGCCAACCCGTCGTGTGGTCAAAACCACTGGTGACAGTCCAAATAATTCTTCCCCTTCCTCTCAACAATCCCACCATTATGTCCATATCAATTGTGGCATAATAACATATAATGATGAAAATAACACATGGCATACATTTAACAATGACATGATAGCATATACCGAGATTCATAATCAGGGGACTTACCTGGTGTCCATGCTCATGCCCACAAGGCATAACTCACGGTTTTAATGGCTATAATGAAACACAATAAACATGTCAAACTAACAAAGTGTGTAACCGTTACACACCTGACTATTTGTAGATCTAAACGAAGTTCCAAAACGTTAGCCCTCACTCTGCCCTACAATCGGCCAACACACAATTTTAAGATTAAAGCCATTCGGCTAAACACCAAAATCCAGAAGATGTGTCACACAAAGGCAGACTCACCTTAATGCCGATTTGGTTTCCAACCAAATCCCAAAACTACTCAAAGGATCTCCCTTTACAATTGGCCAAGCCCCTAATCGGTAACCAAATCTCAAAATCCACTGTATTCAGCTACTTTCCCCCTACAATCGGCTTAACACATCATTAGAAATCTAAAGGCCATTCAGCCATAACATGAATCCCAAAACCAAAAGAGTTTGGCACATCCTTACCTTAGTCGACAGATTCGGCCACCAATCACCAAAGTTTCGGCACACCCTAGTGATCTTAGAGGTTTCGGCTACCAACATAAACAAGAATGGAGTTTAGTATACAAATCTTTAATAGAAGGGAGGATGGAGGGGAAACCACTTACCAAGGGATTCGGCTTGCCTCAAAAAGAAGAAGATAGATTCGGTCAAGGAGGAGAAAACGTAAGAGGAGAGAAACTGAGGGGCAGAGTATTCGGCTTTAGCAGAGAGTAAAGATGGAGGAAGAAAATAAAAATAGAAGATCAAGAATTCGGCAAAGGGAAAGAAAACTAGAGATGAGAAGGAATTTCGGCACAAGGAGGTTTGAAAGAAAGAAAATATGAACAAAAAGAGTTGCTTTCAGCTTTTAACTGAAACAACAAGGGTGGTTCGACCAACAAATAGCAAAGACCGAATGAAAGGGTCACCTAGAGGAGGTTTCGATTTTGTCACTCAAGTAAAGAAAAATAAAACTCCCAAACCAAAGTACATTCGGTCACCCTCCAAAGAACCCAAACCGATTGCACTCCTCCTCCCCACAGTCCAACTTTTGGCCAACACATCAAGACTCTCATCCACTCATAGCCGTCCCCCTCATCCCTCCTTGAATTCCTCTCATCCACTCATTCAAAAAAGTTTGAATGAGTCCTACATCTATCACTTAAAGTTAGCCTAATCCATATCCTTCCAACAGAGTCCTACCTGAGCACACCTCTTCCCACTTTGGCGTCAAAATAATAAGCAGAAAAGGGATTTCTGCAGCTCGAACCTGAGCTCCCCCTTCCTTGCATGTGGCGTCACCAACCAAGCACCTTAGTGGCGCTTCCCTTGCCATTTTGCCACTAGATTGTTCGTGTCACAACACACCAAGAATATCCTTTAACCCCTAACTTCCTTAGCTCCCTATTCCTAAGTGTCAAAACTAAAATTTTAGCCATGACTCAGGCCTAACCCGAGGTCATGCCTAGGCCCCAAAACATACTAAACGAGCATAGTAAGCATATTGTCACATACAAACACATGCAAAATGCAGAGACCCCATTTTAAGGATGTTACAGGAAATACCAATCACATAGTCGTCTGTATCTCATATTTTCCCATTGAATCGTTTGGAATCTATTAGGATACTAAGAGTGCTCGGATTAGTCGTACAATGCCAACGTCCCAGACGTGGTCTTACATGTAATCAGTTATCGATGCCACTGTCCCAGACAGGGTCTTACACGTAATTCTCATATCGATGCGAATGTCCTAGATGTAGTCTTACATGTAATCAGATATCAATGCCACTGTCCCAGACTGGGTTTTACACGAATCATTACGATGCCAATGCCCCAGACATGGTTTTACACGTAATTCTCATATCGATGCCAGCGTCCCAGACGTGGTCTTACATGTAATCAGATATCGATGCCATTATCCCAGACAGGGTCTTACACGAATCATTACGATGCCAATATCCCAGACATGGTCTTACACGTCATTCTCATACCGATGCCAACGTCTCAAATGTGGTCTTACATATAATCAGATATCGATGTCACTATCCCAGATAAGGTCTTACACGAATCATTACGATGCCAATGTCCCAGACATGGTCTTACATGTTATCACATAACAGATACCTATGTCATGACATAGATTATCCTATCTATTCCTAAGTTCAAACGTGACTTCTCGAACATTGTCACTATGTCGATTCTATCTCGAAATTCATGTATACATCATCTCATATACATTCATCATTATCAATATTTATAAGAACATACATAATTCTATACAAATACATTTATTTGTATATTGACTTATATCGGATTTGGATATTCGTTCAGACTCAGTTATTCTACTACCTTCGCTTTCTTGCGATCTAAGTCCATTTTCTTCGGTTCTTGATCTATACATATTCAAATTTAACCCTTTCATTCATCAAATTATTCAATTCAATCCAAAAATATACACTTAGGGCTATTTGCAACTTAACCCTCACATTTGCATATTTTATCAATTTAGTCTATTTTTCTCAAAACATCAAATATACAAAATCACCATATACCCATGCTTAGCCGAATGCTTGTGTGTCTCATACAAGTCCCAAAATTTCATCAAATTTACCATTTAATCCCTCAAAATACTATTTTCACAATTTAGCCCTAATTAGCTAAATTCATCAAAAATTCAAGAACAAAACATGTTCATTTAACACATATCTTTCATTTAACACCTAAACTCATCACAAAGCTCACCATTTCATCAATGGCACATCTCATAAACATCATCAATTCTCAAAATTAATATATTGGTTTTGAAGCATTCGAAGCAACGATTACGAAAACATAAAAATTATAAAAAAATCGATCGAAAACATACATTGAATTTAAGCCCTCAAATTGCTGAACCCATAACTTGTATATTTTCTTCTCTTTATTTGCTAGATTTCAGCACTAAAAGATGATAACCATCATCTTTCATATGTTTGTTTTATTTATTATCATATTATTTTCCTATTTACAATATTATCCCTTCAACTAATAATTGAAACAAACATACATTAAGGGCATATTTGTCCTTTGTTCATCCATTAACTAAATAGTGTTTTAATTGTCTTATAAAGCTACCTCTTTTGAAAGCCACAACACATAGGTACTTTAACAAATAGTATGTTAGTTTTGCTTTTAACGCAATTTAATCCTTTTATCAAATCAAGCATACAAACGGACAAATTAACTTACAGAACTTTAGCACATGCTTAATCAAATATCATAAACATAGAGAATAATATTAAAATATTATTTTAACTCGATTTGTGATCCTGAAACCACTGTTTCGATAAGGGTCAAAACCAGACTGGTACAGAATGATATTGTGAAATTATTCATATCTATTGTTGAATTTCGAAATGGAATTAATTGTTCAAGAAATACATCACAGGATTGAGTGCAATTGTATTATGTGAATAAGAAATTGACGGATAAGACCATGGTTGGACCATGGCAAATTTTGTATGTAAGACCATATCCGAGCTATGGCATTCTGATGATAAGACCATAACCGAGTTATGGCACTTTGAATGTAAGACCATGGCAGGGCCATGGCATTATATGTGAAAGACCATAGTTGAACTATGGCATCAAGAAAATGATGTACTCATATCCGTAAGCCGTACGTAAATTTGGAAATACGAGGTAAGTATACTCATTGATATTATGAGATGATTCAAGTTATTACAAATCAGTATAAGATTCGAAAGAAATACAAAAAACAATATATCATGGTTGAATTCACATATGGCTAGTTTACTCGAGTTGTTGTGTTATAGGCTTTGGGCCAAATTAGAACTTATATATGTTTTAAATTATGTTTAATTAAACTATGGTTGATTTGGTAAGTTGAAATTACTGATTTTACGAACATACTAAGCTTTATAGCTTACTTTGTTTAATTTTTCGTGTTTTATAGTGAAACCAAAGCTAGCTCAAATTCGGGGATCGTCGGAGACTTCATCACACTATTCAACTATCACTTGGTACTTTTGAAATTAAGTTTTGGGTCGTATGGCATGTATAGGGACTTGGGTCATTTTGGTATGTGTTGTTTATGAATTTAGCCATTGGAGTTGGCTTGTAAATGTCTAAAGTTTGGTTTATGTATAGCCATGAGAGTTGGCTTATTTTGGTAAATATGAAGTTGTATATATATGTGTGCGTTAATGATCCTTGGTGATGTGGTTCTAAATTACTTGTGAATGGTTTGTGGTTTTATGCAAAGAAATGCTTAGATGATATGGTGCTTATAGATGCTTTGTGAATATGAAATTAGTGTGTTTTGAATGGACAAAGCATGATAGATGTTGGTATTGATATGGTATATTTTAGGCTTGGTTGTGTTTGAATTGGATGCCTATTTAAGCTATGATTATGTGCCATTAGAGTTGTATAGTTGTATGCAAATTTGGGTAGCAAGATGGCTTGGTAAATAGCCTATTTTTTCCCACACGGGCAGAGCACACGGGCGTGTGTCTCAGTCGTGTGTGACATATGACCAAGATACACGGTCGTGTGTCCCCTGATTCTATTCAAAATCGAGTTAATGAATTCACACAGCCTAGCACACGGGCGTGTGGCTTGGCCATTTGGCACAAGTCAGTCTACCCTCTAGTTTTAGCACGACCTAATACACAGCCTGAACACGGGCGCGTGTGGCCATTTCGAAGGGCACACGGGCTTGTGGTCTGGCTATGTGAGCCAAGTTAGAGAGTTACACGGTGTAAGACATGAGCTGGGACACGGCCATGTGATCCCCTTTCAAATCTCCACACAGCCTGAGACACGGGCATAAAAGAAAACATTTCAAATATTTATCATTCAGTTTAGATAACAATAACAAGATCTGTCTTAGGTTTCATCCCCCTCAAGTATTTGAGGGTTTAGTTCATAATTGTAAAAGAAAACATCTTAGAAGAAAAGATAAAACAAAACATAAGAAATCCCTAAAACCCTTGAAGGAATTGAATGAGAGTTCTTCCGTCTTGAGTATAATTCTAGCTTCTTGAGATGGATCAACTTGATTCTAGCTTCTTGAGATGGATCAACTGGCTTTTTTCTAGTAAATCCTTGAATTTAACTGCTCTGGCTCGGCTCTTTAGCCTAGCTGAACTCCCCCCTAAATGTTGGCCTCTAGGGTCTTTATATAGGCTTTCAGAATATGTTTCTTTGCCTCTAAGTACCCTAATCCGAATAGAATTCTTCTTTCCTGCGGTAGAGACACGCCCATGGCACACGCCCATGTAAATCATGGCCAGGCCATGGTCGATCCTATTGATGAGGCACGGCCATGTATTTGGAGGTCCAGGCCGTGGTCGACTTTTCTCACGAGGCATGGCCGTGCGGTCTTGGGCCCAGGCCGTGTGGATTTCATGCTTTGGTCCATTTTCTCCGTTTTCAGCCTGTTTCTCGTTCTTTTCATCCTTCAGTGCTCTACTAAGTATAAAACATGAAAACAAAGGATTTGTAGCACCCATTTCCATAATTAAAGGGAAAAATCATCCAAAAACATGCTAAATGTGGGATTAAAATATGTTACTATTTCGGTTTATCAAATACCCCCACACTTAAGCTTTTGCTTGTCCTCAAGCAAAATTCTCAAGTCATAATTAAAATGAACTTCCTCAATTCATAATATTCATCAACAATGCCTCATCATAATTCATAGATAATTTATACATGGATGATTCAACTTAAAGAGTCCTAAAGATTCAAACAATCAAAGTTATGAATTTTTAGTATAAAAACATAGGTGTTTCCCTTTACCTAAATAATCACCTTTAATTCAAAATCGACAAAAGTTGACATCCTCACTAAAGATTCACTCAAATCACTCAAGGTGTATAAGGTTCAAAAATTAAGCTCTCAAAAGTCGAACATGAAAAGTTATTACCATAGGCTTGCTTGAAAATCAAATCTCCACCACTATAAAATGAGATGATACACAAATCAAAAGGTCTTTTAAAGGTTGTAACGGGGCTTAGGTTAACGGTGTGGATAAAGGCTAAATTAAAAGGGTTAAAATTGAGATTGAATTGATAATCACCTAACTAGAAAAAATGACTAATAACCTGGATAATTACATTAATTGAAAACTTGTAATACTAACAATACGAGCTTCTTCTTCAAGATGTTGAAATTAAACGTATAGGCTCGCTTAATCACATAACTAATAATGAGTATACTTTGAATTTTTGATTGATTTTGATTTTTTTTTAAAGAACAAATCAAATATTTAATAGAACTTTAACAACTGATCTAATTAGGCAACTAATAAAAAAAATCCCAATAGAAGGGTAATCAAAAGGAATGGTGATAACAAATACGAGATGGGTTTTGAGTTAATATTAGTGGGTTGAGTTAATAAAAAGGGTTGTTAGGATCAAAGGGGTTTACTAGGGGTCAATTATGAGGGTAGGCTTTTTAGTGGAGTGAGTGGGTTGAATCCTAGGTGCCTTAATCATCTCTGTATATCAACTCAATAGTGTGGTCTTGACATGTATAATCGAAGCAAGTTCTAGAATAACAAATTAATATTGACACACTCATAATCAATAAAGTGAGCACGAAAAGAATGTATGCTCTAAAAGCTCAAAATCTCACAAAAATTATGGGTATTTTGATGTCAACCTCGTAAATTTCAAATTTCAAGGTAACAATTTAGATTCAGGTAGACAACCTAACAGAATTTTATTTTTCTTTTAAAAAATAGACTCATCATGCTTGATTCTCTAGTATCTTAAAGTTTAAATTATCAATGCACAATTATCAATGACTTAATATGAAACATATCAATAAAAATCATGAATCAACAAGAATTTCATTCTAATTAGTGATATGAGAAAATTACTTTAGGACAGAATATCATTCAGGGATTTGAGAATAATGCAAAAAGTTAGGCACTTTTTCTAATAAACTTTCACCGCCCCACACTTAAGATGTACATTGCCCTCAATGTGCAAAGATAGATAATAATCATAAAATAAGAAAATCAAAAGAGAGGGAGAGAGGTGAAACTTTCTAAATTTTTTGATGGACTCCTTGAGTTGGAAGTGTGGAAACTTGATCCGGAGGTTAAAGAAAAGTTGGAGGGGGCGCCTCTAATTCCTGTGCTAGATGAAGAAATTGGGTAACTCGTAAGAAATTAGCCAGGAAACAGTAATAATAATTTAAATTATACTAATTATATAATTAAAGTAAATAAAGATAATAAGAAAGAAAATATGAATTAAAATAAAACTAAAAGAGAAGATGAATGGACTAGAAAGCCCTTATTGGTAGATGGTTCGCGAGGTGGGTGTGGTGTCTAAGGCCGTGGTGTTGTGAACCCTAGCAGCTTTTAGAACCTAAAACCAAGAGACTAAAACAAAATAAACTAAATTTAATGTGTGAAAAATAAAGAAAAGGAAAATAAAGGAGAAGAGAATAGTAAAATAAAAGTTAAAAGGTCTCAAAGACCCTTGGCTTGTCGAGTTAATGAAGCGGCCGGCATGAGCTTATGTTGATTTGTCTCGCATAGGGAGACAGGACTTGGATCTTTCCGTTTCTTCGACATTGTTGAAGCGTAGATTGAGACTTTTATAGAATGAAGAAGGAAGAAAGTGAGGATGAAAGGAAGTGGGCAGTGGATAGGGAATGGATGAAAGGGGTGTTTTAAATAGAAAATTTCAGTTCTGGTACATCCCCACGCCCGTGTATCGTAGGCGTGTCATGTCACGCGGCCATGTCGTATGGCCATGTGGTGGTTCAATCGCTTCTCTCATGCCTGATATTTAAGTCGTCATGCCCGTGTTGGTTCATCAGTGTCGGCCATGGCTATGTCGCACAGCCGTGGTGTTAGGTGAGTCTGTGATTCAAAGATATTTTTCTCGTCCTATCTCGTACTATCTCTACCATGTTAGTACAAAAATTCGTAGTATCCACACGGCCATGACCATGGCCGTGTGTAAGGCCGTGTGATGTCACGATCTGCACTTCATTAACTTGGTTAGTTTGTAGTTTATGTGCCAAAAGAAAAGGAAATGAAAATAAATGGGTTAGTGCTCGGGTTGCCTCTCGAGAAGCGCCTGTTTAAAGTCTTAAGCTAGACTTACCTCTCATTCATACCTTCACGGTGATTTAAGGAATGAAAAATCCTTTTTCGTGCTATCATCATAAAATTTGAGTCGAGTAGAGTTTACTTTAAAAGTACCAAAAGTAGAATTACTTACCTCGACTGTTCCGTAAGGAAAAACATTAAGTACCGTAAAGGGGATCTCTTCGGTTATCTTCAGGTTTGATGTGGTGATTCGCGGGTCTGTACTATCAATAGTACCTGATCTCTTATTTTGAAGTGATTAGATGTTCCTTTAAGTTCTTCTAGGGTTTCATTCAGTTTCACTTCGTGTGGGTTTGATTCCTCCTTGAGATGTGTCTCCCACTTATCTAGTTTATCGATCTGAAGCTGTCGTTCCTCATGAGATATTTCCTTGTTGGTACGAGCTATAGGATCTGGCTCTGTAGTGTAATTCCGTGATGTTTCCTGAAAAGGAAGTTTAACTGAATGCTTATCAAAGGAATTTACGTCCTCACCTTTCTCACTTGATATCCTAGCTGAGTCAAGAGCTTGAAGACTGATTGATTCGTCACCTATACGAAGTATGAGTTCACCTGTGCTAACATCAATTTTAGATTTAGCAGTTGCTAGAAAAGGTCTTCCTAAGATTAAGGGGATACTATTGTCTTCATTCATATCTAAAACAACGAAGTCTACGGGGAATATGAATTTATCAACTTTAACTAGTACATCTTCAATTATACCCTTAGGGATGCGAATAGTCTTATCAGCTAGTTGAATACTCATCCTAGTTTGCTTGGGTTCCCTAGACCTAGCTGTTTAAACATTTTAGATGACATAACATTGATGCTTGCCCCTAAATCAGCTAAAGCATTATCAATAGATAAACTACCGATTAGACATGGAATTGTAAAGCTCCCTGGATCTTTTAATTTCTGTGGTAGTCTGTTCTGTAACATTGCTAAGCATACTGCGTTTAGTTCCACATGCGACTTCTCGTCTAACTTTAGCTTGTTTGTTAAGAGCTCTTTTAAAAATTTCCTTAAATCTGGCATATGCGAAAGAGCTTCAAGAAGTGGTAAGTTAATATGTAATTTCTTTAAGAGTTTAAGGAACTTATAGAACTATTCTTCTGTGTCGTCTTCCTTTATCGCATTGGGGTAAGGTATACGAGGTTTGTATTCTTTAATTACCAGTTTTGGCTTTTCTTGGCTTACCTCAACCTTACCTTCACTTACCACAGGTTCTTGCCTTGGCTCAGATTCAGATTCTACTAACCTTTCACTGTCATGAGCGGTTATGGCTTAAATTTGTTCCTTAGGATTAGTCTCAGTGTTACTTGGCAAGCTACCTAGTGGTCGTTCGGAGATCAACTTTGCGAGTAGCCCTAACTGGTTCTCGATTCCTTTAATCGATGATTGTTTATTTTTAAGTGTTGTCTCGGTGTTTTAAAATCGAGTTTCAGACACTGCTATAAATTTTGTCAGCATCTCTTCAAGGTTCGGCTTCTTTTCTTGTGGGTAGGGCTGTTGTTGGAAGTTTGGAGGAGGAGGTTGTTATCTTTGATTTTCTTGGCCACCCCACGATAAATTGGGGTGGTTCCTCCAACCTGGATTATAAGTATTACTATAGGTGTTATTTTGAGGTCTAAAACTGTTACCCGTATAGTTTAATTGTTCACTTTCCATGCCCGGATTGTAGGGTGGGTACTCAAGATTCGCCACACCTCCTAGGTTTGAATCACATTGCATAACTGGATGTACTTGCAAAGAACCACACAAACCATCAATCTTTTTATTCATCATTTGTACCTGACTTGATAGCATGGTGACTGCGTCAAGATTGAAAACTCCAGCTGCTTTAGTTGGCTTTGTCCTTGTAACTTGCCACTGATAGTTATTCAGTGACATCTCCTCTATGAATCCATAAGCCGCTTCAGGAGTTTTGTTATTAAGGGTTCCGCCGGCTACTGACTCAATTAATTGCCGAGTTGAGGGGTTCACACCGTTGTAAAAAGTTTGGACTTGTAACCACAAAGGTGAACCATGGTGTGGGCATTTTCTCAACAGATCCTTGTATCTCTCCCATGCATCTATAATGTTTCTAAGTCCATCTACATAAAAGAAGAGATATCATTTCTTAATTTGGCCGTTTTGGCCAGTGGAAAATATTTTAGTAAAAAATTTTCGGTCATTTGGTCCCATGTAGTGATTGATCCTCGTGGAAGAGAATGTGGCCACTGTTTGGCTTTATTTCTCAAAGTAAAGGGAAATAACCGAAGACAAATGGCATCATCAGAAACGTCATTTATTTTGATGGTATCACAGAATTCTAGAAAATTAGCTAAATAAGTATTTGGGTATTCGTCCTACAAACCATCAAATTGAACAAACTGTTGAATCATTTGGATAGTGTTAGGTTTTAATTCAAATTTATTAGCGACTATAGCAGGCCTAACAAAATACTCAATTCAGCTCCTGTTAAATTAGGTTTAGCATAATCATACATAGTTCGGGGAGCATGATGATCAGTCATATCTTGATGTGGCAGATTATTCTCAGCCATCATTTCGGTGGTATTGGTTTCATCCTCTTTCTCTTCTTGTATGTAATTTAAGCCTCGCCTTACTTCTCTACGATTTCTACGTGCGATTCCTTTAATATCGTTGTCGTAAAGTAGTGGTCCTGTCGGGTTCCTTCTAGTCATAAACTAGAGGTACCTGCTAGGAAAATAGAAGAAGAAAGAAATTTAGAAAAAAAAAAAAATTTAATAGCAAAAATAATAAATATAATATGGCTAAAGTAATAAAAATTGAGCGTTCTTAATATTTTAGCTCCTCGGCAACGGCGCCAAAAACTTGATCGTGTCTGTCGAGTCTTAAAAATTTATAAAAAGAATGATCGAACTTGGAAACTAACTAAGACAACGATGGAGGCAAGTGCACCTATCGAACAGTAGTATAGTTAGCGGCAAGACCGGATTGTCGAACCCAAAGGAACCAAAAGTACTAATATTAACTCTCTTTTTATTATTTAGCCTAAGAATTAAGTGGATTTTTATCTAATCTAAAATTAACTATTTAACTAAGCTAAAGGTGCTAAGAAGAAATTGGGGAAAAGATTTGAGAAAAAAATCAATTGATTTAGACAATACCTGAGGAAGAATCCACCTAGACTTCACTTGTTATCAACTCTGAACCGGAAGATTTATTTATTTGACTTGATCCGTAGGATTCCCTAATTAATATTAATCTCTATCTTCTAGGCTACTAATGTCTAACCCTAGGTTGATTAATTGAAATCTCTTTCTAATTAAAAACCCTAGAATTGCATTAATTCGATCTATGGACTCCCATATTAGGTTTGACCCTAATTCGGCATATTTTTGTCACCCTATCTCTAGGCGCGCGAGCAACTCCACTTAACTATGCTAGATCTACTCTTAGACAGGGTCTATTTCTCCTCTGCCTAAGCACATTACACTTGAATCAATATCCTGAAAATACTGAAACAAGAATTAAGAACACATAGTTAAGAACAAATCAAATATTTATCATTCAGTTCAGATAACAATAACAAGATCCGTCTTAGGTTTCATCCCCCTCAAGTATTTGAGGGTTTAGTTCATAATTGTAAAAGAAAGCATCTCAGAAGTTAAAACAAAACATAAGAAATCCCTAACACCCCCTGAAAGAATTGAAGGAGAGTTTCTCCGTCTTGAGTATGATTCTGGCTTCTTGAGATGGATCAACTTGCTTTCTTCAAGTAAATCCCTGAATTTAACTGCTCTGGCTTGGCTCTTTGGCCTAGCTGAACGGCCCCTAAAGGTTGGCCTCTAGGGTCTTTATATAGGCTTTCAGAATATGTTTCTTTGCCTCTAAGTACCCTAATCCGAATAGAATTCTTATTTCCTGCGGCAGAGACACGCTCATGGCACACGCCCGTGTAAATCGTGGCCAGGCCGTGGTCTATCCTGTTGATGAGACACGGCCATGTATTTCGGGGTCCAAGCCGTGGTCGACTTTTCTCACGAGGCACGACCGTGTGGTCTTGGGCCCAGGCCGTGTGGATTTCATGTTTTGGCCCATTTTCTCCGTTTTCGGCCCGTTTCTCGTTCTTTTCATCCTTCGGTGCTCTACTGAGTATAAAACATGAAAACAAAGGATTAGGAGCACCTATTTCCATAATTAAAGGGAAAAATCATCAAAAACATGCTAAATGTGGGATTAAAATATGTTACTATTTCCGTTTATCAGCCGTGTGAGGCACACGGTCGGGGCACACGGGTGTGTGACCCCTGTACCTTGGAAAATTTTCTAAGTTTTTCCAAAAAATTCCTGAGTTCTCGGTTTAGTCCCGTACCACTTTCAAAGTATGTTTAGGGCCTCGTAGGCTCGTACTAAGGATGTTGTGATTAAAGTTGAATGATGATTTCATGAAAGTTGTAAATGTATGTGAAATGAATGTTAAATTGTTTTGTAAGCCCGGTAATGCTCCGTAACCCTATTTCGGCGTTGAATACGGGGGAGGGGTGTTACACATTTTTCGTCCATCTGAGCCAAAAAAATATAAAAAAAATAGTTGAGGAAATTGCTATAATAATATAAGTAACGGGTGGCAACTGTGGATCGAAGTAGGGGCGAAGACAGAACAATTTTTTAAGGGGGCCGAATGAAATTTTAACTTTTTATAGTCTATATCTTTATAATTTTTAAAGGATTAAATCAAATTTTTATAATTTTAGGGGGGCCAAAGTACAATTTTACCTTTATTAATTTAAAATTTTAAAAATTTTTAAATGGCCTAAATAATAATTTTTCATTTTAGGAGGAGCCGGGGCGCCAGCCAACCTCCCTAGCTACGGCTCTGGATCGAGGTTAGATAACGGTGTTGAGGTTGGTGTTTGGGTTGGAAATGAAGAAAGTTGATAGCGGCAAAAGACATTTGCTTACGAGCGACTGATAACAATTGTATGCTAATTAAGTAAAGCAAGAAGTGGTGGATTTAATTAGTGATAATGGGGTTACCGTAATGCAAACTGATGACGACATTGTTGAGTATACTCTTTCTGGAGTAGGACAATTCAAAGAATAAATCTCTCTATGCATATCAAGATTCCCACCCTCTTTTCATTACACATAACTATTAACCTTTCACCACACTGCCCATTTCTTTATGTTACATTTATATTCTTTGCCAATTCTTATTTACTCCCACAATATTATATAAAATTTGATATTTTTATGTATATTTTTTTATGTTATGTTATGTTGTGTGGTGTGTGTGTTTTGTCACCTTACTCCTACACCGGCTCATATAATTAGAGTTGGTGATTATATTGATTTTTATATATAATTAAAATTTAATGTTTAAAAATACATTTTATTATTTAATAAAAATATTTTTAAATTTTTATGATTTTATAAATAATTTTTTTGTTTGAAATTTAATTATAGTAAAAAAGAAATGAGCTTGAACTCACATTTTTATGGTTATTGCAATAGCAACGATGTCACCTAAATCATAATCAATTTTATTTTTTGCACAGGTACATGTCCAACTAACTACAATAGCATGTAGAATGAATTAGTGCAAAGCACACGCACAAAATGAGGTGAATATCATATGACGCAACCACATGGTGAGGCTCAAGTCCCAAAGACTCAAGGCCTCTGCCTTAACCAACAAGCCAAGGTCTCATTAACAACATAATTAAATTGTTAGCTACTTGAGTTTAAGTTTTAAAATTACTTTAGAATGATTAGTTTGATATTAATCGAAAAAAAGATAAATTAATTTTACACGAATTTATAATTTTTATATAATTTTTAATTTATAACTTGAATTAGCTTACCAATTTATGGCCGAATAGAAAAGTTGGAAAGATTGATTTTTTTTCTTCTTTAATGGCCATGGTTGGATTAGGGAAGAAAATGAATATGCCATCTTCCACTATATATACTTAATTTAAAGGTTAATTATCTTTTTACCTTAATTAATTAACATATATTAATATCGTCTACTAACCCTCACTTTGACATGGCCTAATTGCTATTTTGAACATTTGACTAATTGCAATTTAAGTCTCCAAGTCATTTTTTAATAAAAAATATAAAGCGATTGGACTTTTATAATTTAATTCCTGAGCTCTAATTAACCATAATTTTGACCATCCAAATTTTAATTTATTTATATAATAATTTTATAATTATCCTTATTTAACATTTACAGACTCGAGTTATGGAAATGAAGTCTCGAAATTATAATTTTCGATACTGAAAATTGGATTGTTACATAAACATCGATGAGAGTACTTTGAATGTTATCTTTTAAGTTTGAAAACCCATCATATCTTCCATATGAAACGAACGCCTTATCCTCAAGTTCTTATACTTTGTAACGGCATGCTCTTTGCATTGTTGAGGATTCTTCACACATTATCCTCTTACCTCATAAGAGATAAGTCTTTCATAACCTGTTTACAAGACCTCACACATATTATTTTTGCTACATAATACGTAAGTAATGATAATCCAAAAACTTAGTAAAAAATTACTAATTAAACCAATGTTGTGTAAGATATTGTAGTTGTCATTGTTGGCGCAAGTCTAAACACAACTTCTGCACAACTTAATATCGTAACAACTACTAAAATGTTTATTTATTTTAATATGTAAAATTATGGTTAGTTTTAAATATGGTAGAAAAATTTAAAGGAAAAGGATGAGGTTGATGATATGAAAATACATGTTATGGAAAGTTGATGTATTTTCAAAATAAATATTTTTGATGTTTTTCAACTAAAAATATATATTAAATAGGTCCTAAACAATGATTGCTGACAAAGCAAACGTTATCAGTCATCTTGTTTGTACATGGGAGGGATCAGTTTTAACTTAAACAAAAGAATAATAACATATATAGATGAAATGAAAGAAAGTAAAAGGAAAAACACATATAGCTGTGACATGAATTCCATTTTTTCACCTTGGCTTTTTGATAAATTGTAATTTAGATCTTTAATTGTACGTACATATCGGTACAAAATTAAAGTGGAATCAAAAGACTAAACCTTATAATAGTTAATATTATATATTATATATTTTATAAAATCATTACATTCTCTTTTACTGCATTAAATAAAAGTTTAATTTTCAAAGAAGATTTATACTTGATTTTGAGGAGATATAATTTCAAAATTATTTCTACATGTTTATTTAAAAAGAAATCATGAATTGAGGCCTCCCATTGAATGGTATAGGTGTGCATGTGATGCAATCGAAGAGTAATTAATATAAAAAGGACTGCTGTGACCTAAATGGCAAGCATTATCAAGTATAAGAGATGGAGAGCATGAGCATCAAAAATTGTTGGATTCCATAGTAGAAACAAACATTTCAGAACTAATTAATGTAATATTATATGGTTTGGTTTTGTGTCACTACTTTCTTTTGTTTCTTCAACCAAACAAAACCTGCATTATTTGCCTTCTCATGTTTATATATCCAACACTCATTTTTAGTCATCTGAGCCAAGAAAATATAATAATAAAAAAAATTGGTTGAGGAAATTGCTATAATAATATAAGAAACAGGTGACAACTGTGGATCTAGGGGCAAAGCTAGAATAATTTTTTAGGAGTCGAATAAAATTTTAATTTTTTATAGTCTATATCTTTATAATTTTTAAAATATTAAATTAAATTTTTATAATTTTAAAACGGTCAAAATATAATTTTACCTTTATTAATTTAAAATTTTAAAAAATTTTAAATGGTCTAAATAAAAAAAATTATTTTAGGTAGGCCGGCCCCCTACCAGCCCCTACCAGCCCCTAGATAGAAATTAGATATCAGTGTTGGGGTTAGAAATGAAAGAAAGTTGATAGCCGCAAAAGACATTTCTTTATGAGCAACTGATAACAATTGAATGCTAATTAACTAAAGCAAGGAGTGCTGGATTTTTTTTTTTTTTTTGATAAAATAGGAGTGCTGGATTTAATTAGTGATAATGGGGTTACTATAATGCAAACTGATAACGACATTACTGAGTATACTCTTTCTGGAGTAGGACAATTCAAAGAATAAATCTCTCTATGCATATCAAGATTCCCACCCTCTTCTCATTACTCATAACTATTAACCTTTCACCACACGGCCCATTTCTTTATTTTACATTTATATTCTTTGCCAATTCTTATTTACTCCCACAATATAATATAAAATTTGATATATTTATGTTTTTTTTTTTTTTTTATGTTACGTTATGTTGTGTGGTGTGTGTGTTTTGTCACCCTACTCCTTCACCAGCTCATCTAATTAGAATTGGTGATTATATTGATTTATATAAATAATTAAAATTTAATGTTTAAAAAATATAATTTATTATTTAATAAAAATATTTTTAATTTTTTATGATTTTATAAATAATTCTTTTTATTTGAAATTTAATTATAGTGGAAGAGAAATGAGCTTGAACCCACATTTTCATGGTTGTTGCAATAGCAACGATGTCACTAAGTCATAATTAATTTTATTTTTTGCACAAATACATTTCCAACTAACTACAACAGCATGTAAAATGAATTTAGTGCAAAGCACACACACAAAATGAGATGGAATTCATATGACGCAATCATATGATGAGACTCGAGTCCCAAAGACTCAAGGTCTCTCCCTTAACCAACAAGCCAAGGTCCCATTAATAATATAATCAAATTGTTAGCTACTTAAATTTAAGTTTTAAAATTAATTTAGAATGATTAATTTGATATTAATCGGAAAAAAGATAAATTAATTTTACACTAATTTATAATTTTATATAATTTTTAATTTGATCATTTGTATTAAAGTAAATTAGGTAAATTAAAATGTCAAGCAATTGTTCAATATTAATATACATATATAAATATCATATTGATATGATTTTTTATAAGTATTTGATATGAAATATTACATGTAGAGAAAATAAGATAAGATTATGACTGTTTTATAAGCTATTAAATGGTAAAAAATTGAAAACGATATAAAATCACTTGAATATAAGTTTATTAATTGGTAAAAGAATTTAATTTGCCACAACGAATTGTGGTAAATCATTTATTCGCTTAAGTTAAACAAATATATTCACGAGCAACTAACAAACAATAAAGAAATATATATATATAATAATCAAATATAAATATTAATAATTATAATATAAATAAAATAAACATCCAAATCATAATAATTTTATAAATATATTAATGATATAATAAACAAGTTTTAAATGAGTTTTAAACCTACATAAACGAGTTTAGGGAAAGGATTGAATGAAACAGTGACGACACGTCATCTGTATCTCTTTCCAATAGATTTATGCCACATCAACATTTTTATCCTGAATTTCAATATTTTTATCTTAAAAAAATCAAATTCAAATTAAAATTCTGAAATTCAAGATAAAATGCTGAAATTTAGGATAAAAATACTGATATGATATAAATCTATTAGAAAGGGATACAGATGACGTGGCGTCACTGTTTATTCAAACCTTTCTCAACGAGTTTATTCATGAATTTAAATAAATTGAATAAACTTTGTTTTCTAATTAATTTGTTTAATAAACGAGTTTAAAATTAGCTTAATAAATAAACTATTTGTTTATTGCTGTGTTCGCCTTAAAAGAAGAGAGGGGAGGGAGGAAAAGGAGAAGGACAGGAGTGCCCCTCGGTTCCATAGATATGGATGATCCCATGCATCCGCTTGCGGGAATCTATTGGGAAGTCGTTTCTGTCTGCTTCCCCTTCATTCTCTTTATTTTTTAAATGCCGAGACTGAGTTTAGTTTGTACTCCAATCCTATTTACCTGTCTCTCCTCTCTCCCTTCCACTCCTTACCATAAACATGTTTTCCCATTCCTTCCTCTCCCTCCCCTCCTCCTCTCCTTCTTCTATAGTTTCCTTCTCCAATAATCAATATCATCCTCCCTTACCCTTTGCAGGTGTGTCCAATCTAATTAAAAAAAAAAACATTCATTTTATCACCACCTTTTCTCACTAGGAGCAAAGGGGAATTCAAACTCCCTGTTTTTTTTTCTTTTAGCATTTGTTTCTTAATCTCCCTTTTCCTTTAGGATTTTGGTTTCTGCAACAGGGATCTTTCATTCTTTTTGGTTTCTCTTGCAAAATTCATAGTAATTGGATTGGTTGTCTTTTACATTGAAATTCTGGGATGCAAAAGCCACAACATTTCTCTCTCATCATGCAATACTTATTGTTTCTGATGGAGGGACAAAGACATGGATTATGTTTTACTTGAGATTTTTTTTTTTTTACCTTAGTTTATTATATTTACTTTAAAGAATGAAGTTTCAGTTTGGCCGTTTTAAGTTCATACCTACATGTTGTCCATATTATTTGTCCTTTTTTAAAAGAAAACATTAGATTAAAAGTTGGTAAATCAGCCATCGCTGATGTCTAGAAAATGTAAAAGTGGATAAATTGTACATGTACATGATTATGTAAAAATAATCTAATATTTTAATTTAACTACAGGCATTTGGCCGTTATGGGGTAAAGACAAAGGCGATAACGTTGATATTCGGCCCTTATGCAGAGCTATATCCAAACCCCGCACTCAAGGTACGATGTTTACTTAATTCCAATTTCAACATTTTGCATTTTTAATATTCTTTTTTCTGTATCATTACCAACGAATTCGATATATTTAACAGTGAGTAATATTAATGTGCAGAATATGCTGGCGTGTTTCAAAATGGTCTGCCAGTTATAAAGTGGAAGGAGATTGTGGATGATGACATAGAAGAAGAGGAAGCTCTTAAGGTGAATATATTATTTCACCAACACCCAAACACTTTTCTTTTTCTTTTTGTATTTTTAATTCATTAGATATAATCATAAGCAGTGAGTGGTTTGTAGATATGGTTATGTGATTTTTATTTTATCCGAAAAAAAAAAGGTTTATGAATCGAATAAGGTAAAGGAACGTGTGGACACCATTAAGTCGATGCTGGATTCCATGGAGAATGGAGAGATAAGTAGCTCAGCTTATGACACAGCCTGGGTTGCTCTGGTTGAAGACGTTAGCGGTAGCGGTGCTCCTCAGTTTCCATCCAGCCTCGAATGGATCGCTAACAATCAGCTCCCCGATGGATCCTGGGGCGATAGACAAATATTCATGGCACATGATCGTCTGATTAACACTTTAGCTTGTGTTATTGCCTTGAAAACATGGGGTATCCATCCTGACAAATGCCAGAAAGGTGTGGTAAAAATATTTTGCTATAAAACAAAGACAGAAGAATCGCATCCCGGATTATTCTTTATCGGATTTTGTCCTTAATTTTATTGTTTTAAATATGAATGGTAATCAGGGGTGTCGTTTTTCAAAGATAATATAAGCAAACTCGAAAACGAAAGTGAGGAGCACATGCCAATCGGGTTTGAAGTGGCTTTTCCTTCGCTTCTGGAGATAGCTCGAAGTTTAGACATTGAAGTACCTTATGACTCCCCTGTCTTTAAAGACATCTATGGAAAGAGAGACCTAAAGCTCACAAGGTATTGATTTTTAGACAACTCAAATTCCCAAGCTTCCACAATTATTATGTTGCTTGCTTTTCACCAATTTACTAGAAAAGCAGCCTTATCTTTAATTTACTTGAATATAGAAAGTGTAGGACCCTTTGGTCATGATCTTTACATGTATGTATGTAACGTAATCATTGTGCGTGTGGGATAGGATACCAAAGGAGATAATGCATAATGTACCCACAACACTACTCCATAGCCTTGAAGGGATGCCAGACTTGGACTGGGAAAAGCTTTTGAAGTTGCAGTGCATAGATGGGTCTTTCTTGTTCTCGCCATCCTCCACTGCCTTCGCACTCATGCAAACTAAAGATGAGAATTGCCTCAGATATTTAATGAAAACTGTTCAAAGATTCAATGGGGGAGGTAATTTAAACTAGTTTATTGCCTGTTTTGTCTAGTCATATTTGGAAATATATCACCTTTTGCTGTGCATGTTAGTTTGAACTCTAATATTAACTTTAATTATGTAGTCCCCAATGTGTACCCGGTTGACCTGTTCGAACATATTTGGACTGTCGACCGCTTGCAGCGCCTTGGGATTTCAAGATATTTCCACCCAGAAATTAAAGAATGCCTAGATTACGTTTATAGGTATGGGCCGCATGTAACTTAATTATATGAACAAAATTTACTCCCCCAATACTGACATCATCAGTGTCTTAAAAATATCAGATACTGGACTGAAGATGGAATTTCCTGGGCAAGAAACACTCGGGTTTATGACATTGACGACACGGCCATGGGGTTTAGGTTACTAAGGTTACATGGATACGAGGTTTCTGCAGGTATATAAGCTTTGCTTTGGACCACTGTCCCTATTCTCTGCAAATGGAGTTATTATTTTTTAATACCCGATATCCTTGGATTTGATTACATGAAATGAAACAGATGTGTTCCGACATTTTGAGAAAGGCGGGGAGTTCTTCTGCTTTGTGGGGCAGTCCAACCAAGCCATAACCGGGATTTTCAACCTGTATAGGGCTTCCCAGGTGCTGTTCCCTGGAGAAAAGATTCTTGAGGATGCCAAGCGCTTTTCATCCACATTTTTAACACAAAAACAAGCGGCTGATGAATTATTAGATAAATGGATCATTACCAAAGACTTACCTGGTGAGGTAATATATGTTCTCCTTTTTATTATTTCATTTCCTTTCCTACATTTCGGTTGCTATTTCTTTATTCCCCCTAACAAATACCTCCAACTACACGTATCACTTTTATTTTTCCTTTTCCGTAAACTATAACAAATTTAAGTTTTAGTCATTTAACTTTAAAAATTATAAAATGGTCATTAAATTATTCAAAAGTTATAAAATGATTATTAAATTATTTAAAAAATTTATTTAAATCACAATGTTGATAAAATCATTATTATACGCCTTTTTCTATTCAGATTATTTGCATCAATCAAAAGCTCTTATTCTCTTTCTATTCTATAGTTCATTTTTTTTTATGAAATAGCTTTAAAGTCATGTATCTGCAAAACCAAAATATTTTTTTCCTTTAATCTTTAACACTAATAATTAAATTGACTTGGACCTAAAGTATGTTCTTCTGATGGGTGCTGATTCACCTTATCGATCATCAATTTGTCATTTGAAACTCATTAGTCGGACTTTAAAAAAAAGTTTTAATAACCAAACGACTTAAATGAAAACTTTGGAATAATTTAGTGATTTAAATGAAAGCTATCGAATAGTTCAAAGACCATTTTGTAACTTTTAAAGTTGAGTGATGAAAATATAAATTTACTAATAGTCTAGTAACATTGGGTGTAATTTACCCTTTTTTTTATTTTTTTTAATTCTACATCAACTAACCAACGTCGTGATTAAGCTTGTGCAATCCTCTCTTTTTTTTTTTTTTTAATTTTTATCATAACTGCCAATTTTCTTGAGTCTCCCCCAACGGTGGCAATATTTAAATATTTGAACTCCATCTTTCTTGTTTGATCTAATAGGTTTAATTCGAAATTGACAGACCCTAAAGTGAATTTTGGAGTAAACAATTTTTTAATAATAAATGGAAATGGAAATTTTCAAACTTATTTTTCCTATTCAGACGTGTCCTAACTTAGATCCATCCATTAGACACTTCTCATATTACTAAATATATGCAGTGCAAAGTTGTTTGTATTGTTCATGGATGGAACTTCTTTTTCTATAAAAAGCTCTTTAAATCCAAATAAAATAGTAGAACATATAGAGGCTACTTTTTATTATTATTTACTTTTATATATTTGATTTGGTTCTCTCTTTATTAAATCTCTGCTACTATTTGTGATTGGTCGGCACTTTGTCCCTTTCTTCCTCTTTTTGTTTTGGTTCATGCCCAATGTGTGTGTGTCTTTGAAGTTAGGGCAATTTATAATGCGACAAGTTCTCGTTTGCAGTCCGACCAACCAGGCATAAATTTAACAACATGCCACATAGATTTTCCAAATGAAAAAAATAAACAACTAATACTTAAAATTCATATATCTAATAAACAAGGGGGCGAAGCACTTCAAAAGGGTCATCATCAAATAACAGCAAAGAATATTGACGCTTAAGACAGCTAACACACTAATATATAATATATATGTTCATGCATGTTTATTTTGGCTATTTATGGGGGGCACACTATGAACAGCATTTTGCAATTTGCATAATGAGTTTTTCGGCAGGAAGTGATAATTGTAAAACCACCTTTTATAAATTAATTAATTTATTTTGACCATATTTTTTCAGTAAAAGAAGAAAGTGAAATATGATTTAGATGGTTAATTTGTGATGGATTAGTAAAATTTTAATGAATTATATAAACAGGTTGGGTTGGCATTGAATCTCCCATGGTATGCAAGCCTTCCTAGAGTTGAAACAAGGTTTTACATAGAACAATATGGAGGTGAAGATGATGTGTGGATTGGAAAAACTCTTTACAGGTAACTTTTTCTTCTTTATAATATAAAATGTGTATAAAGTAAGACAAAAGGAAATGAAATAGGAAAATAAAACATTCTTGTTAATGTTTTTACTATATATCTACCTTTTCTTTAAAGTAAAAACAACCAAACTAACATCATATTATGATTCTTGCATAGAACTAAAATTAGGTAATGCATCATTCGTTTCCTTGTTCGTGAAAAGAAATTCAAAATTAAAACAACAAAGAAAGCAAGTCAGCTTTGACTTTAGACATTTTGGAATGTCGAGGGAAACCTAGCACGGTTCTTGGTCATATTTGTCATTATCAAGTTCAATTTGTTGCCTTAATTTGTGTCATAATCTCGGCTGTCTCAGACCAACTTCTAAGTTGGGGGTCCACTCAGAATATTGTTTAAGATATCTTCTTTGTTTGGTTTCGCAACGTGGCATGATTAAATAATTAATGTAGTGATACTCCTAGATAGTACTATTTTCTTTAATGCAAATGCAATTATTAGTGTGCATGCTTCATGTTTAAATTAAAGAAATTAAACTCATTAATCATCATTAATACAGCTTTTTTGGCTGGCTCCACCAAAACGAAGTCTCTTGATCTTTTGATCTCATGCAGGATGCGGTATGTGAACAATAATGTGTTCCTTGATCTTGCAAAACAAGACTACAATAATTGCCAAGCTTTACATAGGATGGAATGGGATAGTATGCAAAAGTAAGTAAAAATATATCCATGATTCCCCTGCTTGCTCAATTATAGTTAATGAGGAAGTACTGTTTATATTGTGAGCAGGTGGTACTCGGAGATGGGTCTGGCTGATTTTGGGGTGACCCGTAGATCTCTTCTCTTAACTTATTTTATGGCGGCAGCCAGCATATTCGAGCCAGAAAGGTCGCAAGAGCGGCTGGCTTGGGCTAAGACCGCTTTCTTGGTCGACACCATCTCCTCTTCTTTTGACAAAGCAAGGAAACCTAAGGACCTTAGGAATTCTTTCCTCCTAGTCTTCAGAACTGTTGTTGATGCACGATTTGGCCACATTAATGCGAGGTAATTAATTAAGTTATGAATGGATGCATGTTTATTGTAATTAATTCATCATCAAACACTCAAAAACTGTTTTTATTTTTCACCCTTAATGGACGATTAAACCAATTGATTCCCCATGTCAAAAACAAAAACAATAATTAATTCCCTTGAAGAGAGGGATAGGTTTTATTTGTAGCGTCGACAAAAGAATTTTGGGTACAAAGTAAAAAATGTACTGAAACACTGGTCAATAAAAGAAAAAGACACAGTGTACTTTAACGAAAGGCAGTGATGTAGGGGCAGTAGGGTCAATGTGTTGGAGTGGAAGAAAGGCTGACAAAAGAAGTGATGCTTACATGTGATTTTTGTTGCAGGAAGTTGGACTCAAACAGGACAATTCAGAAGATGATAGACATCTTGCTTCGGACCCTGAACCACCTATCATTGGACGCACTTGTGGCTCATGGTCGAGACATTAGCTGCAGTATTCGCCGTGCTGTAAGTAATCATTTTATCCCCATAGCCTGCACCATGGACCATTTTTCATTCAATCATTAACACCCCCCACCCTTCTCAAAAGTATCTACACTTTTGAGAGATGGGATATAGCTACAGTAACTTTCACATGCACTTGCAAACAGTAAATCTTTTGAGTAAAAAAAAAATATATCAGTGGTGTTAATTTTTTAAGCTTTCTAATTTGTTTTTTTTTATATCTGTGTAAACAGTGGGAAAAGTGGATGCTGATGTGGGTGGAGGATGGTGATAGGCACCGAGGGCTCGCAGAGTTAGTGGTGCAGACCATCAACCTCAGCTCTGGTCGTTGGTCCTTGGACGAACTGTTGTCTCATCCCCAATACGACCCACTCTCCAGCCTCACAAATTCAGTTTGCCATCAGCTTTATCATCGCCAAATGCTAAAGGTCAGTTGCCTCAACAACATTGTCCCCATTCTTTTACCATCTTTCATTTCATTATAATCCGATAAGAAAATCTCATTGTCACTGTCAATGGATAAATCCCTGTGTGTTGCTGAATTGACGGGCTCCCCCTCTAAGTGGATTCCATGAAGACTCCCAATAGGAACGCTTAAACCATTATTCGTTTTCCAATTACAATGAAATGAGTATAACATGCCCACTTATATATACCAAGTGAATCTAATCCCGATGCATGCAACTATCTTTAAGGGATGATATGATATCCACTAAATTTGAATATTTGTTGCATGGGATATGATTAATTTTGGTCTTCTGCTGCATAAATATCTCATTCCATTTCGACTCTAAGAACTAAGCAACATACCCATACGGCTTCATGCATATTTAATTACTTTTACCGTCAACTGTTTCAGGTGCACGTCAATGGCTGCTACAATAATGAAACAGAGAACAGCATAACCCGGGAAATAGATTCCAACATGCAAGAGCTCGTTCAGTTAGTACTGCAAAATCCCTCGGCCGCCGATGACCAAAACTCAGAATTCAAGCAAACATTTCTTACGGTGGCACGGAGTTTTTACTATGCTGCACACTGTGACTTAGACACCATCACATTCCATATTGCTAAAGTACTCTTTGAGAAAGTACGCTGATCTCATCATCATATCAAATTCCCCCTTTTTTTAAGGTAGATATGATGATCACCATTAACTCCATTTATGTGTAAAGCAGGCTGTAAAAGATGTAGTAGTATATAAATAAAAAATATATATATATAATATGATTTCAAGGGCGACAGAAAAAAAAAGTAGCAAATCTTTTTAGTTTGAAGTAAAAGAAATAGACAATGATAAAAAGCAATGGCTCCTTGCCTTTGACAAGATCCTTTTTTAGTCGAATTACGATACAAAATATCTGGTTTGTCAGCTCATTAATTCCATCACTTGAAAAAGTCAGTGATAAATGAAATGGCAATACCCAAAAATGAACATTAATTTTATCATTTGCAAAACCCAAAACAGAAAAAGAAATATTTTATCAACAATTGATGATTAGTATAAAGCTAGAAAAAGTATGATCTGATTTTGAGCAACATTGGTATTGGTAAAACATATAGATTTGCCAAATAAAGCATGCTTATATGTCCCTCTCTATCTCTTTCCACCCACCGACATTAATGAAATGAATATAATTATGGTCTTAATTGTGACATTCCTCAATCTAGCTAGCTATGAAGAGAGTATCGGTTAAGAGAAAAGAAAACCAAAGATCATTGTTCCTAGGAAGCAAGACATTTGTCCTATAGGATGACAAAGGAACCACAACCTTTATTTAAAAGAAATACATGTGGCACCCAAAATTACCAATGGACCAGTCCATAATACAACAACAGAGTTTTGGACAAATTTAGATGGTGGTACATCTAGTTAACCACATTGAATAAAGTGTTTCACCTCCTTTGAGCTTTTGTTGTGACATAACTCTCCTCCTAAAGTATACCAAAGATGGCAGACAGCATCAGATTTGAAACTACATGATAAGGTTTGGTGCTCCTTTCAATGTGAGGTGGGCATTCAAACATCCCACACACTTTGATTTCTGATTTGAAATTAGTAATTCAAAATCTCAAATTCCCACTCCACCTTCCATTGCTTCTCGCATTTAACCTAGCTACATGATAATACTGCTCTCTTCAAATTTAAATCCAAACAATTCTTCATATATTGCCATTTTTTTTATGAAAAAAGAAGTTCCATCATGTTGGTATTAATGGAAATTTTCATGTCACTTAAAATCTTAGTGGATTGAGAAAGGATTGTACACGTCATTTGTATCAATTTTTTAATAGTTTAATGCCACAATAATAATTTCATCTAAAAAAATTCAAATGAAAATGAAAATGAAAATCTTGAAATTTCAGAATAAAATTACTAATGTGACATTAAACTATTAAAATGAATAATATTTATATTTCATATAATCATTTCTCAAATGGATTAAAGTGTTTTAAGAAATAACAAGTATTGGTTCCATCTTACCTCTATCATTGGTGCGTTATCCAAAAGGTATTGAGATGTAGACAAGTAGTATGTATTTCTTTGGATGCCACTATAACAAATAGGTGCTGATTAAACTTGTAAAAGTTATTTTAGATGAAGCAAATTGCTTGACTAAATATTATTACCTAGTCATTAATCCCACATTTTCTCTCCAAGTAGCAAATTTTGACTTCTAGTCTTCCACCTAATTTCTATGTTATTTGATTTATTTTGTCGGTTTGTCAGTTGCAACTTGTTAAAATGTTGGGTTGGTTTGTTTGAAATTTTGAAAAGATTTATATAAAAATATTAAATTTAAAAAATAAATTTAAATAAAAAAATTTATATTTATTTAAAATATGGTCGAGTTGGATTTTAATATTCAAAGTTTAATTTTATCTAAATTGGTTTGTTTTCAAGTTTATAATATGATACTTTTTATTTTATTTATATATTATGTAACTTATATCATACAAATTAAATATATTATACCATAAATAAATAGTAAAATATATGTTAAATTATTTATGTTTAGAAATTTAATAAAAATATTAATAATAGTAAAATTATATAATTAATAAGCAACTATATATCATATTTGATATCATGCATAAGTATAGCTCAAACCTAATTCAATATGAATATTATGAACAATTCTAATTGCGACACTCTTCTTAACACAAATGTAAATGGAGATCATAACTTTAGTCACGCTCAATAATGCTTTTAAGGGCAAAAAGGTGTTTTTTTTTTTTAATCCCAAAAACAATGTCAAACACTTGGATTTTAGTGTTGAAAGTATAATACCCTTTGACTTAATCATTGGGTTCAGATATCAGGATGTTACATTCGTTGCTGGAGCAATTATAGTCTAATTCAAATTATTTTAAGTGTCTATATAATTAAATTTGAGTCGATATATGTTTCCTATATGTTTCATATTTATCTTCGAGTTTTATATGGTTTATAATAGCTTTCTACACAATCTAAGGTCGAACAAGGATTGAAATGCAAAATTTTGGGGTAACATCGCAATGTAGGGGTTCCACGTGCGACGTCACTCACTGACTTCACTGAATTGAGTGATCGTCGCAATGTGCTTACTGTCTCCAAATTTTTATTCACTTAAATCCTTATCCAGAAATTAAAATTTAACCGATCCAATTCATTTCACATCAAGTCCACATAACATAACATGCTATTTTGGTCAAAGATAACAAGGTTTGTAAAATTAACATAATATTCAAAGTTTTACAAATAAGTCCTTTAGAGGACTTACTTTTATAAAAATAGTTTACTCTTTCTACACACCATAACTATTACTATCATATACTAATTAATTTATCATTTAAGACTTTCTCAATTCATTTTATAACAATCACTCACTTAGTACCTCAACAATTCATTTGAACTTCACTTATGTATTAGCAAATCCATCATTTGTAACAATTTTTAACATTATAAATCTTCTATTATTTTTGCTCTTCCTCCTTTCCATTCCTCATCCTTTATTTACATGTAATTATACTGAAAATTTATGTCTTTAGTATTGTATGCTTATATGCAACATTAATTTCAATTTTACTATTTACATAAATTTAGCAAAACTATCCACTTGAGTAGCAGTCACTAACTTATTTATATATATATATATTGGTCTAAAGTGTTCCAAATTAAAACTCATTTGTTGTTTTTGAATCTAGACTCAATGACTTTTTTACCATAAAAATTTCAGGATTTCCTCTTATTCCAATTAATACAGTAAATTGTTTTAGCTTTCCCTTGTTCCACTGCTAAGCAGCTTTTGCCCTTCTTTACTAAAAATTAATTATCTTTCAGTATAGGACTCGTATAATGTTTCCATTTGTTTCCCTTAAAAGTAGACTCATCAATATTTAAGCATATAAATTTATCTCCTAAAATTTTTTGTACAATTTGAAATAAATTTTCAAAGTCAAAACAAGAGAACCCAAAATCATTCTGACATTGTCTCTCAAAATTTTATATATCTCATAATATACTATTTCTTTACTTACTCTATTTCTTTTATGCTAAACTAGACTCAATAAGCTTTAATTTCATATTTAATTCAATCTTTAAATCGGTTTCTACAATTTTGGTGTATTTTCAAAGTTGAACTATTGCTACTATCTAAAACCTTTTAGTGAAAATTTTACTTATTATCACTCATATCAACATTTAACACTTATTTCACTTATCAAACTATTAGATTCTTTATACAAGATCATTTGATTGTTCGTAATATTATAATTTTGATTATTATTCTATATAGTCCCTTAAAACTCACATGTAAACCTAATTACATCTTCACTTTACATACTATAATTCATGTCTTCTTGTCGTAGTATTTCCATTACTTTTCTTCTTTCTCACTTTATTGAACACCTATACTAGAAATCACTTTCTCAAGTTTTTAATACTTGTAGTCATTTCTAATTATTTTGCAATCTAGTCTTTAATATTACAAAAACTCGGTAATTATTATAATTGTCCTTCTAACTTTAATTTTCATTCAATTTCACTATCACATAACACTTTAATCAAATAATTCATAATAATTTCTTACATCACATATCTGTTCTTTATGCACTTCACTTCAATTACTTTAATTCTAAGTTTCACAAAGCTTACAATTTAGTCCTTAGCATCATGAAAATTCTTTATTTATTATAATTTCACCTTAGCATCTCTTTGTACTTAATTCTCTAACACTTAACATTCATTTAAGCTCTCTATCGTAATACTTTATTTAAAGTGGCGTTGAAAGCATGAAGAATTTGCTTCATGTTTCCATACAAATATCTTATTTAATAATAAAATATTCAACCAATCATAATTTAACATTTTTCTTACTTAATTATTACACCATATAATTATCTAATTTGAGTAATAATCATTTTTATCCTTCATGTTTCTTCAAAATTCTATCCCTAAGTCACTATTCACCTTTGGTAAAATTGCAATTTAGTCCATATTTCTTCACTTATTCAATTTGGTCCCTATATACCAATTTCATGTCATAAGAAATTTGGATTATTTTCTCTTTGGTCTTTATGTTTTCTCATGTTTATACTTCATTCCCCAAATTTCAAATAATTATACTTGAACTTCAAAACTTTTTACATCTCTATGATTTAATCATTACTTTAATTTAGTATACTACAACATAATTTTCAATTTAACTTTCTTTGATAATGCTCAACCTTCTCTTTTATCACTTTCATTTCCTTATTTTACTTTATCAAGAAATCAATTGTACATTATCTCGATTTATAACTGCTTTAAAGATATAAAAAATTTAGGGTGTTACAAAAAGTGTTGTCAAAAATTGATTTTCCACGACTTAGGTGCTTTTGACTTCTGCATTTTGAAGTACAATTATAAAAAATATCCTAATTTATATTAACCATTTAAAATGTATTTAAAATTTTAGATTAATTTATATTTTATGTATCATTATATTAAACTATTTAAATATGATTTATCATTATATTAAATATTTAAATATCATTTATTATTGTATTTAAAATTTTAAAATATTTTATTATTAAATTTACAAATAATTTACAAATTACTAAGAAAGTATTTAAAATATATATTTAATGTACGTTATATTGAACTATTTAAATATTGTGTAAAATTATTTATTTTTAAGTTCCATCATCATGTTTAAAATGAACATTTTAACTTTCTACAGTAACTTTTGACAACAATGCCAAACACTTGAAATTAACAAACCACACTATTTCAAAAGCGTTTTTTTCCCATTGTTTTCAGAATTGAACAAAAAAACATGATATGAAATAAGGAGTTAGGCCGAATGATCGATAAATCAATACAAACCAAATTAAAAAATTAGTCGAGTTGACTATTAATCAGGTTAAACCAATTTTTCCTACTAATATTTTATTTTATATTTTTATAATTTTTAAATAATTTATTCAATGAATCAAAAAACTTAATTGAACTAGTCGAAGTAGAAACTAGTGATCTAATCGATTCAACCACCGGTCCCATTTTAAAATTTTTACAAATTAAACTTTTTAATACCCTTAAATTGGACCTATTTACCCAAGAAGGCCCATTTCCAAAAGAAATTATAAAAATGGGACAAATTAAACAATATTTACAGAAAATGGCCAGTTTTGGCAAAACGCGCCTATGTTGCCGCGTTTAAGGGGGAAATTTCCAGCAAAGTGCGCCCTTAGGGGAGCGCTTTGTGCCACGTCAGTAAATTGCGCCTACGTGGACGCGTTTTGATGACTTGGCATAAAGCGCTCCCCCAGGGGTGCGCTTTACTCCGTGTTTTATATCTAGGGTTATTTGCATGTTTAGTCCTTAGTGTTTTTAGGGTTTTAGGGTTATTATTTTTAAGATTTAGAGTTTTAAGGTTTAGAAAATTTATTTAAATTAGGGTTTATGGTATTTAAATAAATTAAGTAAATTAGGGTTTAGGGTTTATGGTACATTAAATTAGGGTTTTAAATAAATTAGACTAAGGTTTGTGGTGTTCAAATAAATTAATTAAATTAGGGTTCTAAGGTTTTAATTAAATCAAATTAGGGTTTTAAATAGGGTTTATGATTTATGGTGTTTAAATAAATTAGGCTTAGGGTAAATTAAATTAGGGTTTTAAATAAATTAAATTAGGGTTTATAGTGTTTAAGTAAATTAATTAAATTAGGGTTTAAGGTTTTAATTAAATTAGATTAGAGTTTTAAATAGGGTTTAGGGTTTAGGATGTTTAAATAAGTTAATTAAATTAAGGTTCTAGGATTTTAAATAAATTAAATTAGGGTTTAGGGTTAAAATTAATTAAATTAGGGTTTTTAAAAAATAACATTGTGATTATTTTTTTAACAAAATTAACTATTTTGACCCTGAAAAATAATTTTGAGGAGACGTATCTAAACAAATTGTGTCAAAAATGCTTCAAGAAGGATGCACTGTCAGCAAAATTACAGAAAAAAGCTCCCACGTGGACACTATTTTTTTACAATAGCTCTAGAAAGAATAATTCTGAGGTGACGTTTCTGAACAAATAGTGTCAAAAACGCTTCAAGAAGGATGCATTGTCAGCAAAATTACAGAAAAAAGCTCCTACGTAGACGCTAATTCTGAGGAGACGTTTCTGAACAAATAGTGTCAAAAATGCTTCAAGAAGGATGCACTGTTAGCAAAATTACAGAAAAAAGCTCCCACGTGGGACGCTCTTTTTCTAGAGTAGTTCCTGAAAAAATAATTCTGAGGAGACGTTTCTGAACAAATAATGTCAAAAACGCTTCAAGAAGGATGCACTGTCAGCAAAATTACAGAAAAAAGCTCCCACGTCGACGCTCTTTTTCTACAGTAGTTCATGCTTGGCCTTAGGCTATAAACGAGGCAAATATCATTCTCAGGTTGCATAAGTTACAGCAAGAAAAATTAGAGAGGCTAAGCAGAATAGAAATCGAAGATGAGTAAATGTATTAGTGTTATTATATACTATGATGGTGAGGTCCATGACATCGAGAATGATGTTGTTTTTTTATCGGAGAACACAGCGCGAATGGTTTTTAACCAGAGTATAGATTTTACAGAATTTCGTTAAAGAATTAGGCACAAAATCTTCGAAACGGGGCCAAGTAGGGTTTCTTCTATTAAGTATCGATTTTGTGATTCTATTGATCCCGTGACATATGATGCATTTGATATCAAAGGTTTTCGTAGCTTTAAGGTGATGGTGCAGACTCATCTCACTAGTGGATCACCCTATCTTGGGGTATATGTTCAATTTTCATCGCCAAATAAAACATTTGTGACTTCAACATCAACTGATGTTCGAGAGGAATACACAACCCCTAACCGACAGTACGCTAGTGGGAGGTAGAACACGGAAGCGCCCGTGTTTGGTGGGAATATGAAAAACACAACTCCTGCATGACACTCGATTAGTGGATGGGACATGCACATCGATGGGTCGCTGTTCGATGCTAGAAATAGGTATTGGGGAATGACATCAACTTCTAGTGGTTGGCAATCCACATCTGATTGGGGACGTTACGAAACGTCCACAAGAAGGGATGATGTAATCCCAACAACATCCACCGGCGAGGGGACCTCGTACGTTGCAGATCATAGTGGGTGAGATGATGAGTCCGATGTGGATCCACCTCGAGAGCCCAGCCCCAATGGTACAGAAGTTGCATTATTTTTTGAACCGGAGCCTGTTCCATCCGAACCTGAAGACATTGAAGGGGGTCCAGATGAAGAAGAAGAAGATTCGTGATTCAGGGTGTACTCGCCTCCAGCCCATATGCATAATGTCGACATATCGGTAGATGATGCGTTGGAGTTTCCAAAGCTACCACACAGAACCCGTAACCGTACAAGTTCGTCATTCGATTCGGGTGATTTGGAAGTTGGTATGGAGTTTTCCAATAAAGATAGTTTTCTTGGTACTTTGAAACAATATAGCATCAACCACGAGGTTAACTACAATGTGGTTAAATCCAAATTCGAGAAGTTCGAGGCCAAGTGTGTAGTGCAAGATGGTACATGTTTATGGAAAATCATGGCTTCTCTTAGGAAAAAGACAGGCTTGTGAGAGATAAAAAAATACAAAGGTCCACATATCTGTGTTGTCGGTAAAGTATCACTAGGTGTTTAGGGTTTTGAATAATAATGTTATTACTTCATGTTGCATTGTTTAACGTACTTCATTGACAGGTGCTTCTCAAGATCATCCCAAGATGGATTCAGGCATGATAGCTACCTTAATACTACCAATGTTAAAGGCAGATCCCAGGTCTTCTGTGTCATGCATAATTGCCAAAATTCGTAGCTAATTGAGGTACACGCTCTCTTACCGCAAGGCTTGGATAGCTAAGCAAAAGGCGTTGAAAAATATGCATAGTGGGTGGGATGCTTCATATAATGAGGTTTGGCAGTGGTGTTAGGTGCTGGAGAGGTACGTCCTAGGTTTCATAACAGACCTTGAAATGGTCCATGCATACTACAACGACCGATTTCTCTGTGGATGCCAAGTGTTCAAACGTTTGTTCTTGAGTTTTAAGCAATGTTAGGATGTATTTGTGTACTATAAGTCATTGGTACAAATTGACGGTACATTTATATATGGTAGATATACCCATCGACTCTTTCTAGCTGTGGTACAGAATGGCGATAGGAGAATCCTTCCAATTGCGTTTGTAATAACATAGGGGGAGTCAGCTGATGACTGAGATTTCTTTCTTTCTAGGTTAAGGAGGCATGTATGCCCCCAACCTGATATTTGCGTTATATCAGATAGGGGCACTGAAATACTAGTCGTAATTGAGTGACATGGAAGCCTATGGGATCGCACACACCATCGGCATGTTTAGTCCTTAGTGTTTTTAGGGTTTTAGGGTTATTATTTTTAAGATTTAGAGTTTTAAGGTTTAGAAAATTTATTTAAATTAGGGTTTATGGTATTTAAATAAATTAAGTAAATTAGGGTTTAGGGTTTATGGTACATTAAATTAGGGTTTTAAATAAATTAGACTAAGGTTTGTGGTGTTCAAATAAATTAATTAAATTAGGGTTCTAAGGTTTTAATTAAATCAAATTAGGGTTTTAAATAGGGTTTATGATTTATGGTGTTTAAATAAATTAGGCTTAGGGTAAATTAAATTAGGGTTTTAAATAAATTAAATTAGGGTTTATAGTGTTTAAGTAAATTAATTAAATTAGGGTTTAAGGTTTTAATTAAATTAGATTAGAGTTTTAAATAGGGTTTAGGGTTTAGGATGTTTAAATAAGTTAATTAAATTAAGGTTCTAGGATTTTAAATAAATTAAATTAGGGTTTAGGGTTAAAATTAATTAAATTAGGGTTTTAAAAATAACATTGTGATTATTTTTTAACAAAATTAACTATTTTGACCACGAAAAATAATTTTGAGGAGATATCTAAACAAATTGTGTCAAAATGCTTCAAGAAGGATGCTTTGTCAGCAAAATTACAGAAAAAAGCTCCCACGTGGACACTATTTTTTTACAATAGCTCTAGAAAGAATAATTCTGAGGTGACGTTTCTGAACAAATAGTGTCAAAAACGCTTCAAGAAGGATGCATTGTCAGCAAAATTACAGAAAAAAGCTCCTACGTGAGCGCTAATTACGAGAGCGTTTACGAACAAATAGTGTCAAAATGCTTCAAGAAGGATGCCTTTGTTAGCAAAATTACGAAAAAAGCTCCCGCGTGGGACGCTCTTTTCTCTGATGAGTTCTGAAAAAATAATTACGAGGAGGCGTTTACGAACAAATAATGTCAAAAGCGCTTCAAGAAGGATGCACTGTCGGACAAAATTACGAAAAAAAGCTCCCGTCGGCGCTCTTTTTCTGATGAGTTCATGCTTGGCCTTAGGCTATAAGCGAGGCAAATATCATTCTCGGGTTGCATAAGTTACAGCAAGAAAAATTAGAGAGGCTAAGCAGAATAGAAATCGAAGATGAGTAAATGTATTAGTGTTATTATATACTATGATGGTGAGGTCCATGACATCGAGAATGATGTTGTTTTTTTATCGGAGAACACAGCGCGAATGGTTTTTAACCAGAGTATAGATTTTACAGAATTTCGTTAAAGAATTAGGCACAAAATCTTCGAAACGGGGCCAAGTAGGGTTTCTTCTATTAAGTATCGATTTTGTGATTCTATTGATCCCGTGACATATGATGCATTTGATATCAAAGGTTTTCGTAGCTTTAAGGTGATGGTGCGACTCATCTCACTAGTGGATCACCTATCTTGGGGTATATGTTCAATTTTCATCGCCAAATAAAACATTTGTGACTTCAACATCAAGCGATGTTGAGAGGAATACACAACCCTAACCAAACGATGCGCTAGTGGGAGGTAGAACAGAAGCGCCCGTGTTTGGTGGAATATGAAAACACAACTCTGCATGACACTCGATTAGTGGATGGGACATGCACATCGATGGGTCATTGTTCGATGCTAGAAATAGGTATTGGGAATGACATCAACTTCAGTGGTTGGCAATCCACATCGATTGGGGGCGTTCGAAGCGTCCACAAGAAGGATGATGTAATCAACAACATCCACCGTGAGGGGACCTCGTCGTTGCGATCATAGTGGGTGAGATGATGAGTCGATGTGGATCCACCTCGAGCCCGGCCCAATGGTACGAAGTTGCATTATTTTTTGAGCGGAGCTGTTCCATCCGAACACGAAGACATTGAAGGGGTCCAGATGAAGAAGAAGAAGATTAGTGATTAGAGGTGTACTCGCCTCCGGCCCATATGCATAATGTCGACATATCGGTAGATGATGCGTTGGAGTTTCCAAAGCTACCACACGAACCCGTACCGTGTAGTACAAGTTCGTCATTCGATTCGGGTGATTTGGAAGTTGGTATGGAGTTTTCCAATAAAGATAGTTTTCTTGGTACTTTGAAACAATATAGCATCAACCACGAGGTTAACTACAATGTGGTTAAATCCAAATTCGAGAAGTTCGAGGCCAAGTGTGTAGTGCAAGATGGTACATGTTTATGGAAAATCATGGCTTCTCTTAGGAAAAAACGAGGCTTGTGAGAGATAAAAAAATACAAAGGTCCACATATCGTGTTGTCGGTAAAGTATCACTAGGTGTTTAGGGTTTTGAATAATAATGTTATTACTTCATGTTGCATTGTTTAACGTACTTCATTGTGAGTGCTTCTCAAGATCATCCCAAGATGGATTCGGGCATGATAGCTACCTTAATACTACCAGATGTTAAAGCGGATCCAGTCTTACGTGTCATGCATAATTGCCAAAATTGTAGCTAATTGAGGTACACGCTCTCTTACCGCAAGGCTTGGATAGCTAAGCAAAAGGCGTTGAAAAATATGCATAGTGGGTGGGATGCTTCATATAATGAGGTTTGGCGGTGGTGTTAGGTCTTTGGAGAGGTCGTCTAGGTTTCATATGAGACCTTGAAATGGTCCATGCATACTACAACAACCGATTTCTCTGTGGATGCCAAGTGTTCAAACGTTTGTTCTTGAGTTTTAAGCAATGTTAGGATGTATTTGTGTACTATAAGTCATTGGTACAAATTGATGTACATTTATATATGGTAGATATACCCATCGACTCTTTCTAGGCGTAGTGCGAGAATGGCGATAGGAGAATCCTTCCAATTGCGTTTGTAATAACATAGGGAGTCGGTGATGGTGAGATTTCTTTCTTTCTAGGTTAAGGAGGCATGTATGCCCCAACACGATATTTCGTTATATCGGATAGGGGCCTTTGAAATACTAGTCGTAATTGAGTGACATGGAAGCCTATGGGATCGCACACACCATCGGTATTGTCTAAGGCACGTTGCGTCCAACTACTGCAGGCAATATCAGTCTACGACTGAACGAAAGCAAGTAACCAACATGGGTATTTAATATCTATTAATATACTTTCGATTGTAATATTTAATTTAATCTGAATGAAATATTAGTATTGGCATGTAATTTTTGCTGTCAACCTATATTGGCAGGGTACGAGATTAATAAAGACCGTTTTCATGAGATGTTGGGGATTTTGCGTTCAGTTAATGATCAAGGCGCAGAGTACCTCTGTAACATACCTTTCGAACAGTGGATACAAGCATACAATGGCGGCCTACAATATAGTCATATGACCACAAACCTGGTTGAATACATAAATTCTGTTCTAAAATGAACGTGTCATTTGTCGATAACCTCGATTGTGCGAGAGACATATTTTCGTTTGGAGGAATTATTTCCAATGCGAGCAACTAGTTATAAAGGCCAAATGCAGGGAGGCCATGTATGGTCCCAGAAGGTATTGTAAGAAATTAACAAAGCAAAGGCGCGGGCCAATACCATGCACACAGTGTGTCACGATCGCGACAACCTATGGTTTTGTATGACGGAGTTTGACAGACCGAGCTAATGTATTACCGGCGGGCAATATCGTGTACACCTGATAAATAGGACTTGTGATTGTGGGACGTTTGACGCACTTAGTTATCCATGCGCTCATACAATTGCAGCTTGTCAAAATCTCCGTTTGGATTCTATGAGATATGTTAACGAAGTGTACAAAATAGAAAACATGTACAATGTGTAGAGACACGTATTCCCACCGGTCCTAGATGAACGTAAGTGGCCGTCTATATCGCTTGCTCCGTTTAAGCTGTTACCGGATAGAGAATTGCGTCGTAAATTGAAACGTTGACTTTGCTTGAGTAGAATACGTAATAATATGGATATCCGGAAAAGAACGAACCAACGAAATTTGTGTGAATGGTGTAGGAACCCAGGGCATACAATTCAATCATGTCCAAACCGAAATAGTTGATAATTGCTATAATAAAACGATGTTACATTATTTCTATTACGCCTCATTTAAAAGAACTTATATTTTATTAAAAATATAAAATTAATTTATAATTAAAATATTAAAAACAATTTCTTTTTTATTAAATGAAATAATATAGAAACAGTGTCTACAAATATATTAAAGAAAATTAATGTATATGTCGGTTGAATCGATGCCACATGGGAAATTTGGGCGATGATTACGTCTTTGGATTTCTCATTGGTTGCTCGCGAGGTTGTGGTTACTCAGTGAGGTTATGGTTCTCGGTTGTGGGTGTTGGGAGGATGACCCACCTTGGTAGAATAAAGAATGTGGTGGTATTTGCATCACCCACGGCGGAGGTGTTTGAATCCAATAAGGTGATGGGGAATGGTAATGAGATGAGCTCGCCGACGGTGCCTCGTACGATCCCTCTGACGACGATGGCCTATATATCATCGGTTGAGTAGTCGGAGTCATCAAGAAAGGAGATGCACTAGGACATGCATTCTAACTTGCCATAGGACTGGGAAAAGGAAACGTATAAGGGTTAGGATACATATAAGGGCTAGGATACGCACCTGGCATAAGCTGAAAGGGTTGTGATGTGCGTGTCGTCGATTGACGCATTGGGCCTGGTGATTGTGTGGGCGCTATTGATGGGTCCGGTGATTGTGTGGCCACTGTTGATGGGCCCGGTGATTGTGTCGTCATTGTTGATGAGCCCGTGCCGTCATCCCGTCTGTTTGGATTTAAAGGGCCCCGTCGTTCCCTTCCATACGGATTTACAGACGCCTCTGCTCTTTCGATAGCAAATATGACTTGCCATAGATCCTAAACCATGTCATGTAATCCGGGGTACACGCTAACTTTGGGACGATGATCGGTTCGCGGTCAGGTATATAATCATACCAATTTTCCCAAATTTCGATATATTTCGACCAATATACCGGCTATTCATTAGCCGTAAGTCGATTTTGTGCTGTTTATCGAGCACCTCAGGTTTCTCAGAAATCGGTTGTCGGAATCCAAATTGCCACAACACTCTATCTGTCTGGTGCATCTCGACAATAGCATAGTTGACCAATGGGATCATTGTCATGAATCAGATGCATACTAGAAATGCTATACTTTGTAGATGTCTACTAGCTTGTGGACATTAGCACTAAATATATATCATTCAATTATTTTTTGTCTCGACCACTTACGATGTATCATGCAATACAACTTCTTTGGATTGGGAAGCTTGACCTCTGAAATCGACAGCGTGTGCATACTATCTTGGTACACTATGAACTTTAGCTTTTAAATCCCCATTTGTTGTAATTTGAAATGTTATCATTTGTAATTTACGTATGCTAGCATCTAGGTGTTCAATCGGCTATGCACTTCTGGAAACTAATTGGCGATAAGCGAAAAGAGTAGATACTTTAATTAAGTAATGGTGAATCAAAGGAGCAAGCTATTCTTTTTACATATGTCATGCATGCTTGTGTGGCCTTTTTTTCATGTAAATCAGTCTTTCTTATATGGACAAATTTTATTTTAGTTTTTAATTTTTTACTTAACCTCTTGGTGGTTTCTTTATGTAGTCTTAATATGGTTATCTAAATTTAAGTGTTTCTTTTATTTGTATGTTCAAAGGACACGAGAAGGAGCTCCTTCAACTTCTTGTCTTTGGAGAATTACATGCACTCTTTCACGGGGTTTTGTTCAAATTGAGCTTATTGGACTGCGGTTCCACATCATAGGTTCGTCTTACCTTGGTTCTGCAGAAATTGTACTTTTGGTTTCTCTTTCTTTGTAAGTGCAAAGCAAACTACTTGGTTTGGATGGGAATCAATTAAACCTTTACTTATTTTCTTTGCATTGGCTTTCTAAGCTTCTTTCATTACATAAATTGGCCCTCCGCCAATTATTTTTAATCTTGGCTTTCTTCTTTAAATCGATACTAGATGCAACCACTATGTTTCTAGTATCTGAATACTTACCTTTGTGGCATGATTTATTAAACCCGTGAGTCCAAAGGCATGTCAACCATCAAATTCGACCACATTAGGGAGGTACTTATGAAAGTTATATGCAACCTATCATGAATGTTTCAATTTTTGTGTGCCCTCATATTTTTTAGTGTTTGGTGGTGATATTGACCATCTTTCTGCGACATTTCTAGCTGCTCATAATATTGCACATGGAATCAATTTGAAGAAATCGCTTTTCTCTGATATCTTTATTATTTAGCATGTAAGAGCACATGGAAAATTGGAAAGTTTGAAGAATGGGCCCATTCGTATTCTAGTGTTTTGTTTTGCCTAATTTGTATTTTCATCTAAGTTTGTATTGTATTTTACTATGAAGGTTTTTTCTTCTTCGATTTTAGCTATTTTTGGGTTCTCACAAATGGGTGTTTTACTAAAACACCTAGAACTTATTTGTTTTAGCAAAGCTTTGCTTAAGAAATGTTTTTTCTTTCCTATGCTTTAATTATTTTGATGCTTGTATATTATGACATAAGAAGAGAGATGGTTGCATCGACATTTGGGAGGATAAGCGGTGTTCGTCGATCTCGTCTCGATGAAGACTTGGAATACTTGTTCATGGCATGAGATTTTACTTTTAAAATAGCACATGGGTTAGAGAAGGGGAGATGCATCGAGATTCCTATTGATATATCATTACGAGCAACATGCATGCTATTTGTGAAATCTGATCGATTGAAGCATTTTGCTCTAAGGGTAACCTAGTTTTCTTTCTCTAAAAACATTAGTGGAATATTTTATGGTATGAGGGCTATTGTTCCCTCCTTTGATTGTTCATATCTTGGCGTATAAGTGTTATTATTGAGATTTTCAATTATAGAAATATGTATTCTTCTATAATTTTCATTTTAATGTCTTCAAATTAAATTATACATTTTAATTGGATTTTGGTGATTTTATAATATTATAATTTTTTTTATTTTCATGACTTTTTAGCGGCGTTTTTGAAAACAAGCGCTAAAAATATAATAAAATTTTTATTTTTCATGGTTTTTAAGCGTTTTAGAAAAAGCGCTAAAAATCATATTTTAGCGGCGTTTAGAAAAAAGCGCTAAAAATCGTCACCTAATGGCGTTTTAGAAAAAGCGTCGCTAAAAGTCATATTTTAGCGGCGTTTTAGGATAAAGCGCGCTAAAATCATGTTTTAGCGGCGTTTTAGGATAAGCGCTAAAATCTTATTTTAGCGGCGTTTGAAATAAGCGCGCTAAAAGTCGCGACCTTTAGCGGCGTTTTAGAAAAGCGCTAAAGTCATGTTTTAGCGGCGTTTGTGTGGAAGCGCTAAAAGTCATGTTTTAGCGGCGTTTTTTTAAACGCCGCTAAAAGTCATGGTTTTGTGGCGTTTTTCTACGCCGGCTAAATTCTTGGCGCCACATTTAGCGGCGTTTTTGTAGCATTTTCAAAGCATAAGCTTTCTATTAGTGGCGCTTAAAAAGCGCGCTAAAAGCCTAAAAAGCGCGCTAAAAGTACATTTTCTTGTAGTGGGACCTTAACATGCCAAATGTTCGGATTTTGAAAGAATTCTTAGGAATTCTCTGCCATTATTGCGGATCATCGTATGGCTTCCATTGAAACTATATGAACAGGATAAATATATTAGTTATATACATAATACTAAATACTAAGTACTAAATATGAAACGACTATTTTATGTATATATATTTTATTTAATATTTATTTACGCTTCCGACTGTTGTTCTAATAGAAGCCGTATATCTTCAAGGGCAGTAAGTATTCCAATATAACTCGCCGGATGGTTCTACCTAATTAAATAAATTTTTAGCATACAATTTTATTTTAAATCTATGGAATAATTGTAAAATCAAATAAAAATTTTACCTCGTTATTAGTGGGAATGTATATGGGTGGTTCACTCGAGGACGTAAAAATAGAAAGCGAAATTGAGCCCATGATTGTAGTAGTGATAGACAACCTCCAATTTTGGCTTTATTTGGTTGCGTCGCCCCGCACATCTCCCGGTACAATGTTGCCAATACGACAGACCCCCAACTAAGTTCGCCAATTGCTCTAAAATCAACAAGTTTCAGCAGCCACCTCAAATGTACGAAGTTTCGTGACAAGTCCGGCATCAGATAACCTCCAATCATCTCAAGGATGTATGCCCGAGCATATCGTATTCTTTTTAATTTAGTCGAATCATTCCCCGGCTCCTGGAATGTGTCTCGTAACCATCCCATCTCGATCCGACCTCTGGAAATATTATCCGAAATCGCACCCAAAAGATCGTAGCATATGACTCCCCAGTCAGCACATTGAACGGACCCGATGACTGCGACCCCATCCACCGGCAATCCTAATTATAACTGGACGTCCTGCAAAGTTATAGTACACTCTCCGCATGGAAGATGGAATGTGTGCATCTCCGGTCTCCGCCTCTCTATTAACGCGCTGATGAGATTCAGTCCAACTTGCACCCCAGACTATAGTGGCCACATGCTAAAAACTCGCTTCCCTCAAGTAATTTTCTATCAACGGTGATGGTCGACAAGACATGTTACGAATATAACATTGTAACACCCGTTCGACAAACTGTTATAAAAAAATATAAAATACAAATTAATTAAACTTACATAAATGAAAAAAAAATATTTAATAATATTCAAAAATTAAAATTAATTAAAATTATATAAATGAAAAAATATATTAAATAATAATCAATTTTTTTTAAAAAACGTGCTGATGAGATTGAATATATTGGCCACATGCTAAAAACCCGCTTCCCTCAAGTAATTTTCTATCAACGGTGATGGCCGACCAGACATGTTACGAATATAACATTGTAACACCCGTTCGACAGACTGTTATAAAATATTATAAAATACAAATTAATTAAACTTACATAAATGAAAAAAATATTTAATAATATTCAAAATTAAAATTAATTAAAATTATATAAATGAAAAAATATTAAATAATAATCAAATTTTAAAATAAATCATTACCATTTTATTTGTTCGATGGAGATATGTTTATGATTAAGGCGAATTAATTTCCGGCCATTGCTAACACGATTAAATATTTTTGAAATTATAAAAAACAGTAATATAAAAAATTAAGTAAATAACTAATTATAAAGAGTTTGAGAAAATTTAATGAGAAATTTGAGAGCTTTAGAGAGAAATTGTAGAGATTTTTGGATAATTTTAAAGAAATTATGTGTAAAATATAAGAAAATGTGGGTTTATAATTTTTTTTACCGTTGGACCCCCAACGGTAAAAAAAAAAATTCAAAAAAAAATAACTGTTAGTGCCAGCAAAGCGTTCCCCAAAAGCACGCTTTGCTGAAAATTTTACCCTTAAACGCGGCCATGTACGCACATTTTACTAAAATTGACCATTTTTCATAAATATTATTTAATTTAGCTCATTTCCGTAAATTCTTTTGGAAATGGGATTTTTTGGGAAAATGGCTCCATAAATTGAATTACAGTTTCCCATACTAAACTGAAATGAAAAAAAATAATAATAATAATGATGATGATGATAAACTCTCAACAACTTGGGGTTGAGTTGAGGCAGAAAACAGGAGGACCACATGAGTAATAATCAAAGGGATTGCGAACCGCACAGCAGAATCGAGATCTACTAATTTGTACGGAGCAGAGAACCTGGAATTGACAATGGATTGCTGAAATGTAGGAATCAGGATCCTAAAGCAAGTCTACGACTACGCATGCACACAATTCTCTAACGGCTTTATTTTTTTGGTTAAGTCCTTATGGGTTGGCAAGGGCATCATCAGCTCTTTTCATTGTTTGGCATTTTCTGGAATCATGAAAAAGAGAAAAAGGAAGCAGCAGTGCACCAGTTGACAGTATGGAGTTAAAGTTGAAATTATTCCTCAATGCCATGTCGGCTACAAGACAATGTTATGGAGAACTCCAGTACCAAAGGTTGACACGAAAGCAAGAACCCATAGAAAAGTTGAACCCTGGTTTGGACGAAAACCCATTTTAGTAATCATCAAACCCATGTCTGCTCAGCTGCTTTGTGAGTGGTTCAGCATTTCTTTCTTGAATAAGACGAGGGCACGTGAGCACCCTCATCTTCCTTGTTTCTCTGTTGTCCAAGCGGCCAACATGCAGATGAGGCCGGACCCATCTCGCCCCCACAACATTCTAACTTATGGCCAACTTCTTCCTGGGGCCTCCACCATTGTTGCCCCATTTTGGACCACACACCAGAAAACCCATATTCTTCGATAAAATACGGTAAGCGTTACTAACTTTTGGTCCTGTCAACTTTTGTTCATGATTGACAACGATGCAAATCTTCACTAGAATAACCAAACAACTTTTTTGCTTCAAAAACTATACCCATACACACAAATGGTTTTCAAAGAAGAGATGCGTTGGATTTTTCGGCTCATGATAATAGTGTTGATTGCTTTCATGGTGTGCCTGTGCGCATGTACCCCACAATTCTGAAAAAAGCCACACGTTGGGCAAGTGGCAACCCCTCTTCAAATGAGCATCGAAAGGGAACTCTAGGAATGGAAATGTTATAAACACAGTTGAACTCTCCATAAAGTGGTTCTCGGTTGATATGCTAGCTTAAAGGGGAGCTCTAAGAATCTAATCTTAACTTTATAAACATGCAATGCTGGATATAAAACAGATCAGCATGCGCTTTTAATGATGAAAACTGCAAATCTAGAGAGAGATCTGCTGAAAGGAAAACTCAAAAGCATCTTAATTTGAAGATATGACAATATATAAAAGTGTCGATATATATAACATGTATTAAATACCTTAAACACAATTATGACATGAGATATGTGAACACTATAAATACATGAATTACCAAATCAATATAAAAAGTAAAACAACAATGGAAGTTACAAAAATACAAGGGACAGTGAAAGACCACATACAGAGCACCGAGTGAATTCATTACCAAGAATATGATATTGGATATCACGTTTGACATACCTAAAGCTCTCTGATGTCCCACCTCTGTATTTCAAGAAAAAAACATGACCATGTTGTGATGCATCACCATCAGAAATAGTTTGGAGAAATTCCGTGGATAACGGATCTAATCACACTCCAATTCATCAGGTGTAACTGGACGTTTTAGGGGGATGATTGACTTCTTTTCAACATCTCTAGATAAAGCTTTCCTCATATCTCTAAAAGAAACCACACAATGAAAAAGTAAGAGGCAGTATACTTGGACCAAAAAAGAAAAAAACAAAGTACTAGTTGGACATCCAAATCCACTTACCTAACCCAACTTCCTCTCCAGAACAATAGCATAGTACCCGTCTGTATATTACATATCCAAGATGTAGAAATGAAAAGGTGGGTGAGCCTTTCTTGCATTTATACACATTTGCATACGCAAACATATGCAGGACATGAGAGAGCATCATTGTGAAAACTGGCACTTTTGGAAGCATTTTTCCATTGAAACAATTTGGTTTAATGGATATGTTCAAGAAATTCATATTTGACATGCACAATGTCGAGAACCCTCTCCAAATCTCTGCCACTGTCCTTCTATGGAAAAATATAAGCATCCTGGCAAGTTCAAAGTTTAGGACAGGGCCTATTTTTCCTCCTACCATGAGCAAGCATGGATGTATTATCAGGCATATAAACTAGGCTGTTGAAGAGTTGATAGAAGTTAGCTTGACAAGAATGAAAGACATGGCAGCCAAGCTGAATGTACATGCAAAATGCTATGGAAAAAGAGAAACAGGGTGGAGTTAAGAAACATTTTCAAGACTAGGACTTTCTATTCGAATGCCCCTTATCCAATTCAATAGGTTTCAGATAAAACTTATTGACTTGCAATTAAAATTTCCCAGTAACAGCATACTTGTTTGAAGGAGAAACCTGGAGATTGGTGACATTCTTCATGATAGTCTTGTATTATATTCGCTCATTACAAATTAAAATAAGAAACAGAAAATGTAAGTAAAGTCGGATAACAACATATTGTATCACGTTCATTGCTTCAAATAGTATAGATTCCATTGTGATCCAACTTGCTCGAGACTTTAGAGAAGACAATGTCTTGAACCAGTATTAATTTTAAATTTAACAGCATAAAAACTCATTAAATAGATAATTTCTCCAGGGCAATGACAAGATAAGTTTGCATTAAAAAATTTATTTAATTATCTAAAATGCCAAAAAGTAAAAAGGAGGACTGAAATTTAAGGAATTACAAAATTCATGCCACTCTTGAGACCAAAAAAAGAGGTCTAACATCAATCTGATGTGATAAAAGACTACGAAATCCAATTTTAATTATATGTGCATTCACCCCTACTTGAGTTCTGCTAAAATATAAGAACTAGAGATAATTTACAAATGTGATCAGCATCTCTTTATAATGTCAAAATTTCTGAAACTCACTGCTGGCATTGCTCCATTCCCAGTAGCATGAACTAAGCTTCTGACCATAGGATGAATAGACAAAAGTTACTCAAATCAATTATGAGAATATCCATAACAGAAAAATATCCAAAAATAATTCATCAATAAATATACACCACTCTTACATCCAATCATTGATGTCTTCAAGAAGATTCATCAGTTTCTTAGTAACTTCTGCCTGCAGTCGTTACACGGCCATGCCAAGACTCTCCTTCTCCCTCTACTTTCCCCATAACTGCAACAATTTCCAAGGTATTAAATCTAGATGCATATTCTTAAAACAGAGAAACCAAGAAGAATCATATCTCGATTCAAATCAAACCTTGAACATGACCCCAACATCTGAAAAACTATTCCAATGGCTCATGGTAGTAAAATAAATATGGAAGGTAATGAAAGTCAGAGACAGAGAGTTAATTGTATCCCATTATTCGCTTGCCGGGGCCTTCAGTTGCATGAAAACAATGGGGCCATTGAGCTAAATAGGTCATGTCTAATGACATAGTAAATTGTAATAAGCACACAATTTCCGTTAATGGAAACCATTTACAAGTCGCCGAAGCATTGTTTTAACATTAGGAGGAAAAAAACAGCTCAACAGCTACTGTTTCCTCGAGTCGAAATTGTTTGAAGTAAACCGAAGAAGATGGTTGCGGCGAAATCGGCGAAACGTTGTCAAACGCAGGGCAGCTGGATTTGTGGTTCACACTTGAAACGTCAACTGCTTTGCAAGGAAAGTAAGTTCTCTGGATACTGACCGTGGCCCATAGTCAATAGTATTGGGCCATTTTCTCACATTTAAATGGGGTAATCAATGCTTTTTCGGTTTACTATCCACGAGCGAGATTTAGATAACAAGTGTCCATTAAATTATATATAAATCTAAACAAATAAATAAATAAACATGTATAGTCATTTTAATGGGTAAATTACCTAAATATACCAAAAAAATTAAAAATTTACGGAATTAGGTCGATTTTTAGAAAATTTACGGAAAAGGGTTATTCCCATCAAAACGCGTCCACGTCGGTAGCGTTTTGAGGAAATAAGCGAAAGCGCTTGGGGGACTTGCTTTGTGCCACCTCAAGAAAAGCGTCCATCGCGCTTTAGCTCTAGCAACGGTCGAGAAAAAAGGTCAAAATTTTTAAATTTTAATTTAAAAAATTAAACAAATTCTATTTTATAAAAGATATTAATATTAAATTACAAAAACATATAAGCAACTATTATTTTATTAAATATATTAAAACTAAATTACAAAAATAAAAATAAAAAACTTCTTATTTATTAAATATATTAAAACTAAATTACAATAAAATAAAAATAAAATAAAACATCTTATTTATTAAATATATTAAAACTAAATTACAATAAAGTTAAAAATAAAAAAAACTTCTTATTTTATTACATATATTAAAATTAAATTACAATTAAAAATTAAACAATTTCTATTTTATTAAAGGTATTAAAATTAAATTACAATAAAAAATTAAACAACTATTATTTTATTAAATATATTAAAACTAAATTAAAAAATAAAAATAACTTTTATTTTATTAAAAAAATTCAAATTAAATTACATACAAAAAAATAAACAACTTCTATTTTAGTGAAGATATTAAAATTAAATTACAAACACAAATAAAAAACAACTTTTTTATTAAAAAATAAAAAAATATTACAATTTAAAAATAAAAAGCTCATCCGAATCAATGTTGATGCCGATCGAATCGAGTGCCACAAGGGGCTCGTGATTCTGTATTGGATTCCTCCTTCTTCTAGCTTCCGATGGAGGTCGCGGAACCTCGGGGGGGATTCCGGTTCCTCCGGCAGTGGGTCTGGTTATGGGTGTTGCGAGGATGACCCACCTTGATAAAATAACGACCCCAGAGGTGTTTGCATAAACTACGACGGGGGTGTCTGAATCCCGTATGGCGAAGGAGGCTGGTAGAAAGAAGTGCTCCCCGACGGTGCCTCCTGTGATCCCTCACGCGACGATGGCCTCAAGATCGGTGGCAGTAGGAGTAGTCGAACGGACTCGAACTCGGCCATGCATTCCAACTGGTGGGGACCGGAAAAGGAAACATATATGGGTTAGGATACATATAAGGGGTAGGTACGCTTTGGCATAAAGGGTAAAGCGTGATGTCGGTGTTGTTTTTGAATCGATGGGCCGGTGTTGTGTGGGCGTTGTTGGCGCCCCGAATCGCGTTTCAAGACCTTGTTGATGGCCCCGTCTCATCACCCCTTCTCCTTGGATTTAAGGGGCCCCGACATTCCCTTTGTTGACAAAGTTGCCATCGCCTCTCTTCTTCCGACAACAAATACGGATTACCATAGATCTTAAACCATGGCATGTATTTCGGCACGTACGCTAACTTCGGAACGACGATCGGTTCCCGGTTAGGTAAATAGTCATATCGATTCTCCCACTTCTCGATATGTGCTGACCAAAATCTTGGCCAATCCATGTGCAACTGCTGTAAATCCACTTTGTGCTCATCATCGAGCACCTCAGGTGGCACGGGAATCGATTGCCGGAATCCAAATTGTCACAGAACCCGATCTGACTGGTGCATCTCCACGGTCGCATAGGTGATCAATGGGACCTTTATGTGTCAATTGCTTAGATTTTGCAAGAACTCCTCCGAAATTATTGCCCGAATTTCTGGATCCTCGTACGGTGTCCATTGAAACTATATTAACATTACCAAAATATTAGTTATATACATAATACTAGACACTAAATACGAAATACTAAATTATAAATACGAAATTTGAAACTTACTTGTGATTCCGACCGTTGGTCCAATAGAAGCCGTATATCTTCAAGCGAGGTAGGTATTCCAGCATGACTCGCCGAATGTGTCCACCTAATTAAATAAATTCTTAGCATACAATTATACTATAAATCTACATAATAATTGTAAAATATAACATTAAATTTACCTCATTATCAGTGGGAATGAATATGGGTGGTCGAGTCGAGGACGTAAAAATGGAAATCGAAACCATGCCCATGACTGCAGTAGTGATAGGCAACCTCTGATTTTCACTTTACTCGGCGTACGCGCCGCACATCTCCGATACAACCTCGATAGACAATGAGACCCTAACTCAATTCACCGATCGCTCTAAAATCAACAAGTTTTATGACCATCTCAAGTGTCTGAGGTTTCTAGAAAGGTCCGACATCGATAGCCTCCAATTATCGAAGAATGTATACCCGAGCATGTCGTATTCGCTCTATTTCGGTTGAACCCTCATTCGGCTCCGGGAATGTGCCTCGAAATCAGGCCATCTCAATCCGACCTCCCTGAATTTTATTCGAAATGGCACCCAGAAGCTCGTAGCATCGGCCATCCAATCACGAATTTGCGGACCGGTGACTACTGACCCATCCACCAAAGAATCCTAATCGCAATCGCACATCTTCCGGAGTGATGGTACACTCTCGCATGGAAGATGGAAAGTGTCGTCTCGGTCTCCACCTCTCTATCAACGCACCGATCAAAGGTGGCTCCAACTTGAACCCCTACCTATCGTATTACGTGCAAAAACCCGCTTCCCGCAGGTAATTCTCGATCAATAGCGATGGGGGACCATGCATATTGTGAATATAACATTGCAACACCCAATCTACAGACTGTTTAAAAAATTATAAAATAAAATTAATTAAAATTGCATAGACCTAAAAAATATTAAATAATATTAAAAAATTAAAATTAAAACTTACCATTTGCATTTTCTCGACGAAGATGTGCTTGTTGTCTAGACGAAGTAATTCTCCGGCCATTGTAATATGATCGAAAATTTTAAAATTTTCCAAAAAAATATATTAAAAAAATTAAAAAGGGCTTTTTTGTAACTAGTAAAAGACTGTTTTGAAATTTCAGAGGAAGTTTGAAAGACTTAAAGAGAATTTTGAGAGGAATTTGAGAGAAGAATGAGTAAGGATTAAAGTGTGAAAAAAATAAAAGGGATGGGGGGTTTTATAGTTTTTTTTTTACCGTTGGAGGCTAAAGCGCGTCTCCAGGGGCGCGCTTTCTTGCCATTTCCCCTCAAAACGCGCTAACATGGACGCGTTTTGAGGGGAAATGGCCCTTTTTCGTAAATTTTCAAGAAACTAGCCCAATTCCGTAATTTTTTTTATTTTTTTGCTATATTTGGGTATTTTACCCCATTTTAATTGAATTTTTTCCTCCTAACAATAACCTTATACTTATTTTTTATTTTTATACAAAATTTTACTAAATACTAAACCTTATACTTATTTTTTTAATTTTTATACAACATTTTACTAAATACTAAGTCATAAAACTTATGTGTACCAAAATAATCATATAATTTATTTAATTTTAAATACTATCTAATGGAATTTTAATTTATATTACATATTAAATATTTAAAATTATTTAAATTTAATCATTTATTAATTTTGAGATAAATGTATTAGTTTCTTTATTCAAAATAATTAATACTACTTTTGAGTTCTGACCAAGTTGATAAGACCCTCACCAAAGTTACCAACTTGGTTAGGAAATTATGGAAATATTTTTTATATTAAAATAAGTTATATTATTCGAAAGTATTTTACTTTGTTTGTTTAAAAAACTAATAAAAATATGCATATGGTGTGATTTGAACTTGAACCAATTGTATTAGTAAAACTTTTAATTTATTACTCAATTAAATTTTTAGTTTAATATTTGTATACATATTAATTTTATTGTGCTCGCTTTATTAGTTCCATCAATTGTATATCTATATTATCATTTAATCTTTTAACTAAGTTGGTGTCACGAGTCAATTAAGCACTAATTATGGAAATGTCCTATAATTACTTACAATAAGTCACATTGGTGTCACAAGTCAACCGGGCGCTAACTCAGTTAGAGATATTATGAAAATATCTTTCCATAATTAAAATAAGGCATATTATTCAAAGGTATTTTACTCTTTTATTTTAACAAAACCAATAAAAATATGCATGTAATGGGATTAGAACCCATACCAATTAAATTAGTAAAATCTTAAATTTATCACTCAATCAAAGCCTTATTTTAATGTGTTTTGTATATTCTTATTTTAATGCGCATAATTTATTATCTCCATTAGTTGTATCTCAATACTTAATATATATAAAGTGATTGACTAGGGTCGTGTCACAAGTCAACTCAACGCCATCTCAACTATGAAATTATTTAAAATGAACTTACTTTAAATGGTAATTAATATTATTATAATGGTATTTTCATCTTTTCACACTTTTATATAATCTTCAAATAAAATAATTGAAAAACATTATTTGAAAATCAAATACAAGACCAACAAATTCATATAAATAACACTTAGCAATCCAATCATAATTATTTGTTAATGTATTTTTATAAATATATATTTTAATATAAAATTTTTCTATTCATCCACATCGTGGGAGTGATAAAATATTTTTTGTTGTTGATTGAGTTAGTGTCACAAGTTGACTCGACACCAACTCAAGATTAATAACAACACCATAATAAATAATTGCATCGTTCATTATTCCTAATCTAATGTATTTATGTATTTAAATTTCGTTTTACTCACAAATTAATCTAATTTTTTATTTTAATATCTACTGACACATTTGAAGGCAATGTTCATTTTGTGGTTGTTTTTGTGGTCGAAAGAGTAGCTACAACTTCAAGCATTGTTTCATTGTCATACTTACCCTTTTGAAGAGTTGATAGATTTTAGAACAAAAATAATATGCTATTTATTTTTGATGATTTTCGACAAGTAAAACCCGAAACATGAAGACCAATTGAGTTGAAATTGAAGACTTGAATATTGGTTTATTGCGGATCAAGTCAAGTTACTTGCGGAACAAGTCAAGTCACTTTCTATAGTAAAATACTTTGGATTACACCAAGACTCTTATGGAATTATTATCATATGCTGACTTTTAGCTTCAGTTTATAAGAAGTGATTAAGTTATAACTCTAAAGTAAACAAAACTCAAGTAGTATATAATTTTAAGTTTTGCCTAGGTTAAAGGTATAAGTGACGTGTACCGAAAGTCAGTGGTTTTGGAAAATGAGGTATTAGGGCCTCTTTTTCATAAACTAAGCTCATAAATATATTTATTAAATATTTACAGAGTTTTTATATAAATGGATTGAAGTTTGGTCAGGTAATTTTAATGACTTGATAGTTAATTATGAAAAAAGGACTAAATTGTAAAAATTACAAAAATTAATTGTTATAAATCTTTAATTGTTAAAGGACTTAAATGGTAAATTAAATGAGGTTCAAAAGGCAACATCTTTTTTACTCTCTTCTTTCACTGAAAATAAAACTTCAAAACTCTATTGTTGAACATCAAAGGTTCGACCAACTTAGGGTCTTTGCATGGTAATATTTTTTAAGCTCGTTTTTTTGTAATTTTTGTATTTTTGATATCATTGGAACTAGGTCTAGCAATTTCGTATCTCCATTTTTGAAATTGCTAAAGATTTCTAAAGTTTCCATTGATGTTAATTAAAGTTTTTGAATGCTTATGGTATATTTTGAAGCTTAGAAATGAAATAGGATTAACTTTGTAAGTAAATTTTGTTAGTTTTGAGTTTAAGGACAAAATTATGAATGGTATTTTTTTTTTTTTTTTGTAAATTGTGATAATATGAGGCTATATAAGGACATAATTGAAGTGGGTTTAAAATTTGGATATGATAAGTTCGATTTTAGGGACTAAATTGAATAAAATGTAAAAAATTAGGGGCAGACAAATAATGAAATTGAGTTGATACATGTTTATAATTGGATGAAATAAGAGGGTTGAAATTGATAAATTGAATGAATAATTTTATAGATCGGGAATGGACCAAATCAAAATTAATCGAGGAAAAAGACAAATTTGTTAATTAGTCCTTAGAGAATTGACTACTTGTTGTTTTTCCACGTAAGTTCACATAGTTTAATTGTATTTAAATTATTTTACATTTGATTTTGAATTTGTATTTGTTTGATGTTAATTTGAATGGTTCACAATTTGATACAAAAGTGAGTTATAGATTGATTTGCAAAGGAATGATAAATTGATGGATAAAAAAATTAATATGCTGAATCGAATTCTGAGATATAAAATGAACTTTTCATTGGTTATAATGACTTGAATCGCACTAGTATGAAATTGATTGATTACCAAGATAAAACATTAAATTTAATTAAATTTAATATAGTATGACTGGGTGAAATTGTAAATTTGACTTAGAATCAAGATGAATTTTATTGTCACTTATGTGAATTGATGATTGATTGATGAAATTATGATATGGAATTGAGAAATTGACTGTAAATGAAATTGAGGAATTGTACCCTATTAACTGTTCGGACAGAGTCAGATATAATTAGCATGCTATAGGGTAGGATGAGTTCAGGGTTATACGACTATGTGTCAGGGAGTGCTCAGCACACCCTTTTGTTGGTTATACCGACTAGTGTTGGGTACATCTATTTGCTGGTTATATTGACCAGCGCTAGGTGCAACTTACTATTTTCAGATTTATCTAATAGACACTAGGTGCCAAATTTGTGTGGTTGGTTGGATCCGTGTATCCGTTTGAGTTCGAGTTAGGTTAATAAGGGTATAAAATGTGATATTTGATTTGTAAGATATAAATTGGATTGATAATTGTGATATGGTAATACAAAGTTGAATATTGATAGTATTGAATGCTCATATGTATTGGAAATACGAGCAGGAGGGCCAATATGAAAATGTGATAAATTTATGAATTTGACTCAAAATTTGAACAATAAAATGGAATAATGACTGCCATTATATTGAAATTGGATGCAAGGTTGACAAAAAAATGAAATAATACGATATAATCTTTTGATCGATTAGTTGAAGCTTGTATACATTAATACATTTGTACCATTGAGACTTTTAGTTGTATCTGTAAATTGAAATGTTGATTGGGATATTGTGAATGGTATTGAGTTGTTGATTCCATGCGATTGGTATTAAAATTACTTGAAATGTTAAATGTTTGAATTATTATATGAATTAGTTATATAATGAACTCACCTTGTTGATTTATGATTGCCATGTTTAGGCAAAATTGTCCAATTGAATAGTTTGTTGTGTTAAATCGTAAAAAAGAGAGATTAAAATGTTGTTTAAATACGGTGAACTTACTAAGCATTTATAATGCTTCCTTTACTCTTGTTTCCTTTTCCCTGTAGATTGCAAACTTGAAGAATGTGTTAGGCGGATTATCGAGAAGCTCACACTATCATGTTGTTGATTCGGTAATCCTTTAATTGTTTAAAGCTCGATTTTATGGCATGTATATAGGTGATTTTTTTTGGTCAATCTTGAATATTGATGCTTTAGTTCTTGAATGTGGTTTGCATTTTGATTGGTTATATGTTATGTACATAGGTTGATATGTGTAAGTGTTTTACATGATTAACAATGGTATTGAAGGCATGCTTATTATGTTTACATGTCTTGTATCTCAATATATATATATATGTGTGTGTGTGTGTGTGTGTGTGTGTGTGTGTGTGTGTGTGTGTGTGAATGGGTGATGAAATTTAATGGTTTGCTTATTCATAAGAATGGCTTGATGCATAAACAACTAATATAGAAATAAATGGATAAGGAATGTGTGCATGATTTCAATAAGTAGAAGGTAGAAATGGAGATGTCATTTGTGTACTAAATGAGGTATATTTGGAAGTTGATTTATATGATCTAAAGTTTTCTTGTTTAGAGGTTACTTGGTGCCAATATGACATGATAACTGGTGTTGGATATGGATGATAAATATGAATATTTTGCATATATGAGAAGGTTGAGTAATGTGAAGTGAATAGCATAAATGATATTAATTGAGTTGAATGAATTGGTATTGTTTTGGAAATCATTGATTTGTGATAGTGCCATTGAGGCATACTGGTGAATTAGGGGATTGATATATGTATGTTTTGGCTTGATTTTTAAATGTTTTGAACAGGTTTTTGAATTGCCAAAATGTGTTTTGAAGTTACTTCAAAAATTGATTTTGAAGCAAACACTTTATGATCTATTTGGTACCACAAGGGCGGCCACACGGTAGTGTGAGATACACGGGCCAAAGGCACGACCGTGTGCAGTTTGTAAAATATTAACATTTTGGTCCACACGGTCCCCGTTTGTTACACTGCTTAGCTACATAGCCATGTGACTACTGGAAGGTATGGTTGTTTTTGTGCCACATAGTCACAAAGAGTTACACGGCCTGGGCACACGGCAGCGTGACATCTATTTTTCATACTAGTCTTTAACTTTAAAAAAATGTTTCAATTTCATCTTTATTTGTGCCCGAGTCAACTTAAGAGCTTTCGTAAATTCGAATAAGACTCGAATCTAATAGTATATCATAATACTTCAGTGTTTATGACATGAATGATTATTTGAAGGATTTATTTATGATATAATTGATCTGTAATTTTGGGAATGTTGCAAATTAGTCCTAGTTGAATTCTGGGTGATACTAAAGCATATGTAAGCTCGAATAAGGCCCTGGAAATGTTGTATTTGGTGTTTATGAATTGAATTCGCCTTGATTGTATGATTTATGTTTAATTTGAGTATTAATTTTTCATTTATGAAGTATTCCATGTTTATTTGAAAATTCGTTGTAAATTGGATGCGTTTTGTTCCGATTGTGACTATAACATTCCATAGCTCGGGTCTGGCAACTGAACCGAGTAATGGGTGTTACATCGCAGAGTCTTTTACCACCCTTAAAGGGCTTTCATATACTAGTATGCAACTTTCTCCGTACAGTTTGCTCGAACCTCCGTAAATCCTCATTGTTAATTTGAACACATAAGTGTTCCCCCACAAAGCTGAGGTCATTCACCAAGCTCGTTTTGCATTCACATGCCATACTAGAGGAAAAACTTATAACATATCATATTCTCTTTCTCTGTTACTCCTCCCATCCTAACCATACTTCGACAAACCTCCACAACTTCGCATAATTCATGTACATGCATTCCATACACAAGCAATCAACCGATACTATTGTTTATGCACAACACACATTATGCCAAACATTTCATATATTCAACGTGGTTAAACTTAAAACCAATTATGCAATTTCATATCTATACAACATGTATCAATATTCAATTGTAGAGTAACTCATCATTTACACAACATTCACTTAGACATACCCAGCACACAATACTAAAAATACATAAACAACCATTTAAGACCTGAGTTCTGAAACTCACCTAGAGGTTGTTGCCAAATTCATCTACTTAGCTTTTCCCTTGCTACCCAAGCCTCCGGCTTACAAAACATCAACCATTTCAGAATTCCCAATGAAGATAATTAATTATTATAAGAACCATACTTTGTTTGCAAGCAAATGCCATTTAAATGATTATCCATAATCTTATCCAAAAAGAACAAATTTGATTGATAACTGAAATCCTTAACTTTATTTCCTTTTTTTCCTTTTCTTATATCCATTAATACGAAGAGATTAGGAAACTTACTAGCTTACAAAATTTCCAGTTTCTTAGGCTCACACTTCAGTCTCTTCCTTCCATTCATAATGCTGCTCAACCCTTCTTTCTTCCAGAACAGACCAGAGAAGAAAATGAAGAAAGATTAGAAAAATGAAATAATAGCCTAGAGAACGTCTCTCTCTTATATAATACTCCCGCACTTTCTTCACCGATATCAATTCAACAACCAAGTGTACATACCCATAATCATCATGTCTCCCATTAAGAAACTTTCTAGTTCAAATGTGTTGGAACATTTTCAAATATTTATAGTTTTCCAATAACTATAAATTATTGGGTATAATTAATTAAAAGATTATATCTTTTGATTTTTGAAAAGAATTATAACTATTTAAATAATATTATTTGAATAGTTATAATTAAATGAATAATAATGTTTTATTTTAAAAAATTATTATTCGGAAAGGTACCTATTGATTAAAGATGTCTCTATGAAGAGACATGAAAATTCCTATAAATAGGAATCAGATTTCATTTGGAGATACCAACAAAATTCTAATATTCTTTCTCTCTTCCTTCATTATCTAATATTGTTAGATTGTTCTATAAAGTATTACTGCAGAAATCCTTTATAGAAATTCGTTTTCTTGTCATACATTGCTCAGTGTTTAGTGGGCTATTCTCGTCGATGCAAAAGCATAAATAGCCATTGGCTTCATTGTATCCTCGAGGTTAATTTGCTCGAACTCGTTTGCACAAGAAGATAGGTGGGGCGAATATAACCTTAAAGATAGTGATTTGATACACGCCTTGGAGCCTTGTCCTATTTCTTCTTCTGTTCGAGTTTTCGTTCGTGTGTTCGAGATTTTCCTCACCGGAGTTTTGTACTAACAATTTTAAGGTTATATCCATAATCACTACCGCAACTCACGAAAGTGGAACACTAAGGGAGTTGGCTTCCAATTTTGTCAAACTTGATCGATTTGATGGTGGTAATTTTCGACGATGGCAGAAAAAGATGCACTTCTTATTATCAACTTTGAAGATTGCATATGTTTTGGATACCCCAAGACACGAGGAGATTGAAAAGCGAATCATTCTTTGCTTTGACGAGAAAGACAAAAATGGGACAATCCGATTACATGTGCATGGGCCACATATTGAATGGTTTATCGATGGTTTGTTCGACACCTACCAAAATGAGGTCACCGCTAAAGAATTATGGGACAAATTGGAGACAAGATACATGATGAAGATGTTACAAGTAAGAAATTTCTTGTCGATCGTTTTAATAATTATCAAATGATTGATGGTCGTTCATTATGGAACAATTTCGTGATATTGAAAAGATGTTGAATCAATTCAAACAATATGATATGAAAATGGATGAAATGATTGTTGTATCCTCCATAATAGACAAACTTCCTCCATCTTGGAAAGACTTTAAAAGAAGTCTAAAACATAAGAAGAGAAAATATCTCTTGAGGCTTTGGCAAATCATCTTCGTATTGAAGAAGAATATCAAAAGCAAGATCGAATCTAAATTCAAGATGCCAAAGTGTATGTTACGGAGGAAGTATGACTACTAAACCATTCAAGAGAAAGTTCAAAGCAGACCGATAGAGCACCTAAGTTTAAAAGAAACAAAAGGGCTCATGCTATCTTGTGGTAGCGGGACATTTCAAGAATGAAGGTTGATTCTTAAAGAAGAAATCATCTTCTAAGGTGATAATAACGAAAAGTTCGTTGCAATGATATCTGAAATTAATATGGCACAAGATGATAATACATGGTGGATTGATCTGGAGCAACCAAACACGTGTGCAAAGACAAAAGCATGTTTACAAAGTTTACACAATGTGAAAATGACAATGTCTTGTACATGGGAAATTCTTCCACCTTGACAATCAAAGGCAAAGGGTGCATTGAACTGCAATTCACTTACGGAAAGGTTTTAACCTTAAATGATGTATATTATGTACCGAAGTTAGAAAGAATTTAGTGTCTGGAAGTCATTAAATAAGTTTGGTTTCAAACTTATTTTGAAGCGAATAAATTTATTTTGTCTAAGGGAGGAATTTTTGTAGGAAAGGGTATATGTATGAGAGTATGTTCAAACTAAATATTATCAATAAAAATGAAAATACTATTTCGCTTATATGGTTGAATCTTTTGTTTATGGCATTATAGATTAGGTCATTTGAATTATAGAAAATTGAATGACATGTATAAGTTAGATTTAATTCCTATTTTAATAATAATATTGAAAAATGCAATACATGTATGTTGACTAAAATTACAAGAAACCCTTTCCCTAAGGTTAAAAGAAAAACAAAATTGCTTGATTTGATACATAGTGATTTATGTGACATGCATAATACTCCTACATTAGGTGGAAAGAAATATTTTGTTACTTTTATTGATGATTGTTCTAAATATTGTTATATATATTTATTGCATTCGAAAGATGAAGCGCTTGATAAATTTAAAGTTTATAAATCAGAAGTTGAACTTCAATGTGAATCATTTATCAAGTGCTTAAGATCGGATAGAGGTGGAGAATACTATAATCCAAGTTATTTTGAATCACTTTGGGATTGTCCATCAAGTTTCAGCCCTTTTACACCACAACAAAATGGTGTAGCTGAAAGGAAAAATAGAGTATTAAGCGAAATGGTAAATTCAATGTTATCATATTCGTGTCTTGGACAAGGTTTTTGGGAGAAGTCGTTCTAACGACTTGTCATATATTGAATAGAGTTCCTAATAAGGAAACTAAAATAACCCTTATGAACAATGGAAGAAAAGGAAACCAAACCTTAATTATTTGAAGGTTTAGGGTTGTAGAGCTATTGTCAAAGTTTTAACACCTAAACGTAAAAGTTAGGTGAAAGAGGAATTGAATGCATATTTATAGGATATGCACATAATAGCAAGGCATATAGGTTCATGGTAATTGAACCAAATGATTCAATTTCAATTAATATTGTTATTGAATCAAGAGATGCTATTTTGATGAAAATAGATTTAATTCTATATCAAGACAATTCTGACCACAACAATTGATTCATTCTTCAAATGAGAATGAGATTCCATTGGAACAAATTGATAATAATGATGAATCTTGTCAAGAATTAAGAAGAAGTAAGAGGATTAAAATGTCAAATATTTTGGACCGATTTCATGATGTTTCTTGTAGAAGGAAAAGGTGAAAGTATATATAATAAGATACCTTATTGTTATAATACAAAATCTGATCCCATTACATTTGAAGAGGCAATGAAATCTCAAGACTCGCTTTTGGAAAGAAGCAATAAATGATGAGATGGATTCAATAATGGGAAATCAAACTTGGATCTTAGTTGATCTTCCACCGGGTTCCAAACATATAGGTTGTAAATGGATCTTCAAAAAGAAAATGAAGGTTGATGGAACCATTGATAAGTTTAAAGCAAGGTTGGTAGCCAAAGGTTTTACACAAAAACAAGGTATTGATTACTTTGATACCTATGCTCCAGTAGCAAGAATTGCTACAATTAGACTCTTAATATCACTTAGATCCATAAATAATTTGGTTGTTCACCAAATGGATGTTAAAACTGTATTTTTAAATGGTGAATTGGAAGAGGAAGTGTACATGGAACAACCGGAAGGATTTGTTGTTCCAGGACAAGAGCATAAGGTATGCAAGCTTGTTAAATCTTTATATGGACTTAAACAAGCACCAAAACAATGGCACCAAAAGTTTGACAATGTTGTTTTAGCTAATGGTTATAAAATAAATGAATCCGATAAGTGCATATATAGCAAATTTGAAAATGGAAAAGGTGTCATAATTTGCTTATATGTAGATGACATGCTCATTTTTGGCACGGATTTGGAACAAATAGAAAACACAAAGAAATTCTTGTCAAACAACTTTGCTAAGAAAGATATGGGTGTAGCAGATGTTATTCTTGGGATTAAAATAACTTGAGATGAAAGCCTTGTAGCTTTATCACAATCACATTACATTGAAAATGTGCTTAAAAGTTTGATCTTTTCAATCAGTATACCAACATCTACACCCATGGATCCTCAAATAAAATTAGTATCTAATGCTGGTAGGAAAATTGATCAATTGAAATATGCAAGTCTAATTGGTTGTCTTATGTACATAATGACTTGTACAAGACCAGATATTGCATATGTTGTTGGGAAATTGAGTAGGTACACAAGTAATCCAAGTAGTTTGCATTGGCAAGCATTGAATAGAGTACTTAGGTATTTAAAGAAAACTATTAACTATGGATTGTGTTATAATGGATATCCTCCAGTTTTAGAAGGGTATTCGGATGCTAGTTGGATTACAAGTTTGGAAGATCATGCATCTACTAGTGGATGAATCTTCATTCTTGGTGGAGGAGCCATTTCTTGGGGTTCCAATAAACAAAATTGTATTACTGATTCCACCATGGCAGCAGAATTTATTGCATTAGTCGCTGCATCTAAAGAAGCAGAATGGTTAAGAAATTTGCTTTATGATGTACCTTTATGGCCTAAGCCAATTTCACCTATTTCTATCCGTTGTGATAGTGAGGCTACTCTAGCAAAGGCATATAGCCAAGTATATAATGGAAAGTCTAGACACATTGGATTAAGACATAGTTTTGTCAGACAATTAATCTCTGATGGAGTGATCACTATTAATTATGTGAGGTCAAGTGAAAATTTTGCGGATCCTTTGACAAAAGTCTTGTTAGAGATGCAAGAAAAGGACCTCAAAGGGATGGGACTCAAGCCCATTAATTAGAGTCACCCATGATGGAAACTCGACTCGATTGCTTGGTATAACGTCAAGTCTTGAGTTCAATGAGATAAAGTACATCATTAGTATGTGACTGATAGCACTATAAATAAATCCATCCTAAGATTAAAGTGCTAGGTACCCATAATGATAAGGGAATGATGAGTAATGTACTCTTAATGGACTCATAACATAAATATGTTAGAGTGTTTTAATTACGGGAACACTTTTGATGGGATCTACCTATGTGAGTGGAAGTGTGGCCGTTTCTAGGAGCTCAAGGGCTTGGCTCTGACAGCACTTATGAAAAGAGGACACAGACACATGGCCATAATAGTGTCCCTAGATACTATGCATTGACCGATATTGAGATCATTGTGTGAGATGTGTTCGGTTAATCAAATGAAATAGTTGGTTCAAAGCTTAGTCTACCATGCAATTTCGATTAACTTTAACATGTTTTCACTAAGTGAAGGTTCAATCGTAAGATATCTTCATTTATGCAAATTGATTTCCAAGAATATCAAAATCTAAAATATTTTGAAAATGGGGGGAGATTGTTGGAACATTTTCAAATATTTATAGTTTTCCAATAACTATAAATTATTGGGTATAATTAATTAAAAGATTATATCTTTTGATTTTTGAAAAGAATTATAACTATTTAAATAATATTATTTGAATAGTTATAATTAAATGAATAATAATGTTTTATTTTAAAAACATTATTATTAGGAAAGGTACCTATTGATTAAAGATGTCTCTATGAAGAGACATGAAAATTCTATAAATAGGAATCGATTTCATTTGGAGATACCAACAAAATTCTAATATTCTTTCTCTCTTCCTTCATTATCTAATATTGTTAGATTGTTACTATATAAAGTATTCTGCTGTAAATCCTTTATAGAAATTGGTTTTCTTGTCATACATTGCTCGATTGTGTAGTGGGCTATTCTAAATCGATTAAAGCGTAAATAGCCATTGGCTTCATTGTATCCTCGAGGTTAATTTGCTCGAACTCGTTTGCACACCGAATATAGGTGGGGGCAAATATAACCTTAAAGGTAGTGATTTGATACACGCCTTGGAGCCTTGTCCTATTTCTTCTTCTGTTCGAGTTTTCGTTCGTGTGTTCGAGATTTTTCTCACTGGAGTTTTGTACTAACAAAATGTAATTAAACTGTGGTTGAAATCCAATCTTTCCACAACCAGTTCATAAATCCCTCTTATTTGCATTAGAGCCCAATCAATTTGAAAGTTTTTCAACTTAGTATTCAAAATCACCATTCCAACTTAAACTTAATATTTTGGGGTGTGACACCCGAAAAAAAGACTTGGGTAAATTTTAATGCCTATTTTCTATATGGCTCGAGCATTGGGCAAGATTTTTTGGCCTGAGCTCATCTCGACCCAAATATATTATGTTATAAAAATAATTATATTAATTATATCTATTAAGTAATAATTATATATATTTATATTTATATTAAATCACTAATTCAAGAATAATTAAACTCATTACATAAAGCCTAAAAAAAAACTTATCCAACTAAATAACCCAATCAAAATATAAAATTTTAAAAATATATTTAATACAATAAAACATTCATTATATTTATTTGTGTTTTTAATATAATAAAATATTTATTATATTTATGGTAGTATTTTAATATAAATATCTTTTAATGTGTTAGAAAGATTTTATTTTAACTTTTTAGTACATTTAGTGTATTATATATTTTAAAAAAATTATTTTAAAATAAAAGCTAATATTAAAAATCAGATATAGATAAACCGGGTCAAACCCAAATTTACCTTTCTTTTAAGTTAGATTGAGTTTAAACAAAAATAAACCTATTTTTTCAACCCACCAAATCTAAACTTAAAATTTTAATTTATATACCTTGGATCTGATATGAACCCGACCGGACCCTTCAACATTTTTAGTTTGACACATGATAAATACACACACGGTGGTACATCCACCATCCAAAAACATTTTAACCCAGAAATCCTATCACGTAAAGCGCCACGTGTCATCCAATCCTACCCTCCGCTCAAATCTATCAACTTTAAAAAAAGATTCACCAACACTACTCCACCTTTCTTTTCTCTCTCTCCCCTACATCCACCACCAGTCGCTATGGATACCCTCCTCCACCCTTCGACAAGTTCCATGGCCAAACGCCCTTGCCCTTCTTCCGCCGAAAACCCTATCCTTCCTTCTTCCTTCTCTCAAATGGACAACCTCCTCCTCTCTTTCCTTTCTCTCTCCGATTCCTCTCCTCCTGTTTCCCTCGACCATTCCTTCGACCGCCTCCTCGAATCTGCTCCTTCCGACGCTGATCAGTCTCTCCTGATCGATCGTGCTCACAATCTCGGTTCCCTTCTCCTCCGCGCCGCCAATCGCTCTGCTCGGAAACGTGCTTCGCTCCATAACTCTATCGCCTGGGCCCTCCCTCCTGACCTCACCATCAAGGTAAATCCCATCTTCTTCCACATTTTTCCATCGACGGCTTTGATTTCCTTTTTTGTTGATTTTTTATTGCAGGTGTTTTCGATGTTAGATTCGCAGAGTCTTTGTTACGCTGCGGCAACGTGTTCGATGTTTAACAAGTGTGCCATGGATCCTTTGTGCTATGCCAATATTGACCTCACCACTGTCGTGCCTAAGGTTAATAATGCCGTTGTCTCCACCATGATCCAACGAGCGGGAAAATCGTTCCGGTAAGATTTCCTTCCATTTTTTCGCTATTACAATTCAACATTTAAATTGAGTAATAAATACAGGATCTTAAGCCAATACTTAAGTTACCTTTTTCGTTGCAAAAAAAGTGTTGTTATCGCTTACAAGATCTTCAGTCTTCACATACTTTCTATAAAAAAAATGGTCTTTGACATATTGAAAATATTTTGACAGAGTTCATTAATTAGTAACTCAGAAGTTGTTCTTGCCATTTCCTTTATATTATATATTATGAAAAAAGATTAATGTGACTTAGTATTACCTAGTTGATTTGTATTTGAATGTGGTTGTTTATTTTGCTATATTTCTTCTTAGTTACCATGTTTTGAATGGTTATTTAGATCTCTTAAGCTTGGAATTGTACCTGGCCCAACTTCGTCTCCTGGTTCCTGCCAACCATTGGTTTATAGCATCAGGAATTCTGTAGATGTATCTAGCTTTTCTTGGAACGACAAAAAGACCAGGCAAGGGAAGGAATCATCTATTCTTACAAGGTCCTGCTTATACCCATTAAGTGGGGACAATGGTGCCGCTGGGTATGGTTGAATGCGTTGAATTCTTGTTTAGAATGTGATTTATGTAATAAGTTCATTTTGTTCTTATCATTTGTTATTTTCATTTGTAAGGACTCTTTTGAGGAGGTTGCATCTTTACAATATTGAAAGAATGGACAATGCATCATTTTGTGTGGCATTAGCTGCTTGCCCTTCTTTACTTGATTTGGAAATTGTTGGCCTGTAAGTGTCTCTATTTAAGCTGGTTTTACATTTCTCGGCCCTACCATTTTGCCTTTTCCTTTCTTCTCTGTTGGCTTGAGCATGCAGGATGGCGCTATAGCAGCTGGATGATATAACAAGCGGTAAAAACTTACAACTTCAAAGTTGTTCCTACATATGGAAATATATGGAACAACAAATCAAAGAACAAACAGTCGCAAAAAGATTGATTTTCCATGTGCACAAACATAAATCTCCATACTGATATCAATACTAAATGTAACATTCTGTATTAATTAAAGAAGTACTTCTTGCCTGATCCTTGTGTTTTGTTAGTTTTAATGCAATTTGCTTTGCAATTATTTGTGATACCAGTATTGTTTTAGCAGAGTAGCTGATTCTTTTTTTTTCTTCTTTGTTTAACCTTCAAATTTGTTCAATCACCCTCCTTTTGATGCAGTCATGTTGAGCTGAGGCAAACTCTGATGTCAGTGAGCTCAAATTGTCACTTGATAGAGCGTTTATTCTTCGAGTCTTCTAAATCAGGTATGGACTCTCTTTATGAGTGTCTCTTTAAGTGCTCTAACACACCTGCTCAAAGTGTCATGATAATGCAGGAAGGGATGACAGCTTGAAATCGCCTACATGTGTGGATTTGGTGAACAATTGTCCTAATATTTCTTCTTTGTCGCTGAGAGGTTTTAAACTTCATGATTATAAAGTTCGCATTCTTGTTAAGGTATGCACTTGTTTTATGTTGTTAAGTCTTTTTTTGGCCAGAGTTGCTAAGTTGTGGTTGACATAGAATCTCAATGATTTGAAGGTATGAGGAAGGGTCAGGTTGCATAAATATCTTGAGTTCTGGTCGAGTGGGTGTTGTATGCCTGGTAGAGTTGTGATTCTATTTGATTATGTTGCAATGAGCAATGGTCTTAAATATTTGTTATAAATTTGATCTGAATGTAAATTGAGAAGTTTAATCCTTCATATTACTTGCAGGGATTCCGGAAACTTAAATATGCTGATTTTTCAACTTCTTACTCGATCAGCGGAACATTTTTGAGGTCCATGCAGCTCTTTTCAACCCTACCTAGGAAAATCCTTTTACATCCTGTTTTTGCAACTTATCTTTTGTGCTGTATGAGATTTTTTTTCTACTTTTAATCAGGAATTTGGGAAGTGGCTTTGGTGGGAATCTACTTGAGGTTTTAATTTTAAGGGACTGCATGCATCTCAAAGAGGTGAGGTCTGAACCTAACCTCCTGCCTCTTCCCCTAGAGCGAAGCTTCCGCTCTGTCTCAGTCTGTCTCTCTCCAGTCTGACTTCTCATGTGCAGGTGGAAGTTGCTCGGTTCTTGACAGCAGTTCTTGCAGGAGATTTTAAGTTCCTTCGATATCTTGTGAGTGAAATTGATAGGTGACTAGCATTTCCATAATCCATTTTGATGCCGAATCTGCTTTTGACTCTGGCTACCTCCATCCCATAGGACATATCTAATAGGGAAGGTTTAGCTTCTGAAGGTGACTGGTATCAGAGATCTTACAACTCGAGGTAAATAAATTCTGTGAGACTGCAAAACTGCTGATATTGCTTTATGTTTTACTAATATCTAATGTTGTGTATTCTGCAGCATTATTCCCTTAAAGCAGGTTTTGGAAGTAAGACCAAATATTTGTTTGCTGGCCGAGTTTCCATCAGAAGGATGGTATGGTCTATCCTTAAACTAATTTAGTGGTTACTTCATTATTCTTAGTGTTTTTGTTCTGAAATAAATATTTTAAGATAACTTGAAAGGTGCTGGGAAATGAAATTTGATTTTGACTTGGGTTTCTTTGTCTTTGCAGCTATATTGACATAGACCACATGTTTGATAGTGATGTTAACAGTGAAATCAGTCTGCCATCCCAACTGAGTAGTCATACATCTGATGGTTCATTGCTTATGAGTTCATCTGAGAGCAGCTATAATAGTGATCAGGGTAGCGGTAATGAGGAGTATCAAGTTTCAGGTTTTGTAATTTATGAGGAAAGCTCAGATGAGGTGGATTTTCTGGTTGTCTAGAAGAACTGCCATGCTAAGCGGCATGAAATTTGCTGTCACTAAATAACTGGCATTGGTAATCTCCTCCTTTAGATTTTGAAAATGACTAACCAGCTAGTTGATAGATTGTTTAGCTTTGCCAAATACTTCTCATATTTCTTTCTCACCATTGGGAAGAGTATTGATGCTTCCATGCTCATGAACAACAGATTTCATGGATTTGCTTGTTGACAACTAGGAATGGTTTATATTCTGAAATTATCATGGTTGACAACGTTTACCTATCAACGAGAAGAGTATTGATGCTTGACAAAGTTGTCTATCAAACTGAAAACTGCTAGATGTTGACTCAGAGTAACTCTTGATATTAGGGAGAATTTCTGGGTATTAAAGAATACAAAAAAATGATATAGGAAATAGTGATGTTCCTGTAAATTGAATGAATGTCTTGTTTTGACAAGTTGTGTATTTTCTAACAGGAGGGAGGCTTTATCAGGGTGGAAGCTGAAGAGGTGGACAAAATACGAATTGCATTGTGAGCGGCAGTATATCATCCTTATTGTCCTTTATGATAATCCGATGCTGCTGACATATCCAAAAGGTCATATTGCTATGTCCCGGTTGGGGAAGAAGGGGGGTTCTTTCATCTACTTCACTGAGTTTGTTATCATCATAAAAGAAAAGTTAAAGCCTCTGGGGACCTTTCGTTCCCCCTCTTTGTACTCGCTACTTCAACAGCAGCTATAAACATAAGTAGATGATGGAAGCGGGCAAGGGCAGTCCACGCTCAAGCTCTTGCTGTTGAAATTTGTATGGAATGTGGCCTTGGTTGAAATGTTTGCTTCGCCAATTGCCGAAAGGTATTTGTAGATGGCAAAGCGAAATGGATTGGATAAATCTTTCGATTCTCTTTCTAGGCTGTAGCAAACCATTTTTACTTTTGGTCAGCCTATAATTGCTTGTCGTCAGTTTGTCACATTTACCATCATCTTAACACCTCTGTGGTTTATGAGCTCTCTCTTATTGTCGTATAAAAACTTTTAAACAATTATTATTTATCACAACAATATCAATCTTGTTAATGTCATGATTTTTTAAGCAAATAAATTTTAAAAAATAGTAATGATTAGGGCTTGATGTTAACTAGCACCTTGATTCAATAAACCATAAATGGAACATCTACACATACATACAAGCAGAGAATCTGCGGAATCATTGATTCTTGGTCATTCCAAATGTATCTTCAGCACCATTCTCCACCCTCTCTCGTCGCTCGGCTATCATTTCCATATAAGCCTGACATGAAAATAAAGGTTTAAATTCTTCGTGTTTTCCCATAACAAAACATAAAAGCTCTGACAAGTAGAATATACAGTATACATGTGCTTGACTAAAGCTCTTAACAAGTCCAGGCAACCCATTGTTTGTAAACTCCGCCAAATTTCCAATGATGCCTCAGATTATAAGTCAAAACCTTAGGCATTTCCATATTAAAAAAAAAAAAACCCTTCTTTTCTAAGATGTAGTCAGTAGATCTTGGCTTTAATCTTTATAGGTTTAATTCTAAAAGATGTTTTGTTCTAGTTCAACTGCAAGAAACTTCATTAACAAAGGACAACCAAACTGGGAAGAAATATCTACAAAATTTAATTAATTTATTTATTTTTTGCTCATGATGATAAGGGAAAGAAACTATAATTCCAAGTAGAATCAAGAATGTGCACCTTAGGATAAGAATATAGAAAGATGTACCACCATGTGCATATCCCCAGTGTGGCAAAAGCTGTGACCACAAGTGAACGTAAAATTAGCCAACTACAGGCAATCACCAACAATCCAGTAAGGGTAATCGTCCATGGTTGACACCTAGCAACCAAATGGAAGGGAAACATCAGACTACACAAGAACAGATGCAAAACCAATGGCAGCCTTGATAAGAAACATAAAGATCAGCTTCTTATTAGGAATAGTTGTCGCTCAGTAACAAAAAGAACAACCCAGAAAAAAACCCAAATTTATAAAATGACAATTGAAAAAGAAAAAGTAACATAATAAGAAAAGCTGACCATGAAGGCTTCGTGTCCCAAACTGACTCGTACTCGAGTGAGAGGTTGTTAAGATAACCATCCATGTCTTCGACGACACCATTTTCGTCCAAGAATAGATATTCTTTCTGTTTGGGGTCGGGTGGATTCGCCCCGAAGGCCATTGTTTTGGATCGAAGCTTTGAAGTAGAAGCAGCAAAGAAAATAAGGTGGGTTTTCGGGGCAAAGTTACTGCGAGGTTTTGGGACAGCAGAGAGTGAGAGGGGGAACAGAGATGATAGAGTTCCCATGTTTTTTCGGAATTGAAAGTCCTGCCCTTTTGCGTGGGACAATTTTTTATTTAGTCTTAAAAAAGAGAAAAGAGAAGGACGGCGCCGTTTGACTGGTCTCAGGACTCGACCTGTTGGATTTTTTATTTTCTTTTTGGCAAAACAACTGAAGGAAGTTAATTTTGTTTTTGCGTTACATCATGATTTTTGTTATGATGAAAGGTATTAGATTTCAACGGTGTCGTTTTGTGATTATATTATAGCATATGTTTCATCATTACTATCGATTGTAGCATGAATCAGTTGACCTTTTTGAATTCATTGAAATGGTAGCCAACTGGTAAAATTGGGAAACTAAACTACTCTCTGCCTGCACCTGGACTGCTGCAATATGGAACATCCAATCCAGACAAGTAATTATAGGACTACTTGTTTTAGCTTTCAATCTAGGATGTAATGAACATGCCAACACTTGTTATAGGGTCTTTCTTTCTGTCCTTTTAAGACTCCCTCGAACAGAAGTATATTGGAATATGGACATACAGCTGCTAACATCCACTAATGCAGGATTTGACAACATTTGGGAACAGTATAGGAACAAGCAAAGGGCTTATTGCTTCTTAGCTACATCCACTTCTCCAAGGCATGGAGGGGCATTAAAATGGGGATCGTAAAACCTTAATATTGAAATAGATGTCCAGCCTTAGCAATTACACCGACTTCTTTACATAGTGGTCGAAAGCAAGTAAATTCACCACCCTGTATAGGCAATTATTATGCATGAAACAATGAAGGGGGTTTCAGTAGATATACATCTATCACACACAGGTAAACACATTCTTCCCACATTTTCTGTAGATTGTGTTCAACTTCGAATGCACCATTAGATAGTCTCCTGTAAGCTGCTTAAGTATATGATAGATTCATAAGATCCACCTAGTAGGCAGCTATGAACATATGGCAGAATATTTAACATATTATCGCGGACCTGAGTTTTATAATCATGTAAGCGAGTACTTTTAGCATGGTATCATGATTCATGAAACTAAAGGTTTCATTTGCTTAGCTCAATCACTGCTATAAAGATTTCGATTTTCCTCTTACATTTTTCTTTTTATAAAACTTTATAAAAATGCTAAAATAAAATAAAGCACACCTGTTCCATGCTCTCATTAATTTCGCGCATCTATCCCAAATGCCGTGGCCTTCATTTCGTGGATTCATATGGCTTCAACAACAGAGTTCATGCCTCTTCCAAACATCGTTGTCGGGAAAGAGCAAGCAGGGTCATACATCAATGCTTCTGCCATTTGCATTAGCAGAAACTGATTGTTGCATTAGTCCATATAACAATTCTCCCTAGAAATTAAAACGCTAATTCGAAACCAACCAGAGTAATTGGTTTATGCTGTTAATATGATATAAGGTAATGAGGAAGAACTGAGACAAACAAATGAACCACAACTCTTATGTTGCATGTACAATATTTCAATCCCATCAATGAAAAATCATAGTAGAAGGTATTTTCTACATCTCACTAGAGAGAAAAAAATTTACACTTCTATTCATGCTTCCAAGCATACAATATTAATGAAAAGCCAAGACCCTGTACTTGGTGATGATCTTTAAGCTTTTGAGAGGAAGGCCATGTCAATAGAGATGGATCAAATGCAGAGTCGCCAGTCCACAACTTCTCTGTAGAGATGCAACTTTGAAACATGAAAACAGCATTGCCCATAGCATTGCCAAATAGCCAGTTGTGCACATCCCAGAGCACTTCCACCGGAAGTCCATCCACCAATATGGTATGGTTGCCGCGGAACTTCCACTTGAGCCGCTTCACCTGCATCACTGTTTTACTATCAATGCGGATAACAAGGCATGGATCCTTAAGATCGAAGGGGTCGCACTCGATTACAACATCGTGAATCGGTCCCTTGTCACAAAACTGAGCCTTGGCACCATAAAACTTCTTCCCAAAAATATGCTCTCTTTTTGCAATGAAAACAGCATCGGAACTAAGAGGAGTACTGCTAATGTTAATCTTCTTGGATGCTTCCTTCTTCAAATCTCCAAGAAGCAGCACCATTTCCTGGTCAAACGCAACAGCCAGGTAAAACCCTTCAACTGGTTCTGGCCCGGAACCAAATCTAGCATTAGACAAGTCCCAACATATATCAATTTTACCAGAATCTACATCTATAGTCTTCGATCCTTTTCTCTTAGAGAACAACCAGGGCTTTATGTCAACTTTACACAAACATTGATTGGCTGAATCATCAATAGCAACACCAAGGCCTTGACCCATCAGATTCTTGGTCCATGTAACCGTGATTAAACACGATCGACCGTGTAATTGAAACTGATAAACACAAGTAACCAAGTTTTGAGCAGCTTTAGCTGCACTTGAAGATGATGAATCAGCTACTTGAACACCGCTTTCACCAAAACAAGAAGGAAAATCCCTCATTATAATAACCAGAAAGGGCAACTTTTTTTTTAACTCTCTTTTACTAATCCTCTGTTTTTAAACAAAAAAAAAAAAAGGAAAAGAAACAAAGAAAAGAACGAGCAACAGCACAATAGTACTACCTCGGATACACTGATAGATGAAAGCAACAGCACAATAGTACTACCTCGGATACACTGATAGATGAACTCAAGAACCCACTTCCAGAAAGCTTCAAAAATCAGTTTTACAATGCTTCAGTTTGATATGGGTGTCCTGTTTTGGACAGCCTAAGGGTGTAAACAAATGAGAGAGAGAGAGAGAGAGAATACTTTAGATTTGCTCCACTGTCAAAGTCTGTTTTAAGTCCATCAGAGCTGAGAATATTTTATTGCAATAAACAAAAACCAAGACTGAAAAAAGAGACATAAGAAAAACGCAGAGGAAACGGCCAAACAATATATAATTAAAAAAAAGAAAATGGCAACTGTGTATTTGCTGGAAAAGGGCTGGGTTTTAAATACAACATTACACAAACGAAAATGATCTATAAAAAAATTCTCTCTCTCTCTCTCTCTCTCTCTTATCTCCTTTATTCGCAATTCCTTTCTATTTTCTTCTTTGTCAAGTTTGTTTTTCGCTACTTCTTTTTCTCCATGCCTGTTTTAGTTCATAATTAAGAGATTACAAATGTTGTTAATAATGTAAATTATTGTTTGCTTTATTCATCAAGAATTCATAGTATATAAATGTTAGGGTCAATAAATAATTACATGTTTAATTAAACCATAATATACAATAAATGAGGTTCATGTCTTCCACTTGGTCAAAAGAAGGACAAATGATCCAATTAAAATCTACATCACCAATTGCCTTTAATGGTTAACTTTTGTATGGTTGTGGAACCATTCTTCGTCAGATCTCAGATAAGGAGGACTACACTTGGATAACATTTAAAGAAGGGAAAATATATACTTGCACGATTAAAAAAAATAAGGGAAGGTGTGTCCAGTAATGTTGTTGAGCATTCAATGAGAATGGCTTTCAGTTATGAGATGCATGCTCGCCAAAGCATTTAATGCCAACACTGTAAATAACATGAAACTGTGTATTGACCTATCAACGTGTTCATCATCACACGTATTATCTGATTTTAAGTCGTGTTAATCGCATTGTTATTAGGGTTTTATCTTCTTTTTTTTTTATAATTCCCAAAATAAATAAATAAATAAAGACTAACATAATTATAAAAATCTCTTCAATTGTATTTTTAAATAATTAAGCTTTTTTAAAAGTGAAGAGTTGGGCCATTTTACCCAAAAAGGCTCATTTCTAAAATTATTTACGTAAATGGGCTAATTTTCTGATTATTTATCGGAAAGGGTCAAATTCTGCGAAATTGCATCCACGTCAGTGCGTTATTAGGTGATGTGTCAGCAAAACGCGTCCCTAGATGAGCATTTTGTCCACTTCAACACAAAGTGCTTCCTTGAAGGAGCACTTTGCTGATGTAGACAAAACGCTCTCCCAGGTACGCGTTTTGCCACCCTTTTTTAGGGTTACGATTTCTTACTTGGTTTAGGGTTTTAGGGTTAGGGTTTAGAATTTAAGATTTTAAAGCTTTAAGGTTTTAAGGGAAAAAATTAATTAAATTAGGGTTTAAGGTTTAAAGTTAATTAATTAAATTAACTATTAATTAAAAAATAATTAAATTAGGGTTTAGATTTTTAGGGTTAATTAATTAAATTAACTATTAATTAAAAATTAATTAAATTAGGTTTTAGGGTTAATTAATTAAATTACGTTTTAGTTTTTTAAAATACTTTTGTGTTTAGGGTTTTGGAAAAAATATATTAGCAATATAAAAACTTTTTGTTTTTTTTTCTACAGTAGTATCTGAAAAAATAATTTTAAGAAGACGTTTTTGAACAAATAGTGTCTAAAACGCTTTAAGCAGGATGTACTGTCAGCAAAATTACTGAAAAAAGCTCCTACGTGGACACTCTTTTTTCTAGAGTAGTATTTGAAAAAATAATTTTGAGAAGATGTTTCTGAACAAATAGTATCCAAAACGCTTCAAGCAAGATGCACTGTCAGCAAAATTACTGAAAAAAGCTCCCACGTGGACTTTTTTTTCTACAGTAGTATCTGAAAAAATAATTTTGAGAAGACGTTTCTGAACAAATAGTGTCCAAAACACTTCAAGCAGGATGCACTATTAGTAAAATTACTGGAAAAAGCTCCCACGTGGACGCTCTTTTTCTACAATAGTTTCTATTTGTCCTTAGGCAATAAATGAGTCAAATTTCATTCTCAGGTTGCATAAGTTACAGCAATAGAAATTGAAGCTAAAGTTGAATAGAAACTGAAGATTAGTGAACGTATTAGTGCTGTTATTTATTATGATGGTAAGGTCCGTGACACCGAGAACGACGCTGTTTTTTTATCGGAGAACATAGTGCGACTAGTTTTTTTAACCAGAACATAGCTTTGATAGAACTTCGTAAAAGAATTAGGCGTAAAATCTTCAGAACGACGCCAATGAAAGTTTTGTCTATTACGTATCGATTTTGTGCTTCGGTTGATCTCGTGAGATATGACTCATTCGACATCAAAGGTCCTCATAGCTTGAGGCAATGGTCCAGACTCATCTTGCTAGTGGATCACCTTATCTTGAGTTATGTGACAATTTTCACCATAAAATGATGCATTTGCGACTTTAACATCTACTGCTGTTTAAGAGTAATACACGACCCCTTCCCGACACTCTGTTAGTGGGTGACAAAACACGGAAGTGCCCATGTTTGGTAGCAGTATGGAATACACAACCCCTGCACGACACTCTGTTAGTGGATTAGACATGCACCTCGGTGGGTCGATGTTTGATATTGGAAATACGTGTTGGGGAATGATATTAACTTCTAGTGGTTGGCAATCCACATCTAATTGGGGACATTATGAAATGTCTACAAGAAGGGATGATGTACTCCCTACGACGTCCACTGGTGAGGGAACCTCGTTCTTTGCAGATGATGGTGGGTCAGATGATGAGTCCGATGTGGATCCACCTCGAGAGCCCGGGCCCGATGGTGTAGAAGTTGTATTATTTTCTGAATCGGAGCCTGTTCCAACCATACCTAAAGATATTAAAGGGGGTTCAGATGAAGAAGAAGAATATCAGCGATTCAGGGCGTACTTGCCTCCAGCCCACATGCATAATGTCGATTGATGTGTCTCTAACTAACTACGATCACAATAAAGGCAAGCGCACCTGTCGTTTAATAGTATAGTTATGGTAAGACCGAAAATATCGTATCCACAAGGACCAATAGTACTAGTAATTACTATCTTCTTATTATCTAGCCTAAGATTTGGAGTGATTTCTTTTAAACTAAAATTAATTAAAAGCATGACAGAGAATGAATTGGGAAAATACTTTTTAGACAATTTTATGAGAGAGACAATACCCAAGGAAGAATCCACCTAGATTTCACTTATTACTTCTGATTCATACGATTTATTCACTTGACTTAATCTGTAGAAATCCCTGATTTATGTTAATATCTCTTTCAAGACTAAAAACAACTGATTCTAGGTTGATTAATTGAAATCTCTTTCTAATTAAAACCCCTATTGTCATATTAACTCGATCTATGGATTCCCTTATTAGATTTGACTCTAATCCGGTAGATTTACGTCATCCTATATCTAGGATTGCATTCAACTCTGCTTAATTGTGTTGATCTACTCTTAAACGGGGACTTTTGCTCCTTTGAATAAGCACATTCGACTTGAATCAATAACCTGAATTATTAAAACAAGAATAAGAACTCACAATTAAGAATAAGAACAAGTATTTATCTTATAAATCAAATAGTAATGAGATCCATCTTAGGTTTCATCTCCTCAGGTATCTAAGGGATTTAGTTCATACTGATAGAGAGAAACATATTAAAATAAGGAAAACTACAAAACATAAGAAAACCCAAAAACTTCAAGAGAAATTAATAGGAGATCTTCAGTCTTAACGGAGATCCTTTTTCTAAGTTGCTCCTGAAGGCTATCTTCGAGTATTTTCTACTTTCTACTTTGTGTGTCTCCTTAGGCTCTCTCCTCAGGTGTTTTTATAGGCTTTGGAGCGTCTTTCTTGGCCTACAAGTAACCTTTCCCGAATGAAATTAGACTTAAGTTTGGCAGGGACACGCCCGTGTTCGATAGCTTAGGCCTTGCTTGATTCTGCTCGCCATACATGGCTGTGTGGTCTACAACTTAGGTCGTGCTCGATTCTACACGTCACACACGGTCGTTTGATCTTTCCGTATGCTATAGTCCAGGCCGTGTTGATTTTCAAGGTAGGCCTATTTTGTCCCTTTTTGGCCCGTTTATCGTTCTTTTCGACTCCCTAAGCTCTCCTGAGTGTAAAACATGAAATTAAAGGAATATGAGCATCGAATTCATCAAATCTAATGAAAATTCATCCAAAAATAAGCTAAGCATTGGGTAAAAATATGTATAAATTATGGTTTATCAAATATCCCCACACTTAAACCTTTGCTTGTCCTCAAGCAAAATCCTCAACTCACAATTAAAATTAACTTTCTCAATTCATAATTCTCATCAATAATGTCCCATCATAATTCACAGATAATTCATACATAGATAATTTAACTAAAAGTGTCTTAAAGTTTCAAATAATCTAAGTCACAGATTTTTATAGCACAAAAATTAGGTGTTTCCCCTTATCTAAATAATTACCTTTGATTCAAAATTTACAAGAGTTGACGTCCTCACTAAAGATTCAGTCAAATCACTCAAAGTGTTTAAAGTTCAAATTAAGCACTCAAAAGTCAAACATGAAAAGTTATTACCATAGGCTTGCATGAAAATTAAATCTCTACCATTATAAAATGAGATGATACACCAATCAAAATGTCTTTAAAGGGGGTGTAATGGGGCTTGGGTTAAAGGTGTGGATAAGGGCTAAAAAAGAAGGTTAAAAATTAAGATTGAATTGACAATTTACCTAACTAGAAGAAATGAACTAATACTGAATAATTACATCGATTGAAAACTTATCACTAATAACACGAGCTTCTTCTAAAATGTGAAATTAACCGTTTAAGCTCATAAAACTAATAATGAATAAATTTCCAACATTTTTTTTAAGAATAAGAACATGATATAAGATGAATTTAACAACTGAAATAAATAAAATAGTTAGGCAACTGATCAAATCAAATCTCAACAAAAGGGGAATCATTAAAGTAGGAGAAGCAAAAACTTGGTTTTGGGTTAATATTAATGGGTGAGTCAAGAAACGATTTATTAGGCTCAATGGGTTCACTAGGGGTTAATTATGAAGGTAGGCTTTTAATGGAACAAGTGGGTTAAAAACCTAGGTGCCTTTATCATCTCAGTATATCAAATCAAAAGTGTAATACCCCTAACCCGTATCTGTCGCCGGATTAGGATTAAAGGCGTTACCGGATAGTTCGAAAACATATACGACATTACATTCATCAATCATCAATCACAATAGAAGTGTCCCTTAAATAGGTCAACGAGACCCAAATCATGCTTTAAAGTAGGGCCGAGACTAGACCGAACACTTATGGAAATTCTCAGAAATTTAAAACTTTTCTAAGTTATGCAGGACACACGCCCGTGTGGGCAGGCCGTGTGTCTTCCACGGACACCAGACACACCCATGTGTCTTGGCCGTGCCAAATCAAGGCATGTATACTGACTTTTCCACACGGCCACTAGGTACGCTCGTGTACCATGGCCGTGTGCTCTTAGGCCATATACTGACTAAATCACACGGCTACCAAGCACGACCATGTGCCATGGCCGTGCACTCTTAGCTAGATACTGCCATTTTCCCACGGCCATTAGGCACGCCCGTGTGCCATAGCCGTGTAGGCAAAACAAGCCATTTGCAAGGCCATAATGCCATCACACTAGGGTCATACCTACAAGCAAAATACCAATACAACTCATGTACATTTGGCAACCAAGAACATGTCAATTTTATACATTCAAATACAATTCCAATCATGTCAATTTACATAACTAAAACACATATACACTTAAGTATAATTCATCCACATTTGCTTTTCATATATTCCATTCTTTGATCAAACATGCATGCTCACATTTCATCCATATACTTACCATTAACTTAACCAATTCATAGTCACCAAGCCATACCAAAAACATACATCATATTACATGTTTACTTATGCATATTATCAACACTTTTGTAGCCAATCTCATGGCTAAATATACACTTTTCAACCATAACCAAAACATCTAGCCTATACATGCCATATTTAACTATGTACACATTTCAAAAGTACCAATATGAATTTGAATAGAGAGATGACGTTCCTTGACGATCCCCAAGCCTTCAGTAGCTTCGGCGATCTTTAAAACAAAGAAAACACACACATAGAGTAAGCTTTCAAAAGCTTAGTAAGCCATATACAAATAAATTTAACATATAATACACTTATTCAATTTAATGGAATGTCATTTATAATTCTCATAGCAAATTCATCTCATATTCATTAGCTCATATACTTAGCCATATAATACCAAAATTCTTCAATTCAAATATCATATTCACACACAGCTTATTCAAGCATATTTCGCATATTAACTCATCATTCCATTTCACATATTAATCATAATAAGTTCATATAGATACTTACCTTTATGCACACTTAGTGTACATATCAAACATACCTGATATAGATATACAAATCATATAATCGTTCAATGCCAACGTCCCAGACGTGGTTTTGCATGAAATCAGATATCGATGCCTCTGTCCCAGACAGGGTCTTACTCGTTATTAGATATCGATGCCACTGTCCCAGATAGGGTCTTACACGTAATCAGATATCGATGCCACTGTCTCAGACAGGGTCTTACACGTAATCAGATATCGATGTCACTGTCCCAACAGGGTCTTACACGAAATCTCGAATCATTTCTAATGTCCCAGCGTGGTCTTACATGATATCAAATATCAAACACCTATGTCATAACATAGTTAATCCTATCTATTTCTATGTTCGAACGGAACTTCTCGGATGTTAACACTATGTCAATCTTATCTTAGAATTTATATATATACAACATCTCATATGCATTCATCATTATCCATAGTCATATGAACATACATAATTCAATACAAATACATTTATTTATATATCGACTTACCTCGAATTCGGATATTCGTTCAGACTCGGTTATTCGACTACTTTCGTTTTCCCGCGATCTAAGTCCGTTTTCTTTGATTCTTGATCTATACATATTCAAATTTAACCCTTTTATTTAAAAACACATTCAATTCAATCCAAAAACACATATTTAGGGCAATTTACAAATTAGCCCTCACATTTTCACATTTGGACAATTTAGTCCTTATTTCACAAAATCACAAAATACACCAAATTACCATATACCCATGCTCAACTGAATATTCGTGCACCTCATAAAAGTCCATACATTTCATTTATTTCACAATTTAGTCCCTCAAAATACTATTTTCTCAATTAAGTCCAAAATACTCAAATTCATCAAAAACTCAAAAACAAACTATGTCAATCAAACACATATATTTCATATTTCATCCTCAAACATCATAAAACTTATGAATTCATCAATGGCTCATTTCAAAAACATCATCAATTTACAAAATTGTGACATGGGTTTTGAAGAACATGAAGCAACGATTGCAAAAACGTAGAAATTATCAAAAAACGAAGTCAAAACTTACCTTAATTAAGCTTGAACAATGGCCGAGCCTAGCTTTGTTTTCTTCTTTTATTTCTCTTTTAATTTCAGCTAAATGAATGAACAACTCCCACTATCTCTTTCTTTTATTTTATTAAACTTATAACATTTAATATAAATTTTAACTTATGAAATTAGTATATAAAACATATATATATTTATATATTCATATCAATACTTAATGCCGTCCATTATCACCAGTTATGGACAAATTGCCACATAAATCCTCCACATTTAAAAGCCACATCGATTTAGCCATTAATCAAATGGAAAGCCATTTTTACGATTTACGCGATTTAGTCATTTGCCCAAATTAAACATGCAAACAGACAAATTAATTCACAGAAATTTCAAATATGCTTAGTCATGTATCATAGGCACAAAAAATAATATTAAAATATTTTACTGACTTGGATTTGTGGTCCCGAAACCACTGTTCCGACTAGGGTCAAAATCGGACTATTATAAAAAGTGTGGTCTCGATATGCATAATCGAAGCAAGTTCTAGAATAACAAATCAATATTGACACACTCATAACCAACAATAAAGTGATAAATAAAAATATATGCTCTAAAAGGCTCAAAGTCTCACAAAATTTATGGTTTTTGATGTCAACCTTGCAAATTTCAAACTTCAAAGTAATATTTAAATTTAGGGAAACAACCTAATAAATTTCAATTCTGAAAATAGACTTATCATGCTTGATTCTCTAATGTCCCAAATTTTAAACCATCAATGCACAATTACCTATGACTTAATCCAAAACATATCAATGAAAATCATAAGTTAATAGAAATTTTATTCTAATAGTAATATGAGAAAATTTACTTAAGAATAAGATATAATTCAGGGATTTTCTAATAATACTATAATTAACCTCCCCACACTTAAGATGTACATTGTCCTCAATGTATAAAGATAAATAATGACAATATAGTAAGAATATCATAAGATAGAGAGAGAAGTGAAACTTCCTGAATTTTGGATGGAATCCGTGAGAAGAAGCCTGATGAACTTAGGCAGCGGTGAAGGTGGGGAAAGATACTCCGGTAGTACTTTGAACCTTTTGGAATTTAGTCAATGAAGCAGCCGGCATGAACTTATGAGGAAGTTGTGGTATATCTGCTGTAAAGTGGTCGCGCACAGGGAGACCGCGCCGGGATCTTTTCGCTTTTTTGAAGCAGGAATTGTGGCCTTGGTCTTGCCTCGAGTATTAGTCATTGTGTACCTAAAAACGATTTCCAATAAATAATTCAAGCATCACCACAAGTAATATCGAAATAGTCCTAAAGAACAGGATATTCCTAATATAATGAAATTAAAAGTTAAGCAAAAAGCAGTAGTTTTAAATTAACGATACTAACGTATGGTACCCTAAGCTAAATCTAAGTGGAATGAATAATAAGAACAAAATAAAAAAGAAAATAAAAATAAATAATGGGAAATAAATATGAATTCAAAAAAAAGGGAAGAAAAGTGACCAACGGTGGCAAAAAATGGTGGCTGGTGTGGTGGCGGTGTAAAGAAAGAATAAGAGAAATGGGAAAGGGGAGAGCGAGAGAAAGAGGAAAAGAAAAGAGAAGGGGAAAAGTTTCGGTTTGAGGGAGAAAGAAAAAGGAGGAAGGAGGAAGGAGGTTGGTCAGTGGTGGCCAGAAGTAGGAGGGGGAAAGCTGCGGTGGCTAGGGTTGGGGGGAAATTTAAGGAAGAAAGTGAACAGGAGACGGGGGTTTAAATAGGGATTGAGGCACACGGTTGAGGCCCACATCCGTGTTCCGTGTGTTTAGCCCGTGTGTTTCGTAAATGTTGAGTTAGGGTGTGTCTGAGTCTTTCCCCACGCCCGTGTATAGGTTCACACGCTCGTGCTAATTAATTAATTTCGACCATGGCCTATAGGCACGGGCGTTTCACACACCCGTGTCACTTACTCAGTCTCGCCCACGGTCGTAAGGCACGCCCGTGTGGGTTTACCACACCCAGTGTTCTTTAGTCAATTTTGACGACAGCTGCATCGCACGGCCGTGGCATTGTATCGCAACCCGTGTTTTGGGGAAAATTTTTGTCCTATTTTTGCACGGTATCCGCCACACCGATGGACCTATTCATGGTGTCCACACGGCCACGACTACGCCCGTGTGTAAGGCTATGTGGGTAGGAAAACCTGCACCTATTAATTTGGTTAGTTTTTAGTTAGGTGCTAAAAATAAAAAATATAGATATTAATAAGGTTAGTGCTCGGGTTGCCTCCCGAGAAGCGCTTATTTAGAGTCTAAGCTCGACTCACGCTTCATTCGCATTATCATGGTGGTCCTCATTCCTGCTATCAATTTTGTTAAAATAAGGTTTTAGATGAGTACTATTTACCTTGAAAGTGCCAAATTTGGAATGAGTTACCTCGACAGTACCGTATGGGAAAATATTTAGTACCGCAAGAGGAGTTGCTCGGTTTGGAATAAGTTCTGAAGTGGCAATTCGAGGGTCCTTTTCATCTAATAATACCTGGTCCCCAATGTTAAATTGACTCGTTCTATCCTTATGTTCGTCATGGCTTTGTTTCGGTTCTACATCTTGTATCCTTGGTTTCTCTTTAACATGCGTCCTCCATTCATCTAGTTCATCTATTCGTAGCATTCATTTTTAATTGATTGGTTTATTATTGTCACGACAACTAGGACGTGGCTCGTTTGTGCTTTTTTAGGGTGCTTCCTACGAAGAGGGTTGGACCACATGGTTAGTCTTATTAACAGGATTTATAGCATCGTATTTATTACTTGATGTCTTAACCGAATCATGAGCTTGGAGCGTGATCGTATCATCACCTACACGAAGTGTGAGTTCACCTGTACCAACATCAATGATAGTTCTAGCAGTTGCTAAAAAAGGGCATCCTAAAATTAAAGGGATATCACTATCCTCATCCATGTCTAGGACAACAAAGTCAAGTGGGAATATGAATTTATCAATTTTTACTAGTACATCTTCAATAATACCCCTAGGAAATCTAATGGTTTTATCTACTAATTGAATGCTCATCCTAGTTTATTTGGGTTTCCCAAGACCTAGCTGTTTAAACATTGTGTAAGGCATGACAATAATACTTGCCCCTAAATCAGCTAAAGCATTATTAACAGATAAACCACCAATTAAGCAAGGAATCGTAAAATTCCTTGGATCTTTTAATTTGCGGGGCAGTTTATTTTGTACAATTGTTGAGCAGACTACATTTAGCTCTACATGCGACGCATCGTCTAACTTCCGTTTGTTCGCCAAAAGCTCTTTTAAAAATTTTATTGAATTGGGCATCTGCGAAAGAGCTTCAATAAACAGTAAGTTAATATGTAATTTTTTAAAAAGTTTAAGAAATTTACCAAATTGTTCATCTGTGCGGTTTTTATTTGTCGCATTGGGAAATGGCACACGAGGTTTGTACTCTGTACTTACCAGTTTGGGTTTATTGTGGTTTACCTCAACCTTACCTTTATCTACCACGTTTTCTTGCCTCGATTTTGGTTCGTCTAACCCTTCACATTCGTTAGCAGTAATGGCATGAAGTTGCTCCTTTGGGTTAGTTTTAGTGTTGCTTGGCAAGCTACCTTGTGGTCGTTCTGAGATCAACTTGGCAAGTTGACCTATTTGGTTCTCGAGCCCATGAATTGATGCTTGCTGATTTTTGAGTACTAATTTGGTGTTTTGAAAGCGGGTTTTTGACACCGAGATGAATTTTGTTAGTATCTCCTCAAGGTTCGGCTTCTTCTCCTGTGGGTAGGGTTATTGTTGAAAGCCTGGAGGGGGTTGTTGTCTCTGATTTCCTTGACCACCCCATGAGAAGTTTGGGTGGTTTCTCTAACTTGGATTGTAAGTGTTACTATAGGGATTATTCTAAGGTCTAGAATTATAACCCATATAGTTCATCTGTTCGCTTTTAATGCCAGAGTTGTAGGATGGATATTCTGTATTATTTTTCCCTCCTCCATTTGTATCGCACTGCATCATTGGATGTACCTGCGAAGAGCCATACAAACTATCAATATTTTTATTTAAAAGCTCTACCTGGTTTGATAGCATGGTGACTGCGTCGAGGTTAAAAACACTGGCGACTTTTGTCGGCGTTGTTCTTATGACTTGCCACTGATAGTTATTTAATGACATCTCCTCTATAAACTCATAAGCCGCTTCAGGGGTTTTGTTATTTAGGGTTCCACCGGTAGCTGCATCAATCAATTGCCTAGTTGAGGGCTTCACACCATTGTAAAAGGTTTGAACCTGTAACCATAATGGTAACCCATGGTGAGGGCATCTTCTCAGTAGATCCTTTTATCTCTCCCATACATCGTAGAGTGTTTCTAAATCCATCTGTCGAAACCATTTTTATTTTAAGTTTGAAAAAATGGGGTCGACTTAAAAATATGATGTGGAGTCGCCACCAACCTTTTTTGTTTAGGTGAGATTGGATCACCTTGTAAAGAATTTTATTTGGTCTCCGAAATTAAATGACAAAAAGGGTTCGGGAGTCGGTTACGCACAAGGAAAGGTTAGCACCCCCGTACGCCCCAGAACGGGTACCAAATCGATTAATTAATGCCCTTACGTTGAAAACTTGAAAATGTTTAAAATATAATTCTTTTTAAGGAAAGTTAATTAATTTTGAATTGAATCTCAAGATTAACTCGTTTCAAAGGAATAAAAATATCTTATCCAATACGTTAGGATATAACACGTTTACACCTCAATACTGAGATCATTTTTGATCTTGAAAACATGTAATTAAAAGGGTATTTGATTATTTGGTTGAACGAAAAATCGACACCCAGCACGTTAGGGCGCAATTCCTCGAACTTCCAAACATCAAATATTGCCTTGTTTTAATTTTTTTTTTTAAATAAGTGCTTAAAAATGAATCAAAATGCTTTTATTGAATCACTAAATAATGAGAAACAAAAATGTAGTATCAAGCATAGAATAATAATAGGTGAATACAATCTTTGTACAAATGGTTGACAAAATATTATGCAAATACAATTCAATTTATGCACAATCAATAATCTCACAATTTCCATTTTGAAAATACCAACATTAGTAATCAAGAATCAAAATTGAAAATATAACTAATTAAATACAAAATAAAATATAGCAAATTTTAAAATAAATAAGCAAATATTATACATAAAATAATATGTGTCAATTTAAATAATATATACATAATAAAACTTGATGTAAAATAAATGTATATATAAAAATAATAATGATATATAAAAGTAATTGGAATAAATAAATACATAATTTAAAATAAGATCTTTAAATGAACAATTATATTATATAAATTTAAAATAAAATATATACATAGATGGATTTAAAAGAAACTACATGCATAAAATAATATGAAATTAATAATAAATACAATTGTAGTAATAATAATATCAAAAGTAGTAGTAATAATAATAATAATAATATTAATAATAATAATAATAGCATTAAAATACACCAAATAAAAAGCGAATTAAATGAAATAACAAAAGGAAATAATCAAAGTAAAAATATGGGGATCAAATTGAAGTTAAAATAAAATTGCAGGGGTCAAATTATAATAAGTAAATGGTTAAAAGCATTAAATTGAAATTTAATCAGAAATATGGAGTAAAAATCAGAAATAAAGACAATAAGCATGACTAAGTTCCAATACGCGAATAATATAGAGGGTCAAATGGGAAATATTCCCAACCTACCAAAATGCAGTGTTTTAATCTTAAATCGAAGGATCTAATTAGAACAAAAATGAAGTTTGAGAGACAAATTAAAAAAATAACGAGAAGGACCGAATTAAAAAATGATAAATTGCGAAAGGACCAACGCAGTAAATAACCCTTTTAAACAAAACACGCGGATCCTTCGGGTTTTTGGGTCGGGTCGGATCGGATCGGGGCATGGACTAAGCACCAAACGGTGTCGTTTTCGCACCAGAACTCCAAAGATTTAAACGACATCGTTTATTACATGAATTAAAACCAGATAAAAATGAATCGATCATCATTTTTGACTAAACTCTAGCCTTTTCTTTTCCAGATGCGCCGAAAGAAAATCATAGTCCAGCCACTGTGACAAATCTGATTTTCCTTGAGCCCTCCTTTTCTAGAACCCTACTCAAATACCTCAATGTTCTCAACCTTGAAGACCTTTTTTGCTTCGATTTCGACGAAGAAAGATAGGTTCAATGGAGATTAAGAGATAAGTATTTTTCCTTTTTTTTTTAATTTTTTTCTATGCATGCGAAAATAATGAAGATACAACTCAAAATGTTTAGAAGATCTGAGATTCACCTTTTCAAAAATTTTCTGCTCTTTGATTTTGTATTTTGCGTATGGGTGTGTCTACAAAAAATGGGGATCCCCTTACATTCGTTTCGGCCTTTGCTTTATAGCCGAATGAAAAAATAAAAAATAAAAAATACAAAATTACAGTCTGTTTTGCTTATTCTTTTTTTTTCCTGTTACCGCTGGTTGGCTTTTTGTTGTTTGTTTGCAGGTGAACGTCGTGGAGGCCGTTGCTCGCATGCTTGGTTGGCGTGGATGCCCGAGTGACGTGGGGAGGTGCGGCGCGCGTGTAGGAAGGTTACGGCACCAGGCGACCCTAGAATCTTCTAGGGTTTTCTGTAATTGGGCCATTCGGGCCATTTTACTTTGGGTTAGGTTTTAATATTTGGGCCTGTTAATTTATTGGGTCTAAAAGACTGATATAAATGGACTGTTATTGGATCTATTATTTTATTTTGGTTTAATAGTTAATTGGGTCCAGGCAAAATAGGCCCATTACACCATCTGCACAAAAGAATAAATATTAGTCCTCAACTTAGCCGTTTTAGCCGGCGAAAAATATGTCAATAAGAATTTTTCGGTCATTTGCTCCCATGTAGTGATTGATCCTCGTGGTAACGAGTTCAACCACTGTTTAGTTTTGTTCCTTAACGAGAAGGGAAACAACCGAAGGCGAATGGCATCATCAGAAACGCCATTTATTTTGAAAGTATCACAGAATTCTAGAAAATTTGCTAAATGAGTATTTGGGTCTTCGTCCTGCAAACCATCAAACTGAACAAACTGTTGAATCATTTGAATAGTGTTAGGTTTCAGTTAAAAATTATTTGTAGCAATAGCAGGTCTAACAATACTCGATTCAACCCCAGTTAAATTAGGCTTAGCATAATCATACATAGTACGAGGAGCAGGATTTTCGGCAACCACCGGAGGTAGTGGATTATTATTAGCCATCTCCTCGGTAATAGTGATTTTGTCCTCTTGCTCTTTTTCTATGTATTATAGACTTCGCCTTATCTCCCTACGATTTCTGTGAGCAGTACTTTCTATCTCACTATAAAAAAGCAAGGGGTCTTGACGGGTTTCTTCTAGTCATAAACTAAAATTACCTCCCAGAAGCAAATAAAAGACAAATTAGCAAATTAAAATAAAATAATAAATTGCAAATAAAAATAAAAAATGGCTAAAGTAATAAAAATTTAGTGTTCCTAATATCTTAGTCCCCGGCAACGACGCCAAAAACTTGATGTGTCTCTAACTAACTACGATCATAATAAAGGCAAGCGCACCTATCGTTTAATAGTATGGTTATGGTAAGACCGGAAATATCGTATCCACAAGGACCAAGAGTACTAGTAATTACTATCTTCTTATTATCTAGCCTAAGAATTGGAGTGATTTCTTTTAAACTAAAATTAATTAAAAGCACGACAGAGAATGAATTGGGAAAATACTTTTTAGACAACTTTATGAGAGAGGCAATACCCAAAGAAGAATCCACCTAGACTTCACTTATTACTTCGATTCATACGATTTATTCACTTGACTTAATCCGTAGAAATCCCTGATTTATGTTAATCTTTCTTTCAAGACTAAAAACAACTGATTCTAGGTTGATTAATTGAAATCTCTTTCTAATTAAAACTCCCATTGTCGCATTAACTCGATCTATAGATTCCCTTATTAGATTTGACTTTAATATAGTAGATTTACGTTATCCTATATCTAGGATTGCATTCAACTCCGCTTAATTATGTTGATCTACTCTTAAATAGGGACTTTTGCTCCTCTGAATAAACACATTCGACTTGAATCAATAACCTGAATTATTAAAACAAGACTAAGAACTCACAATTAAGAATAAGAACAAGTATTTATCTTATAAATCAAATAGTAATAAGATCCATCTTAGGTTTCATCCCCTCAGGTATATAAGGGATTTAGTTCATACTGATAGAGAGAAACATCTTAAAATAAGAAAAACTACAAAACATAAGAAAACCCAAAAACTTTAAGAGAAATTAATAGGAGATCTTCAGTTTTGATGGAGATCCTTCTTCCAAGCTGCTCTTGATGGCTGTCTTCGAGTATTTTCTGCTTTCTACTCTGTGTATCTCCTTAGGCTCTCTCCATAGGTGTTTTTATAGGCTTTGGAGCGTCTTTCTTGGCCTACAAGTAACCTTTTTCGAATAAAATTAGACTTAGGTTCGGAAAGGACACGTCCATGTGACACGCCCGTGTTCGATAGCTTAGGCCGTGCTTGATTCTGCTCGCCACACACAGCCGTGTGGTCTACAACTTAGGCCGTGCATGATTTTGCTCATCACACAGTGTCATGTGATCTTTTCGTGTGCAATAGTCCAGGCCGTGTTGATTTTCGAGGTAGGCCCATTTTGTCTCTTTTTGGCCCGTTTATCATTCTTTTCGACTCCCTAAGCTCTCTTGAGTGTAAAACATAAAATTAAAGGATTAGGAGCATCGAATTCATCAAATCTAATGAAAATTCATCCAAAAATAAGCCAAGCATGGGGTAAAAATATGTATAAATTATGGTTTATCATCGATCTATCTCAAGATGATGCGTTGGAGTTTCCAAATCTACCACATAGAAGGCGTGACTGTACAAGTTCATCATTAGATTCAGGTGAATTGGAAGTTAGTAAGGAGTTTTCCAATAAGGATAGTTTTCTTGGTACATTGAAACAGCATAGCATCATGAACGGGGTTAACTACAATATGGTTAAATCCAAATTTGATAAGTTTGAGGCCAAGTGTGTAGTGCAAGACGGTACATGTTCATGGAAAATCATGGCTTCATTGAAGAAAATGACAGGCTTGTGGGAGATAAAAAAGTGAAAAGGTCCACATATATGTGTTGGCAGTTCAGTATCATTAGGTGTTTAGGGTTTTTGAATGATATTGTTATTACATAATGTTGCATTAATATCGTACTTCGTTGACAGGTGTTTCACAAGATCATTCAAAGATGGATTCAGATATGTTAGCTAGCTTAATACTACCGACGGTGAAGGCAGATCCTAGGACTTCAGTGCCAGTTTTAATTGCCATTGTTCGTAGCCAATTGAGTTACACGCCCTCTTACCGCAAGGCATTGATAGCTTAGCAGAAGGTGTTAGAAAAGATGCATGGTGGGTGGGACGCTTCATATAATGAAGTGTGGCAGTGGTGTCAGGTACTGGAGAGATATGTCCCAAGTTGCATAACAAACCTTGAAACGACACCTGTGTACTACAACAACCGATTGCATCGTGGATGTCAAGTGTTGAAGCATCTATTTTAGAGCTTCAAGTAATGCCGAGACGCATTTTTATACTGCAAGACATTGGTACAAATTGATAGTACCTTTATGTATGGTAGATATACCCATCGGCTATTGCTAGCTGTAGCACATGATGACAGTGAGAGAATCATTCCAATTGCATTTGCAATAACACCAGGGAAGTCAGCTGATGATTGGGATTTCTTTCTTTCTAGGTTAATGAGGCATGTCTACCCCCAACCTGATATCTACGTTATATCGGATTGGGGCACTGGAATACTAGCCGCAATTGAGCGACAGGGAAGCTTATGGCATTGCACACACCATTGGTATTGCCTAAGGCACATTGTGTCTAACTATTACGAGCAATATCGATCTACAGCTGAACGATGGTAAGTGACCAACATGGGTATTTAATCTCTATTAATATAATTTCGTTTGTAATATTCAATTTATTCTGAATGGAAGAGTGGTATGTAATTTTCACTATCAACTTATATTGGCAGGGTATGAGATACGTAAGGACCGTTTTCATGAGATGTTGGCGGTTTTGCGTTCAGTTAACGAAGAAGGTGCAGACTACCTCTATAACATACCTTTCGAACAGTAGACACAAACATATAACGGCAGACTACGAGATGGTCATATGACATCAAACCTGGCTGAATGCATAAATTCTGTTCTGAAAGGAATGCGTCATTTACCGATAACATCGATTGTTAGAGACATATTTTCATTTAGCAGAACTATTTCCAAAGCGAGCAGCGAGTTATAAAGGCCAAATGCAGGGAGGCCATGTATGGTGCGTGAAGGTATTGCAAGAAATTAACAAGGCGAAGGCACGGGCCAACACCATGCACACAGTGTGTCACGATCGCAACAACCTATAGTTTCGTGTGACGGAGTTTGACAAATTGAACCAAGGTATTATTAGCATGCAATATTGTGTACACTTGAGAAATAAGACCTGCGACTGTGGGAGGTTTGACGCACTTCGTTATCCATGCGCTCATGTAATTGCAGCTTGTCAGAATCTCCGTCTGGATCCCATGAGCTATGTCGACGAAGTGTACAAAATAGAATATATGTACAACATGTGGAGACACGTATTCCTACCGGTCCCAGATGAACGTAAGTGGCCGCCTGTATCGCTTGCTCCGTTTAAACTGTTATCGGATAAAGAATTGCGTCGCAAACCAATGGGTCGACCTTGCTCGACTAGAATACATAACAATATGGATATTTGAGAAACAACCAACCAACAGAAGTTGTGCGGATGGTGTAGGAACCCAGGCCATAAAACTCGATCATGTCCAAATCGGAATAGCTGATAGTTATAATAAAATTATGTTGCATTATTTATGTTTTATTAAAAATATAAAAATATTACATTATTCAAAAGAATTTTATTTTATTAAAATATAAAAAGTAAATTACAATTAAAATATTAAAAACAACTTTTATTTTATTAAATGAAATAATATAAAAAGTTTGTACAAATATATTAAAAATATTGCCTTTTTCAAAAAACTTTTATTTTATTAAAAATATAAAAATAAATTACAATTAAAATATTAAAAATAACTTTTATTTTATTAAATGAAACAATATAAAAAGTGTGTACAAATATATTAAAAATATTGCCTTATTCAAAAACTTTTATTTTATTAAAATATAAAAGAAAATTACAATTAAAATATAAAAACAACTTTTATTTTATTAAAATGAAATAAAATAAAAAAGTTTGTACAAATATATTAAAAAAAATCAATGTTGGTGCCAGTCAGAATTAGTTCCACATGGGGGTCATCGACGGTTACAAGCTGGATTCCTCCTTGGTTCAGCGTTCGGCGGGGGTTGTGGTTGCTCCGGCGGGGATTATGGTTCCTCCGGCAGGAGATCTGGTTGTGGGTGTTGGGAGGATGACCTACCTTGATAGAATAATGATTGCGGAGGTGTTTACATCACCCATGGCAGACGTGTTTGAATCCCATAAGGGGATGAAGATTGGTAAAAAGAAGAGCTCCCCGACGGCGCCTCGTGCAATCCCTCATGCAATGGCGGCCTATAGATCGGCGGTTGACTCGGAATAATCAGGAACGGTGATGAACTGGGCCATGCATTCCAACCTACCATAGGACTGGGAAAATGAAACATATAAGAGTTAGGATACATATAAGGGCTAGGATACGCACCTGGCATAATTTGAAAAGGCTGTGATATAGGTGTCGTTGGTTGAAGTGTTAGGCCCGGTGTTTGTGTGGGCGCTGTTGATGGGCCCGCGTCGTCATCCTTTCTTCTTGGATTTAAAGGGCCTTATCGTTCCCTTTGGACACGAATTTATCGTCGCCTCTCCTCTTCCGACAGTAAATATGGCTTGCCACGGATTCTAAACTATGGCATTTATTCTGGCACGCACGCTAACTCAGGAACGATGATCGGTTCCCGAGTAGGTATATAATCATACAGATTTTTCCATATTTCGATAAATTCTGACTAGTATCTTGGTCAATCCGTATTCAATTGCCGTAAGTCGACTCTGTGCTCATCATTGAGCACCTCAAGTGCCACGGGAATCGGTTGTCGGAATCCAAATTGCCGCAATACTCTATCTGACTGGTGCATCTCCACGGTAGCATAGTTGACCAATGAGACCTTTACATGCCAAATGTTCGAATTTTGAAAGAATTCATCCGAAATTACTGCCCGAATTGTCGGATCCTCGTATGGTGTCCATTGAAACTTTATGAACATGATAAAAATATTAGTTATATACATAATACTAAATACGAAACGACCATTTCATTATGTATATATATTTTATTTAATAGTTACTTGTGCTTCTGACCATTGGTCTAATAGAAGTCATATATTTTAAAGAGAGGTAGATATTCCAACATAACTCGCCGAATGGTTCCACCAAATTAAATAATTTTTTGGTATACAATTATATTTTAAATCTATGTAATAATTGTAAAATCTAATATAAAATTTACCTCTTTATGAGTGGAAATGTATATGGGTGGTCCACTCGATGACGAAAAAATGGAAAGTAAAACCGTGCCCATGATTGCAGTAGTGATAGGCAACCTCCGATTTTGGCTTTATTCGGTCGCGTCGTCCCGCACATCTCTCGGTACACTATTGCTAACATGGTAGACCCCCAACTAAATTCACCAGCTGCTCTAAAATCAACGAGTTTCAGCAGCCATCTCAGATGTACGAGGTTTCGTGACAAGTCTGGCATCAAATAACCTCCAATCATCTCAAGAATGTATGCCTGAGTATATCGTATTCTTTCTAGTTCAGTAGAATCATTATCCAGCTCCGGGAATGTGTCTTGTAATCAGCCCATCTCGACTCTACCTCCGTTAATATTATCCGAAATAGCACCGAAAAGCTAGTAGCATACGGCTCCTCAATCAGCAGATTGAGCGGACCCGATGACTGCGTACCCATCCACCAGCAATCCTAATTGCAACTGCACGTCTTCCAGAGTGATAGTACACTCTCTGCATGGAAGATGAAAAGTGTGTGTCTCGGGTCTCCACCTCTCTATCAACGCACTGATTAGTTTCGGGTCTAACTTGCACCCCCGGCCTATCGTGGCCACGTGCTAAAAACCTGCTTCCCGCAGGTAATTCTCTATCAATAGCGATGGAGGACCAAACATATTATGGATATAGCACTGCAACACCTGATCTACAGACTGTTATAAAAAAATTATAAAATAAAAATTAATTAAAATTGCATAAATGAAAAAATATTAAATAGTATTGAAAAATTAAAATTATCACTTACCATTTTCATTTGATCGACGGAGATGTGTTTATTACCGAGACGAATTAATTCTCCGGCCATTACTAACACGATCGAATATTTTTTAATTTAAAAAAAACTAATTCAAAAAAATTTTAAACAGAGCTTTTTTTGCAAAAATTAAAGAGAGCATTGAGAAAATTTGAGAGAATTATGAGAAGACTTTTGTGTGAAAAAAATAAAAGGGGGCCTTTTATAATTTTTTTTTTTGGACAGTTGGAGCCCAAACGGTCAAAAAAAAGTAGCCGTTAGGCAGGGGTAAACGCGTCCTTGAGGGAGCGTTTTGTCCACGTCAACAAAACACTCCCCCATGGACGTATTTTGCTTACACATCACTTGAGAACGCGCTGATGTGGACGCGATTTTGCGGAATTCAGCCCTTTTTGGTAAATAATTAGAAAATTAGCCCATTTTCTTAAATAATTTTAGAAATGGGCCTTTTTGGGTAAAATAACCGAAGAGTTGGGTTGGTAATAGAATGTTTTTACTTGTGTGCGGCGAAGTTAGAAAATTTTATTAGGGGAGGTTGAAATTAAATTTTAATTTTTATTAGTCTATTATCTTTATAATTTTTAAAAGATTAAATCAATTTTTTTATCATTTTTAGGGAGTTAATGTGTAATTTTATTTTTACTAATTTTAAATTTTAAATTTTCTAAAAGACCTAAATAGATAATTTTTCATTTTAGGGGGGGAACTGTCGTGACAGAGACACGCCACTACCTGTGTGTCGATCTTATAAGTTATATAATATTTTTATATGGTGAAATTAATAGAGTTTTGTGTAGCAGTAAGGATAGGCAAGTGTTTGCAATGATAGGAATGGTGAAGAACAGATTGTAGAGAAAAAGGTTATATTTTGTGGTTATATTTTGTGTTTATACCTAGTTTTGGAGGTTGCATTTTTGGTATAAATACATATGTTATTATCTATGTGTTGAGAATGGTATTGAAGTAAAACCCTTCCGATAATACTGAATTTAGAATTTGAATTTGACCTAAATGTTAGGAGGAAATCCACTTCTATTTATTCCAACTACTTGGTAATCATACATTTTCCTTTAATTTTAAGTTTATTAACAAAATTAACAATTTACTTGAAATAAAGGATTTTATTAAATACAAAATCAAATGAACATTCCTTAGTTGAATATAATAAAAATATAATGATTTATTTAACAAAAGTGAAAGAATCCGTCATCTATTGAAGATATGCCTCTTGCAGTCAAATAATTTAGTTATTCTTAACCATTTGCAATTTGTTGGTGATTTTAGAGATTTATTGATTATGAATTTTTAATTGTTTATTTTTAATTATTGACTATCAAAAATTATTTCTGCAAAGTGTTTTAATATTTTTGCCAAAACCAAAATATGGTCAAGAGCTGTATTATTGAATTGATGAGTTCCTTTTTCTTTTTTCATTATCCTCATCAGCATATATGATGGTTGGCGTGTTACCAAAAGAAATCATGCCACTCTACAATACTCATAGGGGGAGGAAATTTTAGTCAATGCATTTCATGGTGACACAAGCAAAGTAAAAGAAGAGTAAAAGTAGTGTTGGTTCTTCAACACTTAACCAAATGCATTTAATATATAGAATTTAAGTTTTTCAAGCATTGAATTGAGATAGAGGCGGTGGTGCTTGCTCTCTTTTTTTGTTATTAGCTGCCATAGGCGTTTGACTGACAAATCAAAGCAAAGAAATGATTTGGTAGTGGTAGAGTGTGAACCAAGTTGCCTGAAAAGCCTCCTGCCCATTACTCACGGCGGCGGCTTTGAATTTGTCTGATCCCATATGTTTGAGAGAATGTTAGAATTTATTTAGTGACTAAACTTATTAATACTTTGTATTAGCAGTAACTGTTAGCTGGGAGCATGCAAATGGAGTTTTTGAATGAGGAAAAAAAAAAGTGATTTTTTTATATAGAATCTACAAGAAAGTAACTTAAATGTGTTTTCTATAAGAGGAAAGTGAACATTGAAATGTAGTTTGCTCAACATGGATCAAATATTACCATATAAAGGTATAGACAGGCAATGGTTTATGATGCCTGGCTGGCAATGCCCTGCTAGAGTGGACCAGATTTTGGCTCCTTTTTAACCAAATATATGATACATTTTCCTTGTCGTCTTTTAAAGCCATAAACAAGGAGAAAATATTCTATAATTACCGACACTTGAGATTTACTTCTTTTCCTTTTTAATATTAGCTTGCACCCCCTAAACAACTATTTCTTTTAACTTACTCAAATCCCCTGCTCCTACCCCATAGTTTTTTAGTTTTTGGTCCACTAGCTTCAAGTGTAATTAAGTAATGTTGGAATTAGGTGCCCTGACAATTTGGTATTGCATTTTAAGTGTCCATCAATTAAGTATTTACAACCCATAATCTGTTTAATTAAAATTTGGATTTTTTGCCTACAATTATTTAAGTCTTTCTTTGAATCGATGTAGACCAACCCAAGGATATTAGTTTTGGCAACAAAAACCAAGAATTCCCAACAAAAATAAGGAAACTCTGTAAGCTTTGGGGCTAGATTGACATGTGAAAGCTGTTTAGTGTCTATGAATCCTGTTCCTATACATAAAAATGTCTTAGGTTTATCATTTCATATGGTCCCAGGACTTTGGTCTTCCTGCCTCTCTTTTTTCCAAGCTTTCCGACCCTTATCTGATACCACGAAGAACGCCAAAGATTAAATGTCCGAAAACAACTTCTTCCGAATCAGATCCTTGCCACATAGCTAAAATTCCAACAACTTCGTATGAATATGAGATATAATGCTACTCATTTCAAATCCCAAATGCAAATGCCTCGCTGTTGCATGTTATATTTTAGGTTGAGTTTGTTTCATTAAATATATTTTTGAAAAATGATTTTTAGTGTTTGGATAATTTTATATAAAATATTTTTGACAAATTTTTAGTAACCATTCTAAAAAAAAATTGTTATTAGTGAAATAAATATATTATAAATTATATTTGTTGCAAAATATTATATAATAAATTCATTTTAACAATCAAAATTTATTTTATAATAATTAATATTTTATATTAGTGCTTAATTAAAACTCGGTTTGAAGCTGCATATATAACACTATAAATTTTAGGGTTTTTTTTACCTAAATAAATTAAAAAAAATAAATACCCAAATAGGTTGTTAGCTGGATTATATACGAAAATGGTATGTTTTTTCGGTCGCGCCTATCTGACAGGCCCAACACATTTTTTTATATTAATTTTTTTGTTTTTTAAATAAAATATTATTATTTTATTGGTGGCGCCTATAAGAAAGGCGCCACTGCTTGTATTTTTTTCCCGGGTTAGTATATGGCCCGTGTAGAGAAACGAAAATGGTATGGGGTAGGTGGCGCCTATCTGACACGCGCGACTAGTTGCGCCTATCTGACAGGCACAACTGGTGGGACCCATGCGCGGCTGGTGCTTAATTTTTCCCCCATATATACTCCCCCAAAAATCAAATGAGCAGAAGACACAAAATTTAGTAGAACGGAAGTAAGAAGATAGTAAAAAGAAAGAAAGGAAAACAAAAAGAAGGATAAGGTATTTTAATTTATTTCTTTTTAAATAGAATGTAGAGTTTTGTTAGTAATTTTATTATTTGAAAGTTATTTTGTTAGGTTACTAATTTTGTTAGCTTCTGAATGAAAAATTTTGCATTACAAATTTTATGTAACTTTTTTGCTATTCGAAACTGTTTCGAGAATTTTGAATTTTTTTAACAGATCTAGTATTGAAAATGGAGAATCAGTTTTTCGTATACGTTTATTTCGATGGAGAAATTTTGACAACAACCGTGGGATGTATATTTGAATGTCGCAAACAATTAGCAATGAGATGTAATAGAAATATCTCGTTTGATGATGTGAAGGAAAAAATTAATGAAAAAATTTATAAATGTTATGGGAGAAGGGTCTCGAAACTTTTCTACAAGTTTCTAGTCTCGACGGATCCCATAAAATTCACTGAAATGGAACTTGTAGACGATGAAGACATGGAGACAATGGTCGCTCTTTATTGTGGGACTCGGAGCAACCAAAATGCACCGATTCAGTTATTTGCTGAGTTAGCTGGTGTGGAGCCAACTGAAGATCCCACTCTATTAGGTGAAGAATATGGAACTCAAGAGCCGTGTATGGTGGTTCCAATATCGTACGTTGATAGTCAATCAACTATACACGGATCGACATTGATCTTAATGCTGCACCCGAGACTGATGTGGTTGGTAATGATGTATACCATAGTAGTGATCCTTCTGATCACGAGGTCTATAGTGATAGTGATCCCGACGTGGACGAGGTCCCGGATTATATTGACAACGAAGGCATGAATGAGGATGGAAACGTTAACGAGTCTTCAATCGTGAACCAGATTCGTCGTATTGTGATACACAATATGTAACACCCCCTAATCCTTATCGCCGGAACAGAGTTACGGAGCATTACCGGACATTTTAGATCAAATGCAATTAAATACATATTTATTTAATATACACATCATAAATCAATCATAATGTCCATTTAATGAGCCCTCGAGGCTTAAAAACATGTATTCAAAACAAATCGGGACTTAATCAGAAGCTTAGAGAATTTTTCATGAAATTTCAAAAATTTTCCTAGGTTGAGGGGTCACAGGCCCTTGTGGTCTAGGGACACGCCCGTGTGGTCTAGGGACAAGCCCGTGCTTTAGGCCGTGTCCTATCCCGTGTAACTCTCTGACTTAGATCATAAGGCCAGGTACACAACCGTGTGCATAGCCCGTGTGTCTAACACGGCTGAGACACACCCCTGTCTCTGCCTGTGTGCAATTTCTTGGGCATTCTGTTTTAAATTTTTAAGGTGTAGGGGACACACGGCCTAACCACATGCCCATGTGTAAGCTATATGTCTTACAAGGTCTAGTCACATGCCCGTGTGCCTGGCCATGTGGACTCAAAATGGTCATTTTACATTAAGTTTACCAACCCTGCAAATCTTAAACAACAAGCAACTGAAAATCCAATTGTTCAACCAATGCAAAATGTAACACCCCTTATCCACAACCCCCGCCGGAATCGGGCAAGAAGCGTTACTGTACAAAACTACTAAATCGCCACTTAGGCTCACGCGACTACTCTACTTGAGTCACTACAACAACTTTATTTTCGACTTACGAGACCTCACTCGTACATACGAGGGCTCTCAGAACTATATCGAAAACTCTTACGATCCATAAAATTTCTTTCTCAACTAAACAGGGAGTACATGCCCGTGTTAGAAGACACACACACCCGTGTGTAGTCTCACACGCCCATGTGCTCACACCGTGCCCAAAAACCCCAGCATTCTGCCAAAACTCCCACGGCTAGGGCACACGCCCATGTGAAATGGAACACGCCATTGTACCCTCATAACATGCCCGTGGCTTTAAACTGTGGGGAGTTATTGACTAATTTAACACGGCTGGACACGCCCGTGTGGACAGTCCGTGGTCTATTCTAACTTAAAATGTTAACATGCAGGGGACACACGGCCAAGCCATATGCCTGTGGGCTGACCGTGTGTCACACATGGTCTAAACACATGCCCTTGTGCCTACCCATGTGGACAGAACAAGGCTGCTTGCCAAGCTTCTAGCACCTCTATATCTCACACTACATGAGTTCATTCAACAAACTAATAAACATCTCATAATTCAACATACACTCACATTGATAACTTTGAAATTTCATAAATGATAAAATGTGCCATCATTCTTGGCAATTTACAAAATTAATGTCTTAGCAAGAGCTAATACACCTTTGGCCAAAATAACAAAATAATCTATCTAGTCTAGCCCCTATACATGCCATACACAAAATCACTAAATCTGAATACACCGAGGTGAGCAGATAGTGTGGGCGGCCTCCTTGTTATCGGCGTATCCCGGCTCGGCTCTTAAACTCTATAAAACAAGGGAAAAAGAGAAGGGGGAGAAAGCTTTAAGCTTAGTAAGTTTACATGTAAATAATATAACATTATAACATGTATTAAACAATTACATAGCACTACATACTAAACGAGAAACAATCTACATTCATGATCATGCTTACTCATTTTCTCCATTCCCACATTGCAACCATATCACAAGCTTAATGCATGCATTCATTAACAAGTTCCCTTGCACTTCGCATCACAATATCACATAGTACAACACATCACTATCTCTAATTTCATTACTCATAGTCAAATTACTCGGTGGTTTTGCACTTAGTCCACCATCAGCCTTTATTAGGGTGGTATCGCACATAGCCCACCAAAAAGATTAATTACGGTGGTATCGCACATAGCCCACCAAAAGATTAGTTACGGTGGTATCGCACATAGCCCACCAAAAAGATATATAGACGATGGTATCGCACATAGCCCATCATAATTAAGCAACGAGGTGGTATCGCGTATAGCCCACCATCAAATATTGTCAATACATATTCATATGATTATTTTGTCATTCATACAATAATTATTCAAAGACTATCACATTCAGTCCACTAGAACCACATATGTTCTAAATCATGCCATACACTAATTAGCAACATAATGTTTATGAAAATATATATTACTTACAAATAAACTTACCTTGATGCAAAACGTGTTAGCTAGCGATTTACTCAATCACCTTGCCTTTCCCACGGTCAAGGTTGATTCCGCACTCTTCTTGATCTATAACAATGAAATTCATTTGCTTAGATCATTTTATGATCATCATACATCAAATTCTACACTTGGGCAAAAATTACCATTTTGCCCTTGTACATTGGCAAAATTACAATTTTGCCTCTAGGCTCGTAATTTATTTTTCATCACATTTTCTCAATAAACAAGCATAGATGAACATTTATTTCTCTTACAACTACTCACCATTTCAACTATTTCATGCATTTATGACATAAACTAAATCTTTGCATTCAAGTCCTATTTAGGTGTTTTCATGCTAACACCTTTCACAAAAGTTGTTTCTCACCTCCCTAACATTCATTTTCTTCCATGAAAACTCAGCTAACAACATAACTACTCTCATGGCAAGTCCCTAGACTTTCAACCATATCTCAAATTAGTCCCCTTATTACCTAGCTTAAGCTTTGGGGACTCAAAAAAAAAACAAAAATTATTAATTAACACCACCAAAAATCACTTCCTTGGGTGAGGACAAGTTGCTAAAATCTCAAGGCTTTCAAAACCCTTCTTTTGAGTGTCAAAATCGGTGGAAGAGGAAGAGAAGAGAAAAAAAGATGATGGCCTTCCCTTATTTTATCATATTTTAGTCAACTAGTCAACAACTATCACCAAATTTGACTAAAAAATAATGCTCTTGTCCCCCCTAGCTTCCTATGGCCGGCCATCACTAGATGAATGGCTCAATTGCACTTTAAAATCCTCTAAATTTACATTTTATAGCTATTATGTACCTCTACCTTATAAAATAGAACTTTTGCGCTTTATGCGATTTAGTCCTTTTTCACAATTAAGCATGCTTTTGCTAAAATTAAAGCACCAAAATTTCCATATGGCCATATATTAATACCATAACACATAAAATAATACAAAAATAATTTTCTTCAACCTCGGATTAGTGGTCCCCAGACCACTGTTCCGACTAGCCCCAAAATCGGGCTGTTACACAAAACACATTCAAATATCTCTAATACATACCAAATTCATCAGTCTAAGGACCTAATCAAAGTATCCTCATAGTTGTTTTACACATACTAATCAAACAATTCAATTAAACATCACTTTAAGCTTTTCCTAAATTTATACTAAATTTTACCAAAATACATCACTTAATAGCTTAAAACATAACACATAAGTTAATATATAAATATTCAACCCATTTCATATTATAACATCATTATAAATATTTTCCAAAATGACATACAAATGACATCCTAGGTACATGTCATTACCAAAAAGAAACATACTTCACCAATTTGAGTTCGGGATTGACCTTGGATGCTGATTCAACAATCTTTCTTTAATCTAACCTGCGCACAGAAAATAAACCGTACGCTGAGTATACACTCAGTGGTATTTCCATAATCTGAATACTTTAAATTAGAATAATTAAACATGCACATTTAATTCATATGATTTCCAAATCCATTCAAAATCAATTCACATATAAATCATATATATATCACACATTTAATTTTCATCAATAGTTATTTCAAATAGCTTTTCTCACTTTGATTCACATAACATAAAGCAGTAGCAATTCTCTTTTCATGAACCCTTGGCTCATACATTTCATTTGCACAATTCAATTCAATATCAAATTTCAAATTCATATCTAATATCAATCTTATTGCCAATTCATTTATTTACCCCTATTAACACGACTCGGACTTTGACGGATACACGGATCCAACCAAAACACACTAGTATGGCACCCAGTGCCTCATCGAAAAAAGCAATAAGTTGACACCCAGTGTCTCATCGGCCATGCCGAAGTAAATTGGTACACAGTACCTCATTGAATTTATCCGAAGAAATAGTTTGACACCCAGTGTCTCATCGAATCGTGGTCGAAGTATCCCTTAACTCTTCCAATCCTATGGCATGCCAACTATATCCGACTAAGCCCTATACAGTTAATAGGGTTTCGATTCATTTCTCACTTCACAATCAATATACATTTCAATATCAATTCCACAATAATCACATAGTTGCAATTCAATCTCGATTTTCATACTAATCACATTTTTCACATATAATCACAGTTTCAGTTCAATTCAATTCAATACCACAATACCAAACTCACCTCAATTTCACTTACCATACATAATAATAAATACAACAAATAAATTTAGTTTTTGAATTATAGAAATACAAACCGTAATTCTCGAGCTACTCCTTGTTAATCTTGTCTTGTCCTTTCTTAGCCGAGGTCTTCGGCTCAATGTTAGCTAAGGAAATTTAAAACAATTAAAAATTATCAATACAATACTAATTCAGATCAAATATTTCAATTTATACATAACTTTTGCTCACATTTCAATTTAATCCCTAATCAAAACTAACTTTATTTTATTTACAATTTATTCTTTATTTTTCATTCAACTATCACTTAAAACTAATTTCAACTCTCTAATTTTCACCATAAATCCCTAATTTCGAATTTTTTTCAATTTAGTCGCTACTACCTAAAACTTATGATTTGTTTTACAATTCAATTCTTTTCTCAATTCTAACTTAAAATTCTATCAATTTAACCCCTAATTCTTCAATTAATTTAACATATACTACATCTAAAAATCAACTACCTTTCAAAAATTCAACATAAATCAAGTAATATTTTGTTCTAGGATTCCGAAAACATCAAAATTATAAGAAAAGTGACTAAATTGACTTACCAATTTAAGCTTGAACCTTAAAACCCTTATTTCTCCTTCTTTTTCTTTCCCTTTTTCTTTCTTTCTTTCCCCTCTCTGTTTCGTTTCTGCTTATGTTCTTTTTTTCTTTGTTTTTTCTTTTGTTTATTATTTAATTATTATTATAATAATATATTATTATATAATATACTTAAATAATAAGTAAATACATATATGTATTACAAATATACATATATATTTATTTCACATGTACATTATTATTACCATACAATTGTATTAATTTGATTTATTTATTTATTTATTATTAAATTTTATACTTAAATATTAAGTATTTACATTTATAATTGTTTTATACTTATGTACATTATTTGTACAAATGTATTTCATTATTACCATACACTTGTATTTACTTTTTACTATACAAGTGTTACTTATGGTTTATTTTCTCATTTAATCCCTCAATTTTTCTTTAATATATAATTAAAATTTTACACTTTATTCAATTTAATCCTTATACTTAATTACTCCTAATTCAAGCTAATTCACCTAGCCAAAACCTAATTAATCACACAACTAACTTCGTAAATATTTTTAATAAATATTTACGAATCCGTTTTACGAAAACAGATGTCGAAACCAATTTTTTAGTTTTCTTTTGAAAAACAGGGATCGACTTTAAAAAATGAAAATGAAGTTGCCACCAATGTTTTTTTGCTTAGGTGTGATCGGATCGCCATATAAAATATTTTTTGTTTTATTTAAAATATTGATTTTGGCCTACGAAATTCAAGAAAACGGGTTCGGGAGTCAGTTACGTACAAGGAAAGATTAGCACCCTCGTAACACCCAAAGATTGGTACCTACTTGATTAATTAATGTCTTAATGTCGAAAATCTGAAAAATTTAAAATACGATCCTTTATTTGAAAGAAAGTTAAGATTCACTTATTTCAAAGAAATAAAATGTCACACCCAATGAGTTAGGATGCATCATTTCAAGACTTCGAAACTAAGCTTACCTTTATTTGTAGAAAATCCTTACCTCGAGTCACAAAATATCATATCCAATAAGTTAGGACATAACATCTCGAATTCCCGAGAATAAGTTTTTATTTAAAATTCGCAATTTTTGATTTCAAAAAGGATACTTGGCTATGTGAATTCAACGAAGAAAATTGAAACCCAAGTGAGTTAGAGCACCATTTTCTCAAGACTTCCAAATGCCAAATATTATTTTATTTAAGTAAATACTTTTTGGATAAATAATTACAATTAAAAATGAAATACATTTTCTAAAATAATGATTTGAATGAAATGTGGCATTAGTACATTACCAAACATAAATTTCAAAGAGCATTTTACTAAGCAAAAATAATAACATAACAAATAATGCAAATAATGCAAGCAATATAACAATTATACTAAGGTAAATAGAGATTATAAATTTGTTCTTAAAAATATGAATGATCAATTAAAAGATAGAATGCAGACAATAAAATAATCTAAAAAGGAAATTAAAGAATAAGCATAAAATTTCACACAAGATTAAATGTATATAAAAATAAGGTGAATAATGTAAAAAAAAAAAACAAAATGGCAAATTCTAACAAAAGATAATATATATATTCATAAGAAAATAAGTAAGATATATTTTAAATAAATAAATAATATATAACTTTAAATAAAATATATTTATAATACAATAATCTAATACATATATGCATAAAAACTACATATTTAAGAATAAACAATATAAACAATATATGTTATACAATATACCAAATTTTATACGATATTAAGGATAAAACAATTTAAATGTTATAAATAATATAATATAATATAATAATATATAATATAAAAATTTTAAAATATATAATATAATAACTAATATACAAATTCTAAAATGATATGTAATATATAAATAATATTAAACTTAATAAAATAACCTAGTATAAATAATAAATAGTAATAATTTAATACATATATATAACTAAAATAATTAAAAATAAGAATAAAATGAAAAATAAAAAGGTTTGAAAATCGAAGAAACAATGATCAAATCAAAATAATAAAAAAATTAAAATAATATTGTAAAAAGGATGATGTTGAAACGCACGCCAAACTATAGAGATTTATTAGGCAATTATGCCCTATCTCCTAAACAGAGTCTTTCCATCATCTGTCTTTAAAATGACCTTAGGGACCCAATTGAAACAGAGGTAAATTTTCTGGGCTGAATTAAAAATAAAAAAATTAAATTGAATTAAATTGAAAATAATAAAATTGCGGAAGGGCCAAAGAGGGAAATTATAACACCCTAAATTAGGGGTTGTTTGTAACTTAATTAATTTCCCATGTGTGTGCTTGAAGAAACGAATTTTATGTTTGCTAGACATGTTTTAGGGTCTAGAAATAACCCCGAGCTAGGCCTGACTTAGGCTGAAAAATTTCTTTTTAAGTGTTTAAAAGAAGGGAGCTAGGTGAGATAGGGGTTAAGAGAAGTTTTGGGGGAAAAATGACACAAAGAATAGCTTAGCAAAGTGGTAACCGAAGGCCACTTAAGAGTGGAGGAGAGAATGGGCGCAGTCACGTGGTTGAGTGGTGGAGGGCGTTTTCGTTTTATTTTATATCTGTTGATGGGCTTAAGTAGGAAGGCTTTAAAATTAAATGGTGAGGGTTCATGACATGAAAGTCAATTGGGTAGAGTGGCATGGAGTGTTGGAAGGAGGCTGTGGCAGTGAGGTAGTTGGTTCGAACCTAAGAAGCAGCAAATGGGTTTTATTTTTTTATGCAGCTGGCGGGAATGGGAGTAAGTTGTTGGCTGCATGTTGGACTCTTAAATTGATAAGAATGAGCTTAATTTTTGCTCTAGAATTCGGCTGGAAGGGGGAATATTAGTAGTTTATTTTCATTATATTTGTTAGAGGAGATTAAGGGATAAATAAAAGATAAATGAAATTTGATAAAAAGCTGGAAATTTATCACCAAAAAGAAGGGGATGGCCGATTGTAGGATTCTTTGGTGTGATATTTCGGTTTTGAAAGGGTGATTAGGGAGGCTATGCCGAAATTGTTTCTCTTTTCCTCTCTATTTGCTTGGCCGAATTCTCCCTAGTCTTCAAGTGCCAAATTTTTCAAAGTCTTTTCTTCTTTTCTTCTTCTTAGCCTTTTGCCAAAATCCCCTAAGTCTGTTCTTCCATCTCTTTTCTTCCTCTCTAGCCGAACATACTCCATTGGTGTGCCAAAATTCCCTTCCTCCTATTTGATTCCCTCTAGCCGAATATCTATTCCATAAAGGGGCTTAGGCCAAATCTCACATCCCTAACCAAGGTGCTGCCAATTTTAAAAGTGAGGTAAGGACTCTCTTTGTGTTAAATCTGTTATTCCTGTTATGGCTAGCTGAAACCATGAGGCTTAATCATGTGTTCTTGTATGACCAAATCTATTCAGGGACTTGGATTTGTAACCCTTCTTAGAAGCCAACCTTAAGGTGAATTGAGAGGTCTTCCGGGATTTAAGGTAAGCATGGTAGGAAGGCTATGACATTCGGCCATAAGCCTTGTGGATATATAATTGAGCAAGCCGATTCTAACTAGTGTTTTGGTAGGGATCTTTAAAATCAAGTGACGTTTTCGGGATTTGTTTGGAAATCAAATCCGTTTAAGGTAAGTCCGTAAAAGAGCCTTTGGTATGAATTTGGTATGGCCGAATAGGCCTTTGGTATTAACATTGATAATTGGCCGAATATAGGGCCAAGATCTAGCGACGTAGATCGGATCTTGGGATCTAGGGATTTCGGTAGTGACAGTGTGTAAAACTCACTACACACTTTATTAATTTACATGACTTTAGTGTTTGCCTTTTAATCTTTTTAGTTGTGATTAGCTTGTGGCATAATCATGGTTTCCGTAAGTCCCCTAACTTGTGATCTATGATATATGGTGAGTTGCCATCATATGTTGTTAAATGATATGTTGTACATAATACATGATATATATATGGGATTATGATATTGTTGTGTAAGCATGATGATGGTGGGATTAATGAGTGGAGGGGATGATTTTATGGATATGTCATGATGGTTTTGACCACAAGATGGGTTGGCCCCATCAGATTATTTGTGACCTATGGTCATCAGTGGTTTTGACCACACCGATTGATAAATTACGACTAAGTCCCAGTGGTTTGGTACCACCAGTGGTTTTGACCACACTTGATAAATTGTGACCTATGGTCATCAGTGGTTTTGACCACATGATGGGTTGGCCCCATCATTTATTTTGTGACACTAGTCACCAGTGGTTTTGACCACCAGTGGTTTTGACCACACGGGGTAGTAAAGGAGTATGGATGGTTAGTTGGGTCGCATGTGCATGTTTATTAATGACTTGTGTATGAGTTACTTTACCGGGTGGGGGATTACACACTGAGTCTTGGTGACTCACCCCTTCCATTACCATTTTGCAGATGAGTAGATCGCGGAGATGGAGCCGGAGAGGACTCGAGGCGGCCATGCTTATCGATGAATTTGAATTTATTTTATTATAGTTAATAATATTTACTTCTAAGTCTTTTTATTTTGGGATTGTAATAAGGCCGTTATTTATTCTTTGGTTGCTATTTTATTTTACTTATGTTATGATACAAATGAATTTACAAATGTTAAGTAAACCGGTTAAAAGTAACTTTTTCCAACTTAATAACTTCTACGGATTTTTCAAAGATGTTAACATCGGGTAACAAAATTCACCAAGTCAATTATAACCTTGACGATTTTAAAATTTTAAATGATCAAATGTTTTCAAAGGCTTTCAACACAACCATCATTATAATAAGCCCAACTAAGTTTTCAAACACCGTTTCAAAAACCTTTGCCATATTTTAACAAGTTTTCACCAGAAAATCAATGTCTTTCAAAACGTTTTTACTCCGTGGCATACCAGATCCGATCAGGGCTCATGGGCTGGGTTTGGGGTGTAACTTAATTAATTTCCCATGTGTGTGCTTGAAGAAACGAATTTTATGTTTGCTAGACATGTTTTAGGGTCTAAAAATAACCCCGAGCTAGGCCTGACTTAGGCTGAAAAATTTCTTTTTAAGTGTTTAAAAGAAGGGAGCTAGGTGAGATAGGGGTTAAGAGAAGTTTTGGGGGGAAAAATGACACAAAGAATAGCTTAGCAAAGTGGTAACCGAATGCCACTTAAGAGCTGGAGGAGAGAATGGGCGCAGGTCACAGGTTCGAGTGGCTGGAGGGGCGTTTTGCGTTTTATTTTTATATGCGGTGATGGGCTTAAGTAGGAAGGCTTTAAAATTAAATGGTGAGGGTTCATGACATGAAAGTCAATTGGGTAGAGTGGCATGGAGTGTTGGAAGGGGGCTGTGGCAGTGAGGTCGTTGGTTCGAACCTAAGAAGCAGCAAATGGGTTTTATTTTTTTATGTAGCTGGCGGGAATGGGAGTAAGTTGTTGGCTGCATGTTGGACTCTTAAATTGATAAGAATGAGCTTAATTTTTGCTCTAGAATTTGGCTGGAAGGGGGAATATTAGTATTTTATTTTCATTATATTTGTTAGAGGAGATTAAGGGATAAATAAAAGATAAATGAAATTTGATAAAAGTGGAAATTTATCACCAAAAGAAGGAGATGGCCGATTGTAGGATTCTTTGGTGTGATATTTCAGTTTTGAAAGGGTGATTAGGAGGCTATGCCGAAATTGTTTCTCTTTTCCTCTCTATTTGCTTGGCCGAATTCTCCCTAGTCTTCAAGTGCCAAATTTTTCAAAGTCTTTTCTTCTTTTCTTCTTCTTAGCCTTTTGTCAAATCCCCTAAGTCTTTTCTTCCATCTCTTTCTTCCTCTCTAGCCAAACATACTCCATTGGTGTCAAATTCCTTCCTCCTATTTGATTCCCTCTAGCGAATATCTATTCCATAAAGGGGCTTAGGCCGAATCTCACATCCCTAACCAAGGTGCTGCCGATTTTAAAAGTGAGGTAAGGACTCTCTTTGTGTTAAATCTGTTATTCCTGTTATGGCTAGTCGAAACCATGAGGCTTAATCATGTGTTCTCGTATGACCAAATCTATTCAGGGACTTGGATTTGTAACCCTTCTTAGAAGCCAACATTAAGGTGAATTGAGAGGCCTTCCGGGATTTAAGGTAAGCATGGTAGAAAGGCTATGACATTCGGCCATAAGCCTTGTGGATATATAATTGAGCAAGCCGATTCTAACTAGTGTTTTGGTAGGGATCTCGACAAATCAAGTGACATTTTCGGGATTTGTTTGGAAATCAAATCCGTTTAAGGCAAGTCCGCAAAAGAGCCTTTGGTATGAATTTGGTATGGCGAATAGGCCTTTGGTATTAACATTGATAATTGGCGAATATAGGGTCAAGATCTAGCGACGTAGATCGGATCTTCGGGATCTAGGGATTTCGGTAGTGACAGGTGTGTAAAAACTCACTACACACTTTATTAATTTACATGACTTTAGTGTTTGCCTTTTAATCTTTTTGGTTGTGATTAGCTTGTGGCATAATCATGGTTTCGGTAAGTCCCTAACTTGTGATCTATGATATATGGTGAGTTGCCATCATATCTTTGTTAAATGATATGTTGTACATAATACATGATATATATATGGGATTATGATATTGTTGTGTAAGCATGATGATGGTGGGATTAATGAGTGGAGGGGGATGATTTTATGGACTGTCGCCAGTGGTTTTGACCACAAGATGGGTTGGCCCCATCAGATTATTTGTGACCTATGGTCATCAGTGGTTTTGACCACACCGATTGATAAATTGCGACTAAGTCCCAGTGGTTTGGTACCACCAGTGGTTTTGACCACACTTGATAAATTGTGACCTATGGTCATCAGTGGTTTTGACCACATGATGGGTTGGCTCCATCATTTATTTTGTGACACTAGTCACCAGTGGTTTTGACCACCAGTGGTTTTGACCACATAGGGTAGTAAAGGAGTATGGATGGTTAGTTGGGTCGCATGTGCATGTTTATTAATGACTTGTGTATGAGTTACTTTACCGGGTGAGGGATTACACACTGAGTCTTGGTGACTCACCCTTCCATTACCATTTTACGAGATGAGTAGATCGCGGAGATGGAGCGGAGAGGACTCGGCGGCCATGCTTATCGATGAATTTGAATTTATTTTATTATAGTTAATAATATTTACTTCTAAGTCTTTTTATTTTGGGATTGTAATAAGGCCGTTATTTATTCTTTGGTTGCTATTTTATTTTACTTATGTTATGATACAAATGAATTTACAAATGTTAAGTAAACGGTTAAAAGTAACTTTTTCCAACTTAATAACTTCTACGGATTTTTCAAAGATGTTAACATCGGGTAACAAAATTCACCAAGTCAATTATAACCTTGACGATTTTAACATTTTAAATGATCAAATGTTTTCAAAGGCTTTCAACACAACCATCATTATAATAAGCCCAACTAAGTTTTCAAACACCGTTTCAAAAACCTTTGCCATATTTTAACAAGTTTTCACCAGAAAATCAATGTCTTTCAAAACGTTTTTACTCCGTGGCATACCAGATCCGATCAGGGCTCATGGGCTGGGTTTGGGGTGTAACTTAATTAATTTCCCATGTGTGTGCTTGAAGAAACGAATTTTATGTTTGCTAGACATGTTTTAGGGTCTAAAAATAACCTCGAGCTAGGCCTGACTTAGGCTGAAAAATTTCTTTTTAAGTGTTTAAAAGAAGGGAGCTAGGTGAGATAGGGGTTAAGAGAAGTTTTGGGGGGAAAAATGACACAAAGAATAGCTTAGCAAAGTGGTAACCGAATGCCACTTAAGAGCTGGAGAAGAGAATGGGCGCAGTCACGTGTTCGAGTGGTACGGAGGGCGTTTATGCTTTTATTTTATATGCGGTGATGGGCTTAAGTAGGAAGGCTTTAAAATTAAATGGTGAGGGTTCATGACATGAAAGTCAATTGGGTAGAGTGGCATGGAGTGTTGGAAGGGGGCTGTAGCAGTGAGGTCGTTGGTTCGAACCTAAGAAGCAGCAAATGGGTTTTATTTTTTTATGTAGCTGGCGGGAATGGGAGTAAGTTGTTGGCTGCATGTTGGACTCTTAAATTGATAAGAATGAGCTTAATTTTTGCTCTAGAATTCGGCTGGAAGGGGGAATATTAGTAGTTTATTTTCATTATATTTGTTAGAGGAGATTAAGGGATAAATAAAAGATAAATGAAATTTGATAAAAAGCTGGAAATTTATCACCAAAAAGAAGGAGATGGCCGATTGTAGGATTCTTTGGTGTGATATTTCAGTTTTGAAAGGGTGATTAGGGAGGCTATGCCAAAATTGTTTCTCTTTTCCTCTCTATTTGCTTGGCCGAATTCTCCCTAGTCTTCAAGTGCCAAATTTTTCAAAGTCTTTTCTTCTTTTCTTCTTCTTAGCCTTTTGCCGAAATCCCCTAAGTCTTTTCTTCCATCTCTTTTCTTCCTCTCTAGCCAAACATACTCCATTGGTGTGCCGAAATTCCCTTCCTCCTATTTGATTCCCTCTAGCCGAATATCTATTCCATAAAGGGGCTTAGGCGAATCTCACATCCCTAACCAAGGTCTTGCCGATTTTAAAAGTGAGGTAAGGACTCTCTTTGTGTTAAATCATTATTCTGTTATGGCTAGTCGAAACCATGAGGCTTAATCATGTGTTCTCGTATGACCAAATCTATTCAGGACTTGGATTTGTAACCCTTCTTAGAAGCCAACATTAAGGTGAATTGAGAGGCCTTCCGGATTTAAGGTAAGCATGGTAGAAAGGCTATGACATTCTACCATAAGCCTTGTGGATATATAATTGAGCAAGTCGATTCTAACTAGTGTTTTGGTAGGGATCTCGACAAATCAAGTGACATTTTCAGGATTTGTTTGGAAATCAAATCCGTTTAAGGCAAGTCCGCAAAAGAGCCTTTGGTATGAATTTGGTATGGCCGAATAGGCCTTTGGTATTAACATTGATAATTGGCCGAATATAGGGTCAAGATCTAGCGACGTAGATCGGATCTTCGGGATCTAGGGATTTCGGTAGTGACAGGTGTGTAAAAACTCACTACACACTTTATTAATTTACATGACTTTAGTGTTTGCCTTTTAATCTTTTTGGTTGTGATTAGCTTGTGGCATAATCATGGTTTCCGGGTAAGTCCCCTAACTTGTGATCTATGATATATGACTGAGTTGCCATCATATGCTGTTAAATGATATGTTGTACATAATACATGATATATATATGGGATTATGATATTGTTGTGTAAGCATGATGATGGTGGGATTAATGAGTGGAGGGGGATGATTTTATGGACTGTCGCCAGTGGTTTTGACCACAAGATGGGTTGGCCCCATCAGATTATTTGTGACCTATGGTCATCAGTGGTTTTGACCACACCGATTGATAAATGCGACTAAGTCCCGGTGGTTTGGTACCACCATGGTTTTGACCACACTTGATAAATTGTGACCTATGGTCATCAGTGGTTTTGACCACATGATGGGTTGGCTCCATAATTTATTTTGTGACACTAGTCACCAGTGGTTTTGACCACCAGTGGTTTTGACCACACGGGGTAGTAAAGGAGTATGGATGGTTAGTTGGGTCGCATGTGCATGTTTATTAATGACTTGTGTATGAGTTACTTTACGGGTGGGGATTACACATGAGTCTTGGTGACTCACCCTTCCATTACCATTTTGAGATGAGTAGATCGCGGAGATGGAGCGGAGAGGACTCGAGGTGACCATGCTTATCGATGAATTTGAATTTATTTTATTATAGTTAATAATATTTACTTCTAAGTCTTTTTATTTTGGGATTGTAATAAGGCCGTTATTTATTCTTTGGTTGCTATTTTATTTTACTTATGTTATGATACAAATGAATTTACAAATGTTAAGTAAACCGGTTAAAAGTAACTTTTTCCAACTTAATAACTTCTACGGATTTTTCAAAGATGTTAACATCGGGTAACAAAATTCACCAAGTCAATTATAACCTTGACGATTTTAAAATTTTAAATGATCAAATGTTTTCAAAGGCTTTCAACACAACCATCATTATAATAAGCCCAACTAAGTTTTCAAACACCGCTTCAAAACCTTTTCCATATTTTAACAAGTTTTCACCGTAAAATCAATGTCTTTCAAAACATTTTTACTCCGTGGCATACCAGATCCGATCAGGCTCATGGGCTGGGTTTGGGGTGTAACTTAATTAATTTCCCATGTGTGCTTGAAGAAACGAATTTTATGTTTGCTAGACATGTTTTAGGGTCTAAAATAACCTCGAGCTAGGCGACTTAGGCTGAAAAATTTCTTTTAAGTGTTTAAAGAAGGAGCTAGGTGAGATAGGGGTTAAGAGAAGTTTTGGGGGAAAAATGACACAAAGAATAGCTTAGCAAAGTGGTAACCGAATGCCACTTAAGAGTGGAGGAGAGAATGGGCGCAGTCACGGTGTTCGAGTGGTGGAGGGCGTTTTGCGTTTATTTTTATATCGGTGATGGGCTTAAGTAGGAAGGCTTTAAAATTAAATGGTGAGGGTTCATGACATGAAAGTCAATTGGGTAGAGTGGCATGGAGTGTTGGAAGGGGTGTGGCGGTGAGGTCGTTGGTTCGAACCTAAGAAGCGACAAATGGGTTTTATTTTTTATGTAGTGGCGGGAATGGGAGTAAGTTGTTGGTGCATGTTGGACTCTTAAATTGATAAGAATGAGCTTAATTTTTGCTCTAGAATTCGGCTGGAAGGGGAATATTAGTAGTTTATTTTCATTATATTTGTTAGAGGAGATTAAGGGATAAATAAAAGATAAATGAAATTTGATAAAAGCTGGAAATTTATCACCAAAAAGAAGGAGATGGCCGATTGTAGGATTCTTTGGTGTGATATTTCAGTTTTGAAAGGGTGATTAGGGAGGCTATGCCGAAATTGTTTCTCTTTTCCTCTCTATTTGCTTGGCCGAATTCTCCCTAGTCTTCAAGTGCCAAATTTTTCAAAGTCTTTTCTTCTTTTCTTCTTCTTAGCCTTTTGCCGAAATCCCCTAAGTCTTTTCTTCCATCTCTTTTCTTCCTCTCTAGCCAAACATACTCCATTGGTGTGCCGAAATTCCCTTCCTCCTATTTGATTCCCTCTAGCCGAATATCTATTCCATAAAGGGGCTTAGGCCGAATCTCACATCCCTAATCAAGGTGCTGCCGATTTTAAAAGTGAGGTAAGGACTCTCTTTGTGTTAAATCTGTTATTCCTGTTATGGCTAGTCAAAACCATGAGGCTTAATCATGTGTTCTCGTATGACCAAATCTATTCAGGGACTTGGATTTGTAACCCTTCTTAGAAGCCAACATTAAGGTGAATTGAGAGGCCTTCCGGGATTTAAGGTAAGCATGGTAGAAAGGCTATGACATTCGGCCATAAGCCTTGTGGATATATAATTGAGCAAGCCGATTCTAACTAGTGTTTTGGTAGGGATCTCGACAAATCAAGTGACATTTTCGGGATTTGTTTGGAAATCAAATCCGTTTAAGGCAAGTCCGCAAAAGAGCCTTTGGTATGAATTTGGTATGGCCGAATAGGCCTTTGGTATTAACATTGATAATTGGCCGAATATAGGGCCAAGATCTAGCGACGTAGATCGGATCTTCGGGATCTAGGGATTTCGGTAGTGACAGGTGTGTAAAAACTCACTACACACTTTATTAATTTACATGACTTTAGTGTTTGCCTTTTAATCTTTTTGGTTGTGATTAGCTTGTGGCATAATCATGGTTTCCGGGTAAGTCCCCTAACTTGTGATCTATGATATATGACTGAGTTGCCATCATATGCTGTTAAATGATATGTTGTACATAATACATGATATATATATGGGATTATGATATTGTTGTGTAAGCATGATGATGGTGGGATTAATGAGTGGAGGGGATGATTTTATGGATATGCCATGATGGTTTTGACCACAAGATGGGTTGGCCCGTCAGATTATTTGTGACCTATGGTCATCAGTGGTTTTGACCACACCGATTGATAAATTGCGACTAAGTCCCAGTGGTTTGGTACCACCAGTGGTTTTGACCACACTTGATAAATTGTGACCTATGGTCATCAGTGGTTTTGACCACATGATGGGTTGGCCCCATCATTTATTTTGTGACACTAGTCACCAGTGGTTTTGACCACGGTGGTTTTGACCACGGGGTAGTAAAGGAGTATGGATGGTTAGTTGGTCGCATGTGCATGTTTATTAATGACTTGTGTATGAGTTACTTTACCGGGTGGGGGATTACACACTGAGTCTTGGTGACTCACCCCTTCCATTACCATTTTGCAGATGAGTAGATCGCGGAGATGGAGTCGGAGAGGACTCGAGGGCCATGCTTATCGATGAATTTGAATTTATTTTATTATAGTTAATAATATTTACTTCTAAGTCTTTTATTTTGGGATTGTAATAAGGCCGTTATTTATTCTTTGGTTGCTATTTTATTTTACTTATGTTATGATACAAATGAATTTACAAATGTTAAGTAAACGGTTAAAAGTAACTTTTTCCAACTTAATAACTTCTCTGATTTTTCAAAGATGTTACCATCGGGTAACAAAATTCACCAAGTCAATTATAACCTTGACGATTTTAAAATTTTAAATGATCAAATGTTTTCAAAGGCTTTCAACACAACCATCATTATAATAAGCCCAACTAAGTTTTCAAACATCGTTTCAAAAACCTTTGCCATATTTTAACAAGTTTTCACCAGAAAATCAATGTCTTTCAAAACGTTTTTACTCCGTGACATACCAGATCCGGTCAGGGCTCATGGGCCAGGTTTGGGGGGTTACAGAAATTGCCCCTTTTATAAAAACACGCGAATCCTCCTCAAGTATCGGGTCAATGTGCGGGTCTGGCCTTTAAACGACGTCGTTTTGGCCTTTAAACGACGTCGTTTTGGCCTTTAATAGTGACCCCAAAACGGCGTCGTATGGATGGCCTATATAAGCTGAAATTAGCCCAAAAAAATCATTTTAAATACCCTTAAAAAACAAAATAGAGGCTCTGAAAAGCTCTCTTCTCCTCGGCCTGAGGCTAGAATCCGGACTGGACTCCGGTGACAGGCCACCGCACGTGCCACCTCAAACGATGGTCAGAAAGCCAAAATTCTCCATTTTGAAATCGAATCGAAGGTGGTCCTTTTTATTATTTTTTTAAAACAGTATTTGTATATATATAAAAAATTGCATAGATCGAAAAGAAAAATAAAAAAAAATTAAACGAAATAGGATAAATGAAAATCACCTCTACTATTAGGTTTTTTTTAATCTCTGTATTCTCTATGTATATATGCGTGTATATTGTGTCCATTTTACAGATTCTGCTAGGGTTTTTATAGCCCCGAAAATAATAATTACAATTATTCTATCGATATTTGTTGCTTTTGCTGTGTTTTTTCTTTCCTTTTTGCAGGCGAACAACGAGAAGTCTAAGAATGGAAGCGATCCGCTGGCGTCGATTCTTGACTTGACGAGGGCCTCGCTAGGTGCTTATGGGCGCAATGGAAACCTAGGGTTTCTTGAGGCTGCAAACTTGTTTGGGCCACTGGTTTAGGGTTAGTATTGGGCCACTAGGTTAGTTTTGGGCCGCTGGTGTAATCGGGTTCTGGGTTAGCATTTGGGTTTGGGTTTTAAGCCCGTTTATTGTAAAAAAACGATGGAATCTTATTTTTTATTCTTTTTTGGTTTTTTTATTATTGATATGGGCCGGGCACAAATGGGCTATTACAACAGAGACCCAATGTAATACCCCTATGCCCGGTTTAATCATTCAGACCCGGTATAAGACTATTACATTTGGTGCCAAAACAGTTATGGCTAGATACTATTTAATTAAATACATTTGTATGTAATATTTTAACTTACCAATCATTTTTACAAACATATTTATTGTTTACTAATTCATTCCATATATACCAAAAATACTCCAAGTAACTCAAAATAGATAGAATTTCAAGAGTCTACATTTTAGTCCCTATCACATGGGAATACCTTTGAACTGCATATGTACATGCCATTTTAATACAAAATATAATACCTACTTTTGAAGTCCTTGAGGATGTGATGAGATGAGAGATCTTCTAGTTGGACTTCTCTTCTAGTCTATTTGTACCTACGCATTAAAAATAAACACGTCAAGCCGGTGAAGGCTTAGTAAGCACTACAAGAATAATTAAATAAGCAATTATAACAGAATATTTTAACTCAATCAATTATTGCATATCTTCTCACATATAAGTCATGTCAGCTATTAATTACTTTAAATAAATTTAACTTATCTTTTGTAAGGTATTAAACTTACCTTAACACATCAGTGATTCATTTTTGTTCTCATTTCACATTCTTAGCCCAAAGTAGACTTTATAGAACACACCGGATATACGGAACAAATACAGAGGTGCATTATGATGCACAAGTGAACAGAGAGCACCAATGTGCTAATAATCAGAAAGCACCAACGTGTTAATATCGAGAGCACCAACGTGCTAATATCGAGAGCGCTTAAAGTTCCTTAATGGCATGCCACTAATATCCTAGTAGTTCTAAATTCGTCTACTTGGGCATTAAAGTGAATCTCATATAATTAAATAATTCACTTAAATATCTCAAAAAGATAAATAACAATAATTTAAAATTCTTGTAGTACTTACAACAAAAGGTTGAGGTGATATAAATTCTTCTTCCTTCACTCCTTAACCTTCTCTTTTCCTTTTCCTTCAATTCGGTCCTCTCCTTCCTTTTCTTTTCTTCAATTTCATATAAACATATAACATTTATATGTTAAAATAATCAAATAATCTCCTGTACTATTTAATAAAATAAACATGTATTTTATGATAAATTCATGCTTTCTTACTTTTGCTCACATTTCAATTTAATCCTTTACTCATAAACTTATTCAAAGCTGTCCTTTTGTGTCATAGTCACAAAATTATTTATTTACAAAGCTACAGGACTCCAAATGAAGAACCATTAATTTTTCCTGAAACTAGACTCACATATATTCATACCATAAAATTTCCAGAATTTTTAGACTAGCCAATTAGTACAGTTTATTCATCAAAGTCACCCCTGTTCTGCTGTCTGGCAGTTCTGACCCTTCTTCACTAAAAATTATTTATCTCTTTATACAAGATTAATATGATGTTATTGTTTATTTTTATTGAAAATATACTCATTCAGTATTCTAAAATATAAATTTAAGCCCATAATTATTTTTATCCAATTTTTATGATTTTTCAAAGTCAGAACAGGGATCTTGAAATCACTTTGAACTAGTCTTACAAAATATAAATATATAAAATACAGAATTCCTTTGCTTTCCATATTTCTTTCATATGAAACTAGACTCAATAATATTTAATTTCATATCTCAATCAGCTTTTAATTCCACTTATACAATTTTTAGTGATTTTTCAAAGTTACCCTACTGCTGCTGTCCCAAAACAATTTTCTTATAGCTTATTTTACAATTAAATCCTTTACCCAATTCTAACTTCAAATTCTTTCAATTAAACCACTAATTCATCTTTTTGTTCATCATATGCTATGTTCAAAAACTTTAAAACTCCAAAAACCTCAACTTAAATTCATCAAAACTTTATCCTAAAACTTATAAAACATCAAAATTAAAAGAAAATGGCTAAATTAACTTACCTATTAAACTTCCAAGCTTCAAACTTTCAATTTTCCCTTTTCTTCTTTCTTTTCTCTCTTTTTCTTTCTTTCCCCTGCTCTCTGTTTCATTTTCTTCTCTGTTTCTTCTCTTTTATTCTTTACCTTATTATATAATATTATATTAAATTAACATAATTATCTAATAATAATATATTTTATCACATAGCCGCCTCAACATTTAAAAATGGCATTATTGCCTTTTTAGTCCTTTTATTTTCTTTAATCTTTAATTAAACTTTCACACCTATTACAATCTAATCCTTTTTCCAAATACTTCTAATTAAGTCAAATTCACCTAAATAAAACCCGATTAGGCACAACTAACTTCGTAAATATTTTTAATAAATATTTACGATTCAATTTATGAAAACGAGGACCGAAAATATATTTTTCGTTACTCGACTATCGGGTCACTACAATTCTCCCCGCTTAATAAATTTCGTCCTCGAAATTTACTCGACGAAATAATCTGCGGATATTGATGTCTCATTGTTTCCTCTCTTTCCCATGTTGCTTCTTCTGAATTATGATGTCTCCAGAATACTTTTACCAACGGAACCCGTTTGTTTCTCAATTCCTTTACTTCTCGAGCAAGTATCTTACTTGGCTCCTCTTCATAAGTTAAATCTGGTTGAATTTCTATTACTTCAGGAGTAATCACATGAGATGGATCAGACCGGTATCTTCGTAACATTGAGACATGGAAAACATTGTGAATTCTATCCAATTCCGGTGGTAAGGCTATTCAATAAGCGACTGGACCAACCCGTTCTAAGATTTCATACGGCCCCATGAATCTTGGACTGAGCTTGCCCTTTTTCCCAAATCGGAGAATTTTTTTCCATGGCGACACTTTGAAAAATACTTTTTCACCCACATCATACTCAATGTCTTTTCTTTTAAGATCAGCATAAGATTTTTGACGATCAGATGCTGCTTTCAAACTATTCCGAATGACTTTTACTTTTTCTTCTGTTTCCTGGATCAAATCAACCCCATGTATTCTCTTTTCACTGAGTTCTGTCCAATATAACGGTGTTCTACATTTTCTACCATACAAAGCTTCATAGGGAGCCATTTTAATACTGGACTGATAACTGTTATTGTAAGCAAGTTCAATCAAAGGTAGATACCTCTCCCAATTACCTTCAAACTCTAGTATACAACATCGGAGCATATCTTCCAATACTTGAATTACACGCTCAGATTGGCCATCTGTCTGAGGATGAAATGCAGTACTGAAATACAACTGAGTACCTAAAGCTTCTTGTAATTTATCCCAGAAACGAGACGTAAATCGAGGATCTCTATCTGATATAATGGAGACAGGTACTCCATGTAGCCTGATAATCTCAGATATATACAGTTCAGCCAGTTTATCTAAAGAATAATCCATACGTACCGAAATAAAGTGCGCTGATTTTGTCAATCGGTCAACAATCACCCAAATAGCATCCTTTTTCTTCGAAGACAACGGTAACCCCGATACAAAATCCATAGTGATTCTTTCCCATTTCCATTCCGGTATAGTAATTGGCTGAAGTAACCCTGAAGGTACCTGATGTTCAGCTTTAACTTGTTGACATATTAAACATCTTGATACAAACTCAGAGATATCCCGTTTCATTCCTGGCCACCAATACATCTTTTTCAGATCATTATACATTTTGTTACTCCCCGGATGTACAGACATAGTACCACTGTGAGCCTCGTATAAAATCTTCTGTATGAGTTCTGAATTCTGAGGTACACATATCCTACCTCTAAATAACATACAACCATCAATTCCAACCTGAAATTCAGAATCAGTACCTGACTCACACTGTGCCCATTTAACATGTAACTTCTCATCATTCTTCTGAGCTTCACATATTTGCTTTAAAAATGTCGGTTTAGCTCTCAATTCAGCTATGATTGAACCATTATCAACCAAAGACAATCGGGCATTCATAGCTCGCAAAGCAAATAGAGATTTTTAGCTTAAAGCATCAGCAACAACATTAGCCTTACCTGGATGGTAATCAATAATTAAATCATAATCCTTTATCAATTCAACCCATCTTCTCTGTCTCAAGTTCAAATCCTTCTGAGTTAACAAATACTTCAAACTCTTATGGTCAGTGTAGATATAACATTTTTCCCCGTATAAATAGTGTCTCCATATTTTTAGTGCAAACACCACTGCAGCCAATTCAAGATCATGAGTCGGGTCGTTCTTTTCGTGTGGTTTCAACTGCCTAGAAGCATATGCTACTACCTTCCCTCCTTGCATTAGCACACAACCCAAACCATTGTACGAAGCATCACTGAAAATCACGTATTCCTTACTAGACTCTGGTTGAATCAACACAGGAGCTTCTGTTAATGCTGCTTTTAATTTTTCAAAACTTTGCTGACACATATCTGTCCATTCAAATTTCACATTTTTCTGCAACAATTTCGTTAACGGAGATGCAATCATAGAGAATCCCTCAACAAATCTTCTATAGTAACCAGCCTGTAACACCCCAAACCCAGCCCATGAGTCCTGACCGGATCTGGTATGTCACGGAGTAAATGATTTGAATCATTTCTGGTGAAAATTTGTTAAAATGTGGCTAAGGTATTAAAACGGTGTTTGAAAACTCAGTTGGGCTTTTTATAAACATGGTTGTGTTGATAAACCCTTTTGAAAACGTTTGATCATGTAACATTTTAAAATCGTCAAAGTTATAGTTGACTTGGTTTATTTTTGTTACCCGATGGTAACATCTTTGAAAACCCGTAGAAGTTTATTAAGTTTGAAAAGTTACTTTTAACGGTTTATATATCATTTGACAAATTCATTTGTAGCATAACATAAGTAAAATAAAATAACATCCAAATGATAAATAGCGGCCTTATTACAATCCCAAAATAAAATGACTTAGAAAATAAATAATATTATCTATAACAAAATAAGTTTAAATCCAACGATAAGCATGGCCACCTCGAGTCCTCTCCGGCTCCATCTCCGCGATCCACTCATCTGCAAAATAGTAAGGGAAGGGGTGAGTCACCAAGACTCAGTGTGTAAATCCCCCACCCGGAAAATATAACTCATACACAATTTATTAATAAACATGCAAATATGCAACCCCACTAACCATCCGTACTCATTAACTACCCCGTGTGGTCAAAACCACTGGTGGTCAAAACCACTGGTGACTAGTGTCACAAATTAAATGATGGGGCTAACCCATCGTGTGGTCAAAACCACTGATGACCATAGGTCACAAAATATCATAATGTGGTCAAAACCACTGGTGGTACCAAACCACCGGGACTTAGTCACAATTATCATCGATGTGGTCAAAACCACGGTGACCAAGTCACAATAAATCGATGGGGCCAACCCATCTTGTGGTCAAAACCACGGTGACGATCCATAAGATCATCCCTCCTCTCATCAATCCCACCATCATCATGCATTATGTACAACATATCATTTAACAGCATATGATGGCAAACTCAATCATATATTATAAACAAAGTAATAGGGGACTTACCCGGCAACCATGATTTATGCCACAAGCTAATCACTACCAAAAAGATTAAAAAGGCAACAATATAGTCATGTAAACTAAAAAAGTGTGTAGTGAGTTTTTACACACCTGCTTACTTGTGAGACTAACAAATCCCGAATATACTAGCGAAATCCCTAGAGATTGTTTCCTCCTACAATCGGCCAACACATGAATTTTTTTAGATCTATTAGCCAATCGGCTAAACTAGAGATCCCGAAGGATCAATCGCGCTCAATAATCGAAATATGGCCCTAGGCCGAATCTTACCATCACTTACCAAAATAATTCGAAATCCCGGAAGCCTTTATTAGCATTGGCCGAATAGTCCCTAGATCCATGGCACATGTTAGTCTCAACTTTTAGGCACTAATTCTCAACAAATGGCCCTTGGCCGAATGTAACCATTCACTTACCCCACTTACCGAAATCCCGAAATTATCACTTGAGTCTTCGAGATCCCTACCAAAACACATGTTAAAAATCGGCTTGCTCAATATAATCAAGGCCTAAGGCCGAATGTTACTTACCACGTTATCTTAGGGAATCAAATTCTGAAAGCTTTCTTCAATCGGCTATGGCTTCCCTACAATCGATTTAAGTACATCATTAAGAGTCATAGGCCATTCGGCCATAATCTTGAACCTAAAAGAGGGTATCGCCCCTTACCTTGATAACTATCTCGGCCTCTAACCACCACTAGTCGGCACCACTTGTGATGTTAGGGGTTTCGGCTACCCTTAAAGAAGAGACAAGAATCGAATGCTAGACTGAACAGCACCTTCCCTAAGGGATTCGGCTCAAAAGAAGAAAAGAAAGTATGGGGTCAACCTTACAAGAGAGAAAAGAGATGAAGGGAGGGTCTTGGAGTGTTTTGCTTTCAAAACAAAATAGAAAAGAGGGAGAGGAGGGTGTAGGGAGATTCGACCAGCAACCAGTTTGGAGAAGAAAAGAAAAGAAATTTTTTCTATGAAATTCGACCCCTCTCTTTAGTGATAAACCGAATGTGGATGGCCCCTCCCAATGAGTCCCATAGTCAGCCATCACCTTCTTTTTGGTGATAAATATCCAGCCTTTAATTATCACAAATAAAACTAGATTTATCTTACTTTTAATCTCCTAATCACCTCATCAAACAATTGAAATGAAAATAAACTACTTAACACTTACCCTCCAGCCGAAAATATGCAAAAAAATTAAGCCTATCCTCATCATTTTAAGAGTCTAAAAAAAACAGACCATTAGCTCTCATTCTCCTTCACGCCAGCTTTGAAAAAAAATAAAAACCCAAATGCAGCTCCCTTGATTCGAACCCAAGACCACGCTAATGCAGCCCCCTTACAACGCCCCATGCCATTCCTCCCAATTGACTTTCATGCCATAAAACCACACCATTTATTTATAAAGTCTTCCTAGGCCAATCCCCTCCTTAATGCAAAAGAAAATAAAACTCTTAGGGCGTATACTTGGCAGCTCGAACCCAAGCTCCCTCGCTCATCGCCACTTCCAAACTCTTAGTGGCGCCCCAAGCCACTCTACCTCATTGACTTTCATGTCCAAATCCAACACCGAAGATATTTTAAGGCCTTCCAACTTGCCCCTTTCTTTAACGCCCCAAAAAGCCCAAAAAATAAAACACCCCCCCGTGTAACTCCCACGACTCGAACCTCCTCCCTTGCAACACCCTTAAACGCACCAAGCCAATCATGCCAATTAAATCCTTCTGTCATGTTCCTTCCAAAAATTTTCTTAACCCCTATCTCACCTAGCTTCCTTCCTTTAAACACTTAAAAAGAAATTTTTAATCCCAAAGTCAGGCCTAGCTCGATTTATTTCTAATCCCTAGAACATGCTCATCAATCATAATATTCATTTCTTCAAGCACACACATGGGAAAATAATTAAATTACAAACAACCCCTAATTCAGGATGTTACAGTTCTACCCCCTTAAAAGAATCTCGGCCTCAAAATTACCCGGATCAGAAGAGCTGGGGGTGTTGCTGCCGCATCACATCCTCGGGTTCCCATGTGGCCTCCTCCGTACCATGGTTTCGCCATAGCACTTTTACCAAAGGCACTGACTTTCTTCGAAGAACTTTGACATCTCGATCCAAAATTTGCACTGGCTCCTCCTCCGACTTCGAGTACACCAAAATGTCGTCTATGAAGACCACGACGAACCGATCCAGATAGGGTTAGAAAACCTGGTTCATCATGTCCATAAACGCTACCGGCGCATTCGTCAAACCAAAAGGCATTACCAGAAACTCGTAGTGTCCATACTGAGTATGGAATGCCGTCTTGTGAACATCAGCCTCCCTCACCTTAAGCTGATGGTAACCTGACCAAAGGTCAATCTTAGAGAACACCGATGCCCCTTTGAGTTGATTGAACAGGTCGTCTATCCTGGGCAAAGGATACCGGTTCTTTATTGTCAACTTGTTCAGCTGCCGATAGTCTATACACATCCTCATTGTCCCATCCTTCTTCTTGACAAAAAGCACTGGAGCTCCCCAAGGCGATACGCTTGGTCGGATAAACCCTCTATCCAACAGTTCCTGAATCTGCGCCTTCAACTCTACCAATTCTTTCGGTGCCATCCGATACGGAGCTATAGATACTGGCGCGGTTCTGGGTAACAGGTCTATACCAAATTCAACCTCACGGTCTGGAGTAGACCCTGAAGCTCCTCTCGAAACACATCAACATAGTCTCTTACAGTTCGGACATCACCCACAGCAACATCCTTAGCTTCCAAGGCACAGACATGCACCACATAAGCTTCACAACCCTTCCTAACCATCTTTTCCGCCTTCAACGCAAAAACCACATTAGACAGGTAATCTCTCCTTTTACCTATCATCACCACCTCATCACCTTCCACTGTCTTTAATACCATGCGCTTAGCTGTGCAATCCAGGCTAGCCTGATATTTTACTAGCCAATCCATCCCGAGAATTAGGTCGAACTCCCGGAACGGTAGTTCCATCAAGTCAGCCAAGAACACGACCCCTTGGAGTTCTAGGGGTACGTCCCTATAGAGTTTACTTACTTCTACAGAGTGACCTAGGGGGCTTAATACAGTCATCTTCCTAGAAGTAAGCTCAGAGTCTAGATGCAAAGTTTCCACTACGCTACTAGCAATGTATGAGTGGGTTGAGCCAATGTCAATCAAAGTATTATAGGGCACACCAAAGATCAAGAACATATCGGTTATGATGTCCGGTGCGTCACCCTCCTCTTGACGCCTCGTGGTATAGACTAGACCAGGTTGCCTAGCCTCAATACCACCCCTTGGTGCCCCACGACCTCTGCCAGCACCATTACCTCCTCTTCCTGCACCACGATCTCTCTGTGGCTGTTGGTTATCCCTTCTATTCGGTGCACGATCCTAACCTTCTGATCTCAGTCTAGCTACCTTTTTCGGACAGTCTCTAACTCGATGCTCCAAAGACCCACACTCAAAGCATCCCCGATTACCATTCTAACACTCCTTCGTGTGAGACTTTCCACACCGAGCACACCGTGGCGGCCATTGAGGGTTAGTAGCAGCAGCAGGCCTAGCAGCTTGATCTGACCCACCAAACCTTATTCTCTTCTACTGATTACCCGAAAACTTTGAAGGTCCGAAGCTCCTCTTATTCCAGTTTCTATCTTGATTCCGTCTAACCGACTGTCTTACCCCTTCAGCAACCTTCGATTTCTCCACTAGGACAGCGAACTCCCGTTCCTGTTGTAAAACTATCATCATCCTCAGCTCATCTCTCAGCCCATCCTCGAATCTAACACAGCGTTCATGCTCGGTACCCACAATACCACGAGCATACCTACTCAACTGGAGAAATTCAGCCTCATACTCAGCCACCGTCTTATTGCCTTGAGCTAGATTCAAGAAAGCCTTCCGCTGTGCATCCACGTAGCTAGTTCCGATATACTTCTTTTGATATGCATCCCTGAAGAATTCCCAGGTGAGATTCTCTGCCATCGTTCCATCCCTTACAGTGAGCCACCACTGATATGACTCATCCCGAAGCAAAGAAACTATACCCTTCAATTTCTCCTCAGTTGTAAAATCTAGGTCATCCATGATCCTTTCTATTGCTTCCAACCAGTACTCCGCCGCTCTGGGTGCCACTCCGGAAACTCCTCTAAACACCTCTACTCTGTTAGCCCGGAGTCATTCAACTACGAATTTACGGGCTCCTACACTTGCGCCTGCCTCAGCAACTCATTCCAACACTCGTAGCACCGCTTGGGACACTACGTCGTTACCACTAGTCTGATCTTGGAACTCGGTTTCGCCACCGGCAGATCCGACATCTCATTCTCAGACCCATGACCAGACCCTGCTGGCTCCGACAAAGTCATCCTACCTCTACCGCGACCACAGGACGGACGTCCACGACCTCTTGTACTCATTTCTAACGATTGCGTTTATCTGTTTAAGAATTTTATGCATTAGTATTTCACTTGATTATCCGCGAAAAAATTTTATGATAGGGGTTTTAGGAGTGGTTCTTTCGTATCATACATGCACACAGTCCTTCTATTCATTCATTCAAAGAGACGTTGTAGTTTTCATTGTGATTGTTTTTCCACTACCGAGGGGTATTTTCATAATTTGTCCTACAGGGGTATTTTTGTAATTTCTCAAAAATAAAAGTTTTCGGATGATTTTGTCAAAAAGTATTTTGAAACTCTTAAATTCCTGGGGTATTTGGAAAAAATTTTAAAATCGAGGGTATTTTGGTAATTTTAGACCTCAAGGGTATTTCGATAATTTTTCACAAATCGGGGTGAATTCGTAAAATTTAACAAATCAGGGATATTTTAAAAGTTGTAAAACTTTGATGGTTCTTTTTGAGAATTGCATTTTCCAAAACAGTGATGTTGCAAAATTTTGAAAGTCAGGGTCTTTCTGGTAATTTTGTTGGTTAGGGCAATTTTGTAATTTCACCACTAGGGGTATTTTAGTAATTTTTCATAAAAAGATTTCCAAAATTTAGTTCTAGTTGATTTCACAAAAGAAGGATATTTTGAAAATTTTCTATTTGGAATTTTTTTTCATAAGGAGGGTATTTTGGTAATTTATAAGCCAGGGGTATTTTGGTCATTTTTCAAACTGAGGGGTATTTTAGTCAAATTTTTTTTAGCAAGGTTTTAATTACTTCAAAAACAAAACGGCTAGTCCCTTTCGGGTTTTAGTTATCGATTTAGCTTTGTGAGTGTGTCGTCTCATTAGGATGAACAGATTACTACACACTGTAGGATTCAAGTGAGTAGGAGGTGAGTCACTAGATCGCTTAAATACCGTGCTCCCACCGAATCCAATCCTAGACATGCGTATAACGATTGCCACATCCCTTGTTCAGTGACAACTCACAGGGTTGTTTAGGGAATTATTAAATCTTATGCATTGTTTGTTGGGGTATACTAACCTTAGGGTTCAACAATTTCTATTCTAATAGTCTACGTTCCCTATTTACCCTTCTACCCCTCATCAAATATTCACAAAAATGGATAGAAGTACTTACCTGGGCGGATAGGTGCCGGAGACTCGGTGCCATGCTGTTCAACCCATAAACAATTTTCCAAAACATTCTAATAAGGCCTACTAACATAAAAACAAAACGTTTTGGGCCTTGGGCCCCCACAGTCGAGTTTTGAACCGGGCTCTGATACCAAAAATGTAACACCCCAAACCCGGCCCATGAGTCCTGACCGGATCTGGTATGTCACGGAGTAAATGATTTGAATCATGTCTGGTGAAAATTTGTTAAAATGTGGCTAAGGTATTAAAACGGTGTTTGAAAACTCAGTTGGGCTTTTTATAAACATGGTTGTGTTGATAAACCCTTTTGAAAACGTTTGATCATGTAACATTTTAAAATCGTCAAAGTTATAGTTGACTTGGTTTATTTTTGTTACCCGATGGTAACATCTTTGAAAACCCGTAGAAGTTTATTAAGTTTGAAAAGTTACTTTTAACCGGTTTACATATCATTTGACAAATTCATTTGTAGCATAACATAAGTAAAATAAAATAACATCCAAATGATAAATAGCGGCCTTATTACAATCCCAAAATAAAATGACTTAGAAAATAAATAATATTATCTATAACAAAATAAGTTTAAATACAACGATAAGCATGGCCACATCTACTCATCTGCAAAATAGTAAGGGAAGGGGTGAGTCACCAAGACTTAGTGTGTAAATCCCCCACCCGGAAAATACAACTCATACACAATTTATTAATAAACATGCAAATATGCAACCCCACTAACCATCCGTACTCCTTAACTACCCGTGTGGTCAAAACCACCGGTGGTCAAACCACCGTGACTAGTGTCACAAATTAAATGATGGGGCCAACCCATCGTGTGGTCAAAACCACCGATGACCATAGGTCACAAAATATCATAATGTGGTCAAAACCATCGGTGGTACCAAACCACCGGGACTTAGTCACAATTATCATCGGTGTGGTCAAAACCACCGTGACCAAGTCACAATAAATCTGATGGGGCCAACCCATCTTGTGGTCAAAACCACCGGTGACGATCCATAAGATCATCCCCCTCCTCTCATCAATCCCACCATCATCATGCATTATGTACAACATATCATTTAACAGCATATGATGGCAAACTCAATCATATATTATAAACAAAGTAATAGGGGACTTACTCGGCAACCATGATTTATGCCACAAGCTAATCACTACCAAAAAGATTAAAAAGGCAACAATATAGTCATGTAAACTAAAAAAGTGTGTAGTGAGTTTTTACACACCTGCTTACTTGTGAGACTAACAAATCCCGAATATACTAGCGAAATCCCGAGAGATTGTTTCCTCCTACAATCGGCTAACACATGAATTTTTTTAGATCTATTAGCCAATCGGCTAAACTAGAGATCTCGAAGGATCAATCGTGCTCAATAATCGAAATATGGCCCTAGGCCGAATCTTACCATCACTTACCAGAATAATTCAAAATCCCGGAAGCCTTTATTAGCCTTGGCCGAATAGTCCCTAGATCCATGGCACATGTTAGTCTCAACTTTTAGGCACTAATTCTCAACAAATGGCCCTTGGCCGAATGTAACCATTCACTTACCCCACTTATCGAAATCCCGAAATTATCACTTGAGTCTTCGAGATCCCTACCAAAACGCATGTTAAAAATCGGCTTGCTCAATATAATCAAGGCCTAAGGCCGAATGTTACTTACCATGTTATCTTAGGGAATCAAATCCCGAAAGCTTTTTTCAATCGGCTATGGCTTCCCTAAAATCGATTTAAGTACATCATTAAGAGTCATAGGCCATTCGGCCATAATCTTGAACCTGAAAGAGGGTATCGCCCCTTACCTTGATAACTATCTCGGCCTCTAACCACCATTAGTCGGCACCACTTGTGATGTTAGGGGTTTCGGCTACCCTTAAAGAAGAGAAAAGAACCGAATGCTAGAGTGAACATCACCTTCCCTAAGGGATTCGGCTCAAAAGAAGAAAAGAAAGTATGGGGTTGACCTTACAAGAGAGAAAAGAGATGAAGGGAGGGTCTTGGAGTGTTTCGCTTTCAAAACAAAATAGAAAAGAGGGAGAGGAGGGTGTAGGGAGATTCGGCCAGCAACCAGTTTGAAGAAGAAAAGAAAAGAAATTTTTTCTAGAAAATTCAGCCCCTCTCTTTAGTGATAAACCGAATGTGGATGCCCCCCCAATTAGTCCCATAGTCGGCCATCACCTTCTTTTTGGTGATAAATTTCCAGCCTTTAATTATCACAAATAAAACTAGATTTATCTTACTTTTAATCTCCTAATCACCTCATCAAACAATTGAAATGAAAATAAACTACTTAACACTTACCCTCCAGCCGAAAATATGTAAAAAAATTAAGCCTATCCTCATCATTTTAAGAGTCCAAAAAAAACAGACCATTAGCTCTCATTCTCCTTCACGCCAGCTTTGAAAAAAATAAAAACCCAAATGCAGCTCCCTTGATTCGAACCCAAGACCACACTAATGCAGCCCCCTTACAACGCCCCATGCCATTCCTCCCAATTGACTTTCATGCCATAAAACCACACCTTTTATTTATAAAGCCTTCCTAGGCCAATCCCCTCCTTAATGCAAAAGAAAATAAAACTCTTAGGGCGCATACTTGGCAGCTTGAACCCAAGCTCCCTCGCTCATCGCCACTTCCAAACTCTTAGTGGTGCCCCAAGCCACTCCACCTCCTTGACTTTCATGTCCAACTCCAACACCGAAAATCTTTTAAGGCCTTCCAACTTGCCCCTTTCTTTAACGCCCCAAAAAGCCCAAAAAATAAAACACTCCCCCTTGTAACTCCCACGACTCGAACCTCCTCCCTTGCAACACCCTTAGACGCACCAAGCCAATCATGCCAATTAAATCCTTGTGTCATGTTCCTTCCAAAAATTTTCTTAACCCCTATCTCACCTAGCTTCCTTCCTTTAAACACTTAAAAAGAAATTTTTAATCCCAAAGTCAGGCCTAGCTCGGGTTTATTTCTAATCCCTAGAACATGCTCATCAATCATAATATTCATTTCTTCAAGCACACACATGGGAAAATAATTAAATTACAAACAACCCCTAATTCAGGATGTTACACAGCCAATCCGAGAAAACTCTTTACTTCTGTCACATTCTTTGGTGGTTTCCATTCAAGTATAGCTTCTACCTTCTTGGGATCTACCCGAATACCATCTGTCGATACTATATATCCCAGAAAAGTGACTTCTTTTAACCAAAATTCACACTTACTCAATTTAGCATACAATTATTTTTCTCTCAAAATCTGTAGCACAATTCGGAGATGTTTATCATGCTCTTCTTCTCCTTTTGAATACACTAAAATGTCATCTATAAATACAACCACAAACTGATCTAAATAGGGCTGAAAAATTCTATTCATGAGATCCATGAAAGCGGCTGGAGCATTAGTCAATCCAAATGGCATAACCAAGAACTCATAATGACCATACCGAGTCCTAAAGGCAGTTTTTGACACATCAGATTCCTTCACCCTAACTGATAATACCCTGATCTGATATCAATCTTAGAAAATACACTAGCTCCTTTTAATTGATCAAACAAATCATCAATCCTAGGTAACGGATATTTGTTCTTTATAGTCACTTTATTCAACTGACGATAATCTATACAAAGCCTCAAAGACCCATCTTTCTTCTTTACAAACAATACTGGTGCTCCCCATGGTGATACACTAGGACGTATGAATCCCTTGTCCAATAACTCTTGTAACTGCATTTTCAATTCTTTCAACTCAGTGGGTGCCATCTGATAAGGTACTACTGATATCGGTGCAGTGCCTGGAATTAACTCAATCCCAAACTCTACTTCTCTTTCTGGGGGTAAACCTAGTAATTCTTTTGGAAACACATCAATAAAATCTCGAACCACCGGTATCTTTTCAATCTCAGTATTCGTTATATGAGTATCTAAAATGTAAGTAAGAAAAGCAGGATATCCTCTTCTCATCATTTTAGAAGCCTTTATTAAAGACACCACATTCGTCAATGCGTTATATTTTTCACCAGTTACAATCACTTTGTCTCCATCTGAAGTTCTCAAGGAAATTCTTTTTCTTCTACAATCAACCATAACCCCATGTTCTGACAACCAGTCCATACCCAATATCACATCAAACCCATAAAACGTAAGTGCCATAAGGTCTGCTGGAAACTCATAATCATAAATTTTTAAGGGACATCTTCTACACACTTTATTAACTTTCTCACTTTGCCCGAAAGGATTAGTAACTACTACTTCGTATTCTGTAAGTTCTACTTGTAACTCTCTTTCACTAATGTAATGCATATATATGAATGTGTAGAGCCAGGATCAATTAGTGCAATTACAGAAGAATTAAATAAAGAGAATGTACCAGTAATCACATTAGGAGCGTCTCCCTCTTCTCGTGTTCTGATAGCATAAGTTCGAGGCCTTCGGGATTCAGATCTATCAGTTGTTTCCCTCACCAATCTCGTACCAATACCAGTGCCACCAGGAATTCCAGGTTGTCTACCTCTTTGTGGAACCGAGCTACCTCTCACAGACTGTTCTGTAACACTTTCTGACATCTTCGGACAGTCTCTGATTAAATGATTTTTTGATCCACATCAAAACCAGGCTCGAGAATTCAGTCGACATTCTCCCCAATGATATCTTCCACAGTGCTCACATGATGACGGTGTTGGTTTTCTTTTAGAACCCCTGGTACTACCCATAGATGTCATCTACTGAGTTTGTCTTGTCTGAATTTTGGATCTTTGCCCAATAGTAGGAAAAGTATTTCTAGAATCTCTGAAATCCCTCACTCTTTTTGAAAACGGTGGTGGTACTGAACTAGTTGCTAGTCTCTTCCCAAAACTCTTCTCTTTAGAAAGAGTTAACCCTTCTTCTAGTCGTTGTGCTCTATCAACCAAGATAGGAAATTCTTGTAGATGTAATGGTATAAGAGGACCATAAATCTCTTCATTCAATCCCCACTCAAATCTCCTGCACATATCTGCTTCATTTGCTATTAATTCCTTGGCATATTTACTCAATCTGATAAATTCACGTTCATATTCAGCAACAGACATGTTGTTCTGCTTCAAATCCAGAAATTCTCGTTTCTTCTTCTTAAGATAAAGTTGACTCACATATTTCTTTCTAAATTCAGATACAAAGAAATCCCAATTAATTTTCTCTGCAGGATGGATATTCATGACAGTGATCCACCATTGGTAAGCCTCACCCTTTAATAAAGATACTGCACATCTCAACTTTTCATCCCCTGTACACTGCAATTCTTCAAATATTCTTTGGCTATTCTCTAACCATTCCTCAGCCTCAGCTGGGTCATCATCTTTCTTTCCTTTAAATTCTTCAGCTCCATATTTTCTGATTTTCTCCAAAGGAGATCGATGACAGGTTATAGATGATTGTGGATGTGGAACAGTAAGAGGAGAAGATAGTGGTGGAACAGATGGAGCATTATTAGTTCTCACAACTTGCTACAATAACTGATTCATTTCTGTAACAAGGTTACAATCGAAATTTCTTCTCTAGCCGGTATCGGTTCAGTTTCAGATTGAGTTCTTTCTTCCAATTCAGGCTCTCTATCATCTCCTAAGTTTACTGATTCACTTCGAACTTGGGCTCTATGTTGATCTATTTCCCTATCAAGGTTTGGCGCCCTACTCTCTACTTCATTTTCTGACTCTTCACGAGATCTATTTGACATCTTCAAATTTCTACAATATTCATAAATTACACAATTAAATAACTAAACCTCATCTCATCACATCAATTTATAAAATGGCATGTACAAATAGACTCATACTCGACCCAAGAATTCAGAAAACCTAGGCTCTGATGCCAATAAATGTAATACCCCTATACCCGGTTTAATCATTCAGACCCGGTATAAGACTATTACATTTGGTGCCAAAACAGTTATGGCTAGATACTATTTAATTAAAAACATTTGTATGTAATATTTTAACTTACCAATCATTTTTACAAACATATTTATTGTTTACTAATTCATTCCATATATACCAAAAATACTCCAAGTAACTCAAAATAGATAAAATTTCAAGAGTCTACATTTTAGTCCCTATCACATGGGAATACCTTTGAACTGCATATGTACATGCCATTTTAATACAAAATATAGTACCTACTTTTGAAGTCCTTGAGGATGTGATGAGATGAGGGATCTTCTAGTTGGACTTCTCTTCTAGTCTATTTGTACCTACGTGTTAAAAATAAACGCGTTAAGCCGGTGAAGGCTTAGTAAGCACTACAAGAATAATTAAATAAGCAATTATAACAGAATATTTTAACTCAATCAATTATTGCATATCTTCTCACATATAAGTCATGTCAGCTATGCATTACTTTAAATAAATTTAACTTATCTTTTGTAAGGTATTAAACTTACCTTAACACATCAGTGATTCACTTTTGTTCTCATTTCACATTCTTAGCCCAAAGTAGACTTTATAGAACACACCGGATATACGGAACAAATACAGAGGTGCATTATGATGCACAAGTGAACAGAGAGCACCAATGTGCTAATAATCAGAGAGCACCAACGTGCTAATATCAAAGAGCACCAACGTGCTAATATCAGACAGCACCAACGTGCTAATATCAGAGAGCGCGCTAAAGTTCCTTAATGGCATGCCACTAATATCCTAGTAGTTCTAAATTTCGTCTACTTGGGCATTAAAGCTGAATATCATATAATTAAATAATTCACTTAAATATCTCAAAAAAAGATAAATAACAATAATTTAAAATTCTTGTAGTACTTACAACAAAAGGTTGAGGTGATATAAATTCTTCTTCCTTCACTCCTTAACCTTCTATTTTCCTTTTCCTTCAATTCGGTCCTCTCCTTCCTTTTCTTTTTCTTCAATTTCATATAAACATATAACATTTATATGTTAAAATAATCAAATAATATCCTGTACTATTTAATAAAATAAACATGTATTTTATGATAAATTCATGCTTTCTTACTTTTGCTCACATTTCAATTTAATCCTTTACTCATAAACTTATTCAAAGCTGTCCTTTTGTGTCATAGTCACAAAATTATTTATTTACAAAGCTAAAGAACTCCAAATGAAGAACCATTAATTTTTCCTGAAACTAGACTCACATATATTCATGCTATAAAATTTCCAGAATTTTTAGGCTAGCCAATTAGAACATTTTATTCATCAAAATCACCCCTGTTCTGCTGTCTGGCAGTTCTGACCCTTCTTCACTAAAAATTAATTATCTCTTTGTACAAGATTAAGATGATGTTCTTGTTTATTTATATTTAAAATATACTCATTCAGGATTCTAAACATATAAATTTAAGCCCCTAATTATTTTTCTCCAATTTTTTATGATTTTCCAAAGTCAGAACAGGGGATCTAGAAATCACTTTGAACTAGTCTTACAAAAATCTAAATATCCAAAAATAAAAAATTCCTTTGCTTTCCATATTTCTTTCATATGAAAGTAGACTCAATAATATTTAATTTCATATCTCACTCAGCTTTTAATTCCACTTCTACGATTTTTAGTGATTTTTCAAAGTTACCCTACTGCTGCTGTCCCAAAACAATTTTCTTATAGCTTATTTTACAATTAAATCCTTTACCCAATTCTAACTTCAAATTCTTTCAATTAAACCACTAATTCATCTTTTTGTTCATCATATGCTATGTTCAAAAACTTTAAAACTCCAAAAACCTCAACTTAAATTCATCAAAACTTTGTCCTAAAACTTATAAAACATCAAAATTAAAAGAAAGGGGCTAAATTAACTTACCTATTAAACTTCCAAGCTTCAAACTTTTAATTTTCCCTTTTCTTCTTTCTTTTCTCTCTTTTTCTTTCTTTCTCCTGCTCTCTCTTTCGTTTTCTTCTCTGTTTCTTCTCTTTTATTCTTTACCTTATTATATATATTATATTATATTATATTAACATAATTATCTAATAATAATATATTTTATCACATAAAATCTTAAGATTTTTATGCTTATGCCACTCAACATTTAAAAATGGCATAATTTCCTTTTTAGTCCTTTTTATTTTCTTTAATCTTTAATTAAACTTTCACACCTATTACAATCTAATCCTTTTTTCCAAATACTTCTAATTAAGTCAAATTCACCTAAAAAAAACCCAATTAGGCACACAACTAGCTTCGTAAATATTTTTAATAAATATTTACAATTTAGTTTTATGAAAACGAGGACCGAAAATATATTTTTCGGTTACTCGACTATCGGGTCACTACACCCAAAAATACACTTTCCAATAACCGTAAATTTTGGGTCATTACATAATAATCCTGGGGCACACATGTCTCGGATAGACCCCGATGCGGCGCACGCGACCGAGTTCTCGGAGTTCCCTGAAATACTACCTGCTCACTGGATAGCCGTATATTCCGATCCTCAGGAGTTGTTCGTGGGCCAGAGATTTGAAAGTAAGGAAGAGTGCGTATTTTCCATTAAGCGGTATAGCATGAATATATCATTGGACTATAAATTCGTCGTGTCTAAACTGACATTATATATTGGAGAGTGTTGGAGGTCAGCGGAAGGCTGTAATTGGCAGATACGAGCTGCATTTATCCAGAAGTAGCAGATGTGGGAGATATGAAAATTTGTTGGGCCTCACACATGCACTTCAACACTTATGACAGAAGATCACCGAAAACTTGGTTCCAAAACAATTTATACGTGTATCATGCCAATGGTGAAATACATGCCGACCATTAAAGTTTCGATATTGATTACTGAAATGCAGGCACGATTCCAATACCAAGTATCATATCGGAAGGCGTGGATAGCCAAACAAATGGCAAGGGAGCAATTGTACGGAGATCTTGATACATTGTACAATGAGTTACAGGGATGGATAGCCGCTATACGAGAGTACGTGCCGAAGACTGTCATTGAGTTATAGGCATGACCTTATTACGGCTCGAATGACCAAATACAATTGGGAAAAAGAATTTTCCAACAGATGTTCTGGACGTTTGATCCGTGCGTGCGTGCATTTCCCCACTGCAAGCCTTTTGTACAAGTAGATGGGACATGGCTATACGGTAAATATACACATATCCTACTTCTTTCAATTGCTCAAGAAGGGAACAAGAACGTGCTCCCGATTGCGTTTCTCATCATAAATAAAGAGAACATGGAGTTATAAGAATTCTTCCTTACAAACCTGCGGAGGTATGTTATTAGTAATGATAATATTTGCATCATCTCCGATAGAGGAAAATGATTAATTACCACCATTAGGCGTTCAGGTGTGCCATGGAGATCCGTTTACTGCATCTGACACATCGCGACTAACTTCCTCCGAGATTATAAGAATACAGACTGGTGGAGACAAGTTGTGAGAATGGGTAAAAAATAACCTTATTCTTTTAATATATAACCTAATATTTTAGGGCGAGACTGTACCTTATATTTTCTTAATACATACACAGCGCACGAGCTAGAGCCACACATTTGTCGGCAAAGGATGACTTGACTTGAGAGTGACATGAAAGGTCAGACGAACACATCTTTTTTACAATGGTTGGGTACCATGAAGCCGTGGAAATGAGCTCAAAGTTTTAACGAGGGCTTTCGTTATGGTCAAATGACAACAAACTTATTGGAGGGGATCAACGTTATGTTGTTAAAAACACGACATCTTTCGATTTCATCTGTCTTCTCGACTATATTCTAAAGGTTGGCTACCTTGATGCTAAGAATGGGTCAGCAATGTAACACCCCAAACTCGGCCTAAACGTTACGACCGGATCTGGCATGTCACATGAAAGGAATGTCTAAAAACTATGTGTTCGTTAAAAAGTTCGTGTTTGTTATATTTGTTGTGAAAAATCGAGTGTAAGTAATTTTGAAAAAGAAAAAGTTTATTAACATTTTAGGAAAATCCCGTATTAAACATTTAATAACAAGCAGTAACCAAATTAAAAGCTAAAACCAAATAAAATACCAAGGCCTTATTACATTGCAAAATCCCAAAATTAGAAAGTAATTTTAAATAAAACCGAAAGTTTACGAGAAAATAGTGCATGGCCACCACAGAGTCCACCTCGGCTCCAAGTCCTCAAACTAGGGATTTCCTGAAACATTTAAAAAGAGGGGTGAGTTTACGAAAACTCATGTGTACAACCCCAATAGTAAGAACATGTATCAACCCATACAAATACAACATATTAAGCATGTATGCAATGCAACCCAGCCCAACCTAAGTATCCAACCTCTACACACGACCCGTACCTGCCAATCACACCGTGGGGATTACTAAATCGACCCTTCATCCGCTACACACCATCGAAGGCGTCATTGCAATCAAGCGCACATCGCCTTATAATTGTGGCATAGCCACCAGATAATGTGACAGAGTCACCAGATTCATAATATGTGACATAGGTCACCAGATAATGTGGTAAAAACCACCAGAGCACTTCCCCTTTATCATTATCACCCATATGCCCATGCAACACACATAATATTACAATTCGTGTATGCAGTATGACATGTATGCAATCATATATCAAATAACGTATGAAACGAATTACCATCATAATTAGAATAATAATATACAACATAATCAATCTAACCAACCTCTAAGGGTATAACAGTAATTTTACCTACCAAGGGTATTTTCGTAATTTACCCACCAAGGGTATTTTCGTAATTTACCCACCAAGGGTATTTTCATAATTTACCCACCAAGGGTATTTTTGTAATTTACCCATCAAAGGTTACCCACCAAGGGTATTTTCGTAATTTACCCACCCCGAGGGTATTTCGGTAATTTTTGTAACCTGAGGGTATTTCGATAATTTTGAAATTCAGGGGCATTTTGGTAATTTTGTAATTTATGGGTATTTCGATAATTTTGAAATTTTGGGGTATTTCGGTAATTTTAAAATTCTGGGGTATTTTGATAATTTTGAAATTCGGGGGTATTTCGGTAATTTTTGTGATCCGAGGGTATTTTGATAATTTTGTGATTCAAGGTATTTGGTAATTTTACAAAATAAGGGTAATTTGGTAATTCTACAAATCGTATTATTTTGGTCATTTTGCATAACAAGGGTAATTTGGTAATTTTCTTCATAGTTGCGAACATTTTCAAATCAAATGTATTTTTTTTCGAAGTGTACAAAACTTAGGGTTTTGGTTGCAAAATAGGGTGGTTGGTCCTTTTCGGGTTTTAATTATGGGTTCAAACCATGAACAAGTCCTTATAGCTAGAGTGAACAATCACTACGCACTGTAAGATTCTGTGAAGAGGAGGTGAGTCACTAGGATCGCTTAAATACCAAGCTCTCCTGGATCCACTCCTAGGCATGCGATGCCTATTGCCACACTGTCATGGCTAAAGTGAATAAATACTAAGCACTGTGTAAGATTCTGTGAAGAGGAGGTGAGTCACTTGACCGCTTAAATACCAAGCTCTTCCGAATCTACTCCTAGACATGCATATGCTCTGCCACACCTTAGTCTTGTGACTCGCTTATGTGTTTTGTTTTAGTGAAGTTAAGTCTTATGGAATTGAAGAGTTGTTTGCCTAAGCCTAGAGTCCATCAAGTTCTAACCTAGATAGTCTACGTCCCATAAAGCTCATTAAGCCCACATAAATAACATAGCAAGAGTTTAGAATACTTACCTAGGCGGATCTAAAAGCTTAGAGACTCAAGGCCATGTCCTAGAACCAAAAAAAAATTTCTAAAAACATTTAACACCCCAAACCCGGCCCATGCATTTCGACTGGATCTGGCGTGTCACGGCTTGTACATTGAAAACTTTTGCCTTGTTGGTTTTGCAAGTCGTAAGTTAATTAGACATTATTAGAGTAAATAAGTGACATTTTAAAAATAAAATCTTATATTAGTATTATTAAGTATAAATAAACCTTGACATAAAATTTATAAGTTGCATAACATTGAAACTTCTTAGTTGAATAAAACTAGGGCCTTAAAAAATCCCAAATAAAAATAAAATAAACTTAAAGAAATCCCAAATAATTTGTAGAAATAAAACTTGATGGCCCCTCGAGTCCGCCTTGGCTCCCATGTTCAAGATCTACTGCTCACCTGAAATGTTGGGAAAAATAAAAGGTTGAGTCACCAAGACTCAGTGTGCAAATCCCGAGAACACATAAAAAGGCTTGAGGCCCACAAACACATTATAAGCCTTGGCCCGTATACAAGGGTAACAATATATGCAACATGGCCCATCCCAAACCTATGAGTCCATCCTCTACACACCCCATACCAACCATCACTTTGTGGGATTTCTACAATCAACCCTCCATCCGCTATACACACCATATCGACAAATGTGTCGTCATTATAAAGACCGATCACTATGTGACCTATGTGGCAAAGCCACCGATCGCTATGCGACCTTAATAATATATAGACAGCTGTGCTGCCTGTCATAAAGACCGATCACTATGTGACCTATTGGCAAAGCCACTGATTGCCTCGCGACCTGTTCCCCTTCCGTAAATCAATCAATCCCATCCCATGCATACATGCAAGAATCAGAACATTAAACTATCTAAACAGATCACATATTTTTACACACTTCGATACACATAGAGAAGTTTCTATGATTACATACCTGGCATCCCTTGCCTACCCTTTTCGGGTAATACGACTGCTCATCTGACCTCATTTTTGGCTTTTAGCCCATAACATACATATAATTCAGATTAACTAGTGTGATAGAGATCTACACACCTTTTCCAAACTTTTAGCCCATAACATACATATAATTCAAATTAACTAGTGTGATAGAGATCTACACACCTTTTTCGATTTTTAGCCCATAACATACATATAATATAACAAAGCTTATGTGTCAAGAATCTACACACGACACCGATAAAACGAGGCTTTCTATATCGACGCTATCCTTAGTCGACACAACCGCTATCTCGCCTAAGGTGTTGTTCGAAGTCGGTCCACAACCAATTGGCCAATCTCGAGCAAAGAGATATCGCTCGTTTCTTAAACTTAGGATTCTTTCTTTTGCACGATCCATATTTAATTCCATCATAAATCCTTATCGAGTTACTATAATAATATTTAATCGTTAATCCTCCTTATAAAGTTAAAATCTTGTAAATAATGATGAAATCTAATAGAAATCTAGGAAAATCTTCTTACCTTAAAATCCCAAAATTGGAGACTTATGAATTTCGCTTTTAGATCTAGTCGACTAGGCTTCCTTCAAATCCCGACTTGCCGCCCATCATAAACCATTAAACTATTAGCTTTCGGCTTTTGCCTTTTCAAAAATCGGAATAGATTATGAGAACTAATCAAAATCTACTCTTACCTTAACTTGGGGATTCGCTAGTACTAGAGAGAGAATTGACAATGTCAATGGAGGATTTAAATGCTGGAGGTATAGAACAATTTCTCAAATAGGATGAATAAAATAAAACTATAGAGATTTTGGCTTTTTAGAGAAAGAAGAGAATAATAGAGTTTTCGCTTTTAGAGAAATTGAGAAAGAAATTTGGAGAAAAGAAGCTAAGGAATTTCGGCACAAAAGGGAGAGGATTTAATGTCAAAAACAAGGAGCTAGCCCCCCTATTTATAGGAAATTCGGCAACCCTTTGCCATGTAGTAGCTGGTTTCTTTACTCCTCTCAGTGATGGATTCTTGGCCATCACTCTCTTTGTAGATAAATTCCTAACTTTTCTCCTTTATCTTAATCTACTAGCTCATCTAAAAGAGACTTAATTATCTATAACTCCTCCCTCCTTTATCATCATATTATCCACATATTTTAATCATAAAAATCCCTAGATCTTAGCCTTTATCTGCTTATTATCCACATAAAATAAATTCCTAAATAATAGCCCTTATCTGCTTATTATCCACATATTTTAAACATTAAAACCCTTAAATTTTAGCCTTGTTGCCATCCACTCCACCTAATCCTAATGCCCAAAATTTAGCTAACTTAAATTAAAAGAATTGGGCTCCATGAAACTTAAATTTAGGCCCCTTACTCCTTGTGTGTGGCGTCACCTCCTAAGATTGGGCCACAAGCCCACTTTGGTATTTTAAACATAGATACTACCTTTTAAACCCTATAATGCCCAAACAGATAATTTTAATCAAGGCCTTTGCCTAAGCCTGAGCCCAATTTGGACCCCTAACACTTAAATTAACTCATTCCACATATTCACCCATTAAACGCATAGGCCTAAAAATTTAGGATGTTACAGTTCTACCCTCCTTAAAGAAATTTCGTCCTCGAAATTTCCAACTAACTAGTAATCATTCTACCTGAGTCTCACCACTATGCTTTCGCACAAGACTCTAATTCTAAAGCCAAAATAAACATTTAGTATACTATGGTAGGGTACGCACCATTATTCGCATCTGAAGCGTCTTAGTCCCCTTGTACTCATTCTACCGATTTCCGTTTATCTGATTAGAAATTTTATGAATCATTATTTCTTTCCACTGATTTATCGTGAACAGTCTTATGATTAATAGTTCTAAAAAGTAGTTCTTTCGAATTCATACACACACCACAGTCTCAAGTTCATTCATTCAATCATCAACATTCATGAACTCGCGCTCATTACAGAAAAGTGTTGTGGTTGTCATTGTTGTTGTTTTTCACTACCCAGGGGTATTTTTGTAATTTTATCCTACAGGGGCATTTTCATAATTTTTTTTCGAAATGAGGTTCCTTGATGATTTTATAAAATAAGGGTATTTTGGTAATTTTGCATTCTCAGGGGTATTTTGGTAATTTTGGAATTCAGGGCATTTTGAAAATTTTGAAATCTGAGGGTATTTTGGTAATTTTGAAATTCAGGGGCATTTCGGTAATTTTGAAATTAGGGGGTATTTCGATAATTTTGAAATTCTGGGGTATTTCGGTATGCGTTCGATTTGGATCTGGCGTGTCACGGCTTGTACATTGAAAACTTTTGCCTTGTTGGTTTTGGAAGTCGTAAGTTAATTAGACATTATTAGAGTAAATAAGTGACATTTTAAAAATAAAATCTTATATTAGTATTATTAAGTATAAATAAACCTTGACATAAAATTTATAAGTTGCATAACATTGAAAACTTCTTAGTTGAATAAAAACTAGGGGCCTTAAAAAATCCCAAATAAAAATAAAATAAACTTAAAGAAATCCCGAAATAATTTGTAGAAATAAAACTTGATGGCCCCTCGAGTCCACCTCGGCTCCCATGTTCACGATCTCTCGCTCACCGAAATGTTGGGAAAATAAAAGGTTGAGTCACCAAGACTCGATGTGCAAATCCCGAGAACACATAAAAGGCTTGAGGCCCACAAACACATTATGAGCCTTGGCCCGTATACAAGGGCAACAATATATGCAACATGGCCCATCCCAAACCTATGAGTCCATCCTCTACACACCCCATACCAACCATCACACCGTGGGATTTCTACAATCAACCCTCCATCTGCTATACACCATATCGACAATTTGTCTCGTTGTCATAAAGACCGATCACTATGTGACCTATGTGGCGAAGCCACCGATCATTGTCGACCTTAATAATATATCGACAGTTGTCTTTTGTCATAAAGACCGATCATTATGTGACCTATGTGGCAAAGCCACCGATCGCCTCACGACCGCTCCCTTAGTAAATCAATCAATCCCATCCCATGCATACATGCAAGAATCGAATATTAAACCATCTAAACAGATCACATATTTTACATACTTGATACACATAGAAGTTTCTATGATTACGTGTCCGCATCCCTTGCCTACCCTTTTCGGGTAATACGACTGTTCATACTGACCTCATTTTTCGCTTTTAGCCCATAACATACATATAATTCAGATTAACTAGTGTGATAGAGATCTACACACCTTTTCCGGCTTTTAGCCCATAACATACATATAATATAACAAAGCTTATGTGTCAAGAATCTACACACCTGATTACCGATAAAACGAGGCTTTCTATATCGATGCTATCCTTAGTTGACACAACTGCTATCTGCCTAAGGTGTTGTTTAGAAGCCGGTCCACAACCAATTGGCCAATCTCGAACAGCAGATACTGCTCGTTTCTTAAACTTAGGGATTCTTTCTTTTGCCTGATCCATATTTAATTCTATCATAAATCCTCATCAGAGTTACTATAATAATATTTAATCGTTAATCCTCCTTATAAAGTTAAAATCTTGTATATAATGATGAAATCTAATAGAAATCTAGGAAAATCTTCTTACCTTAAAAATCCCGAAATTGGAGACTTATGAATTTCGGCTTTTAGATCTAGTCGACTAGGCTTCCTTCAAATCCCGACTTGCCGCCCATCATAAACCATTAAACTATTAGCTTTCGGCTTTTTCCTTTTCAAAAATCGGGAATAGATTATGAGAACTAATCAAAAATTCACTATTACCTTAACTTAGGGGATTCGGCTAGTACTAGAGAGAGAATTCGACAATGTCAATGGAGGATTTAAATGCCGGAGGTATAGAACAAATTCTCAAATAGGATGAATAAAATAAAAACTATAGAGATTTCGGCTTTTTAGAGAAAGAAGAGAATAATGGAGTTTTCGGCTTTTAGAGAAATTGGAGAAAGAAATTTGGAGAAAAGAAGCTAAGGAATTTTGGCACAAAAGGGAGAGGATTTAATGTCAGAAACAAGGAGCTAGCCCCCCTATTTATAGGAAATTCGGCAACCCTTTGCCATGTAGTAGCTGGTTTCTTTACTCTCGGTGATGGATTCTTAGCCATCACTCTCTTTGTAGATAAATTCTAACTTTTCTCCTTTATCTTAATCTACTAGCTCATCTAAAAGAGACTTAATTATCTCTAACTCCTTCCTCGTTTATCAAGATATTATCCACATATTTTAATCATAAAATCCTAGATCTTAGCCTTTATCTATTTATTATCCACATAAAATAAATTCCTAAATAATAGCCCTTATCTCGCTTATTATCCACATATTTTAAACATTAAAACCCCTAAATTTTAGCCTTGTTGCCATCCACTCCACCTAATCCTAATGCCCAAAATTTAGCTAACTTAAATTAAAAGAATTGGGCTCCATGAAACTTAAATTTGGGCCCCTTACTCCTTGTGTGTGGCGTCACCTCCTAAGATTGGGCCACAAGCCCACTTTGGTATTTTAAACATAGATACTACCTTTTAAACCCTATAATGCTCAAACAGATAATTTTAATCAAGGCCTCTGCCTAAGCCTGAGCCCAATTTGGACCCCTAACACTTAAATTAACTCATTCCACATATTCACCCATTAAACGCATAGGCCCAAAAAATTAGGATGTTATAAGCAACAAGTCAACCAGATGAAGGTAGGACATGTGCTTGTCGAAAATGTCATGGATGCAATGGTTGCAAACTGTCGGATGGCGAGGTCGATTAATGTAGAAGTATATTCACGACGTAATGAAATGTTTCAAGTTACAGAGACCATTGGTTGTCAACCTGGTATACCACCTAGGTCCTACGGAGTTGATCTCAGAAACAAGCTGTGCGATTGCAAGAGGTTTCAGACACTTCATTGTGCACATGTCATGGCAGCTTGTGCTAAAGTCTCACTCTATGTAGAATAACTTATCGATGAAGTGTACACCTTCGAGCGCACGTTGCGTGTATGGGAGAATGAGTTCCCCGTGCATCCTGACCTATCTACATGGGAGGTTCCTCCGATGACATTCGAGCTTGTCCTAGAAAAAGGGCTGCGTAGGAACTTGAAAGGTCGTCCGCAATCATCCAGAATCCATAATGAAAATAGACATTAGGGAGAAATCTGACGGAAAGTTGTGTCGTGTATGCAGATTATCCGGTCATAATAGGAGTAAATGCCCGCTCCGAAACTACCATATTGGATAATCGTCGTGATTGGTAGAAATTGAGATGTTGTTCATTACATGTTGAGAGGAATGAATCTAAAATTTTTTACAATTTGTTGTAGTTAATCTAATTTGACTTACAAAGTTAGTATAAAGTTTATTTATTTAAATTGCAAAAAAACCCATAAAATTGATAAATAAAATGGAAAAAGAGTCATTACATATATACAAAGTTGATTATTTAAATTGCAAAAAAAAATTGATAAATAAAATGGCACAAAATTCATTACATAAATATGATGTTATTTATATTACAAAACCCCCTAAAATTTATGGTTTGATGGTGTGGTTTTAAGAGTATATTTTTTTTGGAGCTCGACGTTCACGTTGCGGGAGATTACGGCGATCAACGTTCTCTTCATCCGTATGTGGGGGTGTGCAAAACATAGATGAAAAATTATATGTCTCAAACGCCATCGATGCACTTGAACCGAAAGGAGTAGAGTAGGATGGTGGATACGGGTCGGGAGGAGTGAAGTACGGTGGTGGATACGGGCCAAGAGGAGTGGAGTATGGCGGTGGATACGAGCCGAGAGGAGTAGAGTACGGCGAAAGATATGGGCCGGGATGAGTGGAGTACGGCGGTGGATACGGCCCGAGAGGAGTAGAGTACGACGGTGGATACAGGCCGGAAGGAGTGGAGTACTGAGGTGGATACGAGCTGGGATACAAAACCTCCTAAAATTGATGGTTTGATGGTGTTGTTCTAGGAGTATATTTTTTTGGAGCTCGACGTTCACGTTGCGGGAGGTTACGGCGATCAACGTTCTCTTCATCTGTATGTGAAGGTGTGCAAAACATAGACAAAAAATCATATGTCTCAAACGCCATCGATGAACTTAAACCGAGAGGAGTAAAGTACGGCGGTGGATACAGGTCGAGAGGAGTGGAGTATGGCGGTAGATACGGGCTGAGAAGAGTGGAGTACGGTGGTGGATACGAGTCGAGTGGAGTGGAGTACGGCGGTGGATACGAGTCGAGAGAAGTGGAGTACGGCGGTAGATATGGGCCGGGAGGAGTGGAGTACGGCAGTAGATAAGGGCCGGGAGGAGTGAAGTATAGCGGTGGATACGGACCGAGAGGAGTGGAGTACGTCGGTGGATACGGGCCGAAAAGAGTGGAGTATGGTGGTGGATACAGTCTGAGAGGAGTATTGTACAGCGGTGGATATGGGTCAGAAGGAGTGGAGTACGGCGGTGGATACGGCCCGAGAGGAGTAGAGTACGGCAGATGATACAGTAGGAAGGAGTGGAGTCTTGAGGTGGATCTGAGCCGGGATGGTAGATCTTGAGGTGGTAGTGGGCTGGAGATATCAAACTCTGAATGATATCTGTGGTCTAACGAGCCCGGGAAATAGTCATCGCCCTCTAAATCTAGATGATAAGAACTATCCCCAGAGTGTAGTTCCAACTTTGGCTCTGGCTCTGGTGCATAATGCGGATCTGGAAGGGGTTGCCCAATTCATGTTGTATGCGGGGGGATACCATCGACCGTCCACCAAATAAAAATGGTTTCCCTATCTCACAGTACCATTGTATGTACTCTAACGAGGGCTGCAGATCCAAAACACGATCCATCTGCAGTACCCTTCCCAACCAATTGTTCCACATCGTAATATATTCTTTATGCACTTCTCCCCAATCATTTCTATGCTTCCCCCTCCTGTTAATCCTATGGATCTCCCCTAATTGTACTAGCAGTGTCGGAATATACTGTATGCAATCGAACTGCTGGAGTACTCGATCATGGATACCACTCTACTGTCTGAAAATTGATAACGGGTGCGTTAATGCACCATAGGTTTAAGTGGACGTGGGCAGTCGAGTGAATAGCCGCCATAATTTTTGGAACAGAATACGACATCTAAATTAACTGCACAATTAATAACATTGTTATATTAACGCGGGTTAAGTGAGATAAAATAATAAAATTAAGTTGATATTGGAAAAACTTACCCCCTCTCCAGCATGTTTCTCAATCATCAGACGGTATATCGGAACCGTGTATGACCTCACGATACCCGGATTAGTGCTCCATCTATGAAAACAAGTTGTTAGAACAATATAATCTGAAAAAAATCAACTAATTATTATAATGAGTAAAAATTCATCACCTATTAACGAGTCGAAATACATATGATTGGTGACTAATGGATGCCAAGAATGGGATCCGGTAAAGTGCCCACGACTGCAGCAGTATGAGGCATCTGCCTATGTCTATCGTAGAAGGATTTGTCGTCCAACAAAGTTCACGATACAACATGGCTAACACTGCGGACCCCCAACTGTATGAACGGGTGTTATGCAAATTGTATAATAAGGGTAAGTACATCAAGTGGACTGTACTGTCGTTTGTATTCGGCATGAGTACACCCCCTATAAGGTGCATAATGTAAGCTAGAACGGTCTGCATCACCTCTCATTCATTGGTAGTACTCGGCAAATACTTAAAATTGGCCTTTAGCCATGAAAACCTCAAACTGGCAAATTTCCCCTCACTTGGCGAGCATCTTAGTAAGTCATAGCAAATGGCAGCTGGCCTAGAGATCGAACTTATGCCCGTAACGGCATTCCCGTAGATGGGGAGCCCAAGCTGTAGTGCAACATCCTCTAGAGTGATGGTGCACTTTTCGCACGACAAATGAAATGTGTGGGTCTCCGGACGCCATCGCTCGACTGAAGCGGAAATCAAGTCTTATTGCAGATCAAAAGTCTGGATCTATGCTACTGATTTGAACCCAGCTAACTCCAAGTATGGCATTAGCCGTTCATCTGGCAAAACCCCTACACTATTAACACGACCCCTCAACACGCGGTATGAGCCCTGACATTATTAAATTAGCAAAATAGTTAATAAAATATAATTTAATTCTGCAATTAACATGAGTATCAAATAAAAAATTCATTACCATCTCATTAATAGTACTTGATATGTGATTATTATTATTAATCAAAGAACCAATTTGTTGTAAATAAACACGGTAAATATCTCATAATTTCTCATAATTTACCTACAATAAAAAATTAGGTTAGATTACAATAATAATATAATTAAAATAAATATAAATTATCTAAACATAAAAAATATACTAATTAAAAAATAAAAATAGAAATAGAAATATACCGATTAGTTTCTTTCAAACAACCTATAAAATTATAGAACAAATTTAATCAACATTTTAATAAATCAATAAAATTGTCAAATAAATAAAAAATCATAGATTACTAACAAAATCACATTACATTAAAAATTGTCAAATAAATAAAAATTCATTAAAAAATCACAAAACACTAAACTAAACACTAACAATTTATATAACCTAATCATAGATTACTGATCGCTGAAATCAGAGCTTTAAAATTTATAAATAGAATGATCAAACCTGGAAACTAACTCTGACAACGACTTAAAAGCAAGTGTACCTATCGGACAGTAGTATAGCTTAGGCAAGACCGGATTATTGAACCCAAAGGAACTAAAAGTACTAATACTCACTTTCTTTTTATTATTTAGCCTAAAATATGGAGTGATTGGTTGCTTTAACTAATTTACGACTACTAAGCGAAAGACACAAAGACAAAAAGAATGAATTGGGAAATAACTTGAAGAAACTCAATTGATTGCGATGATACCCTTAGGAAGAATCTACCTAGACTTCACTTGTTACTTATTACTGAATCATATGATTTCCTTACTTAGCTTGATCCGTAGGACTCCTTAACCTATATTAAACCCTCTCTTGAGGCGAATAACGTCTAACCTTAGGTCAATTAGTGGAACTCTCGTTCGCTTATAATAACCCCCTAGAATAGTAGTAAATCGATCAATAGATTCCCATATTAGGTTTCACCCTAATCCGATAAAGCCTCGTAACCCTATCTCTAGGTGTTCGATCAACTCCGCTTAACTATGCTAGACCTACTCTTAAGCAGAGTCTATTCCTCCTCCACCTAAGCACATCAGATTTAGATTAAGCATGCACAATTAAGAACAAACTAAGTATTATCATATAATTCAAAAAATAATAACAAAATTCATCTAGGTTTCATCCCCTTCAGGTATCTAAAGGAATTAGTTCATAACTTTAAAATAAAACATCTCAAGAGAGAAGATAAAACAAAACATAAGAAATCCCTAAAACCCCCTAAAGGAATTGAAGAAGAAATCCGTCGTCTTGAGTAGAATCCCGGCTTCTTGAGATGGATCAACTGGCTATCTTCGAATGATTCCCACAAATGTGATCTTTCTGGCTCGGCTCCTTGGCCTAGCTAACCGCCCTCTCTCAGGATGCACTTAGGGTGTTTATATAGGCTTTTAGAATCCTTTACTTGGTCCCTAAGTGCCCTAAATTAAGTCTGCTTCCTACTCGGTGTTTGAACAGGCTTTGGAAAGTGTTTCTTTGGCTCTAAGTATCCAAATCCGAGTAGAATTGCTCTTTTCTGCGGTAGGGACACGACCATGGTACACGTCCGTATAAATCATCTTCAGGCCGTGTCTCGATTCTGTAGGTTGGGGCATGGCCATGTAAATCGTGGCATGGCCGTGCCTTAATTAATTATCGAGGCACGACCGTGTGGCTTGAAGTCCAGGCTGTGTCGATTTCCTCTTTGGCCCAAATTGGCCCGTTTTAAGCCTGTTTCTTGTTCTTTTCGTCATCGGGTGCTTTCCTGAGTAAAAACATGAAAAGAAAGGATTAAGAGCACCTTTTTACATAAATCAAGAGCTAAATCATCCAAAAGCATACTAAATGTGGGCCTAAAATATGTTATTTTTTCGGTTTATCAAATACACCCACACTTAAGCTTTTGCTTGTCCTCAAGCAAAGTTCTCAACTTACAATTAAAACGAACTTTCCACAATTCATAATTCCTATCAACAATGTTTCATCATAATTCACAGACAATTTATACATGGATAATTTAACTCAAAGAATCTTAAAGATTCAAACAATATAAGTCATGAATTTTGTAGTACGAAAACATAGGTGTCTCCCCTTATCTAATCGATTACCTTTTCAATTGAAACCAACAAGGATTGACATCCTCACTAAGGATTCACTCAAAGCACTCGAAGTGTTTAAGTTTCAAGAAAAAGCACTCATAAGTCGAATCTGAAAAGTTAATCCCATAGGCTTGCCTGAAAATCAAATCTCCACCACTGTAATATGAGATGATACACAAATCAAAAGGTCTTTGACAGGGTTGTAATAGGGCTTGGGTTAAAGGTGATGATAAAGGCTGAATTAGAGGGTTTAGAGTCGAGATTGACCTGACCAATTACTTAACTAAAAATAATAAATGATTATATCAATTGAAAATTTGAAACTAATAATACTACTATTGATAATACTTTTGATACGAGCTCTTCTTCAACAATTGGAATTTAAATGCATAAGCTCCTTTAATCATATGCTAATACTTGAATATACTTTAAGTTTTTTTTTTAAGAGAACAAACTAAAAACATAATAGAGAGAACTTTAATAATTGAAATAAACTAATTCGGCAACTGATCAAATCAATTCTCGATAGAAGGGTAGTCAAAGGAATGGTGATAACAAATACAAAGGGTTTTGGGTTAATATTAAGCTGGTAATTCAATAAAAAGGGATTAGGATAAAAGGGGTTCACTAAGGGTTAATTATCCAGGTAAGCTTTTTAGTGGAGTGAATGGGTTAAAACCTAGGTGCCTTTATCATCTCAGTATATCAAATCATTAATGTGGTCTCGACATGTATAATCGTGGCAAGTTTTAGAATAACAATTTAGTGTTGACACCCTCATAATTAATAATGTGATTATGAAAAAGAATATATACTCTATAAGGCTCAAATCTCACAAAAATTATGGGTATTTGACATCAATCCTGTAGATTTCAAACTTCAAGGTAATATTCAAATTCAGTTCAACGACCTAGGAAATTTTTTATTCTTGAAAAATAGACTTATTATGCTTGATTCTCTAGTATTCTTGACATATAAATCATCAATGCACAATTATCAATGACTTACTCAAAAACATGTCAATAACAATCATAAATCATTAGAAATTTCACCCTAATTAATAATATGAGAAAATTTCTTTTGGACAAGACTAAAATTCAGGATTTAAGAATAATGGAAAAAGTTAGGTACTTTTACCCCCCACACTTAAGTTGTACATTGCCCTCAATGTACAAAGATAGATAAACAATTATGTAATAAAAAGAAAAAGGGAGAAGTAACACTTCCTGAATTTTGGATGATTCTGGGAGTTGGCGTCTTTGGTGGTAGAAAGTAGGTGGAAGAGGTGGTGTTGGCATTTTCTATGGGCCTGGTGGGGTGTCTACCGATGATCTTTGTGCTAGATAAAGAAATTAGGTAGCCTGCAAAGATATAGCTAAGAAATCTAAAGAAATATTAATAATATACTAATACTATAATTAAAGACAAAGGAAACAAGGAGAAGGAGACTAAGAAGAAAACTGAAATTGAAAGAAAAGACTAATGGACTAAGGAGTCCTTATTGTTGGATTGTTCGCGAGGTGGGTCTGACCTCTAAGGCTATGGTGCGTGATTTCCAAGTAGCCTTTAGAACTTAAAACCAAGAAACTAAAAGAATTTAAAATATATTAAGCAGAAGAGAATTATAGATAAGTAGGATAAAGGGGAAAATAAACATAAAGAAGAATTTAAATGGTCTAAAAGGCTCTTGGATTTGTTTTTGAATGAAGTGGCCGGCATGAACTTATGTGTTGGGGTCTCTTTTAAGGAGACAATGCTTGTCTTCTTACGCTTCTTCGGTATGATTCTAGTATAGCTCAAGAGTCTGGACACTTATTCGAAGAAAAGAAATAGAAAGAAGAAGGAAAAAGTATAAGGTAAGAGGATGGGGATAAGGGGAAGGGCTGTGGGGTTTAAATAGAGTTTTGCCCTCTGTCGGTGTGTCACGCCCGTGTATGGAGGGCGTGTTTGTTTACACGGCTGTGGTCAAGTTACTATGCCCGTGTTCGATAAGTCAGTGGCTTCACACGGTCGCATCGCACGGCCATGTGCTAAGCGTGTTTGGTAAGCGACGCCCATTCCTCTAATGCCTCGCCCGTTTCTATAATGGCAGTGTTGACCCACGGCCGCCTCGCACGACTGTGGTGGGGTAGATGAGCCCGTGACTTCTGCAGTTGGTTGGGGCAGGATTCGCACGGCCTCTGCTATGTCAGTACATTGATTCGGGGAACCCACACGGTCACGGCCACGACCGTGTGCTAGACCGTGTGGTCTGGGAATCTGCACTTTCAGTTTATAAAAATTCTAAGAGAGAAAGTAAAAAATAAAAATAAAACTAAGACTACAGAATAAAACTTAATGTTAGTATTCGGGTTGCCTCCCGAAAAGCGCTCGTTTATAGTCTTAAGCTAGACTTTTCTTGGATGTATTAAAATTAGGGAGGTTTAAAAGTTTGAATATCTTCCCTCTTGCTTAAAATTTTATTTTCTTGATGAGGTTCAAGTCGAGAAACGTTTACCTTAAAAGTGTCAAATGTTGGATTGTTTACCTTGACTGTTCTATGAGAGAAGATATCGTGTACCTTAAGAAGTATTTCTCCCATTGTCTTCAGGTCTGTGGTGGTGATGTGCGGATCTGCTTTGTCTAACAGTACCTGGTCTCCTATTTTATAGTGGTTTGATGTTCCTACGAGCTTTTCTAGTGGTTTCTCTGGTTCTACTTCGTGCGGTTCTTCCTTAGCTTGTGTCCTATGCTCTTCAAAATTGTCAATCCTAAGGTTTTGTCCCTTGTAGGATTCTTCTTTGTTGTTTTGGGTCTTATGAGTCGGCCTAGGGTTGTCGTTATGTGGTGTTTCCTGCGATGAAAGTTGAACAATTTGATTATCATCTGTATTTACTTTCTCACCTTCATCGATTATTATTCTGGTCGAGTCAAGAGCTTGAAGACTGATTGATTCGTCTCCTACACAAAGTATGAGTTCTCCTGTGGTAACATCAATTTTAGTCCTGACGGTTGCTAGAAAATGTCTTCCTAAAATTAAGGGGATGGCATTATCCTCATCCATATCTAAAACAACAAAATCTACTGGGAAAACAAATTTATCTATTTTGACAAGAACATCTTCAATAATGCCCCTAGAATTCTAACAGCTTTATCACTAATTGTATACTCATCCTAGTTTGTTTGGGCTTCTAGACCTAGTCGTTTAAACAATGAATAAGGCATGACATTTATGCTTGCTCCGAAATCAGCTAACGCATTATTAATAGTTAGACTACCAATTAAACATGGAATTGTAAAACTCCCTGGATCTTTTAACTTTCGTGGTAGTTTATTTTGTAACATTGCTGAGCATGCTGCATTTAATTCCACGTGGTGCTCTTCATCTAATTTGCGTTTGTTAGTCATGAGCTGTCTTAAGAATTTCCTCGCGTCTGGCATCTTAAAAAGAGCTTCGAGAAGAGGTAAGTTAATCTGTATTTTCTTTAAGAGTTTAAGAAACTTACCGAATTGTTCCTTTGAATCGCCTCTTTTTATTACTTCGGGATAAGGTATGCGAGGTTGGTATTCCTCGATTACCAGTTTTGGCTTTTCTTGTGTTACCTCTATCTTACCTTCATCTACCTTGTTTTCTTGTATTGATTTTGGTTCATCTAACTCCTTACTATCTTGAGCTGAGATGGCTTGAATTTGCTCCTTTGGGTTAATCTCGGTGTTACTTAGTAGACGTCCTAGTGGTCATTCTGACATCAGCTTTGCGAGTTGTTCGACTGCATTCGTGGCTTCCTTGACTGACTTCACAAGTTCCCCCATTCGATTCTCATTGTTCTTAATTGTTTTCTCAGTTTCTTAGATAAGTTTCTCTGTGTCTGCCGAAAATTTTGCTAGCATCTCCTCGAGGGTTGGTTTCCTCTCTTGTGGATAAGGCTGATTTTGGAAGTTTTGAGGAGGTTGCTGTCTTTGATTTCCTTGACCTCCCTATGAAAAATTTGGGTGGTTCCTCCAACCTGGATTATAAGTATTACTATAAGGATTATTATTGGATCTAAAATTATTACCTATATAGTTTGTGCTCGTTCTCTCTGCGCCTCGGTTGGTAGGGTGGGTACTCAAGATTCGCCACAGTTCCACTTGTGTCGCACTGCATGACTGGGTGTACCTGCGAAGAACATAAACCGTCAAGCTTTTTATTCATCATCTCTACCTGATTTGATAGCATGGTTACTGCATCAATGTTGTAGACTCCGGCTAATTTTTTCGGTTTTGTCCTTGTAACCTGCCACTGATAATTATTTAACGACATCTCTTCAATGAACTCGTAAGCTGATTCAAGAGTTTTATTATTCAAGGTTCCACCGGTGGTTGAATCAATTAATTGTCTCGTTGAGGGATTTACACCATTGTAGAAGGTTTGGACTTGAAGCCATAATGGTAGTCCGTGGTATGGACATCTCCTCAAGAGATCTTTGTACCTCTCCCATGCATCGTATAATGTCTCTAAATCCATCTGCACAAAAGGAGAAATATCATTCCGTAATTTAGCCGTTTTGGCCGGTGGAAAATATTTTAATAAAAAATTTTCGGTCATTTGTTCCCATGTAGTAATTGACCTTTGCGATAATGAGTTTAACCACTATTTGGCTTTATTCCTTAATGAAAAGGGAAATAACTGAAGACGAATGGCATTACCAGAAACACCATTTATTTTGAAAGTATCGTAGAACTCTAAAAAATTTGTTATATGAGTGTTCGGGCCTTCGTCTTGCAAACCATCAAATTGAACAAATTGTTGAATCATTTGTATTGTATTAGGCTTTAATTCAAACTTATTAGCAGCTATAGCAGGCCTAACAATACTAGATTCTGCTCCTGTCAAATTGGGTTTAGCATAATCATACATAGTGCGCGGAGCATCCGCCACATCTCGTGGTGGGTTATTCTCGTCCATCCCTACAGTAAAATTGGATCTGTCTTCTCGCTATTCTTCTGTGTAATTTAGAACTCACCTAATTTCTCTGCGATTTCTCCGAGCAGTAGGTTCAATTTCGCTGTCGTATACTAGAGGTCCTGTCAGGTTCCTTCTAGTCATAAATTAGAGGTACCTGCTAGGAAAAAGAAAGAGGAAAAATTAGCAGAAATAATAAAATAAAATAAAATGCGAAATAAATAAAAAATAATGGCGCCAAAAACTTGATCGCTGAAATCAGAGCTTTAAAATTTATAAATAGAATGATCAAACCTGGAAACTAACTCTGACAACTACTTAAAGGCAAGTGTACCTATCGGATAGTAGTATAGCTTAGGCAAGACCGGATTATCGAACCTAAAGGAACTAAAAGTACTAATACTCACTTTCTTTTTATTATTTAGCCTAAAATATGGAGTGATTGGTTGCTTTAACTAATATACGACTACTAAGCGAAAGACACAAAGACAAAAAGAACGAATTGGGAAATAACTTGAAGAAACTCAATTGAGTGCGACGATACCCTTAGGAAGAATCCACCTAGACTTCACTTGTTACTTATTATTGAATCATATGATTTCCTTACTTAGCTTGATCCGTAGGACTCCCTAACCTATATTAAACCCTCTCTCGAGGTGAATAACGTCTAACCCTAGGTTAATTAGTGGAACTCTTGTTCGCTTATAATAACCCCCTAGAATAGCAGTAAATCGATCAATGGATTCCCGTATTAGGTTTCACCCTAATTCAGTAAAATCTCGTAACCCTATCTCTAGGTGTTCGATCAACTCCGCTTAACTATGCTAGATCTACTCTTAAGCAGGGTCTATTCCTCCTCCTCCTAAGCACATCAGGCTTAGATTAAGCATGCATAATTAAGAACAAACTAAGTATTATCATATAATTTAGAAAATAATAACAAAATTCATCTAGGTTTCATCCCCTTCAGGTATCTGAAGGAATTAGTTCATAACTTTAAAATAAAACATCCCGAGAGAAAAGATAAAACAAAACATAAGAAATCCCTAAAAACCCCTAAAGGAATTGAAGGAGAAATCCACCGTCTCCGGCTTCTTGAGATGGATCAACTGGCTATCTTCGAATGATTCCCACAAATGTGATCTTTCTGGCTCGGCTTCTTGGCCTAGCTAACCGCCCTCTCTCAAGATGCACTTAGGGTGTTTATATAGGCTTTTAGAATCCTTTACTTGGTCCCTAAGTGTCCTAAATTAAGTCTGCTTCCTACTCAGTGTTTGAACAGGCTTTGAAAAGTGTTTCTTTGGCTCTAAGTATCCAAATCCGAGTAGAATTGCTCTTTTCTGCGGCAGGGACACGACCATGGTACACGCCCGTGTAAATCGTTTTCAGGCCGTGTCTTGATTTTGTCGATTGGGGCACGACTGTGTAAATCGTGGCATGGTCGTGTCTTAATTAATTGTCGAGGCACGGTCATGTGGCTTGAAGTCCAGGCCGTGTCGATTTCCTCTTTGGCCCAAATTGGCCCGTTTTAAGCCCGTTTCTTGTTCTTTTCGTCCTCGGGTGCTTTCCTGAGTAAAAACATGAAAAGAAAGGATTAAGAGCACCTTTTTACATAAATCAAGGGCTAAATCATCCAAAAGCATACTAAATGTGGGCTTAAAATATGTTACTTTTACGGTTTATCAATTACTAACAAAATAACTATAAAATTATTTTTTAAAAAAATACATTACTAAAAAATCACAAAACACATAACTAAACACTAACAATTTATATAGATTGAAAAAATGTTTGAAGACTTCCTTGTCAGAAAAAACAGTGACACAAACATATGATTCATTTCATTATTGTATAATTAATTTCTCTAATCATGGTAATCCAAATAAATGTCGTCTCTAAAAAGTATAGTTTAATTCAATGACAATGATATGTTCATGCATTAGCAATAAACTTGAATCCTTCGAAGTTACAAACATGGGATAAAAATCCCAAAAAAATAAAACAAGCTTTTACACTCTTTTTTTTTCACTCGTTCTTAGAATAAAATCTAAGAACCACGTTGAAAAACAAGCGATAAAGTACACCCCAAGCTAGCAATATAAGGATACCATACCAAAGATTCTACAATTTAATCCCCATGGATGATATCAAGTCTTCTCCGATCATGGTGCAAAATAATTGTAACAAAATAATTTTATATTACTAAAAACTCACAAGACACAACAATTTATAATAAATTACTAATAAAATATTTGACAAAATAATTTTACATTACTAAAACTCACCAAATACTAAACTAAACACAACAATTTATAACATAATCCTAAATTACTAATAAATTAATTTTAAAATAATTACAAACACAAAAATTTATAACATAATCCTAAATTACTAACAAAATAATTTTAAAATAATTATAAAAAAAAAAAAATTACATTCATACAAAATATTAACCCAAAACCATAAACACTAAACATAAATAATTTATAAATAATAATTAATAACAAAATTTTAGAACATCTTAATTAAACTCTTTAAATTATAAACAAAATTATTTATTCAAATAATACATTACCTTTTTTTTTTTAAACTCTTTAAATTATAAACAAAATTATTTATTCAAATAATACATTACCTTTTTTTTTTTTTTTTTGTTCTTCCTTTCTTCTTCTTCTTCTTTTCTTCTCCTTTTCTCTCCTTTCTTTCTCTCTACCGGTGGGTGCTTGGTTTGGGAGACCATGCTTATAAGGTCCCCATTTACAACTTTTTTCCCTTGAAGGGACTACACATTGCTAAGCAAAGGCATGCAGTAGCAGAGGGCGTATGGGAGGGGGTCTGGTACAGGGAGGAGGGAGGGGGGTAGTTGCGCCTACCTGTCAGGCGCAATCAATTGCACCTATCTGACAGGCGCGACCTATTTCGGGTATTTTTTACCCGTATTTTAACCCGTGACTGTATTTTGACATGTATATATATTTAAATATTTTTAATAAAAATAAAATAATAATATTTTATTTAAAAAACAAAAAAAATATTTTAATATAAAAAAACGTGTTGCACTTGTCAGATAGGCGTGACCCAAGAAACATACCATTTTCGTATATAATCCAGCTGACAACCTATTTGGGTATTTAATTTTTTTTAAATTTATTTAGGTGAAAAACCCTAAATTCTATCACACGTGTATGCGTTTGGAAACCATATATTTAGAACGTATGTGTGCATCTAAAAGTAACATAAAATAAATAATGAAACACAATGTTTGAAACTAATAATAACTCATATACAATATGTACAAAATTAAAAAAATAGTTTAAATTGTGAATAAAACGAAATTTAAGTAGATAAATTCATTAAATTAAAAATATTAAATGCATTGCAATTGGTTATTATGAATCATTATTTTTTGAGTTAGTATCGAGTTGATTTGAGATATCAATTCAATTGACGACAATATCAATATATACAAACAATATGGGTGTAGCAATTTGTGTAATAAGATTAAAATGTATAAAAATATTAAAATAATGTTTTGGTTTAAGTGGTAAATAAATGATTTTATTAATGTTGGTGGCAAGAGATCAAATCTTATGCAAATTTTATATTGGTTTTATTAAAAATGTAAAAAAAAAAACCATAAGTACTCTCGTAAGGATATAATTTATTTCAAATATGTAAGGGTAGTTTAATAATTTTATAATTGAGTTGGTATTCGGTTTATTCGTGACAATTGTTCATAAATTGGGACCTAAACGTTTTTAGTTCTTGGACTTGGCAGTTGTTCTAATATTATGGCTTGAGCTATTTTTTGTCCAAGTTAGTCCTTGATATTTCCTTAGAAACCCTAAAGTTCAAGCTCCACTATGGGAACAATTACCAAGTTCATGTCTCAATATGGGAACAATTGCATAGTTTAGGCTAGAGGTGAGCAAAATTCGATTCAACTCGAAAAAATCGAAAAAAAAAGTTCAAATTTTGAATTATTCAAATCAAGTTAATCAAATTTCGAGTTCGAATCGAGTTGAATTTTTGAATGTGAATAACTCAAATAATTCGAATAAACCAAATAACAAACTGATAGGTGTTAAACGTAACATGTTTTTAGCCTCATTCTTAATGTGTTTGTGGGTGATTATTCGATGTTAATGGTGAATTTTATGCTCCTAATCCTTTAAGTTCATGTTTTTATACTTAGGAGAGCATTTGAGAGCAAAATGAGTGAAAAACAAGCAAAAACTGGAAAATCGGAGTGAATTACACGAGCCACATGGGCTTAGACCATTCCACACGAGCTACCACACGACCATATGGTAGGCCATGTCGATTTTGCAAATTGCACTCCAAACTACAGGAAAACGCGATTTTTAGGGTTTTTTAGACATTCTGAGACCTATATATGACAAAAATAAGAAGATATGAGAGAGTCATCACAGAATATTCAAGAAAACAACTCGAAAAACACCATTGAAACTGATTCTGAAGTAGATTTCCATCAAGATTAAATATTCTCTTTTGATTTCTTTAGAGATTATTATGAGCTTCTTTGTTTCTTGTGGTTATATTGTTTTCGGGATGTTTTTATTTGTAAGCATAAACTAATTTTCTAAATACCTAGGGAAATGAATCCTGTGATGGATTTTGTCGTTTAATTTTTATTTTACGCAATAAATATTTAGATATTGTTCTCAATTATGTATGCTTAATACTTGGTTTGATATCTCTAGATTATCGATCCATATTTGATGTGCTTAAATCAGAGGAGGAATAGACCCTGCTTAAGAGTAGATCTAGCGTAATTAAGTGGAGTTGCATACAATCTTAGAAATATAACGACATAAATCTACCGAATTAGAGTCAAATCTAATAGCAGAACCCATAAATTGAGTTAATGCATTAATAGGGATTTTAATTAGAATTTATTTTAATTAATCAACCTAGAGTCCGTTGTTCTTATTCTTAAAGAGAGATATTAGCATAATTTAAGGATTTCTACGGATTAAGATACTAAGTAAATAAATTGCGTAATTTAAATTGATAATCACAGATGAAGTTTAGGTGAATTCTTTCCTGGGTATTGTTTTGCTTATTGGTTGTTAATCGGTTATTTTCTTGATTTGTTCTTTGTTCTTTGTCGTGCTCGTTAGTTAATTAATTTAGTTAATTTTAGTTTTTAATCAATCACACGAATTTATCGGTAAAATAATTGAACGACTGTAATTATTAGTATTTTTATTCTTCGTGGGAACAATATTTTCGTTCACATTTTAAAATTTGAAAGATTAGGATGTTTGGATTCTTAACATTTCGGTCATTTTGAAATCTCATATTTCTAAACAGTCTTTTTTGAGATTTTTCGAGCAAAATTTGAAATTTTAGACAAAATTACTTTGTCTTCATACTACTTTGTAGTTTATTGCTTTGATTGTTAACTATTTGTTATTACTTTTTTTAAAAAAAAAATTGTTTGTTGACTGTTGTTCCTAAGGGACCCAATAAATTCTTAATTGGAATTAGAGAATCTTTTTTAATTGATTATTTTATCACATTGTGATACTTTACATCGTTGAATGAGGTCATGCAAAAACAATTAGATGACAACAAAATTATCAAAGATTGGGATTCCTTATTTTTGTTCAAGAGCGTATGAATAGTTCCGTAATTTTGGCGAAACGATTGTTGAATCCTTGCATTGGAAAAAATGGAATAAAACAAATTTTTATTTGTACGATCTGACCTAATATTAGAAATTAATTATGAACCTAACGGATAATTTTTTTTCTGAAATAAAAAATTAGAGATTTCACTAAATCGATTCTTAAGAAATCTCGAATTAGATCATTTGTCCTCACTTCTAGGAAAATGGTTTTTATTATAAAATTTGAATTTTGATATTGAATTAAATTACGAGTTAGAATTTGTTTGATTAATCTTAGTTACTAATTTCTTGTAGTATTACTTTCGGAAATAAAATCCTCCATGCTTTTTATCTTCCATAAAATTTACAAATCAGTCTATATAATAACTTACATTACCGAACAAAATTGATATTGGCATAAGCATTAACAATTTAAAAAAAAAAAAAAACTAGTCTTCTTAAACTTGTTGAAAACCTCCGCATCGTATTAGATAGAACACAAACCTGGGAAGTTTATATTATGATTTTTAGTTGCATTTTCTTTTCATATTAAAAGCAAACTAAAATTTTTAAAACAAACAATTATCAACTATCGTAATTATATTTCAATTGAATTCATATGATGAAATTAAGAATTTATTAAGTTATTATAATTTACGAAAATTTTAAAACTAAAAATTATTCAACTTAAAAAAAACAAAATTCTATACTAAAGACAATTTAGTAAAGTTTGTTTTAAGTAAACATACATTCCGTAAATCAAACAAGTCGACTTTACATTTACAATTTACTATAATATAGTAATAATGGTGAATTTTATATTTTGTTATGCTTATTTAATGTTAGATTTTATGGTTTATTGCATTGAATGCAAGTGTGAATACGTAAGATTTCAGTCTAAATTTATGAATCAAATATTTAAAATCATGTCTATTCATTTGGTTATTTGATAAATGTATTTTACAAATATAAAACTAATAGAAAAGTTACCTGTGTTGATTATGTTTTTCTTCAATGATTGATTTTAATTATGACTATATCTTATTATTATATTATTTATGAAATACAAAATTAAACCAAAAAACTGAATCACCCAAAAACAAGAAATGACATGTCAGAACATCAAACATCAATAATAAAGAGTTAAATAGTAAGGATTACTTAGATTTAGTAAATGAAGTAGTTGAAGTTAAAAGCTTGGATTTGATGACACTCATTTCTAATTTCCTACCGCTTTATTTATTTTGAGTGTTAAACTCGGATTGTCAATCTAATTAGGTCGGCTTCTTGATTGAACGTAGCTTTCAAGGTGGACAAAAACAAGTGTGGGTCATCAACTTCACCATTGGTTATATCACTCTATATTTCCACTTGCAACTTCTTTACTTTATTAAATCAAAACCCTGTTAATCAACAATGTAAAGTATTCTCATTCAATAACATCAATCAGTTCTTATAGCATTGGTTAAAAATAGTTATTAATCAGCGCAATCAAAGACCATATTTCTTTAATCCATTACGCCTTTTTTCTCTTGTTAGTTTGCCTCCCATTTTCAATCAGAAACTAGTACAATATTTCATTTCACTTAACTACTGTAATTATATCATTCTTGTTAACCAACTTACAAACAGATTGAAAAAGAAAAGAGGTACAACTTTTACACCCTTTCTTTTTTTTTTTTTTTTTTTTTTGCTTTTGACTGTTTATGCAATCAACCTCGTTACCATGTGCTGAAAGCTCCAAATCATCTATGATGCCTGACCCATTTCTGTGCGCATCTCTCACATCATCCGCTTACACTTGCAAAAACCATGCATGTTGTAAGACAGAAGGTGATGTTTGCGCCTAACTAATGACGATTATGAAAACTAAAGTCCCTCTGCTGTTTGGTCTTTTTTTTTTTCTGAACCATAATTATGGGGCATCAAGTAGCATTGTGTATTTTCCCTAAAACAGTAAAACTAGTTTCTATCATTTTCCATGTTTTTATTCTCTTCAGCAAGTGTCCCTCACTTCGAATTTATACAGTTGGGTCGATTTTACCCATAAAGGCATTGCAACTATGAGAGACTCTACCTTAACCTACAAAACATGGGTTCTATTTTTATGTACTAGAGATGCAATGAAGGTTGAAGACTTGAAGTATTTATTATATTGTTATATGTAAGACACATTTGCAAGTACCTTAAATCCAGAGCACTTCCTTTAGATTATCACAAAAGTTGGGTGAGTGCCTAACCAAGAACTAGAAGTCTGCCTTCCATAGGCCCATCTCTCTTGACCTTTAACTAATTCAATGGGTCTGCTATACACAAACACGGTCCCTTAACTTAATCTTGGCCTTTATTTGATGCAATCTAGTATAGTTTCAGATTCTAAATTATGACAAAAACCACCTACCATTTTAATCTTGCTCTTCGTGCGTTGAACGCGCATATGGTTATGATGATGGTTCGGTAGTAGCCGAATTAAAAGCAAGACAGTTGTTTATTCAACAAATTAGTGATGCCCAGAAAGTTGACAAAGATTTGTTGGCAAGACGAGTTCAGTGTGAAAGCAATGTTGAGTCAGAGTTTCGAATTGATGAAAATGACTGCTTGAAGTTCAAAGACCGAATATGTGTTCCGAGAAATTCGGATTTGATTCAGGTGATATTGAATGAAGCTCACAGTAGCCGATTGTCTGTGCATCTGGGTAGCACGAAAATGTATAATGATTTGAAACAGTTCTTTTGGTGGTCTGGTATGAAACGGGATATATCTAAACTTGTCTCGAAATGCTTAGTTTGTCAACAAGTAAAGGCCTAACATCAGGTGCCTTCAGGGTTACTACAACCGATCATGATACCTGAATGGAAATGGGACAGAATTACTATGGATTTTGTATCCGGCTTGCCTATGACTCCGAGCAAGAAAGACGCAATTTGGGTTATAGTGGATAGACTAACCAAATCAGCTCACTTTATTCCAGTTCGGATGGACTATTCGCTTGATAAGCTTGCTGAGTTGTATGTATCTCAAATTGTGAGATTGCATGGTGTGCCGATTTCTATTGTTTCGGACAGAGACCCGAGATTCACATCGCGGTTCTGGAAGAAATTGCAAGATGCTTTGGGTACCAAACTACACTTTAGCACAGCTTTTCATCCGCAGACAGATGGCCAATCAGAACAAACCATTCAGATACTTGAGGATATGTAACGACCCAAAATCAGTGGACACCAGAAAAGTGTATTATCGGGCCTCCGTCTTAGTAAACTGAGTTAGTAAATAATTATTAGGAGTAATTATGACTAATAGTGTGTTTAACTAGATTTTTATTTAGTGAATTTAGCTTAATTGAGAGAAATTAGGAAAAAAGACTAAAATGAATAAAGGGTAAAAGTTGAATTGTAGATTAAAAGAAAATAAAAAGGACTAAAATGGAAAATAGACCATTTAGCATATTTGAGGCGGCATAAACATAAAAATCTAAGATTTTTGTCTTAAAATATATTATTTTTAGTTAACTTTATTAATATAATATTATATTATATAATAAAGTAAATAGAAAATAAAACAAAACAAAGAAACAGAAAAAGAAACAGAGAGCATTTCGACACAAGCAGGAAAGAAAGAAGAAAAATAAGGAAAAAGGAAAAACTAAAGATTCAAGGTTTTAAACTTTAAAAGGTAAGTCAATCAAGTCCTATTCTTTTAATTTTGATGTTTTAGAAGCTTTAAAGCAAGACTTTGATGAAACTAAGTTGATATTTTGAGAGTTTATAGGTTTTCAAGTGTAGTTGATGTTGAAGAAAAAGATGAATCAGGGATTAAATTGAATGAAATTTAAGTTAGAATTAGTAAGAGGATTAAATTGTAAAGTAAGCTATAAGTTGTGTTAGAGGATTAATTTGGAAGAAATTAGAAATTAAAGTTTTAATATGAATACTAGATAGTCAAATATGGAAGGAATTTAAGAAGAAACAAAGTATGAATTAAGTTAAGAAAATAAGTAAACTTAATTAGGATTAAATTGTAAAATGAGTTATAAGAAAACAGTTTTGGGACAACAGCAGTAAAGTAAATTTGAAAAATCGGAAAAAATGGTAGAAATGGAATTAGAAGTTGAGTGAGATATGAAATTAAAGCTTATTGAGTCATTTCATATGAAAGAAACAGGAAAGCAAAAAAATTCTGTATTTTGAGATATTTAGATTTTGGTGAGATTAGTTTAGAGTGATTTCGAGATCCCCTGTTCTGACTTGAAAAAATCATTAAAAATTGTACAAAAATAATTTTTGAACATAATTTATATGATTAGATTCCTTAACGAGTATATTTTTAAAAGAAATAAACTAGAACATCATTTGAATTCTGTACAAAAATATAATTAAAATTTAGCAAAGAGTGGTTAGAACTGTCAGACAACAGAACAGGGGTGATTTTAAAGAATAAACTGTACTTATTGGCTAAATCAAAATTCTGAAAATTTTATGACAATAATATACGTGAGTCTAGTTTCATATAAAATTTACGGATCTTAATTTGGAATTCTGTAACTTAAGATATAAATAATTTAGTGACAATGACTCAGGTAGACAGCTTTGACAGAATATATAAGTAAATACTAGAATTATATATTATGGATGTGGAATGAAATGGAAAAGTAGGAATTGAATAAAAATTCAATTAATTAATTAAATTAATATTGTAATTAATAATGTAAATTGTTATTATTACTTTTGTAGCTAACAAAGAACCGTAGGCATCGGCATCAAAAGGAAAAGAAAAAGTTATCAAGGAGTAATCGCGGAATCCGGGTGTGTATTACTATAATTCAATTTGTTTAGTTTTTTTTTTAATGATAAATTTAAATTATGTGAATGGTAAGTAAATGAAATTGAGGTAAGTATTGATATTTGAATTGAATGTGATTTGGATTTGATTGAGGAATATATATATGTATGAAATTAAATAGTAGAATTGTAGTGAATTTGAGATGAAATTGAGTAGTGAACTTGAATTGAAAGTGATTTGAATTGTGAATTTGAGATTGAGATTGAATTGATAATATGTATGAATTGAATTTGGTTGATTTGTGATTATTTGGAAGAGAAAGAGAAATTGACAGTTGAACCAATACCCTATTAACTAGTCGGGCTGAGTCGGATATAGTTGGCATGCCATAGGATTTGAAGAGTTCTGGGATACTTCGACCTCGAGCCGATGAGACACTGGGTGTCACTATATTTCTTCGGATAGTTTCGATGAGGTACTGGGTACCAATTTTCTTCGGCTCTGCCGATGAGACACTGGGTGTCACTATATTGCTTCGAACTATCCGATGAGGCACTGGGTGCCAATCTGGTGTGTTTGGTTGGATCCGCGTATCCGCCAAAGTCCGAGTCTGTTAATAGGGATAAAGAGAAAATGAAAAGCTAAATTAAATGAAATGAATCGGTTGAGCCATTGAAGAAATGTGAAAATAGAACATGAATTGAAAAATGTAATTTGAATATGAGTATGTGAATGGAAAGCATGAACCATAGGTTCATGAGATGGATAATGGCTCAACATGAATGTGTATTATTTCAATTGTTGAATAGCTAAAATTGAATTGTATGAATATATTGAGAAAGACAAACTTATATGAAAGTTATGCTTGATTTAGTTTTAGTATATTTAAGTTGTCTAATTTAATAATTATTCTTATTATGTTTATAATTTAAATTATGGTAATACCACTGAGTATGAAATACTTAGCGTACGGTTGTTTCCGTGCGTAGGTCATTAGAGTTCAAGGTCTAATTCAGCATCCAGAAAGATTCCGACTCCAACAAGAAATATTTTGGGTGATGTTTTCTTCCTTAAATGAAAGTGGCATGTACATAGGTGTTATAATGGTTATTTTGCTATGTTATAAAATTTTGTTGTAATGAAAAGTATTTGGTGTTTTGATTTTTTTTTTTTTAAACTAGTGAAATGGCAGACATTTGTTATGGTATTGGTTTGAATTTGCAGGGGGTTTTATAAAAAAAATAATAAGCAGAGATACTGTCGAAATTTTTAATAAAATTTACAGATAAAATCCGGAGTACTCAAACAAGCCCTGTTCCATTTTTAATAGATGTTTTAGGCTTTAAATGTCCATCATTGGGACTTATTAAATAATTATACTATGAATGTTATTTTATTTGTGAATAATTCGTAAGTTGTCTGATATGTCCGGTAATGCCTCGTAACCCTGTTCCGGCGGCGGTTTAGGGTTAAGGGGTATTACAATTATTGGTATCAGAGCTATCAGGTTTAGTCGATTCTCGACCTAAATCAGGCTCGAAATTGAGTCTAGAGGTACATGCCACTGATGAGTCAAAATTGAGTTGGGATTTTTGGATGCTGACCTATTTGTGTTTTTCTATTTTATAGATTGAATATGTCAGATGAAAGAATAAATGATACTGATGAGGAAATGTATACTGGTGATGAAAAGCCATACAGGATAGATGAAACCGAGTCGATAACACCTAGTATAAACCTTGTAAGAAATCAACCTACTAGAGTTGATAGAAGAAATGATAGAGATAATTCTGATATATTACGAATAATTGCCGATGCCTTACAAAGAATAGCGGGAAATGCTCTTGCTACGACTTCAGCACCTACTCAAAGACGGGCCCCGATAAAAGAATTAAGGAAATATGGTGCTACTGAATTTATGGGTCTAAAAGGAGTCAATCCATCAATCGCTGAAAATTGGATGGAGTCGACCAAGATAATTTTTCAGCAATTGGAATGTACCCCCCGAGAGTGCTTGATATGTGCTGTATCTCTATTGCAAGGGGAAGCCTATTTATGGTGGGAATCTGTGGTATGAAATTTACCGGAAGATCAGATAACGTGGGATCTATTTTAGAAGGAATTTCAAAAGAAATATATTGGGGAGATGTATATTGAAGACAAGAAACAAGAGTTTTTAATGCTGCAACAGGGTGACATGTCAGTTATAGATTATGAGAGAGAATTCTCGAGACTCAGTAGATATGCTTCCGAGTTTATCCCAACTGAAGCAAACAATTATAAAAGATTCTTACAGGGAAACGTGATGAGATAAAAGTACAGTTGGTATCTCAACGTATTACTGAGTTTGTGGATTTGATTGAACGAGCTAAAATGGTAGAACAAGTATTGGGCCTCGACAAAAAGACTGAAAATGATAGACTAACAGGGAAATGTGCAGGAATTAATAGTTCAAATCTGTAACCAAAAAGATCAAAGGAATCTCAAGATGGATGGAGAACCAGTTTTAGATCGGATAGAGGCGCTAGAAGCAAAGGGAAGCAGACAGTACCTACTAGCAGTGTGAGAGGACCACCACGGAGTATAGAAATTCCAGATTGTCAACATTGTGGAAAGAAACACAGAGGGGAATGTTGGAAATTAACTAGAGGCTGCTTCCGATGTGGTTCTACAGACCATTTTATCAGAGTTTGTCCAGAAGTTGATAGTGTTGCACCAATAACATCACAGAGATCAATATCTACAGCTAGAGGCAAGGATCTGTTAGAGGTGGTTCGGTTTCTAGAGGGAGTGGTGTTAGGAGAAGCAGTGACATTGTTACCCAGCAATCTGAGGTCAGAGTACCAGCTAGAGCTTATGTGGTTAAAGCACAGGAGGAAGGCGATGCCCATGATGTGGTAACAGGTATATTTTTATTATATTCTGAACCTATTTCTGCTTTGATTGATTCCAGATCTTCACATTCTTATATTAATTTAAAATTAGTTGAGTTGAGAAAATTAAAATCTAGGATGTCTAGAGTGTCTATAGAGGTGTCAAGTTTGTTGGGGCAAGCAGCGTTAGTAAATCAGGTTTGTCCAAGATGCCCGTTAATTATACAGAATAAAACTTTTCCTGTTGACTTGTTGATTATGCCATTTGGGGATTCTGATATTATATTGAGAATGGATTGGTTATCTGAATATGGTGTGATTTTGGACTGCTATAAAAAAAGATTCAGCATTCAGATAGAAAGTGAAGAACGGATTGAAGTAAACGGTATTCTTACGAGTTGGCAGCATGAATTGCGTCAGCAATAAAGGCTAATAATTTACTTCAGCAAAGTTGCTTAGCATGTTTGACATAGGTAATTAATTTAGATTCAGTTGGAAGCTAGTGCAGTAAAATTCAAACAATTTGTGAGTTTCCTGATATATTTCCAGAAGAATTACCGGGATTATTGCCAGATAGAGAAGTTGAGTTGCTAGAGAAGTTTATCTGGGTACAACACCAATCTCTATATCTCCGTATCGAATGTCACCTACAGAGTTAAAAGAGCTAAAAATACAGTTGCATGATTTGTTAGATCGCGGCTTTATTCGACCGAGCATATCACCATGGGGAGCTCCAGTATTATTTGTTAAGAAGAAAGATGGATCAATGCGGTTATGTATTTATTATTGACAGTTGAGCAAGAGTCAGAGTATGAATTAACATCTCAGAATTGTATTACAGATACTATTGGAAAAGCAGCTATATGGAAAACTTAGCAAGTGTGAGTTCTGGTTGTCAGAGATTGTATTTTTGGGACATGTGGTATCGGCAGATGGAATTCGGGTTGATATAAAGAAAATTGAAGTAATTGTTCAGTGAAAAGCACCGAAAAATGTGTCAGAGGTACGCAGTTCCCTTGGTATAGCTAAGTATTATAGAAGATTTATGAATGGATTTCCGAAAATAGCTTTACCGATGATAAAGTTGCTACAAAAGAATGTTTCTTTTATCTAGGATAATTAGTGCCAGAAAAGTTTTGAGATATTGAAGCAAACGTTGACAGAGGCACCAGTTCTGACATTACCAAAATCGGGTAAAGACTTCATTATGTTTAACGATGCTTCTTTGAATGGTTTGGATGTGTACTAATGCAAGAAGAAAAGGTAATAGCTTATATATCTTGATAGTTAAACCCACATGAACGCAACTACCCGACACACAATTTGGAGTTAGCTACAGTAAACTTTGTGATGCGGGCTGGCTCGGGGATGAGCCAACACGTATGCTAGTTGCCCAATCGTCTACGAGGAGGGATTCAGCCTTCGAAAAATAATCGTAAAATATGGATGAATTTGCGGAAGCTTTAATTGACTAGTAGATGGTTCGGTTTGATAGAAAGAGATAATTAAAAAAAAAAAAAGAAGAGGAAGAAAAGAAAAATTAAGTCCTTGTTACATTAGGCCATACGAGGTTATAGAAAAAATTATGCCGGTCGCTTATCGGTTAACTCTACCTCTGGAATTACAAAAGATTCACGATGTTTCTCATGTTATTCCCACTGAAGAAATTGAAATTTGATCTGATTTGACTTATGAAGAAGAGCCGGTTCAGATATTAACTTGAGAAGTAAAGAGTTAAGAAATAAACAGATTCCTCTAGTAAAAGTGTTATGGAAAAATCATAATATGGAAGAAGCGACTTGGGAACTGGAAGAAACGATGAGAGCATAGTATCTTCATCTCTTTTAAGTAAAATTTCGAGGACGAAATTTTTTTAAAGGGGGAGAAATGTAACGACCCAAAATCAGTGGACACCAGAAAAGTATATTATCGGGCCTCCGTCTTAGTAAACTGAGTTAGTAAATAATTATTAGGAGTAATTATGACTAATAGTGTGTTTAACTAGATTTTATTTAGTGAATTTAGCTTAATTGAGAGAAATTAGGAAAAGGACTAAAATGAATAAAGGGTAAAAGTTGAATTATAGATTAAAAGAAAATAAAAGGACTAAAATGGAAAATAGACCATTTAGCATATTTGAGGCAGCATAAACATAAAATCTAAGATTTTTATGTCTTAAAATATATTATTATTAGTTAACTTTATTAATATAATATTATATTATATAATAAAGTAAATAGAAAACAAAACAAAACAAAGAAACAGAGAGCATTTCGACACAAGCAGGAAAGAAAGAAGAAAAATAAGGAAAAAGGAAAAACTAAAGATTCAATGTTTTAAACTTTAAAAGGTAAGTCAATCAAGTCCTATTCTTTTAATTTTGATGTTTTAGAAGCTTTAAAGCAAGACTTTGATGAAACTAAGTTGATATTTTGAGAGTTTATAGGTTTTCAAGTGTAGTTTATGTTGAAGAAAAAGATGAATCAGGGATTAAATTGAATGAAATTTAAGTTAGAATTAGTAAGAGGATTAAATTGTAAAGTAAGCTATAAGTTGTGTTAGAGGGATTAATTTGGAAGAAATTAGAAATTAAAGTTTTAATATGAATACTAGATAGTCAAGTTGAATATGGAAGGAATTTAAGAAGAAACAAAGTATGAATTAAGTTAAGAAAATAAGTAAACTTAATTAGGATTAAATTGTAAAATGAGTTATAAGAAAACAGTTTTGGGACAGCAGCAGTAAAGTAACTTTGAAAAATCAGAAAAAAGGGTAGAAATGGAATTAGAAGTTGAGTGAGATATGAAATTAAAGCTTATTGAGTCAAATTTCATATGAAAGAAACAGGGAAAGCAAAAAAATTCTGTATTTTGAGATATTTAGATTTTGGTGAGATTAGTTCAGAGTGATTTCGAGATCCCCTGTTCTGACTTGAAAAAATCATTAAAAATTGTACAAAATAATTTTTGAACATAATTTATATGATTAGATTCCTTAACAAGTATATTTTTATAAGAAATAAACTAGAACATCATTTGAATTCTGTACAAAAATATAATTAAAATTTAGCAAAGAGTGGTCAGAACTGTCAGACAACAGAACAGAGGTGATTTTAAAGAATAAACTGTACTTATTGGCTAAATAAAAATTCTGAAAATTTTATGACAATAATATATGTGAGTCTAGTTTCATATAAAATTTACGGATCTTAATTTGGAATTCTGTAACTTAAGATATAAATAATTTAGTGACAATGACTCAGGTAGACAGTTTTGACAGAATATATAAGTAAATACTAGAATTATATATTATGGATGTGGAATGAAATAGAAAAGTAGGAATTGAATAAAATTCAATTAATTAATTAAATTAATATTGTAATTAATAATGTAAATTGTTATTATTACTTTTGTAGCTAACAAAGAACCGTAGGCATCGGCATCAAAAGGAAAAGAAAAGTTATCAAGGAGTAATCGTGTATTACTATAATTCAATTTGTTTAGTTTTTTTAATGATAAATTTAAATTATGTGAATGGTAAGTAAATGAAATTGAGGTAAGTATTGATATTTGAATTGAATGTGATTTGGATTTGATTGATGAATATATATATATATATATATATGAAATTAAATAGTAGAATTGTAGTGAATTTGAGATGAAATTAGGGTTAAGGGGTATTACAGGATATGTTGAGATGTTGCGTCCTCGAGTTTGAAGGTACATGGGAACGATACTTACCTTTGATTGAATTTGCTTACAATAATAGCTTTCAATCTAGTATCAAAATGGCACCCTACAAAGCTCTGTACGGACGTAAATGTCATACACCATTATACTGGACCGAGCTCAGTGAAAACAAGATACACGGGGTTGATTTGATTAAAGAGACTGAACAGAAAGTGGCAGTAATTCGTGATAGTGAAAGCTACATCAGATCGTCAAAAGTCTTATGCAGATTTGAAACGTAAAGACATTGAGTTTCAGATTGGAGATCGAGTATTTTTGAAAGTTTCACCGTGGAAGAAGGCGCTCAGATTCAGTCGTAAAGGAAAGTTGAGTCCGAGATTCATTGGACCGTATGAAATTATAGAGCGTATCAGGCTGGTTGCTTATAGATTGCAATTACCACCTGAATTAGAAAAGATTCATAATGTCTTTCATGTCTCGATGCTTCGAAGAGATCGATCTGACCCTTCACATGTGATTTGCTCGACAGAAGTTAAGATTCAGCCTGATATGACATATGAAGAAGAACCGATTTGTATTCTGGCTCGGGAGATAAAAGAATTGAGAAATAAGAAAATTTCGTTACTTAAGGTACTGTGGAAAAAGGACGGAGTAGAAGAAGCAACTTGGGAGTCTGAGGATACAATGAAAGAGCGTTATCAGAACCTATTTACTGGTAAGATTTTCGGGGATGAAAATCCCTAAGGGGGGGAGAGTTGTAACAGTCTAAATTTGACCCTAATCGGAACAGTGGTTCCGGAATCACGAATTTGAGTCTGAAAAATGTTTAAATATTATTTTCTATGTTAATTATATGTGAATTATAATGTGTGAAAGTTTCGTATAAAAATTTGATTGTTTGTGTGCTTAATTAAGATAAAGGACTAAATCGCATATAGTGTAAAAGTTATAAATTTAAGTGTAAAGTGCTAATTGATAGTGGCTTTTTAATATGGTGTCCTTAAGGGCAATTACCCATTTTTAAAAGGGTTAGTGGACGGCAATGCATGTCATAATGCATTTACGTTATTTTATAATAATAATAATATTATATTTTAAACTATTAATAAATAAAATAGAAAAAGAAAGACATGCATTTTGGCTTCATCTTTTTGACCGAATGTTAAAGAAAGGAAAAAGAGAAAACCTTAAGGTATTTCGGCATTAGAAAGCTTGATTTAAGGTATGAATTGGTTTCGGTTTTTGATAATTTTTATATTTTTGAGATTGTTGCTTAATGTTTTAGTTAGCCCTTGTTTAAATTTTGGAATTTGTTGTGCAATTCGTGAGTTGCCATGGAAGGAAGCTTGTTATTTTTTATATTTGATGATGATATATTAATTGTATGTGTTAGATTAACAAGTTTTATCTTTGAATTTTTTACGAAATGGAGTAATTTGGATTAAATTGTTAAAATAAATTTTTGAAGGACTAAAATAGGAAATAAATGAAATGAATGGACTTATATGATTATAAGGAAGATTCGGCCAAGCTATGTTGTTGTGAGATTTTGCATATTTTGTGTTTTGTGCAATAGGGACTAAATTGTGAAAGTGTGAAATATTAGGGGTAAAATGGTAATTTATCCATTTATGTGTTTTAGGACCAAATTGAATGTAAATGTGTTTGAATGAGCTTATTTTAAATGTGTTTAGATCATGAACAAAAGAAAACGGACTTGGATCGGGGAAAAACGAAGATAATCGAATAACCGATTTTTGTTGTCCGACAATACCCGAGGTAAGTCTTTAAGCAATTGAGTACAGTTAAATTCGTTTACTAAACGATTTACTATGATTATTCAAAATTTTATAATTATATAACTTGATAGCCGAATGGAATTTTAGCATTTAGATGATGTGGTTCAATTATTTCGAATGTGTTAAAAACCTCAGAAAGCAGTACGAAATGATTAAGAAATAATTTTGTGGTAACGATATTCGAGCTTCGAGCCTAGCAAGCTTTGAGCTGGTGAAATTAATCAGGCTTTGTGCCTAGCAAGCTTATTGCCGATGATTGAATAGCAGACTTTAGGTCTAGCAGGCTTAGTGTCGGTGTGTGTGTTTCAGGCTTTGTGCCTAGCAGGCTTATTGCCGGTGATTATTTATAAGTATGTGTTTCAATGGATTGTTATAGAGGTGGAAGTTTGAGTACAATAAATGAGCTAATTGTTTAGATACATGAAAGCCTATTGGTTGTACGAGATAAGGAAAGTTAGTATATTACGATTGATACTACTGGGTTGTGATACAAATGAGGTATATTTGTAAAATTCTATTAAGGGTATTCGGCCTCATAAATGATGTGTATGTTATATTGAAAGTTGATTTGGATGTGAACATGGATGTGTCATTTAGATTCGGCCAAATGGTAAATATACATGTAATGTATATTGAACTAGTGAATTGACAATGTGCTTTTGTATATTCGGTCTTATAGATGTGGATAAAATGATACTATATAGATATTATATAATTGTGTACATGTGAAGATTCTTGGATATTATTATACATGTACATTCGATTATAAATGGTAATTATGTACTTAGTATTTATTTAATTTGTTGTATATGAAACATATCTACTTATATGGAATTGATAAGTGATAATTAAATTACTTTGTAAGGATGGTGGTATTTAGCCATGATGGCACAATTGTGCTAAGAAAATTATATTAAGGTTATAAAAGGATTATTTTATAATATTTAAATGTTTGATTAAGTGGTTATATTTGCTTAAGGCTTACTAAGCTAAGTTAGCTTACTCTGTGTGATTGTTGTTCTGTCTTATAGATTTTGATCAAGCTACGAGCTCAGGGGATCGTCAACAAAGTCATCCACACTATCGACTCATTTGGTACTTTTAAAAGTTTGGTTTGAACTTAAGGCATGTATAGGCTAGATTTAGGTTTTGAACCAATGGAAATTTTGTTCTTGTATATATACATATAGCCATGCGAAAATGGCTAAATTATGGTACTTTGGTCTTATATAAAATCGGCCATGATGCTTGTTCATTATAAAAGTATAGTTGGTAATGTAAGTATGCATGTGATGGTAGCATGGTTGATTGTGCATGATTGATAGTTGGTCATATTTATGCGTTTTGAAATAATAGGGGTTGTATTTGGAAAGTTGATATTTGCGCATTTGAATTTGATTGGACTATGGATGGATGAATGTTTTCTAGTGAGGTGCCATAGATTTGAAAAACAAATCAATTTGGAAAATTGCTTAACATTGAAGAAAGTATATTCGGTCATATCATGAAATTTTAGGTTGAATATTTGAATTGTTTTAAACGAACATAAATTATAAGTGTGCATGTGTATAAAGTTCAAATTTATGTGTTTGGATTATGGGAGGCATATTTGGTTTTTTTTTTTTTTTTTTTTGGGTGCTACCATGTTCATTTGGATGTTTTGATCTATGTTTTTGCGTGGATGTATGAACAATTGGTATATCTTGTTCATGGTTTAATAAAGTCTATATATATAAATATAGGTGTACGTTTTGTTTTAATATTTAACGACTTGCTTTAGTAGTTTTTAAGTGAGCATGTGCATGTGTGAATATTAAACCTTCATAGACCACTTGAATTGAAACCTTTGTATTTGATGAATATAAAAATGCTTATATAAAATTTGGTTAACGGTTCTAAGATATGCTCAAGATGGGTTGAGTAGATTTTGATAATGTATTTTCTTACAACACATTCGGTTTTGACTATATAAGTAGTAAATATTTATTATGACTTGTGCTATGTTTGGTAATACTTTATAACCCTAATCCAGTGATGGATTTGGGTTAAGGGTGTTATAGATTGTCCATCAAGTTTCAACCCCTTACATAGCACAACAAAATGGTGTAACTGAAAGGAAAAATAGAGTATTGACTGAAATGGTAAATTCAATGTTATCATATTCAGGTCTTGGACAGAGTTTTTGGGGAGAAGCTATTCTAACAGCTTGTCATATATTGAATAGAGTTCCTAATAAAGAAACTAAAATAACCCCTTATGAACAATGGAAGAAAAGGAAACCAAAGCTTAATTATTTAAAGGTTTGGTGCTATAGGTCTACTGTCAAAGTTCCAACACCTAAATGTAAAAAGTTAGGTGAAAGAGGAATTGAATGCATATTTACAGGATATGCACATAATAGCAAGGCATATAGGTTTATGGTAATTGAACCAAATGACTCAATTTCAATTAATACTGTTATTGAATCAAGAGATGTTATTTTTGATGAAAATAGATTTAATTCTATATTAAGACAATTACAACCACAACAATTGATTCATTCTTTTAATGAGAATGAGATTCCATTGGAACAAATTGATAATAATGATGAATCTTGTCAAGAATTAAGAAGAAGTAAGAGGATTAAAAAGGTCAAAGATTTTGGACCAGATTTAATTATGTTTCTTGTAGAAGGAAAAGGTGAAAGTATATGCAATAAGATACCTTATTGTTATAATATGGAATCTGATCCTATTACATTTGAAGAGGCAATGAAATCTCAAGACTCTGCTTTTTGGAAAGAAGCAATAAATGATGATATGGATTCAATAATAGGAGATCAAACTTGGATCTTAGTTGATCTTCCACCGGGTTCTAAACCAATAGGTTGTAAATGGATCTTCAAAAAGAAAATGAAGGCTGATGGAACCATTGATAAGTTTAAAGCAAGGTTGGTAGCCAAAGGTTTTACACAAAAACAAGGTATTGATTACTTTGATACCTATGCTCCAGTAGCAAGAATTGCTACAATTAGACTCTTAGTATCACTTACCTCTATATATAATTTGGTTGTTCACCAAATGGATGTTAAAACTGCATTTTTAAATGGTGAATTGGAAGAGGAAGTGTACATGGAACAACCAGAAGGATTTGTTGTTCTAGGACAAGAGCATAAGGTATGTGAGCTTGTTAAATCTTTATATGGACTTAAACAAGCACCAAAACAATGGCACCAAAAGTTTAACAATGTCGTTTTAGCTAATGGCTATAAAATAAATGAATCCTATAAGTGCATATATAGCAAATTTGAAAATGGAAAAGGTGTCATAATTTGCTTATATGTAGATGACATGCTCATTTTTGGCACGGATTTGGAACAAATAGAAAACACATAGAAATTCTTGTCAAACAACTTTACTATGAAGGATATGGGTATAGCAGATGTTATTCTTGGGATTAAAATAACTCGAGATGAAAGCACTATAGCTTTATCACAATCACATTACATTGAAAATGTGCTTAAAAAGTTTGATCTTTTCAACTGTATACTAGCATCTACTCCCATGGATCCTCAAATAAAATTAGTATCTAATGCTGGTAGGAAAATTGATCAATTGAAATATGCAAGTCTAAACGGTTGTCTTATGTACATAATGACTTGTACAAGACCAGATATTGCATATGCTGTTGGGAAATTGAGTAGGTTCACAAGTAATCCAAGTAGTTTGCATTAGCAAGCTTTGAATAGAGTACTTAGGTACTTAAAGAAAACTATTAACTATAGATTATGTTATAATGGATATCCTCTAGTTTTAGAAGGGTATTCGAATGCTAGTTGGATTACAAGTTTGGAAGATCATGCATCTACTAATGGATGGATCTTCATTCTTGGTGGAGGAGTCATTTCTTGGGGTTCCAAGAAACAAACATGTATTACTGATTCCACCATGGCAGCAGAATTTATTGCACTAGCCACTGCATCTAAAGAAACAGAATGGTTAAGAAATTTGCTTTTTGATGTACCTTTATGGCCTAAGTCAATTTCACCTATTTCTATCCGTTGTGACAGTGAGGCTACTCTAGCAAAGGCATATAGCCAAGTATATAATGGAAAGTCTAAACACATTAGATTAAGACATAGTTATGTCCGACAATTAATCTTTGATGGAGTGATCACTATTATTTATGTGAGGTCAAGTGAAAATTTAGCGGATCTTTTGACAAAAAGTCTTGCTAGATGTGCGATAAAAAGGATCTCAAAAGGGATGGGACTCAAGCCCATTAATTAGAGTCATCCATGATGGAAATTCAACTCAACGCTTGGTATAACGTCAAGTCTTAAGTTCAATGAGACAAAGTACATCATGAGTATGTGACTGTTAGCACTATAAATAAATCCATCCTAAGATTAAAGTGTTAAGTACCCGAAATGATAAGGGAAGGATGAGTAATGTACTCTTAATGGACCCATAACATAAATATGTTAAAGTGTTATAATTACGGGAACACTCTTGATGGGATCTACCTATGTGAGTGGAAGTGTGGCCGCTTCTAGGATCTCAAGGGCTTGGCTCTGACAGCACTCATGAAAAGAGGACACAGACACATGGCCATAATAGTGTCCCTAGATACTATGCATTGACCGATGTTGAAATCATTGTGTGAGATGTGTTCGGTTAATCAAATGAAATAATTGGTTCAAAGCTTAGTCTACCATGCAATTTCGATTAACTTTAACATGTTTTCACTAAGTAAAGGTTCAATCGTAAGATACCTTCATTTATGCAAATTGATTTCCAAGAATATCAAAATCTAAAATATTTTAAAAATGGGGGGAGATTGTTGGAACATTTTCAAATATTTATAGTGTTCCAATAACTACAAATGAATGGTTGTAATTAATCAAAAGATATACTACAACAAAACAATCCTATAGCAACACTTTTTTTGACATAAGACGACGCAAAAAAGGTTGGCATAAGTTTCGCGACGCTTCGTCCGACACTTCCAAAATGGTTGTATATAGTGCAGTTGGTATATGCATGGCGGCGCTTTTTCAAAAGCGTCGCCATAAGTCAACATAAGCCGACCCTTATTGAAGGGCTGTGAAAAGCTTGGTCAATGCCGACCTTTAAAAAAGGTTGAGAAAGACCTAGTCAATGCTAACCTTTGAAAAAGGTTGCGATAGACCTGTTTAAGGCAACCTTAAAAAGGTTGGTATAGTTCTTGTCTAACACAACTTTTAAAAACGGTTGGGATAGAGCCGTATAAGGCAACCTTAAAAAGGTTGAGATAGACCTTGTCTAAGACAACCTATAAAAAAAGGTTGGGATAGACCTATCTAAGGCAACCTTAAGTAGCTCGGGATAGACTATATCTAAGGCAACCTTTAAAAAAAGTTAGAATAAACCCGTTTAAGGCAACCTTAAAAAGGTTAGGACAGACCATGTCTAAGGCAACTTTTAAAAAAAGTTGGGATAGACTCGTCTAAGACAACCTTAAAATGGTTGGGATAGACTTTTTCTAAAGTAATTTTTAAAAAAGGTTGGGATAGACCCGTTTAAAGCAACCTTAAAAAGGTTGAGATAAATCTTATCTAAGACAACCTTTAAAAAAGGTTAAAATAAACCCATCTAAGATAACCTAAAAAAGATTGGAATAGACACGTATAATGTAATTTTTTTCTATTTTTTATTATTTCAATATTAATTTATTTTTATAAATATTTACATTGAATAATGATAGGAATTTTGCTTTAAATACAACTAAAAAAATATAAAATATAAAATTAAAATTAAAATTAAAATTAAAATTAAAATAAAAGTTGAATATTCACTACAAAAATCAATTCAACAATCAAAATACACTAACATTTAGCTGAAATGTATACCACTAACATTCAACTCAATGTACAAAAGTAAACAAATAAAACAGTACCTAAGGCGATGGACATTGATATGGATGTTGTACCATAAAAAAAGCTAATACAATTTGAAACTACAACTTTAATTCCAAGAAACTTTGTTGATCTCTTATTTCTACAAAGGTAGCCCCAAGTAGTGAAATATATCCAGATCCAAGTATACCATATACCCTAACAATCCATTTTGTTTACTACCTACTTGTAACATATGCAGTTTTCTCTCTTTTCACCTTTATTGCTTCTCAACTCTTGGCTATATTTAGCGTTATCCCTCAAGCCCCAACCTTGCTGTAAGCCAATTACAGATTTCATTCATCTCTTTAGGGATTGTGTAATGACCAATCCTGCACAAACCTGATCAAAAACTTAAAAACTTTGTCTGGATTTGTATTCCTTTTAAGATCAAAAGGACTGAGAATACACTTTTGAAGAAAACAATCCATTGGAAGTTAATATGAGCTCTATGCATGAGGTGAGAGATCATAAACAGTGTTGGCTTGTATGCTTGTATGCTTTTATGGAATAAATGTTGCAAATATCTCTCCATAAAACTCAAAATATGTATCTATTGTGAAAACCACATAACCAAAGCTGAATATGCCTATAAGGTCTCACAAAATAAATAGCATAGAATGCTCATTCCTGAACTAGCTTTCCTAGTATTTTCACTTCAATCATATGTACGAGGAAGTTAATGCTTCCAAACATTCAGAAACATGCCCAAAACAATCACTACAACACTATTATAGACAAATATATAACACCATACATACCAAAGCAGTCAGAAACGTCATTAAAATACGAATATCATCACAATTTCTAGAATCCAGAGCATCCTGAAAAAGTAAAACATATGAAAAAGCAAAAGAAAATAGAATGCAAATTAAATTTGCCATTGGTTAGTGGTACTTCACAAAATTAATGCAGAACAAAAAAATAAATTGTCATGAATATAGAATAGAATACATTCAAAAGTCAGAGTAGTGTATTTGCAACATGTAGAAACAGAATCAGCGGCAACAGAGGGAACAATTAATCCTCAAGAAACATACAATGATTCAACAATAAATTTATAAACACAAATATTGAACAAAGAGGCAACAAAGAAAGGGTTCCAAAAAAATGGATTACCTTTGTGGTAACAAAGGGAATAAACGGCCACACTTCTTTATTATCTACTGAAGTTTACAAAACTAGATTAATCTATAACCATCATTGAACTTAAGACATCACATGTTACAATTTGCTCTAGAAATTCAAAAGTATATGGAGATATATAACTAACCACAAACACGTCTAGATAGTTTAGCAAGCTCCGCAACAGCAAGCTTAGCCTTCTTGCCAGCCAGTTCTCTTGTTTCGATTGCATCCATTCTCCACTGCCACAATGAATCAATTACATTAGAGTTTTCCTTCTTTTCTTTTCTTTCCTGGTTTTCAAAGGAATGAAGTAAGATAGGAAAAAAGAAAAAAATTCCAAAGTATTGAAACAAGTTCAGTTCTATAGGCCAGTACAATCATGATTCTCTCTAGAGGTAAAGTATTGAAAGTAACATGCAGAAAAGCACAAGCAGCAGTAACAGCTGCCACCTCCTTATCATCTGGTCCTTCATTATGTGGATCAGAGGCAGCAGAAATCCCTCCAAACAACACATTAGTCTGCTCAGACAAATCAAACTTTGAACCCTTTCTTTGATATTGAAAATAAAAAAACTAAATTCATAAGGATAGACAAAGTCATTTTCATACTAAGAGTCAAGACTGCTTACCAATTGCAGTAGAAATCGTGAATCAATAGCATTAGTTATCTGCTGCTCCAAATTACTATCCAAAACTATTTCCTCTATTTCATCACCTATGATCATATTATCCTCTACAACTGTAGGAGCTGAAGCCAATACTTATGCATGAGAATTTCGATGAACCAATTAAAAGAAGAATTGATGCGCAAAAAAATCAGTCATTGTTTTTGTACTATAACCAAATTTATAGTTTCCATGTTGAGAATGAATTTTCCTAAAAAAAAAAAGTTAACCATCCATTAAAATATCACTTTGACACCAAGTTATAAAATTTTCAATACAAACCCAGGACCAAAGTAGCATCAAGGTTTATGGAATCAATAAGCATTGAGAAGAGTATAGAAAAATGCAAACCTGATAAAAGCAACTGCCAAAAAAAAAAAGGAAGCAGAATTAGGATTAGGATTTGCTTTTAAGAGAATGCTGAGTCAAACTTAAATGCATTAAAACAATCACTGCAATAGAATTATCAGAAGCAATTACTATAAAGACAAAACAAGCATGGATGTAGCCAAATAATCTAGCAGATCATAAAATATGGGACTACAGTACAAATTCTATTTAATAGAATTATACTGAAGATGGATATTCTTGAAGAATAACAAGGCTTCTTAACAATATAAACCAAAAAGAAAATTACCCTAGACAGTTCCAATCAATCATCAATTGAGAGAAGAAAAATGCATAGGAACCATGCAGATAGTGCAGGATAGTCTTTATTAGCTACTGGCAAAATGACAAAGGCACCATAGAGGGTTGCAGCAGCCCAAGCACCGGTAGCGTGCCACCTTAGAGATCCTATTTCATCCCCTAACTCTATATGTAAGTGAAGTTTCTCTCTGGCTGAATTATATTATTCGAACCATCAATTGTATCCTTAACGCCCTCCCTACAAATCCACAAACATATATCTATATATATGATTTAAGTGTTTCAACGTAAAATAGGAGTGTAAGCAAATACATATATGTATATATTAGTATTACCAGTCAATGGAAACAAGATAGTTTGCTTGATTGTGGACATTAATCTCCGAAACAAATTTCTCCCAGACATCAAACTTTCCTGGGAACTGATTCCACCATACCCAAGACATTCCTGTTGTGGAAGTTGTTGGTGAAAATATCTTTGAGCTCCAATACTATGACGAATGCAAGGCTTTGTTGGGTCAAAAATACCATAAAGATGTTTCTTCACAACATGACAAGGGAATGGTGCACCTAATGAGAATGTCTCCCTAGCAGTTTCATTAACATTGGACAAGCAGCGAAGCCGCTTCATTCTATTCATCTAGTACAAATAAAGCAGTACCTGGAAGACCATAGAACTTATCACAATTGTTTTACAGTAAATTTAGATTAAACGAAAATTGCTAACATATTAAGAGAATAAACTATAAACAACTGGTTTACATGAAGTTCCTTCCTTTCTTTCTTTCTTTTAAGGAAAAAAATCTTAATCTTAATCTGCCCACATAGGGAAAACAAAAGCAATATTCATGAAATAACCCTATAAAATCAACACATTTATTTATTTGGGGGAAAAACAAACAAAAAGAGAAGAAAATACTGAAGAATCAAACCTGATTACTTTAGCGTATTGCCAGCGTCTTAGGGTTTGGCTTAAACTGAAGGGATCAAAGCTGTAGCCATGTGAGAATAAAAAAGCGATTGAAGGTAAAGGGGCGGGAGCCGCTGGAAACGGGAGTTTGAAAGCTTTTTCATTAGCCAAATCTTTTTCTACGAGGAATTCAAAAAGTTTTTTTTTGTACGCCAAATAAATTTGGAGTAATCTGAATTGGTTTAACTTGAATAAGATACAAAGGTTTTGCTTTTTTGAATTTTTGGGTAATATTGGCACGGGAGGGAAATACTCCTCTTAAGAGTAAATATAATTAGTTTAATCTTTTGCATAAGGGTAAACCGTATCAATGTTCACTAATCTGTATATAAGTTTTTATTTTTGTCATTAATTAAAAAAATTACATTTTAATTCCTAACTAAAAATTGAAAAGATAACTGCCTATTTTAAAATTTATACATTATCTTTATTAGTTAAGCGATCAAAATAAATACTTATTTACAATTATGTGACAAATACGAAGTCACAAACTTAGATTTTTCAATACTACTGACTTTCGGGTCGTTACAGAGATGCAATAGAGGGTTGCCGACGGAGATGCAACACTTTGATGCAGAGGATTGGGGAAAATTTTAGAGATTTCGGGGAAGGGGATTTGGGAAAAATTAGAGATTTAGGGGAGGGGATGAAAATAAAACTACGCCGCATAGTGAAAAGTTTTTCTTTTATTTTTTTTTCATTTTTAACATATATTTTTTTCATTTTTATTTTTTAAAAATTTTAAATATTGAACATTTTGATAGAAATTTGGACTAAAATATTAAATTTTAATTTTAAATATTTTGAAGATTTTTATAATTTTTAATTAACATATAAAATAAATAATATCATGTCATGTGGATTACATTGTAGGTTGTCACATCAATATCATTAAAAATTAATTTTGTAGTTAAATTTCATTAAAATTGTGATTTAACATTTTTAAAAAGTCGAATGTCAAATTTAGTTCAAAATAAAAATTAAATTGATAAAAAATATTGAGAGTTAAAATTTACCATGATCAACTCTTTTAGGAATTAAATTGATAAATGGGTATGGCATGGTCTAGTATTGTTGAAAAGATTTCTTTTTCAATATGAAATTCTAATTGTGGTTTAAATGTATACTTAAAATTTTAATTTTGATTTAATCATACACATTTTAAAAAATAAATCGTCAATTTATTTTTATATTGAATAAATATAAATATTTATGTATGCAATATATAAATATAAAATTATGTTATATCAATAATTGTGTTAATAATTTACAAGAACTGGATCAAATTAAAGTTCATATATTCAATTGCACATTAAACCATTATTCATGTATACTTTTGGGATTTATCCCATTTTGAAATTTTATTATTTAAAAATAATAATTTATATTTATCTTATTTATGATTAAAATTTTTAAATATATATAACATAAATTTTGAAACATTTATATTAAAAAAACCCTAAAATCCTAAACTCCAAACCCATAATCACAAAATCCTAAACCCCAAGCCCATAGACACAAAACCCTAAACCTTAAATCATAAACTATAATCCTTAAATCCTAAACTCTAAACACTAAACACTAAACATTAAACCCTAAACTAAATTGATTTTTTGCGGCATTTTTATTAAAAACCTTATTCACACTCGAAGTTATTAAGTTATTTTTAATTTGAATATATATAATTATTCACAAACTGATGATGTAAAATTTTAAGAATATTCATATTTTAAATCCAATTTTTTAGTGCTACACATTCAAAAAAATCCGAAATTAAGGAAATTTGGGACGTTACACCTTTATACAAAGAGTTGGTCAGAGCGTATGTTGACAAGTCTATCGCAACACTTAGGAAAGTGTCGCCCCAAAACTGTCGTCTTAGAACTAGACAAAAGCCAACTCTTATTCAAGCGTTGCCTTAGGCATACATATCCCAACCCTTATACAAAGAGTTGGCTAAAGCGTAGTCTATCGCAACACTTAAGAAAGTGTCGCCACAAAATGTCATCTTAAGACTACACAAAAGCCAACTCTTATTCAAGCGTTGCCTTAGGCATACATATCCCAACCCTTATACAAAGAGTTGGCCAAATCATAGTCTATCCCAACACTTAGGAAAGTGTTGCGACAAAAGTGTCATCTTAGGACTACACAAAAGTCAACTCTTATTCAAGCGTTGCCTTAGGCATACATATCCCAACCCTTATAAAAAGAGTTGGCCAAAGCGTATGTTCGCAACTCTATCCCAACACTTAGGAAAATATTGCCACAAAAGTGTCGTCTTAAGACTATGCAAAAGCCAACTCTTATTCAAGCGTTGCCTTAGGCATATATATCTTCACCCTTATACAAAGAGTTCCCCAAGGCGTATGTTGGCAAGTCTATCCCAACACTTAGGAAAGTGTCGCCCCAAAAGTATCGTCTTAAGATTAGACAAAGCCAACTCTTATTTAAGCGTTGTCTTAAGCATGCATATCCCAACCCTTATAAAAGAGTTGGTCAAAGCGTATGTTGGCCAGTCTATCCAACACTTAAGAAAGTGTCGCCCCATAAGTGTTGTCTTAACACTGTTTTGTTGTAGGGGATTATATTATTTGATTTTTTGAAAAAGAATTATAACTATTTAAATAATATTATTTGAATAGTTATAATTAAATTAATAATTATGTGTTTATTTTAAAAATATTATTATTCGAAAGATACCTATTAATGAAAGATGTCTCTATGAAGAGACATGAAAATTACTATAAATAGGAATAATATTTCATTTGGAAATCATACCAACAAATTCTAATATTCTTTCTTTTCTTCCTTCATATTTTAATATTATTAGATTATTTTATAAAGTATTATTGCAGAAATCATTTATAGAAATTAAGTTTCTTGTCATACATTGCTTAGTGTGTAGTGGGCTATTTTTGTCAGTGCAAAACGCAAATAGTCATTGACTTTATTATATCCTCGAGGTTAATTTGCTTGGAACTCGTTTGCACACTGAAGATAAGTGGAGACGAATATAACCTTAAAGAAAGTGGTTTGATACATGCCTTGGAGCATTGTCCTATTTCTTCTTCTATTTTAGTTTCATTCGTGTGTTCTAGATTTTCCTCACCGAAGATTTGTAGAGCCACTTAAGTTATATACTAAGGACGAATCATAATCACCACATTTCAGTGAATCTTGCACCATGTTTGTTTTCAAATGGTTTCCAATATAGAAAAATTAAATAATAATTAAGGACAAAATTCAGGATTCCCTGGCCCTGTCTGTTTTGATGGGTAATTTTTTACTCATACCAATTGGGTTTCATTTTAATCCGGGGGGAATTGTCTGCATTGATAAGGATGCTTGGGGAAGATCCAGGAAACTTATTAAAATTTGTTTGGCTTCACCTCATCAGTCACATTTGCAAAAAGACAAAAATGACTCTGTTTGTCTCTGTGTTAAATTGAAGTAAGTAAAATTTGTACACTCCATCGCTATCCATTTATGACTTTATGTGCTTACAGAACCAACCACCTACATTGCTGATTCCAAGCTCACATGGATTTCAGGATTTTTTTTAAAAAAAATTAATTATTTTCTTAATATAATAATGTTCTCTCTTACTTAACTCGAAAGAAACCACGAGGCGTGCATGTAAAAGACAAAAGGCATACATAAATTTTAGAGAAGAACATGGTAATAAAATTTAATAAAAAAGAAAGGCAATGATGCTGAGTTGCTAACTGCACGGGAAAACAAGCAACAAAAATTGGGATAGCGGCCATTAAATAATGCCCCTACCATCCTAACAATTCCATGTCAAAATAATGCCCCTACCCCCTAATCTAACATTCAATTGGTGCTGAATTGCATAATATTTCTCTACTTCAATTTGTGCATTGTTTTTGTAGGTTTATGGATAAGCCGCCCAAAATTCTAAATTAAAATCTGTAAAAAAAGATACGAAAGTAGAACAATATAAAAGTGAGTAAGAGACAGCCATTTATCAAATTAGTTTCAATGCAAACAAACATCAGCTTTTACGTACAGTTTCTAATGTGTTTTATGTATGTCATGAGTTGCAATGTTTCAGACAAGAACCAAAAGAAGACAGTTTACAAGATAAGGTAATATAATTGAACCAAGTATATGAGACAAAAAACAATGGGAACAAACTTTTTAGTTCCCCACATGTATATAATATATATTACTCATTTAGATAATTAATCAATATTCTGATCGGCAATCAATTGGTGGTAACATTACATATTTTACATGCACTTCCCCGGAATCTTACCTTCACCGATCTTTCCGTCGTTGCTGTTGCCGCCACCCTGCGCTGCCATTAGGCTAACAAGAAGATCCGCAAATGCTCCTATAATAAACTTGTGCGTACTTTTGGGATTCAATGCGAGGTAACACAAGAGAAGCTCATGCAAGTATTCCCAGTTAGCCTTGACGTCGATTAAGTGACGTGCCTCCACCATTTCCTGCATGGATCTCCTGAAATCCATGTACGGGTTGGGAGAGAAGGTTGGGACAGCTACGCTGTTTTCAACGGTCCTTGGGTGGCCATGTTCTTGACTCGGTCGATCACCGCAACCGTGGTTAGAGGATTGATTTGCGTCATTGTTGGGACTGGAACTGCTGGGTAATAGAGTATCTGATGACTCGGGAGTGGTGGCGATTGATGACGGCACTGTTGATTCAATGATGGAGTTGGAGCTACCCGGAAAAGTGAAAAAGAAGCGCTGCGAAGCAAAAACGGTGGCGAAGTCGGGTTCGGAGTCGGATTCAGGGTAGGGGTCTGGGTCAAAGGAGAGAGAGGAGTGGGTTAAGGATTTGGAGGTTGAGTAGTCGAAGGTGTTGTCATAGAGGGAGTTGTAGTTTTTGAAGAGGGGTGATAAAGCGGTGGCGGTGGATGAGGTTAGTGGACGGCTGTCATCATCTGGGGTTAGCGGCGAGGAAGAGGAAGGTTGGGAAGTTAATGGGGATCTGATCTTTTTGAAGCAGAGATTGAGATTTTTGGCCAGGGTGTTTGGCATAATTTCCACTCCAGTGTTGTGATCTCGAAGACAGAATGAAAATGAAGTGCAAGGCTCCAACTTTTTTAATTCTCTGTTTATTTGTATACTTTTATGTTAGAGAGAGAGAGAGAGTAGAAGGAGAATGGAAGGGGAAGGCTCCATTAATATATTTGTGATTTGTGAAAGTTGGAGGAGAGAGAGTTGATGGACAAGTTCTTGATAATGAGATGGGTCAATCATTTAATTCAGGAAAAAAGTTCAGTCATACAGTCATAAAAGAGTTTTTTTTTTAGGGTAAATTCTAGGAATAGTCACTTTGATTTTAATTTTCATTAAACTTTCATTTATTACGAAATTAACATTAATATTATTAATTTATAACATTTTAATTACTGAGTAAAAATATTTTCATTAAATGTCAACGTCTATTTTACGTCAATGCCGATGTGTAAAAATCCCTAGCTCCATCCCTATTCCCATTCTCAACCTCTTAACTCATAGTACCTTCACCATCGTTTATCACCTTCAACCTCGCCTCTCTTTCAATCCCCTATTACCTCCACCAACATTACATACCCACACCATAACCATATACCAAAACACAAACCCCACTCATCGAACACAAAAAAGAAAATCCAAAACAATAATAAAACCATATTAGATTTGGCCTAGGGCTAGTTCTAAAAGTTTTACTCATCTCCTCCGAGATCCCAATGGTGGGAAACTAGTGCGAGGCTTGGAGAGGCCATGGTTGCATTGGTAAACCGATCTAACGGCCAACCACGAAAATTAGTTAAGAGATTTCAAAAAATTATTTTGCATTTCGTGATTTTCTTAATTATTCATCAGAAAATCTAAACAATGAAAAAGTAAGGGGAGAAAAAGGAGAGCTCATCGGCGCTTTTTGGCTAGAGAAGACGACATGTGATAAAGGGCATTAGCAACTAGGGTTTTGTAAGGGAGAAGGAGAAAAGAGATGGAAGCGAAGAAAAAGAGAATAAGAAATTAAGAAAGAAGAGAAGGAGGTGATGGGTGAGAAGCAGCTAGGGTTTGGGGAAGGAGAAGGAGGAAAATTAAAATGAAGAAAAAAGAAATGATAAAAAAGAGAGAGAATCAAATTAAGGGACGTGGAATACTATATGTGCCATTTGAGATTTACGTCATACCTTTAATATCAAATATTATAAATTAATAATATTAATCATCATTCTACAATAAAATATTGAATCAATCATCAAAATATAAATAGTTATTTTGTAATTTACCTTATGTATAGATCAGTAAAACTATTAATTTATCATGTGCATGCATAATTTTAATTTTCTAATGATATTATTTCATTAAAATAATATTATTTATTTTAGTGGTATCAGTGGTAGTGCGTCTCGCATATCTATTTATTGTCTTTAAAAGTAATCTTTTGATGTGAGTTAAATTTTTGAAATTGAATTTTTGTATATTTTATATAAACTTTTGTCATTATCTACCACTTGAGTGATCTGATATTAGTGAAATCAAATGATTCATTGTCACTTACCACATATCAAACAAAAGTCTTTTTAAATATGTTCAAACAGAAATCCCAATTGTGGCAAATTTAATTTTACATATTTTTTACTATTAAATTTTGTTTCTTATTTTAAAAGTTTACTCTTTAAAAAAAAAACAGCACTTAAATTTTTGGGTTATTGATATTCTTTTTCAGGATAATTGAAGGTTCTGATCATTTTTTTTTAAGATAATATTTAGAACTATTCTTCTGGAAGATAATACGCTTCAACGCACTTAAATCTACGTCTTCTTATATTGACAACAATACCTATGTCAATCAAATTAAGACTCAACTGAAAAAAAATTATGTGGTAATAATTTATGTGGTTATAATTAAAGTTTAACTTAATGATTCTAAAAACCATATTTTAAGCACTTAATAATAACATGTTATATTATATTCTTTTAGAGAGAATAGATAATATAATAATATATCAACCGACATTAAATTAATTATTATTATTTTTAACTCTAAAATAAATAAATTCTTTCGTAAAATTCTAAACCTTTAAATATTAGTTCTTAGAACTTTAAAACCTTAGACCCATTTAAATCTCAATTCTTAATCTACTCTTTCCCTAAAATCATAATGGTTAGAAATTCTAAATTCTAACCTTGTATTACTTTTGCTAAGTTTATTTAATTAAAAATTAATAAGGATTAAATTATTATTAAAGAGAATTAATATGCACCATATGATATTTAATAATTAGAATTTAAAAAAGAAAAGGTACTTATGTAGGGGGCAAAAGGCCCATATATATGAAATGGAGACACACCGCAGTTAAATTATTATTAAAGAGAATTAATTTAAGGTTAGAATAGGCGATATGATCTTAATTAGAATTTACAAAAAAAAAAAAAAAAATACAGGTTATGTTGGAGACAAAAGGCCCATATATATGAAATGGAGACGTAACGCAGTAGAAAGAAAGGGAGAGGTCGATCTGGTAGGGCGCGATGGTCCACCCAAGGTTAAAACGACCACTGGTATAGCACATGGTGGTGGGAGCCCCAAGGTAGAGCAATCCAACTAACCTAACATCTTGCTTCTATTGTGTCCAAAGGACCCGCAACCGTCGGTTCACGTAACGGTGCGCATCACTTACCAACCCATTACATAAATATTAGAAATCTGAAGTAGAAGAAGATAAGAAACTGTTGCTGTTGTATTCACTCAGAGAAGGACGTTGCAACAGAGTGACCACTATCCGTTGCAACATTACCCAAAAACTGCGAAATGAGAAATCAACGTCAATTGCAACCACACGACCATACGACTTGTTTGTGTAGTCGCCTCAATTTCCATATGAAACGTAAATTGTCCTTCTAAGCTATTCTTACTCTTCCTTCTAAGCTTCAACACAAGGGCAGGCAGGGCATCCTTTTCAAGTAATCTTTTTTTCTCCTCAATCATGTTCTAATAATCATTAAGTTGTTAGTTTCGTGGGAAAGCTGTGAACTCAATCAAACTATAAACTCAGCCGGCAAGGACAGATATATCTCTCTTGCTTATAAGTTATAACATCACACAGTCAGTCAAGGCATTATTAACCAACATACCCTTAAGCCACACACACGTGATCACTGATCACATGATGATAACATGGAAAGGAAGCTTGCTTAAACTCATCCTAACATAAGGTGGTCAGTCTGAGTTCAATATCATTTCTAAACGAATAAAATATGCAAGGAAGACTAATCATTGACCAATATATATATAAACTATAGGAAAAAGAAGAAACCCTTGTTTCTCATACGTGTGATACAGTGATTAGGTAAGAGGCAGAGTGAAGCCCAAGAAGATTGTTTGTGGCAGTGCCAAATCAGCTCCTCACAAGGTTTTTAGATCTTAGAGATGAGCTGTAGAAATTGTCCTGGTCTGGAATCTCTGCCCATAAGCCACCCAAAGGTGTTTTATTCGGTGAAACTTCCCTGCCTGTTATGTGCTGCCACCAGGCAGGTTCTGCAATATTATGGGATATATCTAGTATTTTGTAACACTAATATCAGTTTTCTAGTCTTTAAGATTTCTATAATTATTTTCCTCTCATCCATTTGCAATAGTTTTTGATCAAAAAAAATTTTCTGATTCTTAATGTTCTTTTGGTATTTTTCTGCTATTGTTTTCTACTGCTCCTGTTGAGCGCCGTGTTGAGAGAGGATTCATGCAAATAAAACTGTTGGGAAAAGTTGAAAATTGGCAGCTTTTATGGTTAGTTAACTACTAGAGGGGAAAAAAAGGTTAAAAGAAAGCAGAAGGGCATCAAACAAAGTGATTTGGCGCTTTTCAGTTCTTTTGTTCATTTGCAAGGCAGCGAGAGGGGAGCGGCCCTAACAACGTACAATGTCAACTCTAAATCACTTTTTTCATAATCCAAACACACTCGTTTTTTTCTACACACTTTTCAAAGGTATTTTCCAATTACTTAGACCTTGGCTGGGTTCTAATTGAAATTGCCAAAACAAATGGCATTGAACCATTCACCTTTAAAACGCTGTTAAATTCAAGACAGGATTGGGTTTGAAAGGCGACTACAACCACAATTAATTAATCTTTGTAGTGATAAATTAAGCATTTCTTTTACGGGAAATAATGCTAGTTGTAGCACTCATCAGGCCGTAAGCCCAATCAAATCAAATGGATGCCTTTACATTTTTCTCGCGAAGTCGTTTTCTTGGGCCAACCCAATTCAGATTTTAACACACATCATAATACAGAAGTGATAAAAATAAAATAAAAGCATTTATTTGGATATGTGAACATTACTTATTTTAATAAATAAAGAAAAATCAAAAATAAAAGAAGGGTAGTTAAATCTTTCACGGTAAATGAAGAAAGTAAAATATTGGTTAGTTTTCTAAATTATATTAGATTAACAAAAATAATTAATTTTATAAGTGTTCTTTTAAATCTTTAAATTGGATTGAATTGTCCTAAAAATTAAACACATTTTATATGAATTGGGTTTTTTTTTATTAACTTGGCACATATTAATTGATTTTTTAAGCCCTAGTTCATTTTTTAATTTGTTATTAAACTTAGTGTCGAAACCATTTTTTTATATTTGGAAAACGGGGTCGACTTTAAAACAAAAACAGAGTCACCACCAATCTTCTTTTGAAGTGTGATTGGGTCACCTTATAAAATATTTTGGTCTACGAATCTTAGGAAAATAGGTCTGGGAGTCGGTTATGCAGGAGGAAGGATTAGCGCACCCTCGCAATGCCCAAAATTGGTACCTTATTGATTGATTAATGTTCTAATATCGAAAATTAAAAGAGATTTTAAAATACGAATCCTTTAGAAAATGTTTGGATAATTCGAATTGGATATCAAAATTCTCTTGTTCCGAAAGAATGAAATATCACATCTAGCACGTTAGGATACAACATTTCAAACCCTTGACACCAAGATCATTTCATGATTTCCAAAATTCATGCATTGCAATTTTAAAAAGGATATTCCGTTATTTGGCCAAACGAAAAAAAACCGTAACCCAGCACTTTAGGACACGATTCCTCGAATTTTCAAACATGAAATATTACCTTATTTTTGAAGTTCAGAAAACATGGTCAAAATCTTAGAAGGATATTTAGTCATTTGGACGAACGAAAAATCGAAACCCAGCATGTTAGGGCACGATTTCCTGAACTTCCAAATACAAAATATTACCTTTGTAAAAACCCTTTTATGAGTTTGGGTAAAAAAGTGGAGAAAAAAAATATAAAGTCAATGTAACCTTTAAAATAGAAATCGGTTAAAACATAAAAATAGTCATACTTAGCGAATAGTGATAATGTAAACACGATAATAATAAAGAATGATAATAATAAATATAATAGGAAAAATAAAAATAAAAATAATATTGGCAAGAACAAAATAATAGGAATAATAAAATAGTAATAATAATGTAAATAATAAAATAATAATAGTACTAATAATAATAATAAATATAATACTAATAATAAATATAATCATAGTAATAATAATATATATATAAATAACGGTAATAAAAAATAATAATGAATATAATAATAATTTTGAAAATAAATAACAATAATGAAATAATGATATCAATAGCAATAAAAATAAAAAAAAAGAAGAAGAAAAAAGGACTAAATTAAACTTAAAAATAAAATTTCGAGGCGAATTTTAAAAGAAATAAATGAATTAGGGCCTCCTAGCAACGCGCATAAAAGGGGGAGGACCAAAGGGAAAATATTCCCGCCCTCCTAAACAGCGTCGTGTGCCGTGGGATTAAAATGAAATAGTAAGAAAAAATACAGGGCCAAATTAAAAATAAAAAGGACTTAATTGCGTCATGCCTTAAAAGCGGAAGGACCAGGACTATAAATATCCCATTAAAAAAAGGCACGGATCCTATGATAGCGGTCGGGTCGCGCGTGGGTGGCCATGAGACGACGCCGTTTTGGGCCTTAGTGGCTTACTCCAAAACGACGCCATACGGAGGGGACTATAAATACCAAAAATCAAGCAAAAATTTCATTTCATCCCCCTTTTTTAAAAAAACCTTCAGACTCTCTCTGCCCTCTCCAAATCCAGCCTTGGGCTCTGACGAGAGCTCCGATCACCAGTCGGCCGATCACCACCGTCAATCGCCGCAGCCGGCCACCGTACACGGTGGCCGGAACTCCCAAAAAGTAGATTTTTTTATATTTTTTAGTTTAATACTTATATCTATATAGTTTAGGAAAAAAATAAAAATATTTGTATATGCTACGATAACAGATTCGAAAGAAAAAGAAAAGGAAAAGGGAAAAGGAAAAAAAATGAAAAACCTTGCTGCTCTTTTGTATTTATTTCTCATAAAAAAAATATATTGATTGTGTCTACTGCCCTTGTATTCGTAACAAAAAATGTATTCTCTTCTCTCCAAAATCCCCCCGTTTACATTGTTTTGATTTGACTTTTATAACCCCTTTTTTACAACTGATGTCCCTATTTTATAGGTACGTGTTGGAGAGGGGCTCTTCACACGGGCGTGGTGGAGGCGCGCACGACTCGAATCTTGATGAAATTTGTTGGCGTCTGGGGGTGGTTCTTTGGACGTGCGACCTTTGGGTTCTTGCTAGGGTTTCAATTCTGTTGTGATTTATGTAGCGGGCTAGCTAGGTTTGGGCTTTAGGATTTGGGCCATGGACTGTTTTTTAATTTGGACTTTTTGTTTTGTTTAGTTTTTTTTTTTTTTAGTTTTGGTTAACTAGTAATGGTACTGGGCCCCGGGCGAAAAATTGGGCTCTACACTTAGAATGCACTTTCTGTTAATGTTGGACAATGGACATTTATATTAACTATTTATTTTTATTTTATTTTTATTTTTCAACTTAACGAATTTTCTATTTTTAATTTAAAAAATTATAAAATCATCATCTAGTAATTTTAAATGGACAATTCAATTGGTTGAAATTAATTATAGTTAAAATTAATTACATTAATGATAAATAAAGCCTGCCTCTATGAAGATTTTTTTTAAAAAAGAAAAAGAAAAAGAAGCGAGCCTTTCAGGGAAAATGGAAAAGGATGAGGTAGAATCCCGATTATTTGTTAAGAAATTTGATTAAAATATAAAATAATTTTTTTTCTAAATATAATAATAATTATTATTATTCTTAAAATAAACTAATGGTATATGAGGCCTTAGTATAATGGTCAGAACTTTAAAGATTTCAGGTTTCATTCTGATTTTGTGTACATCATGTGTGGGTAGAGGTGTCCATGGGTTGGGTCGAACAAAAAAATTATATCCATTTGTTAGGTATGAGTTTGAACGGTTCGAAAATTAGGCCTAAAATTTTGCTCAAGCCTAGTCAAGATAAAATATTAAAACCCGAACTTAGCCCAACCCACCCATATTAATTTTTTTAATATTATTTTTATATGATTTTTTTAAAAAATATAATACATAAAAATACTAAAAACATTAAAATAAATGTTTCACAACAAATTGAAAATAAATTTAACATATATATATGTATACTTAAATAACACTAAAATAAATGTAACTTAACAAGCAAATGTGAAAAATAGTAACAAAATTAACAATAAAACAAGAGTTATACAATATTCAAATAATAATAATAAAATAGTAGTAACATAATTGTGAAATGATAGCAAAATAATAAAAAAAATAAGAAAACAATAATAATAAATAGCAAAAAACAACATGATTTTTTTTTTTTCATATTCAAGCAGGGCTTGGGTCAAAAAAGCCTTACCCGAGGCCTAACTCATTTCTAAACGAACCTTATTTTTTTGCCCAAGCTTATTTTTGGGACCTATATTTTTACTCAAACCCTCTTACTTTTGGGTGGGCCTTCAGGCCGGGTGGCCCAGACCATTAACAAATCTATGTGTGAGTTCTTAGTTGATATCCTACCGTATTCGGGTCATGTATAAATTTATTCTAGTTTAAGTCTTAGATAAATTTTTATTATCATTCATCATACTTTATAATTATAATTATTTAAATTGATTCATTATAATTACAATACGACTCTACTTGAAAAATTACATGTATTAATTAAAAAATTATATTTAATAAATGATTATATTAAAATATAAAATTTATAATTAAATTTAATAATAATTAAAATATTTAATAATTAATTATTTAGATTTTAAATTAAAATTTATTGAACAATAAAGATTGAAGATAAAAAAAAGAAAGATAAAATGATAAGTAATTAATCAAGGGTAAAGGTGTCCATTTATTTAAAATTCATTTAACAAATAAACCCTAGAGAATTAAAATAATTTTCATCAAACCATATTAAGTAGGTATTTTCAAACCTAAAAAATCACTCTTTTCCTTAAATTCTAAAGTTCCAACCAAAATATAAATATATTAGTTATCATTCCTTCTTCACATTATAAAAATATATAATTAATTATTTTCTGTGAATACAAATATATCATTTCTTTTCCTTAAATTGGAATTAAAAAACAAACCACGAGCAATGAAACCTTTTTTCTATTATTTTTTTTATGGTATTTGAATTCTTGTGTTGTTCACTGTGACCAACGATTGTACTTTGGAGTAGCTAAGTTATTGAAGGCTTGGAATGTGAATGACTATTGTAGGATTGAAGTGCGTCTTTAGCAAAAGATGTTTAGGCAAATTACAATTTGAAGTGTGTTATTTAGCTAAAAAGTGGCATTAATTAAAGCATATTTATAAACATATGTGATATTGCAAAAATTGTACATGTTAAACTAAAAAATTTATGATTTAACAAAAGGCACCTAAGGAATGGCAAACCTCAAGCGCAGCACCCAAAATTGAGAAATTAGTTTGAGTAGAGTTGAAAACCTTCACGTGAAGTTAGTCGAGTTTAATCAATTGATGTAGTTATAGTGGAAACGTAAATTAAGCCTGTAAAGGATTACTTTCTTTCCAAAAAAGCAGAAGACATGGTGATTTATTAAATAGCATAGTGATAAGATCTAGATTGTTGAATTTTGATTACGCTTAGCAGCTGCAGCCATGGCAGCACCCACTCCCCCAGGCGTAGTACTCATGCCAGGATTATTTCTCACCTCAGCAGCTACAACCCTTTCAGCATCTTCACGAGTCACTGCTTTATCCTTAGGCAGCATCGCAGTAGCATCCTGCAGCCCCCAAAATATATTGAAATCTTTAGAAATATTCAACTAGTAAATGGGGTTCATAATAATAATAATAATAAGTATTACCGATAAAACGCCCGAGAGAGTGGCTTGATCTTCAAACCGCTGGGTTCGAGCATTCCGAGTGGCTGCAGACTGAGCTTCGGATGCAATTCCTCCCGGAGTTATCTCGCTGCTGCCAGTGGCTCTCATTTCAGCAGCTTGAATCGCAGCCGCATCGCTCTGATCAATCGGTTTATCAGCAGCAGAGATGGCCGCCGCCTCTAAAGCCTCTCCAATCGTAATTGATCCTGGATCAACCAACATTGCTGGAGTAGTCACCGCTGAAACATCTGGTTGCCTGTATTGCCCCACAATCTGTATCTCAATATTTAAACTTGTTAATTAGACGCATATAAATAAACCAAGATTACTACAAATCATAATAAAAATACTTTCTCTGTCACTTTATGATTTTTATACTGAATGCAACGATTTTCCAATACTTTTTACCTGTCCAGCAACGGCTTCTGTGATCATAACATCGCCATCTGCGTCAGACTTAATGACGGCGACGCCTTGGTCTCCAGCAACGTCAGCTTGGTTGTGACTAACGACGCCTGCTCTTTCATTGGCGATGGCTGCAGATTGCATGACAGCTGCTGCACCACCTTTTGGTGTTTCTCCTAGGATCTTGTTCTCAGCTGACTGCATGGCCGCGGCATCTTTTGGTCCAATAGGTTTTGAAGCCAGTTCACCGGTGACGTTAAAGACATCACCGTACTTGATGGGTTCCTGACTAGCCCCAGGCCTTTGTGGTTGTTCCTGGCTCATAGTTCCGTTGATCGGAAGTTCAATTTGTGTAATTCTGTTGGATGAACTGAAATGTATTGTGGGCGTTGAGGGAGGTCCATGCGCGGGGTGCTTTTTAAGTACGTAGGCTGCAGTTCGATGCGCCGTAGAGCCAGCCACGTATAATCCTGCTTTTGGCAGCGACGTGGCTTGAAATTCTAGGTGTTGGCGTCGTGGAGAGACATATGGAAAGGCAATGGCAGATGGCATAGTAGTAGCTGGCTGGGTCATATGATCCCAGGCAAGAAAAGGTAACTTACACTTGGCAACCCGCTATAATCTGTACGTCCTTTTTCGGATTGCCATCGGCGGTAAAGCAGTGCAATAAGAGTACAAGTCTACATTTTCCTAATTATACATGACAAATTAAATTAATATAATCCATCTTCACTGGTTTAGGTTAAGTTGGTATGGTATTATATGGAAAAATATTCGTTAGTTAATTGCTTAAGTTTAAATATAATAATTAATTTCGATTTGAATTTATTGTTTCTGAAATCTATTATAAATTTATTTAACCACATTTAATATATAATATTCAAAACTTTTAAAATTTCTCAAGTAGCATAGTAGAAAAATAATTGCGTTACCAACATCAGATTTAGGCCTTCACAGTTATTCTTTTATAGCTATAGACATGCATTTAATTTTATAAATGAAATTTCCCTATTTTATTTTCCCAACATGTTTTAAATTTTTAGTGTTCATCTTCATTACTTTTTTGCTAAAATAATAATTTTTATATATTGCATATGTTTTTAAATTAATGATGTTTAAATGTTTCTGCAACTCATGCGTATATTATTTAATTGCATGACATTGGTATAAAATTTATCTACTTAAATTTAATTCTGTCCCTTTTCTTTTTCTTTCTTTTAAGTCCAAGATTTATTAAATCTTTTTATATTTCTTATTCAAGTTTTGAAATTAATTTTTATGGAATACTTTTAGTAAAGAGTGTATGTTCTGAATTTGTCTAAATGATTTAGGAGGAGTTTTTCCATATGCAAATTTCTCAATTTTTAGTTTTATTTATCATTTATTGAAAATTTCCTTAAACATTTTCAAAAACATGTTGCAAATGTATTTGAGTTGATCTTAAGTTGTTTTAAAGTGTTTAAAATGGTTTTAAAGCAATTTAATGGCTACGTATAGATACCTTATCTTAAATATCAATACCTTAGCAAGTCAATAGCCACAAGCCATCCTAAAAGGATAATGTACTGATACATGTTCTCGAGGTATCAATATTTGACCCAGATTTATCGATACCTTGCTTCATTGTATCGATATCATGGTGATTTTAACGGTTATATTTCTTAGAAGTATCAATACCCAGCCCCTTTAAAAGTATCAATACTGTTGGTTGTAGTTAACTTTTTCTACACAACTTTTAATTTTACATTGACTATATTTTGTTCCCGACAACTCCAAACGACAACTAAACAATTCATTAATATAAATATCTCAAAAACACTATAAGATATAAGAGATGAATGTCCAAACCTCAAATGAAGAGAAAATTAGAGTTTTTTTTTTTTCTCATGTACATAGTTTCTAGTGCTCAACTGCAATATGTTCTATATATTTTTAGTGAGCCCAAATCTTATAAACACCGAGAAAATTTCTATTTTAACCTTACGTTCTCCAGTTGAAGCTGAACCATTATGGATTAATTGTGTAATACTTTTATACGTCTTTCAAAATTTTTTTTAAATTTAAAATAAATAAATTCACCTGACAAAGATGAGGAAAATTATTTATTGCGTGAATTACAAAAGGTAACACTGTACAACAATTTCTAACATGTAATCGTATTTTACAATTTACTAGAGTCTCTCAATATTAAATGCAAAAATTGCACGAAAGCATCTCTACCATCCATTTGCTAGAATTAGCTTTTGAACCACCTGATAAACAGATATATGTATTTGAAAATAAAATTATACAATTTATTAATTATGAAATTAATATCACAATCCTAGATCTGAAAATGAAAATGCTTAAGATTGAGGAAATACGTTGACCTCTTATTTAACGTCGTCAATTATTTAGATTCATTCCATATTTCTATCGCCTTTTTTTTTTTTTTACTTATTTTCATGATTTTTACCTAATTACGGCTTCATTTACTATAATAATTTTATAAAATTTAGAAAGTAAAATTTGACTTCTTTACCAATTAATTTAAATAATAAAAGAACTTACAAATTAAAATTGCATTATTATAATTATCATACAACAGTTCATCTACGCTTCGTATTGGATTGTTTATTTATTTGTGTCAAATTACAAAGTAAAATTTTGAAAATTAAATATGCCCTAAACAAAATGATGGTTGAAATTGATTAGACAATGGATTCGTATAGATCAAATAAATAAATCATTAAAAAACATAAAAGTAAAAAATTAATTTAATCAATTTTTTAACTTAATTCTACTGACTCATACTAGTTCATGTGCCAAGCAGTCTGATGCTTCTCTTCAAATTGATACCCGTAACTGGTTCGATTGATTCAAATAATCATGACTCTACATCTCTACACTTGGAACTTAGTCCTCCAAATTTTATTTTCAAAAAATTAATCTCTCAACTTTATGAATTTAAAACTCTAATTTCATATTATATATAATCACATAATATTTTAATTAAAAATTAATAATATTAACTATTTAAATTAATTATAAAAATTATAAAAATATAAAAACTAAATTAAGTTAAAAATTAAAACATAAAAATTAAATCTCAAATCCATACTATATATTTTAAAAAAAATTCAAAAATCCTTTTTTCCTTTTAAGACATGTAGCACACATCCACCGGTTCCTTTACTTAAAATGAAGAAAAAAAACAAAGCTAGTGGGTGTGTGCCTTGTGCCTTGAAGAGGAAAGCCCTTTGGGCCTTTACATTGATTTATAATACTATTAACAAGATTTATTAAAATTTTATTCAAACACATGAGAAAAAAAAAAATACAGTAAATGAAACAAATTAAACAAGGCTCAAACCATAACAATGAAGTAATCCACACCAATAACAGAACTTGAAATATCTTAACATTCCAAGGAAATTAGTTACCACTTTGGAACCCCGCTAAGGTACTACATCTCCATAACCGACTCCTCCACTTGTTGCGAGACAAAACCTGTAACAAAGCTACAATAAAAACACACTTATAAGCAGGCTTCATGCGGTGTCATCCTAATCCTGCAGGTTCACCCTAGCGGCTTTTGACATCGTATCCGCTACTCCACCGGGCCTGACAACGGTTTCTAGTCTTCCTCTCAGCTCCGCGCCTTTCACCGCTTCAGCATCTTCACATGTCACAGCTTTATCATGAGGCAACTTGGAAGCAGCATTCTATTGCAATGAAAAATAATTCATCTGAACATGCAATCTTAAATGAATTGATACGTGGGGTCTTAAAAATATACTTTTACCGTTAATACATCAGAAATGTTAATCTTATGGACGTTTTGGGCAGCAGTGGCATTGAAACTGGCCGCAGCTTGTGCAGTGTCGCCTAACCCACCGCTTTCCCCTTCGTCACCGGAAGAGGCTCTCCTTTCTGCAGCTTGTATTGCATCTGCATCGCTTGATTCAATGGGTCTATCGCCGACCGATACGGCTGCTGTCTCTAGAACTTCTCCGATAGTGATGGGTTCCAGGTCGAAGTATTTGTCGATATGAGGCTTGGGTGGCTGTCCCTGGCTCATTATTATTTTGATTGATTGATACCGAAAATTTTAGAGAATGAGATGACGGTGAAAGTTAAAACGAGGGATCTGCTAATTAGTGGTTTCTATAAATATATGCCGTTGCTGGACACGCACCGGGATGGAGTTACAATTGTGCTTTGATGTTGACGCGTGGATTTTCCACGTTTCAGCCTGCGAAAGAGACGCTTGGAAATTGCAAACTCTTTTAGTGGTTCTTTTTGGCTGCATTTTTGGAAGGATTCGATCAATGCGGGAGGTCCTTTGATGGTTCATTTCTCTTTCCACATGCAAACTAATATTTTTTTTCTTTGGGTTTATCCTTTTAATATGTAATTATGTTTTCACATCACACTTCATATTTTGTTCTCAAATATAATAAAAAATTAATGTAATTATTTAAAAACTTTAAAAATAAAATTTATTAAAATAATAAAATTACATTTTAAATTTCATAAAAATATATAATTTAATTCTGCCCAAAAAATTTTCTCACTCCATCATCGATTGTATCTTAAGTTTCTTTTCAACATTCTCATCAATTTACCATTTCATAAAATGATAGATAAAACACTTTATTTTTTGTCGACTTGTACTTGATACTTTGTAGCTTACTCAACCATTGCACCCGAGTTCAAGCAAATAACTCGTATCGAAATCAGTTAAAATGAGTAATGAAAATTAATACTCTTCAATCTCTTTTCCGGTTTTCCAAAAAAGAAAAAAGGTTGAAGAACAGAGCATGGCCTGTGACAGGTATGGCACAAAAGTTTTAAAAAAGCGAAAGATGATAACACTTGTTTCACTCCAGTATCTGGAGGCTCTTTGGCTAGTAGTAGAGTAAACGATTTTTCTTTGGCGACAAATTAATTAGATACACTTGATGCTCCTTATCCTTGTAAAAATTGACGCCATGAGTGCAAATTAAGAAGCAAAATAAAAGAGGACCGTGTCAGTGAGATGGCTTTAAACCTTAAGCTAATGTTTGAGTTTAGGGATGAAATAACATATTATACAACTATGAAAATCTCAGTTTATTAATTCAGAGATCCGAATATATAGAGTAAAATAAATTTCAAGCAATCGACCGTCTTGCTTAACTTACTCAGGCCAAAGTGCTAGCAACTGAGAAAGGTGGGGTATGTAGTATGGAAAGTTGGAAACTATACATGGATTTTCAATTCAAGCTACTACAACAAAACTAATTGTTGTTTGGCTCCCATAGTCAACATACTAATTTACTGCTGTTAGTAACTGTAATTTATTTACTACATTTTTTTATTCGTAAATGGCCAGCCACGGATCATCCATTATATATGCAACAAAGCGCGAAGATTTAATTTCTACCATAAATCTGCTTTACTAAAACCATAACATTGGCTACAGAAATGAAGTTGTTCATGGCTTATCATCCCGATTTACCCTAGCAGCTGTGGCCATGGTATCCGCCACTCCTCCTGGAGTGGGCATTGCTTCAGTACTGTTACTCAGCTCCGCACCTCTCACGCCATCAGCATCTTCGCTTGTCACGGCTTTATCGTAAGGCAGCTTTGCACTAGCATCCTGTCGGTCCCAAACAAAAAATAAGAAAATTAGACGAATGGGGGATTTAGTTGTTGTCTGCTGTGTAATGTAACTGGGAATGTGAAGGGTTAACAATTGTTGGGCTTAATTTATCAAGTCTTTATTACCGACAAAACATCTGATATAGTGATTTTATTGTAATCATAAGCCACACGGTCATTGAAATTGACAGCAGCTTGAGCTTTGGCGCCAAGGCCGCTACGTTGGGTGACGTTACCACCAGCAGCTCTGGCCTCAGCTGCTCGTATTGCAGCTGCATCACCTCGGTCAACCGGTTTGTCGCCAACAGAGATAGCTGTTGCCTCCAAAGCTTCTCCAATGGTGATGCCACTTTGATCAACCGCACCCGTTGGAGTTGGAGATGAAGGCGTAGCACCGGTGACACCGAAAACATCGCTGTAGTCGACAGCCTGGTCGGCTGCTTGAGGCCTTATGGGTTGTCTCTGGTTCATAATTTTCCCTGAAAATGTAAATCAAAGAAAGGGTAATTGGAAGTGGTGTGAAAAGGTGTGGAGGGTTAAGGAGATGCATCAGAGCATGTAAATGCGTAAGCCAGATGTATAACTAAAGTCTACACGTTTCGGGTAAGCAAGGAGACATTTGGACATTAGGTAAATAGGTGGTAGTGTACGGGGGGTAACATCTAGCCTCCAAATACGAACATCTGCGACATATGGCAGAGGATAAGGATTAGGTTTAAGTTGAAGCTTGGTTTGCAGTTTGTTGCTACACTTGTCTGGATCCGAGTTAAAGAGCGGCAAAGATAATGGAGAAAACAAAACCAACTGTCAGAAACGGACAGCACAGCACATGAACGTTTTGTGGGGTCACCAATATGAGTTTATCGTCGCGACGTCGCCCAAATGCTAAATTAAACTGCAATGAATTTATTAAAACATATAGTAGATGATAAATTTCTGTCCCCAAGCCGGACTGTGGTCGTAGTTTTGTGTCTGAGGCTATCGTTTAATGATACAAAGAAAGAATATGTTTGATTAGCTTAATTATTCAGTTTATTATCAAGTTATATATAAGATTAGTTACGTTTTTAACTTGTTCTGTATTCGCATTGATTACGTAATGAAGTCAGAAAAATGCTAAATTTTTAATAGACATCCAGAAATTTTTTATAGAAAACAATAAAAAATGTCTCTCAATTTACTCCTAAAATTAAGTCTAAACCAAGGCTCAGGGCTTTTTCAGTCATGCACTTGGGCTTTTATAATATGGTCTGATTTGAGCTTCCTTTCTATAAAAATCATCTCTTTTGCTTTATATATAGTTTAGAAATGTTTTTCAAATGTGTTTATAAGTAAAAAATAAAAATAAAAATTGAATAAAAGTTAAAATTTTTTGTTTTTGTTTCTGGATCTGCGACGATGAAGATCTAGCAGCTCAAGTTTTTCTTTAGCATACTATTTTAGCCATTCTCTCATTTATCATATTTCAGTGGGCTAAATTATTTCAAATTTAGTATTTCAAATGCATAAATTCTGTTTAGTAATACTTTTATTTCAAAAATATTAAACAGAAAATTTTTTGTCCGAAAGTACTTTTAAAATACTCAAAAACATTTTATTTAATAATACTTTTATCTCAAAAATATTTTTTATCTGCCAAGAAACATTATTAAATTAGCCCTAAATTACTTATTTTATATGTTTTTCATTCTTATATTATTTTTCAGGCTGCAATATCAATTTAATTATATTACTGATAATGAGTTTTTAAAAATACAGGCTATGTTTTAAATTTTATATATTTATTTTTAAAATATTTTATTACACACTATAAAATATTTATCATCACTTATATCTTATTTGTTGACTTTAAAATATTATTATAGTGTACCAAATATTTTCACTTAATCTATATTTGGATAATTATTTGGTATGGTAGAAATTTCTAACTCTATAAGTGGAGTTGAGACTTTAACACACTTGTCAAGTTAAAATTTTCCAGCATGATTATCAAATAATTACCTTATCTATATACTTATATAAAGGTTAAGATTTGGGACACTTTATTTTATTTTACAAGTAGTCTTAAAATTAAGATTATATATATATATATATATATAATATTTATATTTTTACTATAATTGTGGGACACTTAACTATAATTGTGGAGTATAAAAATATGAAATAATTTGTGTTGTGTACTGTTTTGATTGACACTGACACATTCAATACCAATACTAAATGCTCGAAAGTATTCCAAAACATTTTTACGTACTGCATTCTTCAAATAATTTTCAACCTAAATTAGAAACTCAACTTATGACTTTTCAACCGCTGGTTAAAAAACTCCTAAATGGATGTCAAAATCCTAAAAGGAGGGGGCACCCATACCCAGCTCATGTTCCATATTTAAATATCACTGTGAAGACAGTGACATTTCAGATCTGCGTGAGTGATTCTATTTCCTCTCCCTCTTACCCACTCCTCCTGTCGCTCATTTTCATGACATCTGTTTGGATTTTATGGCAGAAAACAAATTCCCATTAACAATTTACATGGAATCATTGTTCTCTAGCTGAGCAGGAGGAACATACAAGGCTTCTTTGTCATGTAGTGGATACGAAATGAGTATCTGATCATGCGGTGTACGATCCAAATATATCAAACCCGGATGGTATCCACCTCCCGAAGAGCCAGAAGTAGTCATAGCAAGACATCCGGATGATACGAATGTGCATCCGAATGTGAATGTGATTGCTCGGCTCGCTCGCTCCTCGCCGTTTCGCTCGGGATCGATCGGGATCGCCGCCTCGCCTCGACCTCCATATTGGTCGCCAGATGCCCCATCTCGCCGCGAGACGTGTTGGGGACTACACGATCGTCTCCCCGAGTATATATGGCTTCTCCATACTAGAGTACCATTGTATGTACTCTAATGAAGGTTGAAAATTGAAGCCATATCCATCCGGTATACGGGACATGCGGTCATTCCACACCGCAATAAATTGCCTATGCCTAACCCCCAATCCAAGCCTTGATTCCTCTCTTATTTATCTGTGAACCGCCCCACATGGCATGGCGAACGGGATATATTGGATGCAACCAAATTGTCAAAGACTTTCGGTCCCCGTGATACCACTCGACTACATGGAACACACAATTGGTGCATTTGTGCACCACATGTACGAATGAATATAAGCGGCCAAAAATTTAACGTAATTTTTGGTCGACGATATGGCGTCCATATAAACCGCACGATTAATAACATTGTCAAAATTTAACACGGCAGTATATGATATACAACCTAACAAGTAACCAATATTGGAATCACTTACCCTTCCCCAAAGATGTTGCTCAATTATAAGTTTATATCGAGACAAATGTACTACCTCGACGATACCCAGGATAAATGCTCCACCTACAAAAATAAATTTTAAGTCAAATATAATCAATATAAATAAATTGTCAATCAATAACAAATTATATTTTATCATCACCGCTTACTAGTAGATATACATATGGTTGGTGATGGTAATCGATGCCAAGAATGGCATCCGACTGAGCCCATGATCAGCAATAACAGAAGGCACATTTTCTTATCTGTCTCTCCACACCTAGCCATATCCAATAACTTCACCTTTAACCTATCTCAAGGCTAACTTTTCCCGGTAAGTTCTCACTCACTCAGAAGTTTCTCCCCAAAAAAATGTCTGTCAAATTTGTCTACTCCTATTTTAGAATTCAGGGTCTTTTTCCGTTGCCATTTCTTAATTTTTGCCTTTTTTCCTTTTCTTTCCTCTGTACAGTTCGATGATTGATGGTTGTAATATAGGAGGATCTCGTCTGATTCCAGGCAACAAAGTTGTCCTCTTTTTTTTTTATTACCATGATTTTGCTTTGAATCGTCGGAGTTTCTGACCCAATAAATTTGGTACAAAAGAGCGAGAGAGGGGAGTAAATAACATTGATTTTAGTATCGTCTTGTTGGATCTGGGACGATGAAGATCTAGCAGCTCAAGTTGTTCTTTAGCATATGATTTTGGCCTCTGAGTTTTCTCATTTATCACATTTCAGTGGGCTGTAACGAGAATTTGTGGATTTACAACAAGTTCGTTTTTTTATTTTTTGGGGGATTTATTATAGCACGATTTGAGTAGTTGGTTCAGTGGGTTTTGATTATCCAAATTAACGAAAGTATGGAGACTCTGGTTGTCATGGCGCAGCATAGGAATCGCTACTGTAGCAAAGTGAATCCAGATGGTCCAGCCCTGTTTGGGTCATCACCGTCTAGGAATTTCAGAGGGATTAATTGTAGGAGTTTCCATTTCGGTGCGGGATTACTCCCTTCCCCGTTCGAGTATAGCGCTGCTCCTATAGACAGACGGCTCTCTTCCCTTCCCCCTTCATCATCATCATCATCTTCCCCAAATACACCATGTCCGCACTCAAAAACTACCATGAAAAGCTGTACTACTCTAATAAACAACAACTGGACCACTAAAAATGGTAAGTTTTCTAGTGAGGAGATCTCTGGGGAAGGTTTTCCCTACTGTGAGCTATGGGCTGGGCCTGCTCATTCCAATTCACCACCACCTAGCTCTTTGCCAATACCCAAATTCTCTCTTCGTGTGAAGAGGACGGTGTCACTCGATTTGCCTGCTGCTGACCCTTTTGTTGATGTTCATCCAACTGGCAACTCTGCGCCTGCTTCTCCTACCGGGGAGCTTCACCCTTCCGTAGCCGAACTCTTTGGTTGTGATGACTCTGCCACCAAGACTTTACGCCGTATTCTTAATCTTGACAACACTGATAACTAAATAGAGGAAATAAAGGACCTTTCTACCTCCTGTAAATAAGTTTAGTGTGCTGATTTGGAGTTAGTTGTAGATTGTATATAAGATTCAAAAGATAGTTGGTAGCATGAATGGTTATGAGGGGAAGTGGTATGTAAAAAGTAGTAGCAATATTAGGTGGACAGTCTCCTTATTTTGGTTTATGAATTGATGGTTAGTGAGAATTTTAAAGCTGGTTATGAACATTATGATGGACAAGATGCGCAAGGCATGTGATGTATTGGTTTTGTTAGCTTGGATGCTGATTGTTTTCTCTCTTCTCTGGCAGGAAATTGCATAGATGGCTGCCTATATATCTCTTGCCCCTGTAGAATCTCCATTATATTGTTTTCGCCTAACTGCCCTTTGTTTCTATTGAAATTTGGTTTTGTCCTTTCTATTTTTCTAAACTAGCCTTACCTAAATGATTTTCTTTATTCCTGCAATTATTATTTGTTAGTACAAATCTCCGTGAGAAAAATCTCGAACACATGAACGAAACTCGAACAGAAGAAAAAATAGGATAAGGCTCCAAGGCGTGTATCAAATCACTATCTTTAAAGTTATATTCGCCCCCACCTATCTTCGGTGTGCAAACGAGTTTCAGGTAAATTAACCTCGAGGATACAATGAAGCCAATGGTTATTTGCGTTTTGCACTGACGAGAATAGTCTACCACACACTGAGCAATATATGACAAGAAAATCAATTTCTATAAAGAATTTCTGCAATAATACTTTATGAACAATTTAACAATATTAGAAAATGAAGGAAGAAAGAAAAAATATTAGAATTTTTTTTTGGTATCTCTCCAAATGAAATTTGATTCCTATTTATAAAATTTTTATGTCTCTTCATAGAGACATCTTTAATCACTAAGTATCTTTCCGAATAATAATATTTTTTATTTAATTATAATTATTCAAATAATATTATTTAAGTAGTTATAATTTTTTCAGAAATTAAAAATATAATCTTTTAATTAATTATACTTATTTATTTATAGTTATTGAAACACTATAAATATTGTTGAAAATGTTCCAACATTATTTTCAATTGCACATCATTGGCTGCTTAATTCGCAAATATCCTCAACATACTCTTGTTTCTTTTAGTAAAGTTTCTGTCCTCGACACCCCGCAATCTCACCTTCTTTTCCTGGCTTTTAGAAGGAAAAAGCGGGACGGGTAAGTAGTTATATGTGTCACATCGGCTTCTGAAGCTTGTTAGGTTAATCAGCTGCGGCGCCACTGTTGTATTCATAGAGCATGTGTTTCTTGCTTGGAGATTTGTGGATGTTGCCAAGCTACTACAAGATACTCTTTTTCCATGAAACCTTTGTTAACTATTACTAATGATTTACTATACAAATATATATATATATATTTCTTGTAGGAGTTAGTGGGATGAGTATTTGAAGAGGCTTTTGGTAAAGTAGATGCGTCGGATGTTGTCCTTGTAAGAACCATATTGGTGATTGGCACCATATGCTCTTCTGTTACCGTAGTTTGGCCTTTGAGCTGGGTAACTTGAGGACTTCAAATGGTCGTAAACAGGAAATCATAATGTTGGGTCAGAAGTTATAATTTGAGAGAAAAATGGAAAACGAACTGCTTATATTATATTAGCTTGAAACGCCTACAATTTTTCGATCGGAGTAGAGAGGAACGTAATTGGTTTTGTCCCAGCTGGTCACGAAGTACGGTGGTGCACTCGGAAAATGAAGTCATATTTGTACAGACTAGGATTGCCAAACCTTGTATCCATTGAAATATTAAATTTCCTTTCAAATAATAGTTACATTAATCACACGCAACTCAAAAGAAAGAAATTGAAAAATGGAAAGTGTGATCCAATCGTGAATTGGAAAAGGTTGAATGAGCTTTGGACCACAGTCCATACGTGTCTATTTAATAATTGTGATGCCTATATTAATATGTGAGAAGGCAAAAGCATGTGTGGAAGCACTTGGGCCATGCGGTGGTTATTTTCTAGAATTAATGTTTACTTTTTGACTCCCCCAAAATCAATCTACAAGAGAAGCAAATGATCAACTCATACTTGATTACAGTTTCACATGTTTCAGAATATCCCTATTTACCTCTTGAATGAACCGGTCTTTTGCTATAAATAATGAACAAAGTGCTCATCCTCATCATCATTATTTCGTGAAAAGGAGCAAGCAATGATGTGGGTTGAAAAAAGAGCTCTCCCTGTTACATTTTAAAAAATATATATTTAGACTTATCTGTGCATCAAGTATCAAATTTCTCGAGTACTACTAAGATTGAATCGTTTAGCTCCAGTTTTGTACGTATTGATCTAGAAAGAGACTAGAGTTTGGGTCTACTTCATTGAATATCAATACTTAAGTAATGTGAAAAAAGTCAGTTAATGTTGGAATTAAGAATTCTGAGATTTTTTGTTTCTCTATTACTCAATCAAAGTAAGGGTAGGGATTATGATCATCGGAGAGAGAAAAAAAAAAAAAACACTTTTTGTATCAGTCAAGTAATTGCCTCTTAATTTATAGCTATGGATTGATGATTGATGTGATTGAAAGAATATAATAATAATAAAGAAAGATAAGGCAAGTTAATATTCAATCATGCATCATTACGTATTCAGAAGCCGACGGAAAAATGTAGGTTAAAAATCCCATTGCTAATCATTATGAATAATTTACTCAAAAACAGAATTAATCTAACATTATCCCATCCTCTCTTTATCTCTTATCTGCACAGGAGAGAGGGAAAAAAAGAAAAACGGAAAAAAAATAATAAAGAACTGGGAATTTTTTTGGTTTTATGGAATCAACCCAAAATAATTTATTCAGCCAGTAATGAAATTCTCAATTCTCGTCTCCATCCAGGAGCATTTCTTGGTGTCGGCACTCTCGACTGCAAAAAGCTTTCTCACCTCTGCATATAAATCAAATTATGCATTTTAAGCGACTTCCAACCTAATAGAATCAAAATTTTTATCAGGCAAAAAATAAACTGAACCTGTAAATGTAAATGTCAATTTTCTGTTGAAGATTCTTCTTGCATGTGTGACAAAAGCTGAGGAAACTCTCTGGTGCTGGTTTGGGCTTATTATCCAATACACTGCAGTAGTTCTCCACAACGCAGTTGTCAAATATATGGGTGGTTCTGGGATTAGGACCGTGAGATATGACGCATGTATAATCCTCAGACATCTCCATTTCCCTAGCGGGCAGGCATCCATTGAAGACCCGAGGAGAATCCTTCATATGGATACCGTAATTGGGAGAGGCAAATGCAGGTGTCAAATGTGAATTCCTGGTCTTGATTCCAAAATCAGTGGGAGAAGTAGCTGGAGAGACTAAGGAAGGTGGGAGTATTGGTGGAATCTGAACTCTGAGCTCGGTCCCAAACAAGACCTTTTTCTTATTACTTGCGTCGCAGCAACTCTTATCTTCAGTCTGGTTATTGTTAAGGAATGTATCAACTATAGCAAGAGCAATACCTTTTGGTTCTGAGTTTTCAGGTGAGGGGTGTGTGTTATTAGGCGAGAAGGGTTTTGGGGATTTGGGATGGTTTCTGTCCCAGGCAAAGGGGTTACCAAAAGGAAAGAAGGGTTTGTTGTCAAGGATTGAAGTAGGGCTCTTGAGAGATTCAGTGTCGGGAAAGGCTTTTGAAGTGAAAGCTTTAAATCGTGGAGAATCGAAGAAAGATGGGTTTGGTTTAGTGCAATTCTGGGCAGGGGATGCTTGAGAGCTGTGATCAGCCATTAAAGTTTGCTTGCTGGTCACTGCTCTGGACCTATTCCTCAGCATACCTACCTATCCTCTTTTTATTAGATGGATATCAGGATCTGACCACGCCAAATTTCTAATATGAAACAACTGCAAAAACAAGGAAAGAATCAGATTAATAAACAATAAGGAACAAGAAATTGAGAGGAAAGAGAGGGGAAAGTCAGAAAAAAGGCAGCAACTCACCTGGAAATGATTAATATCACTCACACCACCATGTATTGCTGGCCTGCTTGAGCTAATCACGAAAAGGAATAAAAAAACACCAAAGCTTTTTTTCTTTTTTAATTATAATTTTTTTATTATTTCAAGATTCAGAAACGCATACTCTGGGAAATTGAAATGCTTTCTAAATCTCTGTAGCCTCCATGGCAGAACATTAAAAAAGAAACAAAAAAAAAAACTCAGTTTCCCTATTTCTCTTGTGTTTTTTCCTTCGATCAACTGCCTCAACAAGGACAAGACTCGATACCCATCATAATAACTCGCATGCAAAGCACATGATCAAGAGCAGGCACGAACAACTGCTCCGCCATTTGTTTTTTTCCCCTTCTTTTACTGCAAAAGAAGTAGTACCTATCTAAAGTCTCTGAGAGTTTCAGGCAAATATTGTATAAATGTTTGATACTCCCAAAACCATCATCACTCTCAAGTAAAATCAAATATTAAAAAGATAAAGCTTTTCCAAAACCATCATCACTCTCAAGTAAAAATCAAATATTAAAAAGATAAAGCTTTCACTGCTCTCTCTCTCTCTCTCTCGCTCTGATGTTTGGGACTTAATTAATACTTTTCTGCTAGTGGGCTCTCGTTATTTAGATCGATTTAACTGTGCCAATCTATTTTCCATTCAGTTTTTTTCAGCCCTGCAAAATTTTGCAAAAGAGAGAAAAGGTAAGAGCCAAAAAAGACGAGAAAACTAAAGAAAAGTGAAGCTTAAACAGGTAAGAGTTTCGTTGTTGGGTGTGGGTTTTAAAGAGAAAGATAGAAGAGAGGCGTATGCATGCGAAATAGTGGGTTCTTACTTCTTACTGTAAAATTATGACACACGTCCAGCAATTATTTCTCCTTTTTTTTTTTAAAAAATTTTATGTTGTAAAAAAACTGAAGTGAGTTTTGTCCGTTGGTGGATAGAATTTCGAGGTCCAGATTGCAATGGTAATTTGTCCTGACTTTCTTGGTCTGTTGTCAATCTTTCACTGTTCTCTGCAGCAGGTTTTCGAATTCACAAATAAACGTATGCACTCTCAAAGGAATAATCATTATTTCACGGCTGAGCACAAAATACCTTTTACCTTGTACCGCTTTTCAGTATTTACAGAGACCTTTTTTTTTTTACCTTGCATCAAATTCAAGCCTACAGTTGCCATGCCAAAAGGTCATTTTCATGCATGAAGATGTAACCTAGTAAAAGAAAAACAACAAGAAGTTTCAAGGATGAAAATATGGCTCACACCTTCAACCGTTAAGCTTTTATTTAATTAGATGGATTAAGACGTGATGAACCATGGGATTTATAGTTTTGGTTATCTAGCACCCAAATCAGACTGTTTTCTCTTCAATGCCCCCCCCCCCCTTTATTTTGTAAATATCACTTGGGTTTTTGAAGTTCTGATAAAAGACCCAAACCACTTTCACAGTTCAAGTTACCCAAATTTAGGTTAGATTTATATAATTTTGACTTTTTCAATTGTTATGGATAGCAGCAGTTAATTCACTGTTCCAATTGGTGTCTAAACTTGAACGGGTATTTATCAAGTCTAACCCTTTAACACCATACGTAGTTTTGTCGCATTCGTTCTCGACTTTCTCTGGTGTATTTACTCTACACTGATCACTTTGTCTAAACTCTGACGCAAATTAAAGCAGAGCAGTGTTGGTGTGGGAGGACAAGAAATGGGACCTGAAACTGCACTTTGCTTAACCATGTAATCAAAAGGTCCATGTGTCATTGTCCTCTAATCTAATGCATTCATTGGTGGGTCCAACTCCAATCCAAGTACCTTAGTTTACTCGATCTTGCCTATAATAATGTTATTAAATTTAATCTTCATGTGGATTACCCCTGTTTCCAAATAAGCATGGGCCCGGAGATGTAGGGTTCCTGGTTCTGCACGCGGCAAGGAATGAGACCATCCCAAAACCCAAATAATTGGGGCAGGGAAGATTGCCATTCAATTGCAATTAATTCTGGATCCCCATATAAGATTGATCCTCCTAATCCTGAGCTAGGAATCCAGACAAATGATGATAAGTTATTTATAAAGAAATCAAAAACCATAGCTTAATAAATGTTTCAATAACTCTAGGATAGGAATAGGATAATGGATTTATAGAGTAAAAAGTGAATTAGAAGAAGATACTGTATAATCAATATCCAAAGGACGTAACCTAGGAGCACAGGTTTACTCTTGAACAAGCAGCAACAATGGTTAATGTTGAGAAACGACAAATGGCAAGTGTAAAGGCTGGTCCTTAACCTCAGGCCCGCAGTTTTACCGATCAACAGTTGAGCATCAAACAAATTAACAGGGACCCACCAATTATGTTTATTTTTTTGTCTGATTGGGTCCATTACTCCCTTTTGAATGTAACCCTGTCATCATATCAAAAAATCATGTTAAAATGTAAATAACTATGCATCAAATATAAATTACGTGAAGTCAAATCAAATTATGAGGAGTGGGACCTAGCTTACGAGGGCTGATTTGAACCGAGGGCTGAATTTCGAATGGGTTTCAAATTAGGGGAGTCATGGAAAAAACGATGAGCAGATGGGGTATGTATGAATGGGTCCAACAATACTTTTCACCATAATAATATTTAACTCTAAATCAATCCATAAAATTAAAACAATTACGTATACAATTGTTTCTAGATTTGTGTACGTCGTGCATGAATGATAAATTAACAACACTGCATTAAAGTTGTCAAAGCCCATCAAAATGTTACAACATGTATATCCTTGTTATTACCCAAATATTTCATCACTACCACATTAATGATTATCATAATTCATGACATTTATATAAAATCATATCAACACTTTTATTTCTTATCTTTACTTATTTCGATTATTGTCAAAGTAAATCTAGTATTTGTTTTGTGTGTGTTTGACTTATATTCATTAAAAAAATATTTTTCTACTTATAATCAATTTGGAATTTTTGTTTTAAAAATATGCTCACAAGAAAAAATATTTATAGTGAAATTTAAAACTCTACAAACACGATTAAAAGGGTAAGATATGAGATATATAAAAAAATGGAATGCATCAACCAATATATAAACACAACAAATACTTAATATTCAATTTGAAAAAAAAAGTAATCATCAATTGGGAAAAACTTATTTTAATAAAGACTTTAATTTGATAAAAATTCTAAATGGTTTATTAAATTAATATATAATTATACAAAAAAAATTAGTTTATAAACTAGTTATTAAAGGTATTATTTTAAATTAGATATAATGACATCCACTCCCTTGGTTAATGTTATTTAATTGAATTAATATCTTTTATCAATTGAATTAATATTACTTAACTTGTAACACTAGATCAATGAATATTTTTTTTGACCATTAATGAAACACCCTTTAACCTTTATTCGTCTCCAGAACAAGATTACGGAGTATTACCGAACTTTTCAAAACAAATACGAACATTAAACAAATTAAATTACACACACTTCATAAATTAATTATATTGTTCCTTGTATGGGCCCTCGAGGCCCAAAATATACGTTAGAAACAAATTGGGACTCAATCGAAAATTCAGAGAATTTTTTGCGAAATTTTAAAATTTTTCCTAAGTGTAGAGCACTCACGCCCGTGTGCTATACCGTGTGCCTCAGCCTATGTCTCCGCTCGTGTGGAAATACCTGAGCATTCTGTTTTAAATTTTTAAGTTGTAAGGGACACACAGCCTAACCACATGCACATGTGTAAGCCATGTGTCTCACACGATCTGGTCACACGCCCGTGTGCAGGCCGTGTAGACTCAAAATGAGCCTTATACAACAAATTTACTAACCCTGGAAATCTTGAACAACAAACAATTCAAAATCCAAACTTTCAACCAATCCAAAACACATTCAAATACCTCTAAAACATGTCAAATTGATAAACTTAATGACCTAATCAATGTACTCTTTTAGATACTTCTCATACTTTAACCAAAACAATCCAATTTAGCATCATTCAAGCCATTTCTAAATTTATATCAATTTCACCCAAAGTCTATCTATTTCATACTCATGTATGCATTAACTTAAACATGTCATCATTTTATAACATCATGTCTTACATAAGTTCAAGTATATAATTAGCCTATATTATTGTAACACCCCAAACCCGGCCCATTCACTACGACCGAATTTGAAATGCCACTGCGGAAAACGTTTGAAAACATTCTTACTTAAGAGTAAAAACATATAAATTTATTGTCTTTTGTAAAACATTATTTATTAGAAAGCCCATTAGAACTTAATTGTTATAAAAATCCCGGACTCAAAACTCGATATGACCTTTGAGGTCTAAATAGCTTTAAAATAAAACTTACATAATATTAACCTAATTATAAATACAACTGAAACATAGCAAAATCCAAATACTTTGAGTGGCTCTTATTACATTAAATAATAATTCATAATTATTAGAGATATAAAATAATTAAAACAAGCAAAACTTCTTCTGCATGGGCCACCTTGTATCCACTCCAAACTCGGTCCAAGCATCATACATCACCGTAAGGTTTAATAAAATTTGGGTGAGTCATACTGCACTGAGTGCACTTAGTCCACTTGAATTCCACCCACATGTCAAACCACATACTTACCACATAATGAGATATTAATGCAACTTATTCACATGATTTCACTTATTGGGCTTGGCCCATATTCACATCAATAGAGTTCACATATTGGGCTTGGCCCATAACCATATCACATTCTTATAATAGTGTAATTAACCACATGTTTCCACATCTGGGCTTGGCCCATTACCACATTAATCCACATCACATCTTGGGCTTGGCCCATTTCCACATTATTCATATCACATGTTGGGCTTGGCCCATTTTCACATATATTCACATATCAAATTATGCAATTATGAAGCCCAACCCACCTAGGGTCCATCCTCTACACACCCCCGTATCCAGCCTACCACACACTAGGGGATTATTAAATCACCCTCTCCTTTTTACTCCAACAAGGCAACAAATGCCGTCCACGCAAACTTAATCGCAAATAATCCACAACGCGACCTCAGTCAGCGTCAATCCACGATGTAGCTATAGCTAACATCAAAACCACGATAAACATAAAGCCATCAGTAACCACGATATGACACACAGCCTATATCAACCACGATGAGGCACAGAGCCATTTATCAAACCACGTACTTGAAGTACACCCTGTCCTTCTTTCATATCATATCCCACCATGCACATGCAATATAAAATAATGCCATGATGATAATGCATGTACATGTTATTTAGCATATTATCACATATTCATAACAATAGCCACATTTCATCAGATTTGGTACTTACCGGATTATTGACATACCCCTTGAGGGTATCCATATCACAATTTCCACTGCACTAGTTAGCACATTCATAACACACATACAATCATAAACCCAAAAAACGGTAGGCTAACTACACACCTGATCACTTGAAGAACTACGCTTTCGATACTGATGCTATCACTAAGCGACACTATTGCTATTCGCCTACTCTCCTGTTCTGACACTGGCCCACACCCCGGTGGCCAATCCCGAACGGCAAAAATCGATCTCTTCTTAAACTTTGGGATAGGGACTATCCCTTTACCTTCTCAACTGGCATCCATGTCCATCGACGAACACTTAAATCAAAACAGATTAATATGAACTCTTAAACAAATAACCAAATCACAACTTAACCATCTTACCAAAAATGGATCCAAAACCCGAAAGCTTCCTTTGTTCTTGTCGATTTGGCTCTAAACATCATAGTTAGAATCGGATAACTTTAATACCAACTATGGCCTATGGCCGAATACCATGAATCACTTACCTTACTTACCGAAATCCCGAATCACCACTTGTCTATGAAGTTGACGAAATCCCTGCATGCTAGGGGTTAGGTTCAGCTTTAACACATGAACACTTATGGATATATCCCTTGGCCGAAACTACATTACTTACCTTGGTTACTCAAATACTTCTTCCAACGTTGGCTACAAGAATCCGAAAGACCTCCTTTAATGATCCATCGTTGGCACAAATAAAAGAAACACTAGATCATGGCTTATGAATATTGGCTAACCTTAGATCAAAGCCCTTTAAGGTTCTACCAACCAAAATACCAAGCCAACCCTTGATTTCGACATACTAAGCGAAGAAGAAGAGAAACCGATTGCTAAGGAAGATCATACTTACCACTATATCGCTTGAAGAGACTACAAGAGAAAAGTCGACAGCCCCTTAAAGATTTGGCTTCAATGGAATAGAAGAAAGACTAGCCTTGAGATTGGCCTTTAACAAAAGATGAAGGGAGTATGAGACTTAATAAAATTCGCAATGGCAATGTTTAAGAGTGATTTCACTCAAGCAAAAAGAGAAGAAAAGATGTGAAAGAAGAAAGAAAATCTCTACACAAAAGGTTCTAACTTTCGCTTTTATCAAAGGGAAAATAAGGTGCAAAAGTTCTAACAAAACACAAAGATGAAAAAGGAGAATTTAACACACAAAGACAAATTTGCACACCCTACCACCTTTTCAAAACCGAAAATATTCACCAAGAGAGTCCCTTTGGCCGGCCACCTTATCAACACCTTATCAAATCCCTCATATTTCTCTTTTATCACCTTAATAAATAAATAAAAAATAAAATAATCCATCACATAATCCCTTATCACACCCCTATAATATCTCTTATCTTACTCCTTTACAATAAATAAAATAAAACCATACTTATCCCACTCTTCTAGCTAAAATTTAAAATAAAAAAAACCAAGCTTATCCTTACCTAATTAAAAGTCCAAAGTCAGTCCAACACCCACCTTCTCTCTTGACGTCACATGCCAAAAAATAAAAGCACTCCCTTGCATCCACAAGACTCGAACCTAGGCCCCTTTTTCCTTTGCTCATGGCGTCATGCTCCAAGGCCCTAAGTGGCGCCTTGCAGCCACTTTACCAAGCTCACTTTCATGTCCAAGAACCCCTACATATTTCCTTAAGGCCTCCTTAGCCCAACTTCCCTTCTTGACGCCTAAAAGTCCAAAATAAAACCCAACTTTATCTTGCCCACGTGATTCGAACCAAGGTCCTTGCCCGCTGCACATGGCGCTCCATTGCCACTTTACCACATGATTTCTTGTGGCATAAATCCCTCACGAATTCCCCTTCAAGCCTCCTTATCCTAGTTTCCCTTTTTGACGCAAAAATAGAAGTCTCTAATGATTCCTACGTTGCTCGAACCTCCTCCCCCTGAAGCTCCCTTTGACGCAAACTCCCAAAGACCTCCAGGTGGCGTCCCTTGCCACTTTGCTGCTAGTTCTTTGTGCCACAACCTCCCACAATTTCTTTTAAGACCTCCTTCACCTAGCTCCTCCTTTAGACTTAAAATTCCAATATTTTTCCAAAGCTTTCACCTTCATCCTAGAGTTCTAAAAACTCTTAAAACACACTCAACCATAGCCTGAGCCTACTAACTTACGAATTATGCGTTCAACGCATAACCCCTAAATCCGGGATATTACAGTTCTACCCTCCTTAAAAATAATTTCGTCCTCGAAATTACTTACTATCGAATAGTCGAGCATCCTTAACTCATCACACTACTCTACAGCTGCATACTCTGATCTAACACATTTCTTAGATACTATCTCAAGGTTCGCATTCAAGGTTCCCTACACTTCACTAGCATACAAACACGAACTATCTCTATAATAATCAAGGCAATAAAGAGATTCCAGGATTAGGGAACATACCCGATCCTATCAGGTCCAACTTTCTCCTTGCTATGACTGATTGCCTAAGCCAACCTTGGTTGCCTTGCATCTGAACTTTCAGCACCTCTGCTTGGTGTTTCATGTCCTTGGCCTCGAGCCCTATCCATCACTTGAGGACATTTCTTAACCAAATGAGCCTTAGATCCACACTGGAAACATGCCTTACTATTTCCCCAACATTCTCCTACATGAGCATTCCCACATTGAGCACATAATCGACTTCGATTCTCAGCAACTGGTACAAGTGCACGTACAGAATTCTCAATCCTTGGTCTTTTCTGATAATTTCTCGATGATTTTAACGATCCAAAACTTCTCTTATTTGGTTCCTATTCTTTTCTCGATTCCTCTCACATCCTCTTAACTTCTTCACTATCCGAGCCTTCTCCACTAGAACAAGAAAGTCTCTTTCTCTTTATGGAGCAATCAACACTCGCATGACTCATCCATAATCCATCTTCAAATCGAACACACCTTTCGTAATCGGTAGCCACGATCCCTTAGCATCTTGACTTAACCGCACAAATTCGCTTCATACTCACATCATCATACTTCCTTGTACCAAGTTCAGAATGCTTTCCTTTGCGAGTCTAAATAACTAGCTCCCCATACTTTCCTTCAAACTTAACCTTAAAATACCCTCAATCAATCGATCTGCAGGGTACCTTGCTGACGGTGAGCCACCATCAATAAGCTTCATCTCGAACAACGAGACAAGACCTTTAAGCTTTTCCTCGGCAGTTAAATCCAAATCATCCATAATCCTTTCAACTGCCTCTAGCCAAGATTCTCCTACATTTGGAGCTACTCCAGATACTCTCTAAAAATCTCGACTCGTTTGACTTAAGCCTTTAAGACCGATTTCGAGTTCCATTACCCACATTAGCTCCGCGACTCGCTCTAGCACTTCTGAGATAGCCAACGATCTGCGTCATCTCCTTGATCGATCTTGATCCTCCGCTACCTTCTTGGCGGCGGCACATCACTTTCTGACCCATGGCCAGACCCTACTGGTTCCGACACTGTCACTCTACCTCGACCACGTCCACTAGAACTCATTACTAACGTTGCGATTTAATCTGATTAAAAAGTTTTATGCATTAGTTCTTGGTTCCACTGTTTATCCGCAACAGTTTTATGAAAAGGAGTTTAATAGTGGTTCTCTCGATCAAACAAAGTCTCAGTTCAAGTTCACTATTCTAATTCAGAGAATCACATTCACATTTACATTCATCCATCTCGATTGAGACACATTCATTCATCAATAACATTCCATCACACTTCCATGGGCATTTTTTACCATTCCCAACCCAGGGGTAATTTCGTCATTTTTTCTATAAAGGTATTTTGGTAATAAATTGGGGTTAATTCGAAAATATTTTACAAATCAAAGGTATTTTAGAATTTACAAAACCTCGGGGGTTATCTTGAAAATTTGTTTTCCAAATCGAGGTGTTGCAAAAATTTGAAATCGGGGTTATTTTGTAATTTTAGAAGTCGGGGCATTTTCGTAAATTTTCCAAATCGAGGTATCTTGATATTTGTAAAATGAAGTTTTGGTATTTTGTAAAGTAGAAACATTTTAGCAAAAGTCGAGGGTATTTTGGAAATCTTAAAAACTAAGGGTATTTTAGTAATTTACAACACGAGGGCATTTTAGTAATTTGGCACAAGAAAAAATTTTGAGAAATTTTCAAAATAGATTTGGTTACAAATTGAAGGGGTAATTTAAGGATTTTAAGAACTAAGGTGTTTATAAAACAGTATGGCTAGTCCCTTTCGGGTTTTAATTATCGGTTTAGCCTGTGAATAAGTCCTCTTGGTTAGGGTGAACCATAGCTACTGTAACACCCCTATCCCGTATCCGCGCCGGATTAGGGTTATAAGGCATTACCGGACAAGACTCAGTTCATCCCAGTAATTCATCATCAATCGTGCTACAGGTTATAATTATAACTCCATAACCTTTCAATCTCATACGCAATCAAGATCCATTTGTTTATTAATCCAAACAAGAATATTCGATTCTCGATATTCAATAAATAGTTCATGCATAACCCATACTTTTATCTCATGCTACTTGAGACCTACAAAATGAATCATGCATGAAATTTAAATACATCATTACTCCTAATTTACACCAGTTTTATACTTCTAAAATCCAAACCATCTAACCATTGAATCTATGTTATTCAAACATTTTGACATATCCAGCATATATCATTAACTTTATATATATATAAAACTACGTGTCAACACATCTTTTCATTAGTCAAATATCGCTTATTATGTCATAACTTATGCACATGCAAATATCAAAACGATAGACCCATAATATTCATTAAACATCCATTCATATATGTGGCGTTAAAACATTATAGCATGGCGAACATGTAAATGAAACTTGTAGATTTGACGAAGACGTTGAGACAATGATCGCTTTTATCGTGGGAATGGGGAGTAATGAAATGCACCAATTCACTTATTTGCCGAAGTTTGCCGTATTGGTATCGAGGCAAATGAAAGAGCAATGCATATGGTGAAGAACGGAGCTCAAGAATGCGGTATAGTACCTCCAATATCGATGTTGATGCCGATTCGAATATACGCGGGATCGATATTGATCTTAATATTACACCGATATTGACATGGTTGGTGATGATGGACACGATAGTAGTGATCATTGTGAGAAAGAGGTCGATAGTGATAATGATCTCGATATGGACGATATATTGATGATATTGACAATGAAGACGTGAATGACAATGGAAACTTTAAGCGCTCTTCTACGGGAACCGATGGATGTATTATGATACACAATAATCCCTGGCCACAATGTCGCTTATAGACCCTGGACGATCGCAGTAGTCGAAGTTCCCGAGTACCTGAAATGTATCCCCGCTTATCTACCGTCAGAATTCTCGAGCATGAGTTATTCGTAGGCCGAGATTCAAAAGTAAAGAAGAGTGCGATTCACTATTAAACGCGGATAGCATGGATATATCAATGGATTACAAAGTCACAAAGGTCCAAACCGATTTGTTTATATTGGGGAGGTTGGAAGGCGGCGAAGGCAAGTAATTAAGGGTACGAGTCGCTCATTCAAAATTCGCATGTGAGAGATACGAAATTGGTTGGACCGCATGCATGCAGATCGACACGTATGATGTAATATCATAAAAACTTGATTCAAAACCATCCGCACGTGTATCCTTCCAATGGTGAAGGACATGCCAACCATCAAAGTTTTGATCGATTGTCAAATACAAGCACGATTTCAGATTGAGCATCGACGAAAAGCGGATAGCTAAACGATGGCAATGGAGCAACAGATGGAGATTACGACTCATCGATAACGAACAGCAGGATGGATAGCCGCTATGAGAGTACGATCGGGAATTGTGATTGATTGAGCAGTATACGACCTTATTAAGGCCCGGATGACCAATTACGGTAGGAGAAAAGAATTTTTCATCGGATGTTCGGACGCTTGATCAATGTGTGCGGCATTTCCACATTGCAAGCCGCTTTGCGCAGAGTTGATGGGACATGGCTATACTGAAGATATACACAAATCCTACTTATCATGTTGCTCAAGACGCAACAGAACATGCTCCTAGCGCGTTTGCCATAGTAGATAAGGAGAACATGGAATATTGGGAATTTTCTTACCAACTCGCGGAGGTATGTTATCAAGAACGATAATATTTGTATCATTTCGATAGAGGAAAGGATTAATTACGCAATTAGGCATTCCGGTGCCATGGAGATCTGTTATCGTGATCCATCATATTGCGCTAACTTCCTTCGAGACTATAAGAATGCAGAGTGGAAGAGACAAGTGGTGAAAATGGGTAAAAGATAGCCTTAAATTTTCGGTCATTCAATTTTAATGTTTTATGTTATATAATCAGAACTTATCTTTTATTAAAATGTGTACAATTGCATTTGTTAGAAGCCACATATTTTAACTAAAGAATGACTCGACTTGAAAGTCAAATGGAAGGTCAAATGAACAATTCTTTTCGAGAGTGGTTAGGCACAATGGAGTCGTGGCAATGGATTCAAAGTTTTGACGACGGCTTTCGATATGGTCAAATGACCACAAAATTGGTGGAGGGGTCAACGCCGTGTTGTTGAAAACACGACATCTTCCAATTTCATCCGCCTTCTCGCCACATTCTACAAAGTTGGCCACGTTGATGCTAAGAATGGGTGAACAACAAGTCAACCAGATGGATGTTGGACACGTGTTTGTGGAAGATGTCGGGATGCATTGATTGTAAACCGTCGAATTGTAAGGTCGATGATCGTAGAAATATATTCACGACGATGGAAACTTTTCGAGTTACGGAGTCTATCTCGTCGACTGGTTTGCCACCTAGATCTTATGGAGTCGATCTTCAAATCATAAGCGAATGCGGGAGGTTCCAAACACTTCATTATCCGCAAGCGCACATGTCGTGGCAAATGCAAGCAAAGCGAACCTTAATGTTGAACAATTTGTGAATGATGTGTACACTTTGGAGCGTACGTTACGTGTCCGGGAAAATGAGTTCCTATCTTGCCCGAATTGCTATGGGAGGTAATTTGACGACTTTCGAGCTTGTCCCGACAGAAGCGCCACGCAGAACTGAGAGGTCGTCTGCAATCATCTAGAATCCATAATGAAATGGATATTAGGAGAACCGATGATATAGGCTAGGAATATGCGAGTTAGGTGGTCATAATCAAGTAAATGCCCGCAATGAAACTACCATGTTGGCCAATCATGAGGGAGTGGATTTGACATTATTCGATTAACATGTTTTGTATTCAGATTTTGTGATTTTGATTAATTAGAGCTAAATTGTAAAAAAATTACATGTATGGATTTGTATGAATGTTGATTTGTATTGATTTATATTTTGTGCGATATGGGTAGTATAATAAATTACATTAGATGTGAATATTTACAAATTACATTAGGGTTAAATATTCATATTTTTGTGATTTTGATTAATTAGGGCTAAATTGTAAAAAAAATTACATATAACGATTTGTTTTGCTTTCTCATCAATCAATATTTACAAATTACATTAGATGTGAATATTTACAAATACAAATTAGAAGACCACTTAAACCGCAAGAAACACCTAAAATTGATGGTTCGATGGTGTAGTCCTAGGTGTATACGTGGTGGTCCACGATCACGCTGTGGGTGCTCACGACGACCAACATCCTCTTCAGCCCCTTGGGGGTCCAAGGGGTGTCCAAACATGGTAGTAAAACTCAGGTCTCTAACAAAGAGATGAACTCGAGCCGTAAGGAGGTGCTCATGACTTGATACGACCCGTATGGCCGGCCGTCATGTAGTGGATACGAGCCGAGTAATCAGATCATGTGTGTACGATCCAAATATATCAAACCCGGATGGTATCCACCTCCCAAGAGCCTGTGAAGAAATATAGTTCAAGACATCCGGATGATACGAATGTGCATCCGAATGTGAATGTGATTGCTCGGCTCGGCTCGCTCCCGCCGTTTCGCTCGGGATCAGATCTCGTGATCCGCCCCGCCCGACCTCCATATTGGTCGCCGCCAGATGCCCCATCTGCCGCCAAGACGTGTTGGGACTACAATGATCGTCTCCCCGAGTATATATGGCTTTCCATACTAGAGTACCATTGTATGTACTCTAATGAAGGTTGAAAATTGAAGCCATATCCATCCGGTATACGGGACATGCGGTCATTCCACACCGCAATAAATTGCCTATGCCTAACCCCCCAATCCAAGCCTTGATTCTCTTATTTATACCGTGAACCGCTCCCACATGGCATGGCGAACGGGATATATTGATGCAACCAAATTGCCGCAAGACTTTCGGTCCCGTGATACCACTCGACTACATGGAAACACACAATTGGTGCATTTTGTGCACCACATGTAATGGTGAATATAAGCGTCGTACAACTACCGTAATTTTTGGTCGACGATATGGCGCCCATATAAACCGCACGATTAATAACATTGTCAAAATTTAACACTGCAGTATATGATATACAACCTAACAAGTAACCAATATTGGAATCACTTACCCTTCCCAAAGATGTTGCTCAATTATGTTGCGGTTATATCGGACAAATGTACTACCTCTCGATATCTTGGATAAATGCTCCACCTACAAAAAATAAATTTTAAGTCAAATATAATCAATATAAATAAATTGTCAATCAATAACAAATTATATTTTATCATCACCGCTTACTAGTAGATATACATATGGTTGTTGGTAAGTGATGCCAAGAATGGCATCCGATCTGAGCCCATGATCGCAATAAACAGAAGGCATCCGCCTATGTTCTGCGGTCGTTGGATCTGCGTCCGGCAAAGCTCACGATACAACATCGCAAGAACAATGGTCCCAACTATACGAACGAGCATTGCCAAATCGCCAATATGGGGTAGGTAATCGATATGAACCGTATTATTATTTGCATTGGGCATCAAGATACCCCTATGATGTGCATAATGTACGCCGAGCAACGACATCAACTCGACCGCAGTTGGCATCGTGATAATCGCTCCATACTTCCTCTCACCATGTAAACTTCAAGCTCAGAAATTTTTTTCGCCATCACCGACGGGTCCCCAAGAGGCTCGACATAGTGTAAATGGGTCATCTATCGATTGACGCCAGAACGACTCTCATCAACCGGGAGACCAAGTTGCAATGCTACATCCTCAGAGTGATTGTGCACTCTCCACACGGAAATGAAAAGTGTGGTCTCCGGCGCCAACGCCGACTAGTGCGGATATTAAATCATACCGCAAGTCAAACGTCCGGATCGCTGTCTTGACCCAATCCAATTTTGCTCAATATACGGTACCAATCGTGCATCCGGGATTTCTTAACCCATTCACGCTTCTTTTGTACTATGACGAAGTCCCGAAAGTGTTAAATCATAAAAAATTATTATTATAACATAAATTATTATATACCTATTTTGTTAATATATCCCGCGATTAATAAATAACAATACATTACCAAATTATTAGTCATACGATATGTGTGGATTTGTACTAATCACTCGATCCATTTCCCTCTCGGATAACCTACAAAAAATTATTTTATATTAAAGCACAAAAAATAAATAACATGCCAAATAAATAATATAATAAAAATAATATAATAATTTTACTAACAACAATAATAATAATACTAACTAACTAAAATAATATTTATTTAACTACCATTATTTTTACTTATTACTACTACCAATACTAGACGTTCATATTTATTTTATTGTCTATAAAATTTATAAGTATCATCTCTTAATAATTTATTATATCTTTGGACTATATGTTAGTGGGTGTGTTTAGACTGGACCAACTTTGATTGCTACCCAACTTAATTCATTTTCGACTCTACCCATTAGCTTGGATTTACTATTTATTTAATATTTAATATTATATAGTTTAAATAAACTAATTTGATTTTTATATAATAATTTAATATATTTAAATTAAATATTTTAAAAGGAATTAGAATATGATAGACTCATGATATAGTGAAAAATATGTAAAATTAAATGCATAAAAAATTATGTAACATAAATAAAAGGCTCACTTAGGCTTAAATTATTTTTTATAAAAATATAAAATTACAAAAACACATTCATAATACTATTTATTACTCTTTAGATTGAAAATATTTTTAATAATTTCTCAATTCAACTTACATGCACCCAACTTTAATACACTAACAAACCTACTAATAATACAACTAACCTAACTAAACTAAACTAAACTAACCTAAATAATACAACTAACAATAATTAAACTATTAACTAAACTAAACTAAACTACTAATACAACTAACTAACTAACCTAACATTAACTAAACTAAACTAATACTTTAACTAAACTAAACTAAACTACTAATACAACTAACTAACTAACCTAATTAAACTAAACTAATAATTTAACTAACCTAAACTAACAATAATCAATAAAATATAACATATTTAAAAAATTCACATACTTCTTTCTTATATTTTTTCTTCTTCTTTTCTTCTTTCTCCTCCTCCTTCTTCTTTTTTTCCATACCGACGTGAAGTCACGCTTCTTCTTCTTCTTCCTCCTTCTTCTTTTTTCTTCTTCTTCTTCCTTTCATTTTCAAATGATGGGGGACCATTATAAGGCCCTAGTTGATCAGTTAGTGCGCCTTGCCCATAGGCACCTTCTCGGTGTCGCCTTCCTGCAGTAGGTCAGCACCAATGTAATCAGCTGCCAGCCTTTTTTTTTTAATGTCTATTTTTTTAGTGTTTTTTTTTTTTTTGGCAGATAGTAGGTTGGGGTATGCCGCCTCGAGGCGCGACCACCCTTTGCATTCATTTCGGTAAATTTTAAAAAGTAACCTATTTTCGTTTTTTTATATTTTTAGTAAAAACCCACATTTTTACGTACTGCATTCTTCAAATAATTTTCAACCTAAATTAGAAACTCAACTTATGACTTTTCAACCGCTGGTTAAAAAACTCCTAAATGGATGTCAAAATCCTAAAAGGAGGGGGCACGCATACCCAGCTCATGTTCCCTATTTAAATATCACTGTGAAGACAGTGACATTTCAGATCTGCGTGAGTGATTCTATTTCCTCTCCCTCTTACCCACTCCTCCTGTCGCTCATTTTCATGACATCTGTTTGGATTTTTATGGCAGAAAACAAATTCCCATTAACAATTTACATGGAATCATTGTTCTCTAGCTGAGCAGGAGGAGCATACTCTTATCTGTCTCTCCACACCTAGCCATATCCAATAACTTCACCTTTAACCTATCTCAAGGCTTACTTTTTCCGGTAAGTTCTCACTCACTCAGAAGTTTCTCCCCCAAAAAAATGTCTGTCAAATTTGTCTACTCCTATTTTAGAATTCAGGGTCTTTTTCCGTTGCCATTTCTTAATTTTTGCCTTTTTTCCTTTTCTTTCCTCTGTACAGTTCGATGATTGATGGTTGTAATATAGGAGGATCTCGTCTGATTCCAGGCAACAAAGTTGTCCCTTTTTTTTTATTACCATGATTTTGCTTTGAATCGTCGGAGTTTCTGACCCAATAAATTTGGTACAAAAGAGCGAGAGAGGGGAGTAAATAACATTGATTTTAGTATCGTCTTGTTGGATCTGGGACGATGAAGATCTAGCAGCTCAAGTTGTTCTTTAGCATATGATTTTGGCCTCTGAGTTTTCTCTTTTATCATATTTCAGTGGGCTGTAACGAGAATTTGTGGATTTACAACAAGTTCGTTTTTTTATTTTTTGGGGGATTTATTATAGCACGATTTGAGTAGTTGGTTCAGTGGGTTTTGATTATCCAAATTAACGAAAGTATGGAGACTCTGGTTGTCATGGCGCAGCATAGGAATCGCTACTGTAGCAAGGTGAATCCAGATGGTCCAGCCCGGTTTGGGTCATCACCGTCTAGGAATTTCAGAGGGATTAATTGTAGGAGTTTCCATTTCGGTGCGGGATTACTCCCTTCCCCGTTCGAGTATAGCGCTGCTCCTATTGACAGACGGCTCTCTTCTCTTCCCCCTTCATCATCATCATCATCTTCCCCAAATACACCATGTCCGCACTCAAAAACTACCATGAAAAGCTGTACTACTCTAATAAACAACAACTGGACCACTAAAAATGGTAAGTTTTCTAGTGAGGAGATCTCTGGGGAAGGTTTTCCCTACTGTGAGCTATGGGCTGGGCCTGCTTATTCCAATTCACCACCACCTAGCTCTTTGCCAATACCCAAATTCTCTCTTCGTGTGAAGAGGACGGTGTCACTCGATTTGCCTGCTGCTGACCCTTTGTTGATGTTCATCCAACTGGCAACTCTGCGCCTGCTTCTCCTACCGGGGAGCTTCACCTTCCGTAGCCGAACTCTTTGGTTGTGATGACTCTGCCACCAAGACTTTACGCCGTATTCTTAATCTTGACAACACTGATAACTAAATAGAGGAAATAAAGGACCTTTCTACCTCCTGTAAATAAGTTTAGTGTGCTGATTTGGAGTTACTTGTAGATTGTATATAAGATTCAAAAGATAGTTGGTAGCATGAATGGTTATGAGGGAAGTGGTATGTAAAAGTAGTAGCAATATTAGGTGGACAGTCTCCTTATTTTGGTTTATGAATTGATGGTTAGTGAGAATTTTAAAGCTGGTTATGAACATTATGATGGACAAGATGCACAAGGCATGTGATGTATTGGTTTTGTTAGCTTGGATGCTGATTGTTTTCTCTCTTCTCTGGCATGAAATTGCATAGATGGCTGCCTATATATCTCTTGCCCCTGTAGAATCTCCATTATATTGTTTTCGCCTAACTGCCCTTCGTTTCTATTGAAATTTGGTTTTGTCCTTTCTATTTTTCTAAACTAGCCTTACCTAAATGTTTTTCTTTATTCCTGCAATTATTATTTGTTAGTACAAATCTCTGTGAGAAAATCTCTAACACATGAACTAAACTCTCAATGTAAGAAGAAATAGGACAAGGTTCCAAGGCAGTATCAAATCACTATCTCTAAAGTTATATTCGCTTCACCTATTCTCTTGAGTAAACGAGTTCCGGTGTAAATTAACCTCGAGGATACAATGAAGCCAATGGTTTAATGCGCAGAACGATTTGAGAATAACCTACCACACACTAAGCAATATATGACAAGAAAACCAATTTCTATAAAGAATTCTCGAAGAATACTTTATATGAACAATTTAACAATATTAGAAAATGAAGGAAGAGAGAAAAAATATTAGAATTTTTTTTGTATTCTCCAAATGAAATCGATTCCTATTTATGAAATTTTCACGTGTGTCATGTAGTATATATTTAATCAATAGGTACCTTCCGAATAATAATATTTTTCATTTAATTATAATTATTCAAATAATATTATTTAAATAGTTATAATTTTTTCAGAAATAAAAATATAATCTTTTGATTAATTATACTTATTTATTTATAATTATTAAAACACTATAAATATTATTGAAAATGTTCCAACATTATTTTCAATTGCACATCATTGGCTGCTTAATTCCCAAATATCCTCAACATACTCTTGTTTCTTTTAGTAAAGTTTCTGTCCTCGACACCCCGCAATCTCACCTTCTTTTCCTGGTTTTTAGAAGGAAAAAGCGGGACGGGTAAGTAGTTATATGTGTCACATCGGCTTCTGAAGCTTGTTAGGTTAATCAGCTGCGGCGCCACTGTTGTATTCATAGAGCATGTGTTTCTTGCTTCGAGATTTGTGGATGTTGCTGCTACTACAAGATACTCTTTTTCCATGAAACCTTTGTTAACTATTACTAATGATTTACTATACAAAAATATATATATATTTCTTGTAGGAGTTAGTGGGATGAGTATTTGAAGAGGCTTTTGGTAAAGTAGATGCGTCGGATGTTGTCCTTGTAAGAACCATATTGGTGATTGGCACCATATGCTCTTCTGTTACCGTAGTTTGGCCTTTGAGCTGGGTAACTTGAGGACTTCAAATGGTCGTAAACAGGAAATCATAATGTTGGGTCAGAAGTTATAATTTGAGAGAAAAATGGAAAACGAACTGCTTATATTATATTAGCTTGAAACGCCTACAATATTTCGATCGGAGTAGAGAGGAACGTAATTGGTTTTGTCCCAGCTGGTCACGAAGTACGGTGGTGCACTCGGAAAATGAAGTCATATTTGTACAGACTAGGATTGCCAAACCTTGTGTATCCATTGAAATATTAAATTTCCTTTCAAATAATAGTTACATTAATCACACGCAACTCAAAAGAAAGAAATTGAAAAATGGAAAGTGTGATCCAATCGTGAATTGGAAAAGGTTGAATGAGTTTTGGACCACAGTCCATACGTGTCGATTTAATAATTGTGATGCCTATATTAATATGTGAGAAGGCAAAAGCATGTGTGGAAGCACTTGGGCCATGCGGTAGTTATTTTCTAGAATTAATGTTTACTTTTTGACTCCCCCAAAATCAATCTACAAGAGAAGCAAATGATCAACTCATACTTGATTACAGTTTCACATGTTTCAGAATATCCCTATTTACCTCTTGAATGAACCGGTCTTTTGCTATAAATAATGAACAAGTGCTCATCCTCATCATCATTATTTCGTGAAAAGGAGCAAGCAATGATGTGGGTTGAAAAAAGAGCTCTCCCTGTTACATTTTAAAAAATATATATTTGGACTTATCTGTGCATCAGCAAGTATCAAATTTCTCGAGTACTACTAAGATTGAATCGTTTAGCTCCAGTTTTGTACGTATTGGTCTAGAAAGAGACTAGAGTTTGGGTCTACTTCATTGAATATCAATACTTAAGTAATGTGAAAAAAGTCAGTTAATGTTGGAATTAAGAATTCTGAGATTTTTTGTTTCTCTATTTCTCAACCAAAGTAAGGGTAGGGATTATGATCATCGGAGAGAGAAAAAAAAAAAAACACTTGTTGTATCAGTCAAGTAATTGCCTCTTAATTTATAGCTATGGATTGATGATTGATGTGATTGAAAGAATATAATAATAATAATAATAAAGAAAGATAAGGCAAGTTAATATTCAATCATGCATCATTACGTATTGAGAAGCCAACGGAAAAATGTAGGTTAAAAATCCCATTGCTAATCATTATGAATAATTTACTCAAAAACAGAATTAATCTAACATTATCCCATCCTCTCTTTATCTCTTATCTGCAGGAGAGAGGGAAAAAAAGAAAAACGGAAAAAAAATAATAAACTGGGAATTTTTTTGGTTTTATGGAATCAATGATTTGCAAACCCAAAATAATTTATTCAGCCAGTAATGAAATTCTCAATTCTCGTCTCCATCCAGGAGCATTTCTTGGTGTCGGCACTCGACTGCAAAAGCTTTCACCCTCTGCATATAAATCAAATTATGCATTTTAAGCGACTTCCAACCTAATAGAATCAAAATTTTATCAGGCAAAAATAAACTGAACCTGTAAATGTAAATGTCAATTTTCTGTTGAAGATTCTTCTTGCATGTGTGACAAAAGCTGAGGAAACTCTCTGGTGCTGGTTTGGGCTTATTATCCAATACACTGCAGTAGTTCTCCACAACGCAGTTGTCAAATATATGGGTGGTTCTGGGATTAGGACCGTGAGATATGACGCATGTATAATCCTCAGACATCTCCATTTCCCTAACGGCAGGCATCCATTGAAGACCCGAGGAGAATCCTTCATATGGATACCGTAATTGGGAGAGGCAAATGCAGGTGTCAAATGTGAATTCCTGGTCTTGATTCCAAAATCAGTGGGAGAAGTAGCTGGAGAGACTAAGGAAGGTGGGAGTATTGGTGGAATCTGAACTCTGAGCTCGGTCCCAAACAAGACCTTTTCTTATTACTTGCGTCGCAGCAACTCTTATCTTCAGTCTCACCAATACCATTACATGCAACATGATGGATGCACTAAGCCACATTTTTGTTAAATTGCACTTTTAATACTTCAATTAAAAGCCACCTTCAAATTGGTGCTTACACATTCAACCACCAATTTTTCATTATATGCAATTTACTCCCTTTTTCATAATTATGCACTAAAACAATTAAATTTTAACATGAAAATTTTACACACTAATTCACACATTCTAAGCATTTAAAATAATAGTAAATTATTTTTCCGACTGAATTCGTGATCCCGAAACCACCGCTTCGATTACGGTCAAATTCGGACTATTACAGCTACGCACCAGGTAGGATTCGAGTAAAAAGGAGGTGAGTCACTAGGACTGCTTAAGTACCAAGCTCTTACCGAATCCACTCCTAGACATGCACACAATGGTTGCCACACCTTAACTCGGTGACTTAGACACAAGTTTGTTTGATTGTCCTTAAGTCTTATGCATTTGTTTGAGTGCCCTAGCCCTAGGGTTCAACAGATCCTAGTTCACCAATCTACGTTCCCAAATATGCCCATAACATTTCATATACAAATCACTTCAACAATTAGAGGTACTTACCGGTGGACTTGAATGCCTGAGATACAGGTGCCATGCCGATTAAACTGAAAAATTTCACAAAATCCATATTTTTGAAAAGCCCATTTTGAAAAAAATGTTTTTGGGCCCCACAACCCTCAAAGTCGAGTTTTGAACTAGGCTCTGATACCAAACTGTAACACCCCAAACCCGGCCCATTCACTACTATTGAATTTGAAATGCCATCATGGAAAACGCTTGAAAACATTCTTACTTAAGAGTAAAAACATATAAATTTATTGTCTTTGTAAAACATTATTTATTAGAAAGCCCATTAGAACTTAATTGTTATAAAATCCGGACTCAAAACTCTGATATGACCTTTGAGGTCTAAATAGCTTTTAAAATAAAACTTACATAATATTAACCTAATTATAAATACAACTGAAACATAGCAAAAATCCAAATACTTTGAGTGGCTCTTATTACATTAAATAATAATTCATAATTATTGGAGATATAAAATAATTAAAACAAGCAAAACTTCTTCTGCATGGGCCACCTTGTATCCACTCCAAACCCGGTCTGAGCATCATACATCACCTGTAAGGTTTAATAAAAATTTGGGTGAGTCATACAGACTCAGTGTGCACTTAGTCCACTGAATTCCACCCACATGTCAAACCACATACTTACCCACATAAAAGATATTAATGCAAATTATTCACAGGATTTCACTTATTGGGCTTGGCCCATATTCACATCAATAGAGTTCACATATTGGGCTTGGCCCATTACCATATCACATTCTTATAATAGTGTAATTAACCACATGTTTCCACATACTGGGCTTGGCCCATTACCACATTAATCCACATCACATACTGGGCTTGGCCCATTTCCACATTTATTCATATCACATGTTGGGCTTGGCCCATTTTCACATATATTCACATATCAAATTATGCAATTATGAAGCCCAACCCAGCCTAGGGTCCATCCTCTACACACCCCCGTATCCAGCCTACCACACACCAGGGGATTATTAAATCACCCTCTCCTTTTTACTCCAACAAGGCAACAAATGCCGTCCACGCGAACTTAATCGCAAATAATCCACAACGCGACCTCAGTCAGCGTCAATCCACGATGTAGCCGTAGCTAACATCAAAACCACGATGAGCATAAAGCCATCAGTAACCACGATATGGCACATACCCTATATCAACCACGATGAGGCACAGAGCCATTCATCAAACCACGTACTCGAAGTACACCCTGTCCTTCTTTCATATCATATCCCACCCACGCACATGCAACATAAAACAATGCCATGATGATAATGCATGTACATGTTAATTAGCATATTATCACATATTCATAACAACAGCCACATTTCATCAGATTTGGTACTTACAGGATTATTGACATACCCCTTGAGGGTATCCATATCACAATTTCCACTGCACTAGTTAGCACATTCATAACACCCAAAAAACGGTAGGCTAACTACACACCTGATCACTTGAAGAACTACGCTTTCGATACTGATGCTATCACTAAGCGACACTACGGCTATTCGCCTACTCTCCTGTTCTGACGCTGGCCCACACCCCGGTGGCCAATCCTGAACGGCAGAAACCGATCTCTTCTTAAACTTCGGGATAGGGACTATCCCTTTACCTTCTCGACTGGCATCCATGTCCATCGACGAACACTTAAATCAAAACCGATTAATACGAACTCTTAAACAAATAACCAAATCACAACTTAACTATCTTACCAAAAATGGATCCAAAACCCGAAAGCTTCCTTTGTTCTTATCGATTTGGCCCTAAACATCATAGTTAGAATCGAATAACTTTAATACCAACTATGGCCTATGGCCGAATACCATGAATCACTTACCTTACTTACCGAAATCTCGAATCACCACTTGTTTATGAAGTTGACGAAATCCCTGCATGCTAGGGGTTAGGTTCGGCTTTAACACATGAACACTTATGGATATATCCCTTGGCCGAAACTACATTACTTACCTTGGTTACTCAAATACTTCTTCCAACGTTGGCTACAAGAATCCCGAAAGACCTCCTTTAATGATCCCTGTCGTTGGCACAAACAAAAGAAACACTAGATCATGGCTTATGAATATTCGGCTAACCTTAGATCAAAGCCCTTTTAAGGTTCGGCCAACCAAAATACCAAGCCAACCCTTAATTTCGACAAACTAACTGAAGAAGAAGAGAAACCAATTGCTAAGGAAGATCATACTTACCACTATGTCGCTTGAAGAGACTACAAGAGAAAAGTCGATAGCCCCTTAAAGATTCGGCTTCAATGGAATAGAAGAAAGACTAGCCTTGAGATTCGGCCTTTAACAAAAAGATGAAGGGAGATAAAATTCGACAATGGCAATGTTTAAGAGTGATTTCAGCTCAAGCAAAAAGAAAAGAAAAGATGTGAAAGAAGAAAGAAAATCTCTACACAAAAAGGTTCTAACTTTCTCGCTTTTATCAAAAGGAAAAATAAGGTGCAAAAGTTCAAGAAAACACAAAGATGAAAAAGGAGAATTTAACGCACACAAAGACTAATTTTGACACCCTACCACCTCTTCAAAACCAAAAATATTCACCAAGAAAGTCCCTTTGGTTACCACCTTATCAACTCCTTATCAAATCCTCATATTTTCTTTTATCACCTTAATAAATAAATAAAAAAAATAAAATAATCCATCACATAATCCCTTATCACACCCCTATAATATCTCTTATCTTACTCCTTTAAAATAAATAAAATAAAACCATACTTATCCCACTCTTCTAGCTAAAATTTAAAATAAAAAAATACCAAGCTTATCCTTACCTAATTAAAAGTCCAAAGCCGTCCAACACTCCCCTTCTCTCTTGACGTCACATGCCAAAAAAATAAAGGCACTCCCCTTGCTGTCCACAAGACTCGAACCTAGGCCCCTTTTTCCTTTGCTCATGGCGTCATGCTCCAAGGCCCTAAGTGGCACCTTGCAGCCACTTTACCAAGCTCACTTTCATGTCCAAGAACCCCTACATATTTCCTTAAGGCCTCCTTAGCCCAACTTCCCCTTCTTGACGCCAAAAGTCAAAAAATAAAACCCCACTTTATGCTGCCCACGTGATTCGAACCAAGGTCCTTGCCAGCTGCACATGGCGCTCCATTGCCACTTTACCACATGATTTCTTGTGGCATAAATCCCTCACGAATTCCCCTTAAAGTCTCCTTATCCTAGTTCCCCTTTTTGAAGCAAAAATACAAGTCTCTAATGCTTCCTACGTTGCTCGAACCTCCTCCCCCTGAAGCTCCTTTGACGCAAACTCCCAAAGACTCCGGTGGCGCCCTTGCCACTTTGTCGCTAGTCTTTTGTGCCACAACCTCCCACAATTTCTTTTAAGACCTCCTTCACCTAGCTTCTCCTTTAGACTTAAAATTCCAATATTTTTCCAAAGCTTTCACCTTCATCCTAGAGTTCTAAAAACTCTTAAAACACACTCAACCATAGCCTGAGCCTACTAACTTACGAATTATGCGTTCAACTCATAACCCCTAAATCTGGGATATTGCAGTTCTACCCTCCTTAAAAATAATTTCGTCCTCGAAATTACTTACTATCGAATAGTCGAGCATCCTTAACTCATCACACTACTCTACTGCTGCGTACTCTGATCTAACACATTTCTTAGATACTATCTCAAGGTTCGCATTCAAGGTTCCCTACACTTCACTAGCATACAAACACGAACTATCTCTATAATAATCAAGGCAATAAAGAGATTCTAGGATTAGGGAACATACCCGATCCTACCAGGTCCAACTTCCTCCTTGCTATGACTGGTTGCCTAAGCCAACCTTGGTTGCCTTGCATCCGAGCCTTCAGCACCTCTGCTTAGTGTTCCACGTCCTTGGCCCCGAGCCCTATCCATCACTTGAGGAAATTTCTTAACCAAATAAGCCTTAGATCCACACCGAAAACATGCATTACTATTTCTCCAACATTCTCCTACATGAGCACTCCCACATTGAGCACATAATCGACTTCGATTCTCAAAGAATCGTACAAGTGCACGTCATGAATTCTCAATCCTTGGTCTTTTCTCGATAATCTCCGATGATTCCGACGATCCAAAACTTCTCTTATTAGGTTCCTATTCTTTTTCTGTTCGTCTCACATCCTCTTAACTTCTTCACTATCCGAGCCTTCTCCACTAGAACAAATAAGTCTCTTTCTTTCTTGAGCAATCAACACTGCAACTCATCCCGTAATCCATCTTCAAATCGAACACACCTTTCGTAATCGGAGCCACGATCCCTTAGCATACCGACTTAACCGCACAAATTTCGCTTCATACTCCGCTATCAATCATACTTCCTTGTACCAAGTTCAGAACGCTTTCCTCATGAGTCTAAATTACTAGCTCCCATATACTTTCCTTCAAACTTAACCTTAAAATACCCTCAATCCAATCGATCTGTAGGGGTACCTTGCCTGACAGTGAGCCACCATCGATAAGCTTCATCTCGGAGCAACGAGACAACACCTTTAAGCTTTTCCTCAGCAGTTAAATCCAAATCATCCATAATCCTTTCAACTGCCTCTAGCCAGTACTCTGCTACATTCGGAGCTATTCCAGATACTCCTCTAAAAATCTTGGCTCCGTTTGACTTAAGCCTTTCCGGTACTGATTTTCGAGTTCCATTACCCACATTAGCTCCCGTGACTCGCTCTAGCACTCGTAGCATAGCCAACGATACTGCGTCATCTCCTCCAGTCTGATATTGATCCTCCGCGCCCACTGCTGGCGGCGGCACATCACTTTTTGACCCATGGCCAGACCCTACTGGTTCCGACACTGTCACTCTACCTCGACCACGTCCACTAGAACTCATTACTAACGTTAAGATTTAATCTGATTAAAAATTTTTATGCATTAGTTCTTGGTTCCACTGTTTATCCGCAACAGTTTTATGAAAAGGAGTTTAATAGTGGTTCTCTCGATCAAACAAAGTCTCAGTTCAAGGTCACTATTCTAATTCAGAGATTCACATTCACATTCACATTCATCCATCTCGATAGAGACACATTCATTCATCAATAACATTCCATCACACTTCCATGGGCATTTTTGACCATTCCCAACCCAGGGGTAATTTCATCATTTTTCCTATAAGGGTATTTTGGTAATAAATCGAGGTTAATTGAAAATATTTTACAAATCAAAGGTATTTCAGAATTTAATCACATTCCCAATCTATCCATTTCAATTGTAAAACACAATACAAATAATTCTCACCTTAATTACTTACCATAATATTTAATCAAAATACAACAATAAATAATTAAATTCACTTTTCAATTTCAACCAATATTCATTCCAATTTAAGTATTCACATATGTACATGAAATCAATTCCATTCAATATCACAAAATCAATATCAATACTCACATCAATGCACTTACCATACATATTAAGTAATAATTCAACAATTAATTATTAATTCAGATTATAGAAATACAAACCGTAATTTCTGAATCACTCCTCGTCGACTTTCTCTTTTCCTTTCTTAGCCGAGGTCTCCGGCACAACGTTAACTACGAAATTTAAAACAATTAAAAATCATCAATACACACAACTTCACATAGAATATTTCAATTCATATTCAACTTTAACTCAAATTTCAATTTAATCCCTAAATTTAGACTAACTTTATTTTTCCAAAACAAATCTCATATTTTCATTCAATTCTCACTTTAGACTAATTTCAACTCTCTCATTTTACCATAAAAACCAAATTTTGAAATACTTTCAATTTAGTCCCTATTATTCAAAACTTATGATTTATTTTACAATTCAATCCCTATTTCACTTCTAACTTCAAATTCTATCAATTTAACCCTAATTCTTCAAATTGTTCAATATGAATAACATCTAAAATATACTATCTTTCAAAATTTCAACATAAATCAAATAATATTTGTCTCTAGAATTCCAAAACAACAAATTCTCAAGAAAATGGGCTAAATTGACTTACCAATTAAACTTTTGAACTTGAAACCCTAAATTTCCTTTTCTTTCTTTTCTCCTTTCTTTCTTTCCTATTTTGTTTCACTCTCTATTTCTTTTTCTATCTTTTGTTTCTTTTAGTTTATTTGTTTTTCGTTTAGTTATATTATTATATTTTAGTTATATTATTATATTATTATATATTACTTAAATAATAAGTAAATACATATATATCACAAATGTACATATGTCTTTATTACACATTTACATTATTATTACCACTCAATTGTCATAATTTAATTTAATTTATTTACTTTATTTAATTAATATAATATAATAATATAATAATAAATAATATAATATTTACTTAAATTATAATTAAATATATAATAATTACTAATATATGTATATTATTTATACACATGGAAATTATTTTTACCACGCATGTCAATTTATGGTTTAATTGCTTATTTAGTCCCTTAAATTTTCTCTATTCTATAATTCAACTTTTACCTTATATTCAATCTAGTCCTTATATCCAATTACTACTAATTTAAACAAACTCACCTATCCAAAACCTAATTAACCACATAACTAACGAATTCGTTTTTCGAAAACGGAGATCCGAAAATACACTTTTCGTTACCCGTGACTATCAGGTCATTACAATTAATCTCATTATATGTTCTTATTATATATTTTCTTTTTCGATACAATGTCTAAAACTACCCATAGCCCCTCCCCCACCCTTGAGGATAATGCGCTTCAGCATACTCGAACTGATGACCTCTTACACTGATAACAATGCCAATGCTAATCAAATTAAGACAATATAATTTTTACCTGTATTAACATTTATTTAGCAATATTAACTGCAGTATCGATGAAAAAATATTTAATATACTATAATGGAGCTTGAGGAATATGATGATGCATGTAATAGCCCATTTTTTCCCGGGCCTATTCAGAAAACAAAAACAATAAAAAAAAGTCCCTTGTACAGTCCTTTTACAAAATTAAAACAGACCTAAATACAAAACCAATAAAACTACCCTTGGCCCAAAACTAATCCTAAAACTGCCTACCCATTAACCCAATGCTCAAATAGATACCAGGTTAAACCCGTGACCACAGCAGACCATTAGCTTAGGCCCAATCATGGAGCCCAATAGCCCAAACCTAAACAAAACTAGCAGAACCCTAGGGTTCTCCTCGTCATAAGTCGGAACCAAACAATCGGCCAGTAGTCAATGTCCAGACCTCGCCCAGATCGTTCTCACACCATAAACAGCGTGCATGTCGCCTCACCGCGAGATCTCCGTCTTCTACCTGCAAGAAAGGAAAGAAATAGCAGCGCAAATGAAAAGAAATCGCAGCAAACATGGAAAAGATTTTATTTTTAATTTTTTTATTTTTCATTTCGAATGGCTATAAAAAGGCCTTCCAAAACTTGTAAAAGGGGAAGAGAGGGAGGATACGAACACACACAATACACACAAATAAACATATACAAAAAGAGTTCAAGAACACTTGTAAAACATAGAGTAATAAAAACAAAGATTCGGTTGCAAAAGATGATTTTTCCATTTTATTTTTTAATTTTTATTTTCTTCTATTTTCGCTCTATTCGAATAAACAGTAAAAAGGGGAAGAATTTACCTTGCATCGCCGTGGGAGATGGTTGCGCGCGTAAAACGAAGGTATAGAGTTTCGATGTTCATAGTACGGACAAAAAAAAGGGGCTTGAGAGCGATTTTAAAATTAATTTTTTTAAAACCTTTCTGAAAATGATTTTTAGCCTAGTTTTAATTTATATAACAATAATAAAACGGCATCGTTTTTGCCTAAACCAATAGGCATTAAAACGACACCGTTTTAAACCTTTGACCCGAACTCGACCCGGTAAACAAAAAGATCCACGTGTTTTTTGGTTAAATGGTTTAATTTTCATTTCGGCCCTTCCGTAAATTTTTAAATTTAAATTCAGTCCAAATTGTATTTTTATTTCTTTTTAAAATTAGCCCTAAAATATATTTTTGTTTCAATTAAACCCTCGGACTGCTTTAAAGGCCAAAAGTAAAACGTCGCCTTTTTTTATTTGTCTTAATTTTCATTTTAACCCCTATAATTTAATGCGCATTTAAATTTAGTCCTATATTTATTTTAATTGCTATTTTAACCCCTTTTATTTATTTTTATTGTTATTTGATCTTGATTTCTTTATTTATTTTTAAAACCTTTTATTATAATATTATATTGTTAGGCTCAATTTTTTTAATCTATTAATAGTATAAATATATATGTATTATTTTTATACTTAATTATTATATATTATTTTACTTGTTTAATAACTTATATATTATTTTATATATGTTTTATATTGTTTATTATATTATATTTTTCATATTATATATTATTATGTTATATTTATAAATTATTTCTAAATCTTTATTTTATATAAAATTTATCTATATTATATAATCTATTTATTTCTATTATTGTTTTAACATTTTTCTTATAATTTATTTATTCATGTTATATTATTTTTTATCATTTATTATTAATATAGTTTGTAAAATTGCAATTGATATGTATGTTACAATGTCTTACTCATACCATTTTTTATAAAAATATCTTTTAAATTAAAGATTTTTTTAAATATTTTTTAACGGTGATATGTGATATTTGGGCTCTTCGAGAAGAATTGTGCCCCTAACTTATTGGGTTGTGATTTTTCTCATAGAACTTAAAGTATTAGATATCTCTTCATTTTAAAACCGAAACTTACAAATTTCAAATAATAAAAAACCTATTCTTGAGAATTCAAAATGTTGTGTCCTAACTTACTGGATATGATGTTTTGTATCTTGATATAGGAATTTTCCAAATTAAAAGCGAGCTGAGTTTTGAAGTCGTGAGGTGTTATTTCTAACTTACTGGATATAACATATTATTTCTTTAAAATAGGTAAGTCTTGGTTTCCTAATAAAAGGATCATATTTTAAATTTTTTATTTTCAACATTCGGATATGATTTTATCGATTAGGTACCAATTTTGGGCATTACGAGGGTTCTAATCCTTCCTCATATGTAACCGACTCCCGAACATGTTTTCTTATATTTCGTAAACCAAAAATAATGTTTTGAAATAAAATATTTTATAAGGTGATCCAATCACACCTGAGTAAAGGGATTAGTGGCGACTCCATTTTCGTTTTTAAAGTCGATCCCCATTTTTTAAAACTAATTTTAAAGTGGTTTCGACAGCTTGGCGACTCCACTGGGGACAATTAGAGAGTCAAGCCGTAAAATTGATAATTTCATGTCCTTATGTCTGAATTTTAAAATCTGGTTTAAAAATTATGATCATTTTATTGCATGTGGTTTTAATATGTATTTTTGCATTGCACTACATGACCATTGTGGTCACACCCTTAAGTGGGAGTGAGAAACTATTCCTTCGTGAGGTTTTCACCTCGTGCAGGATAGTGAATCGCTTTCGGGATACATCCGTACCTATGTCTTCGTGAGGTTTTCACCACCATGCTGCCATAGGGAAATGTATTCCCCTAAATCAAACTTGGTCCATATGAGCCTATAATGGGTGAGGATCGAGGAATCTGCTGGTTCGGGTACATTAACTTTAGAGCTAAACCACATGTAGAAAACCTAAGGGCTTACCCTAGGTAGAACTATGTCAAACCCTAGTGGTCACCCTGATAGGTGTTCTATATTATTTATTTTTCCTAAACTAACGTGTTCTCTTTTATTTTGATTGCATTGCTTCATATCATAGAAAAGAGGTGTTGATTTCTAATTCAATTGCTAAATAGAAAAGTTTGTCATAAGAAAATAGGTTTTTTGATAAAGTGGATTATAATACGGTCTTGTCCGAATATGGTCCAAGTAAATAAAATAAGAGAAAACTAATAGTCGACGAAGGAATACAAGACTTTATTACCCAAGGATTCAAGCTGACAAAGACAAATCGGGAATCATCACATCTCGATTTTCTTGAAGAATCTAACGAGTATTATGGAGCAGGGAGTCGCGTCTCAGATCAAGCAAAGGAGCTAGTGAAGGCATTTATTACAAGTTTGCGAGATTTGACCTTTGCGAGGAAGGATATTAATATTTTTGCTTGGAATATGAGGGCAAGGCCGTGTATGCGATCCGTTTTATGTAAAGAAATTTGTTTTCTAGAAAAGTTTTTCTAATGTAATTGAATTCAGAATCAATGCCTCTCTTTTTTGTATTCATGCATTTGCATTACATAACATCATATGCATTCAAATCTTTAGAGAGTCTAATTAGTTTAAATTATAGGAGAGAGAGAAAGAAAATCTGGAAGCGGAACACCCTTACGGTACACGAGCTAAGTCAAGGAAAATGGACCAGAGAATGGAGCAATTCTAAAAGGATATACAAGACTAGATGCAAGAGCAGATGGCAAAACTCCAACAAGAGATGAAGGACCAGATGTTGGAAGCCCAAAAGACCATGATTGCCCAAATGGCCCATATGATGAGTGGGATAATGGACAAAGCAAAAAGTCTCATAATCAATGCTGAAGACAATGAGGATTTTCCTAGGGGATTCACTCCACCACATGTGCAAACACAGCCTGAGGAATATCCCCAAAGGCCACCTATCACGATTAGGCCTCAACAGGGTCAAGCTAATAATAGACCACCCATGAACTTCTAAATGGGCTCAGGATATAACCCAAGAGACAACTCTACTAACCCCGTTATCCCTGATTTGGACATAGAAGAGGGAGAGGGAATAAGAATTGAATCCTCAAGGAAGTTAGAGGATCGCTGTAGGTGGTTAGAAGAAAAGTTTCAAGCTTTGGAAAATGCTGATCATCACTATGGTATTGACGCAAAAAACTTAAGTTTGGTTCTAGATTTAGTACTTCCTCATAAATTCAAGATGCTAGAGTTTGAGAAGTACAACGAGACTAGCTGTCCTAAAGCCCACATTACCATGTTTTGCAGACGCATGACCGGCTATGTTAACAATGATCAACTCTTGATTCATTATTTCCAAGACAACTTGATAGGGGCAACGTCTAAGTGGTACAATCAACTCAATCGTGCTAACATTAGGTCTTGGAGAGACTTAGCTCAAGCCTTCATGAAGCAATACAACCATATCATGGACATGACGTCTGATAGAATCACTTTGCAAAACATGGAGAAGAAACCAAATGAAAGCTTCAGGCAATATGTGCAAAGATGGAGAGAGGTCGCCATGCAAGTTTAGCCACCACTCCTAGAAAAGGAGACTACAATGCTCTTCATCAATACCTTGAAGGCTTCATTCATTACCCATATGATAGGAAGTACCACAAAGAGCTTCTCGGACATTGTAATGACGGGAGAAATGATCGAGAAAGCTATAAAAAGTGGAAAGATTGAGGCGGGAGAAAGTAACAAAAGAATGGCCACAAAGAAGAGAAAAAATGAAGTGGATAATACAAGTATGGGGTGCTCAAAGTCAATTGTTGTTAAACAACGAAAAATAGTGACTACTGGGTATCAAGGTTCATCAAGGAAAGAATCTGGCACAAGGAAAAGCAATGAGCAACTCCAGTTTACACCAATTCCAATGACATATAGGGAGTTGAATCAAAGTTTATTTGATGAACATGTGGTGGCTTCTCATTACATGGAACCAATACAACCCCTGTACCCCAAATGGTATGATTTGAATGTTCAATGTAAGTATCACGTAAGAATAACAGGTCACTCAATCGATAGCTGCATGGCATTTAAGAAATTGGTCGAAAGGCTTATTAAAATAGGGGTTGTAAAGTTTGATGAGTCGAACAGAGCAGTGATAATTGAAAGAGAAGGCAGGAGAGTTGTGATTCCTTGAAGAAGTCATCAGAAACCTAACAATCGGGGAATCAAAACACCAATGACATATCTGAAGAGTGAATCGAGGAATAAAAGTTTCTAAGCCCTTACATACTTAGGAAGATTTTAAACAATGAGACTATGGAAGGGATCCCTGTGTTTTTATGGTTAATCTAGTATTCAAAACATACTTGTTGCTTTAAGCCCGAAGCGATAAGAATCATTTTGTGAAATGGGCTTGTGTCAAAATTTTTATTTCAATAAAATACATCCTTTTAAGTAAATATTTTTTTTATTTTTTACATTTCATACTGTACATTCTTTTGTTTTTAGAATATTCTTTCATGACCATACCAATAATCATTCTTAGAATCATTTATTCTTTGAATTTCTTGCCTTCATACCTAAGTACCCAGATATCAACATCATGAAAGACATTGTTACTGACTCCCTTTTTGAACAAGATATGGGTCTAGGAGATTTCAGGATTTTGAAGATGACAGAGAGTATGACATATCTTCTGACTTGTTAAGAATGGTTTAACAAGATGAAAAATAGACCTTACTCTACAAAGGGTCATTAGATATTGCGAGCCTAGGAAAGGGGTGAAGATCGAAGCCAGCTTACCATAGAAATAATGCGAGACATCATTGAGTTATCTTCAAAAAGACTCAAAGATGTTTTGCACGATCATATTAGGACATGCCTAGGATACTAAGATGAGGGCTAAACATGAGAATCAAGCACTGCCAATCTATATAGAAAGGGTGGTATCAACTATGCCGAACATAAGGAGATAAGATTCATATGCCTACTCCAATTTTTCACAAATTTTCCATATGTGGGGCACGAATATGATGGGGCCAATCTCGTCAAAAGCTTTTAACCAATATTGATTCATTGTCGTAGTCATCGTTTATTTCACTAAGAGGGTGGAAGGAGCTTCATATGTCAATGTTACAAGGTTGAAGTCATCAAATTAAAAAAAGAAGAAGAAAAAAAATTATTCAAAAAATTTAAAAAAAATAATAAAGGAAAGGATCAGATGCTAGCAGAATGCCATAAAGGATCGCACTTAAATAACTGTACAAAGTCAAAAGTTTACAGTTTGTCCAAAGATCAGCAGCATATCATAGTGCAACAAAAGTTGTTATAAAAAAAAAGAGGCTAAGACTTGTAAGGATTGGCATAAGAAGCTATCACTACTCTCTATGATTATCAAATGTTGGCCAAAACCTTTGTCGAGGCAACATCTTACACACTGGTTTATAGATTAAACCAAATCAAAGGAAAGGATAAAAGCTATTTGCCACGGCCAGATGATGCGAGCTTATGTTAAAAAAGTTCATCTTAGGGAATTCCATAAAGGAACCTGATGTTAAAGAAGATTTTTCTACAAAATAATTTTAGAAGAAAGCATATGCCAAACTAGGAAGGACTAATGTAGGGCCTGTTCTAGAAGAGCATTGATATTGACTAAGATGGATGGCGAAGACTTGCCCAATCCGGTAAAACCTGCCGATGCAACATCTTACACACTGGTTTATAGATTAAACCAAATCAAAAGAAAGGATAAAAGCTATTTGCCACGGCCAGATGATGCGAGCTTATGTTAAAGAAGTTCATCTTAGGGAATTCCATGAAGGAACCTGATGTTGAAGAAGATTTTTCTACAAAACAATTTTAGAAGAAAGTATATGCCAAACTAGGAAGGACTAATGTAGGGCTTGTTCTAGAAAAGCATTGATATTGACCAAGATGGATGGCGAAGACTTGCCCAATCCGGCGAATTCAGGTTCAATCAAGAAGGATTTTACCTGAAAGGGAAAAGGGCCAAGGTGAAAACCCGCAAAGGGTACATTGAGTCCAAATTCAAATTCAAAAAAAAAAAAAAAAAAAAAAATTGAAAATGAGAGGCCAAGGCGAAAACCCTCAAAGGGCGCTTTGAGACAAAAGGGGATTTGAGTTGAAAACCAAAAAGGGCAGCTCAAATTTTGAATAAAAGTGGGACATACAGTAGTCTTGCCACGTCTGAATTAGCAATGAGGAAGTATGTTACGCCTTGGGGCATTGACAAAGTACACGGATCCCCTAAAATACATATTGAGTTTAAAATGGTCCTCAACAAGTTGGAACAAAGAAGCTCAAGCTACGATATCTGGGGCACCTAACTTCAATCTTACCCATTTTTGGATTCCTTATCTTAGATTGCTTTATTCTTTTGAGATACACCCAAATCTTTTTTTTATTGCTCGGATTATCTTGATTAAATTATTTTTCCGAGCTATGCTCTGAATAATTTCTTTCTCGTCCATTCTCGTGTTCTTTTCAAGCATTTATATTGAAAAAATGATTAATGGATTAAAACACTTTCATAAAAGGAGTTTTGCATATTACTCTGAAGCTTCTAAATAACATGAGGAATCAAACATGACTATTATTCGAACTCACCAAGCCTAAATTTGAAAATATTGAAAATGATTACTTCTTGATTCTTATTGGATAAGACAATTTTGTTGGTGATACCATATTGGCAAATGATGAATAAGGTCAATCCAAATGTAAAAGAGGATTATTGTTCGGATACCCTACATTCATTGAAAATTTCAGACACATACATTTGGTCATCTAGAGAATGGTGTAACAAATCAAATTGATTGGAAGTTATACAAGTTCTGCACCTCTGAGTGGCAGCAGAATGGTGGAAGAAACCAAATGTTATTTCCCCAAAGTTGTAGTGGGAAGAACCAATTCCATGTCTCAAAGTTCAAGTGAGGCTGACTCAGAAATTACATTGGGGCAAGCTGGTTGAGCAGAACATGATTGAAAAAACAAATGAGTAGGAATCATACTTATAACATTCTTGTATCATAGCAAATTTCATTAGGAGCATTTGATTCATTCCGGTCATTGCATGCTAATCCCTTGAAATAGGAATCATCTTCATAACATTCTCATACATCATAACATGTCTAATTAGGAGCATTTGATACATTTCAATCAAGGCATCCTAATTATTAGACATAAGTATATACCCATTCTATAGGTTATGTAGCAAGGTAGAAGATAGCAGTCTGCCATTCCTGAGTTTGTAGGAAGCAGATCGAAGACATCAGTCTGGTGATCCCTGAGTTTGTAATGATCAGATTAAAGATAGTAGATCTGACAATCTTGAGGTTGCAGGAGCAGATCGGAGATATTAGCCTTATCTCCCTGACCAGCATGGGAATAGGTCGAAGATTGTAGATCTTGTCACCCTAAGCAGTAGAGAACCAAGATCGAATGGAAAATCTTGTCTCCCTAAGCAGTAGAGAACCAAGATCGAATGGCAAATATTGTCTCCCTAAGCAGTAGTGGAACATATTTAAGCCACCAACCCTGTCTCCCTGACTAGTAGTGAAATAGGTCAAAGATTGTAGATCTTGTCACCCTAAGCAGTAGGGAACCAAGATCAAAATGCAAGTCTTGTCTCCCTAAGCAGTAGTGGAACAGATTCAAGCCACCGGCCCTATCTCTCTGACCAGCAGTGGAATAGGTCAAAGATTGTAGATCTTGTCGCCCTAAACAATAGAGCGACCAAGATCGAATGGCAAATCTTGTCACCCTAAGCAGTAGTGGAACAGATTTAAACCACCGGCCCTATCTTCCTGACCAGCAATGGAATAGGTTAAGGATTGTAGATCTTGTCACCCTAAGTAGTAGTGGACCAAGATCGAACGATAAATCTTGTCTCCCTAAGCAGTAGTGGAACACATTTAACCATCAGTCTGACATCCCTGAATTTGCAGTGGAGCAGACTATAGATAGTAGATCTGGTAATTCCTGAGTTTGCAGGAATAAGATCGAAGACATCAGTCTGGTGATCCTTGAGTTTGCAGGGATCAGATTGAAAATAGAAGGTCTGACAATTTCTGAGTTTGTAGGAAGCAGATCAAAGACATCAGTCTTGTGATCCTTGAGTTTGCAGGGATCAGATTGAAAATAGCAGGTCTGATAATTTTGAGTTTGCAGGAAGCAGATCGAAGACATTAATCTGGTGATCCCTGAGTTTGTAGGGATCAGATTGAAAATATCAGATCTGGTCTCCCTGAGTTTGCAGTAGAGCAGATCAAAAGATAGTGGATACTGCCTTCATGAAGTTGAAGCTATCAAACTTGCTGAAATCAAGATGAAGCTCCAATGCCGTTGAAGTTGTAGTTCGGATTGGAAACCATTTAAAGAAAGTGTGGATCAAGAAGTCAAGGCTCGACCAAGACCGGGCAAAATTGGTCCTTTTATAGTCTTTGCTCTATTCTCATTTCACGATAATGAGCAAAGAGGGGCAGCTGTAATGACCTAATTTTGCCTGGGCCTGTTCAGAAAACAAAAACAATAAAAAATAAATGTCCCTTGTACAGTCCTTTTACAAAATTAAAACAGACCTAAATACAAAACCAATAAAACTACCCTTGGCCCAAAACTAATCCTAAAACTGCCTACCCATTAACCCAATGCCCAAACAGATACCAAGTTAAACCCGTGACCCAACAGACCATTAGCCTAGGCCCAATCTGTGGAGCCCAATAGCCCAAACCTAAACGAAACTAGTAGAACCCTAGGGTTCTTCTCCGCCGCAAGCTAGAACCCAACAATCGCACCGTAGTCAATGTCCAGCAGCCTCGTCCAGACTGTTCTCACGCCGTAAACAGTATGCATGTCGCCTCACCGCGAGATCTTCGTCTTCTACCTGCAAGAAAGGAAAGAAATAGCAGCGCAAATGAAAAGAAATCGCAGCAAACATGGAAAAGATTTTATTTCTTTTTTTTATTATTATTTTTCATTTCGAATGGCTATAAAAAGGCCTTCCAAAACTTGTAAAAGGAGAATAGAGGGAGGATACGAACACACACAATACACACAAAGAAACAAATACAAAAAGAGTTCAAGAACACTTGTAAAACATAGAGAAATAAAAGCAAAGATTCGATTGCAGAAGGTGATTTTTCCTTTTTTATTTTTTATTTTCTTCTCTTTTCGCTCTATTCGAATAAACAGTAAAAAGGGGAAGAATTTACCTTGCACCGCTGTGGGCGATGGCACGTGGCGTTCGTAAAACGAAGGCACGGAGTTTCGATGTTCACAGTACAGAGAAAAAAAAAGGGCTTGAGAGCGTTTTAAAATCGTTCTGAAAATGATTTTTTAGCCTAGTTTTAATTTATATAACAATAATAAAACGACACCGTTTTTGCCTAAACCAATAAGCATTAAAACGATGCCATTTTAAACCTTTGACCCAAACCCAACCCGATAAACAAAAAGGTCCGCGTGTTTTTGGATAAATGGTTTAATTTTCATTTCGGCCTTTTCGCAAATTTTTAAATTTAAATTTAGTCCAAATTGTATTTTTATTTCTATTTAAAATTAGCCCTAAAATATATTTTTGTTTCAATTAAACCCTCAGACTGCTTTAAAGGCCAAAAGTAAAACGTCGCCGTTTTTTTATTTGTCTTAATTTTCATTTTAACCCCGTAATTTAACGCACATTTAAATTTAGTCCTATATTTGTTTTAATTGCTATTTTAACCCCTTTTATTTATTTTTATTGTTATTTGATCTTGATTTCTTTATTTATTTTTAAAACCTTTTATTATAATATTATATTGTTAGGCTAAAAAAATTATTTAATCTATTAATAGTATAAATATATATGTATTATTTTTATTCTTAATTATTATATATATTATTTTACTTGTTTAATAATTTATATATTATTATATATATTTTTATATTGTTTATTATATTATATTTTGCATATTATATATTATTATGTTATATTTATAAATTATTTTAAAACTTTATTTTATATAAAATTTATCTATATTATATAATCTATTTATTTCTATTATTGTTTTAACATTTTTCTTATAATTTATTTATTCATGTTACATTTATTTTTTATCATTTATTGTTAATATAGTTTGTAAAATTATAATTGATATGTATGTTACAATGTCTTACTCATACCATTTTTTATAAAATATCTTTTAAATTAAAGATTTTTTAAAATATTTTTTAATGGTGATATGTGATATTTGGACTCTTCGAGAAGAATTGTGCCCCTAACTTATTGATTGTGATTTTTCTCATAGAACTTAAAGTATTAGATATCTCTTCATTTTTAAAACCGAAACTTACAAATTTCGAATAATAAAAAAAACCTATTCTTGAGAATTCAAAACGTTGTGTCCTAACTTACTGGATATGATGTTTTGTATCTTGATATATGAATTTTCCAAATTAAAAGCGAGCCAAGTTTCGAAGTCGTGAGGTGTTATTTCCTAACTTACTGGATATAACATTTTTTCTTTGAAATAGGTAAGTCTTGGTTTCCTAATATAAAAAGATCATATTTTAAATTTTTTATTTTCAACATTCGGACATGATTTTATCGATTAGGTACCAATTTTGGGCGTTACGAGAGTGTTAATCCTTCCTCGTACGTAACCGACTCCCGAACCTATTTTCTTATATTTTGGACCAAAAATAATGTTTTGAAATAAAACGTTTTATAAGGTGATCCAATCACACTTGAGTAAAGGGATTGATGGTGACTCCATTTTCGTTGTTAAAATCGATTCCCATTTTTTAAAACTGATTTTAAAATAGTTTCGACAATGCATGTTTTAAAAAATTGAGGGAAGAACCAATACCATGATTATGCATTTATTTATTACCTTGAGGAAGTTTAATTTCATAAAAGCCACTACTTTCTGATAAGATAGAAAGGGAAAAATGGTGTCATTATTATTTTGTATTATAGTAAGAAAATGTTTAATATATAACACATCTATTATGTGACAAGACATAGGTCATTATGAAGTGTTAGGTATCATGCATTAATGTACATTTTATCAACTTGTGATTGTACTTACACCATGGGTCAGCTGATTTATCAAAAGTTGGTTTACTTTAATATTATTCTATTTAAATAGGGTTAGGTTTAGGTCATATATGTAATCATAAAACAAATACCAATCAAATAATTCATAAGGATGGAAACCAAAATGATTGGAAACATGTTTAATTGTAGCTTAGGGTTTAAGAAAATGGTGATGAGCTTTTCATGAATCTTTCAACTCAATATCAAATTCTATTTCCTTCTTAGGGTAAAGTACAACTAAACTATCAAATAAGAATTTTTTTTTTGTTTACATGATCATGATTTTGATTTGTATTTTTTTTCTTTTAATTATAAATTCGATTCATCAGTAATAAATAAATAAATAAATAAATATTAATATAATTTTATTAGTTCTCCACTTTTGATTAGCCCACAAAGTTTGCGGAGGAGAAAAGGTAAAAGGTTGTTTGGGAGCATGGAAAATTGGGCTAGTTTACTTGTTGAATTTAAAATCGATACTAATAATTGATTAACCGATTCATATTTAACGTACTAATGGCTGTTGATGAATTATAAAGTGATTTCAGGGAATATAATTAAAAAACTAAAGGCGGAGAAATGGATGATGGAATCAACATGTAGTGAAAGGAAAAAGGCTGCCCAAGTCCCATCACACTTAGAGCATCCATTAAGATAATTAGAGAGGTGCACCAGGAATTCATCTCGCTCACCCTTCTCTCCATCTTGCGTATTTTAAAGTTTATGGACTTCCATATTAATACAACCACTTTTCAGTTTCCAAAATTTTCTTCATACATACATTTTATCCCCTTTATATTTTGTATACGAAAACTCGAAAACGACTCTCTCCTCATTGCAAGGTTGGTGTCGCCGCAGGTGTAAACCTCAATTTTCATCAACCTACCTATTAATTCCTACATCATCACTACTAACCTTATCAACTCCATGAACTTTGATTCAACTCAGACAAAGGTGGCACCATTCCAGCTGTCAAGGAGAGTAGCAATAATAAATTTAGAGTCATATCTTCTTCACTCCCAGTCAGTTAATGGCATATATCCAGTTCAAAGATAGGAGATTAGGCTAAACCCAAAGTTTGGCGGAGATATAATATTGAGTGAGGCAGATGTTTCTCTCATTGACAAATGGAGTTGGCATTAGGGCCCTTCAATTCAGTGGTTTCTACGTCTTAGCCAAATACAATTATGGTTTTAGATTTTTCGTTTTCAAGTGTCAGTGGAGACTAGCCTTCATCATCAGAAAATGAAATGCCGAGAAATGGTGGTTTTTTCAAAAATTGGCCTTGGGGTTGTTCCATTTCGTCAAACCATTTTCTTGACAAACCAAGGAATGAAGAAAAACGAAAAGGTATCTGCCAAAAAAAAAAAAAAGCAACGTATGGAAATGGTTTACTTGATTATGACATTTATACCATCTTCTCTAATAATTTCGTGGATTATTATGACTTCTATTTGATGTACGTTATGTATTTAAATATGCGTATTGGGTAATCTTGTTAAGTTTGTTTATAAATAGATAAATGCAAGAGTTTATGATTCTTTTAACTTTTAAATTATTTCTTAAATTTTAAAATATTTAAATTAAAATATCATTTCAAACATATGTTATTTGTTTTTGTTTTTTAAGAAAATTTTCGTTTGTTTTAATTTTATAAAATCCTTTTTATTTTAATTTCCTATTTTCATTAATACAAAAATTAATTTATTAAACTAATATATTCTTATACATCATTTTTACCGAATTATTTTGAAAAAAAATATTTGACACAAATATTAAAACTCCACAAGCAGAATTTGGGTAATGACAAGTGTCTCATGAGATATAATAAAATATTAAAAATAAATATATAATAAAAAAAACGATGACAATTTTTAAGTTTGCTTATGGAGTTTCAGTGTACCAAATTCTAACCCAATTATTTTTCTTCTTTCCTTTTCATGAATAAAATAATTCTATAAAAATAAATTATCATTAAATAAAAACTTTTTTACATTATTTAATTAAAAATATTTATTTTATTTTTAATAATAGATTAGTGCAAATAAAATTTATACTAAATAATGTAAAACTTTTTTTGTATTTATTTATTAACAAATAAAAGAAAAATATAAGCAATATAAAATTTTAAAAAATATATATTTAAGTATTTTTATTTTATTGCTTGTAGTTTAAAGAAGGAAAAAGCAGGGAAAGAAAAGATATTAATAAAATATATACTACAATTAAAAATCTAACATTTTAATTTAATTATTTTATAGAACTAAATAAGAGAATGGAAAAGGGAAAGTAGGAGTAAATTGGAAGTTTATTTAGAGTTAAAAGATTGAAATAGAAGAAATTAAAAAAGGATAAATTATTTGGGATGTCCTATTCAATTAAACTTAAAATCTCATTAGGTATATAAAAGAATTAAGGAAATTACTCTCAACACAACAAACCCAAAACTCTACCAAATCTAATCACAAAGCTTGGTTTATATTATTGAAACAAAAGTTTTATTTTATTTTAACTGCGGTTTTTGTTTTTATTAATTATAATATTAATGTGTAATTTATGTACAAGTTTTAAAGTTGAGTAATTCTTATGATATTTTGTTTGTTCATTACTCTTGACCAAACAGTATTTTCACAATTAATGCACATCTTTTAAATATTTATGTCTTTCGGGGTTCATATATATATATATATATATATATATATTAAATATCAAATCATTGTGTTTACTGTTAAGAAAGAAATTAAACTCTTTTCTAGTACATTTTACCTTTTTTGCCTCTCATACCTAATTTTATTTAGCTTTCTTGGTAGCATGATGTTTATTATATTTATTTTAATTTATTATATATATTTGAAAAATGACAAATTTGTGTAAAGAAATACTAATGTTTGAAAAGGTGAGTTTTTCTACTCTTTGATTTTTCTCTACTATAAATTATACTACTTCTCTAAAAGTGGACAATTCTTTTGTTTAGAATGATTCTACATTATTTTTTTTTATTTTTTGTTCTTTAAACAAAATTAATTACAATATTTTTATTTTATTAATTTTTTATTGAATTCTTTTTTTAATTTAAGTATTACATGAAAGCAAAGATTAGATCATTAGGGAATTTTAATTAAAGAAACTATTATCAATTATACCATAAATACATTAAATATAAACCATGATACGACTTATTAAAATTAAGATTATTAAATAATTTTCAATTTTTTTATTGTGATACATATAAGTAACCAATGCATGAATAAATTTAATTGATTGGTGTATAAGTCTCAGATACACCATCAATGAATAATAATATAAAATTATTAGATAAAACAAAAATTATGGAGGAGATATACTAAATATTAATAATTTTAATTATTATAAATAAATATTAATAATTTTAGGATTTAAGGTTTAAAGTTTAGAAGTTTAGTATTTATTTATTATTAATTATTATTTAATTATGTTCAAATAAAATTATTATTTATTTATAAGTCTTCAACTTTTTTTAAAATTTATTTAATTATGATGTGTAATATTATTATTCACTAATAATACAAGAAATTAATAATATACTATGGATCATATATTCCCTGTCAATGAATTAACTACATGTTCAATCACAACCTAAAAGAGAAAGAAATAAAGGTTTCTAGAGAAAAGGAGAGAATAAAAAAAAAAATAAAAATTGACGGTCAAATTGATTGAGTCATCAATTCGATTAAATAAATCATTAAAAATAAAATATTAAAATATTAAAAAAAATCATGTTCAACCACTTGGTCTGATTGATCATGTCGTATCACTTGGATTGATAGCACAATCGTTTTGACCACCAATCCAATTTTGAAAACATTGAAGAAAAGTTTTGCTATTGATTTTACTTCACTAGCAAAATTAGAGCTATACAGGTAAATAATGTAATCCTAAAAGGATAATATTGTATAGAGTTTAAATCATTATGGACTCTCGACGATAGATAAACTCTAATATAAACCGTCGATGTAACTCAATATGTACTATTAGTTTTGAGGAAACTAAATAAAAGCCTTCCCCTCATTTATACATTTAAGAGCATTTAATCAAACATTTCGTGTGCCCTATTTTTTTTTGGCTTTTTTATTTTTTGTTGCTTTTTCGTTTTGAGTTTACTTTCGTTATATTTCGATGCCTTAAATAATTTTTTTGAAAATTCTCACTTTTGTAAAAAATAGACTGACTTACACAAATTTGAAACAAAAAGAATCACCCAAGACCATACGGTTAGTGAGACTAAAGTTTTAGTTCCATGACACTAATCTATGCTGCTCCTTTTGTTTTGTCTTATTTTATTAAAAAAGTTGCTACTAATTTATAAAAGCAAAAGGGAAAAACAAGAGCAGAGATGAGATATATATATATATATATGTATATAGAAAATAAAGTAGTCATAAGGAGTAAAAGAGAAAATATCATTTCTCATCTCCAATAGGAGGGAACTCAATGCCTCAACAACAGTACACTTCTTAAAATGAAACCAGCCAGCTATTAAGGATAAAAATAAATAAAATTAAAACCAAAAAGAAAAGAAAAGAGAGAAGAGTTGAAATCTAAATTCTTAGCTGTGTACAACCAAAAATTGTTCCTCGGCACATTGTCATTGGAGCAGCCTGACGCCATGTAGGTCTATCACCCCCAACTGTCAAGATATCAACATCAGACATGGGTTTGATATCCCAATTAAATCGATCCGGGCCAATTACCCCTCCGATCACGTAAATTTCATCTCTCACTCCTGTCATTGCAAACCCGATTCTCCTACGAAACTCTGAAGAAGAGGTTACGACCTTTCTCAGTTCCTTTTCTTGCTTGAAAATAAGTCCATGGCTCATCACATATAGGGCTCCCTGAACAACTGCCATTGGACCCTGGAGCCAACCGTAATCCTCCACTGTCCACCCAGAGCAAACGTTGTCCAGGACTTGCACTTTAGATAATCCCTTGTGCAACACATGCACCTTTCCTCCAATAACTAACCCTGTGCATGCTGAATTGTGGGTGCAGTGGAGATCAGGTATCGGAATCCACACATCCTTCTCATGATCATACATTTCTGCTTGAGATATAGATTTTCTGCTGCTGGTGAAACCTCCAGCAACGATGATCTTTCCTTTCAACACACAACATGCAAACATAGCACGAGGTAAGATCATGGATGCACGTTGAGCCCACCGACGCACTACAAGGTCGTATGACCAGACTTCATTAGTTGCAAAACTCCCATCTTGGTCACCAGTTAAAGGGTCGACATCCTCACTTCCACCACCAAGCACAAACAGCTTCCCACCGGTAGAGACCACACCAAAGTGAGCAAGGTGCCTGACCTTTGAGGGAAGGACAGGAAGAGTAATCCAAAGATCACGTAAAGGATCATACATCTGCCATAAATTCTCTGGATCAAAGGCACACACGCATAGAAGTTCCTCTGTTGAGCCAATTTCCTGTCGAGCTTTAAATAGCTCGGGGCTACGAATGGCAGCTCTCCAGGAATGAGAAACAATCTCCAACTTAGGATATTGGTAGAAGGGAACCCGTGCTAGGCACCTAAGGGCAACAGCATCCGGAAGACCTTCAATTAATCCAGACATGCTAACCAAGGTTTCATTGATTCTTCCCTAACAAACTTTTGCTATGTCAATCACTCCAGTGCAACATGCAATCTGAAAAAGAATATATGGACTTGTAGGTAAGAACCAAATCAATAGTTTGGAATTTTTCCAACCAACATAGTTCACAAACAAAACATTGAAGTGCTTTCGCTATCTTAAATGAAATAACTAGCTCTGAAAACTAATGATCAAAGGGGCATTGAAACAACACAATTAGAGATAGTTTATTGGTAAAATTTTTCAAGAGTTCAACTGCAAGAAATCACCCCAATAACAATTTTCAAGTGCCTGATGTAGCTGAAGGACTTGGTAGTTTAAGATGGGGAGGACAAACCAACTGATGAACCAAAAGCACAAATGAACCTTAATGGAAATCATCTTCACTTGACCTATTTATTAATCAGATTCAAAACAAAACACATAATTAACATCTAAGACTTCAGTTGAGACTGCAGTTCTTGCAACATGTTTGCAAACAAGGTATAAAACATTCAAGGATAAACCAGCTGATAAACCTAAAAGTACATAAGGGTGGTGATGGAAATCGTATGCACATAAACTATGATAACTAGCATGGAATTAACTTATAAGATTTCATTTTCCATGCTTGAGACTGCTGCATTTGCAACAAGCAAATAAGAAACAAATAGGCAAACATAAGATATTCTAGACAACATGCTTTTTCATCAAACACAACAAATAATCTTCAGCAACAACAGTAAGATACAATCAATGAAGTTACTTTTTGGGGAAAATAGAAGCTTTATTTATCAAAATTCCATTGGCCCAAACAATTCCAGTTTGGGAATAAATAGCTCCGGAAGAATTGAATGTTAGATTTTCTATTACTTTTAGTTAAGTTTGTTTGTATTAAATGACATGATTCAATATCTGATATCAAATGGTAGGTGCATGTTGGATTATTAGATGAATTGAATTGTTTACAGTATAGTAATTTAGTTATTTTATAATTTAATTACAATTAAATTTTGGATGAATTTAATGTTTATTAGGATGTTAGGTGAGTTAATTTACCGAACTGAGTGATTTAGTTATTTTGTCTTTATACAAATACTAATTGTTATGAAAAATAGAAATATGCTTGTACATTTAGCAATATTCATAGTAAAATCATATAAAAACTGATTCAGACAATCTACACATAGATCCAAAATTTCCAGCTATAGCATTAACTCATTGACCCACAGAACAAAATTCCTGACTCTAACCTGAATATCAAGCACATGTTCAAAGAAACGTGGCACCAGAATGTATTTCATTTCCCCAAACCGATTGAATTTAGCCATCACAGACACGCTTAGTTCACTTTATCAACTTGTTAATCCAAAACCCAGAAACACAATGATAAATCAAAGAAATTCGTGAAATTGAGAACAAAACCCTAAAATTTCAGCATAAGAAAAAGAATACACCCACCACCGTTCCTTCAGTTTCACAAAAAACCCCGTTGTAAATCATCATTAAAAAGAAAAGAAAGGGAATTGGAATAGCTTCGAAATAAAATCAAGATTCTAAATTAAAGAAAAGAAAAGGCGGTTATTCTAAAGCCTCTGAAATGGAGAAAAGAGAAGATGCCTTACCTGATAACCAAGACTCGGAATAAGAAAAGAAATTGAGCTCTGTTTGTTTGCCTGCGAAGAGAAGATATTCGAGGGAGGGAGGGAGGGAGGGAGGGGGAGAGCAAGAGAGACTTTTCACAGCTAAGAAAGGAAACGCCCATGTTACAAATACATTTAGTAAAATATTTTTTAATTTATTTATTTGGTTTCTTACTTTGTTTGGTTGGTTCATTATTTCTAATTTTTATTATTCTAAAACTAAACTATGGAAAGTGAAGTGGATATTCCACTTGGGATATGCCATTTTTATTTACTCCCAAATTTGTGTCTTCCTTGACTCTTTCTATCTCAAACTTGAGGGTTATGCTTATATTTATTATTAAATAAGAGAAGAAAGGGATTGTTTTCAAATTAAAACAAGATTTCCTAATTTAGTAGGGCACTGTTACAACCCAATTTTAACTGCCACATCTACTCTTCCACCCACATTTTTCACTACTCTACTCATAATATGTATCCGCAATGCACTTATATCGACTTGGCTCCTACTCCTTTTTCATGTCACGTGTTTATTTTCTTGGCTCCCGCTTTTCTTTTTCTTTTAATTTTTTATTTATTTAATTTCAATATAGTATTTAAATTTTTTTTCCCAAAAGGTTCATTCACAAAAAAATTATATATGGTAGGATGTAGTTAGAGGTGTTTATAGGCTAGGTCGGGTCCAATTAAAATTTTAGGCCTATTTGTTAAGCTTGGGCCTAATCTTAAAAAATAATTTTAAAATTTTGTCTAAATTTAGTGCGGATAAAATAATAAAACTCGAGCTTAGCTTGCTTGTATTAATTTTTATATTTAATTTTTAAAATTAAAATACATTAAAATTACTAAAAATATTAAAATAAATATTTTCAATAAATTAAAATAAATTGAAAAATAATCAGTAAACTTAAATAACAATAAGATAGTACAAGCAAATGACTCTAAAATAGTAACAAAATTAACAATAAAATAAGAGTTATATAATATCTAAATAACAACAAAATAAGTAACAACATAATAATAAAATGGTAGCAAAATAGTAAAAAAATAACAAGAAATTAGCAAAAAAAAAACAAGAAGCAATTTAAAAAAATAACAATTTTTTTTTTGCATATTCGGCTGGGCCAGGGCCAAAAAAGCCTTACCTAAGGCCTAACCCTTTATCTAAACGAGTTTTATTTGTCCCAAAGTTTATTTTTGAGTCTATATTTTTACTTAAATTCTCTCACTCTTCAGGTGACCTGGCCCAGCTCATGGATAGATATAGATGTAGCAATCCAAAAAGTGTTAGTAATACAATATGGAAGATTATTATAATTAACATAAAGATAAAATCTAACAAGGGCAAAGCCAAAAAATTTATTTTAAAGGAGTCAATTTAAATTGTAATTTTACGATAGAAAAATATAATTTTATCATTTGAATATCTTATATTTTATAATTTTAAAGAATTAAATCAAATTTTTATCAGTTTAAGGGACTCAAAGTATAATTTTATCTTTATTAATCTAAAAATTTTCTATTTTAAGCATAATTGCTTCCTGTGTTCCATGATAGCTTTATTTAAATATGTAATTTAAAGGTGTTGATTGAAAAAACTTGAAGAATCAAAATAGACAAAAAGTAAATAGAGATGATATAGGTTTTAATAAAATTAATTACAGTAGTTGCTATGGGTTTCAATTTCTAATTTCATGATATTTAAAAATTTAGGAAGATGTAATTCATCCCTGAGTGTTCACTATTCAACGTCAATATTAGTGACCTTTAGGAATCTGTCTTACTAATCTCTTAACCCATTATAGTACATTTATATTATAATATAATATTTTATTATAAATTTAATTTTTTATATGTATTAAATTATATAATATATTACAAACTCAAAAATAAAATCATACTATTTAACGAATGTAATAACTGGTATTTCTTTTCTTTTCTTCTGAAGTTAAGAGATGTAAATTGACATTATGATTTCAATTTCATGCGACCAATAATGATATATGTTGAATGTATATAAAAATAATAATGACATATTATACTGCTTTTTTTATTTATGAACTTGAAAGATATATTTATTAAAAATCTGAAGAAAAGAAAACCACATATGATGTAAAATACAACTCAAAGAAATTATTCACTCCCTCTGGATAATTTAATACCACATTGAAAAAAATAATGTATAAATAGATGAGAGAGGATCCACAAGAGGCGAAACATGCTCAGATGGAGATCAAGCTTGAAGCCTAAGCCGAGGCGATGAAGAGCAAGAAGAAGAGGCAGACCACTGAAAATGACAGCTTCGTGGAGTTCCCTGCTGATGTGCTATCGTCTGTTGTTGGAACATTACTCTTTGAACCACCACCACCTGTACCAACATGAACGTATTATTAGTCTAATTAGTTAATGCTAATTGTTCTGTGGGATACCAAGTTAATTAAAATAACAATTAGCTCTTGTAAATTGTACCTGATGAAGGAGAATTTGATGTTCCTGATGGAGAGCCAGAGGGAGAAGATGCTGCTATATATATATAGTTACATAAACATAAAATCAATAAATCAGATATTGAATTCAAAAGCTGAATAATAACAACATCAGAGAAGAAGAAAAGAAAAAAAGGTTAATTGATTTGGTTACCATTGCACTGGCTAGCAGGGGGAGTCTTAACATTGCAAGCTGTTGGGAGAGCCATTGCCTGAGTCTGATTAACACTGACACCAAGTGATGAAGCACCACCGTTGAGGACCTGGCAGAGGCACTGAGGGTTTGACCTCACAACATTAGCAAGCTGCGAGCAGCACGAAGAAGAGGGTTTTGAAGAGTTCCCTTGTATGTAATCCAGGCAGGGAGACATGCTGATGAGAACATTGGTGCAACTTGATTGTGCCATAGATCCTGTCCATAAATTTGTTGCCATTATAAAAAGCATTGCAACCATTGCTGATCCCTTCATGGTTGTAGCTGCTATTGCTGCTTGTAGGATTTGTTTTCTCAATTCGAGTAAATCGAGTGTGATGTATGTGGCTTTGTGGGGCAGAAGACAGGGAGGTGTGGTTTTATAAAGGGGGGGAAGTGATAGAAGGCAGGCAGCTGTGGCTATATGTTTGTTCACCAACTTTTGCCTACTTTCATTTAACAGATTCGTTGGTAAACAACTTCAACTATGGAACATGTCATAATAATGAATTTTTAATTAAGTCGGTCCAAGGTGTGCTCTCAATTATTTTGATGCTTACGTTAAAAGTGGCGAAGGCCTTTATACGTTATACCTACTACTTTTTCAAAGGCAAGGTGGTGATCATATCAGTATATTTTTTTCTCCAAAGGGTATAAAGTGTTAAGGAAAAATATAATTGGATACATAAAAATGTTAGTAAAGTAAAGATAGTTTGGATATATCTTTTAATTTAGATTAGATAAGTAAAATTTGAGAAAATTGAGTTTTATTCACTTACTGATTGAGAATATATATATATATATATATTATGTTATGTTATTTTCTTTTTTTTTATTGTTAATTCAAATATATCTTAATATTTTAATATGCCTCGAGATATAATAAAATCTTCAAAATAATTAAATACAAAAGTTCTTTATACAAATAACAAATAGATATGCTTATAAATAATATTATATATAAAAGTTATATCTTTATAAAAAACCTTTACATATAAAAATCAAAATTAATTACAACTAATTATAATTTTAGGCTCTAAAATTTGACTATTAAGATAATATAATATTATTACCAAAAAATTATTATAAAATACAAACATAACAAAATTAACATGAGGTCAAAAAGAAAAAAAAACATGTGAAAACTTGAGCAACTTACAATTATCAATGTCTCATTTATTGATACAATTCAAATTATAAAGGCCCAATTTGCCTGGGCCCAAATCAAAAAAATAAATAAAGTCTAAAGTCCATTTTACAAATATCAAATAATAGGCCCAATTAAATTAAACCTAGCCCAAATTAACAAAAGGCTCAATGGCCCAAAAAGATAGTAAACACAAAAAATGGAGGAAACCCTAAAGCTAAGGCACCGTACCCCTCTCCACGCGCCACAGCACACACCGCCCAAGGGCGGCTCTTCCGCTAATTTAGCACCAGAATAGCCCAGCACTGGCCTCATTGACCCTCCATGGACCGCAAATAAGGCAAAAAGAGGACAACAACACAAAAGCAACAAACAGAGAAAGTAGCAGAGAAGAAATACCAAATAATATTGTATTTTTTTTTCTTTCTTTTAGTTTCGGCTATAAAACGATGGAAACAATTGTATTCTTTTTACACACAGACAGAATCGAATACAAGAAAAAAGAATATGAAACATTAAAGGTGCCTTTTTTTTTATTTTTGTTTCGAAGTATAATAAATAATAATAATAAAATATTACCTGCCGATTCATCTTCTTCTCCATCGAGGCTCTGTCGATTCGTCTTCCCTCAGTCGAGAGTTACCGATACCCGAATACCCAAGAACCCATTTGGGTTCTGATGAGGATTCGATGGGTAACATAGGGTATTTTTGCATATATTTTTTTTGTTGTTTCGAAACTAAGACGAATCTAAAAATCTTTCTTTTTCTTTTTTGTTAAAAAAGGGGATTGAAAAGGGGCTAAAAAAATGACTTTTTGTATCCCCGGCAGCCGTATATGGCCGAGCTACGGTAGGAATACGGCGGGGATACGGCAAAGCCCCAGACCGGAGTATGAACCCCCTTCTGCAGAGAAAAAAAATCCCTCATTTTTTTAGAAACTGATTGAAATATTTTTTTTTAAAATTTGGCTTTAAATAAGGTCTATGAAACGATGCTATTTCACTCAGACCTTTCAACCCAGAATCGATGCCGTTTTGAGCTGGGTCGGACCGACCCGACCGAACCGCCTAGGATCTGCTTGTTTTTGGACTGAGGGTCTATTTGCGCCCTCAGTCCTTTCGCTTTTGAGGTAATTTTGAATTTGGTCCCTATTTCAGTTTTTCCTTTTTCTTTCGAATTTTCCCGTAGATTTTATTTTGGTTTCAATTTAGTCCTTACTAATGCGGTGCATTTTGAAGGACAAGGATAATTTCCCATTTAGTCATTGTTTCTTCACACGCCTCTTAATTCGGTCCTAACCTTCTTTAAATTTATCCCTTCAATTTTACTTCATTTTTAATGTAGTCCGTGACTTCACTAATTGAAACGCAATGCATATGGACTAGGGATATTTTCCCATATAGTCCTCGCCAGTTTTAGCACATTACACTCTAGTCGTTGTCAGTTTTTTTATTTGCAATCTATATCTTTTAATTTTCCTTCAATGTCAATCAAGTCCTTTTATTTTATTCTTGTATTTATTCATCTATTTTCCTGTTTAGCTATTTATTATCCTTTATTTATTTATTTATTTTATGTATTTATTTATTTATTCGCAATTCACATATTGTTCATTTATTTATTCACTTCTTTTGATATTTTTTATCCTCATATATTATTGTTCGTTATGCTTTTTTTATTTTATCCATTCGATTTAGTTATACTTCCATTATTTTTACTAATGATTTATTCACTATTATTTTATTATCATATTTCGCTTATTATTACCCTTTTTTGTATACTTAACAAATTTATATTGTGTACATTTTTTATATACCTAATATACCTATTATTAATAATAATTACCATTATTATTACTATTATTATTAGTATTTTATTTTTATTACTATTATCGTTATTATTTTTTAAAACATTTACTTACCCTTTTTATATAATTAATTTTCTCTTTATTTGTTTTTATTTTTATCTTACTTTTATTTTTACCCTTATTATTTTTTTTATTTCAATTTGTTTTATTTTAAATTTTTACACTTATTATTGCCATTCCATTATTTATTTATTTATGTATTTATATTACATTGTACATACTTTTAAATTTTGACTATTCATTATTGATATTTATATTTATTATTGTCATCATCATTATTTTGTTGCATATATTAGCACTGAAATCCATTTTATATCTTGCCATAAGATCATATTCCATTTTATCCGATCCATTAAAATTTTTGTTTTAAAATAAACGAATACTCTGCGTTCTAAGGTTCGAAAGAAAATCGTACCCTAACTTACTGGGTTTCGATTTTTCTCATCGAATCTAAAGAACTTATTATTTTCTTTTTAAAATCAAAGCATAAAATTTAAATAAAAACTTATTCTCGGGAATTCAAAATGATGTGTCTAACTCATTGGATGTGACACTTTGTTATCTCGAGGTAAGGATTTCCAAAAAAATAAAGGTAGTATTCTGTGTTTGGCACTTCGAGAAATCGTCCCTAACTTACTTGGTTCCGATTTTTCATTTGACCCAAATGACCAAATATCCTTCTTAAACTTAAATACATGAGTTTTAAAAGTCAAAAGACAAGCTCAATTTCGGGAATTCGAAATGTCGAACCCTAACTTACTGGGCGTGACATTTTACTTCTTCAAAATAAAAAGGTCTTAGCATCCATTTTAATTTATTTAAATTTTCTTTTAAATAAAGAGGATCATATTTTAAAATCTTTTCAAATTTTGACATTAAAACGTTTATCAATCAATTCGGTACCAATTTTGGGCGTTATGAGGGTGCTAATCCTTTTTCGTACATAACCGACTCCCGAACTCGTTTTTTAAATTTTGTAGGCCAAAATCATCGTTTTAATAAATCAAAGTGTTTCAATGATAAATCTCAAGGTGATCCAATCACACCTTAAAAAAGCGATTGGTGGCGACTCCATTTTGTTTTTAAAGTCGATCCAGTTTTACAAAAAAATAGTTTCGACAGCTTGGCGACTCCACTAAGGAAATATAAGAGAGTCAAGCCGTAAATTGATTATTTTGTTCTTTTTTTGAAAATTAGAAATCCGATTTAAATTTATGATCTTTTCATTTCATTTTCGTAGTTTGCTTCATTTGATATGTTTGCTTTTCTAGTTTGAGTTCTTGATATATTTTACACATTTGCATTACATAATCGGTCGATTATACCCTTTTTAAGTGGGAGTGAGAAACTATTCCTTCGTGAGGCTTTCACCTCCATATAGGATAGTGGATCGCTTTTGGGATACATCCGTACCTATGTCTTCGTGAGATTTTCATCTCCGTATAGCCATAGGGAAATGTATTCCCCTGAACTGAACTCGATCTATATGAGCCTATAATGGGTGAGGATCGAGGAATCTGCCGGTTTGGGTACCTTTGCTTTAGAACCAAACCACATATAATGAGCCCTATGAACTTACCCTAGGTAGATCCGCACCAAATCCTAGTGGTTACCCAAATAGGCGCTTTATTATTTCTTACTTGCTTTGAATTCTTGCTTTGTACACTGACTTGCTTATTTTGATTTGATTGCATGACATTTTCATCATAAAAAAGAGGGTGTTGATTCACATCCGATTGCTAAATAGAGAGCTTGCCATGGAGAACGGGTTTATTGATAAAGTAGAAGATAATGCGGCTGTCCGAATATGATCCGAGGGAACTCAGCTAGAGAAAAGCGATAGCCTAATGGAAGGGTACATATCAAAATTATGGGATTTCACTCGTATCAGCGTGACCCAAAATGATCTTTAGGAACTAAAAGAAATATGGGTCCAGTGGGATGAGGAAATCAAGCAGTTATTTTACAGTAGTTACGGTGACTTACCCTACCTACTTGATGTAAAAGTAGACAAGCAGTTGTTTCGAGTTCTGACTCAATTTTGGAACCCCGCCTATAGCTATTTTACTTTTGGAAATGTGGATTTGGTACCTACTTTGGAAGAGTACATAACCTTGCTTCGTTGCCTAAAGATTCAAATTGACAGGGTCTACTCTAGAGCTATCAACGTCCCGGCGTTCTTAAAGAAAATAATGAATGTCACGGGATGAGCGAACAGTGGGTTATAGCCCGAATCAAACAAAAATGTGATAGTAACTGCATTCCTTGGGGAAATTTACGAGATTTGATCCTAGCACATCCCTACGTAAAGAAAAGGGTTGATATCTTCGCGTTAAGCATTTATGGACCGGTAAACTTCCGAAGGCTTTGGGGCATATAGATGAGGCTGTCTCTGATTTATTTGATTGACTCGATAAAAGAGTTACACCCGTTCCTGTAATTCTGGCCGAAACCTTCAGGTCATTGAATACATGTCGAAGAGCGGATGAAGGGAGATTCATCGGGTGTGTACAACTTTTACTAGCGTAGTTTCACAGCCATTTTGAAAAGTAGAAAAGGTCTCATACCGAATCTTCTCCGAAAACTATTATCATTTAAAAGAGTTAGTGGCTACGCCTAGGCGAGATGATTCACAGAGGAGAAATGGATGATGATTCTCCAAAACCTGCGTGATGAAGACGTCGAATAAAGAGTCCCTTGAATGGTGCCTAATGAGATTCTATATCGATGTGGAGAGTTCGATTGCGTCCCTCTACTTGGGATATGGGGAGCTTTTGGATATGCTCTTCTACTTGTGTTAAGGTAGTATAAATCGAGACAATTCATACCAGTAACTCAAGGGCTGGCTCATTGTGAGTTTTCATATAAAGAGGACAACTATAAGAAAAAGGTTCAAGAAATGGCCAAGGCTTGGAACCAAACCCGCCGAATGAGAAGATTTACCGCAAGTCCGATGACGACCCCTAAATATAATGGATGGCTGGGTAAAAGAGTCAATGATAACATCCCTAGGCCAAGTCAGGAAGGTATTCGACCAATGGATGAATATCTACGAGTGATCCTGTCTGAGTTAGAGATCATAAAGCAAGATTTTGAAAGAAGAAATTCAGAGCTAAGAAAGAAGATAGAGCAATTAGAAGAAGAAAATATGCAATTAGGGCTAGATGTTGATGTCCAAAAGCTAGAGTCTCATAAATTAAGAAAAGGAAAAAATAAGGCTGAAGAAGATTTGTATAGTCTGAAAATAGATTACAAGAAGCTGTGCTTATCAATAAAGACTACCGGGTTGGGAAAAACATCAGAACAATGGCGATAATATGTCAACAAAGAAAAGAATAGAAGAAGCAGTGGGAAAAGAAATACCAAGACGCCCAGGTTAGAAGAAATGCCTTAGAGAAAGGCCTGCTAGAATGCCAAAATGAAAAAGTCAGATTAAAAGCTAGGGTTGCATAATTGGAAAAGTCACTTCATCAATATCATAATCCCAACTCCACAATTGAGCTGAAAGTAAGCTTGAGCAAGATCGAAGAGCTGAAAGGAAAGATAGAAGAGCTTGAGATTGCATTACAAACTTCTGAGCTCGAGTTGAACTCCTTGAAGCAAGCAACGAACAGTGGAAAGAGCAACTTCACCATTCTCAAAGTCAAGTCAAGGATAGAGACTATGTTATGGGTGAAGCTGTGGCTCAAATACGAGAAGTGGCTGATCATTTACAGACCTTAGCAGTTTAGGCTGACGTGCTAAGTTCAAAGTATGAATCAGAATTGGATCGGGGTCAAGAGTTAGCTTAGCTTTTAGGAAGGTTAAGGCTTTGAGCATTAGGGCAAAGCCGTATATGTAATCTGTTTTATGTAAAGAAATTTATTTTTAGGAAAGTTGTTCTAATGGAATTGAATCAGAGTTAATGCCTCCTTTTGCATTCATGCATTTGCATTACATTGCATCATATGCATTAAATTTCACGAAAAAGACCTTAATTAAAAAAAATTATTTCAGTTAACCTGGAAACAAATAAGGACCAACCAACCGAACATCGTTATAGCACTCGCGCCAAATCTAGATTAATGGATCAAAGATTAGAGAGGTTAGGACAAATGCAAAAAGAAATGCAAGACCAGTTGTAAGTGAAACTACAAGAGCAGTTAGTGAAGGCGCAACAAGAGATGAAGGATCAAATCTTGGAATCCCAAAGAAGCATGGTGAATCAATTGGAGCAGTTTCTAGCAGGAGAACGAGAGAAGGGGAAAGACATTGCGGTCAACTCAGGGGTTGATAATGAAGATCCCACTTACCCCAAAAGTTTTTCCCTGATAAACATTGCACAATCAGATGTGTACCTACAAAAGGCACCCGTTACAATCAGACCCCAATAGTATCAAGTCATTACCTCGACGCCAATCAACTACCAAACAGGCTCAGGCTCTAACCCAGGGGATAACCCAACCAATCTCGTGGTCTCCAACCTAGATGATGTGACAGAAATAGAAAAGGCAAAAGCAAAACTACCAAACAAATCGAGGATATGTGCAGGTGGTTAGAGGAAAAATTCAGAGCAGTGGAAAATGCTGATTACCATTGCAGAATTGATGCCAATGACCTGAGTTTGGTCCTAAATTTAGTGCTCTCGCCGAAGTTTAAAACTCCGTAGTTCAAAAAATATAATGGGACAAGTTGTCCTAAAGCTCACATTACCATGTTCTATCGAAGAATGACAGGATATGCTAATAATGATCAACTATTGATCCACTGCTTCCAAGATAGTATAATCGGGTCAGCAGCCAAATGGTACAATCAGCTGAGTCGTGCCCAAGTCAATTCATGAAAAGACTTAGCACAGGCTTTTATGAAGCAGTATAGTCATGTGACGTACATGACACCCGATAGGCTTACATTGCAAAATATAGAGAAGAAGCAGAATAAAAGCTTTAGGTAGTATGCCCAAAGATGGAGAGAAGTGGCAACACAAGTCCAGCCACCTCTTCTGGAGAAAGAAACCACAATGCTTTTCATCAATACCTTGAAAGCCTCATTTATCAACCACATGTTGGGGAGCACCACGAAGAGCTTCTCGGATATAGTAATGTTTGGTGGAATTATCGAAAACACGGTGAAAAGTGGCAAAATAGATGTGAGGGAAAGCTCCAAAAGATCAACCCGAGAAAAAAAGAAATTGAAATAAATAATGTGGGCGCGTACAACAAGAGCTATTCAAAACCAATTACTATTGGCCCACTGAAAATGATAACCACTAGTTTTCAAGCCCCTCCAAGGAAGAAATCCAATCAGAAGTTGAATGCAGAGAAACTCCAGTTTACGCCTATCCTAATGACGTATAAGGAGTTGTACCAAAGTTTATTCGATGCACATGTTGTATCCCCTTTCTACCTAAAGCCAATGCAACCCCGTACCCTAAATGGTACAACGCAAACACCCAATGTGAATATCATGCGAAAATTACGGGACACTCGATAGAAAATTGCACCACTTTCAAGAAATTAGTCAAAAGGTTCATCAAAATGGGCATTGTAAAATTTGATGATCTATCTAGTGCAGAAAATCCATTACCCAACCACACTGATAAAGGGATAAATGCGATAGTCGAGAATGCGGGAAGGAAAATTAATATGAATATTGCAGAAGTAAAAACCCCGTTGAGAGAAGTCTGGAAAGAGATGGTAGAAAGAGGGTTGATCAGAAAAGACTCGATAAACGGGTCCCGAAAAGTGAAAAATTATTGTGAATTTCATGATGATGAAGATCATGAGATTCAGGAATGTAATGAATTCGGACTTTAGTACAGGGTCTAATGGACAACAAAGAGCTTGAATTCTTTGAGTATGTTGAAGAAGTAGAGGTGTGCGCCTCCGAAGGAGATCGACAAAGAGGGTCTGTGAGGCCAATAATCCGGTGGTAATCATCTCACAACTGATCTTGTGTCAAAGTCTTAAAAATTTATAAAAAGAATGATCGAACTTGGAAACTAACTAAGACAACGATGGAGGCAAGCGCACCTATCGAACAATAGTATAATTTAGTGGCAAGACTAGATTGTCGAACCCAAAGGAACCAAAAGTACTAATACTAACTTTTTTTATTATTTAGCCTAAGAATTAAGGGAATTTTTATCTAATCTAAAATTAACTAACTACTAAGCTAAAGATGTGAAGAAAAAGAGAATGAATTGTGGAAATACTTGTGGGAAAAGCCAATTGTCTGACAATACCCGAGGAAGAATCCACCTAGACTTCACTTGTTATCTAACTCTGAACCAGACGATTTATTCACTTGATTTGATTCGTAGGATTCCCTAATTTATATTAATACCTCTCTCGAGGCTACTAATGTCTAACCCTAGGTTGATTAATTGAAATCTCTTTCTAATTAAAACCCCTAGATTTGCATTAACTCGATCTATGGACTCTCATATTAGGTTTAACCTTAATCCGGTAAATTTTTGTCATCCTATCTCTAGGGTTGTGACTAACTCCTCTTAACTATGCTAGATCTACTCTTAAACAGGGTCTATTCCTCCTCTGCCTAAGAGCATAAATGCTTGAATTAATATCCCGAAAATACCAAAACAAGAATTAAGAACACATAGTTAAACACAAATCAAGTATTTATCATACAACTCTGAAAACAATAACAAGATTCGTCTTAGGTTTCATCCCCCTCAAGTATCTGAGGGTTTAATTCATAATAGTAAAAGAAAACATCTCAGAAGAAAATATAAAAGAAAACATAAAGAAAACCCTAAAACCCCCTAAAGGAATTGAAGGAGAGTTCCTCCGTCTTATGTATGATCCTGACTTCTTGAGATGAATCAACTGGCTTTCTTTGAGTGAATCTCACAATTCGGCCCCTCTGACTTGGCCCCTTGGCCTAGCTGAACCCCCCTAAAGGTTGGCCTCTAGGGTCTTTATATAAGCTTTTGGAATGTTTTTATTTGCCTTTAAGTACCCTAATCCGAATGAAACTCTTTTTTCTGCGGTAGGACACGCCCGTGGCACTCGCCCGTGTAAATTGTGGCCAAGCCGTGTTCAGGGTCTGTTGATGAGGCACGACCGTGTATTTTGATGTCCAGGCCATAGTCGGCTCTTCTTATGGGGCACGGTCATGTGGTCTTGGGCTCAGGCCGTGTCGATTTTGTGATATGGCCCATTTTCTTTAATTTAGCCCGTTACTCGTTTTTTTCATCCTCCGGTGCTCTACTAAATATAAAACATGAAAACAAATGATTAGGAGCACCTATTTCCATAATTAAAGGGATAAATCATCCAAAAGTAAACTAAATGTGGGATTAAAATATGTTTATTTTACGGTTTATCAAATACCCCCACACTTAAGCTTTTGATTGTCCTCAGGCAAAATTTTCAACTCACAATTAAAATGAACTTCCTCAATTAATAATATTCATCGATAGTGTTTCATCATAATTCATAGATAATTCATACATGGACAATTTAACTAAAAGAGTCCTGAAGATTCAAACAATCAAAGTCATAGTTTTTTACACGAAAAAATAGGTACTTCCCTTTATCTAAATAATTACCCTTAATTTAAAATCGACAAGAGTTGACATCCTCACTAAAGATTCACTCAAATCACTCAAGGTGTTTAAGGTTCAAAATAAAGCACTCATCAGTCAAACATGAAAAGTTAATCCCATAGGCTTGCTTGAAAATCAAATCTCCACCACTATAATATGAGATGATACATAAATTAAAAGGTCTTTAAAAGGGTTGTAACGGGACTTAGGTTAAAGGTGTGGATAAAGACCGAACTAAAGGGTTAATATTGAGATTGAATTGACAATTTACCTAACTAGAAAAATGAACTAATCCTAAAAAAATTACATAAATTGAAAACTTACAATACTAGTAATATGAGCTTTTTTTTTCAAGATGTTAAATTTAAACGTATAAGCTCACTTAATTATAGAAATAATAATAAATATACTTTATTTTTTAAGAATAAATCAATAAATACATAATATAAACAAAAATTTCAACTATTGAAATAGTGTATTTAGGCAACTGATCAAATCAAGTCTCGATAGAAGGGTAGTCAAAAGGAATAGTGATAACAAATATAAGATGGGTTTCGGGTTAATATTAGTGGGTTGAGTCAATAAAAGGGTTGTTAGGATCAAAGGGGTTCACTAGGGGTTAATTGTGAGGGAAGGCTTTTAGTAGAGTAAGTGGGTTAAATCCTAAGTGCCTTAATCATCTCTGTATATCAAATCAATAGTGTGGTCTTAACATGTATAATTGAAGCAAGTTCTAGAATAACAAATCAATGTTGACACACTCATAATCAATAAAGTGAGCACGAAAGAATGTATGCTCTAAAAGGCTCAAAATCTCACAAAAATTATGGGTTTTTGATGACAACCTTGTAAATTTTAAACTTCAAGGTAATAATTAGATTCAGATAGACAACCTAACAAAATTTTTAATTTTTGAAAATAGACTCATCATGCTTGATTCTCTAGTATCTTAAAGTTTAAATTATCAATGTACAATTATCAATGACTTAATCCGAAACATATCAATAAAAATCATAAAACAACAAAATTTCATTTTAATTAGTGATATGAGAAAATTACTTAAGATAAGATATCATTCAGGGATTTGAGAATAATGCAAAAAGTTAGTAATTTTCTAAATAAATTTTCACCCCACACTTAAGATGTACATTGCCCTCAATATACAAAGATATATAGTAATCATATATTAAGAAAATCAAAAGAGAGGGAGGGAAGTGAAACTTCCTAAATTTTTGGATGGATTCCTTGAGTTCGAAGTGTGGAAACTTGATACGAAGGTGAAAGATAAGCTGGAGGGGGAGCCTCTAACCATTTGAAATTGGATCCTTGAAGTAGTCGGTCTAATCTTATTGTGTCCTAAGCTTAATCTAAATGGCATGAAGAATAAAATGAAAATTATAAAGAAAATAAAAAAATAAATATAGAGAGAAGAATAAAAATAAATAATGAAAAGTGGATATGCGTTCAAAGAGAAAGGGGAAAAGGGAAGAAGACTTTAGGGAAGAAAGTGAATAGAAGAAGGGGATTAAATAGAAATCATGGATCTGGTGGTTGCCCACGCCCTTGTACCTTCCTGTGGTGGCTAACGGCCACGGCCATGGCCGTGTGTAAGGCCGTGTGGGTATGAAAACCTGGGCTTAAAAGTATGGTTAGCTCTTAGTTAGATGCTAAAATTTAAAAATATAAAAATTAATGGGGTTAGTGCTCGGGTTGCCTCGGGAAGCACTCATTTAAAGTCTTGAGCTAGACTTACCTATTATTCGTATGGCCATGGTGGTTCACGGAGTCGAAGCTTTTTTTCTTGCTATCAATTCTATCAACATATGGTTTGAGTCGGGTAATATTTACCTCAAAAGTGCCAAAATTAGAATATTTTACCTCGACCGTTTCGTATGGAAAGACCTTACATGTCGTAAAAGGAGTCGCACCATTTGTATTAAGTTCTGAAGTGACTATTCGAGGGTCGGTTGCTTCTGACAGTACACGAAGTGTGAGCTCACGTGGTAGTTTATTTCATAGAATTACTGGGCACACTACGTTTAGCTCCATATGCGACGTATCGTCTAACTTCTGTTTGTTTGTCAAAGAATTTTAAATCTGTGAAAGAGCTTCAAGAAATGGCAAGTTAATATGTAATTTCTTTGGAAGTTTAAGAAATTTACCGAATTGTTCCTCTGTGTGGTCTTTCTTTATCACATTGGGGGATGAAACACGTGGTTGGTACTCTGTACTTACCAGGTTTGGTTTATCATGGCTTACCTCAACCTTATCTTCCTCTACCACATTCTCTTGCTTCAATTTTGATTCATCTAACCTTTCACTATCGTGAGCAGTTATTGCTTAAGGTTGCTCTCTTGGGTTAGTTTCGGTGTTACTTGGCAAGCTTCCTTGTGGTCTTTCTGAGATCAGCTTAGCAAGTTGCCCTAATTGGTTTTCGATCTCTTGAATCGATGATTGTTGAATTTTAAGTGTTGTTTCGGTGTTTTGGAAACATGTTTCTAACACCGCTATAAATTTTGTCAGCATCTCCTCAAGGTTAGGTTTCTTTTCCTGTGGGTAAGGCTGCTGATGGAACTTTGGAGGGGTGGTTGTTGTCTCTGATTTCCTTGGCCACCCCATGAGAAATTGGGGTGGTTCCTCCAACCTGGATTATAAGTATTACTATAAGGGTTATTATGAGATCGAGAATTGTTACCCATATAGTTCATCTGTTCACTTTTCGTGCCCGGATTGTAGGGTGGGTACTCAAGATTCGTCACGCCTCTTAGATTTGAGTCACATTGCATTACTAGATGTACCTGCGAGAGACCATACAAACCATCAATCTTTGTATTCATCATCTCTACCTGATTTGACAACATGGTGATTGCGTCGAGATTGAAAACTTCGGCTACTTTAGTTGGCTTTGTCCTTGTAACTTGCCATTGATAGTTTTTCAGTGACATCTCCTCTATAAATTCGTAAGCTACTTCAAGAGTTTTGTTATTCAGGGTTTCGTCGGCTGCTGAGTCAATTAACTACTAGGTTGAGGGGTTCACACCGTTGTAAAAAGTTTGGACCTATAACCACAAGGGTAAACATTGGTGTGGGCACCTTCTCAACAAATCTTTATATCTCTCCCATGCATCGTATAATGTTTCTAAATCCATCTGCACAAAAGAAGAGATATCATTCCTTAATTTGGCTTGCAGAAAATATTTTAATGAAAGTTTTTCGCTCATTTGATCCCATGTGGTGATTGATCCTCGTGGAATAGAATGCAACCACTATTTTGCTTTATTTCTTAATGAAAAGGGAAATAACCGAAGACAAATGGCATCATCAGAAACGCCATTTATTTTGAAGGTATCACAAAATTCTAGAAAATTTGCTAAATGAGTATTTGAGTCTTCGTCCTGCAAACCATCAAATTGAACAAACTGTTGAATCATTTGTGTAGTGTTAGGTTTCAATTCAAAATTATTAGCGGTTATAGCAGGCCTAACAATACTTGATTCGACACCTGTTAAATTAGGTTTAGCATAATCATACATGGTTCGAGGAGCATGATGATTGGTCACCTCCTGAGGTAGCGGATTATTCTTAGCCATCCCTTCGGTGGTATTAGTTTTGTCCTCTTGCTCTTCTTGTATGTAATTTAAGCCTCGTCTTACTTCTCCATGATTTCTGCGTACGGTTCCTTCAATATCACTGTCGTAAAGTAGTGGTCCTGTCGGGTTCCTTCTAGTCATAAACTAGAGGTACCTGCTAGGAAAAAAGAAAAAGAAAATGAAAATTTAGAAAATTAAAAATAAAGTTTAATTGCAAAAATTAAAAAAATAAAAATATGGCTAAGTAATAAAAATTAAGCGTTCTTAATATTTCAGTTTCCCGGCAATGGCGCCAAAAACTTGATCGTATGTCAGAGTCTTAAAAATTTATAAAAAGAATGATCAAACATGGAAACTAACTAAGACAACAATGGAGGCAAGCGCACTTATCGAACAGTAGTATAGTTTAGTAGCAAGACCGGATTGTCGAACCCAAAGGAACCAAAAGTACTAATACTAACTTTCTTTTTATTATTTAGCCTAAGAATTAAGGGAATTTTTATCTAATCTAAAATTAACTAACTAATAAGCTAAAGATACAAATACAAATAGAATGAATTGTGGAAATACTTGTGGGAAAATCCAATTGATTGAGACAATACCCGAGGAAGAATCCACCTAGACTTCACTTGTTATCTAACTCTGAACCAGATGATTTATTCACTTGATTTGATCCGTAGGATTCCCTAATTTATGTTAATACCTCTTTTGAGGCTACTAACGTCTAACCCTAGGTTGAATAATTGAAATCTCTTTTAATTAAAACTCCTAGAATTACATTAACTCGATCTATGGACTCTCATATTAGGTTTGACCCTAATCTGACAGATTTTCATCATCCTATCTCTAGGGTTGCGATCAACTCCACTTAACTATACTAGATCTACTCTTAAATAGGGCTTATTCCTCCTCTGCTTAAGAGCATAAATGCTTGAATCAATATCCCAAAAATACCAAAACAAGAATTAAGAACACATAGTTAAGAACAAATCAAGTATTTATCATACAGCTCAGATAACAATAACAAGATTTGTCTTAGGTTTCATCCCCTTTAGGTGTCTGAGGGTTTAGTTCATAATAGTAAAAGAAAACATATCAGAAGAAAATATAAAACAAAACATAAAGAAAACCCTAAAACCCCTGAAGGAATTGAAGGAGAGTTCATCTGTCTTAATTATGATCTTGGCTTCTTGAGATGAATCAACTGGCTTTCTTTGAGTGAATCCCACAATTCAGCCCCTCTGGCTTGTCTCCTTGACCTAGCTGAACCCCTCCTAAAGGTTGGCCTCTAGGGTCTTTATATAGGCTTTTGGAATGTCTTTCTTTACCTCTAAGTACCCTAATCCGAATGAAACTCTTCTTTTTCTGGCAGGGACACGCCTGTGGCACACGTCCTTGTAAATCGTGGCCAAGCCATGTTCGGGTCTGTTGATGAGGCATGGCCATGTATTTTGGGGTCCAGGCCGTGGTCGACTCTTTTTACGGGGCACATCCTGTATGGTCTTGGGCTCAAGCCATGTCGATTTCGTGATATGGCCCATTTTCTTTGATTCCAGCTCGTTACTCGTTCTTTTCATCCTCTGGTGCTCTTCTGAATATAAAACATGAAAATAAAAGATTAAGAGTACCTATTTCCATAATTAAAGGGATAAATCATCCAAAAGTAAGCTAAATGTGGGATTAAAATATGTTCATTTTACGGTTTATCAACGACCAAGAAGCAATGAAACTAGAGTGCAAGTGGCACCAAGGGTCATAATCCAAAAACCTGTAGTTTTTCCTACAAGGATAGCAAGAAGGTTCCATGGAATTATGACTGCAACGTGACAATTTCGGGAGAAGAGAGCCCGATCAGCACTTTGGAAGAAGGTCAAGAGGTTGGTTTCTATACACGCAACGAAAAGCATTATGATCCATCAAATACAGGAGATGAGCCTGTTAAAGGGAAGACCCCAATGGCTGAAAAAAAAAAGGAAAAGACGGTCAGGTCCAAATCGCCAGTTAACGAGCCAGAAATTGAGAATGAGCTAAAGAATTGATAAACCGTAAAAGTAACATATTCTAAGCCCACATTTAGTATACATTTGGATGATTTAGCCCTTGATTTATGTAAAAAGGTGCTTTTAATCCTTTCTTTTCATGTTTATACTTAGGAAAGCACCCGAAGACGAAAAGAACGAGAAACAGGCTTAAATCGCCAATTTGGGCCAAAAAAGAAATCGACACAGGCTGAACTTCAAGCCACACGGCCGTGCCTTGAAAATTAACTAAGACACGGCCATGCCATGACTTACACGGTCGTGCCCCAATCGACAGAATCGAGACATGGCCTAAAAATGATTTACACGGGCATGTGCCATGGCCGTGTTCCTGCTGCGGGAGAGAGCAATTTCACTCGAAATTGGATACTTTGAGCCAAAGAAACATATTCTAAAGTGTATTCAAACACCGAGTAAGAAGCAGACTTAAATTAAGACACTTAGAGGCCAAGTAAAGCATTCCAAGAGCCTATAAACACCCTAAGTGTATCCTGAAAGGGGCGGAGAGCTAGGCCAAAGAGCTAAAGCCAGAGTAGTCAATTCAGGGAATTACTCTAAGATAGCCAGTTGATCCATCTCAAGAAGCCAAAATTCTACTCAAGACAGAGGATCTTTCCTTCAATTCCTTCAGAGGTTTTAGGATTTCTTATATTTTGTTTTATCTTTTCTCTTGAGATGTTTTATTTTAAAGTTATGAACTAAACCCTTGAGATACAGAAGGGGATGAAACCTAGATGAATCTTGTTATTGTTTTCTGAATTATATGATAAATAATTAGTTTGTTCTTAATTGTGCATGCTTAATCCAAATTCTGATGTGCTTAGGTGGAGGAAGAATAGACCCTGCCTAAGAGTAGATCTAGCATAATTAAGTGGAGTTGATCACACGCCTAGAGATAGGGTGACGAGATTTTGCCAGATTAGGGTGAAACCTAATATGAGAATCCATAGATTGATTTACTGCTATTCTAGAGGGTTATTATAACAGAACGAGAGTTCCACTAATTAACCTACGGTTAGATGTTATTCGCCTCGAGAGAGGGCTTAATATATGTTAGGGAGTCTCACGGATCAAACTAAGTGAATAAATCGTATGGTTCAGTGTTAGATAACAAGTGAAGTCTAGGTGGATTCTTCCTGAGGGTAACATCGTAATCAACTGAGTTTTTTCATTAAGTTATTTCCAAATTTATTCTCTTTTGTCTTTGAGTCTTTAGTTTAGTAATCGTTAAATTAGATTAAATCAACCAATCACTCCATATTTTAGGCTAAATAATAAAAAGAAAGTTAGTATTAGTACTTTTAGTTCCTTTGGGTTCGACAATCCGGTTTTGCCTAAGCTATACTACTGTTCGATAGGTACATTTGCCTTAAATTGTTGTCAGAGTTAGTCTCCAGGTTCGATCACATTCATTATAAATTTTAAAACTTGATAGACACACGATCAAGTTTTTGGCGCCGTTGCCGGAGAACTAAAATATTAAGAAAGCTCTATTTTTATTACTTTAGCCATTATTTTTATTTTATTTATTTTGCAATTTATTTTCTTTTATTATTTTTGCTAATTTTATTTCTTCTTCCTTTTTCCTAGCAGGTACCTCTAGTTTATGACTAGAAGGAACTCAATAGGACCACTAGTATACGATAGTGAAATTGAAGCTACCGCTCGGAGAAATCGCAGAGAAATTAGGCGAGCCCTAAATTACATTGAAGAAAAGCGAGAAGACAGATCCAATCCTACTGAAGGGATGGACGAGAATAATCCACCACGAGATGTGGAAGAACACAATGCTCCACGCACTATGTATGATTATGCTAAACCTCATTTAACAGGAGTTGAATCTAGTATTGTTAGGCCTGCTATAGCCGCTAACAATTTTGAATTAAAGCCTAACACAATACAAATGATTCAACAATTTGTTCAATTTGATGGTTTGCATGACGAAGACCCGAACACTTATATAGCTAATTTTTTAGAGTTTTGTGATACTTTCAAAATAAGTGGCATTTCTAATGATGCCATCCGTCTTCGGTTATTCCGCTTTTCATTAAGGAATAAAGCCAAACAGTGGTTAAACTCGTTACCACGAGGGTCAATCACTATATGGGAACAAATGACCGAAAAAATTTTATTGAAATATTTCCCACCGGCCAAAATGGTCAAATTAAGGAATGATATCTCTTCTTTTGTGCAGATGGATTTAGAGACGTTATATGATGCATGGAGAGATGCAAGGATCTATTGAGGAGATGTCCACACCACGGATCACCTTTGTGGCTTTAAGTCCAAACTTTTTACAACGGTGTAAGTCCCTCAACACGGTAGTTAATTGATTTAGCCGCCGGTGGAACTTTAAATAATAAAACTCCTGAAGTCGCCTACGAGTTCATTGAAGAGATGTCACTGAATAACTATAAGTGGCAAGTTATAAGGACAAAACCGATAAAATCAGCCGGAGTTTACAACCTCGACACAGTAACCATGTTGTCAAATCAGGTAGAGTTGATAAATAAAAAGCTTGCGGTTTATGTTCCTCGCAGTACACCCGGTCATGCGATTAGGCAACGTGTGGCTATGGCGAATCTTAGTACCCATTATAATGATTCGGTTTATACCCTAGTAGGAATAGTGGTTTTGGGACCATAGATATGAGTCAGAAGAATATTTTAATATTATTTTCCATGTCTACAGTGTGTGATAAAGCATGTGTGAAAGTTTCGTGAATTAATTTTGTTGTGCATGTGATTAATTTGAGAAAAGGACTAAATTGCATAAAAGGTAAAAGTGGCAATTCATATGTTAATGTGTTAAATAGACATGGCTTATTAAAGGTGAAGTCCTTAAATGGATATTATATTTTTTATGCTAGTGGACATTTATGTCCATATTTTATGATTTTATATGGTTTAATAAAGGTTAAAGTTGTAAAATGATTAATAAGTTATATTAAAATAAAACAAACATAAAACAAGCCATTATTATCTCTTTCTTTGCCAAAATTGAAAGAAAAGAAAAGAAAAAGAGATAGCTAGGTATTCGGCCCTTGTTCATCTTGATTGAAGTATGTTTTGGTTTCAATTTTTGATAATTTCTACGTTTTCGTAATCGTTGCTTCAAGTACTATAAAACCTATGTCTTAATTTTGTGAATTGATGATAATTTTGAAATGTGCCATTGATGAATTCATGAGCTTTGTAATGATAGTTGATGAAAAATGAAACATATGTGTTCGATTAACATGTTTTGTCTTTGGATTTTTGGTGAATTTGAGTAATTTGGGCTAAATTATGAAAATAATATTTTGAAGGACTAAAATGTGAAATAAATGAAAAATATGGGTTTTTATGGACCTATAAAGAATTCGTCTAAGCATGGGTTATATTGAATTATGTGTATTTTGTGATTTTATGAAATAAGGACTAAAATGTAAAAATGTAAAAATATGAGGGCTAATTTGTAAATTACCCTAAATATGTGTCTATGGATTGAATTGAATGGAATGGTGAATAAAAGGGTTAAATCTGAATATGTTTAGATCAAGAACAGAGGAAAACAGATTTACATCGAGGAAAGCGAAAATAACCGAGTAGCCATTTCCGTTCGATAAACTAAATTCGAGGTAAGTCACTATGCAAATAAACTTATCTGTATTGAATTGAATATTTGTATCCATATGTCCATCGATGAAAATGAATAAGTATGAGATGCTAAGTGTGTGAATTCCGAAATAAGTTCGATATAGTGATAAAGCCGAGAAGTCCCGTACGAACCTAGGAATAGATAGGATTAGCTATGTCTTGACATAGGTATCTGTTCTGTTTTATCATGTAAGACCACATCCGGGACGTTGACATTGATTTGAAATTTAGTGTAAGACCTCGTCTGGGACGTAGGCATCATTATCCGATTATACATAAGACCTCATCTGGAACGTAGGCATCATTATCCGATTATACATAATACCTAAATGCGGGACGTAGGCATCATTATCCGATTATACATAAGATCCGATTATAATAAGACCTCACGGGGCGTAGGCATCATTATCCGATTATACATAAGACCTAAATGCGGGACGAGCATCATTATCCGATTATACATAAGACCTGCAAATGCGGGATGTAGGCATCATTATCCGATTATACATAAGACCTCATCGGGACGTAGGCATCATTATCGATTATACATAAGACCTCGTGCGGGACGTGAGCATCATTATCCGATTATACATAAGACCTAAATGCGGGACGTAGGCATTATTATCGATTATATATATAAGACCTCTCAGGGACAAATGGCATCGATATCGAATACGAGTAAGACCACATGCGGGATAGTGGCATCGACATCCGATATGACCATGTCTGGGATGTTGACATTGTACAATTATTCTGAGTTTTTGGGTATCATATTAGATTTCGAACTGTTCAATGAGCAAATCTGAGCTATGAACAATTACGTGAATATATATTTATTTCAGATATGTTAGGTATGTACAATAAAATATTATAAAAGGTAAGTACATATATGACTTGAATTAAAGAAAAGTATGATTGAATTTGAGCACTAAAATAAGATGCAAGAGTGTTTAAGAAGGAGTTGTATATGTAAACATATGATTCTGGTATGGATGAATGTGGCAATTGGGTCCAAGTATATGAACCAAAACAATATGTGATAGTTGCTAAGTAAATTTCATGTGTCAATGTACTTTATGCATATATGCCTTTATGCTAAGTTTATTTGTATTATGACTTACTAAGCTTTCGAAAAGCTTACTTAGTGTGTGTATTTTCTCTATTTTATAGGTCGTCGAAGCTAGTGAAGGCTCGGGATTGTCAAGGATCATCATCACACTACAAAAACTTATTTTGGTACCCTTTTGGAATATATATGGCTGATTATGGCATGTATAGACTAGATATGTGTATATGTTTTTGAAAGTGAACTTAGCCATGTGTTTTGGCAAGTTTAATTTGGTTCATATTATGCTTTGATGAATGTGGCATATGTATGGTTTTGGTATGGTTTAAATGCCCATGAAATAGCTAGGTTTATGGTTAGTTAAATGATGAAGTTTTGCTTTGGTTATGTATGTGTTATTATTTGAAAGATGATATGAATGATTTCGCTATTAAATGCATGGATTGGAGGAACAAATTGGTATGTTATTGGTTGTCATACATGCATGATGTGTCTTGGTATATTTTGCTTATAGGTGTGACCCTTATGGGTGGAAGTTTGGCCTTGTAAATGGCCTATAATATCACACAGTTGAGGTATACGTGCATGCCTAAGACCGTGGGTAAATTGGCAGAATATGGCTTAAATTGCACACGACTTCAACACGGGCGTGCTTGATGGTCGTGTGAGAAATGGCAGTATGTGATCTAGTAGTACACGGCCATAGCACACACAGCGTGCTTGGTGACCGTGTTGATTTTGGCGATATATAGCCACGGGAAGGCACACGGTGTGTCAAGTAGCAGTGGGAGAGGCACTACCTACCTTCCTAGGCCGTGTGTCCCCATATGTTAAAAAAGTTTTAAATTTTTATGAAATTACTTATGTGTTTTGGTTTAGTCCCGACTCGGTTTATAAGCATGCTTAGGGTCTCGATAACCTACTTAAGGGACGTTATGATTGATATTGATGAATAGTTGTAAGACTAATTCTGTAAATGTTTTCGATCTGTCTGGTAATGCCTTTAACCCTAATCCGGTGATCGGACATGGGTTAGGGGTGTTACACCCACCCTACCAACCGTACGCAGAAACTAAACAGACAAACTATATAGGTAATAATTTCAGATCCAATAACAATCCTTATAGTAACACTTACAATCCAGGTTGGAGGAACAACCAAAATTTTTCATGGGGAGGCCAAGGAAATCAAGGAAATCAAAAATAGCGACCTCCTCCAAATTTTCAAAATCAGCCATATCCGTAAGAGAAGAAGCCAACCTTCGAAGAGATGCTGAAAAAATTCATGGCAGACACAGAAAACCGTTTCCAAAATAATGAGAGAACACTTAAAGATCAACAAGCATCAATTGAAAAACTTATGAATCATTTGAGAAGTTCGGTGAGGTCGATTGGACTACTTACTAAGATGATCGTGAAATACGGCATAGATGTTTTCTAAAAAAGCGAGCAATGTAAAAGTAGTTACACTAAGAAGTGGAAAGGAATTAGTTGAACCAAATAAACAAATCCCACAAGAGGATAACAAAGCAAGAGATGAGGGAGTTGAGGATATAAATCCAGTACACAAAGAAAGTAAACCACCAATCCCATATCCAACAAAGTTAAAAAAGGAACGATTAGATGCCCAATACGGTAAGTTTCTTGAACTTTTTAAACAAATACATATTAACTTACCTTTTGTAGAAGTTATTTCACAGATGCTGAAGTATGCAAAATTCTTAAAGGAACTCCTGACGAATAAAAGAAAGCTTGAAGAAGTATCGACGGTGGAACTTAATGAAGAAAGCTCAGCCATCCTCCAAAACAAGTTACCGACCAAATTAAAAGACCCAGGGAGTTTTCCTATTCCTTGTTTAATTGGTAGTTTAAGTATTAAAAAAACATTAGCTGATCTAGGTGCCAGTATTAATTTAATGCCTTACAAATGTTCAAACAACTAGATCTTGCTAGGATGAGTATTCAGTTAGCAGATAGATCCATTAAATATCCTAGAGGAGTTATTGAAGATGTCTTGGTGAAGATTGATAAATTTATTTTCCCTGTTGATTTTGTTGTGTTAGACATAGAAGAAGACATTAATGTTCCTTTAATTCTAGGAAGCCCGTTTTTAGCCATTGCTAGGGCTGTTATCAATGTAGGTGATAGTAAACTTGCACTAAGGATAGGCGATGAAGAAATTATTTTTAAATTTATGATGCCATGCGATATTCTAAAGAGCAAGATGATTCCTGTTATTTTATTGATACTACTGATCATATCATTCAAAATTCATTACAGGAATTCATACATGACGACACAAGGGAATTGTGCCTGACTCAAGAAGAGGGGGAAGAAGATGAAGACAATGAGATGAAGTTGAATACATCGTCGTTCAGACAAATAAAAAAAGAAGAAAGCATTAAAAACAATGACAAAATAAAATAGAAATCCTCCATTGATGAGCTACCCAGTCTGGAATTGAAACAGTTACCAAAACACTTAGAATATGCAATCCTAGGTGACAATTCTACATTATCGGTAATCATCTCCTCAGAACTAGAACCCAAACCCGGCCCACGAGCCTTGACTGGATCTGGTATGTTCCCCGGTGTAAACCGTTTCAAATTCTTTTGTTACTTAGGAAAAACTTGTGTGTTTTGAAAGAAAGATTATTTTGGGTTGGGCTTGAGTTGAAAACAAGTTTATTTCATTATTAAAATCCTTTACTTTAGGTGACAAAACGTTTAGGCTTTGTTTTAAAATAAATTTACTTAATCTTTTAATAAATAAAAGTTTGTAAGCTTAACAAATAAAAGCAAAGTAAAGTAATTCTACTATGACCTTATTACATCAAATAAATCCCAAAAATAAATTCAAAGTACTTAATAAAATAAAAATCCAATTTAAATAAATTCCTTGCTGTGCATGGCCACCTTTAAGCTCCTGTCGACCCGGTCCATTCTTGATCGTTAAAAATAATCCCACAAGGGGTGAGTCAAACAGACTCAATGTGTAATCAACACTAAAATTTAACAATTTAGGCATATGTTCACATATTACATGCATATTCATATATGAGATAGGAAATAATGATGCAACCCGAACCCAAACCTATATGCCATCCACTACACATCACCCGTGCCATCCTCGCACACCGTGGGGACTACTAAGTCAACCCTCCATCCGCTACACACCATTGAAGGCGTCATTGCAATGACGTGCTCATCGCCTCTTATAAAATTCGTGGTCTTAGGTCACCACATTCGAGATATCGTGGTCTTTGGTCACCACATTCAGATATCGTGGTCTTAGGTCACCACGTTCACTTCCCCTTTCTCATAATATCCCATATGCCCCATATCATACATATCATGCATATCATGCTTTAATTCACATTCTCATCACTTTTCACATGTTAAAAATAACATATATTCATAATTCTAGTAGGAGTAGGAAACGACTGAGTACTTTTGTACCATAGCATGGTATCTTAGCCATATTCACATTCTTATAAACATGCACATATTAATTATTGCCATAAATCTTATTAAAAAGTAGTGTGGGTACACACCGATTCGCTTTAGCAAGTTCACTCCAAATCCGAAAAGCTTGATCTAATGCCTTAGATCTTAAATCTCTACATTTGATCAATCACTTAATACTTAGTAAAGAGCCATTCGCCATAAAACCGAATCCGAGAGGATTAGTACACTTAAATCCTTACCTTCGCCGATTGATGTCTAATCAAATGCCGGAAACTTTGTATCCTTCTTTCTTGAAATCGAAAATCACTAGATTACTTGAATAGATTAGTTTCGGCTTTTAAATATTAATGAAACACATCTATTTACTCAACATGGCCTTGGCTGAATGCTATAGATACTTACCTTGTGGATTTTAAATCCCGAAACTCACCGAATAACTAGGGAACACACGGCCTATGGTGTACCTTCGGGAAAAGAATTTCTCCTTCCTTGTAGTCGACACTTAGTAAATCCCGAAAGATCTCTTCAAAGTTTCGGCAACAAGATATTAATGGGGTTAGTCCTAGATTTCGGCAAATCTTAAAAGAAAAAGGATGAAACTGAATGAGATCTTACCCTTACTTTAGAGATCGGCAATCCTTGCTTGAACCTTTAGCAATATTCGGCTATGTAGGCTAGAAGGATCTTGATTTCGACTTTTGATTGGTATAAAGAAATTGGCTAATGATGGTATCTTGAGGAGTTTATGGATTCGGTTTTAATGGAGATCACAAAAGCTATGAAGAATTCGGCTAGGCTTACTTTAGTTTTCGGCTTTGGCTAACAAAAGAAGAAGAAGAGATGCTCTAGAAAATTAAGCAGAGAGAAGAGTTGAAAGAAGATATGATGAATGGCTCTCTTTTCCTCTAGTATCAAATTACTAACTTAAAATCCTTTACTTGGCCATCACTCCTATTTTGATAACTTTATCACTTTAATTATCACCCATTCAATTTAATAAAACTTAATCCAATATTTATCTCTTATCTCTTAATAAAATAATAATAATAGTCCATCATTATCTATCTATTTGCCGAATTTTAAAAGAAAAAAACTCCTAAAATTAGCCTTGGTGCCGTCCAACTCCCTTGCTCCTTGCAGCAAAATAAAACTCTTTTATTTGCTTCCCACGTGACTCGAACCTAGGCTCCTCCCCTTGATTGTGGCGTCACTTCTTGGGCTTTAAGTGGTGCCTCCTAGCCACTTCTCCAAGCCCGCTTTTGTGTCAAATTTCTTCTATTAATTTTCTTAAGACCACCTTGCCTTAGTTTCCTCTTTTAAACTTAACATTTCTAAAACATTTCCTTACATTTCCAAGTTTCCAAAAATGTTCACTTTCCTCTTTTAAACTTAACATTTCCAAGTTTCCAAAAATGTTCACTTTCCTCTTTTAAACTTAACATTTCCAAGTTTCCAAAAATGTTCACCATACATTCATAATACATAAAACATGCCATTTCATATAATTAAATCAAAAATGCATAGGCCCATTTTCAGGATATTACACTCCGGCTACTTCCAAATCCCCATTGCTCCTGAAGATCAAGAGAAGATGACATTTACATGTTCATATCAGTACGTTTGCTTATCGTAGAATGCCTTTTGGAATGTAATGCTCATGCTACTTTTCAGCGTTGCATGTTGGCAATCTTTGACGAACTCGTGGAAGACATCATGGAGGTATTTATGGATGATTTCTCGGTATTCGGTAATTCTTTCCATCTTTGCCTTAAAAATTTAAAACGAGTTCTAATGAGAAGTGAGGAAACAAACCTTGTTTTGAATTGGGAAAAATGTCACTTTATGGTCAGAGAAGGGATTGTACTAGGACATAAGATTTCTAGTAAAGGGATTGAGGTAGATAAAACAAAGGTTGAAACCATAGAAAAATTACCTCCCCCTAGTTCAGTTAAGGCTGTTAAAAGCTTTTTAGAACATGAAGGGTTCTATAGAAAATTTATTAAAGATTTTTCTTAAATAGCTAAGCCTTTGACAAAATTACTAGAAAAAGATGTTCCTTTCAATTTCAATCAGGAATGTTTAGATGCATTCAATATCCTTAAGGATAAATTAATAAATGCATCGATTATAATTGCACCTGATTGGAACTTACCCTTTGAACTAATGTGTGATGCAAGTGATTTTGCAATTGGAGCAGTTTTGGGACAAAGAAGAGACAAGCATTTTCAGCCAATTTACTACGCTAGCAGAATATTGACACCCACACAAGAAAATTATACCACCACAGAGAAAGAGTTGCTAGCTATAGTTTTTGCTCTTGACAAATTCAGACAGTATCTAATATTGTCTAAAGTTGTCGTTTACACCGACCATTCAGCTCTTCGCTATCTCTTAAACAAACTTGATGCAAAATCTAGACTCATACAATGGATTTTACTCTTGCAGGAATTTGACTTAGAAATACAAGATAAAAAGGGAGCTGAGAATCTCGCGGCAGATCACCTCTCAAGACTTGAGAATCCACATATCAGAGAGCTCGATAAAAATGAGATAAACGATTCATTCCCCGAAGAACAACTCTTTTCTATAACACAGTTTGAGGTACCGTGGTTTGTAAATATTGCAAATTATTTAGCAGCTAACATTTAGCCAAAAAGACTAACACATCACCAAAAGAAACGATTCTTTACTGATGTGAAAAACTATTTTTGGAAAGATCCTTTTCTTTTCTGCATATGTGCAGATCAGGTAATTTGAAGATGCATTACAAAGGCGGAAGCAAGCAAATTCCTGGAACATTGCCATTTAGGACCCTCAAGAGGCCACTATAGTGGCATTAAGACAGCACAAAAAATACTCGAATCAGGTTTTTATTAGCCCACTCTATTTAAAGATGCCAACAGGTATGTCACCTCATGTGATAAATGCCAAAGAACAGGTAATATTTCTAAACATGATGAAATGCCTCAAACATATATGTTATCATGTAAATTATTTGATATATGGGGTATTGATTTTATGGGACCATTCCCTAGTTCATTTGGAAATAAATACATCCTAGTGGCAGTTGATTATATGTCAAAATGGGTAGAAGCAAAAGCCTTACCTACCAATGATGCTAGGGTAGTACTTAAATTTCTCAAGAAATTATTTTCTCGATTTGGGACACCTAGAGCCATCATTAGTGATATGGGTACTCATTTCTGTAATACTCAATTTGAAAAAGTTCTAAAGAAATATGGAGTATATCACAAGACAGCTACCCCATATCACCCTCAAACCAATGGGCAAGTCGAAGTAGCAAACCATGAACTTAAGTGCATCCTAAAAAAGATGGTTGAATCAAATAGAAAAAATTGGGCATTAAAAATAGATGATGCTTTATGGGCTTATAGAACAGCATTTAAAACACCTTTAGGGACATCCCCATACAAACTAGTATACGGGAAAAGCTGTCATTTACCATTCGAGTTAGAACACAAAGCTTTTTTAGCCATAAAGTTTTTAAATTTTGATCTCAGAACTGCAGGAAAGAAAAGAATGATGCAGATGAATGAGCTAGATGAATGGAGAGCTGAGGCCTATGAGAACACGAAATTATAGAAAGAGGCAACAAAGCGACGCCATGATTCTCACCTAAAGAAGTCGAAACAATTCTAAGTAGGAGACTTGGTCCTACTGTTTAACTCAAGGCTTAAATTATTCCCTAGGAAGCTGAAATCAAGATGGTCAGGCCCATTCATGATCAAAAGGACTTTCCCATACGGCACAATCGAGGTAACTCACCCGACAAAGGGCACATTCAAGGTAAATGGTCACCGACTCAAAATTTATAATAGTACAGATTTTGGAGATATGAGAGAGCAGCTTCTGCTCCATGAACCTCCTTTTAGAACCGAAAATAGGGAAAGTCTAGCTTAAGACTTTAAATAAGCACTTCTCGGGAGGCAACCCAAGCACAAACATCCCTAAACATTATATTTTTAATTGTTCAGTATCTAACTTCATATTAATTAAATCTAATTAAGACCACACGACCTTGCACACAAGCGTGCCCGTGGCTATGTGGAAGCTACGGAACAAACCACAGGCTGGCCAATAGTCGTGTACGACAAAGAAAAAAATATTTTTTCAACACAGCCGGTGATAAGATACCACGCCCGTGCCAACCACCCGTGCAAGGTTACTGACTTATTATGCATGGGTGAGACACGCCCGTGCTGGATGGCCGTGTGGAGATACTAACTTGATACACACAGAGCGTGTCCATGGACCCATGGCCGTGCCAAGAATCCTGAACGCGCTTATTTTTAAAAATCACGAAAAGCACGAGCGATTTAAAAAATTACACGGGCGTGCCAACAGCCCGTACTCTTACCCCTATTTAAGAAACTTAAACCGTTCATCCCCCCAAATTCAACCCTAAAAAGAATTTTTCAGCCTTCTTCTACCGCATTCCGGTCACACCCACCTCGCAAACCATCCAACAATAAGGACTCCTTAGTCCATTAGTCTTTTCTTTCAATTTCAATTTTCTTCTTAGTCTCATTCTCTTTATTTCCTTTGTCTTTAATTATAGTATTAATATATTATTAATGTTTCTTTAGATTTCTTGGCTATATCTTTGCAGGCTACCCAATTTCTTTATCTAACACAAAGATCATCGGTAGACACCTCACCAGGCCCATAGAAAACGCCACCACCACCTCCTCCTCCTCCTTTCTACCACCAAAGACGCCTACTCCCGGAATCATCCAAAATTCAAGAAGTGTTACTTCTCCCCTTCTCTTTTGATTATTTTATCACATAATTATTTATCTATCTTTATACATTGAGGACAATGTACATCTTAAGTGTGGGGGTAAAAGTACCTAACTTTTTGCATTATTCCAAAATCCTGAATTTTAGTCTTGTTCCTAAGTAATTTTCTCATATTATTAATTAGAATGAAATTTATGATGATTTATGATTTTTATTGATATGTTTTTGAGTAAGTCATTGATAATTGTGCATTGATGATTTATACTTGAAGAATACTAGAGAATCAAGCATGATAAGTCTATTTTTCAAGAATAAATAAAAAATTTTCTAGGTTGTTGAACTGATTTGAATATTACCTTGAAGTTTGAAATTTGCAGGATTGATGTCAAATACCCATAATTTTTTGTGAGATTTGAGCCTTATAGAGCATATATTCTTTTTCATGCTCACTTTATTAATTATGAGTGTGTCAACACTGAATTGTTATTCTAGAACTTGCCTCGATTATACATGTCGAGACCATATTAATGATTTGATATACTGAGATGATAAAGGCACCTAGGTTTTAACCCATTCACTCCACTAAAAAGCTTACCTACATAATTAACCCCTAGTGAACCCCGTTGATCTTAACAACCCTTTTTATTAATTACCCGCTTAATATTAACCCAAAAACCATTTGAATTTGTTATCACCATTCTTTTGACTACCCTTCTATCGAGAATTGATTTGATCAGTTGCCTAATTAGTTTATTTCAGTTGATAAAGTTCTTTTTTTATTATGTAGTTTGTTCGAAAAAAATTAAAAATTCAAAGTACATTCAGTATTAGTGAGCTTGTATATTTAACTTTCAATTATCAAAGAAAAAAGCTCGTAGTATTATTAGTTTCAAAGTTTCTATTGATGTAATCATTTATTTTCTAGTTCATTGTTTTTAGTTAGGTGATTTGTCAAAATTGATCTCGATTCTAACCCTTCTAATTTAGTCTTTATCCACACCTTTTAACCCAACCCCTGTTACAACCCTGTTAAAGACCTTTTGATTTGTGTATTATCTCATATTACAGTGGTGGAGATTTAATTTTCAGGCAAGCCTATGGGATTAACTTTTCAGGTTCGACTTTTGAGTGCTAATTTTGAACCTTAAAACACTTTTTGAGTGATTTGAGTGAACCTTTAGTGAGGATGTCAATCCTTGTCTGTTTCAAATCAAAGGTAATTATTTAGAAGAGGGGAGACACCTATGTTTTTTGTGCTACAAATATATGACTTAGAATTGTTTAAATCTTTAGGAGTCTTTGAGTTAAATTATCCATGTATAAATTATCTATGAATTATGATGAGGCATTATTGATAGGAATTATGAATTATGGAAAGTTCGTTATAATTGTAAGTTGAGAATTTTGTTTGAGGACAAGCAAAAGCTTAAGTGTGGGGGTATTTGATAAACCGTAAAAGTAACATATTCTAGGCCCATATTTAGTATACTTTTGGATGATTTAGCCCTTGATTTATGTAAAAAGGTGTTTTTAATCCTTTCTTTTCATGTTTATACTCAGGAAAGCACCCGAGGACAAAAAGAATGAGAAACGGGCTTAAAACGGGCCTAAAACGGGTCAATTTGGGCCAAAGAGGAAATCGACACGCTTGAACTTCAAGCCACACGGTCATGCCTCAACAATTAACTAAGACACAGCTATGCCACGATTTACATGGCCGTGCCCCAACCGACAGAATCGAGACACGACCTGAAAATAATTTACACGGGCGTGTGCCATGGCCGTGCCTCTGCCGCGGGAGAGAGCAATTTCACTCGGATTTAGATACTTTGAGCCAAAGAAACATATTCCAAAGTGTATTCAAACACCAAGTAAGAAGCAGACTTAAATTAGGACACTTAGAGGCCAAGTAAAGCATTCCAAGAGCCTATATAAACACCCTAAGTGTATCCTAAAAAGGGCGGAAAGCTAGGCTAAAGAGCCAAAGCCAGAGCAGTTAATTTAGGGAATTACTCGAAGATAGCCAGTTAATTTATCTCAAGAAGCCGGAATTCTACTCAAGACGACAGATCTCTCCTTCAATTCCTTCAGGGGGTTTTAGGGATTTCTTATGTTTTGTTTCATCTTTTCGCTTGAGATGTTTTATTTTAAAGTTATGAACTAAACCCTTCAGATACCTGAAGGGGATGAAACCTAGATGAATCTTTTTATTGTTTTCTGAATTATATGATAAATACTTAGTTTGTTCTTAATTGTGCATACTTAATCCAAATTCTGATGTGCTTAGGTGGAGGAGGAATAGACCCTGCCTAAGAGTAGATCTAGCATAATTAAGCGGAGTTGATCGCACGCCTAGAGATAAGGTGACGAGATTTTGCCGGATTAGGGTGAAACCTAATATGGGAATCCATAGATAGATTTACTGCTATTTTGGGGGTTATTATAAGAGAACGAGAGTTCCACTAATTAACCTAGGGTTAGATGTTATTCGCCTCGAGAGAGGGTTTAACATACGTTAAGGAGTCTCACGGATCAAACTAAGTGAATAAATCATATGGTTCAGTGTTAGATAACAAGTAAAGTCTAGGTGGATTCTTCCTGAGGGTATCGTCGTAATCAACTGAGTTTTTTCATGAAGTTATTTCCAAATTCATTCTCTTTTGTCTTTGAGTCTTTAGTTTAATAGTCGTTAAATTAGATTAAATCAACCAATCACTCCATATTTTAGGCTAAATAATAAAAAGAAAGTTAGTATTAGTACTTTTAGTTCCTTTGGGTTCGACAATATGGTTTTGCCTAAGCTATACTACTATTCGATAGGTACACTTGCCTTAAATCATTGTCAAAGTTAGTCTCTAGGTTCGATCACATTCATTATAAATTTTAAAACTCGATAGACACACGATCAAGAATTTCTAAAATTCTTAAAGCACAACGAGTACAGTGTTGTAGAACAGCTACATAAGTAACCAGCTCGCATCTCAGTGCTAGCTTTACTTTTAAGTTCGGAGGTACATCGTGAGGCTTTAATGAAAGTGTTGAACGAAACCTATGTTGCTAACGATATCTCCGTGAACAAGCTGGACCGTCTGGTCAATAATATAAGCGTCAACAACTTCATCTTCTTTAACGATGATGAGATACCGCCAGAGGCATGGGATCTATAAAGGCCTTACACATTACTACCTGCTGCAAATGGTATACGCTACTGGGGGTGTTGATTGACAACGAATCTGCATTAAACGTCCTACCCCTATATACCCTGAACAGGTTACTTGTAGATAGCTCTTATACGAAAACATGTCAAAACATAGTAAGAGCATTCGATGGAACTTAAAGAAGGGTGATAGGAAGTATTGAGATTCCCCTTTTGATTTGCCCAAATACATACGAAGTGGACTTCCTGGTGATGGACATTAAACCCTCCTATAATTGTTTATTGGGGAGGCCTTGGATTCATATAGCTGGGGCAGTACCATTGTCGCTACACTAGAAGCTAAAATTGGTATCTGAGAGCCGATTGGTAATGATAAATGCGAAGGAGAATATTATTGCATCCGTAACCAGTGACGTGCCATATGTAGGGACGGACAATGAAGCATTAGAATGTTCATTCTGATCGTTAGAATTTGTGAATGCAACCTTCATTATTGAAGAGGATAAGATCTCGATGCCCAAAATATCCAAAATTACAAGGATGGGCCTACAACTCACGGTGGGTAAATGAGCCTTGCCTGGGAGAGGACTTAGAAAATGCCTACAAGGAAAGATCGAGGCACCCATGCTAAAGGAAAAATGAGACTACTACGGTTTAGGGTTTAAGCCAGATGCCAGGCAAAGAAAGAAGGAGATAGAGAAGAAACAAGAAAGGTGAAGAGCGGGATTGAGCGGGGAGAAGTTAAGTGGGAACCAACAACCTTTCCCTACATATCCAAGACTTTCGTATTAGGAGGAACTATTCACCCTGAAAGAAAAGTGCCAAGAAGGAAGACTGCGAAAGAAACGTTAGGAAACTTGAACATCAACGCCATATCCGAAGAAGGAATCGGGGGAGAGAATCTATCAAACATCCACCCTATGTACTTGGAAGTATTTTGAACAACTGGAATGCGGAAAAGATTCATTTAGTTTTTAGAGCCAATACAGAGTAATGTTCAAAACACGCTTATTGCTCTAAGTCTAAAAGCAATAAGAGTCCTTTGTGAAATAGGCTTATGTCCTAAATCTTTACTTTAATAAAAAATGCATTTTTATGTATCATTTTGAACAAATATTATTTTATTCTTTTCATTCATAATTAGACCATACAAACAATTATTCTTAGATTCTTTGTTCTGTAGATTTTTTTCTCCATCCCAATAACAGGTCTCCGGATATCAATGATATGAGTGACATTACTACTGACTCAGAATCTCCTTTTGAACAAGATTTGTGCATGAAAGATTCCCAAGATCTTGATGATGATCGAGATTGTAATTTATCTCCTAATTTGTTGAGGATGGTAGAACAGGAAATTGTGAGCCTAGGAGAGGAAAAGAGGTAAAGATAGGAGCCTACATTACCATAGAGACGAAGCAAAACCTCATTAAATTACTCTAAGAATTTAATGATGCCTTTGCTTGGTTGTATCAAGACATGCCCGAGTTGAGTACTGATATCGTGGTACACCGACTCCCCATAAAAGCAGAATGCAAGCCAGTTCAACAGAAGCTCCGAAGGATGAGGCCCAATGTTTTGTTAAAAATTAAAGAAGAGGTCAAGAAACAATTTGATACCGGGTTCTTACAAGTGGTTAAATACTCAGAATGGGTAGCCAATATTGTCCCCGTCCCTAAAAAATACGGAAAAGTACGAATTTGTGTAGATTACAGAGACTTAAACAAAGCCAGCCCAAAAGACAACTTCCCATTGCCTTACATTGACACCTTGGTGGATAATACGGTAGGCTACTCATTGTTCTCCTTCATGGTTGGCTTCTCTAGGTACAACCAGATATAGATGCATCTTGAAGACATGGAAAAGACCACATTCGTGACCTTGTGGGGAACTTTTTACTATAAGGTGATGCCATTTGGAATAAAAAACGCAGGAGCAACGTACCAAAGAGCCATGGTAACCCTGTTTCATAACATGATGCATCAAAAATCAAGGTTTACATCGATGATATGATTGCAAAATCTCGAATAGAAAAAGAACATATACAAGTTTTGAGGAAATTATTCTTGATGTTGAGAAAATTTCAGCTAAAGCTCAATCCAACAAAGTGTACTTTTGAGGCTAGATTAGGAAGACTGCTAGGTTTTATAGTCAGCGAGAAGGAAATTGAGATCGACTCAGATAAAGACAAGGCTATACAAGAATTGCCTCCGCCGTGCACTCAAAAGGAAGTTCGAGGTTTTCTAGGAAGACTAAATTACATTGCCCGGTTCATTTCACAACTAACTGAGAAATGTGACCCCATATTACTTCTCCTTAAGAAACACAACCCAAACATTTGGGATGAGGACTGCCAGAGAACTTTCGATAAGGTCAAACATTATCTATCCAATACCCAGTACTGATGCCACCTAACGAATAGGCCACTGATACTATACTTAGCAATATTCGGGAATTCTATGGATGCGTGCTAGGTCAACACGATGAGTCAGGGAGAAAAGAAAGAGCAATATACTATCTCAGTAAGAAGTTCACTGAATGTGAGACAAGATATTCGCCAATCGAGAAGTTATGTTGCGCCTTGATTTGGACAACCCGGAGATTGAGACAATACATGTTATACCACACGACTTGGCTCATCTCAAAGCTGGACCCTTTGAAGTACATGATGGGATCGATTGCTCTGAATGGAAGGATAGCCCGATGGAAAATTTTGCTTTCGAATTTGACATAGTCTATGTGAACCAGATGGTAGTTAAAGGAAGCGCAATAGTCGATTTTCTGGCCAGTAGAGCTCTAGAGGATTACGAGCCTCTGAACTTTGATTTCCCAAATGAAGATCGATGTATGTTGCAACCACTAAAGAAGACTCACAAGAAAGTCATTCTTGAAAGCTAAACTTGACGGTGCCTCAAATGTTATAGATAATGGAATTGGAGTAGTCCTGGTATCCCCGAATGGAGATCATTATCCCTTCACTAGCAAATGGGAGACAAGAGATCCCAAGTTAATCAAATATCGAAATTGGTTCTTGAGTTAATTGAGGATTTCGACAACATCATCTTCATTATCTCCTACGAGATAAAAATCAGATGGCTGATGCCTTAGCTACTTTGGCTTCAATGGTTAGAGTGAACAAACAAGAGGATGTACAGCCTATCTTGATGAGTATTTATGAAACTCGGCTCATTGTTACAACATCGAGGAAGAAGAAGAAAAGGACGATCACCCTTTGTACAATGATATATTACGATATGTGAAAAATTGTGAATACCCTGACCAAGTAACTGAGAATGATAAAAGGACATTAAGAAGGTTGGCCAATTACTATGTCTTAGATGGGGAGATCCTATACAAAAGGAGAAAGGATCAGGTGCTACTAAGATGCGTAGATGATGTTGAGGCTAAGCAAATCTTGGAAGAAGTCTATGAGGGTTTCTGTAGAATGCATGCCAATAGTTTTACAATGGCCATATAGATCATGAGATTCGGGTATTATTGGTCCACCATAGAAGGAGATTGCATCAATTACGCCAAGAAATGCCATAAGTGTTAAATTTCAGGAGATAAAATCCATGTACCTCCTTTGCCTCTTCACGTTATGACTTCTCCTTGACCTTTCTCTATGTGGGGCATGGATGTCATTGGGCTAATTTAGCCTAAGGCTTCTAACGGGCATCTATTCATCTTCGTGGTCATCGATTACTTTACCAATTGGGTAGAATCTGCTTCATATGGCAATGTCATGAAATCGACAGTCAGTAAATTCTTAAAGAAAGAGATCATATGTCAATATAGAATGCTAGAAAAGATCATATCTGACAATGCACTAAATTTGAACAAAGTACGATATCAAACGTCTGCAGTCAGTTCAAGATCAAACACCATAACACATCGCCATATCGCCCAAAAATGAATGGTGGAGTGGAGGCATCCAATAAGAATATCAAGAAGATCATGGGGAAAATGACGGAGACTTATAAAGATTGGCATGAGAAGCTACCGTTTGCCCTCTATGCCTATTGAACATCTGTCAGAACCTCAACCAGGCAACGCCTTTCTCTTTGGTTTATGGAATGGACGCGATTTTACCCATTGAAGTGGAAATTCCTTCTCTTCGAGTTTTGGCAGAAGTAAAGTTGAATGAAGCGGAATGGATCCAATCCTGATATGATCAGCTAAATTTGATTGAAGAGAAAATGTTGAAAGCTATCCGTCATGGTCAGATGTACCAAAAGCGAATGATGCAAGCTTACAACAAAAAGGTTCATCCTAGAGAATTCCACGAGGAGGACCTAGTGTTGAAAAAGATCTTGCCCATACAGAAAGATTTCAGAGGGAAGTGGATGCCAAATTGGGAAGGACCTTACGTAGTAAAGAAGGCCTTTTCTAGAGGAGCGCTGATTCTGACTGAAATGGATGGCAAAAGCTTGCCCAATCCAGTGAATTCAGACCCAGCAAGAAATATTTCACCTAAAAAAAATGAGAGGCCAAGGTGGAAACTCGTAAAGAGCGCCTTCAAACCAAAGGGGTTTTGAATTGAAAACCCACGAAAAGGGCAATTCAAATCTTGATCAAAATAAGGCATGTGGTAGTCTTGCTATTCCTGAATGAACAAGGAAAATAGATGCTACATCTTGGGGCATCAACAAAGTACTTTGGATCTCCAAACACATATCGAGTTCAAAAGGGTCCTCGGGAAGTTAGTACAAAGAAATTCATGCTATGATATCAGGGGCACCTACTTTTATATTATTCACTTTGTATTTAAGCAAATTTGCTATGTTGATAAATCTATTCATTTTGAGCCTTGCTCCTAATAAACTTCGATCTTTTCCATTTCTACAATCTTTTTTTAAGCATTTTTACATTGAAATAACGATTAATGGACTAATAATATTCAAGTAAAGGAATTTTTGCATATTATTCTGGAAGTTTCTAAATAGTACAAGGATCTGAGAACAGGACCACTATTCAAGAACTAACCAACACTACACCAAAACAGACTTTTAGCGACGTTTTTAGTGGCGTTTTAATGAAAAACGCCGCAAATATTATACGTCAGTGGCGTTTGAAATAAAATGCCATAAAAAGTTAAGCAATAGCGACGTTTATGTCCAAAACGCCACTAAAAATGAGAAATAGCGGCGTTTGGAATTAGCGGCGCTTTTAAGAAACCTGCTAAAGATCTGAGCATTAGCGGCGCTTTTATAAAAACACCGCTAAAGATCTGAGCATTAGCTGCGCTTTTAAAAAAACACCGCTAAAGATCTGCGCATTAGCGGCGCTTTTGTAAAAACGCAGCGGCTCTTTTTGAAAAACGCCGCTAAAGATCTGAGCATTAGCAGCGCTTCGTCAAAAACGCCGCAAAGATGTTAATTAACACGACGACGTTTTGTTGTTGAGCTATAGTTGCTAGATCGAGAATTAGTGGCATTTTTTTTGTAAACGCCGCAAAAAGTATGTCATTAGCTGCGTTTTTTTAAAAAAACGCCACAAGAATAAATAATTTAAGGGTTATGATTTTAAGGGTTGGCTATTAGGCTTTAGGGGTTAAGGTTATGAATAAAAAGTTAATTTATTTTAGGGTCTATGTAAGCATTAACATTCTATTTTAATTACTTTTGTCCCTTATAAAATTTATATTTAAGGTTTAGCCACTATAAAAAAGCAGACTTTTATATATATATATATATTATAGTTTAAATTATTTAATTTCTTATATATATATTAAATTTATAATTATAGTTTAAATTATTTTAGAGATAATAGATAAGCTTTATATATATTAAAATTAAAAAATTGGTAACCCATGTATATGTAGAGAAACAAAATTAATTAGTAAATTGAAAATGTTATTTAAATTTCCTAAAATATTGAAAGAATATATAATATTCAAAATTTATCTAAATAATTTAGGGCTTAAGATTATAATTAAGGGTTTAGTGGTTTGTATGGGTGACTAGGGTTTCGAGTTTAGTATTTCAAGATTTAGTGTTTAGAGTTTATGGTTTAGAATTATGGCTTGAGTTTATGAGTTTATGTGTTTGTGGGTGTATGGTTTAAGGTTCACGGGTTTAGGGTTTATGGTTTATCGAATGAAGACAGAATATTAAATTTGATTTAATCATTAAAAAATTATAAAAATATATGCTATAAAAATGGTGAGATTGCATTTTTTACTTACAAATTGATTTTATTTTGCTATTTGAAATCGACTTAATTATGAAAAGTTACAAATTGATAACTAAACTATTTAAATTTTTTGCTTTATCGAAACCCTAAACCCTAACTATTTATATTAATTTAAATACAATTATTTTTAATTGAATATTTATATTCTTCAAAAAATAATGACACATAGAAAAAAATTGAAAGTAAAAACATAGAAAAATATATGTTAAAAATTGAAAAATTAAAAATTATTATTTAAAATAAATTTAAATTTAATGTTAAAATGAGATGTAAGTTTAACTTTAAGGTTTCGGTGTTAGATTCTATAGTTATGACAAGCGTTTAGGGTTTTAGGGTTTAATGATTTAAGGTTTAAGGTTTATGATTTTATGGGTTACGGGTTTGAGGTTTAAGGTATGTGTTTAGGACTCAGGATTTTAGGGTTTAAGGCTTTGATAAAAACGTTAAGGATTAATCTTGAATTTTTAAAATATAAATCAAAATAAGATAAATATAAATTATTATTTTAAAAAATATATATCAAAATGGGTTAAATCCCAAAAGCATACATGAACAATAGTTTAGGGTACAATAACAAGATTTGATAAGTAATAATCAACAAATTGGAATTCATTTAGCAACCGATTTTTTCTTCCATTTGAATTCATTTCAATAATTTTAGTTGCTTTGATAGGTGCAATTGATATGGCTCGTCAAATAAATCTTTATAACTAGGAATAGTAAGCAATCAAAATTAAACCTTTTTCTGCTTTTTTATGTAATTAAAATATTAACACAATTATTGATATAATTAACATTATTTTTATTTATATATTGCATACATAAAATTTATATTTATTCAATATAAAAATATATTGATGTATTTATATTTTAAAATAATGTGTATGATTAAATCAAAATTAAAGTTTCAACTATACATTTAAATCACAATTAGAATTTCACATTTAGAATTACACATTAAACCAAAATTCATATATAATTTTGAGATGTATCTATATCAAAATTTAGGTGTATACATATAATTAAATGCTATTTATATAAAAATCTAAATAACTAATACAAACCATACTTAAAAGAATAATGTTGATGTAAAAAAAAAAACAAAAAAATTTAAAAAGGTGATAATGGTAATTAAATTTTAAAATTTAATAATAAAAATTAAAACTTAAAACTAAAAATTTCATATTTAATATTTTAATTAAAAATTCAATATTTAAAATATAATAAAATAAAAATTCAAAAAAGTATAATCTTTTATAAAAATGACACAAAAAATAAGTTATACAGATATTTTATTAAAAAACGTCGCAAAATTTCATATAAAAAGAGAACTATTTTTTCTCTTTTCACTATCCCCAATTCTTATTTTCCCAAACCCTAAATTTCTTAAGTCCCCAAACCTTAGCTCTTGGGTTTTTTTTTTTTTAAATTCAAAATTTCTCTATATTCTCTGCTCTATGTTGTTTTCTTCTTTTTACTTGATGACAACTTATATTCAATTTTTTGGCATATAAAAATTTCCTTTTTTTGTTGTTTTTTTCCTTTCTGGGTTTTGTGAATCTTATATTCTCTGCTCTATGTTAGTGTTGTGAATTGGGTTTGAATATATAACTCAATTAAAAGTTAAATGGGTTTCATAATCTTAGATTAGAGATGGTATTATTGCTTGCAATGAATTTGGTTTGAAGTTCATGAATTGTTTAGTTAGGTTTTGGCTTTTTAGGCTTTCTTTCCGCTATATCTTTATCCTCATCTTCCTCTTCGTCTTAAGGCCTCTCGCTCTCATTTTTTCTTCATTTTCATTCTTTTCATTCTCTCGCTTCCTTTCCTCGTTATTCCATCTTCTTCCACCCCAGGTTTTTCTTCTTTTCTCTCGTTTTACCAATTTTCCTTTTTCCCATTTTTTTCCCATTAAGTGGGAAAGAATGTGAAGTTGGGTGAATGGTTAATGCGGGTTTATTATTATTATTATTATTATTATTATTATTATTATTATTATTATTATTATTATTATTATTATTATTTTACTTTTCTCATTTTCAATTTGTCACTGATTTTGCAGGACAAACTTTGCATTGAAGAGCATTTGCTGGTTTCCAGTTCATAATGTACTTACGCCAACGGCATTTATGTCTTCTAACATCACAACTGAAGCTTTTCATGGAAGCAAAAGCTCGAAAGCTTATAACTCTGAGCAAATTCAGGTAATTTTGAAAAATAGTACCCTCTTTTAATACATTCTTTAATTTAGAGTTAAGATTATGCTACCGGAAGCAATTGAAATTTGTTATGGCCCTAACTGACACGTCCAGGTAGATTCGCATTTTTCTCCCAATGACCATGGCTTTGAATTTGATCAAATTTTACCAACTTTATACTGGTGAATGCAAATCTATCATGGTTACACAATTGTTTGCTATTATTTGCACTATATGGTACTTTTTAGTTTGTAATCCGGTACTAGTGTTTCAAACCTTTCTTCATATTTTCCTTATGGTCATATTTAAGTAAACATATAAAGTGATGATAGAGAAGATGACATGTACCAAATAGAATTGAAATGCAGACATATTTTTCTGCACCAGAGATTCTTTTTTTACCTTGCTGTGTGCAGAAGCATATTATGTCTTTAAATCGTCGTTTTGTTTAGTGGCTGAATCGAAAAAGGATGGGATTATCCTGATTCCCTATATCTTAAACAACTGGTTAACCTGCTTAGCTAAGGTTGTTGAAAATGATTACAAGTAGCAATGTGATTAAAGCTCAGAACTTAAAAGTACAGGCAATGTTTGTAGGAACCTCTTAGATCAAAAAGATATTCCGTGTTATATGCCTTTTTTTACACTAACAATTGTTGTATTCTATTGCAGCCCACACAGTATCTTTCATCTGCCTGATCCTGGTGGTGTGTCCATTATCCGTAACTGCCAGCAACGAGGATTCCTTCCCCATGAGGAGCCTTCAGATAGAACCCCAGTCTATGAGCATTGCTCTCATGTGTTTATGAATCCCAAGATAAAGTTTGATGTTGTTTATCTCCGGTGAGATACAATATTCTAATGCACCGTGATGAAGCATTGCTGGTAAAATTTTCTCTAAACTACTATTTTGTTGACATCGATCTTGTAAATCCATCTAAAGGGAAGCATCATGTGAATAGAGCATATTCATATTTCTTTTTTCTTGGATCGTATTGTAATAATTACCTTCCCTCGTTCCTTTCCCACTTTGTGTTGTATATTAAGACCCACTGTACATACTTTTATCATTGGACGTGTCAGTTTGCAGTTTGCACCATTTGGAAATTTCTTTTTCTTTTTTTTTTTTTTTCTTTTGATATTTCGAGTAACTTTGGTGGTAAAATTCATTAGACGTTTGATTTTACTTTTTCTGTTAGGTATACGAGATATTGGATAATGCTGTTGATGAGGCTCAAGCAGGTTTTGCAACACAAATAGATGTTGTTTTACATTTAGATGGTTCCGTGAGCATAACTGATAATGGGCGTGGGGTATGCAACTTAAATTATTTTACTGCTAGAAATGATGTTATTTAGTATTGCATTTGTTGTCAAATGTGTTTTAAAAATTTCTATCCTTTGAATTTAACTTTAATGTCCCTATCTAAGCTTGATTTTTTTCCTTGCTTTTATTTGGAAATATATGGCATTCATTTAGGTTCTAGTAAATAACTTGTTCTGCCTCAAGCCTTATGCCTCTCTTCCTTTCTCTTTTTATCTTCTCACAGCAATTCACAGAATTCAACCCCTGTTTCTTTATTTTCAAAGTACAAGAAGAGTCTAACTAGACGGACCAAGGGTAGGTGGGAGCCTTTAGAGGAGAAATCAGTTGACAAATTGGGTTCTCTCAACAATTATGCTCCAAACTATAGTAGCCGAGTTCCTCTTGATGAAAAGGACAGAAAGGTAGCATTTCATTCCATTGCATTTGTTCTTTTGTAGCAATTCTATGCTAGGGTTGATGCTTTTTTTTGGTGGTAGGTGTTTAGTGATATAATTGGTTCTGAAGGCATTGCACTTTTACTACAAATAATTTAACGAGCTCTTTGTTGAATTATTGTGCAGCCCATAGGAGCAAGTTATAAGGGGAAGACTGATGATATGAAAAGATTAGGTTTCCACAGATGGAGCAGAAATCTGCTAGTAAAATTGTTCAAAGGCAAGCAAAGAGGCAGCACTACCTTGTCCCATAAGAGAAATTTCGGAAAAGGAAAAGGTCAGTCTAATATTTTATCTTTATAGGTTCTATGATATGTTTGCGGCTATGAATATATAAACTTATTATAGTTTTGCAAATGGTGCTAAAAGGTGGTGGATCTGTATCCTGATGCTACTTTACTGATGGTGTCTATTATTAGTTGCGTATTTTGATTAGTCTTGTTCTATGCAATTGTGTGGGGTTGGTGCCAGACTACCTTGTTCTGATATGTCAAGAAGATAAATATTGATGGGTGGAGTTTGTACTGATAATTGTATCCCTTCTCTGATCTATTGCATACCTTTTTTTACATGAAAGTTCACTTGCACGAATACATATTGATATAACATGCAATTTCAAGAGAGAGCGTTGGCTGTGGCTGAGAGTAGACCTTTGCCTTCCTTGTATAGCAGTGCTGACATTCGTTCTCTGGAAATGGATGATTTTAAGTATGCACATGAGCAGGTAACATGGTCATAGATCATTTATATATTTAGATTTTATGGTTTCTATCATCCATTGAAGTCTGAGAAATGTAATTTTCCCCTATATTTGCTTGGCATGTGATGGAGCTTTTAGCTTATATGAAAACATTTTATTTGGAATGCAAAAATTGTGTATGTTTTAGAGAAATGCCAAAAAAATAAATAAATAAAAAAAAAATAAAAGATGTTTGTGGCTATTACATTGATGATTAATATTGCAGTATTGAGTTAATTTATCGGTAATTAACTTGGTGCAGATGAATGAACTTTATGATGTGTGAAAACAGTCAGTTGAAAATTTTAAGTTTGCTTATGCTATTGAATAAATGCTGAAATTTGTTATGTTTGGAATCTAGAAATTTGGAGTGCTATATACTGTAAATTATGATGTCTGAATGGTAAATAGATGATGTTCAAATGCTGAAATTTATTAAGTTTGAAAGCTGGAAACTTAGAGTGTTATATGTTGTAAACCATGTTATCTGACTGCTGAAACTTTAGGCATTTAAATGCTGCAAATTATCATGTCTGAAGCTGGTATTTGGATAACTAAATATTTTTTTTGGATAAATGAATTTAGCTTGACAGACTTGATCAACAGCTCGTTTGGAGCTTAGTATTCTCCTAAATTCTTATACCTTTCCTTTCGTTTGAAATTAATGTATGTGCTATTCAGGATAAAAGAAAAACTGAAGAGATTAAATGTTGAGTTAATTGTTGATGACCGTTGTTAAGAATGCTCAATTTTAAGTATGAAAATGCTGAACTGAATATACTTAAATTTGTTGAGGAGATGGACTACTACTGATTGAAAGAATAGGGAATTATGAGAGATTAAATGCCAACTTTGGCCTCTGTCCAAATGCTGGACTTTCAGCATTTAATTTCTCTGTTTAAAGATGTTTTAAACTTGCTAAAAATGCAACAATTGCATATGTTATTTATTTAATTAAATAAATGATACTGAGTTCTTTACCTTTTCTTCCTTGGTTGTTTTTTTGCATCTTTATGGTAGTATGAGTGATGGAATTAAGTGAAATTTTAGTGAAATTTTTAGCTGTCGAGGGAGCTGCTGAAGCATGCAGTTTGCATGCATGCTGTCTAATTTCTTACGAATTTAGGTGGTTTGATCGATGGTTGTTTATTGTTGTCCAAATAATAATTAAAGAATATCATCCAAGTGATCAGGAAATTAAAATGGTCTGAACAATGTGAAACTAAATTGTTAAATGTTAACTACTCCAAATGGATATGAATTTATGATGTTAGTAAGCTGAAAATTTAGGTGTTAAATGCTGCAATTTATGGTGTCTAAAAGTTGTGATTTATGATATTCGAATGATGTATTTTAAGTTGTTCGAATGTGTTAAAGAGTTGATTTAATATAATGCCTAATGGTTGTTTATTGTTGTTCAAAGCATGATGAAATAAACATGTTAGCCGTGGTTTAATACATGCCTCGCTGATTTGTAAGGTTGGCCAAAACAAGACAAAATTTAGTTGTCTTTAAGATGTTCGGATGTGGTGGTTCGAATGGTTCTTCAAATTTTCTAAATGTGTCTTTAAGGTGCTCGAAAATGTCATATTAATGTTGCCCATATATGATTTTGAATGCTGGAAATTTGCAGCATTTAATTTCCTGCTTGAAGTTGATTAAACCATGCTGTAAATGCAAAACATGTAAATGTTGTTCACATGCTAAATTAACCGTTAATGAGCTTAAAATTGATCTATTCGAATGTGTTAAATTCATTGTTCAATGTGATGTTATTTATGCTAATGTATTGAGTATATTAAGCTGTGCAATTTGATGTTATTTATGCTAATGTGATGTTGAATAGCATGATTGAGTACAAGCTACACATTTAATTCATGTTATGTAGATATGTGATATAGTCTAAATAAACTTTGTTTGGGTGTTTGTTGGCTAGAATTCAATTCTTTCAATTTTAAACCTATTGATAAATTAAATCCTAGACATTCGTTATTGGGTTATTTATCTATAACAGAAATAATCAATGGTGTTAATATTGGTTATTGAGAAGGTAAGAAGAGATTCGTTGATAGGCGTTCGTTAGTAACTATAACCAATTTATGATAATTTTTATGATAAATTTTTCAGAGTGCAAATAACAGAAATAATCAATGGTGTTAATATTGGTTGTTAGGCGTTCGTTAGTAACTATAACCCATGAATCAAAATCGAAATTTTGTCTTTAACTAGATTCTCATTATATTGATTTTCTTAAATTTTATTTTGCGATCTTTATTTTACATAGTTTTAAATTAGTTTTGTAAAGTAACTCTTGTATATTATCCACTTGAGCATATCAAGCTTTTTTTTGTCATAAGCTGTTTGTGACAGCAATGCTTGAGCTTATTTTTGGTTTTCTTTCTCTTGCTTGTTATAGGTTGTGCTCAAGATGCTTAGCGAGATTGGAACAGTAGAGAACGTTCCAGAGTTTATTAAAGGTGTCAAAAACAGGTGAATATTGTATATATAATTTTACTGTTAGTTCAAGTTAAAGGTTCAACATGCAGTGTTATATTTTCTTGTGATTGTTTTATTTATTTTGCATATATATTCATTTCTTTAGGAAGCGGAAAATATTTGGTTTTGGCCACCGTGTATACAAAAACTATGATCCAAGGGAAAAGGTGATAAAGAATTTAGCGGAGGAAGTTTTCTCTGCTCACTTTGAGAAACTAGATGAATGTATAAGATATATTTTAGATGTTGGACAAGTGACAATTGAGGTTTTATTCAATAGAGCCATGGGATTTCCACCAGAGTTTTTCACTGTGTTATTTGCAATCCCATGTTTAAAAAAGTTAATCCGATTAAAATGTAAAATAGGCTTTATTTTATTCAATCAGATTAAAATGTATATTGGAAATGAACATTTAATAGTATGTGGCATTTTTATAATATTTTAAAATTTTTTTATTTTTCATGCTCTTTAGCGGTGTTTTTTGGAAAAGCGCAGCTAAAAGTCATGACCTTTAGCGGCGTTTGTGGAAAAGCGACTCTAAAAGTCATGACCTTTAGCGGCGTTTGTGGAAAAGCGCCGCTAAAAGTCATGACCTTTAGCGGCGTTTGTCGGAAAAGCGCTGCTAAAAGTCATGACCTTTAAGCGGCGTTTGTCGGAAAAGCGCCTGTAAAAGTCATGACCTTTAGCGGAGTTTTTTCTCATAAATGCCACTAAAGTTTGCGGCGTTTGTTTTAGCGGGATTTTTTACGGCGCTTTTAAAAGCGCCACATATACTATTAGTGGCGCTTATAAGCACCGCTAAAGGCTTAAAAAAAGTCGCTAAAAGTCTGTTTTGCTGTAGTGCAAATTCAAGGGTTGGAAACATTTGAGAACCAATAATTTGAATGATGACTATTTCTTTAGATTTTCTGTTAAAGATACCAGCTGAACAAGAAGGCGTGGTAACACATCAGTAATAGAACTTGGATGAACATCGAGCAATGATAACCCAAACATTAAAAAGGGATCATTTTCATGCATGCATGTAAATACCATTCACACACATCTAATTAGGAGTATTTGATTCATTCTGATCATAACATCCTAATCATTTGGCATAAACATAAGCATACGAAATTGATTCTACACGTCATGTCCCCAGATGACAGTGTAGCAAGATTGATGAATCCACAAACCTTATCTTCCTGAAGTTACAGTGGAGTAGGTTGAAGTTACAAGTCTTATCTCCCTGAAGATGTAGTGGAGCAAACTGAAGATAGCGAATCTTATTTCCCTGAAGTTGTAGTGGAACAGATTGAAGTTATAAATCACAGATCTTATCTATCTGAAGTTACAGTAGAGCAGATCAAAATAAACCTTATCTCCCTGAAGTTGCAATGGAGCAGGTTGAAGTTACAAGTCTTATCTCCTTGAAGATGTAGCGGAGCAGATTGAAGAAAGCAGATTTTATTTCCCTGAAGATACGGTGGAACAGAGTGAAGCTATAAATCATAGATCTTATCTCTTTAAAGTTGCAGTAGAGCATATCATGGCAAACCTTATCTCCTTAAAGATGCAGTGGAGCAGGTTGAAGTTACAAGTTTTATCTCCCGGTTCTGATGGAAGCGGTGAAGATAGCGAATCGCATTTCCACGAAGTTGCGGTGGAGCAGTGAAGTTATAAATCATGATCTTATCTCTCGAAGTTGCGAGAGAAGCGAGATCATGGAAAACCTTATCTCCCTGAAGATGCAGTGGAGCAGGTTGAAATTTTAAATCTTATCTCCCTGAAGTTGCAATGGAGCAGATTGAAGATAGTAAATCTTATTTCCCTAAAGTTGCAGCGAAACAGATTTAAGCTATGAATTATAAGTCTTATACCTTTGAAGTTGCAGCAGGTCGGATCAAATTTGTCATAGAAAATCTTATCTCCCTAAAGTTGCAATGGAGCATATTAAAGCCACAAATATTATCTCCCTAAAGTTGCAGTGGAGCAGATTAAAGCTACAAATTTTCTCCCTGAGGTTTCAGTCGAGCAGATTGAAGATTGCAAATCTTATACCCCTGAAGTTGCAGTGGGATAGATTGAGGCTACTGGAAGAAGAGAAGCACTAAAAAAGTCAAGACTCGGCGAGATCGGGCAAAATTGGTCATTCTTAAAAGTCTTTGTTCCATTCTCGTTACACGAGAACGAGCAAAGAGGGGCAGCTGTAAAGGGCCCAATTTGCCCGAGCCCAAATAAGAAAAAAAAAAAAATAATAATAAAGTCTAAAGTCCATTTTACAAATATCAAACAACAGGCCCAATTAAATTAAACCTAGCCCAAATTACAAAAGGCCCAACGGCCCAAAAAAAGTAAACACAAAAAAATTGAGAAACCCTAAAGCTAAAGCGTCGTACCCCTCTCCACGTGCGCCCTTAACGCGCACACTGCCCAAGGGCGGCTCCTCTGATGTAGCACCAGAATAGCCCAGCACTGGCCTCGTTGACTCCATGGACCTACAAAAATGGCAAAAAGAGGACAACAGCACAAAAGCAACAAACAAAGACAGTAGCAGAGGAGAAATACCAAATAATATTGTATTTTTTTCTTTCTTTTAGTTTCAGCTATAAAACGATGGAAACAATTGTATTCTTTGTACACACAGACAGAATCGAATACAAGAAAAAAGAATTCGAAACATTAAAGGTGCTCTTTTTTATTTTTATTTTGAAGTATAATAAATAATAATAATAAAACATTACCTGCCGATTCATCTTCTTCTCCGTCGAGGCTCTATCGATTCATCTTCCCCTCAGTCGAGAGATGTCGATACCCGAATACCCAAGAACCCATTTGGGTTCTGATGAGGATTCAAGGGGTAAAAGAAGGTATTTTTGTAATAGCCCAAATTTTAGCGATATTGGAAATAGTGGTTCGAGACCACCAAATCGAAAAATGAACTTGTAGATTATATTATTTAATATTTACGAGCCAAATGTAGCTTTTAAAATATTTTAAAATAGTAAATTGTGTTTTATAAAGATCTATTTGGTCAAGAAATTGAGAAAAAGAGGTATCGAGATCTCGGTGTTATAAACCAAGTCATGAATATTTTTATGAATATTTACGGAATGTCAATAAGGTAGTATTAAAATTTCGTTAGAAAATTTTGACGTTTGGGTGGTTAATTAAATAAAAAGAACTAAATTGAAAAAGATGTAAAAGTTGCTAGAAGGATTAAATAGCTTAATTGTCAAATGAGGAAGGACCTAAAGAGCAAATAAGCCCAAAGGAGATATTTTGGGTGGCAATAGGTGAGAAAAATAAGGAAATGGGTGAAATAAGGGAAAATTGGAAAATTGTCAATATTAGCTAAATAAAAATAGGACCAAATTGGAATATCTAGAATTTTCTTCATTTCTCTTCATTTTCATCAGCTGAAAAATAGCCATGGAAGAGGGTTCAAGCTGGTTTTCATACTCTAGCTTCATGCAAGTTTAATTTTTGCTTTCTCCTTGAAATTTTTATGTTTTTTAATTCTATGGCTAATTTTTAAAGTTTCTATGGATGATTTTTGAAGAATATGATGAATAAATATATAATTGAAGCTTTAATTTTGATATATGATGATTTTATCAAGTAAAATTGATGGAAATTGATTTTAGGACCTAATTGTAAAAGAGTTCAGAATTAAGATTTAATGCTAAAGTTTTGATTTTCAAGTGTTAGGAAGTAGTTTAAAATGATAGCATAAGGTATTAATTGAGAAAAATTATCCCAATTGAGGGGTTAATTGGATAAGGACTGAATTGTATGAACTGTGAAATTTGGGGTAAAATTAGAGAAATCGAATTAGAGAATGAATAAAATATGGAATTAAAGCTTATTAGGTCTAGTTTGTTATAGAAAAATGGTGTAAGCAATGGAATTGTAAATCATGAGATATAATAGGTTTTGTGAGACAAGTTCAGAATGATTTCGGTTCCCTGTTTGACTTTAAAAAATCATAAAAAATTAGAGAAAAATAATTATGGGTTATAATTTATATGCTTAAAATCCTTAATGAGTCTATTTGCAAAAGAAACAAACGGTAACATTATTCAAGCTATGTACGTTGAGATAATTAATTTTAAGTAAAGAAGGATCGGAACTGCGGACAGCAGAATAGGGGTGACTTTAAAGAATAAAATGTACTTATTGGATAAATAAAAAATTCTAAAAATTTTATGGTAAGAAGATATGTGAGTCTAGTTTCAGGGAAAATTAGAGGATCTTAATTTTGAGTTCTGTATCTCAAGATAAAAATAATTTAGTGACTATGACACAGATGAACAACTTGAATATTCATATAAGTAAATAGTGAAAATTATAGATAATGTTACTTACAAGTGTATTATTTATACTAAGGATGTGGAATGGAGAGGAGGAGGAGGAAAATATATGAATGACTTATGCATAAATTGATCACATGCCCGATTATAATCGATAAACGTTGAATTAGAAATGATATAATGTTTATTTTAAATATTTATTATGAAACTAAGATTATCGTTATGGTATAAAAATCGAATTGTAAGTTCGTGTAACTTGAATTATATTCTTAAATGCTTGAAATATATTTTTATTGATATGAATATGATTTGGATGTTTATTGTATGATAATTGATGAAGTGTTGATATTCTTGATGAAAATGGAAAATAAATCCCGATTGAATGAAAGGAAAATTCAATGGATCTCTGAAAAGGAATTGACGGTAAAAAGGATATAGCCCGGATGGGTGATCCTATCTTGATATAGCCCTCCCGAAGAATATGTGGAAAATGGATTTAGCCTAGACGAGTAATCTGAATTAGGGTCTGAATTTAGCCTGGACTGGTAATTCAGATCCAAGTTCATTAGAGTAATTGTCGTTGCAGGGGATTTTGCCAGGACTGGTAATCCCGACAATACTCTATGAGTTTATATTACAGGGGATTTAGTCTGGACTGGTAATCCTGCTGTAAGAAACGAGGTTCGCGGGAGTGTGCTCTCTGAAATGGAAATGTGCGCACATGAATATGAATTGACGGACCCGGATTTGTACACTAAAGTGTACCTCTGAAAATCCATCGAAATTCCGAGAAATTCAACGGGATAAATATGGAAAAATAATAAACGAATGGAAATCATAGTATTAATGAGCTCATCAATCATGGTATATATTATGTGATATAAGGAAATACGAATTGATGAGACATGGACATAGAATTTGGTTGATGAATGAGTTCATTTGTGATTATATATTTGTACACCCTTAAGTGTATTATCCGTTTGAATTAGTATTCCAAATGAGTTAATGAGAAGAGTTCTAATATAAAAAAAATCTGAATTCTAAATGAAATATTATGAAAACATATTTGAAATACATTGGTATGTCTTGTATATGTTATTTGAGTTCATAATGTGGAAAGTAAATGTATGTGGAAATATGAGATGATGATACCTGTACATGAAATTTATTGGTGGATAGGTACATCCAAATTTATATGATAGATTTTAGTGAACATTGAAATTGAGCTCAATAAGTGATTTGTCAATTTAAATTGTGATTGGCAGGAAGAGTTAATGAATTGCATGTTTATGAATTGTTACACGTTTTTGTCGAAATACGAGGAAATGATTGTAATTTATGCATGGAAATATGAGACTATGATATATATAAAAACATGGCATATGTTTGATAAATGTGTTCATTCATAATTTTCGTAATCATTTTTTTTTTGAAAAATGGGGTCGACTTTGGCTTTGAAAACGAAAATAAAACGGAAGTCGCCACCGATCCTTTTGTTGGGGTATGATCGGGTCACCTCTTAAAACGGTTGTTTTTAATAAACAATTTAATTTATCAAAACAATGATTTCAGTCTACAAAATTCAAAAAACGGGTTCGGGAATCGGTTACGTACGAGGAAGGGTTAGCACCCGATACGTCCAAAATTGATACCTAATTGATTAATTAATGTCCTAATGTCGAAAATTAGAAAAGATTTTAAAATATGAACCCTTTAGAAAATGTTTGGATAATTTGAATTGGATATCGAAATTCTCTTGTTCCGAAAGGATGAAATATCTCATCCAGCACGATAGGACACGATGTTTCAACCCTCGATACCAAGATCATTTCATGATATTAAAATTCATACATTGTAATTTTAAAAAGGGTATTCCACTATTTGGCCAAACCAAAAAAAAAACGAAACCCAGCACGATTGGGCACGATTCCTCGGATTTCAAAACATGAAATATTGCCCTATTTAAGAAAAGAAGGTCAAAAGTCTTAAAACGATAGTTAGTCATTTAGACGAACGAAAAATCGAAACCCAGCACGATTGGGCACGATTCCTTGAACTTCTAAATACAAAATATCGATTATTTCAAAACTTGATGTATCGAATAAAGGTTAATGTGACAAGTAATAGTGTGAAAATACAATGTTACACGTGTACAAGATAGATGTGTTAATAAGATGAAATTGAAGATAAAATGAACAATATGAATATATACATAAGATAAATTTTAAGTCAATATATAAAGACATGTAATAATAATATATAAAAGCGGTAATAATGATAAAATTACTTTACTATGAATAATAATAATAATAATAATAATAATAATAATAATAATAAAATAATAATAGTTAAAATAAGATAATAAGAGTGATAATAATATAGAAATAATTGTAATAATAATAATAGTAAATAATAGTAATGAAAATAATAATGCGATAATAGTAAAATAAGAATAATAATAATATTATATCTATATTAATAATAACAATAGAAGAAATAATAACATAAATAGAAATAATAATAATCATAATAAAGTAATAATAAAAAATGATAAAATGAGTAGTAATCAAAATAATAATGGTAGTATTTAAAATAAAATAATGATAATAATAATATCGATTAATACAGGATAGTAATAGAATACATACATTATATAAATAATAATAATATAATGATAAAAGAATAAATAATAATAATAACTAAAGAGGACCAGATTACATTTAAAACAAAAGTTTAAATGATTCAAACAAAATATAAAGGAAGGACTTATTTGAAGCTGGGTTTCTGGGGGGGACGAAGCGCAAATTACCCAAGTCCTTTAAACACAACGTTTAAATGGATTGAATTTGAAACTGCGTTAAAATTTTGGGGTGAAATTAAAAAATAAAATAAATTTAATCGTAAATAAATAAAAAAGCGGAAGGGCTAAAAATGAAATTAGTCCTTCCGTTGAAAACACAGGGATCCTAGTCCTGGAGTGGGTCGGATCGGGTCAGGCTAGGGTGAAACGACGTCGTTTTGAGGCCACTGAAACAGGCCTTAAACGGCGTCATTTGGGTCCCTTATAAAAACACTTTTTCTCTTTTTTTTTTTTCATTTTTGCTGCTTGCTTTCAAAAAAAAAGGGTCCCCTCCTTTTTCTCTCAGTTTCTGCTAGGGAGAGACCCAGAATCCGACGAGGGGACCGTCGTCGGCAATGCCGCCACCGGCCACCGCGCACGGTGGTCGAAAAAGGAAAAAACTTGTGTTTTTTCTTTTTTTTAAAAAATATATATGTATGTATATGTATATGTATTTGTGTTGAATAAAAAATAAAAAAGATTCGAAACAACGAATGGAAGAGTAGAAAATATAAAATCACCTCGTTTTTGTTTTAATGCTCAATCTCTGCTCTTTTTAGTGTTTAACACTCTTATTATTGTACCGATCTCTGTTTTTTGTGGTATTTATTAAAAAAGAGAAAAAAAACTCCCCTTTTACAATGGTTTCGGATCGGCTTTTATAGCCGATTTTTGCTATTGTTTACACTGCTTTCTGTTCTTTCCTTTTAAGGCTCGCAGGTGCTCGGTGCAAGTGGCGATGTGACGTGGGCGGTGGCAGCAGAGGCTGACATGGGCGGTGGAGGCAAAATACCCTATGTGCGGCGCACCTAGGGTTTGATGTCTGTTTTTTTTCATTTGGGTATTAAGCTGGTTAGGTTTTGGGCTAGCGTAATTTTGCATTGGGTCTTGTAATTGGGCCTGGATTTGCGTTTAATGTATTGGGTTTTGTTTCTTCTCTTCTTTTTTTTTTTTTTGTTTTATTCTCTATTGGGCCGGGCAAAAATGACCCATTACAATAATTATAGAATTGTGCACCTCAAGTGCACTATATGTGTAAAGATGATGTTTCGAATGATTTGTAAAACTCCAATATGAAGTAGTTTGAAACCGGGACAAATTATTATAAAAATGTACATGAAATACAGAGTTATGATTGTTATATGTTATATGAATACATAATGTGAAAAAGGATAAGTACAAGAGAAATTTAATGAGAATTTAGCCCATATATGTTTCTTGTTAATTATATGAAGTGTGCGATTAACAAATAGTATTAAATATAAGGCTCGGTTGAATATCTTAAATTGGTTTTTGTATGTATTAAATGTGAGTGAAGATTAATGATCAAATGAGTGAGAAATATGGCTTGGAAAATAGCCTAATTTGTGAAAATTAACTTTACCGCACGGCCTAGCAACACAGGTGTGGGACCCTTGTAAATGAGATAAACTTAGGGATTTTGCGAAAAATTTCATACAATTCTGATTTAGTCCCAACCCGATCCTAATGCATGAGTTGGACCTTGAGGGTCCGTTAAAGAAACTTTTATAATCAATTTCGGTATTTGAGTGATAAATGGTTTAAATTGTCTGTAAGTGTTCTGTACTCCTCGGTAATGCCTTGTACTTTATTCCGGCAATGGATACGGGTAGGGGGTGTTACAATTTTTGCATATTTTTTTTGCTGTTTTGAAACTAAGACGAATCTAAAAATCTTTCTTTTTCTTTTTTGTTAAAAAAGGGAATGAAAAGGGGCTAAAAAAAGACTTTTCGTATCCCCGACCGTCTTATACGGCAGAGCTACGGCGGGGATACGGCGAAAACCCAGGCCGGAGTATGAACCCCCTTCTACAGAGAAAAAATAAAAATCCCTCATTTTTTTAGAAACTGATTGAAATGTTTTTTTTTTTTTTTAAATTTGGCTTTAAATAGGGTTTGTGAAACGATGCCGTTTCACTCAGACCTTTCAACGTAAAAACGATGTCGTTTTGAGTTGGGTTAGACCGACCCGACCGAACCTCCTAGGATCCGCGTCTTTTTGGATTGAGGGTCTATTTGAGCCCTCAATCCTTCCGCTTTTGAGGTGATTTTCAATTTGGTTCCTATTTCAGTTTTTCCTTTTTCTTTCGAATTTTCCCGCAGATTTTATTTTGGTTTCAATTTAGTCCTTATTAATGCGGTGCGTTTTGAAGGACAAGGATAATTTCTCATTTAGTCCTCATTTCTTCACTCGCCTCTTAGTTCGGTCCTAACCTTTTTTAAATTTATCCATTCAATTTTACTTCGTTTTTAATGTAGTCCGTGACTTCACTAATTGAAATGCAACGCATATGGACTAGGGATATTTTCCCATATAGTCCTCGCCAGTTTTAGCACATTACACTCTAGTCCTCGTCAATTTTTTTATTTGCAATCTATATCTTTTAATTTTCCTTCAATGTCAATCAAGTCCTTTTATTTTATTCTTGTATTTATTTATCTATTTTCCTGTTTAACTATTTATTATCCTTTCGTTTATTTATTTATTTTATCTATTTATTTATTTATTCTCGCCATTCACATATTGTTCATTTATTTATTCACTTCTTTTGATATTTTTTATCCTCATATATAATTGTTCGTTATGCTTTCTTTTATTTTCTCCATTCGATTTAGTTATACTTCCATTATTTTTACTAATTATTTATTCGCTATTATATTATTATCATATATTCGTTAATTATTACCCTGTTTTTGTATACTTAACAAACTTATATTGTGTACATTTTTTATATACCTAATATACCTATTATTATTAATAATTACCATTATTATTACTATTATTATTAGTATTTTATTTTTATTACTATTATCATTATTTTTTTAAAACATTTACTTACCCTTTTTTTATATAATTAATTTGCTCTTTATTTGTTTTTATTTTTATCTTACTTTTATTTTTACCCTTATTATTTTTTTATTTAAATTTGTTTTATTTTAAATTTTTACACTTATTATTGCCATTCCATTATTTATTTATTTATGCATTTATATTCATTGTACATACTTTCAAATTTTGACTATTCATTATTGATATTTATATTTATTATTGTCATCATTATTATTTTGTTACATATATTAGCACCGAAATTCATTTTATATCTTGCCATAAGATCATATTTCATTTTATCCGATCCATTAAAATTTTTGTTTTAAAATAAGCGAATACTTTGCGTTCTAAGGTTCAAAAGAAAACCGTACCCTAACTTACTGGGTTTCGATTTTTCTCATCGAATCTAAAGAACCTATTATTTTCTTTTTAAAATCAAAGCATAAAAGTTAAATAAAAACTTATTCTTGGAATTCAAAATGATGTGTCCTAACTCATTGGATGTGACATTTTGTTATCTCGATGTAAGGATTTTCAAATATTCTGTGTTTGGAACTTCGAGAAATCGTGCCTTAACTTACTGGGTTCTAAGGTTCGAAAGAAAACCGTACCCTAACTTATTGGGTTTTGATTTTTCTCATCGAATCTAAAGAACCTATTATTTTCTTTTTAAAATCAAAGCATAAAAGTTAAATAAAAACTTATTCTCAGGAATTCAAAATGATGTGTCCTAACTCATTAGATGTGACATTTTGTTATCTCGATGTAAGGATTTCCAAAAAAAATAAAGGTAGTATTCTGTGTTTGAAACTTCGAGAAATCGTGCCTTAACTTACTGGGTTCCGGTTTTTCATTTGACCCAAATGACCGAATATCCTTCTTAAACTTAAATACATGAGTTTTAAAAGTCAAAAGACAAGCTCAGTTTAGAATTCGAAATGTCATACCCTAACTTATTGGGCGTGACATTTTACTTATTCGAAATAAGAAGGTCTTAGCATCCATTTTAATTTATTCAAGTTTTCTTTTAAATAAAGAGGATCATATTTTAAAATCTTTTCAAATTTTTGAAATTAAGAAGTTTATCAATCAATTCGGTACCAATTTTGGGCGTTACGAGGGTGCTCATCCTTCCTCATATGCAACCGACTCTTGAACCCATTTTTCGAATTTTGTAGGTCAAAATCATCGTTTTAATAAATCAAAGTGTTTAAATGATAAATCTCAAGGTGATTCGATCATACCTCAAAAAAGAGATTGATGGCAACTCTATTTTCGTTTTTAAAGTCAACCCGTTTTACAAAAAAATAGTTTTGACACAAATTTATTAATATTTTATAGTTTTATTGAATTGCAATAATTATTTAGTATAAAATGGAAATACACAATAAAGTGGAGAAGTTTAGGCTGTTTAAAAATTATACAAAAATAACTATTATAAATTTTATAGTTATTTAACGAATGAGAAAAACTAAAAGTGGATAAAAACTTATGCAATATATAATTTTAGTTTTAAGTTTGTCCATGTGCAGCTTGATTAATCAGTTGATAATTAAAAATATAAAATTAAATAGTTCGGTGATTAAAAAATAAATTTATTAATAATTGGATGACTACTAGTGTAATTTATCTTTATTAATTTCGTCTCATTTTACTTATAAAATGTTTAATGTCCAATACAAACATACTACATGTCACATTTTATTGGATGATATTGTGTTTTGAGATAAGATGAGACAAAATTGATAAATAGGTATTACTTTTGACAAAAAAAAAACCATTTAGATATTTAAATGTGAAAATTGATATAATTTGAGGGTCAATTTTAGATTTAAACATTTTCTTTAACATATGAATGAAAACGCTATCTGCAAACTTTTCATTGTTTAGAAGGTTTTGATTTTCGACTTCCCCTATGTTAAAAGAAGACTTAATATATAGATTGCCCCCTTGATATTTTTTTCAAATTTGTCCCTAATTTTTTTTGGATCACATTGGTCTCTAAGGTTTGCATCTATTACACAAAATCAGTCCATATGGCTAACACTGTTAGTTTTTTTAGGGCTTAATATATAGATTAGCCCCTGAACTTGACAATTTTTCTCATATTAGCTCCTAAACTTTTTTTTGGATCATAATGGTCCCTAAGATTGACATCCGTCACAGAAATTGGTCCTTACACTAACATAGTTTGTTTTGGAAGAATTTGTTGATATAGACAAGTATGGAGGCGACACCGGGAGAAATGAGGGGAGGATACTTGGATTCATTTTTAATCATTTAAAAAATAAACCTTAAAATTTTGAAAAAAATAAAAAAACTTAAAATTTTTAAAAGATATTATAAATTATAAAAATTCAAAAATTGAATATATATAAAAATAAAAAGTTAAGTTAAAATTTATGATTGAAAAGCTTATTTCTTTAAATATTCAACTTAAAAAATAAAAATAAAAATAATTTTTAAAATCTAAAATATATAGATAAATAAAATTCAAGAATATACAAAAAAAATCATTTTTTAGATATTTACAAAATGAAAGAAAAGAAAAATTGATCGGCGCTGACAAGGAGTTGACCCACATCAACAGGTCAATTTTTGACTATTTTACTAATTTAATTAAAAAAATTAATATTTACAAAAATAATTCTAACTCAAAAATATTCATCAAAATAACTTGAAATGAACAGTAAAATTAGGTTATGGAAAATAGATGCCTTGCACCACCTTTTTTTCTATTAAAAAAATATTTTTTTGGGTTTTAGACACTAGATGACCGGCACCATGTATTTTTTTTCAAAAAATTTTTTTTTGGGGTGTTGACACACTGATGGCTGGCACCCCTGTATCTGATTAAAAAATAAATTTTTTGGGAAAGGTGGTGCCAGCCATTAATCACCCAAAATCACCCAACAAAAAAAAAATGAAAATATTGCAACATAACCCCTTCTTATTTTCCCATCTTTTTTTTCCCAAGTTTAATTACATATTTTATATTCTAAAACAATATTGAACTACTTATTATATTTTTTAATTATTATTGCATCACTCATATTATTATTAAATTTTAAAATAATTTAAAATATATTGAACTACATATTTTATAAAATTATAATTTCATGATTGAATTTTTGCATCATATTTGAATTTTCATGATTTTTTTAAAATTTTTGTTTTATTTTGTTAAATGTAACTTGATTTTTTTAAACTCAAGTATAAATAATAAATTAAGCCTAAAATTTATATTTATTTTAAATGTAATGATAATTTTTGGAGGTGGTTTTATTTTAATATATTATTTAAGAACTTCAAACCAAAAATTATCATTACATTTAAAATAAATACAAATTTTAGGATTAATTTATTATTTATACTTGAGTTTAACAAAATCAAGTTACATTTAACAAAATAAAACAAAATTTTAAAAAATCAAGAAAATTAAAATATGATGAGAAAATTCAATCATGAAAAATATAATTTTATAAAATATGTAGTTCAATATATTTTAAATTATTTTAAAATTTAATTATAATGTGAGTGATGCAATAATAATTAAAAAATATGATAAGTAGTTCGATATTATTTTAGAATATAAAATATGTAATTAAAATTGAAAAAAAAAGGGAAAACAAGGAGGGGTTATGTTGCAATATTTCCATTTTTTTTGTTGGGTGATTTTGGGTGATTGATGGCCGACACCACCTTTTCCAAAAAATTATTTTTAATCGATATGTGGGTGCTTGCCATCGATGTGCCAAAGACCTCAAATTTTTTTTGAATAAAATACATGGTGCCGGTCATCTAGTGTCTAAAACCCAAAAAATTATTTTTTTAATAGAAAAAAAGGTGGTGCCGGCCATCTATTTCCCATAACTCAATTTTATTGTTCATTTTAGGTCATTTTAGTGAATGTTTTTGAGCTAGGGTTATTTTTGTAAATATAAAATTTTTTTAGGTTAGATTGGTAAAATAGCCTCAATTTTTGTTTCTTTGACATTTAAAATATTTTTTAATTTTTATATTTTATATTTGTACAATTTCCTGTATTTTTTCAAAAAATTAACCAACTTTGTTTTTTTTAAACATGTTTTTTTGAATTTTTATTTTGAAATTTTAACTAAATTTATTATTTCTATTTTCAATTTATATATATATATTCTTTTTTTGAAGTTTTATAATTTATATATTTCTTATATTTTTAACAAATTTTAATTTTTTTAAAAATTTTAAGTTTTTTTTAAAAAAAAAGAATTGTTAAAGATGAATTCACATGTCATCCTCTTATTTCTTCATATTTCAGTCGCATGCTTGTCCATGTCAAAAAATTCTTAAAAACAAAAGGTGTTAGTGTGCTGTAGGGACCAATTTATGTAACAGATGCCAACCTTAGGGACCAATATGATTAAAAAAAATTTAGGAGCAAATATGAGAAAAGTTATCAAATTTAGGGGCAAATCTATATATTAAGCCTTAAAAAGAAAGGAATGCAAGAGAAACCATTTCCTTTGTTTGTATAAAACTTTTATTTAAGCCTCATAAATTAGTATTTTTACTCTCTCAAAGGCCCAATTAAAAAAAAAAGTCAGTAAAAGAAAAGGAAACATAGTTTAAGATATAAATATCATTTTGGTTTTCATAAATAAATTTATGAAAATTATAATTTTAAAATTCATTATAATGAATGATTTCCTTTGTTGATTTAATTTAACTATCTAATCAAAGCAATATAAATCTTTTGTTATCCTTACTTTTACCTTATTTTCTGGTTTCAATCCAAACATAAATTTTTGTTCGGATGGGAGCCATACTTAATTCGAAAGAAAAAAGAAAAAAGAGTTCCTCAATAATTTCTGACTAAACGTCGGAGAAAGTGGTACAGTCAAATTCAATCACATCGGAAACAAGACTTATATGAGGAAAACAAGGGAAAAAGAATCATCATCCACACGGCAACGGGCACGAATTCCCTGCATGGATCAACTCATCAGAATTTGGCGACGACTGAAATGGAGAGAATGAAGAAAACCAAATGAAGGGAGGCTTTCTATGCTTGCCCCGGATGATCCCTCGTCGACGGATGGAACAGTTTTAGACCCTGTTCCTGCAACATTTAAGCAATAACATCAAAATATGTCCCTTCATCATCTAGTAATTGATAACTCAAAAACTTCTTATGATGTATATGGTTTTGGTTTGTTGGTCAGCTTATGTGACCAGGTCATTTTAAATATGTACCTGAAGGAATGTCTGATGCTGATGGTGTAATGGCACCTTCAGGTGTATCATCAGAAGACTCTGATGGTGAACCAGCTGGAGACCCTGCTGATGGAGTTCCAGGCGTTCCACCTGGGAAATTTTAATACAAGTTACTAATAGAAAAGAAAAAAATTCCCTATTGTAGATAAGTACAGGAAGCAAGCATAAAAAGGAGAAGTAATTAATTGAGCTTACCGTTACACTGGCTAATTGGTGGAGTTTGCACCTGGCAAGCACCAGGGAGTTGCGTGGCCAGGGTCTGGTTTATAGTGATTCCTAAGGAAGCGCCATTATTAAGCACGGAGCAAAGGCATTGCGGTGATGATTGAACGACGGTCTGCAGCTGTGAGCAGCATGTAGATGAAGGGGTGGAGGAATTTCCTGTAACGTAGTTAAGGCATGGGGCTAGGCTGGTGAGTGCGGAGGTGCAGCTTTGGGCGTTGGCTCCAGCCCATACCAGTGCCATCAGCACTAGGATTAGACCCATCTCAACACCTCTTGAAGCCATTTCCTCTTGCTATGGATCCTTTTCTGCCTAAAATGTTGTGAAACTAGAGAGAGATGGAACTTGTGTGTAAGACTCAGAGGAAGTGAAATTACTAAATGTGGGGTTTGAGTAAGAAGGATAATGAAGCCACTGGAATTATATAGTAAAGTCCTGGAGGAAAATGACAAAAAGATTGGTATATTTGGATGAACAACTCCTACTAAACTTGAGGGTTGTTCAATAACTAGCTAGCTTCTTGATTTGTCTTAGAAGTAATATATTAAATATATATATATATATATTTATATGTAGTAGTATAATTACTTTTTGCTGAAGGATTTCTGTTGTGTTAATAGCTTAAGATGGCATGAATCGAAATTGACCCTTCTCCCTTTGAATTTAAAACATGGGGGTAAACCAAGCTAATACTACCAAGGCATTTTCATTTTTAGGGTTGAAGAAGCCCTTCATTAACAAACATACTGTAAAGGGAAGTCAAATCTGTTTTAGAGATAGACAACTCCAAGTTTCAAAACTTCAGATTGAGAGCTTGAAATAAAATGACCTTGCAATTTATAATTTTATTTTTATTTTAAAAGAACTATTTTGAGTTTATTGTTTCATTTAATTAGGGGATCAAACTCTCTGCTTACCTTTTGACTATATCCCGATCCATAATTATAGCATTTTGGATGGAGAGAACATGAAAATCATGATAAATGGTATAATCCAAATTCATAAAACTTTTGTAAGAATTTTACCCTTTTATTTGTGAACTACTCATTTTCTTCTTCCGTATTTGAACTAAATTATTAACATTGGCCGATGTATTATTTCTTTATTTAATTAAAAAAATCATGTATGTGCACACATTTTATTCATATTTCAATTATACTGCAAATTAATATATGAAAAACCTTAAAAAATTAATTATGTTTATATCCAACATTTTGTCCAAATTAACATAGTCCAACCAACCGAGCTACATAATTAAACAAAAGAAAAAAATCATGAAAACCCAGAGTTACAACTAACATGCCAAACAGTGAACATGATTTCGTCATATGCATTAAAAAATGAGGCAATTAGTTGAAGCAGTTGAACTCAAGCTGATTTTCCCCTCCAAATTGCTTGAAACCCTCTCAAAGCCCTTAGTTGACCTAACAATTAATAAACTTCTACACTCATTGGAACCATGAAAGGTATGAAGGTTCTACTGCTGCTTGCAATATCATCAACACTTTCGACCATAAACACAACCCTGGCACCTAAGTCTCCCCCGGGACACTGAAATGGGAAACCATAAATTTAGACACCCCCTCTATTATTAATCACTAAACTTCCCCATCCTGCGGATCACTGCCTAAAATAAGGGTTTTCATCCCCCTACAAGTACCTTGCCACACCAACACCTTTTATTAGAAACAAAGCAAAATATATAGCATTTGAAAAAGAAGGGATTAAAGCAGGGAGAATGGCCAAGAAATTGGTGGCAGTATATATACTGGTGAGCATTGTTGTTGTGGCAGCAACAATGTGGGTGAGTCCGGTGGCAGCGGAGGGCGACGATAACGAGAGTTTCAAGTCATGTTACAAGGAGTGTGATGACGAATGCAAGGAGGAGGGGACTAACAACGAGATGTGTGAGGTGAAGTGCAATGCCAAGTGCGGGGCAGAGGAAGTTACAGACAAGATAAAAACAACTTTTAGTTGATCACATAACACTCCTTCATTATGTTCATTTATGTTGAATAAAATTTCACTTAGATTATCCACATCACTACATGATATATTAAATGAATTTTCATCCTGTCTCACACAAACTTGAATTTCCTTCCCGTTTAGATCAATCTTAAACTTTTATGTATGTACGTTCTTCTTCTTTTTTTAATAATAAAATATTATTATATATCTCAATTTTTTAAATGCACAAGTGGATAGTGAATTGACTTCGTAAAAAAGAAAAAGCCCAATGCTAAAACAAAATCGGCCCCTTAAAGAACGAAATGGGGGCAGATTGAAAACCCGATAATCCAATAGGCTATAAGCGAGAACCCTAAAACCTGGCACTGAACGAGCACCCTCCAGATCATCCAAGTCATCGGCAAAAGTTCGGTGCTTTACCTCTCTTAGGTTCTTTCCACGCTTCCTGCCTTTTCATATTCATTTCCATCTTCTCTTTCTTCGGATTTACTGAAGCTTTTGATTAAAGATTGAAATGGGTTGGAAAGCAGCTGAGAAGCTCATCACGCATTGAAAAGTTCTCAGGGGTGACAATGTAAGCACCTCATCTAAATTTCAGTTCTGTTCTGCAGTAGAGTAAGTCAAAACTAATTATACGTTTTATTTCTTGTAAATCAAATGGCAGGTGATGATAATCAGGGGCAAAGATAAAGGGGAAACTGGCATTATCAAACGCGTTATTCGCTCTCACAATCGTGTTATTGTCGAAGGGAAAAATCTGGTCAGGACTCTCTTCAAATTTTAAAATACGGGTCTTGTTCTGTTACTTGGAGGGGTTGTTTTACATTTCATTTTTTCTATTTTACAGGTAAAAAAGCACATTAAGCAAGGACCAGGTCATGAAGGTGGTATATTCACTGTTGAAGCTCCTTTTCATGCTTCAAATGTTCAAGTTCTTGATCTTGTTACTGGGTATTGGATTTTATTCTGATTGTATATTTTGAAAGATAACTGTTGTTGTTATTATTGTCGTTTTTTGTTTTTGTTTTTGTTTTTTTACAAATCAAAGATATTATTGATGTAGGAAGCCTTGTAAGATAGGAGTTAAATATCTTGAAGATGGAACTAAGGTGAAAGTGTCTAGAGGTATGGGAGCATCTGGTTCCATAATTCCCTGCCCTGAGATCTTGAAAATGAGGACTACACCCAGACCAACTGTTGGTAATTTACTTGTGCTTATTGCTTTTCCCCACTTTAAGTGGAATGTGGTCTTTTTATCCCCTTTCTCTTAACCGTATGCAGCACATTCAACAAGAGCAATTCATTAAAAGAAGCATCTCTGCGTTTCCCTTTCTTTTAAAACAAGTAAAAATAAAAATCTGCTTGTTGCTGAAAAATATACACGTATGAGTTGATTTTCCATTCAGTAAGATGTTAACTTAGAAGTCTATTAATGCCAGTTAAGACTTTGAAAACTTGTGTAACTATAGGGTAACATTTAGTCCTTGAATCGCTTGGGAGTATTTTTCCGGGATTCAATTTGCTTTTTTAAGGAAAAGTGTAAGCCATGCAGTTTTATATTGATAATGAACTGGTTAACATACTAACACCTATAAAGGACGATGAATAGTTGAAATATATATATTCTGTTTGTTTGTTTTGTTTTTTTTTCTTGTTCCACAACTTGTTAGATGTTTATTATGGGGGAAAACTCATCAGTGCACACGACGAATTTTACATAGCTTTTGGTAATTGTATGCATATATGTGATTGGGTTGCAAAAATACAGTGCTTTCTTTGTTTGTGTTCTTACCCTGCCATAATTGTTATTGCATGCGAGTTCCTTTGCTGCCATAACAGTGCCCAAGTTCTGCATGTTACTTAAATCAGCTGTTATGTGTTGCAGCTGGTCCCAAGGATACTCCAATGAATCTTGTGCTGGAGAAGACATACGATCCTAAGTCTGGGAAGGGCATGCCTGAACTTTAAACATATTGAACGACGTGGCCAATGGATTAGGGTCTTCAATTACATGTAACCGGATTGGCAGATATTGCAATTGAAGTTTTTGGATTGCATCCGAGGAGTTTAGGCATTTATGTTCATTTTTGCATTGATAGCCATTCACCAGTTTCTTCCTTATGCTTAAATAAAGCATCCGTCAACGGATGAAGATTTTGTAGTATATGAAGCATAGATGTCTGCAATGAATTGCCCTGCTTTTATGTCGCGCAAAAATGTCTACACTGTTATTTATGATCATTATAATATTTAATATTTCATTTTAATCATTGCAAAATCATAAATCATTCCTCAGAATATATAACCCGTATAGCCACCAATAATTGCCTATGATATAACGCTATTTAGGACTAGAAGGATATACTGTCAGAATAATATGAAAGAGTTTAGTGTACAGTTAAAGACAATTAAAAACCATGCTGTTACCATTTCTTGCGATAATGCAAAGATTGTATTTTGAGACTGTTAAATAGAAAAGAACAATGAAAAAAAACTTTAAATTTAACCGATAAAAATAATTATATTAATCATTAACACCCACTAGCATGAAACGCGTCCTGTTTTGGAACAGTGTGGATGATTTGTGTTTAGTATTCAGAAAGTTTCCATAAAAATAAAATATCCACTTGAACACAAACATAAGAACTGCATGTATTTTCATCAAATGTTCTATAAAATGAAGTAGAATTTTAAACTTCCACATTAAACCACTAAACCAAACCAGTATCTAATGTTTTGAGGTGTCCAAAAACTAAAATTCGGGCCAAAAATCCATCATTTGGGAGTTCAAATGTCAGCTGCAAGGAAGTTCCCTGACAGAGATACCTGGATGGAGAAATCATTCTAAGTCATTCTTGTTCTAAAATTTAAGCATTTGGTGTGCCAACATTTCATTGAGAAAAGTTACAGTCTGCATACAAGAGTGTGGGTGCCCGACTCAAGGAAAACCTGAGACAAAACACATACCTTCTCGCCTAGCTTGAATGGTGGAAGACCCTTGTATGGGCATGTACTGCAGCGAAATGCATCACCTAGTCCACACTGCTCACAAGTTCAAAGCATGAGGAGAAATTACCAAAAAGGAAAGAAGTATTGGTCAACACTCCACAGTTTCAAAGCATACAGAAAAGCAGCAGTCTAAAAGTCCGACTTCAATTTTAACGCTTTGCTTCTTTTTTTTTTTTTTTTTTTTTCTTTTCAGTGAAAGATTGAATAGAAAGCAGATTTCAAAAACCGAACAGGTAAAAGCATCAATTAGACAGAGTCCGATAGTAACCACTAAACACCACAAATTTTGTCATAATAGTAAAATCAATTTAAATCAACCAAACCAAATCAGAGAGAGGAGTATATAACAAGTTTTACATTGCCACAAGCTGATTGAGGATTGTTCAACTGATCAGCACTCAATTCTAGCTTCTGTACTTTCTCCTCCTGTTCGGCCCTTCCACAAGTGCAGTTCTTGCAGGCTTTCCTTGTGCTTCCCACTTCGCAGTCACCAACTGAAGAAATAGAATATTTATGTTATATGATATTCCTAAAATTTTCCTTCTAAAGGATTGACAACCAAAAATTATTGGTCTTGTCGGGTCTTGCCATCTTACCAGTAGGTAATTGGGGTTTCTTCAAATCCTCTTCAGTTAAGAGGGAATCTTCATCAATGAGATCTGAGTCATCGTCCATCTGAATTTTCAATGGACTTTTCAAGGTCTTCTTGATAGCAAAAGAAGATCCAATCTTCCAAGATGGCTTCTTAACCTTAATCTAATAGAGGCAATGTTTTCAATAGTTAGTTTTATCAAAAACTCCCATTAGGTAATATAAAGCTGAATTTGAAATGAACGACAAAATTAAGATAACATGCCTAAAGAAGAATTGACCACTACACATACAAATTGGGAAAACAAAATAATTACAATTGACTAATTAGAATTGATAAATCTATCAATCAACTAACATCAGAACAGAAGGATTTTTTTTACTTAGGCAAGGAGGGATCAGAAACCTAGCTCAGAAAACCCTGGATATACATGCTGCATGCACCTGTAAGAAGTATTAAACCTAAAAAGGTGAATAAAATATGCACTCACCCCTACAGTGTGAGCAATTTTTTTAAGTTGAAAACGTTCCCCTTCTAGAAATCCTGCCAATAGCAACTTGCGCTCCAAAGCAGACAATGCCTACATGAACCACTAGTAAGTTGTCTTTACTACAATTCCATCAAATTCATAAAACCACAACACACTTACCGTCTCTACTTCACTTATCTCAATCTGAAAACTTCGATAAACCACCAGTTTCCCACCAGGAGTCATAACTCTAAAGATTTCGGCATACAACTCATCAACAGGGAATTCAACTGACCTAGTGAAGAAAATGACCTGGTCTACATAGGACGATTGCAATGGCAGACGAGCTGAAGTAACCAGAGAAGAAAACATGTGTTCAAACATGAGTAATAAAGCCAGCAACTAAAACATCAAAAGATTGTAGTAGAAGAAAATTAAAAGAGCATGAGAAAGTCGAAACTATTCACTAAAGGGGGATGAAATATAATTGTTGCCTTTACTAATTATTTTAGTTTCAAAGTGAATTAAGACATTTTCTATTCATCAAAATCAAATTTTAACTATATATATATATATGTATATGAAAAACTATAACAAATGAAAGTATATTCAATTAAAATTATATTTACTTTTGCTACTCATTTTAAAATATGCATTCATCCTCGAGGTTCTCCAACTAAAAGAAGTAGGTGCTAGTGTATTTTAGCCTTAAAAAGAGATATGTATCTTAAAAATAACCAAAAAATTATTAGAATTCAAATAGAATACCTAAAGAAGAAGTTTGAAAGATAATTAGAGGGTCCAAGCGTTTAGGGTCTTCGTTCTCAGAACTCCAAATTGCATCCAGCGCATTACGGGCATAACTTGCGTCATCAGTAACCACCAATGCAGTGCTCCGCTCCGATCTTAAATCCTATGAAGGCAAAGAGCGTTCAAAATTAAAGGGAAAAAATTGCAGCAACCAGAACCGTCAAATACGTTACGTAATCCTCAAAAGTTCAATTAAACAAAGAAAATTTCAGTTTCCGAGCAAATATGACGAGAAACCAAACCATCAAAGATTTCCATGGAAAAAGTTATGAAGTAAATTTAGTTTAAAAAAAAAACAGAGGGGGAGAGAGATGAAATGATACTCACCATGCAGATCAGGGATCAGAATCGTAAGAAAAGACTCCTAGGAAAGTTATTTCTTGAATTTTCGGGGATTGAGATTCCGGAATGTGCGATTTCACGGTGTGGTTTTAATTTACCCACCTGGTTTTAAAATTACAAATTTTAGTCCTTTACAGTGGCTAATAAAAAGGGGAAAGGCGGTTGGAAAGACGCTTGGTTTTTAAAATAGGGCAATTGATCAGGTGTGACTCGGGCACATGCAAATACCAAACTCTTGCTCGCCACATGGCATTTGCTGCAACGCTATTTAAATTATGAGTTGATTAATTGTTTATATTAAATTATAGAGTTTAAATTTCAAGGTTAAAATATATTATAGTATCACTTATAAAAATTATATATAATATTTTAATTGAAAATTTAATGATATTAATTATTTTAACTAATTAATAAAATTATGAGATTACAGGGCCAATTTACATTAGAAATTAAAGTATAATAATTAACTCTCAAATTTAGACATAATAAAGAGATCAAAATTGATATTTAATTATTTTATAAAATTGTAAAAAGAAAAGAAAAAGAAAGAGATAAGATCAAAGCAAACCTAAAATAAATAGAAAATTACGTGTTAGTATGTAAAATTTTAGGATATTCAAATTATATAACCAACATAATATTTTAACAAAAATATTAATGATATTAACTCTTTGGACTAATTAATAGTATTATAAAAATATAAAACTAATTTATATTAAAAATTAAAATATAAAGATTAAATCTCAAATTTAAATATATTATAAAGGCCAAAATTGAAATTTAACCATTTTGATAAAATGCAAAAAAAAAAAAGAAAAGGAGAAAAATAACCTAAAAACTAGAGGGACTAGAATTGTAATTTAACTATTCTTAACATAATGTAAAAAAAATGCATTAATGGCTGGACAAGTGTCAAAGAAGGAAGGTCCTTTCTTCTATATATAGGTATAGTGTGGTTTTATAACGCATCACTTAAGTTGTTTAGCTGTTTATATATTTAGAATTTAATTTTATATTTTTATTTTTGAAATTTAATTTTTTATTTTTAAATTTAAAATTTAAGTCTATTTGTTAATGTTATTATAATCTTTTGTTAGATTTATTGGTATGATATTTTAAAATAAAAAAGATACTTATTTAGTATCTATGTAACAAAAAGAAAAATTATAATAAACTTAAATTTAATAGATAATTTTAATTATGTTAACAATCTTTAAAAATTCACATAAACATTTTAATCGAATAATGTGCTTAGACTAACTAATGAGGTGCCAAATTATTTCAAAATTAAAATATAGAGATTAAATTTCAAATTTGAGTGAAATATAAAGATCAAAATTAAAATTTAACCATATTAATATAATTTCAAAAAGTAAAAGGATTAAAGTTGAAATTTGACCATAATCATTTCTTGTAAAAAATGGGGAAAGGACAGATGGCATGAAAGAAGGCCTTAGATTACAATATTGGCCCAATCCATCTTATCTACTAATTTTTAAATAAAACAAATTAAATATTAAAACAAATATTAAAATTTTAGTATAAATATTATAAGTATGAAATTTATATTAAAAATTGCCCCATACATTAGTAAAAACTTGTTAAATTTTAATAATGAATTATCTTCCATGTGCATATCATAGTATGTGGCAGATTTGCCAATAATGTGATCTTCACCACCTTCTTAGAATATTTCTAACTGTATCAAATTATTTTGAAGTTTACTAAATGAGTAATTTAAATGTTGTTAACAATGAATAAAAAGAAAATAGTAAATTAATAATTTGTTTTTTATTTTTTATGTATACATTAATTTAAGTATAAAGATAATAATAATTTATTAATAAAAAATAATCAAAATATTTTAATTTAATAAAGACTTCTAACAATTTACTTAATAAAAAAATCAGTGTTGTTAGTTAAATTTTAAAGGATGTATTTAACGGCCTCTGCATTTTTTGGAGGCTTAAAAGATTGTGGCGAGATTTGTTTCTGTGTTTTCATTATTGGTTTTGATACTTTTTTGGGCTCCTGCTTGATGGTTGTAGACCTGCTCATGGCCGGGTCAATTAGTCCGGCCCAAAGGCCCATTTAAAAATGAGATATTTGAATAAAAATATAAAGTTAAAAAATAATTTTGTGAAAAAAGTAAGATCCATTTAAAAAACAAACTAGGCCTTGAGTAATGTATTTTTTGCCTGGGCCTAGCTCAAATTTATTAAAGGACAAAAATTACTATTTTCTTTTTTTTTATTTTGTTACCATTTTACTATTATGTTACTACTATTTTATTGTTGTTATTTGAATATTGTATAATATTTATTTTATTGTTAATTTTTTATTATTTTAGAGGTATTTGCTTATTAAGTTGCATATATTTTAGTGTTATTTAAGTATACATATTTTTTAAAATTTATTTTCAATTTGTTAAAAATATTTATTTTAATGTATTATATATATTTAAAAATTATATAAAAATAATATAAAAAATTTAGTACAAACAGGCCGGCCCAAGCCTAGGGTTTAACATTTTTATTTGAGCCAAGCTTAGACAAAATTTTATACTTATTTTTAGGCTAGGCCAGGCTCGAGCCTAACAAATGGATCTAACTTTTTGATTGAACCCGACCCGACCCAACCCATAAGCACCTCTAGATGATACTTGGCTATTTTTCCAGTTTGGTTTTGATCTTTGTTTAATTGTTTTCTCATTAAAAAAATGGATGAATAATTTATTTTATTAATGTAAATATAAAAAATCAATAGAAAATATAGGCAGTATTCAATATAATAATACAGTATAGATTATTATAGATAAAATTGTGACAAGAAAAATTGTATTCTTTTATGTGTTCAAAATTTTGATGACCCATCTGGCCATCTCTAAGATGCCTATATTTTTAAGTTTTTAAAAAAAATTTCTCCTCAAGATGGAAAAAAAAGTGTTTATTCATTTGTCTTTAAAACAAATATATACCAATTCTTATTATGTGATTTTTCCTTGTAAATAAACTAAAACTCGATTCCACTATGTCTTTGCTTTATTTTATAAAATGTCTTAAGCAAGCTTCTTTAAGGTTTCGTTAGGCTACGCAATGATCAACTGTCTTCTATTCCACCAACGAAAGATTACGATCGTAGCTCGACATTGCATACGGGCCTAGGTGTTTGTTCAGTTTAACATAAATGCTAACCATCAAGCCCATTAGAATGGGCTTAAGAGCCCACTAGATATCCCTCCAACACAACAATGTAAATCAAACGACGATGTACCACTATGGCTCTCCTCAAGATAACCAATGAATTTTTTCTTAGATCCTTGTCGGCCACTGAAGATATCCTTTCCATTTGGCTGTCATTGATAGGATGAGTAAAACCCAGAGTCAAGTTATTACGAATGTCGTGGAAATCGATAGGAAGAAGTGCGAGGTTAGTGAAGGAGATAAGCACGAGGGCATTCCATAGTAAATGACCATCGAAACCAGGTATACGCCAACCCTGTTCACTATCCACCACATCATTTACAGTTGCTTCCTCTTGCGTCTTGTTTGACTTTGTGTTTACTCGGCACTAATCACTGACGACTTGTTAGTTGTTAAACAAGCAATACTATTTTGTTTATAAAAACAGCTTCATATGGCATCACTTCAATCTAATCGATGCTTAGTGTGGGAACTGCACGCATTTTCAATGTAAAACCCCTTAATCTAACTCTCCTTAATTTTTATCCATGTAGATTATCGGTCCGATTCACTCTCCCACTTTCTGAAGGGGATCGCTTAGCTACTACTAGCTTCGAATTTCAGCTTTTGCTTTCAGCATGCAGGAGTTCCACTTCCCTGAGTAATTTTAGTACAGGGAAGCAAAAAAAAAAAAAAAGAAAGAAAAACTTCATTCTCCACGCAACTGATGCCTCATTAAAGTCATTTTTCATGAGGTAATTAAAGATGATGTATGGATGAAGGGTCTTACTGAAAAGACAAATCTGTTCTTGATATATTTGTCGTTCCAATTTTCAAAGGTAGGATTGGAGCAATTGACGAATGAAATGAATCTCCCTTGGAAGCTAGGATGGTCTTATGTTGTTTTCAAAGGTGAGACAGTTTGTCAGATCTTAGAGAAACTATGCTCCCTTATGCAATTCCATTTTGGGTTCAATCTTTAAGGCAATAATAACATTCCCCTCGCTGGAATCCCAAAAGGGTATAACTTTAAATTCATCAATGTATAAATATTGCATCATGCACTGCTTTTATCTTTAAACAAATGTGCCGGGTTTGGATTGGCCCTTGATTTCGGGAGCATTTTGGCACTACAATACAATTCCTTCTAACATTACAGTGTAATTTATTTTAGCAATACGATATAATTCATTTTTAACATTTCGGTGCATTGTATTTTGTGGAGTGTTAGAGGTAGCGGTGAATTTTCGATTGAATTAAATCAAGTCAAAAGTAAAAAAATTTCGAGTTCACGAGTTTTATTTTATCATTCTAACTTGATTTGAATTTTTTTTGAATCGAGTTGAATGAAATGAAATTCGAGTTGAGTCGAATCAAGTAAAATTATTCGAGTTAAATTAAAAAACTAAATATATCAAATTAAAATATTGTTACAATATAACTAATTTCAAGTTAGAGCACCTAAATTTGAAATCATATATATTTAAAAACATTTCAAAGTAAAAATATATACTTTAATATAATAAATTTGAATCATTAATTAAATTATTTAGATTTTCATAACTATTATTTTAGAAAAATTTAAAATTTTAACTTCTTTATATATTTTTAGAATTTTTAGAATTTTATAATTTTTAAAAATATATAAACTTTCAATTTTATAAATATTTTGAATTTTAAAATTATTTTGAATTTTTGTTGAGAAAAACCAATATGCTCATTTTCAAAGTTGACAAGGACCAAAAGAGTATTTACACCAATCTGTTATTCGAATTATAAAATTCAACTCAACTTGACTCGAACTCGAATCGAGCTCGATTCGATTAACTCGAAATTGATTTTTTTGAATTGAATCGAGTTTTGTTCACCCCTAGTTAGAGGATCAGTGTCTTTATGCCTGATTAACACTTTGATGCTTATTGTGAAGTGTTAGAGGTTAAATCCACATACCTGTACTTGTATCTACATCCAGTTAATAGAGGCTAAAAGAAAATGTTTAATATGCCATTTTGATTCTGAAAATGATATTATATCTTGACTCATTGATAAAAGTATCATCTTGAGTTTGATAATCAAATATTAGGTTGATTCTGTTTATGAAAGGTCATTCTGAGTATACTATATGACAATAATCTTGTTGAAATGATATTTTGAGATTATTAACATTTTGAATTCAAATTATGTTGGTGCTATAGAATGTTCAACACTCAACGTACGATTTTGTTTGTTTCCGTGCACGGGCTTGTCTTAAGTTTTGGTGTGTTTGTGATCTTGTCACTCAGCTCAACCATCAGTTGTAATGTTTTCTTATGTTCAATTAGAAGTGGCATGTACCTAAGTCATTAGAAAGTGCTTTGGAGTCATTATATCATTTTGATTTGTAAATATGTTAATGATGCATGCCTTAGTGATTGGTTGAGTGATTTTGTATTTTACTTATCTTTTGCTATATATATATGATGGAGTAATTTTGATTGAATGTCTAAGTTGTGCATAAGTTATTAGTTAGTTTAATTAGGCTAGTTGTGTTGGAATAAATAATATGATCCTTAGGTGTAATGCATTTATACAAGTTAAATTTGGATATAACTCACAAATATAAATAAATTAGAAAAGAATAGACAATATATAACAACGCCACCCATTTTTTTTGTATTGTTGTTTAATACTCGAAACTTTAGAAAATGATAGAGATCTTGACCCACTATCTATAATGAGATAAGAACTAGAGGTTTAATGTTTAGGAAGATTAATAGATCAGATTTTAGAGTGAACGCGACAAAAAGAATTCTTCATAAGTTCGAAAATTCTTAAAAGAACAAAGGGATAACTCAAAGTTACATAAATTCAACAAAGTCCAGCCTTACAACAATACCATAAACGAAATATATATGGGCAACTTAGAGGGTAAAACGAATGGCCACAAACCAGCCATTAATGTAGTTCTAGAATGCTCACAAAAGATATTAAAATCTTCTCTTCAACCGAACAAACCAAAAGAACTTTATAAATTCTTTTCATGCATGCTTAGTGATTACGGAAATCACCAAGAGACACATTCAATGTGGAATAAAAACTGTAATAAACTTGAACAGAATTTAAACACACTTTTAGGACACATTAAACATGCTTAAGACACCTAATAATGATGTAATAAACTAGGACATAATTAACACACATATTAAACATGTAATGACAATAACATAATATTTTAAAACATATTTATGATGTTTGAATAAAACATAAAACAAAGCAGTGGAAATTAATAGACTAATTAAAATCGAACGGTTTGGGCCTTAAGAGCCCTCAATCGTCTCTTTAAGTTTCTCATCCATAGCCCACGTTTGAGGCCCAAATGTCAGCTTCGACCTTGACCCAATTAAGGGACCCGATATCACATCAAGTTTGGTATGATTTAGGAAGTGTTTTGGCATCAATTATTTATTGGAAAGTTTGCATTTTTTGACATTTTGGCAGGATGGTCTCGAGATACATTGGTTATGTCTCGAGACAACATGAATAAAAATGATCAAATTATATATTTCTAGGTACTTTATCTCGAGACATGTTGAATAAATCTCAAGATAATAATTGTAGACCTCGAGACATGTATCCCATGGTTTTGAGATGAGTAAATATCGAACCTAAATAAGTTTTTCTTATTCCAGGTCTCGAGACATCCAAACATCGAAGCTAGAATAGCAAAACAAGGGAGGTTTGTCTCAAGACTCTATAGACTTGAGAAGCTATGCCTCGAGACATGGATTTTAATGTCTTCCAGACATGGCATCATCGAAGCAAAATTTTTAAAAATAAATTGTATTCTATCTCAAACATCATGTTGAAATTTGATGAATGGAGTTTGGATTTCAATCTTAACTTTTTTTTTTTACAAAAACACTTTTTGTGAGTTGATTTTATATGAATTAAACATGTTTGCTCTTAAGTTGGCTATGTGTGATTTGATAATATGATTGAATGTCAATGTTATTGTTGAAATGATTTGCCATAGACAGCCCCGCAATTTCTTCCTCCATACACAGACAAAACGTCAGAACCCAAGCAAACAAATAGACGAACCATCGACAGAACGAAAGCAAACAGATAGAGATCATGACGTCCCAATAAGCAATTATCCGACATAGAAACCAACAAAGAAAACGAGGAAAGGGAAAGGGTTAAAAGGCATGCCACATGAGAAGTGTGCCATTAGGCAGACTAAGTCTATTTTTTCTTCACTTTGTTATCTAATTATATTTTTATTTTTAAAGGCATATTATATATATGTATAGATGGGCCTCTGTACTTTGGATTACCACAATTCAATTTCAATTTGGTGTGCTTTCTCCATTTTGTTTCTTTCTTTGCATGCGCAAGGTTGCGCAATTTCATTATTAAATTTTCTTTCCTTCATTTTTTATTTTATTTTTTACTTAAATCTACGTACCATTTAATTTTAGGCAGATAGTTAATTTGGGAGAGAGTTGTGAGATCCATCGTATCTAAACTTTTTTTTTTAGTATTTATTATTATTATTTAGGAGGTGGATATTATCGTTTTATAAAGTTGTATTGACATCAAATAAAAAGAGCTCGTTGATTTAGCGCTAATAGGCGTACAATTGGAAGAACCGAAACGATTGTTTGTTGTATTCAGTCCATCGAAGAATACATTGGTATGTCCAATTAAGTGGTTGGTTAGATCCGTCATAGTAATTAGATTTAAATCACCTGCATAGTTGAGGCTGTTGGTTCGATTGGAGAGCTAAATCTTGGACTCATGTTTTATCGTTGTTCGTTTGGTAAATATTAGTTGTTAGGCATTCCCGCAATTAATTTACAAACCAAAGGGTTGGTGGTCTGAGGTATCTTCGATCACTATAATTGACTTATTAATTGAAGTTATCAAGGACCGGTTTGAAACCGAAGCAAAAATTGAGCTTGGAGCTAGAATATCATCATATTGGTTTATTCAATTTTATTTCGTTTTATCTATTTTTACTGTTATTTCGATTTCAATAATTTTATTAGATTTAAATTCTCACACTGTCATACATTGTAGCTAGGCATGACAGTTGCTTGGCACGCAACCTGATTAAATCGAATAATAATTTTAAATATTTCATTTTTTGTGAAATTGATCTTACTCCTTATACCACTATTTTTGATGGATTCAATAAACATTAAAATTAATAAAATTTTATTATTTTTTTAAATTTGAGGAATATTTGATTTATAGTCTGCTTTAAATTTTGGACCAAAGCAGGGAAAAAGTGCATATAATTCTAATTTTTGTTTTCATCCATATAAAATCTGTTGCACAGGCTTTAGCAATGCGCAATTTGGACCTCAATCAACCAAGTGGAGATCACTCATTCAAACATGATTCTCCAAGTGTAACTAAAAATTAGAAAACATTTCAAATAAGTATAAAAAATGGAATGTCTTATATTATAAATATCAAACCCAAGGCAAATTAAATTTGGATAAATAATAAAAAGTTACAAATTTATCATTGAATCTTTTGATAGTTACAAGTTGACCATTGGCCTGGTAAGTTGTTAAGGTACCTTAGATGTGGAGACAATTAAATTTACAATTTTGTCAATCAATTATTAATAATTTTATAATTTAGTTATTCAATTTTAAAAAATTACAAATTAATTAGTAAATTATTTGTAAGTTTACAAATTTACATTTTAATTACTCAATCTATGTACCACTATACCCTAACCCGATAATCCAAACAATATCAACAATAACTTAAGCCCCAAACCGTAATAAAGCCATTGTTAATCTTATGCGCACCTCACCTTTAACTCAATCAACTCCAACCCTTTATTCTTAACTTATTCGCCATTTTCCCTTCAACTAAAATCATGATTCAAAGAAAATCCACTATCAAATTATTCAAACACCCTTTTCTTGAAGTAAAGGGATAGAATAAAATCAAATAAAAGAGAATCAAAATAGTAAAAAAAAAAAAGACTCAAATGTACTAGGACAGTTAGGAGTTAGTCAAAGAGTTCCAAACAACGAAGGCTCAACCAAAAAGATCAAGGAGAAAATCTCATTAGAAAAAGAAAATATCGGAGTTAGGCAACCATCTGACAACAGTGGGCATAGATTGAAAAGAGCTTCTTCATTAGGATTTTGGTTTTAAATCAATAAACTTTCAACAAGAGCTTCTTCTTGCCTTAGTAATAGTCTCACTTCGCTTTAAGCTCATGAATAATCTAAGCGTTTTGCTGTTGCTCACTTTACTGTTGGTTATATTTCTTCAACAAGCGCCTGAATTGTTCTTGGAGCTCTACATATTGTTGTGTCGTTGGGATATTATTTTGCATAGTTGGGTTCTTAACCTCTTGACGTTGCGGTTGATGATTGTCTCCCGCAAGATTTGGTTGGTTATAGTATCTTGCTGGCAGTTATATTGAGCCTGCTAGTAGTAGTTTCCCTGGTCATCCGGTTGGCTACGTTGATTGCCATAGTATTCTACTTATTGTTGTTGATAGTATTGTTCCTGATAAGAGGTTTACAGATAATAATCACGTTTACCATATTGTTGTAGTATTGATTTTCTGATAATATTGGTCACCTTGCTTGTTGTTGACCTTGTTGATTTGTATTTCTAGGATATTCTGAGTCGACCAAGTCATAACTTTTCGTCTAAAATCCTCACAGACGACACCTTGGGGGAGAGGGTATTTATAGAAGGAAGAAAGCTTAAAGTAAAACTCTTGTTTTATGATTACCTCTTTTAGAGTTCAAATTTAGACTCGAATTAGGGTATAGGTTAGATGTGGCCACCTTGGATGTGAGTAAGTTTAAAAAATTGAAATTATTGAATGAGATTGAATTTGACGTGATGGTTATCCTTGATGATTTTTTGGTATTAATCCATGTATAAATTCACCATGGCTTGAGAGATCTTGATGATGGTAATAACTTTTTTATCTTGAAATTAACCATTAAAATTTGGATATCACTTTCCACCATTTTCATCGAGATTATACGGCTTAAGAATTGTCTTTCACTTTATCAAAGTTTAGAAGTTTTCATGCCGGACTTTAAGGAACAATAAGTAGTTGTAAAATAAGAAAAGCTAGTGATGGTTAAATAATAGACAGTGCATGGGAATTCCCGGGTCCCCATGCATGCAGTACTATTGCTCGACTAATGTCATGTCAGTCTGTCTGTGGGTCTTGATTCCTCAAGCTTTATGGATTCTCTTTCAACCTGTAACGTACCTACCGTCCAAATATGTTTCTATTTCAAAATATTAGTAGTCGTTTCAGTTTCATCACACAATCAATAAGAAGCTCACACGCCCCCGGACCAGTTTGTTTTCATTTTGTTTGACTGTTGAATTACGGTTTTGACAGTACTCACGTCACACCTAATTGTTGTCTGTTTTATGAGTCGGCAGTTTTGGCTTTACACGTAACACCCAAGTTGAGGCTGGAATTCATCCCCCATTTGAAAGCAACAAATGCTTGTAATCTAGTTTTCACTATGTTTGTTGACAATTCCATGCTCCAGAATCGGAATCCTCAATTTGAGGAAAAGAAAAAGAAAAGGGTTTAGGGGTCCCCCCTTCTTTAGCACCTAACCCAAACTGGCTCCCTTGGAGTAGGTATCTTTGCTACCATATTCAAGGACTTTACGGCAATTATTTTTGCTATTATAAATTCAAACCTGTTGAATGTGAAGAGATTGCTCAAGCACTCAACGATGCTGCAGATTTAGAAGTTTGAAGTTCCAAGATATTTCAAGACTTCGTTGGAAGCAGATCGATCTCATTTAAGAGATTAGTTAAAGGCTTAAAGGCATAATTGAATTTTGCGATACCAAATTTCATCCTCATTAATTATTTCCGACTGGTTAAATGCTATACATTTAGACCAGTTTGGTGAGCCACCCCGATCACATTAATCATTTCGTGGATAGCATTGAAGTGAGTATCATAGAAAATAAGCTAGAAAGATTAGCAAGGAATGCCAATTTTCTTCTATGAATTTTTCTCTTTGTATTATCACAAGAAGTTTTATTCATGCTTTTGATTTACATTCGAAATTCCATTATCGAAAATTTGAATTTTAATGTAACTATTTTGTAAAAAAAAAAAATACAAATATTTTAAATGTAAAAAATAAATGTTTTTATTAGAAAAATTATAAATACAAATAAATAGGGAAGAAATTATTACACCTTCAGTTTCATAATTTTTTTTTTTTTTTTTTTGCTTCTGACATTTTCCTAAGTTACACCCAACCTAACCTCTGCACAAAAAATAATTACCAAAGCTAAGCACCACATATTACTTCAAAATTAGCATTCACAGTTGAATGTCTTCAATGCTTGGTGATGATAATAGCTGAAGGAGGGATCTCTTGAAATTTGAAACCATAAATTTGCCGCTCGAATGAGAGTAGGTTTCGGGTTTTATTGGGATTCATTTGTCTTAAAAAAGAGACATTAGTAGATTAGATCAGAGTCTTTTGGAAAAGGCATGGTCACTTGTGAATTAAGTAATTTGTTAATTAAAATTCGAATTTACATTCGGTATATATACATATATATTACCCCAAGGGGCAATTTTCATTGCACAGAATAATCAAACAAACTAGCACCCATCACATTACAAGGAACTTTATCTTCTACAAAATGGAATTGACAAACTGATAATGCAATTTCTTCCTTTTCTTTTATTTATTTATTTATTTGGAACTCCTAGTTTTGCTGCAATTTACAAAAGGGACTCTCAAGTGTAGCCTAGGAGCAATGAAACTTCTAGTTCTACACTCATAAACTGATCTCACAAGTCAAAAATCTTCACGTTGAGACATGTCAATTACCAAATATGATGGTAAAGTAATCCATTATTACCCTGTATTTTATTTTATTTTCGAAATGTTTTCCCGATGGAATTTGGAAAATAACACAGTAACAACTAGGTCATTGATGCCTTTTCGAAGCTGGACTTTTTTCATTTTAGCAGCTAGGCATTTAATTTGAGGTGAGGCAATGATATGCCGCGAACATCTGGAGATGGGAATTATTGACAATATACAATTTGTACCTGTTGCAATGGGTACAAGTCATGTACAAAGTAATCAGACAAATGAATTTAGGATAAGAAATTAGATACTATCAAAAGGACGGACCAACCTTCCTCTGGACTGCAGCCACAAGTTCGTTGTTATTGCCACCGAGGTACAGATTCCATAGGGCATCCCACCTGTAAAATGAAGCAGTAATCAATGGATTAGACAAAGCAGCAGATATTCTCAAGTTGATCAAACACTTTTAACAGGGTAAAAAGGCATTATTTACAGCTGCAGTACCTGGCTAATTCAGAGAATTATACTTTCTTCATGAAACCTTTTATGTATTACTAACATGTCCTGTCTCATTTTCCTCAAGCATGTATCATATAATATGGATTGGTAGAAATTATGTCAAAAGAAGCTGAGTTCTGTGTATCCATGTGACGGTGGCAGCAGCTCTTCAACCTCGATCCTGGCACTGGAACAACTCGAGTTTTTCCAGATTCGGCTATGGTTAATAGACACAACCTCTGCTGAAAATACACTATAAACAGGCCTATGATCTGAGAACTTTGACTCCCCACGAGCATAAGATAACTGACAGAGGCCTCTTCCATACCACAATATACGGTCACACCTTCACAAATATCAGTTCTTTATAAAAGCAAATTTATGTGACAATTTCTTCTCAAAAACATAAAAGTTCCTCCAATTACTTAAAAGAAGGTAAATAGGGAGATTACCATGCGGGAGTTCTTCTCTTCTCCCTTGGGTGCTGGTCCTCCCAGCATATCTGTCTGAATTATTTGAATACTTGTATGTGGGAGGGAAATATATTCTTCCTTCACTCCATCCCTTGAAAACATGGCCCTGTCTTTGCTCTATACGAAGCTGGAAAACCATCAATGTGTAAGTCACATAGGAATTAAATTGAGAGCAGAACAAAGCTCCTTGAGAATTGGACATGAAAATGTATCAAGTATAACATGCCTGGTCATTCTCTAACAGTGCTTTCCAATTGCACATCTCAACTAGAGCCTTCACAAAACGGTATGACAGAGCAATCCGATAATTCAAATCCCCAAGCCATATGATGCGACTTCGCCAAGACATTTAAAACTTGCAATTTATACCAAAGGCTAAGACTAAATTTCTGGCAAAACAATGCAGTATCTTAATCTGACAAGCATGAATAGAGTCCAAACTTAACATATAAAGGCTTACTCATGTTCCAGAATCATTTGGGGAGAATTGTCATCCCCATTCCATGAACCCTGGGAAATCTTGTCTTTCTGAGGATCTCCATAACATCAGAGTTTCTTCGCAGTTCATCACCTTCCTTTTGCCCAGAGGTTAAATGCTACAGATGAAGCAAAAGCTGGTTTGATGCAAACACATGCTAATAGAAATGGAACCCTGGAACATCCGAGAATGAGTATGCCTCCTTATTCCAAGTTCAACAAATATTCTCAAATCAGAGAAAGTTTCATAAGGCAAAATGTACCTTGTTTCCAAGATAACCCATCAATCCTCTGCCAACACAGGATACTTTCATGCTGTGCACATCATCTCTAAGATCACTCTTCACCCATACAGTTAGAAATATCCCAACCATTTGTTTGCTGGCTACCAAAGAATACCTTGAATGCCCCATCTGTCTATTGCTTTCCACCGCCGAGAAAAATCCACCACAGGACATTGGAGAATGTTGCGAATACTGAGTGTTACCTGGTGAATCCCCATGTTCATTCTCGTCATCAGAGATAGAGGAACCCCATCTGAAACTAGGATCGTAATCACTTGGTCTATGCCCAAAGATAACACGATAACAAACACTGAACCGATGATCAAGCCGGGGTTGTGACATCTTGATAACACTTTAGAACGACATGTTTTTATGTTCTAATTATATATTGATTTGAATGTGACTCTACTAATTTGGGTTATTTATGGACTTTATTCTCATAGGGACTAAATTGGAGACCAATGCAAAATTGAGGGCCAAAATCGTGAAATTAAAGATAAAATGGACCAATGTGCAACAAAGGAAAAGATGGTGCCAAAAGTGCAAACATGGAGAGCGAGAGGACTGAAATGCAAAAGAAGAGACTTTGCTTTATCAAATTCTATTTTAAATTATATTAGGATAATTTATATTAGGATAATTATCTAGGATTATTTAATTTCTTTATTTATCTTTATTTATCTTTAATTAAATTGTAATTATCTTTGGGAGTTTGAGTAGAATTAGACTATCTACCTTAAGCACTATAAATAGGGGATGGAGTAACTTATTTGGGTGTTCATCTTTTTCTGTACACTCCTCCCCCATAATTCTTTTGTGTTTCATTTATTTTCTTTCAATAAAATCCTTTTCCATACTTTTATATTTACTTTCTTTCCCACCACAATTATGAACCACTAAAGTTCCATCTAGCTGAAGGTTGTTGAATTCCCCAAGGGATTCTTGAGGCTTAGAATCCGCGCTTAACTTTCTCACTCGGGTATTCATTGTTTCTCTGCAATACGGGGCTGACGCTTCCGTCCAGGCCCCTTTAAAAGTAACCCTTTCAACGTATGCAAAGGCGGCCGCTTTGTGTGTTTTGGAAGGATTGCACCGTCGTTCGTGAGCTTACTGCGTCAGAGGTTAGCGAGCCCAAGAGACAAAATGGCGTGGGATTCGCCATTGAGAAACGTTGATCTAGCGTAAATGGCTCCACAAGAGCAACAGTAAGCGAGAGTCGGGCTCCCTAAATTCGTAAGGTAAAACTCTTGGAGTTGGTGGTCGTATGCGTCCTCTTCCACTATAACTGGCTTACTCGGGTAGAGAAGGGTCATCCAAAAGCCGAAGATTGAACCCAAGGAGGAACGAGACAATCGGAGGCTAGAATTTCGCCAAATAAGAAAACTCATATTCTTTAAACTCTCTTATTTTCCTTTCTATTTTCGCAATTACTTTCACAATTTCAATTTATTTAATATTCTGTTTTTATTATTATTTTTCCAGATCGAAAATTATTAATTCTTTTTTTTTTATTTTTCAGGAACGCAGGTTTTCTTGGGCACGATTCTGCCCAGGATCTCGAAAAACAGACATTTGTATAATCCGATCCCTGTGGATTCGACCCTACTTCCCCTTTACTGTTATTTTCATTATTTTGCAGGGAGTAGGATATATTTTGGTGCATTCAACGACGCATCACATCTCCATGTTGCTATGACTCAAGGATTGAAATGATCCTCGGTGGAAGAAAGATGAAGTTCTCTGCCTTGTCGATCCTTCAAAGTCAGCGTCCAATTCTACAGGTGGATCTGGTATTAGTGAAGGTGAAGGTGTATGGCATCCACCACTGGTGCTGGGAAGACTATCCAGGGTCTTCCTAATGAGAGCTAGCCATTTCCTAGCCGGTCCATTGACTTCAGTGCCCAAAACATTACCAGCATTTAAAGGAATGATTTCTTGAAACCTAAAAGGCCAAATTAAAGGATCATAGAGGCTTTAGTTACCATCATCAAACTAGTTTTTCCAAGAGACTTGAGATGTAGAAGAAACCTGGACTAGTTTGACATACCCGAGAACATAAATGTCAGCAGGAGGAGAGGTATGAAGCCAATCTTCGAGATTCAAATAACTAGGAGATTTCCCAGCTACATTCCATGTAGCTACAAAGACCCTGCGCACATATAGAACCAAAAATTATTTATTCAACAACACAACTCAAAACCAGAAATCAATTAAGAATGCAACATATATATACCTATAATTATGCACATCTATAGCTTGTGAGCCATCAAGGTCAATCTTACTTAGTGGAACTCGATCAGAATACCTCTTGCTCAATCTCTCTAGCATCCATGTAACTAATTAGAAAAATTTGCATAGAAGAAAAGCGGAACAGATTGAAATAATATTAAGTTCTAAACATTGGGTTTTAATTAAAATTTTTGGAAAAGGGAGATTAAAGAGAGATGGTGGTCCAAAGCAATCAGGAACCTGTTTTACTTTTCTTGATGATGCATGCCTCCCTCTCAGAGAAGTTGCGTCTCCAATGTTCATCAACATCTGAAAAAGAAAACACCATATAAAGTTGTTAAAGCTCATCTTTCTCTTTCACTCTATCCGCAAACACCATAAAGAAAATAAAGCAAAAGAGAAGAAAACAAATTCCAGATCTTTAACTGCCAAAGGAAAGCATCAAGCCACTCAAAATTAAGAAGAAAAAAAAGATACATTTTTGTATAAAACAAAGAGTAAAATCATAGAAGTAGAATAACCCCAATGTCCAGGGCCACAAAGAATCTAAAATCAAGACATTTTTCACTTTCAGAAAAGAAAGACTAAAACAGAATTAAAAGCCACCTTCATAATCAATATCATTAGCATGAAAGTCCTCAGCTTTACTCTTGATGTTCAACCACTTCTTCATCAATGTCTTGGGCCATGAAATCTTCATCAGGGAAATACACTAAACATAAACAGCAATCTCATACTTTACAAAAAATGACAGAAGAATCAAATGGGTTTCTGGCTTGTCTCAATATAACCTTGCTCCTTCTTCGTGTTCCCATCTCTCATTGTGCCACAGCTTTCATATAGCCTTTCCAAGCAGAAATTATTATGATTCAGTGAAGTTGCTTCTTTTGGCTCAACTATGACATGTTATTGCCGTTTTAAAAAACATAAATAAAGACAAATAGGAAACGTACAAAAGACAAAAAACAATCTTGAAAACAGGGCTTTAAAAGAAACGGGTGGGAAAGTTCAAGCTTAGCGCTGAAAATAATGGAAGATACAAATGGTTTAATTTTGAATGATAGCAAAAGATATGCAAGAGAACTAGAGAAGGGCATTCCTCTGTTCCCTTAGGGAATGAACAGAAAACAAGAAAGGGAGCAAAGGAAGTTCCAGTCTGTTTCCCCCATCTTGTTTTCTTTGGTGTTACACTAATTAAGTATTTTCTGCTGGAGAAGTCGAAGATATAACAGGCCAAAAAGAGAGGAAAAATGAATGAACAGAAGAGAGGGCCAGACAACAACTAAAGAGTGGAAGACTCGTAAGTGATTCTGAGGTTTGAAGAATACGACGGTGGCTTATTGGATTGGGGGCCATTATTATTATTATTATTATTATTATTTACTAAAGTTTATATTTATTTTTCAAAAAATTTAAATATATGTTTTTATTTCAATAGATATTTTTTAAACAGTTTAGATTTTAATCATTAAATTATAAAATTCAATTATTTGAAATTAACTATGTAAGTGAGGCTTCCATTAATTTGCTAATAGATGTTCATATCACTATTCTTCAAATATATTTGTATAAATTACACCATTAATTATTTAATTATTAGTAAATTTTTATTTTGATCATATAATTATAAATAATTATAAAATTAACTAACAAATTGATGACAGCTAAAATCCTATGATTGTACGACCATCCATTATATGGTCATTTCCTTCTCTCTTCACTTGGTAATGAACAAAGTAAGTTCATGTGCTTTTTCTGCTTATCTTTTTTTGTTGTTTGCCCTTATTCGAAAGTAAATTGAAAATTGTTAAAATGTTTAGAGCACAATTTCTATTTTTTGCTAGATTGATTATCCAATTTATGTATATCTTTAGTTTTTCATCATATTATTGTTACTACCGTGATAAAAAATGTCCTTGAATTGTGCCAAAGAAATTATTTGGCTTCTTGACTGAAACGTTTCTTAACTTCACAAATATCACATGAAAGAAGAAGCAAAAACATTCATGATATACATGACTAGTTTGACGATATTTATTTACTCTCAATGAATTTTTAGAATTTATGTTTGTTTATTAGTGAAGTGATTTTATATGATTCATTTATCATATATAAATTTGTAGAAAATCATACAATATATGTTTTTTACTAAATTAATAATACAATTTGCATCAAAGGTTGTTGTGGTGTAGTGGTTATCATGTTAGTCTTACACACTAAAGGTTCCCAATTTGATCTTGGGCAGTAACATATTTATCTTGAAAATTTTAGCTAATTATTATTAGTAGGGTAAATTATCAAAATAGTCACTTTGAGTGTAATTTACAAAACGTTGGTTGACTTTGAGTGTAATGTGGCCTAGGATTTGTATAAGGCTAAATTGATACTGGTTCTAAAAGAAGATTTTGAGCTACAAGATGAGGATGTGATGACGAAGACAGTGAATAGAACCTTACTCAACAAGGTGTCTGTTCTATGGAATACTGGCCAGCTGATTTCTCAGCAACCAACAGTGAGATAGGCACTCAGGTAATTTGGATCCGATTACTAGAGTTTCTCTAAAGGATTTTATTTTGATTTTTTGCTTAGGGCTATCGGAAGTATGATTGGACCGATTTTTCATATCAATGCTCAGATTGATTGCGACAGTCAAAGGGAGGTTCACTAGATTGAATGTTAGTGTGGATCTGAAATAACCTTTGGCTTCTAAAATTAAAATCAATGGTAGGTTTCAAAGAGTTGAGTATAAGGGGTTACCTAACATTTGTTTATCGTGCGGGCTTTATGCTTATAGTTCGTAGTTATGCACTGGAAACAAATTAACTATGGCGGAGGATGCGATTATTTCTGGCTGCTGAGAATTGAGAAATTGGGCCTTTAAACTAGGGTGGAAAAGAGGCATTTGGTCCTTGGATGTTGGTTAAGTGACGATAGAGGGGGAAATAGCGTTGTTCATCAAAAGGAAGAGACATCAATGGTAACGATAGTTTGGGGGGTTCAAGGTTTGTCGCGTTGGAGGTCAAAAGGAGGAGACAAGGGTCGGCAATCACGTGGTGAGTGAATCGATTGGGGCTACTATTTTAGAGGAAAATCGACAATGATATCGACCGGGAATGAAATGGTGATGAAAAGAAGGAAATGTGAGATTCTTCGATAATGAAAGTTTTAAAAGCGATTGATGGGGAAGTTAGGGTTAAGGGTAAATAGGTTAATAAAAATTTTGGGCCTAAGTGTAACACCCATAACCCTTATCCGTTGCCAAAACAGGGTTACAAAGCATTACCTGACTTTACAGAATAAATAAGAAAATTTTATAATATTTTAATAAACATGTCAGAAACCAATCATAAAATACTTATATTGTCCATTGTATGAGCCTTCGAGGCCAAATATGCACTTTAAAAGTGAATTAGGACTAAATTAGAAACTCAAAGAATTTTTTGCAAAATTTAAAAAAAAATTAAGAGCAAGGAACACAAGCCCATGTGGCCAAGCCGTGTGGCTCACACGGCCAGGAAAGACGCATGTGTCTTAGGCCGTGTGGGCATTCGATGTGAGGCACATGAGCGTGTTCCAGCCCGTGTCTATACCCGTGTAACTCTCTGACTTAGGTCACACGGCCAACCACATACCGTGTGATAGGCCGTGTGCATGGTGCAGGGGTCACACGGCCAAGCCACACGCCCGTGTGCTAGGCCGTGTGCAAAAACCTAGGCATTCTGTTTTGAAATTTTAAGGTGCAAGGGACACACGGCCAAACCACAGGCCCATGTGTCAGGCTGTGCACACACGGATGAGACACACGACCGTGTCTCTGCCCGTGTGGATGAAAATAGGCCATTTTAAGGCCACTTGTCTCACTCATTCTTGACTTCAACCTACACACTTCAAATTTCATACATATAGAACATAAGAATATCTCTAAAACAACCAATTTCTAACTTTAATATGATCATATTATCACATATATTCTAAAATTCTAATTGGATCATAAAACAATTTACACATGCAACTACTTATATTAACATGTTTTATCAATTTGTTCATCTCTAAGCCTAGGATCTATCATCCATTAACCATACTAACACTATACCAAACATAATAGAACCATGTATATATAAGTTAACTTGAAACATAAACAAAATATAATTCTTAGCATATACACAACCATTTCAATCCCTATACATGCTATATAAACCATAATAAGTATAGCAAAATCTACCAAAGCAAGTTGGATAGTGTGATCCAAAGTGTTGATCCGATCTCCCGACCTCACGTTAATCTACAAAGACATTAAACAAACACAAGTAAGCTTAATAAAGCTTAGTAAGTTGGTTGGTTTTAAATATAAATCTTATCTAACATTGAACATACTATAACCAAATTAAATAAATAAATCATTCAAATTACATTTCTTGCCAACCACAACTTCAATTTATGAATTCACTTAATTCACATCAAAACCATCAATAACTTTAAGTCCTCATATACTAATTTCATATGTCACTCACAAACCTTATCGAATTTGAGAACGACTTACGGATATGAGTAGATCGTATATGGAAGCCTGAAAGCTGCACAGAAGCACATAAGTGCTAAACGAAAATCCATAAGGGTTGAACGGAAGCTCATAAGAGCTGAATGGAAACCCATAAGTGTTAAACTGAAGCTCAAAAAAGCTGAACTGAAACCTATTAGGGTTAAACAGAAACTCGTATGAGTTAACTGAAGCTCATACAAGCTAAACGGAAAGCAAACACAAAAGTTCGTAACAAATGCTGAACCTCGATTTACTTGGGTAATTTACTGTCAATTCCTCCTTTGCACAGGACGACTGTACTCAATCCCGTGTTCTGTTCGTTTCAAACATTTCATTCAATTTCATAACTTTAACAATAATTTTATTTTCAAAAAATGATATGAATAAATACATAATACCATTCATCAATTTAACATTTAAAATTTAAATTTAACCATACGAACTTACCTGGGTTAAGTTGCAAGATTTGTAGAAGTTCAATGACTATTCTGATATTTTCTCTTTTTCACATTTGTCTACGGGCTCTTGATCTAAAATGTAAAATTATTCATTCATTAGCATATATTTCAGTTTCAATTCACTTAACAATTAATACCCTTCAAATTTTGAAATTACACAATTATCCCAATTTTGATTATTTTTGCAAATTAGTCCCTTACTAATTAATCCATCAATTGAGCTAATTTTTCTCAATTGACAATTTATCTAAACATTCTAGACTAATATACAGCTCTTGTTATCTAGAATTTAATACCAAACCCTAAGATTTAATCTTTTCACAACTTAGTCCTAAAATCAATTTCTATTGAAATCACTTGATAAAATCATCATATAATAAAATTAAAGTTCTAAATCCATGTTAATTCAGCACAAACATCTAGCACTCATCAATGGTAATTCAAAATTACCCATAAAATTAAAAACTAATAGAATAAGTAGTTGGACCTTATTATAAAAGTATTAAAAACACAAAAATTTCAAGAAAAGAGCAAGAATTGAACTCACATATAGAAAAATATGAAAAACCAGTTTCTTAAGGGTTCTTCAATGGTGTTTTTGGCTGAGAATTATGAAGAAATGTCTAGATATTCAATTAAATCATATATTTAACTATTAAGTTTTATTTTATTTCCAATTTTACCCCTTGTTCACACTAATTTCATGATTTTTCTACACTCATACCGTCCAGCCTCTTATTTTAGGCTTATTTACCCTTCAAGTCCTTCCTTATTTAACATTTAGGCTATTTTATCACTTTAGCAAGTTTTGCACCGTTTTCAATTTAGTCCTTTTTAATTAATTAACTATCAAAACGTTAAAATGTTCTAATGAAACTTTAATACTAACTTAATGACACTTCGTAAATAGTTATAAAAATATTTACGGCTCGTTTTATGAAATTGAGGTCTCAATACCTTATTTTCAGAACCACTTAACCTAAAAATTCTTTTAAAACACAAATCACTAATTCAAAAATCTTTCTAAAATCACACTTAACTCGTAAATAATAAATAATAAAATTTTTAAAACTCACTCATGGGATTTAGTGGTCTCGAACCACTATTTTTGACACCACTAAAAATTGAGCTATTACATTAAGTCTACTGGAAGAGTGTTGAAGCCCAATAATGGTGAAGTTGAGTTTGTCTCAAAGAAGAATGCTAGTGGGTCTTGTATGGGTGCTTTGTTGGACCGTGTGGGTAATGATGGTGTTTTGGGTCAAAAAAATCTTAAAAGTGTTTCTCTAAAGCCCGATATGGATAAATTAAAGCATACAACCTTTCGAGCTATTGAGACAGAGTTACACGGTACCGAGTTTGGGAATGAGAATAATTTGTTTAAGTTTGGAGCTACAGGGAAAGAAACTTTGGGAGAAGGATCTAATGGTATTTTAGAAGATAGTTTTAACAAAAAGAAACGTCCTGATGGTAAATCGGGCTAAATAGGCAACCTATATTGGATTTATTGTCGGCCATAGAGGGTATTGTGGGTAATTTACACCAGACTTTGGAGTAGTCGTGTGTGGAGTTTCTTTCCTTAGCGGAGGGTGAGAGTTTGGTAGAGGTTTGCGATCATGACGTTAGGGTAACTGCTAATGCTCATGTTTGGTGATTAATGTTTGAAATCGTCTTTTTATTATTTATGGATTTGAATTTAATTTTTTAAAAATTCTTAGGGAACGTGTCACCCCCGTTTACACAAATTTATATCTAAATATAAATGTGTGTTTAGTGCTAACATTTTTTTATTTATTTGAAAACCAGATAAATGGCTTTCGTACTAATGGAGTTCTTAGGAAATTGGGGTATTCGAACTCTTGTAGAATTGAGGCTGTAACAGCCCAGTTTAGACCCTAGTCGAAATAGTGGTTTGAGACCACAAATTCGAGGTCGTAAAAATAGTTTTATATTATTATATTATTTTCATGTTTATTGTGTGGATTAAGCATGTGAAAATTCTGTGTGAAAATTTTATCGTTTGTGTGTCGAATTATGAAAAATAACTTAATCGCATTAAATATAAAAGTTGTGTGCTAATTGTTAAAGGGCCTAATTGTTGTTGTCTTTTTAATATGGAGGATTTATGTTGCAATTAGCCCATTTTACAAGTGAGTTGACGGCATTAAGTGTATATATATGTTTTATATGTTAATTTTTATAGTTAAAATTAGTATTAATATGTTATAAGTTATAATATATAAAACAAACCATAAAATAGAAAGCCATTATCATCTATTTTGACGAAACAAAGAAAAGAAAAGAAAGAAACCAAGACTAGGGCATTCGGCCATTGTCAAGTTTGATTAAGACCAAGAAAGGAGAGATTCGGATCGAGATCGAGGCAAAGACAAAGTGCTCGATTAATCGACCGTTTTGTTACTACGACGTCCGAGGTAAGTTTAGATATAATACGTGTACTTAACTATGTTTAAATGTTATGAAACGATTGATTATGATGTTATTGAATTATAAATGCTATGTGAGAAATCGAGCTACGTGGCACTAAGTATGCGTATTTGAAAATGTGACCGAGATAAATAGCACTGTGTGTGCGAAGTAATAGAAGCTTCAGATTTACTGAATGGCAATGTGTGTGCGATACCGAATTAAGTTTGGTTTGTATCGAGGCACTAAGTTTGCGATGTTAATTAAGCTTCGACTTTGATTTGGGCACTAAGTGCGATTGAGTTGAAAAGATATCGAGTATTAAATGAGGTATGGCATCGAGCATTGATGTAACACCCCTAACCCGAATCCGTTGCCGGATTAGGGTTACAAGGCATTACCAAACTAACCACAATTCAGTACAAACATATAAATCATCTTATTACAAATAAAACATAAACAATCCATGCTTTCAAGTTCAAACATATATTGACCATTTATTTAATCAAATTTTGAAACCAATTTACAAACATCAAGCTAAAATACTTACACTTAATAGACTAAATGTTCGGCACAAATAAGCATTACATACATGTTATTCGAATACCTAGTTTATAAACAAGCTCTTTTTTTTTCGATTCATAAACCAACTATCCATATTATAACTTTTATTTATAAAAGATTAGCAAATATTATCAAATAGACTAATATAATTTTATACTTACTAAATAAAACACATTTCAATATGAAACCTATAATCACTTTTGGTCACAAATGGTAAATGATAGCTATTATTGGTTTCAAGTAAAATAACATGTTTAAACATTATACCAAAATTACCTAAAACAATCAATTCACTCATTACTTATTCGGCTATCATATTTACCTTAATAATTATACACATTATACTACTCAAATATATTAACTACCTCAATAGTTCAAACAAATTATAAGAACATCCAACGTCCATAATATATTATATGGCATATCTCTAATATGAACCAAATATATTTGATCAATTATACATCATATATATATCATCATTGTAAGTACCTAATTTTGCCCAGCCTTTGAAATAAACCAGAAAATAAAAAATATATCCTTAAACAATTGATTTACACAGTTTTTTTTAACAAAAACCCAAATAAAAACCTAATACCCGTGGCCCAATTCCTAAACCCATTAGCCAAAACACTTAAACCTGACCCAATACCCCAACTACCCAGAACCCAGACTAGGCCCAAAACGTTTCAGCTCAATGCAGACATTTTTGACCTAGGGTTTCCTCAGAAACCCTAGGCGCCGCTCTTCCACCAACAGAATCCCAGCCTCGCGCCTCCAGTACGCAAGTACGGAAGCCCGATCATCACGCCGCAACACCAGCGCACATCAGCCCTTGGTCACTCCTCAATCCACGCCCAAATGGTGCCCCATCACCACCGTGTTTTGTCACCTGCACAAAGAAGAAAGAATCGCAACAGAAACAGCAAAATATGGCAACCAATCTTTTATTTCCTTTTTCACTTTTTATTTTTGAGGCTATATAAACCTCACAAAAACTTGTAAATAGGGGGAAGGGACACACAGAAAAATAGGAAGATAAGCAGAGAAATAGATACAGACAAATATTCAAAAAAATAGAAATAAAAAACACCCAACAGAAGGTGATTTTTGATTTCGTATTCACGTTGTTCTTCTTATCTCTATTTTCTTTTTCGATTCCTGCAAACAGTAATAAAATAGAAAGGATTTTACCTTTCGATGGGTGTTAAAAACAGGGGTGTTTGGGCTTTCGACCATCGTCGGAGGAGGCGCGTGTGATGGTGTGTGCAGTGTGCGTCAGTCGAGTCCGTGACAAAGGCCAATGGATTGAGAGGATTTCAAAAGGGTTTTGGAGTTTTTTTTAAACGGTTTAAAATGATTTTTTTTAAAAAAAAAACAAAACTCAGCTTTTATAAAACCACCATGCGACGCCGTTTTAAGAATGGCTATTAACTCTCAAAACGACGTCGTTTTAAGCTCTGTGACCCGCACGTTGACCCGACCCAGGGAGGATCCGCGTGTTTTCTCTTTAATGGTGTAATTTTCATTTCAGTCCTTCCGTAATTTTAATTAATTTTAATTTAGCCCAATTCACATTTTTATTTATTTTAAATTTAGCCCTAAAGTTTTATTTTGGTTCCAATTTAGTCCTCGATGCATTTTAATGGTAAAATCGAACGACACCGTTTTGTAAAAGGTTTAATTTCCACATTAACCCTGTGTTTTAATGCACATTTTAATTTTATCCTTTTAATCATTTAATTGTTGTTTAACCCTGTTTCTTTATTTATTTTTAATTTACTTAATTTATTTTATTTTAAATTATTTTAATTGTTTTATTATGTTTTATATTATTTTATTAATTTACTAATAGTTTATATATATATATATATATATGTATTATTTATTATATATATTTAATTATTTTATATTATTTTATTTAGTTTAATAATTTTATATTATTATATATATTACTTATTATATTATGTTTTTTAATTTATATATTATATAGTATTATATATTTTTTAATTTTGTTTTGTATAAAGTCTATTATAATATATAACCTATTTTATTTATATAATTTTTATGATTAATATATTATGTATATAAATGTCTTTTTAAAATTATTATACATATTATTTGCTATTTTTATGTATAATCTTTATATATTATTATTAGTTATTTTATATTATTTATTATGTATTATGATTATTATTAAGTATCTTTATATTTGTTTAATATTACTTTTACTTTTTTATATTATTCATTGATTATTTATTATTAATATAATTTGCAATTAGGTTGAATTTATATGTATGTTATAATGTATTATTCTATGTCTTACTCATACCATTTTTTATTATAAAAATAGTTTTTAAATCAAAGGATTTTCAAAATATGGTGATATGTGATATTTGGGAAATTTCGAGAAGAATTTTGCCCTAACTTATTGGGTTCAATTTTTTCTCGTGAAACTTTAGGTATCACATATCCCTTTTTTTATATTTAAGAAAAAAGTTGAGATTTACCAATTTCAAATCAAAAACCTATTCTCGAATTCAAAGCGTTTTGCCCTAACTTATTGGGTTCGACGTCTTGCATCTTGAGGTAGAAATTTTCTAAAATAAAGACGAGCTTAATTTCAAAGTCATGAGGTGCTATACTTTAACTTATTGGGTAAAGTACTTTATTTCTTTGTAATAAGTAAGTCTTGATTTTCTTTCTAATAAAAGGACCATATCTTCTAACTTTCTTTATTTTCAACATTCAGATATGATTTTATCAATTAGGTACCAATTTTTGGGCATCATGAGGGTGCCAACCCTTCCTCATACGTAATCGACTCCTGAACCTATTTTCTTGTTTTCGCGGACCAAAATCAAATGTTTTAAAATAAAACGTTGTACAAGGTTGGTGGCGACTCCCCTTTTTGTTTTTTAAAGTTGATCCTTATTTTTCAAAACCCGATTTTTAAAATGGTTTCGACAGCTTGGAGACTCCACTAGGGACACAAGAGAGTCAGGCCGTAAAATTGATAATTTCATGTCCTTTTGTTCGAATTTAAAATTCTGATTTTAAAAAATATGATCATTTTATTGCATGTGATTTTAAATATATTGTTTTGCATTGCACTGCATGACCGTCGTGGTCACGCCTTTAAGTGGGAGTGAAAAGCTACTCCTTCGTGAGGTTTTCACCTCCGTGTAGGATAGTGAATCACTTTCGGGGTACATCCGTACCTATGTCTTCGTGAGGTTTTCACCTCCGTGCAGCCATAGGAAATGTATTCCCCTGAACCGAACTCGGTCCATATGAGCCTATAATGGGTGAGGATCGAGGAATCTGCTGGTTTGGGTACCTCAACTTTAGAGCTAACCGCATATAGTGAACCCTAAGGTCCTACCCTAGGTAGAACCATGTCAAACCCTAGTGGTCACCCTGATAGGTTCTATGTTATTTTTTCCTGTGCTAACGGGTTTTCTTTTGTTTTGATTGCATTGCATTCACATCATAGAAAAGAGGTGTTGATTTCAAGTTCGATTACTAAATAGAAAAGTTGGTCATAAGAAAATGGATTTTTTGATAAAGTGGATTATAATACGGTCATCTGAATATAGTTCAAGTGAATACAATGAGAGAAGACTGATAGTCCGTGAAGGAATACAAGACCTTCTCACCTAAGGATTCAAGTTGACAAGACTATTCGAAGATTACCACAGCTCGACATTCTTGAAAAAGCTAACAAGTGAAAAGGAGTCGCGGTCTAGATCAAGCAAAAGGAGCTAGAGGAGGCATCTATTAGAAGTTTGCAAGACTTGACTTTTGCGAAGAAAGGATTCATGTTTTCACTTGGACTATGAGGACAAGGCCGTGTATGCGATCAGTTTTGTAAAGAAATTTATTTTCTAGTAAAGTTTTTCTATGTAACTGAATTCAAGATCAATGCCTTTCTTTCTTTGCATTCATGCATTTACATTACATTGCATCATTTGCATTGGACTTTTACAAGAGGATTCTAATTAGGTAAAAATGTTTCAGTTAACCTGGAAAACATGGAACAAAGATTGGAAAGAATAGAGCAAATGCAAATACAGATGCAGGGGCAATTGACTGAAATTCAACAAGAAATGCGAGAATTTCAAAGAAATATCATAAGCCAGCTAATCGGAGGACTTGGAAAAAGGAGTAGCTCAGTGGATAATAGTGAAGATGATGAGGAAGTTGTTTACTCTCCAATGGGTGTAAACTCGAGCAAGGATCAAGCCAAATCAATTATTCTGGTAGAAATGAGAGAAAGAGGAGAAAGGACCTTAAAAGCCTTGAAGAAGAAGGAAAAGAAATTGAATCATTCAGAGCCAATTGCAATGAACCGGTCAAGGACGGTAACTACCAACTATCATGTTTCTCCAAAGCAAAACTTTGAAAAGCTCCAATTTACACCAATCCCGATGACATATAAGGAGCTATATCAAAGTTTATTTGATGTGCATGTGGTGTCTCCATATTATCTTCAGCCGTTACAACTCCCATATCCTAAATGGTATGATTCCAACGCTCAATGTGAATACCACGCACGAGTAACGAGACATTCAATAGAAAATTGCACTGCCTTCAAAAAAGTAGTTGAGAGACTTCTTAAGATGGGATTTGTCAAGATTGATGATACACACATTGTGGAGAACCCATTACCCAATCATGGAGACAAGAAAGTTGTGATCCCTTGAAGAAATCGAAAGCAAAGAGAGAATTGAGAACGAAGTTTCCAAGCCCTTATGTACTTGGGAATGTTTTGAATAAATGAGATTGTGGAGGAGATCCCTGTATTTTTAGAATGGATTTAGAGTAATATTCAAAACATAATTGTTGCCTTAAGCCTAGAGGCAATAATAATTCTTTTGTGAAATAGGCTCGTGTCCGAAATTTATATTTCAATGAAATGCATCTTTTTTTATACATATTCTTTTATTCTTTACATTTCATACTGTACATTCTTTTGTTTTTTAAAAAATATTATTTCATTCTTTATTCATGACCATACTAATAATCATCCTTAGAATCATTTATTCTTTGGATTCGTTTACCTTCGTACCTAGGTATCCAGATATCAACGTCATGAACGACATTGTTACTGACTCCCTTTTTGAACAAGATATGGGTCTAGGAGATTTCAGGATTTTGAAGATGACAAAGATTGTAACCTACCTTCTGATTTGTTAAAGATGGTAGAACAAGATGAAAAAATAGACCTTACTCTACAAAGGGTTATTGGATATTATGAGCCTAGGGAAAATGGGAAGACTGGAGCCTAGCTCACCATAAAAATAAGGCAAGACATTATTGAGTTATCCAAAGATATTTTTGCACAATCATATCAGGACATGCCTAGGCTACTAAGACGTAGGCTAAACAAGAGGATGGGGCACTGTTGGTCTACCATGGAAGGGATTGCATCAGTCATACCACAAATACTGAAGTGAAGAAGGCAAGATTTATGTAACTCTTCTATTTTCTTCATAAACTTTTATATATGTGGGGCATAGATGTGATGGGTCCAATCATGTCAAAAGCTTCAAGTTGTCATCAATTTACCATCATGGTCGACGTCTACTTTACTAAGAGAGTGGAAGTAGCTTCATATGCCAATATTGCAAAGTCGATAGTCATCAAATTCAAAAAAAAAAAGAGGATCAGATGCCAACACATAATGCATAACTGTACAAAGTCAAAGTTTACAGTTTGTCCAAAGATCAGGCAGTATATCACATTGCAACAAAAGTTGCCAAAAAAAATGAAGAAGAAGAAATGAAAAGTGGTTAAGACTTGTAAAGATTGGCATAAGAAGCTATCACTCCTCTTTATGATTATCAAATGTTGGCTAGGACCTTTGTTGGGGCAACACATTTCTCATTGAAATAGAAACAATTTTGCCAATTGAATCTAATTGAAGAAAAGGTTAAAAGCTATTCATCACGACCAGATGATGCCAGCTTACATTAAAGTAGTTCATCTTAGGGGATTCCACAAAGGAACCTGATGTCGAAAAGGACCTTTCTTCTATAAAACGATTTTAGAGGAAAGCATATGCCAAAATGGAAAGGCCTTATGTAAATGCCTATTCTGGAGGAGCATTGATATTGACCGAGACGAATGGCGAAAACTTTCCCAATCCGGCGAATTTAGGTTCAGTCAAGAAGGATTTTACCTGAAAAGGGAAGGGTTAAGGTGAAAACCCACAAAGGGCGCCTTGAGCTCAAACTCATAAAAAAAAAAAAAAAAAAAAAAAAAAAAAAAAAAAGAAGAAGAAAAAGAAGAGGCCAAGGCAAAAACCCGCAAAGGGCACTTTGAGATCAAAAGGGCTTCGAGTTGAAAACTCAAAAAGGGAGGCTCAAATTTTGACCAAAAGCGGGGCACACAGTAGTCTTGCTACATTTGAATTAACAATGAAGAAATATGTTACATTTTGGGGCATTTACAGAGTATTCCAGATCCCCTAAAACACATATTGAGTTTAAAATGGTCCTCAAGAAGTGGGAACAAAGAAGCTTAGGCTGCGATATCTGGGGCACCTAGCTTCTATCCTACCCATTTTTGAATTCCTTATCTCTGATTGCTTTATTCTTTTTGAGATACACTCAAATCAATTTTCTTTTATTGCTTGGGTTATCTTTGATTAAATTATTTTTCTGAGCTATGTCCATTTTTGTGTTCTTTTTCAAGCATTTATATTGAAATAACGATTAATGGACTAATAACACTTTCATAAAAGGAGTTTCACATATTACTCTAAAAGCTTCTGAATAATATGAGGAATTTGAAACATGAATTTTGTTCAGAACTCACCAAGCCTAAGGGTTAGAAACATTGGAAAATGATTATCTCTTCAAGTTCTCATTAGATAAGACAATTTCGTTGGTGATACCATATCGGCAAATGACGAACAAGGTCAATCCAAGTGTAAAAAGGGGATCATTTTTAGGATACCCTACATCCATTCAGACACATACATCTAGTCATTACACCTAAGGAATGGTGTAACAGATTGAAAGTGATACAAGTTCTGTACCTTTGAGTGGTAATAGAAATATGAAAGAAACCAAATGTCATTCCCCGAAGTTGCAAGGGTGACTCGGAATTACAATGATGGGCAAGCTTGCTGAAATGAATGATGGTTTTTTGAGTTTTCATTCAAGATACCGGTGAACGAGAAAGCATGGTAGCGCATCGGTGATAGAACCTTGAGGAAATATGAGCAATGACAACCCATAGAGATCATTCTCTCATTTCAAATTAGGAGCATTTGATTCATCCGATCATTGTGTCCTAACAGTTGTATAAAAAATTCATGACATCCTGCATTCATGCAAATGTCATCCCTAATATCATTTAGTTAGGAGCATCAGATTCATTCCAATCATGCATCCTAATCATCATTCTCATGACATTCTGCATTCATGAAAAAGTCATCCATAATACATTTAAGTTTACAGGATATGTCCCTCAGAGGACGATATAGCAAGTCGAGAAGTTCAGATTTTGTTCCCTAGAGATGTTAGTGGAGCAAATTGAAGATTGAAGTCTTCTTGAGGAAGCAAACCAAAAGTTTATATTTTGTTCCCTTGAGATGGTAGTGGAGCAAACTGAAGATTAAAGTCTTCCTGAGGAAGCAAACCAAAAGTTCAGATTTTGTTCCCTAGAGATGTTAGTGGAGCAAACTGAAGATTGAAGTCTTCTTGAGGAAGCAAACCAAAAGTTGATTTTGTTCCTTGAGATGGTAGTGGAGCAAGCGAAGATTGAAGTCTTCTTGAGGAAGCAAACCAAAAGTTGATTTTGTTCCTAGAGATGTTAGTGGAGCAGACTGAAGATTGAAGTCTTCCTGAAGATAATAAGGAAGCAAACCAAAAGGTTTAGATTTTGTTCCCTAGAGATGTTAGTGGAGCAGACTGAAGATTGAAGTCTTCTTGAAGATAATAAGGAAGCAAACCAAAAGGTTTAGATTTTGTTCCCTCGAGATGTTAGTGGAGCAGACTGAAAATTAAAGTCTTCCTGAAGATAATAAAGAAGCAAACCAAAAGGTTCAAATTTTGTTCCCTAGAGATGTTAATGGAGCAAAGTGAAAATTGAAGTCTTCCTGAGGAAGCAAACCAAAGGTTCAGATTTTGTTCCCTAGAGATGTTAGTGGAGCAAACTAAAGATTGAAGTCTTCCTGAAGATAATAAGGAAGCAAACCAAAAGGTTCAGATTTTGTTTCCTAGAGATGTTAATGGAGCAACTGAAGATTGAAGTCTTCTTGAAAATAACAGCAGGAAGCATATCAAAAGCATTTTCAGCCCTATCTCCCTGACCAGCAGTGGAATAGGTCAAAAATTGTAGATCTTTTCACCCTAAGTATTAAGGAACCAAGATTGAACGGAAAATCTTGTCGCCCTAAGCAGTAGAGGACCAAGATCGAATGGAAAATCTTGTCTCCCTAAGCAATAGTGGAACAGATTTAAGCCACCAGTCCTATCTCCCTGACCAGTAGTGGAATAAGTCAAAAAAATTGTAGATCTTGTCGCCCTAAGCAGTAGAGGACCAAGATCGAATGGCAAATCTTGTCTCCCTAATCAGTAGTGGAACAGATTTAAGCCACCAGTCCTATCTCCCTGACCAACAGTGGAATAGGTCAAAAATTGTAGATCTTGTCGCCCTAGCGGTGAGGACCTAGATCGAATGGCAAATCATGTCTCCCTAGCGGTAGTGGAGCAGATTTAAGCCACCGATCCTATCTCCCTAACCAAAGGTGGAATAGGTCAAAAATTGTAGATCTTGTTGCCCTAGCGGTAGAGGACCAAGATCGACCGGCAAATCTTGTCTCCCTAAGCAGTAGTGGAACAGATTTAAGTCACCGGCCCTATTTCCCTGACTAGCAATGGAATAGGTCAAAAATTGTAGATCTTGTCACCTAAGCAGTAGGGAACCAAGATCGAATAGCAAATCTTGTCTCCCTAAGCAGTAGTGGAACAAATTTAAGCCACCGGCCCTATCTCCCTGACCAGCAGTGGAATAGGCTAAAGATTGTAGATCTTGTCACCATAAGCAGTAGAGGATCAAGATCGAAAGACAAATCTTGTCTCCCTAAGCAATAGTGGAACAGATTTAACCACCAGTTTGGCATCCCTAAGTTTGCAGCGGAACAGACCGAAGATACCAATCTGGCATTCCTGAGCTTTGCAGGAAACATATTGAAAATGACAGATCTGACGTTTCCCGAGATACAAGAAAGTAGATCGAAGACATCATTCTGGTGATCCCTGAGTTTGCAGGGATCAGATTGAAAATAGCAGATCTTGTTTCCCTGAGTTTGCAGTGGAACAGATCAAAAGATAGTGGATACTGCCTTCATGAAGTTGAAGCTATCAAATTTACTGAAATCAAGATAAAGTTCCAATACCCCTAAAGATGCAGTTCGGGTTGGAAGCCATTTGAAGAGGATGAGGATCAAGAAGTTGAAGTTCGGCCAAGACCGGGCAAAATTGGTCCTTTTATAGTCTTTGCTCTATTCTCGTTACACGACAATGAGTAAAGAGGGGCAGCTGTAAGTACCTAATTTTGCCCAGACTTTGAAATAAACCAGAAAATAAAAAATATATCCTTAAACAATCAATTTACACAGTTTTTTTTTACAAAAACCCAAATACAAGCCCAATACCAGTGGCCCAATTCCTAAACCCATCAGCCAAAACACTTAAACCTGACCCAATACCATAACTACCCAGAACCCAGACTAGGCCCAAAATGTTTCAGCTCAATACTAGACATTTTCGACCTAGGGTTTCCTCAGAAACCCTAGGTGCCTCTCTTCCACCAATAGAACCCCAGCCTCGCGCCTCCACTACGCAAGTGCGGAAGCCCGATCGTCACGCCGCAACACCAGCTCACATCAGCCATTGGTCACTCCTCAATCCACGCCTGAATGGTGCCCTATCACCGCCGTGTTTTCATCACTTGCACAAAGAGGAAAGAATCGCAACAAAAACGGAAAAATATGGCAACCAATCTTTTATTTCCTTTTTCACTTTTTATTTTTGAGGCTATATAAACCTCACAAAAACATGTAAATGGGAAGGGACACACAGAAAAATAGAAAGATAAGCAGAGAAATAGATACAGACAAATATTCAAAAAAATAGAAATAAAAAACACCCAATAGAAGGTGATTTTCGATTTCGTATTTGCGTTGTTCTTCTTATCTCTATTTTATTTTTCGATTCCTACAAACAGTAATAAAATAAAAAGGATTTTACCTTTAGATCGGTGTTAAAAACAGGGGTGTTTGGGCTTCACCATCGTCGGAGGAGGGCGTGTGATGGTGTGTGCAGTGACATGTCGAGTTTGAGTCAAGCCAAAGGCCAATGGTGAGAGGATTTCAAAAGGGTTTTGGAGTTTTTTTAAATGGTTTAAAATGATTTTTAAAAAAAAACAAAACTCAACTTTTATAAAACCACCATGCGACACCGTTTTAAGAATGGCTATTAACTCTCAAAACGATGTCGTTTTAAGCTTTGTGACCCGCACGTTGACCAGACCCAGGGAGGATCCGCGTGTTTTCTCTTTAATGGTGTAATTTCCATTTCAGTCCTTCCGTAATTTTAATTAATTTTAATTTAGCCAAATTCACATTTTTATTTATTTTAAATTTAGCCCTAAAGTTTTGTTTTGGTTCTAATTTAGTCCATCAGTCCGTTTTAATGGTAAAATCGAAACGACACCGTTTTGTAAAAAGGTTTAATTTCCACATTAACCCCTGTGTTTTAATGCGCATTTTAATTCAATCCTTTTAATCTGTTTAATTGTTGTTTAACCCATGTTTCTTTATTTATTTTTTAATTTACTTAATTTATTTTATTTTAAATTATTTTAATTGTTTTATCATGTTTTATATTATTTTTATTAATTTACTAATAGTTTATATATATATATATACTTTATATGTATTATTTATATATATATATTTAATTATTATATATTATTTTACTTAGTTTAATAATTTTTATATTATTATATATATTACTTATTATATCATGTTTTTTAATTTATATATTATATAGTATTATATATTTTTTAATTTTGTTTTGTATAAAGTCTATTATAATATATAACCTATTTTATTTATATAATTTTATGATTAATATATTATGTATATAAATGTCTTTTTAAAATTATTATACATATTATTTGCTATTTTTTATGTATAATCTTTATATATTATTATTAGTTATTTTATATTATTTATTATGTATTATGATTATTATTAAGTATCTTTATATTAGTTTAATATTACTTTTACTTTTTTATATTATTCATTGATTATTTATTATTAATATAATTTGCAATTAAGTTGAATTGATATGTATGTTATAATGTATTATTCTATGTCTTACTCATACCATTTTTTTTATTATAAAAAATAGTTTTTAAATCAAAGGATTTTCAAAATATGGTGATATGTGATATTTGAGAAATTTCGAGAAGAATTTTGCCCTAACTTATTGGGTTTGATTTTTTCTCGTGAAACTTTAGGTATCACATATCCTTTTTTTTTATATTTAAGAAAAAAGTTGAGATTTACCAATTTCAAATCAAAAAACCTATTCTCGGGAATTCAAAGCGTTTTGCCTTAACTTATTGGGTTCGACATCTTGCATCTTGAGGTAGGAATTTTCTAAAATAAAGACGAGCTTAATTTCAAAGTCATGAGGTGCTATACCTTAACTTATTGGGTAAAGTACTTTATTTCTTTGTAATAAGTAAGTCTTCATTTTCTTTCTAATAAAAGGACCATATCTTCTAACTTTCTTTATTTTCAAGATTCGGACATGATTTTATCGATTAGGTACCAATTTTTGGGTGTTATGAGGGTGCTAACCCTTCCTCATACGTAACCGACTCTCGAACCTATTTTCTTGTTTTCGAGGACCAAAATCAAATGTTTTAAAATAAAACATTTTACAAGGTGATCCAATCACACCTAAGTAAAAAAGATTGGTGGCGACTCCCGTTTTTGTTTTTTAAAGTCGATCCCCATTTTTCAAAACCCGATTTTTAAAATGGTTTCGACAATCATTATCACGCCATAACACCAAACACAAGCATATAAATACATCATGTAATATACTACCATTATAAACTATTATCAAAACCGATTTCACATAATATCCATAATATCAAGATTTAGCCATTTTCGCATGGCATTTTACACATTATGTTCATAGTAAATTCAAAAGAGAAACATAGCCTATACATGCCATTGACCTTGAGTTTATTTTTAAAAGGTACCAAAATATTGATGATAGTGTGACAAGCTTTAATGACGATCCCCGAGCACGTGATGATCACTCAAAAGAAATCTAAAACACGAGAACAACCAAGGACCAAGTAAGCTTTAACAACTTAGTAAGTTATAAACAATTGTAAAATTATACAATTTAACATATACTAACTAGGTCAATATTATTTCAATCATCACTAAAATTGATAACCATAAGTAAAGATCATAACACCATTCATAAACAATCATAATTCATAACCTTAAGACCGAATACTCAACATTCAGTATTAGGTTTCACCTTGAATTATAAACCATTTTCTCATCTCAAAACAAGTTCATAAGCAATTAAATACATCACATTTCTTTAATTTCATATACAAATATCACTTACCGAAATTTGTACTAAATTTTCAAACCATCTTGAATCACATACCTGATTATTTATTTTTTTAACACATTTCACTAACCAAATCATTGGAAAAATCCACAAACTCACACTCTCAGTGCCAAACCATATAACGTATCGCACACTTAGTGTCGTTACCTTAACATATCGGACACATAGTGCCAAATACTTGTAATTATCGCACACTTAGTGCCATTACATTAATATTCTGCACGCTTAGTGCCAAATAACTGATTTCGCACACACAGTGCTCGGTATTAAGATTCGCATACTTAGTGCTTTACTGTTACTCACTTCAATAAACATTTATATATACATATAATTTAGCTTATTACATCTATATCTCAACTTCAAATTCGGCTTTACTAATGATACACAAATATACATCACATTCGGCTATACTAATGAAATGCAAATATACATCACATTCGGCCAAATTCATCTCTTAAATCAATGTCACACATAGCTATATTATTAAATATAGTTATACTTCGCATTCAACTAAATTCATCTTCCAACCAATACTACATTCGGCATTAACATATTGTACATATTTACCTCTTTTAAATTCATGTACATAATTATAGATAAAAATTCAATTTAACTCAATTGCTTAAAAACTTACCATGAGTATTGACGGACTTTATTTTCCGACTATTCAATTAACTTCTCCTTTCCCCGATCCAATCCCGATCTTTTTTGTCCTTGATCTAAATCAATTTCAAATTAAGCTCATTCAACATATTTTCATTCAATTTAGTCCAAAAACACATAAATGAGCAAATTACATTTTTACCCCTAACATTTTACACTATTTACAATTTAATCCTTATTGCACAAAACACAAAATATTCAAAATTTGACCACACTTCTTTAGGGCCAAATATTCATAGTCCTAATACAAGCTCATACATTTCATTTGTTCTGCAATTTAGTCCTTAAAAATTTTTTTTGCAATTTAATCCAAAATTTTAAATTTCATCAAAAATTGAAAGACAAAACTTGTTAATCTAACACATATAATTAATATTTCATCATCAAACAACAAAAACAACAAACTTCCTTCAATGGCAACTCACGAAATACACATCAAATTCCAAAATTCAAGCATGGGCTAGCTAAAACACTAAGCAACGATCTCAAAAACGTAAAAATTATCAAAACTAAAACCAAATCATACCTTAATTTTTGCTTCAAGCTAGCGAAACCTAAGAACTCTTCTTTCTTTCTTTTCTTTTGTTTTTGGCACAAAGATGAATGATAATGGTTTTCTATTTTTTTGTTTTGTTTTATTATTAACTTATAATATAAAATATAAATTTTAACTTATAAAATGTATATAAAAACATATTTATATACAAGTCAATACTTAATGCCGTCCACTATCATGCTAAATGGCCAATTTACAACATAAGGTCTCATATAAAAGAAGACACATCAATTAAGCCACTCAATTAAATAAAAGGCTACTTTTACCACTTATGCGATTTAGTCATTTTTCTTAAATTAAACACACAAATGGACAAATTAACTCACGAAATTTTAATACATGCTCAATCATATATCATAGACACCGAATGTAATATTAAAATATTTTACTGACTCGGATTTGTGGTCCCAAAACCACTATTTCGATTAGGGTCAAAACCGAATGTTACAACTCTCCCCCTTAAGGATTTTCGTCCCCGAAAATTTTACTGGTAAATAGGTTAAGATAACATTCTTTCATTGAATCTTCAAGCTCTTAAGTTGCTTCTTTGACCCCGTGCTTATGCCACAGTACTTTCACCAACGAGATTTCCTTATTATGTAATTTTTTCACTTTCCAAGTGAAAATACGAATCGTTCTTCCTCATAGGTCAAATTAGACTGAATCTCAACCTCTGATGGACTAATCACATGAGAAGGATCGGATCTATATCGTCGAAGCATCGAAACATGGAAAACATTATGGATCTTTTCTAACTTAGGTGGTAACATCAATCTGTACGCAACCGGCCCGATACCCTCAATAATCTCGTACGGCCCAATAAATCTCGGACTCAGCTTGCCCTTGCGACCAAATCTAAAGATTTTCTTCCACGGCAAGACTTTCAAAAATACTTGATCGCCAATCTAAAACTCTATATCTTTACATTTCAAATTCGCATAAGATTTCTGACGGTCTGACGTTGCTTTCAAACTTTCACGGATCACTTTTACTTTCTGTTCATTATCTTTCATTAGATCAACCCTGTGTATCTTGCTTTCACTTAGCTCGGTCCAATACAAAGGTGTACGACATTTACGACCATACAAAGCCTCGTAAGGTGCCATTTTGATACTCGATTGAAAGCTATTATTGTATGCAAACTCAATCAAAGGCAAGTATCGTTCCCACATACTCTCAAACTCGAGAACACAACATCTCAACATATCCTCAAGTATCTGAATAATTCTCTCGGATTGACCATCCATTTGAAGGTGGAAAGCGGTGCTAAAATGCAATTTAGTGCCTAATGCATGCATTCCAAAATCGCGATGTAAACCTCGAATCTCTATCTGAAATAATAGAAATAGGTACTCCGTGTAATCGCACAACATGAGAGATGTACAATCAGCTAGCTTATCGAGCGAGTAATCTGTATGGACTAGAATAAAGTGAGTCGACTTCGTCAATCTATCAACAATAACCCAGATTACATCTTTCTTGCTCGGTGTCAATGGTAAACCAGATACAAATCCATTGTGATTCGATCCCATTTCCATTCGTGTATCATAATCGGCTGAAGTAATCCAGATGGCACTTGATGCTTGGCTTTTACTTGCTGACATATCAAACATTTCGACACAAAATCTGAAATATCTTGTTTCATACCGTGCCACCAATAATGCTATTTCAAATCATTATACATTTTTGTGCTACCCGGATGAATAGACAATCTACTACTATGAGCTTCATTATAAATCATCTGAATCAACTTAGGATCCTTTGATGCACATAATCGGTTTCTGAATCACAAACATCCCTCAGCATCAATCTGAAATTCTGAGTCAGCATTTGAACCACATTGATTCCTTTTTTTTATCAAGTTATCATCAATCTTTTGAGCTTCACAAATCTTTTGAGCAAATAATGGTTTTACTTTTAATTCTGCAATAATCGTACCATCGTCAGTCATTACCATATCTACGTTCATTGCACGAAAAGTAAATAGTAATTTTGGTTTAGTGCATCAGCAACCACATTAGCTTTTCTCGGGTGATATTCAATCACAAGATTGTAGTCTTTTAAAAATTCCAACCATCATCGTTGTCTCAAATTTAGATCCTTCTTAGTCATTAAGTACTTTAGACTTTTATGATTGGAATAGACATGGCATTTTTCACCAAACAGATAGTGACGCCATATTTTCAGAGCAAAAACTATGGCAGCTAACTCAAGATCATGCATCGGATAGTTCTTTTCGTGCGACTTTAACTGTCTCAAGACGTAGGCTACAACCTTACCCTATTGCATCAAAATATATCCCAAACCATTCAAGGATGCATCACTAAAATTAACGAACTCTTTACCCGACTCGGGTTGAACAAGCACTAGAGCTTCAGTTTATAAAGTTTTTAACTGATTGAAACTCTTCGGCACCTTTCCGTCCACTCGGATCTGACATCTTTCTGAAGTAGCTTTGTCATCGGAGCTGCAATCATTGAGAACCCTTTCACGAAGCGTCTATAATAACCAGCAAGTCCCAGAAAACTCCAAACTTCAGAAACATTCCGCGAGGGTTTCCAATCAAGTATAGCCGAGGTCTTACTCGGATCAACCCTAATACCTAATGCTGAACCAACATGCCCCAGGAAGCTAACTTTACGTAACCAAAATTCACATTTGCTGAATTTCGCGTACAATTGCTTATCACGCAAAATCTGTAACACAAGTCTCAAGTGTTCGGCATGCTCGATTTCATTGTGCGAATAGAAATGTCATCTATAAACACAACTACAAACTAATCCAAATACTGTCTGAATACCCGATTCATCAAATCCATGAAAATAGCAAGGGCATTAGTGAGTCCGAACGACATCACTAAGAACTCGTAATGGCCGTATCTCATCCGAAAAGCAGTCTTAGGCACATCAAAGTCTCTAACTCGCAGTTGATAATAACCTGATCATAAATCGATCTTTGAAAATACTGATGCTCCCTTTAATTGATCAAATAAATCATCAATGCGTGGTAACGGTATTTATTCTTTATGGTCACTTTATTGAGCTATCGGTAGTCGATGCACATTCTCAAAGTTCCATCTTTCTTTTTCACGAATAATACTGGTGCATTCCAGGGAGAGAAACTTGGTCGAGCAAAACCTCTATTCGTCAACTCTTGTAACTGCGCTTTTAATTCTTTTTGTAGATGGCCCAAAATTGCCCGGGCCCAATTACAAAATAAAATAACAAACTCAAAACCAACAAAATGAAAAAGGCCTAAAATACAAGCCCAAATCCAACCCAACTCAGAAAACAAAAAAAAAAGGAAAAAAAAAACAAAACAAAAAATAAACAAAAACCTATCCCTTGGCCTCGACCTCGACTTGAGCCCCCCCACCTTCTCTGCACACATCCGTCGCTTTGTCCCTCGACACGCTCGAGCACGCAAAATAAAACACATAACAAAAAAGCGAAGCAATTTTGTCTTTCTTTTTCACTTTGGCTATAAAAGCCACACAAAATCATTATAACGGAGGAGAAAAATTCAAAAAAAAAGCAGAAATCTTGAATACAAGAATTGTAAAATCGAAAACCAAACACAAAGGTTGATTTCATTATCATTATTAACTATTATTATTATCTATTTTTCGTTTACATTCTTATTTTATTTTTTAGATTTTAAAACTAAATCTAAAAGGAGAAGAGGAATACCTACGAGAATACCTACAGAGCCCCATGCATGTCGTGAGTCCTCTCCGTCGTCGGGCCAAAAATCGAGCAAAAGGGGAATTCTGGATTCAAAAACCAATCTTGAAATAAAAGACAAAAGAAGTTTGAAATTTTTTCATTTCTTATTTTCGGTTATTTCAATACCCTTTTATATATTTTTGAAACCTTAAAAGCGAATATTAACGAAAAGGAGAACGAACTTACGAGCCACGAAAGCGTCGTGGCGCCACCTCGCCATCGTCGGAGCTTGGACCGAGGAAGGATATCGAAGCCTTTCACCTTGGTTCGGGGTGCCAAAAGCCGGTCTTCAAAGGGCTTTCGAGCAGGCTAAGGACCCATCTCGAGCATCGTCGACCACCGAATAGGTGGTGGCGCGGTGGTGCTGACGGAGGTGAGGAAGCCTATCGTTGAGCACGAATGAGGAGAGAAACTTTTCCTCTGCTTTTTTGAAGCGAAAAGGGGAGCCTTAGGATTTGTTAGCTTCTTTTGGCTTGGGGGGCTGGAGAAAATAAAGAGGGGTTAAGGGTAATTAAAATTTGTGTCGTTTGGGGTGTTAGAAATTCATTCATATCTCTTCAATGGGATATTTGCAAGATAAACCCTCCGCTGCGGCGTCGCCCAATTAAATCCTTTTTACTTTCCTTTTTTTTAATTTGTGCCCCATCATTTTACCGCGTTATTCAATCTAGTCCATACCGTCACATAATCGGAGGTTGGGTTATTTACTCGTTTAGTCCCAGTAAATTCCTAGCGTTCGAGATCGGTCCTTTTCTTTTATTTTTATTTATTATTTGGCCCTGAACCTATTTTATTCATAATTTAACCTAAAATTTCATTTTAATTTCAATTCAATCCCTTTAGGTTAATTTGCATTTTATTCCTTTATTATTAATACTATTATTATTATATTATTATTATATTACTATTATCATTTCTTCATTGTTGCTATCCATTATTATTATGTCTACCACTATTATTTTTTATTATTTTGTCATGTTATTATTATTATCATTATTATTATTATTATTACTATTATTATCATTTCATTTTTACTCTTGTTTATTTATTTACTATTATATTTGTTAATGTTATTTTTATTATTTTATTATCACTATATTATTATTACTAATATTATTGTTATTATTATTAGCATTATTATTATTATTATTATTATTATTATTATTATTATTATTATTATTATTATTATCATTATTTTATTCCTCTATTATTAATTATTATTATTTACTATTACTATTACTTTATTACTAGTATTATTATTATTTTATTTTATTATTATTACTCTTATTTATTTCATTATTGTTCATTTATCAATATGTTATTATTTTTATTTTTAACGTACTCTTATTATTATCATTGTTTAATCTTCACCATTTATGAATTTTGTTTTATATTATTCTATTCATTATTTATTTATTTGTTATTTTATTTATTTATTTGTCATTTCATTTACTTATTATTTATTAGTTTATTGCTCTTTACCTTTTTAATACTTTAAAGCATTTTAAGTATTTATCATTTTTAATTTTTATTTATTGTTATTATTATTATCATCCTATTTGTTTCCATGATTTTATTATTGTTATTCTTATTTCATAATTTATTTGCTCATTCGTTTATAAGGATTAGATTTATTCATATATTAGCATTAGTATCATTACTTTGTCTAATATAAATCAATCAAATTTTCAAAATAAAGATAATGATCGGTATTGAAAATTCGGAAGATCGAGCCCTAACTTCTTGGGTTAGGTTTTACTCGTTTATGTTAAACAACGGGATATCTCTTTCGAAGTTGTAATTTTAAAACAAAATACTTGATCTCGAAAATTGAAATCTGGTGCCCTAACTTCTTGGACTCGACACTTAGATACTTGGGATAAGTTTCCTTTCCTAAAATAGAGGCAATCTTAGTATTTGAAATCTCGAAATCGAGCCCTAACTTCTTGGGTTCCGATTTCTCATTTGACGAATAATGAAGATCTTCTTCAAATAAAACCAAGTTTCAAAAGGCAAGCTTAGTTTGGGAGTTTAAAGTATTGTGCCTAACTTCTTGGACATGATGCTTTACCTCTTGAAAATAAGAAAGCCTTAACGTCCCTTCAACTTTAAAATAAAAGCATTGTATTTTGAATCCTTTAAAGTTTTCAACAAATAGGACATCAATCAATCGGTTTGGTACCAATTTTGGGCGTGTCGAGGTGCTAATCCTTCCTCGCATGCGTAATCGACCTCGAATCCATTTTCTCAAAGTTCATGGACCGAAAGCCTTGTTTTAGTAAATTAAATGTTTTATTAAAGCGAAGGTGATCCGATCACACCAAATAAAGATCGGTGGCGACTCCTTTCCTTTTCTTTTTCAAAAATTGAGTCGTAGCGTCGTTTACCGTTTCACCCAAAAAGAATGGTTACAACACTTTTAATCCTGTTGGTGCCATCTATATGGAGCTATCGAAATCAGAGTCGTCCCTAGCACTAACTCAATACCAAACTCTACCTCCCGAACAAGTGGCAAACCCAGCAATTCTTCCGGAAACACATCCGGATACTCACATACAACAGGTACAGATTGAATCTTCCTTTTTGTCACTTTACTATCGATCACATAAGCAAAGTAAGCTTCGCAACCCTTTCTCATATACTTTCGAGCCAACATCGAGGATATCACTACTAGTAGCCCATTTAAATCCGCAGATTCAATCCGAATTATCTTATTATTCGCACATGAACAATAGTCTTTAAATCGTAATTCAAGACGGCATCGTGCACAGTTAACCAATCCATACTGAGGATGATATCAAACTTATCAAATGGTAGTAACATCAAATCAGCCGAAAAACATGAATCTCAAATCATCAAAGGGCAATTCTTGCACATCTTATCAACTAACATACACCGGCCCAGGGGGTTCAAAACTCGAATCACAAATTCAGTAGACTCAACAGGTAAAGTCTTACTGAATACTAATGTTTCACACACATAGAAATGAGTTGAACCAGGGTTAATCAGAGCAATTACACTAGTATTAAAGAGAGTAAATATACCGGTGATGACATCTGAAGGTGAAGCCTCCTCTCGAGCACGAATGGCATAGGCTCTAGTAGGCACACGAGCCTCGATCGAATAGCTATACTCAAAGTCCCTCTCTGAGTGCCGCTCCTACCTCCCACATTTCGGGGTGGTCTACCTCTAGCTGCAGTACCGCTTGGTCTTGCACTCTGAGCATTATCCTTCTCAGCTAACTCCGGGCAATCCCGAATAAAGTGATCCTGTGAACCACTCTTGTAACAAGCTCGGTTGTTGGACTTGCCCCAACATCCACCAAAATGCCACCTACCACACTGTTGACACTCGAGTTTATCCGGTCGAGTATTTCCAACACTAGCAATTGAAGTGACTCGTGAACTTACTGGTGGTCGTTCTCTTATAGAGATCCCAGTATTAGCCTTAGATCGGCTACTGTCATTTTTAAACTTCTTTGAGGCCGATTTAGAAAATTTACTAGTTGATCTTTTACGAAAGTCTTTAGCTTCGAACTCAGCTTTTCGTTTTTCTTTTCCTAGCTCTTCCGCTTTGCAAGCTCGCTCAACAAGTACCACAAACTTATTTATTCAAGTATACCAACCAATAATTTTATGTCTTCGTTTAACCTTTCTTCAAATCTTCGGCACATAGTAGCCTCAGATGAAACACATTCCTGGACGTATCGGTGAGTCTCACAAACTTACGTTCATACTTAGATACGGTCATACGACCCTATTTAAGCTCAAGAAATTCCTTACGTTTCAGATCTATGAATCTCTGACTAATGTATTTCTTGCGAAACTCCGTCTAAAAGAAATCCCAAGTGACTCATTCCTTTGGGACAACCGAAACTAGAGTGTTCCACCAATAGTAGGCAGAATCCGTAATAAAGATATAGCACATTTTAGGCACTCATCAGGTGTACAAGATAGTTCATCGAAAACATGATTTGTATTATCGAACCAAAATTCAGCTCATTCAGCATCATCATCCGCTTCAACTCTAAACTCTTAGGCCTCGTATTTTATGATTCTGTCGACCGGAGGCTTATTTATTCTCTCAAGATTAATGATCGGAGGTACCACAGGTACTACAGGTGGATTAGAAGGGTTCGGGGGTTGTTGAACAGCCGAATTTGTCCGGATATACTGATTAAACCAATCATTCATTATACTAAAGAAGGTTTGCTTAGACCCCTCATCTTGGTTACTCGTAGCTAGTCGAGATTCAACCGGCGCAGTCCCTTGTGTGGGAGCAGGTGCCACACTCTCAACATCATCGGCTATGGCTCGCTCGGGATCAGGATCCATTTACTATAGAAAGAAGAGATTTATTTTCTTGTCAGAAGTCATCACACTATCACAGTAAAAATAATGGCATGTATGCTAGACTCACACGCGTTACGTTAGTCCGAGAATCGACTAAATCGTAGCTCTAATACCAATCAAATGTAACACCCATAACCCGCATCCGTCATCGGATTAGGGTTACAAGGCATTACCAAACTAACCACAATTCAGTACACTCATATAAATCATCTTATTACAAATAAAACATAAACAATCCATGCTTTCAAGTTCAAACATATATCGACCATTTATTTAATCAAATTTTGAAACCAATTTACAAACATCAAGCTAAAATACTTACACTTAATAGACTAAATGTTTGGCACAAATAAGCATTACATACATGTTATTGAATACCTAGTTTATAAACAAGCTCTTTTTTTTGATTCATAAACCAACTATCCATATTATAACTTTTATTTATAAAAGATTAGCAAATATTATCAAATAGACTAATATAATTTTATACTTACTAAATAAAACACATTTCAATATAAAACCTATAATCACTTTCGGTCACAAATGGTAAATGATAGCTATTATTGGTTTCAAGTCAAATAACATGTTTAAACATAATACCGAATTACCTAAAACAATCAATTCACTCATTACTTATTCGGCTATCATATTTACCTTAATAATTATACACATTATACTACTCAAATATATTAACTACCTCAATAGTTCAAACAAATTATAAGAACATCCAACATCCATAATATATTATATGGCATATCTCTAATATGAACCAAATATATTTGATCAATTATACATCATATATGTATCATCATTATCACGCCATAACACCAAACAAAAGCATATAAATACATCATGTAATATACTACCATTATAAACTATTATCAAAATTGATTTCACATAATATCCATAATATCAAGATTTAGCCATTTTTGCATGGCATTTACACATTATGTTCATAGTAAATTCAAACAAGAAACATAGCCTATACATGCCATTGACCTTGAGTTCATTTTCAAAAAGGTACCAAAATATTGACGATAGTGTGACAAGCTTCAATGATGATCCCCGAGCACGTGATGATCACTCAAAAGAAATCTAAAACACAAACCAAGAACCAAGTAAGCTTTAACAGCTTAGTAAGTTATAAGCAATTGTAAAAGTATACAATTTAACATATACTAACTAGGTCAATATTATTTCAATCATCACTAAAATTGATAACCATAAGTAAAGATCATAACACCATTCATAAACAATCATAATTCATAACCTTAAGACCTAATACTCAACATTCAATATTAGGTTTCACCTTGAATTATAAACCATTTTCTCGTCTCAAAACAAGTTCATAAGCAATTAAATACATCACATTTCTTTAATTTCATATACAAATATCACTTACCGAAATTTGTACTAAATTTTCAAACCATCATGAATCACATACCTGATTATTTATTTTGTTTAACACATTTCACTAACCGAATCCTTGGAAAAATCCACAAACCCGCACTCTCAGTGCCAAACCATGTAACGTATCGCACACTTAGTGTTGTTACCTTAACATATCGCACACATAGTGCCAAATACTTGTAATGTATCGCACACTTAGTGCCATTACATTAATATTATAGATGCTTAGTGCCAAATGACCGATTTCGCACACACAGTGCTTGGTATTAAGATCCGCACACTTAGTGCTTTACTTGAACCTGTTACTCACTTTAATAAACATTTATATATACATATAATTTAGCTTATTACATCTATATCTCAACTTCAAATTCGGCTTTACTAAGGATACACAAATATACATCACATTCGGCTATACTAATGATATACAAATATACATCACATTCGGCCAAATTCATCTCTTAAATCAATGTCACACATAGCTATATTATTAACATATACTTATACTTCGCATTCAACTAAATTCATTTTCCAACCAATACTACATTCGGCATTAACATATTGTACATATTTACCTCTTTTAAATTCATGTACATAATTATAGATAAAAATTCAATTCAATCCAATTGCTTAAAAACTTACCTCGAGTATCAACGGACTTTATTTTCCAACTATTCAATTAACTTCTCCTTTCCTCGATCCAATCCCGATCCTTTTTGTCCTTGATCTAAATCAATTTCAAATTAAGCTCATTCAACATATTTTCATTCAATTTAGTCCAAAAACACATAAATGAGCAAATTACATTTTACCCCTAACATTTTACACTTTTTACAATTTAATCCTTATTGCACAAAACACAAAATATTCAAAATTTGACCACACTTCTTTAGGCTCGAATATTCATAGTCCTAATACAAGCTCATACATTTCATTTGTTTTGCAATTTAGTCCTACAAAAATTTATTTTTACAATTTAACCCTGATGAAATTCAAAGACAAAACTTGTTAATCTAACACATATAATTAATATTTCATCATCAAACAACAACAACAAAAAAAAACAAACTTCCTTCAATGGAAACTCACGAAAAACACATCAAATTCCAAAATTCAAGCATGGGCTAGCTAAAACACTAAACAACGATCTCAAAAACGTAAAAATTATCAAAAACTAAAACCAAATCATACCTTAATTTTTGCTTCAAGCTAGCCGAAACCTAAGAACTCTTCTTTCTTTATTTTTCTTTTATTTTTTGGCACAAAGATGAATGATAATGGTTTTCTATTTTTTTTGTTTTGTTTTATTATTAACTTATAATATAAAATATAAATTTTAACTTATAAAATGTATATAAAAACATATTTATATACAAATCAATACTTAATGCCGTCCACTATCATGCTAAATGGCCAATTTACAACATAAGGCCTCATATAAAAGAAGACACATCAATTAAGCCACTCAATTAAATAAAAGGCTACTTTTACCACTTATGTGATTTAGTCCTTTTTTCTTAAATTAAACACACAAACGGACAAATTAACTCACGAAATTTTAACACATGCTCAATCATATATCATAGACACCGAATATAATATTAAAATATTTTACTGACTCAAATTTGTGGTCCCGAAACCACTATTTCAATTAGGGTCAAAACCAGACTGTTACAATCGAATAGTAAGAAAAATTGTTAACTAAGTGTTGGCAAAGGTATATGTAACGACCCAAAATCCATGGGCATCGAAAGTGTGTTATCGGGGCTCCGTCTTAGTAAACCGAGTTAGTAATAATTATTAGGAGCAATTATGTGTCTAATAGTATGTTTAATTAGATTTTTATTTAGTGAATTTAGCTTAATTTAAGTAATTAGGAAAAAGGATCAAATTGAATAAAGAGTGAAAGTTTAATTATAGATTAAAAGAAAGTAAAAAGATCTAAAATGACAATTAAACCATTTAGCATAAGTTGAGTGACATATGAAATAAAGATCTAAGATTTTTACTTTAGATTTTAAATTATAAAATATATATATATTAGTAATAAATTATAATAAACCAATTTAAAATAATTATATTAATTGATATTATATTAAAGAAACTAAATAAATGGCGGTAAAGATTAAAGACAAGTGTAATAGTAATAATTATATAGGTACACTTGTAATAAATAAAAATAATAATCATTGCTTAAATAATAAGTAAAATATTTTTTAATATTATATATTACTATTATTATTAGTTAAAAAAAAGAAATAAAGTGAAGTAAGTAAAATAAAAGAAACAAAAGAAGAACGAGAAAAGAAGCAGAGAAACAAAACCATTCGTGTAACACCCCAAACCCGACCTAAACGTTATGACCGGATCTGGCATGTCACATGAAAGGAATGTCTAAAAATTGTGTGTTCGTTAAAAAGTTCGTGTTCGTTATATTTGTTGTGAAAAATTGAGTGTAAGTAATTTTGAATAAGAAACGGTTTATTAACATTTTAGGAAAATCTCGTATTAAACATTTAATAACAAGCAGTAACCAAATTAAAAGCTAAAACCAAATAAAATACCAAGGCCTTATTACATTGCAAAATCCAAAAATTAGAAAGTAATTTTAAATAGAAACTGAAAGTTTACGAGAAAACAGTGTATGGCCACCACAGAGTCCACCTCACTCCAAGTCCTCAAACTAGGGATTACCGAAACATTTAAAAAGAGGGGTGAGTTTACGAAAACTCGGTGTACAACCCCAATAGTAAGAACATGTATCAACCCATACAAATACAACATATTAAGCATGTATGCAATGCAACCCACCCCAACCTAAGTATCCAACCTCTACACACCACCGTACCTACCAGTACTTTGTGGGGATTACTAAATCGACCCTCCATCCGCTACACACCATCGAAGGCGATCATTGCAATCAATCGCACATCGCCCTTATAATTGTGGCATAGCCACTGATAATGTGATGAGTCACAGATTCATAATATGTGACATAGGTCACGGATAATGTGGTAAAACCACGAACACTTCCCTTTATCATTATCACCCATATGCCCATGCAACATACATAATATTACAATTCGTGTATGCAGTATGACATGTATGCAATCATATATCAAATAACGTATGAAACGAATTACCATCATAATCAGAATAATAATATACAACATAATCAATCTAACCAACCTCTAAAGGTATAATGATAATTTTACCTACCAAAGGTATTTTAAGTAATTTACCCACCAAGGGCATTTTCGTAATTTACCCACAAAGGGTATTTTCGTAATTTACCTACTAAGGGTATTTTCGTAATTTACCCACCAAAGGTATTTTCGTAATTTACCCACCAAGGGTATTTTTGTAATTTTGCACCTGCAATGGCCCTCCCGAGGTCTAATGTTACCACGAATGACTTGGCTACCATTTTCTATCATCACTGGACTATTGGGCCTAAAACCGATTTACCCATTCGTGCCCACACAACTTGTGTGGCCCACCTAACACAAATCTAGCCACGTATATAGGTTCCACCTAGTCTAGTTTACTATATATTATATCATCATACAATTTATTCTAATTGGGCCCACGGGCCCATTTCGACCTATCACGTCCCAAGCAGCCCCAACCCACAAGAATACTCGACGGCCTCAACTATCGCGTCGAAGCCCCACACTTACGCTCGCACGCTCGTGTGGCTACTAATGCGATGATCGACTTCTAAGGCATTTGCCGTTCTACAACTAGAGTAGAGAGAGTTACACACCTGATAGGACTTTGGTGCTAAACCACGCTGCGACCATTCCTGTGCCCAACGCCCACCAAGGTATGTTAACCCTCCTCCTGGCATGCTCTTTATATAGCTAGCTCTTCACCTTCATTCCTTGTATCTTTCCGATGTGGGATCCCTTCGTCAATAGAGTTAAATTCAACTGAAACTCTTACCGTCCAATCCACAAAATAAATACTCCTTGCTCCTCATGAGATTCAACCCAAGCTCTCCCATCACCAATTCACGCCACTTGCCACTTTACCAACCAGCTCTTGTGTCTTAAACCATGCGCAACTAAATATAACCCTATGGCCAAGGTCTAAATTCATTTAATAAAAATAATCTAAAAGGAATGCAAACGCTACAACTAGAACCTTGGACCTCCTTCCTTCCTTGTGGCGTCATTCCTTGTCCTTAAGTGGCATCACTTTGCCACTACACCACACACTCCACTTGTGTCATTTTCCTCCACATTTTATTCTTAAGGCCTACCCGCCAACCTCCGTGGTTTTTTCACCTAAAACCAAAATTTTTCCTAAGGCCTAACTTGAACCGGGACTTCATAGAAGCCCCCTAACCTTCCAAACTCACTTATCTAATTGGTCCAACTTGCATTTAAGCCGATCTCTTATTCTCCAAAAAAATTTAAACGCTACTACGCCCAAGGCCCATTGAGCTCAATCCTACTAGGCCCAATTTTAGGATGTTACAAATCTACCCTCCTTAAAGAAATTTCGTCCTCGAAATTTCCAACTAACTAATAGTCACACGTCCTAACCTACCACACTACGCTTCAAATTGCAGACTCGATTTTATAACACTAATAAACCAAATCTCAAACTTCTTTCTCACAACTAGATATCTAAACACAAAAGCAAATCGATATTTATCGTAAAATTTCTATATCCAAACCAGCACACAAAATAAATACCAAAATATACTGTCATAACATTGTCTTAACAATCATAAAATAAGGAACTTACGGATTTGAATGCGGAGACTCAAGGTGCCATACTTTCAGACAACATGTATTTTCAAACAAACTTTTAAAACTTTTTAACCCCATAACCCACAATGAGTTTTTGAAACCTAGGCTCGATACCAAAATTGTAACACCCAAACCCTACCTAAACGTTACAATACGGATCGGCATGTCACATGAAAAGAATGTCTAAAATTGTGTGTTCGTTAAAAAGTTCGTGTTCGTTATATTTGTTGTGAAAAATTGAGTGTAAGTAATTTTGAATAAGAAACGGTTTATTAACATTTTAGGAAAATCCGTATTAAACATTTAATAACAAGCAAGAACCAAATTAAAAGCTAAAACCAAATAAAAATAAGCTTTATAAAGTATCTTATGAAATAAGCGATTTTTCTAGCATGGCACCTAAGTCTCAAACCAGATCCACCGGTAAGTACCCTAACTATACGTGTGATTATGTGAATTATAGAAGGGTAGAAAAGGAATGGAGCGTAGAATAGCATGATAGGAACTTGAACCCTAGGATTAGTCTACTCAAACACAGATACATAAGATTTAATGCACTAAACAAACTGTGGCTAAGTCGATCGAGTTAGGGTGTGGCAACCATGGAGCATGTCTAGGATTGGATCCGGAAGAGCTTGGTATTTAAGCGGTCCTAGTGACTCACCTCCTCTTGAGAATCCTGCAGTGCGTAGCTACTGTTCACCACAACCAGAGGACTTAGTGGGTGTGGCAACCCATGCGCATGTCAGGAATGGTTTTGGTTGGAGCTTGGTACTTAAATAGTCCGTGACTCACCTCCTCTCACTCGAATCCTACAGTCGTAGCTTTGGTTCACCACGACCAAGGAGGCTCGGTCATAGGCTAAACCCAATAACTAAAACCAAAATGGAACTAGCCATTTTTTTTAGAACCCAATATTAAAAATTCTTAAAATCATTTGTTCTCTCTTTAATTCACGAAAATTATTTCTTTTTACACAAATTTTTGAAAAATTTTCGATTTACAAAATACCCTAGTGGTAAAATTATAAAAATACCACAGTGGTAAAATTATAAAAATGCCCTTGGTTTATAAAATGCCCAACTACTCAGCAGTTTTGCCAAAATTTCATTATTTCATAAATGTTCAAAAACCTAATTTGCAAACTATCGAAAAATACCTTGATTTTGGAAAATTACAAAATTGCCCTAACTTACTAAAATTACCAAAATACCCCAGGTCCAAAATTTAAAATACCCTCGGTTTCAAAAATTTTCCAAAATACCCCAGGAACTTAAAAATACCAAAATACTTTGTGACAAAATCACCAAGGAACCTTATTTTGACAAATTACAAAAATACCCCTGTAGGATAAATTACGAAAATACCCCCGGGTAGTGGAAAAACAACAACAAATGAAAACTACAATGTTTCTCGAATGAACTAAGGTTCATAATTGTTTGATAGTTGTATGAATGAATGAAAAGGCGTGTGCATGTATGAATCTGAAAGAACCACTCTAAATTCCTTTTCATAAAATTTCTTGCGGGTAATCAAGTGAAACAAAAGTACTAATTCATAAAAACTTCTTAATCGATTAAAAGCGCATCGTTAGATATGAGTTCTAGAGGACACGATCGTCAAGGGCGTGGTAGAGGAAGAATAACGATTATCGAACCCGTTAGATCGGGTCGAGTGCGACAATGAGTTACCACGCCACCACCCCATTTATTAATGTCGGCGACAAGCTCAGACGGGGATGATCTTGTGTCGCGAGCTATCTTGCGAGTTTTGGAAATGGTGGTGGCGGGTGGAAATCTTGGAGCTCAATCATGCGAGTGACTCAGAACCAGAGTGAGGTATTTAGTGGAGGTGGCTACTAATGCGATGATCGGCACTTGCATTTGCCGTTCTACAACTAGAGTAGAGAGTTACACACCGATAGGACTTTGGTGCTAAACCACGCTGCGACCATTCACATGCCCAACGCCCACCAAGGTATGTTAACCTCCTCGGCATGCTCTTTATATAGCTAGCTCTTCACCTTCATTCCTTGTATCTTTCCGATGTGGGATCCTTCGTCAATAGAGTTAAATTCAATGAAACTCTTACCGTCAATCCACAAAATAAATACTCCTTGCTCCTCTGAGATTGAACCCAAGCTCTCCCATCACCAATTCACGCCACTTGCCACTTTACCAACCAGCTCCTTGTGTCTTAAACCATGCTAACTAAATATAACCCTATGGCCAAGGTCTAAATTCATTTAATAAAAATAATCTAAAAGGAATGCAAACGCTACAACTAGAACCTTGGACCTCCTTCCTTCCTTGTGGCGTCATTCCTTGTCCTTAAGTGGCATCACTTTGCCACTACACCACACACTCCACTTGTGTCATTTTCCTCCACATTTTATTCTTAAGGCCTACCGCCAACCTCCGGGTTTTTTTCACCTAAAACCAAAATTTTTCCTAAGGCCAACTTGAACCCGGGACTTCATAGAAGCCCCCTAACCTTCCAAACTCACTTATCTAATTGGTCCAACTTGCATTTAAGCCGATCTCTTATTCTCCAAAAAAATTTAAACGCTACTACGCCCAAGGCCCATTGAGCTCAATCCTACTAGGCCCAATTTCAGGATGTTACAAATCTACCCTCCTTAAAGAAATTTCGTCCTCGAAATTTCCAACTAACTAATAGTCACCGTCCTAACCTACCACACTACATTTCATTGCGACTCGATTTTATAACACTAATAAACCAAATCTAAAACTTCTTTCTCACAACTAGATATCTAAACACAAAAGCAAATCGATATTTATCGTAAAATTTCTATATCCAAACCAGACACACAAAATAAATACCAAAAATACAGTCATAACATTGTCTTAACAATCATAAAATAAGGAACTTACGGATTTGAATGCGGAGACTCAAGGTGCCATACTTTGGACAACATGTATTTTCAAACAAACTTTTAAAACTTTTTTAACCCCATAACCCACAATGAAGTTTTTGAAACCTAGGCTCGATACCAAAATTGTAACACCCCAAACCCGGCTAAACGTTATTAATAGGATCGGCATGTCACATGAAAAGAATGTCTAAAAATTGTGTGTTAGTAAAAAGTTCGTGTTAGTTATATTTGTTGTGAAAAATTGAGTGTAAGTAATTTTGAATAAGAAACGGTTTATTAACATTTTAGGAAAATCCGTATTAAACATTTAATAACAAGCGAGAACCAAATTAAAAGCTAAAACCAAATAAAATACCAAGGCCTTATTACATTGCAAAATCCCAAAATTAGAAAGTAATTTTAAATAGAAAGCTGAAAGTTCTGAGAAAATAGTGCATAGCCACCACGAGTCCACCTCGGCCCAAGTCCTCAAACTAGGATTACGAAACATTTAAAAGATGGGGTGAGTTTACGAAAACTCGATTGTGTACAACCCCTAATAGTAAGAACATGTATCAACCCATACAAATACAACATATTAAGCATGTATGCAATGCAACCCACCAACCTAAGTATCCAACCTCTACACACCACCAATTGCACCTACCAATGCTAGTGGGATTACTAAATCGACCCTCATCCACTACACACATCATCAGCGGTCATTGCAGTCAAGCGCACATCGCCCTTATAATTGTGGCATAGCCACGAGATAATGTGAGAGTCACAGATTCATAATATGTGACATAGGTCACCAGATAATGTGGTAAAAACCACCAGAACACTTCCCCTTTATCATTATCACCCATATGCCCATGCAACATACATAATATTACAATTCGTGTATGCAGTATGACATGTATGCAATCATATATCAAATAACGTATGAAACGAATTACCATCATAATCAGAATAATAATATACAACATAATCAATCTAACCAATCTCTAAGGGTATAACAGTAATTTTACCTACCAAAGGTATTTTCGTAATTTACCCACCAAGGGCATTTTCGTAATTTACCCACAAAGGGTATTTTCATAATTTACCTACCAAGGCTATATTCGTAATTTACCCACCAAAGGTATTTTAAGTAATTTACCCACCAAGGGTATTTTAGTAATTTTGCACTGCAATGGCCTCCGGAGGTCTAATGTTACCCGAGCGACTCGGCTACCATTTTAGGTCGTCACCGGACTATTGGGCCTAAAACACGATTTGACCTATTCAGCCCCCACGCTCATGTGGCCCACCTAACGCAAATCTAGCCACGTATATAGGTTCCACCTAGTCTAGTTCACTATATACTATATCATCATACAATTTATTCCAATTGGGCCCACGAGCCCATTGGGCCCATTTCGACTATCACGCCCAAGCAACTAACCCACAAGAATACTCTGATGGCCTCAACTATTGCGTGAAGCCCCACACTTGCTCTCGACACTCAGATGGCTACTAATCGTGGATGACACTTGACATTTGCCATTCTACAACTAGAGTAGAGAGTTACACACCGATAGGACTACGGTGCTAAAACAGCCGCGACCACCCTCCATGCCAACGCCCACCAAGGTATGTTAACCCTCCTCCGGCATGCTCTTTATATAGCTAGCTCTTCACCTTCATTCCTTGTATCTTTCCGATGTGGGATCCTTCGTTAGTAGAGTTTAAATTCAATGAAACTCTTAGTCAATTCATAAAATAAATACTCCCTTGCTCCTCATGATATTCGAACCCAAGCTCTCCCATCGACCAATTCACGCCACTTGCCACTTTACCAACCAGCTCCTTGTGTCTTAAACCATGCAACTAAATATAACCCTATGGCCAAGGTCTAAATTCATTTAATAAAAAATAATCTAAAAGGAATGCAACGCTACAACTAGAACCTTGGACCTCCTTCCTTCCTTGTGGCGTCATTCCCTTGTCCTTAAGTGGCGTCACTTTGCCACTACACCACACACTCCACTTGTGTCATTTTCCTCCACATTTTGTTCTTAAGGCTTACCCGCCAACCTCCGTGGTTTTTCACCTAAAACCAAAATTTTTCCTAAGGCTAACTTGAACCCGGGACTTCATGAAGCCCCTAACCTTCAAACTCACTTATCTAATTGGTCCAACTTGCATTTAAGCCGATCTCTTATTCTCTAAAAAAAAAATTTAAACGCTACTACGCCCAAGGCCCATTGAGCTCAATCCTACTAGGCCCAATTTCAAGATGTTACAATTCGAAAACAAAGGAGGGAGAGAAGGAAAGAAAAGACAAGGGAGAAATAGGGATTTTAAAGCTTGGAGTTTAATTGGTAAGTTAATTAAGTCATATTCTCTTAATTTTGATGTTTTAGAAGCTTTAAAGCAAGATTTTGATGAAACTAAGTGTAACACCCTCTACCCGTATTCGTTGTTGGAATAGGGTATGATGCATTACCGGAGTTTACGAATAATATATATTTTTTTTACTCAACATAACCCCTTTATAAATATCTAGCCTTCCCTGCAAATTTTAAACCGAAACCAATCTACATCAACCAAACCAATTCAACATATTTTCAAAACAGATTCACGCATATTTATAAAATAACCTTATCACATACTAAAACTAAAATTTGTTAGCCATACTAATGGCTGACCTTACATTCATTTCATATTAACATTTACTTTATTAGCTTATACATTCCATTGATTTTCAAAATAAGGTTTCTTTATATACCGAAATCTTGGGGTTGATAGTGTGATGTGTCTCCGACCGAATCCGAACTCCGAGCTCTTAACACTATAAAACAAGGGAAAAGGAAACAGGGTAAGCACTTTGTGCTTAGTAAGCCCATGTAACAAGAATTATCTTACCTAATATTTTCAATACAATGCAATAAACATTCATATATCCATTCAATGCATTATTACCCTAACATACACAAGCTCAACATTCAAGTTAGTTCAATAATTTCCATGTATCAATAATATATACCATGATTGATGAGCTCATCAATACCATGATTTCCATTCCTTATTATTTTTCCATATTTATACTGGTTGAATTTTCGAAATTTCGATGGATTTCGGTACACTTTAGTGTACAAATCTGGTCAAATCAATTCATGTTCATGTCGCACATTTCCATTTCAGAGAGCACACTTCCATGAACCTCATCTTTCCAAATGGATTACGATCCGAGCTAAATCCCTATAATATAAACTCATAGAGTATTGTCGGGATTACGGTCCAAGCTAATTCCCTCAGCGACAATTCCTCTAATGAGCTTGGATCTGAATTACCAGTCCAGGCTAAATTCAGACCCTAATTCAGATTATCCATCCGAGCTAAATCCATTTTCCACATATTCTTCGGGAAGGCTATATCAGGATAAGATCACCCGTCCGGGCTAGATCCTTTTTACCGTCAATTCCTTTTCAAAGATCCATTGAATTTTCCTTTCATTCAACCGGGATTTATTTTCCATTTTCATAAAGAATATCAATACTTCATCAATTATCATATAATAAACATCCAAATCTTATTCACATCAATAAACATATATTTCAAGCATTTAAGAATATAATTCAAGTTACATGAACTTACCTCGATACTAGTTCCTATACAAAATCTACTAATCCGGACTTTTTCCATTCCTCGATCTAGCTTTGTATTTGAGTTTTCCGGATCTAAATAAATAAATTCAATCATCAATTCAATATATTTCATGTTCACATGTAGCATTCACTATAATTCTATTATTATTTATAGTTCATTCAAAGCTCTCTACTTGAGTCATAGTCACTAAATTATTTTTATCTTGAGCTACTGAACTCAAGATTAAGATCAAATAATTTTTGAAACTAGACTCACATATCTTCTTACCATTAAATTTTCAGAATTTTTGTTTAGCCAATAAGTACAGTTTATTCTTTAAAGTCACCCATGTTCTACTATTTGACGATTCTGACCCTTCTTCACTAAAAATTAATTATCTCTTCATACAGGATTCAGATGATGTTATCGTTTATATATATTAAAAATAGACTCATTCAGGATTCTAAACCTCTAATTATTTTTATCCAATTTTTGATGATGTTCTAAAGTCAGAACAGGGGAACCCAAATTCATTCTGACCTTGTCTCACAAAATTTATTATATCTTATGATTTACAAATCTATTGCTTACACCGTTTCTTCTATGAGAAACTAGACTCAATAAGATTTAATTTCATATTTTTTTCATCTTCTAATTCGATTTATAAAATTTATGGTGATTTTTCAAAGTTAGTCTACTGCTGCTGTCCAAAACTATTTTAGTGCAAAGTGTGGATTTCTATTTTGCCCTAAATTTCACAGTTCACACAATTAGGTCCTTGCTCAATTAACCCTAAATTAAGCTAATTTTTAAATTAATACTTTACCTAGACATTATAAGTTATTTCAAAACTATTTAAATTCAGAATTTCCACATAAAACCCTAACTTCAAATTCTTTTAAAATTAGGTCCCAAACATTCACTTTCTATTCAATTCTTTCAACAAAATCAACATATAAACAATTTAAAGATCTAATTCCATGCTAAATCATGATATAATTCCAGCACATATTCATAGAAACTTCCAACTTCATTCATAAAATCTAAAACTAATAAATTCAACAGGTGGACCTAGTTGTAAAAGTCACAAAAACACAAAAATTTCAAGAAAAAATCAAGAATTGAACTTACTTTTAGTAAAAATATAAAAAATCAGCTTAAGGAAACCCTTCTATGGTGTTTTTGCTGATGAGAATGCAGAAAAATAAAGAGAAATGTAGATAATTCCACTTTAGTCCTAGCTTTATTAAGTAAATTTTGCAATATTCCAATTTTGCCCTTAATTCTCCTTATTTTCTTTCTGATTTCATGCCCTTGCCGTCCAGCCCAAATAGACCTTGGGTCTATTTTCCTTTTAAGCCCTCTTTCCTTTATCATTTAAACTATTTAATCATTTCCCATAATTTTGCATTTGTTACAATTTAGTCCTTTTCATTTAATTACCTACCCAAACGTTAAAATTTTCTAACGAAATTTTAATACTACATTAATAAAATTTTATAAATATTTATAAAAATATTTTCTACTCAATCTTATGAGATCAAGGTCTCGATACCTTATTTTTACCCAATTCCTTCAATAATTCCTTTTTCTAACTAACCACTAAATCGGTAAAAAATTTTATCGATATTTTAATATGATTTTCCTATCATATAAATATTCATGCAAAATATAAAATAAACTTTTCTTTAAATCGGATTTATGGTTACGAAACCATTATTCCGATAACCTTGAATTTAGGTCATTACACTAAGTTGATATTTTGAGAGTTTATAGGTTTTCAAATATAGTTGATGTTGAAGAAAAAGATGAATTAGGGATTAAAAGCTATAAATCCTGTGTTATAAGGATTACTTTGTAAGAAATTATAAATTAGAGTTTTATTATGAATGTTAGATAGTCAAGTTGAATATGGAAGGAATTTAAGTAGAATCAAAGCATGAATTAAGTTAAGAAAATTAGATTCATTAATTAAATTGAAACAAGTTACATACGCTAAATACTAAATTATAGTCTGCCTTTTGGCACGTTTTCTCTGTCTGCTGCTTGGCACGTCTTTTCCTTTTCTTTCTTCTTTCTTTTTCATTCAAAATTTGTCTAGTGCTTGATATTCTTTTGTTGGCTTTCGATTATTTGTGTTCTACTTTTGTACTTTGGTACTGGTTGGTCCCTCCGGATCTGCTTCATGGAAGAGGATTTGGCGAACTTGAGTATTCTTGATAATGAAGAGGAAGCTTTTCACGAGGAAGAAAAAGTGGTGGAAAGGGCCTTCAAATGCTGTCTGGTTGGTCGATGCTTAACGGATAGTGTAGTCCATTTTCCCTCGCTGAGGAATACTATGGCAAATCTATGGCATTCCATTGGAGGTATTTGTATTACTGATCTTGGGGAGAAGAAGTATCTTTTTCAATTTTTTCATGAGGTTGATATACAAAGAGTTCTTGACGGTACCCCGTGGTTTTTTAATAATCATCTGCATATTGTTCAATGAATTCCTAATGGAGAAAACCCATTATCTATGCCAATTAATTTTACTGAGTTTTGGGTGCAAGTCCATGAATTACCACCGGGTTTGATAAAGAGGTGATGGCCAAACAATTTGGTAACTTTTGTGGTAAATTTCTAGAATATGATACTTTTACTTTTTCCTTGGGGTTTAAAGCTTTTATGCGTATTCGCATATCATTGGATATATCTGCCCCATTGAAACGGAAAAAGAATCCAGATTGGGAATTTGATGACTGTCTATGCCCATTTTAAATGTGAAAAGCTTAGCTTGTTTTGCTTCATATGCGGCAAATTGGGACATGGGGAAAGATTTTGCCCTTATCGACTAAGAATTGAGCCTTCCAAAATTATTTTAATTTGGGATTTATCATCTGGGCTGAGTCGTCAGTCATGAGTGAGCGATTGGCGAGTAGGTGGGCTGCAGGAAGTGGCAGTTCTCGAGAATTAATAGAAATTTGGAAAGTTCCAATTATGGTAGTTCATTAAATACAGGGGATGATTATAGGGGACAAATGGATAGAAATATGGAGAATCAAATTGTGAATCCTAATTTTACTCCTTTAGGCGCCAATCAACAATATTTCCTTAATGGGCAATTTCAGAGGAATAATTGGAGTACGGTGACTTTGGCTGAGGAGGGAATAATGAATGGGCCTATGGAGTTGAGATTTGAAAAAGAAAATGATCCAATTGTTATTGTGGAAGGTAAAAAACGACAGAGAAGTGTGGTTGGAGCTTCGGTTCCATTGGTTTCAAAGTTGGGGAGTGATTCATCTATTTTATCGGCTAGCTCTGGTGCTCAGAGCAGCCGAGAACAATAAAAATACTAAGTTGGAATGTTCGTGGTTTGGGGAGACCATAGACTATTAGTAGGCTCAAAAATAAATTGCGAGCCATTAATCCCGAATTTTGTTTCTCATTGAAACAAAATTAAGCACTAAGAAGATGGAAATGGTCAGATTAAAATGTGGTTTTGAGAAGGGCATTGATATTGGGTCGGTGGGTTCCAGAGGGGGCCTGTCGTTGGGATGGAAAAGGAATTCGTTGGTCAACCTCATAAGTTTTTCCTCATATCATATTGATGTTGAGGTTAATGACACTGCTTGTGGCGATAAATGGCACCTTAAGGGTTTATGGCAGTCCGGATGAAAGGGGTAGAAGTGAGTCGTGGAATTTACTCAGACATTTGAGCAATAACAATAGCTTCCCTTGGGTTGTTTTGGGGGATTTTAACGAAATTATTAATTCGTTTGAGAAGAAAGGGGCTCGTCGTCGCTCAGAACGTTAGATGCTGGCATTCAAAAAGGCTTTAGAGGATTGCAACCTTACTGACCTTGGGTTCAGAGGCCGGTGGTTCACGTGGGAAAGAGGCAAGCTTAGCTCCACAAACATTAGAGAATGTCTGGATCGTGGGGTGGCTACTCTTAATTGGTTGGAGTTATTTCCAAGTTTCCAGGTTGATCACTTGACCCATTCATTTTCAGATCATTGTTCTATTCTGTTAGACACTATAGGCGTGGAAAGATTTGATTACAAGGATCATTTAAATAACTTTTACTTTGAAGCGAAATGGTGCTTAGAGTCTTCTTTTGAGGAACTGGTTAGAGATTGGTGGGTTGACTCGGTTGGAAATATTCCTAATAGACTTGAGTATTTGAGACAAAAAAATGCAAGCTTGGAGTAAAAGCAGAAGCAGGGATGAGAGAAGAAAATGGGTCTATTTGGAGGATCGACTGATCTATCTTTATAAATAAAACATCAGATGATATTTTAGCTAAAATTGCCGAAGCTCAATTGGACCTTAATTTTGGAGGCTGACAATGAAGAACTTTTCTGGGAACAAAGTGCCCGAGTTAACTGGTTAAAGAATGGAGATCGAAATACTAGCTTTTTTCACAAAATGGTTGGTCAACGTCATATCCGGAGTAGGATTGCTGTGTTGGAAGATGAGAGTGGCAATAGGTTTTTGGCGAATGAGGAGATGATTAAGATTACATCGGGTTATTTTGAGAAGCTATTTTCTGCGTCCGAGGCGGGGTTGGATGATCATATTTTTGGGTTGGTGGAGAAAAGAATTACTGTGAGTATGAATGAAACCCTCATTAAGCAGTTTACGGAGGAAGACATTTGTATTGCAGTAAAATCAATGCCAGCTTTGAAAGCTCCTAGGGTTGACGATTTTGTAGCAATTTTCTTTCAGAGGTACTGGCACATCGTTGGTTCAGATATTACTGGGTATTGTCTTGATATATTGAATGGGCAGAAGGAAGTTGGTGATATCAACAAGACGTGCATTGTGTTGATTTTGAAAAATGATAACCCCAAAAATATGGCTAACTTTTGGCCTATAAGTCTTTGCAACGTTATTTACAAGATTATAGCGAAAGTTATGGTCAATCGTATGAGTGACATTCTAGGTGACTGTATCAATGAAGCTCAAGGTGCATTTATTCTAGGGAGGCTCATTTCGACAATGTATTGATTGCTTACAAAGTTCTTCATTCGTTGAAAATGAAGAAGAGCGGTAGGAAAGGGAATTTTGCTCTTAAGCTAGATATGAGTAAGGCGTATGACCGCTTGGAATGGGACTTCTTAGCAGGTATGATGAAATCTTTGGGTTTCCATGATGATTGGATTGTCCTAGTGATGAGATGTGTTTGTTCTGTGTCCTACTCGGTTTCTCTTAATGGTATGTGTAGTGACTGGTTCTCTCCTTCAAGGGGTTTGCGACAAGGAGATCCTCTTAGCCCCTATTTATTTTTGATATGTGCTGAAAGTTTCTCTACCCTTCTGGAAGATGCAAAAAATAGGGGTTGTATGAGGGGTGCAACTTTTGGGAGGGAAAGGTTTTCTATTAATCATTTGTTTTTTTGCAGATGATCGCATTCTTTTTGGGGATGCTACATGGGAGGGGGTTCGAACTGTTCGAGATATCATTCGTAAGTATGAAACCAATGTAGGACAAAGAGTTAACTATGATAAATCTCTAATCTTCTTCGGGGCCAATGTTAAAGAAGAGGTTAAGGAGAACATTACTAAGGGTGCTGGGGGTTCGGGTAGCATCAAGCCCTGAGAAGTACTTAAGATTACCAATGATGGTGGGCCAAAGGAAAACATAGGCATTTTCTAATTTTAAAGATAGATTCTGAAAATGTATTGAAGGATGGAGTCTACGATATCTATCAATGGGGGGTAAAGAGGTTTTTATAAAATCTGTTTTGCAGGCAACTCCTCTATATACAATGTAATATTTTCTTTTCCCGAAGAATTTGTGTTCACAGCTTCAAAATATTATGAACAGATTTTGGTGGACCAATAATAAATCGAAGGTGGTATTCATTAGAGTAGTTGGGATGCGCTGTGTTTACCAAAGATTGATGGTGGTATTGGTTTTAAAAATTTACTTTTGTTCAATAAGGCCCTATTAGCTAAACAGGTTTGGCGTATTTTAACTCATCCGTAATGTCTTTTAACCAAATTTTTAAAAGCGCTATTTCTTTTTTTTTTTTTTAGCAGCTAAAGTTGGATCTTACCCTTCTTTTACCTAGCGTAGCATCTGTAGTGCTAGAGAGCTTATCGAAGAAGGCATGCTGTGACAAATCAGCAAGGGCAACCGTGTCAATATTTGGAATGATCCTTAGCTACTTAGAAGGGAGGAAAACAGGATATCATGCCATGAAGTTAGAATAAGGTGGACTTCTGTTAATCATCTAATACAACTCGAATCTACTACCTGGAATGCTGAGCTGATCCGTAGCCTTGTTGATGAAGACACTGCAATTAGGATCCTTTCGATTTTGACCTCTAGAGGCAACTCGGAGGATACATTAGTATGGAAATTTGAGGGCTCTGGTGTCTATTCAGTGAGGAGTGGGTATAGGACCCTAGCTACGTCTCTAGTACGCACTAATTTACACATCTCCAACAATGATGATTTTAAAGATTTCTACAAAGGCCTATGGAGTTTGAACATCCCCAGTAAAATAAAAATACATGTATGGTAGTTATTTAACAACTATATTCCTCATTCTTGTAATCTAGGGAAGAGGAAACTGGCCGTTGACTCTGCTTGTCCTCTGCAAGGAAGATATGGAAAATTTAAACCATTTGCTATGGTCCTGTGGTATTTTGTGACAGGTATGGGCTCATTTCTAGATCCGAACCCACCATTTTGAAAATTACGTAAATCCCAAAATGTGATTTGCTCGACTTTTCTCTGCTGCAGAACATCAACAAAAAAGTATTATTGCTATTTCTTTATGGAGTCTCTGGTTTTGAAGAAATAAGCTAATCCACGAAGGGGTTAAGTTCCAAATCGAAGAGGTGTTGGGTTTTATTCGGGGATATGCACAAGATATTATGTTAACTCATTCAAATCTTCAAAATTATGTTAAACATTCTTTGCAGGACAAATGGCAGGCCTCGGAGGATGGTGTTGTTAAGCTTAATTTAGACGCTTCGTTCCAAAGTAAAGATAGAATAGCAACAACAACAGTCATAGCCAGAGATTCTATAGGATTTATTCTAGGGGTAGAGACTTATCTTTTTGAGAACGTTGCAGATCCTTTTGTGGCAGAGGCAAGGGCGTGCGAGAGGGCGTTATTCTATGCGAAATCCATGGGTTTCCGCCGTTTGGCTGTGGAGGGCGATGCTCTCTCTGTTATTAAGAGCATAAAGAAGATGGAAATGACAAATCTATAATTAGATCGATTACCCAACATATCTTCTGGCTTTTGAGGGGAAGAGAATCGGTTTCTTTGGGGAATGGGTTCATGGCTTTCCAGAGTCGGTGTCTTCGCTTACGAGGAAGGAGAGGTTTCAGTTGAATTTGGATTGCTAAGGGAGTTTCTTTGCTTTGTTTTGGGGAACGTTCTTTGAATCCCCAGGCTTCTGTTAACGCCGAGCAAAGCAAGAGTCGCATTTATGGGAAGTGACATTTATCTGATATCCTGTTGGTTCATGTTTGATGGTGTTGGGCTCAAGGTCTGCTGGTGCTTTATCTTTTTCCATTTTTCCATTATTTTTTTTTACGCTTTTAATGTTCTTTTGTTTGGACCGTTGTTCCTCATTTTGGGCTTGAGCCTGGCCTATTAATATATCAGCTTTAGTATTCAAAAAAAAAAGTTAAGAAAATTAGTAAACTTCATTAGGATTAAATTGTAAAATAAGTTACAAAAAATAGTTTTGGGACAGCAGCCGTAGAGTAACTTTGAAAAACCACCAAAAATGGTAGAAATGGAATTAGAAGTTGAGTGAGATATGAAATTAAAGCTTATTGAGTCTATTTTTATATGAAAGAAATAGAGAAAGCAAAAAAAAAAAAATATGTATTTTGAGATATTTAGATTTTTGTGACACTGGTGCAGAGTGATTTCGAGATCCCCTATTTTGACTTGGAAAAATCATTAAAAATTGTACAAAAATAATTTTAGGACATAATTTATATGGTTAGATTCCTTAATGAGTATATTTTTACAAGAAACAAACTAGAACATTTTTTGAACGAAATACCGACTAGATTTTATTGGATTTAATCAAAAGAGAAAAAAAGAAGAATTAAAAAAGTATTCACAGGCCTATGAAATTGGTCCAAGATCCAAAAGCGAACGGAGGCCCAAGCAGAAAACCTAAAGGAAATAAAATAGAAATTCAAAATTCAAAAAAAACCCCAACAATCCAGTCGGTTTAGTAGCGGCATCCACTTAAAATCTGACGTTTCGAATTCCAATGGTCTTTACTAGTCTTCAAAGCAGTAACAGTTCCCCCAAAATAGATTCATTTCTGCTACCTTATCATCTTTAACGTCTCTTGCTCCTTTCAAGCCACATGGTTTCTGACGTTCCGTGTTCCAGTTGCTTTTACCAGTTTCTGATAGCTTTTGCTTGACACTTTGAACAAACCCTTCACCGTTTCATTTATCCTTTTATCCTTTCAAACTGGCTCCCATTCTCCTTCATTTCTTGCTTGCTCCTCTGCATAATCTGGGACTCCATTAACTAGGTAAAGTTCATCCTTTCTTCTCATGGTTTCCTTAGCTAGTAGATGCGCTATTTACAGATCTAGGAATATAATCAAACTTAAGATTTCTGCCTCTAAGTTTTATCCTGTGAATATCGTGAATAAATGGGCCTATTTGAGATTTATCTTGAGTCGTATTTTTGCATTTCTTTATCACTGATAAAGCGTCTCCTTCTATGGTAATCTCTTACGCATTAATCTTTGAGAAGCGACTGAGTTGCATGACGACATACTCTTTGCTTTGATGAAACCAGACATAATCCCACTATGAACTTTTGTGCTTGAAATAAGGATTCTTCCGCTACTATTTTGCACAACCACCATAGATGCCGATATATTGCTTCTCTCGTCAAAGGCGCCATCGAAGTTTACTTTGATCGTCTGATCTAGTGGGTGTCTCCATTTAATATTTATAATAGAATTTTTTGAGTTACTTTTCTAACTCCATCCAATTCTTTTAGATAACTTAGAATAAATCTTGCAATTTGTTGACCTGACTTGCTTATTTTTTCATGAATTAGGAGTTCGGTCCCCATCTGACCCCATAAAGCAACACAGAAAATCCTGCCCTTCTCCAAAGTAAGGGATGCTAGAACCAAGGTGTTAGAACCAAGGTAAGCCACTCACCAAATTCATTGCTTATACCTGTTGACAGATCAAGAGTAGTTAATGCTCTCCACATCTCCAATGATATAGGGCACTCTCAAAAAAGGTGATTCATTGTCTCGTCTCCACCACCACACTGAGGGCAAATGCAACAGCTTGCGAGTCTTCGACAAACCATATTCACCCTGTTTGTTAGGTAGTTCCAGGAAATTTTCCAGATGAAAATTTTAATTTTTGGGAGAATTTCAATCTGCCATAGTTTCCTATTAAAGTCCTTGTAGAAGTTTTGTAAAGCATAAGCTGTAGGGTCAAGGCTTTGTAATAGTTTATAGGAACTTCTTACCGAAAACTTCATGGGGCCTTCTCCCTCCAAGCCATAAAATCATCGTGAGATTCACAATATAGGGGAACTCGGAGGATCAAGTCTGCCACATCTTCCGGAAAGGTATTCTCAATCAGTTCCCTGCTCCACTCTCTTTTGTTATTGTCAATTAGATCCGCTACTTTATCCAAATGCAAACTATCAATGCTGGACCTTAAACTAGAACATTATTTGAATTCTGTACAAAAAGATAATTAAATCTTAGCAAAGAGTGGTCGAAATTGTCAGACAACAGAACAAGGGTGATTTTAAAAAATAAACTGTACTTATTGGTTAAATAAAAAATTCTGAAAATTTTATGACAAGAAGATATGTGAGTCTAGTTTCATAGAAAATTTACGGATATTAATTTGGAATTCTGTAACTCAAGATTTAAATAATTTAGTGACAATGACTCAGGTAGACAGCCTTGATAGAATATATAAGTAAATATTAGAATTATATATTATGGATGTGGAATGAAATGGAAGAGTAGAAATTGAATAAAATTCAATTAATTATTAAATTAATGTTGTAATTAATAATGTAAATCGTTATTATTATTTTAGTAGCTAACAAGGAAAACGAGGCATCGGCATCCAAGGGAAAAGAAAAGATCGTTGAGGAGTAAACTCGTATTTCGGGTTTGTATTACTATAACTCAAACTATTTATTAAATGTTATATTGAATTTGTAACCATGGGACATTTAAGTTAAGGTAAGTAATAATATTTGAAATTAAGTAAGAGTATGTGTGAATATTGAATTACATGTGAATTGATATAATAGATGTTTTGAATTGATCAAGTATTTGAAATTGTTGTGGAAATGAATTCAAAATTGGGAAAGTAAAATAATACCCTATTAACTTTTCGGACTAGATTGGATACAAATGGCATGCCATTGGATTTGTAATGTGATGAGGAGATTTGTAGCTCGGCCGAGAAGATGATTCTGTTATATATGCTTCGATTTAACCGAAGAGGCATTTAATGCCTTACTGGTGTGTTTCGGAGGTTATATTATACTGGTATGTTTGGGAGGATTTCATTATTTTGGTGTGTTTGGGTTGGATATTCTGGTGTGTTTGGGTGGAATCCGCGTATCTGTCAGAGTCCGAGCATTGTTAATAGGGTAAAAAATTGAAATGAACTTTGAAAATGAGATTGATTGATTTGGCTCTATTGAAAGATATGTGAAAGAATGTATGAGTTAAATTATGAATTGAATTAGTATGTGAAAAATGAAATGTGAATTTAAGACTTATGAAGTGATATATAAAATTATGTATAATTAGTTTAAATGATTTATAAAGCTTATGGTTGATGTTTGTAATTTATTAATGTTAAATAGTTTGGTTTATAGTAATACCATTGAGTATGAAATACTCAACGTCTGATTGTTTCCGTATGCGAGTCATTAGAGTTTCGGATTCGGTCCAGCATCCAAAACAAACCCGACTCCAACGAGAAGATTTTGGTGATGAATTTCTTCCTTTTGTTAAGTGGCATGTACTAGGTAGTTGTATATGAATTACATATATATATTTAAGTTAAATTATTTTGGTTGTATATAAATGATTATAATGTTTTGGATGAGAAATATGATATAAAGTTATAAAATGGTAAATTTGATATTGAAAATTTGAAATGAAATAAAAGTTATTAATTATACATATATAACAACATGTTATATTGTTTAAACTAAAGTATTAAATTATTATTTTGATATAAATTGGATGTATTTGAATATACCTATTCATTGGTTGAAATATTGCTATTGGATTGTTTGGTTTGAAATTTGCGGGGGTTTTATGTAAAAATAAGCGGAAAAATGTTGTTGAAATTTTTAGGATTAAATAATAATAATAATCTGAAAAATTTTGGAGAATTGAACAAGTTTTGTTTCACTTTTAATTTGCGTTTTGGCTACGAGCATCTATTATTGGGACTTAATTATTAATTTATACTATGAATGTTATTTTATTTGTGAATTATTTGGAAGTTGTCTGATATGTACGGTAATGCCTCGTAACCCTGTTCCGGCGACGATTTAGGGTTGGGGGTGTTACAGTTTGAACTTATGTGGTTGATGATAGTTTTAAAGGTTGAATGAATGGATATTTGAGCATTTGGTTGAGGATGATAATGTGCTTAATTGTGCATCTTTCTATGCGATGGTTTAATTATGAATTGATGTTGTATTATTGAGAAGTATGTATTATATTACGAACTTACTAAGCTCTTAAGCTTACTGTGTGATGTGTTTCTCTGTTTTACAGTGTCAGTAAAGCTAGCTCGGATCCGGGGATCGTTAGGCGACTCAATCACACTATCGGCATATCTATTTTGGTACTTTTGAGAGATGTATATAGTAGGTATATGACATGTATAGGTTAGGAGTTATGATATGTTTTGAAATGCTTGGTATATGTTATGTGACATGGTTTGGACGTTGAATGATGTTAATGTATATTTGTAGGTTCTAAAAGTGATGAGTGAGGTATGAATGAGTGGGAATGAAAATGGTATGTTTTATGCTTGAGTTGGTTGATGAAAATGATGGATAAAATATAAATTTGTAATATGAATTACATGATGCTTGACTATGTGATTTGTGTTGTGAAGATGATGGTTTGGATGGATTTGTTTAAGTAGGAATTGAATATGGAAATTGATGATATAGGTGATGATTAATTGGTGCATATATTAGTATGAATTGGTTGTCAATTAAGGTCTAAATGTATGAGATTTGAAGCTTGTAGGTGATTCAAGGTGTGGAAGGCAAGTTTGGCCTTGAAAATGGCCTATAAGCGCCTTAAGCTTTATTGAGCACTGGCGTATGGCTCAATCGTGTTGTTTAAGTTGGCCAAGTGAAACAAGTCAGGTTCGACCACGGGCTGGACACAAGGCCATGTAACTGGCCGTGTGGTGCAAGTCAGGCTCTACCACTGGTGAGGCACACGGACGTATCTTAGGCCGTGTGGACAAGTCAGTATGTAAGCCCTGTTTTACCACGGCTTGGACGCACGGGCGTGTCCGAGGTCGTGTGAGGCACACGGCCTACCCACACGAGCGTGTGACCTCTGTAACTTAGAAAAATGTTAAATTTTTAAAAATTTTCGTATGAGTTCAGTTTAATCTCAGCCCTATTCTAATACATGTTTAAGGCCTTGTAGACCTCATTAAGGGACTATATGTTTATATTTGAATATGTTTGATTGATAATTAACTTTGAGTTGAGATTTGGATGTGAAATATTCTGATTGTTCGGTAATACCTTTTAACCCTATTATGGCGACAGTTACGGGTTAGGGGTGTTACATTTTATTGGTATCAGAGCTACGATTTAGTCAATTCTCGGACTAGCATAGCGCGTGTGAGTTTTGCTATACATGCCATATATATAATTGCGACAGTGTGATGAATCCTGACAGTTACAAATGTGTTTTCATACAGTAATGGATCTCGATCGAGTAGTTGCTGACGATGTTGAGAGTAATGCACCTGCTCCCGCTCAAAGGACAGCGCCAGTTACATCTAGGCTGGATGATAGTAGTGAGAGAGGAGAGGCTAAGCAAACCTTCTTCCGAATGATGAGTGAGTGGTTTTTAGAGTTCATTTAAACGAATCCGGCTGCTCCACAACCTCCACCCCCATAAGTACCAGTTGTGCCACAAGTGACAGATCCAATCCGATTGAATAAACCTCTTATGGATAAGATCTGAAAGTATGGGGCCGAAGAGTTTAGGGCCACAGCTGATGATGATGCCGAGCGAACTGAGTTTTGGCTCGAGTCTGAGTGTTCGATGAGATGTCGTTGACACCTGAAGAATGCATTAAATGTGTAGTTTCCTTGTTGAGAGATACAGCTTATAATTGGTGGAAAATGTTGATTTCAATGGTTTCGAGAGAGAGGATTACCTGGGACTTCTTTCAAGTTGAATTCAGAAAGAAGCATATCAGTCCACGATTCATTACTCAGAAAGGTAAAGAGTTTCTAGAGTTGAAACAAAGTCGTATGTCCGTTACTGAGTATGAACGGGAGTTTGTGAAATTGAGTCAGTACGCACGGGAATGTGTTTCGATCGAAGCTACTATGTGTAAACGCTTCATTAAAGGGCATAATGAAGATATTAAATTGTTGGTTGGAATACTTGACATAAATAAATTTTTTGTGTTAGCTGAAAGAGCTTGCAAAGCCTAGGAGCTTAGCAAAGAAAAGAAGAAAGTCGATACTAAGGCTAGAGATAAAAGAAAAAAATTGATGAGCAAGTCGTCTCAAACTTCATTGACGAGATTTAAAGATGCGAGCAGTCGACCAAATGCTTTGTTTGGACATTCGAGTAGAGATCGTGCGAGACAAAGTGTTGGTTCGAGAACTCAAGCTCCAATTGAATCAAGTGTTGATAGTGTTAAAAGCAACAAGCCTGAGTGTAGACAGTGTAGAAGATGACACATCGGAGAATGTTGGGGCAAATATAATAATAAAACTTGTTACAAATGTGGATCACGAGACCATTTTATTTGAGATTGCCTAGAGTTATCCGAGAAAGATAATGTTCAGAGTGTGAGACCGAATAATACGATGGCTAGGGGTAGACCACCCAGAAACACTGGAAATGTAAGTGGAAGTTAGAGAGGGACTATCGATACAGCTGTGAGATTCGAAGCGAGAGCACCTACCCGAGCTTATGATATTCGCACTCGTGAGGAAGCGTCATCTCCAGACGTCATTACTGGTACTTTCACTCTATTTGATACTGATGTGATTGCATTGATAGATCCAGGTTCTACTCATTCCTCTATGTGTGTGAATCTAGTATCAAGTAAGACTCTACCTGTTGAGTCTACTGAATTTTTAATTAGAGTATTGAACCCCTTAGGCAAGTGTGTCTTGGTGGATAAAGTTTGCAAGAATTGCCCATTGATGTTTCGGGATACATGCTTTCTAGCTAATTTGATGTTGCTACCTTTTGTTGAATTTGATATCATTTTAGGTATGGATTGGCTCACTTTGCATCATGCTATTGTGAAATGTAAATGAAAGAGTATTGATTTGAAAAGTCATAATAGTAAGATAGTACGAATTGAATCCAGTGATTTGAATAGGTTGGCAGCTGTTATATCATCAATGAAAGCTCTGAATTACGTGAAAAAGGGTTGCGAAACTTATTTGGCATATGTGATTGATACAAAAGTGACAGAAAAGAAAGTGGAATCTATACCTGTGGTTTGTGAATTCTCTGATGTGTTTCCTGAAGAACTATCGGGATTACCTCCGATCCGAGAAGTTGAATTTGGTATTGAATTAATAACTAGGATGACTCCTATCTCGATAGCTCTGTATAGAATAGCACCAACAGAACTGAAAGAGTTAAAGGCTCACTTGCAAGAGTTGACAGATCGAGGATTTGCATGACCGAGTTTCTCGCCCTGGGGTGCTCCTGTATTGTTTGTGAAAAAGAAAGATGGCACTATAAGAATGTGTATTGACTACCGGCAGTTGAACAAAGTGACGATAAAGAATAAATATTCATTACCTCGTATTGATGATTTGTTTGACCAGCTGAAAGGAGCTACAGTGTTTTCGAAAATAGATTTAAGATCGGGCTATTATCAGTTAAGAGTTAAAGAATCAGATGTGCCAAAAACTGCTTTCAGAATGAGGTATGGACATTATGAATTCCTAATTATGCCATTTAGACTAATGAATGCTCCTGCAGTGTTTATGGATTTAATGAATCGGATATTCAGACCGTACTTAGATCACTTTTTTGTGGTGTTTATTGATGATATTTTGATTTATTCCTGTGATAAGATGCAACATGCCGAGCATTTAAGAATTGTGTTACAGACTCTGCGTGAGAAACAATTGTATGTAAAGTTCAGCAAATGTGAGTTTTGGTTGGGTGAGTTTAGTTTTCTGGGACATATTGTATCAGATGCGGGAATATGAGTTGATCCAAGTAAGATCTCAGCCATTCTAGAATGGAAACCTCTGAGAAATATGTCAGAAGTCCATAATTTTCTGGGACTAGCGGGATATTATAAACAGTTTGTGAAAGGTTTCTCGATGATTGCGACTCCGTTGACGAAACTGCTATAGAAAGATGTTAAATTCGAGTAGTCAGAAAGGTGCCAACAAAGTTTTGAGCAGTTGAAAGCATTTTTGACAGAGGCGCCAGTGTTGGTTCAACCTGAATCAGGTAAAGAGTTTATAATTTACAGTGATGCATCGTTGAATGGTTTGGGCTGTGTGTTGATGCCAGAAGGCAAAGTTATTGGTTATGCTTCGAGGCAGTTAAAGCCGCATAAAAAGAATTTCCCGACGCATGATCTTGAATTAGTTGTGATTGTATTTGCATTGAAGATTTGGCGTCACTACTTATTTGGTGAGAAATGTCATGCTTATACTGATCATAAGAGTTTAAAATATTTGATGACTCAGAAAGAATTGAATTTGCGACAGAGAAGATGGTTAGAATTGCTGAAAGACTATGAGCTCGTGATTGATTATCATCCGGGTAAAGCTAATGTTGTTGCTGATGCTTTGAATCGAAAGTCTATATGTGCTTTACGAGCAATGAATGCTCAGATTGATCTGTGTGATGATTCAGTTTTGTCTGAGTTAAAAGTGAGACCGATGTTCGTACGCCAGATTTGCGATACACAGAAAAGTGATGTTGAAATGATGGCCAAATGAGATCAGTGTGAATTAAATGTTGATTCGGAATTTTGAGTTGATAGTGATGATTGTTTGAGATTCAGAGATCGAATTTGTGTTACGAGGAATTCAGAGTTAATTTTGATGATTTTGAATGAAGCTCACAGTAGCAGGTTAGCTGTTCACACGGGGAGTACGAAAATGTATAATGATCTGAAACAATTTTATTGGTGGCATGGTATGAAAAGAGACATCTCTGACTTTGTGTCGAAATGTTTAGTTTGTTAGCAAGTTAAAGCTGAACATCAATTTCCATCCAGTTTATTACAATCAATTATGATTTCTAAGTGGAAATGGGAGAGAATCACGATGGACTTTGTGTCGGGATTACCTTTATCTTCGAGAAAGAAAGATGCGGTTTGGGTAATAGTTGATAGATTGACTAAATCAAATCATTTTGTTTCGGTAAGAATAGATTATTCACCTGATAAACTAGCTGAACTATATATTGCTGAGATTGTGAGATTGCACGAGGTGCCACTATCTATTGTATCTGACAGAGATCCGAGATTTACTTTGCGGTTTTGGAAGAAATTGCAAGAGGCTTTAGGCACAAAGTTGCATTTTAGTACTGCTTTTCATCCTCAAATGGATGTACAATCTGAGCAAATCATTCAGATTTTTGAAGATATGTTGAGATGTTGCATTCTTGAGTTTGAAAATATGTGGGAAAAACATTTACCATTGATTGAATTCGCATACAATAATAGTTTTCAATCTAGCATTAAAATGGCACCGTATGAGGCTCTTTACGGTGGAAAATGCCGAACTCCATTATATTGAACTGAACTGAGTAAGAATAAGATTCATGGGGTTGATTTAATAAAAGAGACTGAGTAGAAAGTGAAAGTGATTCGTGACAGTTTGAAAGCAGCGTCAGAAGTCTTATACAGACTTGAAACGAAAAAATATCAAATTTGAGGTTGTGACAAAGTATTTTTGAAAGTGTCTCTGTGGAAGAAAATACTTCGATTTGGCCGAAAAGGCAAGCTAAGTCCAAGGTTTATAGGGCCGTATGAGATCATCGAAAAAATTGGGTCAGTTGCTTATAAGTTGTTGTTACCACCTAAATTAGAGAAAATTGATAATGTATTTCATGTATCGATGCTTCAACGATATAGATCTGATCCGTCGCATGTAATTGCTCCTGCTGAGGTTGAGTTTTAGTCAGATTTGTCATATAGTGAAGAACCGATTCGAATTTTGGCACGAGAGATCAAAAAGTTGAGAAACAAAAGAATATCATTGGTGAAAGTGTTGTGGCAAAAACACAGAATTGAAGAGGCTACGTGGGAGCCTGAAGATGTTATGAGAGATCAATATCCAAACCTATTTACTGGTAAGATTTTTGGGGACGAAAATCCCTAAGGGGGAGAGTTGTAACAGCTCGGTTTAGACCCTAATCGAAATAGTAGTTTCGAGACCACAAATTTGAGGTTGTAAAAATATTTTTATATTCTTATACTATTTTTCATGTTTACTGTGTGTGATTAAGCATATGTGAAAATTCTATGTGAAAATTTTATCGTTTCTGTGTCGAATTATGAAAAAGGACTTAATCGCATTAAATACAAAAGCTGTGTGCTAATTGTTAAAGGGCCTAATTGTTGTTGTAATGTCCAAGATTTAGGGGTTATGAATTTTTTTCGCTTGAATGCGTGCAGTGATATGTTGTGTGCTGATTGTATGTGTTTTGAGGACTTCGGGAATTTTAGAATGTAGGAGAATGCTTTAGAAAAATATTAGATTTTTTTAGTCTTAAAAGGGGAGCTAAGCAAGATTGGCCTTAAGAAAAATTGGTATGAGGTTTTAATCACAACAAGTCAATTGGCAAAGTGGTGTTGGCGCATGAGTGAATGCATGAGAGGAGAGGCTCGAATCCCTTGGTTAGCAATTGGAAGGATTTTTATTTTTTTGTTCTCTTTCCTATTGTGTCGGTCAAGCTCTATTTTTGGTATGGATGGATTTTCTTTCATTTTTGGATCGTAGACTAAAGGAAAAAGGTAAGTTATTAGTTAAGGTATGGAATCAAGCTGTTATGGAAGGATAAGGGGGCATAAGGCTTGATGAATGGGTGATGTTTTGGAAATTTTTCATGGTCATTTTGACCATGAATGTGGACGGCATAGGTGGCTAGGGGGGTTGGCGAATATTGTATGGGATTAGGGGAGGATAGTTGGCCAAATTCTTAGCATTTTGTGCATCTTTTCCTTTTCTCCAAAATCTTTCTCCTTGGCCAAGAAATTGTAATTGGCATTAGGTGAAAATTTTGTTTTGTTTTGGCTACCATCTTTGACCATATTGGTATCTCTTTTCTTCTTTTCCTCTCAAGTTTTTCTTTCTTTTGGTACCAAAATATTACTACTTTTGAAGGCATTTTCTTTCATTCTTTTTCTTACTTGATAGAATGTGCACCATTATCAAAAACTTTTTCTTTGTTCAATTTCTTCCATAACCGAAACCATTTAGCCTCTTTGATCATTTCTTCTTTTCTTTTACTTTTCCTTTCTCTTCTTTTCTTTCTATTTTGTTAAAGCCGAATCTATAACCTTGCTATTCCCTTCTAAAACCGAAAGTTTCACTTCATTGACACCATTGAAACCGATTGCTTTTAAGCACTAAAAACCTATCATCTTTCTCATTTGAATCTATTTCTCTACTTCATCTGCCGAAATTTTTTTTAGAGGTTTTTGACCATTTGCGTTTTGGTCATTCTTTTTCGGTAAGGATCTCTTCTAGGTTAATCTCTTTTCCTTTATGTATCTTTGACTGTCAAAAATCAAGATTCTAATTCTCCTAGTTTCTTTGGCCTAATCTTGAAGGAAAGTTTCGGGGTTCCTTTATAGCCGACGCTAGGGGAGATCATTGGATTTGAATAATCCAAGGTAAGGAGATAATGATATTGCCAAAGGCCATATCTTTTAGTGATAATCTATTTCTCATATAGTGTTATGTAGGATCTTGTCGACGTTGTAGGCAAAAGTCAAATCTTAAGTATTCTATCATTCTTCGTGATTACAAGGTGTGTAGCACTACACTAAATTTCTAATAGATCGAAAATATTAATGATTTACATGTGTTAAGAAAAATATGTATGATAATGGTTGCGGTACCATTCGGTGGTACATGGTATTGGTATGTTTACCCTAATACTTACGTTAATAATGCTATAAGCACGAATATGAAATGTGTATGATTACATTATGATTTTTGGGGTATATGGCATGATATCGAAATAATATGTTTCTTGCATAGGCATATGGGTGATTTTGATAAAGGGGAAGTGTTCCGGTGGTTTTACCACATTATCCGGTGACTTCGGTCACATATTATGAATCCGGTGACTCTGTCACAATTATCCGGTGGCTATGCCACAATTTATAAGGGCGATGTGCAGTTGACTGCAGCGACTACCTTCGATGGTGTGTAGCGGATGGAGGATCGATTTAGTAATCCCCACGGTGTGATTGGTAGGTACGGGTGGTGTGTAGTGGATGGATATCTAGGTGGGCTCGGGATTGCATTTCATTTTATATGTACATGTGATTTAATCGGTGATTATCTGATTTGCTATATTATGGGCTTATGGCTAAATGTGTTTTAAATGGGCTTAATGGCTATAATCAATTGGGTATTTAGTGTATTGTTACACATTGAGTCTGTTGACTCACCCTTTATGGGATATCTTTTCAGGTGACGCTTAGCGTGATGGATCGGGTCAGCGAGGACTACGTGGTGGCCATTGCTCAATTCAGTATTTCGGATTTTCTTTTAATTAAACCTACTACATTTTTTTATTATTCGGGATTTATTTTGGGTTATGTTTTTGTAATAAGGCCGCTATAAACTGTTTTATTTTTTTTTTACGTTTTAGATTTTTAATTTGCTACGATCAAATATTTACTAAATAATTAAATGATTTCAAAAATAACTTAAACTGTTTTGACACCTAAACACCCATGGTTTTCATAATAATAATAAGTTTTAAATTTGGTTTTCTTTTAACTTATAATCTTTCTCATAAAGATAACGTTTTAATGAGACATCAACTTATCTAAACACCATTTACAACGCGATCACTAAATAGACCTATTTTCTACAGAACCAACATATTATCTAATAAAATAAAATAAGATTTAATTGAAGTTTTACTAGAAACATACCGGATCCTATTAGGGGCTTGTGGGCGGGTTTGGGGTGTTTCAACAATATCGAGCCCGATTTTAAACACTCGACCTTGGGTTTTAAAGTCCACAACGTTTTCAAAATTAAGCCCAAATGAGTTTTTGTGAAAATTTTTAGTCAAACTGGTTTTATGGAAGCATGGCACCTAGTTCTCGGCCAGTCCGCGAGGTAAGTTCTTTTGTTGATAAATTGATGTGAATATGTTAATGTATGATACTTTAGTTGATAAGCCTAAGGAAGCTATACTTTAGAGAAATAGACCCTAGGTATATGTGTACTTCTACGGAAAAACAACTGATTAAAACTCTGTTGCATAAAATTTTCTTTAAACAAAAAAGTGAAAAGACTCTAATGCATAAAATTTTCATAAAAACAGATAAGACGCGAAGTAGACATGAGTTCTAGGGGACGTGGTCGTCGTGGACACGATAGAGGCAGAATGGCTGTGTCGGAACCAGTTAGATCTGGTCAGGGTTCCTAAAATGAGGCACAGCCATCGGCTGTTGGGGTGAAATTTCAAGAGCAAACTGGAGGAGATGACGTAGTATCGCAGCTATGGTGCGAGTTCTAGGAGCGAGTAGCGGGAGCTAGTATGGGTAATGGGGCTCGAAAGTCGATGGTAGAGACTTAGATCAAACGGGCCGAGGTTTTAGGGAGTATCTGGGGTAGCTCGAATGTAGCGGAGTATTGGTTAGAGGCAGTCGAGAGGATCATAGGCGATTTGGGCTGACCGCCGAGGAGAAGCGAAAGGTCTTTGTTTATTTGCCGAGATGAGGCTTACCAGTGGTGGCTCACTGTCAAGGAGAGTATTCCTACAGAACGAGTGGATTAGGGTTATTTTAAGGTTAAGTTTAAAGGGAAATACGTTGGAGCTAGCTATATCAACTCCCAGAGAAAGGCGTTTCTGAATTTAGTGTAAGGAAATAAGTCGATAGCTGAGTATGAAGCGGAGTTTTTGCGACTTAGCCGGTATGCCAGAGGGATAGTAGCTACTGATTATGAGCGGTGTGTAAGATTCGAGGATGGGTTGCGAGATGAGCTGCGAGTGTTGATTGCACCGCATCGAGAGAGGGACTTTGCAGTTTTAGTGGATAGAGCACGGATAGCTGAAGAAGTTAAGCGGACCGAGAGACAGAACCGAGATCGAGGTCAGAATAAGAATAAGAGGAGCTATGGGTCTTTAGGGTCATCCGGAAATTTCCAAAAGAAACCTGGAGTTGATGGGCCGCGAGGTCAGCATGTTGCTACGGGAGGACAATATCGTACTTGTGCTCAGTGTGGAAAGATGCACCCAGGTGAATGTTGGAAGAAGACAGGGGGATGTTTTAAGTGTGGATCCAAGGATCATATGATTAAGGATTATCCGATGGATACAGATAGGAACCGCCCAGCAGGTCAAGGTTTTAATCAGGCTGGCAGGTGGTCAGCAGTCGTCGAGGGGTCATGGTCCAAATGGCAGAGGTAATGATTCTGGTAGAGGTCGCGGGACCCCAGGCAGAGGTAGTGGTAGCACTGAAGCTAGACAGCCAGGTCTAGTATATGCAATTCATCGCAGGGAGGATAGTGATGCACCTGATGTTATAACGGGTATGTTTTTTATTTCTGGGTTACCTTTTATTGCTTTGATAGATATAGGGTCAACTCATTCATATATCGCTAGTGAAGTATCTGGAGCTCTGCATGTGAACTCTGAGACTGTACCTAGGAAGATGATTGTACTTAGTCCTTTAGGACAGACTGTAGTAGTAGATAAGCTCTTTAAGGAAGTACCTTTAGAAGTGCAAGGGACACAGTTTTCGGCTGACTTAATGGAGTTGCCATTCGGGGAATTTGATCTAATCTTAGGCATGGACTGGTTTGTGAAGTATCGTGTGAATGTAGATTGTGCTGCTAAGCACATGTCATTGAGAACCTCTGATGATAAGGAAGTAGTAGTGATGGGCGAGAGACAGAATTACTTATCAAATGTAGTATCTGCCCTTAAGGCAGAAAAGATGGTTAGGAAGGGTTGTTTGGCTTTTCTTATGTTGGTCAGTGCCTTGGAGGCTAAGGAGGCAACTGTTGAAGGAGTCAGGACTGTAAGAGAATTTGTGGATGTTTTTCCGGAAGAACTTCTAGGATTGCCTCCGGATCGTGAGGTGGAATTTGGGATTGACTTATTGCCTGGTACGGCTCCAGTATCTATCGCTCCGTATAGAATGGCACCGAAAGAGTTGGTTGAGCTTAAGGCTCAGATCCAGGAGTTACTTGATCGTGGGTTTATCCGACCTAGTGTGTCTCCATAGGGAGCACCGGTCCTATTCGTGAAGAAGAAGGATAGAACGATGCGGATGTGTATAGATTACCGGCAGTTGAATAAGCTGACCATCAAGAACAAGTACCCTCTGCCGAGGATCGACGACTTGTTCGATCAGCTTAAGGGAGCTGCGGTATTCTCAAAGATAGATCTAAAGTCGGGATATCATCAGCTTAAGGTGAAGGAAGCGGATATCCATAAGACAGCTTTCCGAACAAGATATGGGCATTATGAGTTCTTGGTAATACTGTTCGGATTGACGAACGCCCCAACTGCGTTCATGGATATGATGAATCGGGTTTTTTAACCCTACTTGGATCAGTTCATCGTGGTGTTCATAGACGACATCCTAGTGTATTCTAAGCCGGAGATAGAGCATGATGAGCATCTTCGGATAGTGTTGCAAGTGTTAAGGGAAAAAAAGTTTTATGCCAAATTCAGCAAGTATGAATTTTGGCTGAAGGAAGTTGCGTTCTTAGGGCATGTGGTGTCAGCAGAAGGGATAAGGGTGGATCCTCGGAAGATTGAGGCAGTGTTAGATTGGAAACCACCTAAGTCTGTAGCTGAGGTTCGCAGTTTCTTGGGTTTAGCGGGCTACTACAGAAGGTTCATCGAAGGATTCTCATCGATAGCGTCACCTTTGACGAAGTTGTTGAGAAAGGAGGTACCTTTCTTGTGGGCAGATAAGCAGCAAGAGAGCTTTGAGAAGCTTAAGAGGGTTTTGACTGAAGCTCCGATTTTGATTCAGCCTGAGGCAGAAAAGGATTTCGTGGTGTATTGTGATGCATCTCACACTGGATTGGGATGTGTTCTGATGCAAGACGGGAAAGTAGTTGCTTATGCGTCTCGACAATTAAGGCCATACGAGGTTAACTATCCGACGCATGACTTGGAGTTGGCAGCGGTAGTCTTTGCTCTTAAGGTATGGAGGCATTATTTATATGGGGAAAAGTCGGTGATATATATGGACCACAAGATTCGAAATATCTGCCGACTCGAAGGAGTTGAATTTGAGGCAATGAAGGTGGGTGGAGTTGTTGAAAGATTACATTTGTTTTATAGAGTACCACCCGCAAGGCGAATGTGGTGTCAGATGCTTTAAGTCAAAAAGTGGTGTCAGATCTAAGGGCGATGTTTGCACATATTAGTCTTTATAACGACGGAAGCTTGTTGGCAGAATTACAAGTAAAGCCGACGTGGTTGAGTCAAGTGAAAGAAAGACAGTTGGTAGACGATGATTTGAGTGCTAAGCTACGACAGGTGTAGAATGGGGAGCTGGAAGATTATGGTGTTAACAGCGATGGAGTATTGTGTTTCAAGGGTAAGGTCTGCATGCCAAAGGATCAGGAGTTGAGGCAAAGGATTCTTCAGAGTCGCATGGTAGCCCTTATGCTATGCATCTGGAGGAAGTAAGTTATCTGAGACTTACGGGATCGATTTTGGTGGCTGGTCTTAAGAGGGTAGTTCTGAATCGTAAGGAAGTGCTTAAGCGTGTCGACAAGTCAAAATTTGAACATCAAGTACCTTCGGGATTGCTTCACCGATAAAGATTCCCAAGTGGAAGTGGAGAGAATCACCATGGACTTTGTTAGTGGGCTTCCCTTACGCCTACTAAGAAAGACTCAAGATGGGTGATAGTGGATCGATTGACGAAGTCGCACATTTCATACCGGTCTTGGGTTGATTACTCTTTGCGAAGTTGGCGAAGTTGTATGTGGCGAGAGATTATGAGGTTGCATGGAGCGCCGGTGTCGATTATTTCGGATAGGGATCCGAGATTTACGTCTCGGTTTTGGAAAGCATTACGTCGAGCTTTGGGCACCGATTGGACTTTAGTACGGCATTTCATCCTGATCGGACGGCGATCGGCGAGTAATCCAAGTTTTAGAAGATATGTTAAGGGATGTGATAGATTCAGAGGAAGGTGGGAGGAGTTCTTACCTTTAGCGGAGTTTGCGTACAACAACAGTTACCAAAGCCAGTATTTGGATGGCACTGTATGAAGCACTATATGGACAGAAGTGTCGCACTCCTACGTGTTGGACAGAATTGGGGGAACGTCATGTTTTGGGTCCAGAGATTGTGGCAGAATCCGAAGAAAATGTTAAGGTAATTCAGGCTCGATTAAAGGAAGCATCTGACAGTGAAAAGTCGTAGCAGATCTTAAGCGGAAGGAAATAGAGTTTGCTGTGGGGGATCAAGTGTTCCTAAAGGTTTCACCTTGGAAGAAGGTGATGAGATTTGGTCGCAAAGGAAAGTTAAGCCCCAGGTTTATAGGACCTTATCGGGTTTTGAAGCAGGTTGGACTAGTGGCATATCAGTTAGAGTTACCTTCGGAGTCGAAGCAAATGCATGATGTGTTCCATGTTTCGATGTTATGTCGTTACCGATCGGATCCATCTCATGTACTGCTAGTTGAGGAGGTGGAACTACGACCAGATTTGTCCTACGACGAAGAGCCGATTCAGATTCTAGAACGGGATGTGAAGGTGTTACGGAGGAAATCGGTTCTCTCGTCAAAGTGTTATGGCGTAATCATAGATCGGAAGAAGCTTTGTGAGGCGGAGGAAGCAATCGACAAACAATACCCTCACTTATTCTAGTCGTAATTTCGAGGTCGAAATTATTTTTAAGGAGGTAGAACTATAATATCCAAGATTTAGGGGTTATGAATTTTTTTCGCTTGAATGCGTACAGTGATATGTTGTGTGCTAATTGTATGTGTTTTGAGGACTTCGGGAATTTTAGAATGTAGGAGAATGCTTTAGAAAAATATTAGATTTTTTTTAGTCTTAAAAGGGGAGCTAAGCAAGATTGGCCTTAAGAAAAATTGGTATGAGGTTTTAATCACAACAAGTCAATTGGCAAAGTGGTGTTGGCGCATGAGTGAATGCATGAGGGGAGAGGTTCGAATCCCTTGGTTAGCAATTGGAAGGATTTTTATTTTTTTGTTCTCTTTTCTATTGTGTCGGTCAAGCTCTATTTTTGGTATGGATGGATTTTCTTTCATTTTTGGAAAGTAGACTAAAGGAAAAAGGCAAGTTATTAGTTAAGGTATGGAATCAAGGTGTTATGGAAGGATAAGGGGACATAAGGCTTGATGAATGGGTGATGTTTGAAATTTTCATGGTCATTTTGACCATGAATGTGGACGGCATAGGTGGCTAGGGGGTTGGCCGAATATTGTATGGGATTAGGGGGAGGATAGTTGGCCAAATTCTTAGCATTTTGTGCATCTTTTCCCTTTTCTCCAAAATCTTTCTCCTTAGCCGAATTTGTCATTGGCATTAGGTGAAAATTTTGTTTTGTTTTGGCTACCATCTTTGACCATATTGGTATATCTTTTTCTTCTTTTCCTCTCAAGCTTTTCTTTCTTTTTGGTACCGAAATATTACTACTTTTGAAGGCATTTTTCTTTCATTCTTTTTCTTACTTGACCGAATGTGCACCATTATCAAAAACTTTTTCTTTGTTCAATTTCTTCCATAACCAAAACCATTTAGCCTCTTTGATCATTTCTTCTTTTCTTTTACTTTTCCTTTCTCTTCTTTTCTTTTTATTTTGTTAAAGTCAAATCTATAACCTTGCTATTCTCTTCTAAAGCCGAAAGTTTCACTTCATTGACACCATTGAAACCGATTGCTTTTAAGCACCAAAAACCTATCATCTTTCTCATTTGAATCTATTTCTCTACTTCATCTGCCGAAATTTTTTTGGAGGTTTTTGACCATTTGTGTTTTGGTCATTCTTTTTAGGTAAGGATCTCTTCTAGGTTAATCTCTTTTCCTTTATTTATCTTTGACTGTCGAAAATCAAGATTCTAATTCTCCTAGTTTCTTTGGCCGAATCTTGAAGGAAAGTTTCGGGGTTCCTTTGTAGCCGACGTTTAGGGGGAGATCATTCGGGATTTGAATAATCCAAGGTAAGGAGATAATGATGTTCGGCCAAAGGCCATATCTTTTTAGTGATAATCGATTTCTCATATAGTGTTTTGTAGGTCTTCGTCGGCGTTGTAGGCAAAAGTCGAAATCTTAAATATTCTATCGTTCTTCGTGATTACAAGGTGTGTAGCACTACACTAAATTTCTAATAGATCAAAAATATTAATGATTTACATGTGTTAAGAAAATATGTATGATAATGGTTGGGTACCATTCGGTGGTACATGGTATTCGTGTATGTTTACCCTAATACTTGTTAATAATGCTATAAGCATGAATATGAAATGTGTATGATTCCGTTATGATTTTTGGGGTATATGGCATGATGTCGAAATAATATGTTTCTTGCATGGGCATATGGGTGATTTTGATAAAGGGGAAGTGTTTCGATGGTTTTTGTAACAGACCGAAACTGACCCTAATCAGAACGGTAGTTTCAGGACCACGAATTCGAACCCAAAAAATATTTAAATATTATATTTAGTGCTTATTATATATGAATTTATGTGTGGGAAAGTTTCGTAGAAAAATTTTATCGTTTAAGTATTGAATTTGATAAAAAGGACTTAATCGCGTAAAAAGTAAAAGTGGCCAACTAAAGTGTAATGTGTTAAATTGAGCATGGCTTTTTAATGTGAGGTATTAAAGGGCAAATAGCCCATTTTAGGTTAATGGCCGCCACCTTGATGCATGTAATAGTGTTTGAGTTTTATAATATATAATATTACATTATATGTTAAAATAAACTAATAAATATATGTAAATAAAACAAACAATTAAAAAGCCATGTCTTGTTCATCTTTGGCGAAAAACACAAAAGAAAAGGGAGAAAAACCTTGAAACATTCGGCCTTATTCAAGCTTAAATAGGTAAGAAATCTAGCTAGGTTTTGTTAATTTTACGTTTTGAGATCGTTGTTAGTATATTACCCACCCATGCTAGAATTTCTAAGATTAGTGTGTATATATGAATCGGCCATTGATGAATTCTTGAGGTTTATGATGCTTGATGATGTTAGATGATAGATAGGTTAAAATTAGTATATTATGTGTTGGAAGTTTTGGTGAATTTGTGTTTTAGGGCCAAATTGTAAAAATGAAATTTTAGAGGGGCTTAATTGCAAAATAAATGAAAGAAATGGACTTGTATAGTCCTTATACATATTCGGCCCTTAAGGAGTATGGGGAAATTTGATGTATTTTGAGTTTTATGCAAATAGGACTAAATTGTAAAGTATTGAAATAGTAGGGGTAAAATGGTAATTTTCCTATTTATGTGCTTAGGGACTAAATTGAGATGAAATGTACTTGAATGAGCTAAATTTTAATGTGTTTTAGATCAAGAGCAAAGAAAAAGCAGTTTAGATCGGGGAAAGCGAAGGTTCTCGAATAGCCGATTTGCACGGCCTATCGACAACCGAGGTAAGTCCTTAAGCAATTTTATATCGAGAAGTTAATTACTAAAGTAGTATATGATAAAGTTTGGTATTTAAGGCATGAACATGTATATAGGCCGAATGTGGGGTATGAAATTGTATTAAATTTGTTGTTGAATGTGATGTGGATACTACGTTCGGTTTAATATGAAATTGTAAAATAAAGTATATGAGATGGATGTGGTTGTAGCATTAAGTAATGTGTATGGGAATGTTGATTGTGTTATTAATCGGGCTTTGAGCCTAGCAGGCCTCGTGTCGGTGTTATTAATCAGGTTTTGAGCCTAGCAGGCCATGTGCCGGTGTTACATATCAGGCTTTAATGCCTAGCAGGCTTCGTGCCGGTGATATATATTTCGGGCTTTAATGCCTAGCAGGCTTCGTGCCGGTGATATATTTTGGGCTTTAATGCCTAGCAGGCTTCGTGCCGGTGATATATTTTGGGCTTTAATGCCTAGCAGGCTTCGTGCCGATGATATATTTCAGGCTCTAATGGCTAGTAGGCTTCATGCCGGTGTTTAAATCTCGGACCTTTGGTCTAGTAGTTTTTATACCATTGATTTTTAATACGAGCTTATACTTACGAATGAAATGGTCTAGTTGTGATGGTATGTGAATAAACCTAGGGTTGTTATTACAGTGTTCGACTAAAAGTTATGTATCGAATCAAGTTTATGATTTATGTGATGCTTCTTGAGTAATCAAGTTGATAGAAATGCGTTTATATGTTCGGTACTTAAGATATGTGATTAGAAATGACATTGAGTTGATATGTTCACTTGATTACTTGGGTTAATCTATAATGATATGAGAAATTATACCTATATAAGTTCGACTATGAGCTATAAATATAGATAAATGTATATATATTCAATTATGTACCCTTATTTTAAATGTACATAGAAAGTATTATTGGTTGAAGTGAATATATATATGTATTGATTTAGCAATCCGGGTACCATTGATAAGTTCTGTGTTTTAAGTGTAAGTTGAATATTATTTTACTAGGTGTGAACATTGATAATCGGCCATATTAGTATGTATATATACATATATGTGTTTTGTCAGTTCATAAATGTTAATAATGTTATTCTATTCAATTTAATCGAATACCTAAAAGACTTACTAAGCCAGTGAGCTTACTCTGTTTATGTTTGTGCCTTATTTTATAGATAAATAAATCAACTATGGGCTCAGGGGATCATCAAGACAGTCGACCACACTATCACTCTCTTTGGTATAGTTATGTTTTGTAAACTTTTGAATCAAAGGCATGTATAGGCTTTGTTTTGATAAATAATGAATGATGTTGGATTGTAAATATAAATACGGCCTTGCGAATAAGGCTGTTTCTTTTGGTTAAGTTTAAGTTTCATAATTAATATGGTAGGTTGCATCAAATACCTTTGAATATGTGATTTCGGTTATGGTTTAAATCATACATGGGTAATGATCATATGATATATATATATATGGTGAAATGTTGGGATATGTACTTAGGTATAAAGGAGTAAATGTGAATGTACAAGGATATCATGCGAAAATAGCTATCTTATTTTGTTTTAGTGACTTATTTATGCATGGTAAAATATATATATATGTGAATTATATTTGTAATGTCATTTGTTAATGCTTAAATAGGTACGACTTTGTGGTAAGCAATTAGAGTAAAATTCTATACTTGAAAGAATACCTATGATACGCATAAATGCATGTAAACTATGTTTAGTTCGGGCATATCATATAGTTAAGAATTGAATGAACTTAGGTACTAATAATTGCATGTATTATATGTTAAATGCATAAATAAAATACTAGGTTATGAGTTGATCTTGTTTGGAGTTTAGGTTTACACTTGAATGCTAATTATATTCGGTTATGTGAAATGAATATTGAGGTATGATTATGTAGTTATAATTACATAAGTATATATATATATATATATATATGTATGTGAGTAATGGACATTCTTGAATGGGATGGATGAATATGAGAATTGATGAATTGGTTGACATTTAGGTACTTGTTAAGATAAAATGAAAATGGTTACATATCTGAATGCTATGATTTTATTTAGGAAGTATTATTAAACGTTTTGGTATTTGACTAGAGATAATGCTTTCTTTTCGATAATATGATTTGGTATGCTATATTTAAGTAGTAACATATACATATAAAAGTGAAATTGATGAGTGTTAAGGTCAGGTAATACCTCGTAACCCTATTTCGGCGACGGATACGGGTTAGGGGTGTTACATTTTATTGGTATCAGAGCTACGGTTTAGTCGATTCTAGGACTATCGTAGTACGTAAGAGTCTAGCTATACATGCCTTTGAATTTTATATGTGATAGTGTGGTGACTTTTGACAATTTCAATTGTATTTTATAGAGTAAATGGATTCCGATCCCGATAGAGCCGTAGGCGATGGCGTGGAGAGTGTTGCGCTGGTCTCGTACATGGATCGGTGCCATTAGACTCTCAACCGATTCTGGTAACCACGAGGAGAAGCTAAACAAGCCTTCTACCAAATGATGAATGAATGGTTTACCCAGTTTGTTCAAAATAATCCGGTGGTACAACAACCTCCACCCCGAATAATCCAACTCCGGTACCTTCAAGACTTCGATGATAGATCCAATGAGATCTAGTAGGCCTCTGTTGATAAAATCAAGAAATTTAGGGAAGAATTCAAGGCTAATGATAATGATGATGCGAGCGAGTGAAATGTGGCTTGATAACACTATACGGGTACTTGATGAACTATCTCGCACTCTGCATTTAATGTTTGAAATGTGCTATATCTTTGCTTGGGACACCGCCTATCACCGGAGGAATACACTAGTATCGATGGTTCCAAAGAAAAAGTGACATGGGATTTCTTCCGAATGAATTCGCAAGAAATATATCACCAGAGGTTCATCGACCGTAAACGAAAAGAATTTTTGAATCAAACAGGCGAATGACCGTGATGTAATATGAACGGAAATTTGTCGGGCTCAGTGAGATATGCTAAAGAGTGTGTTTCTCTGAAGCTATTATGTGTAAAAGGTTTGAAGACGGTCTGAATGAAGATATAAAGTTGCTTGTTGGCATTCTTGAAATTCAAGAGTTTGTGACATTAGTTAAGCGAGCTTGCAAAGCTGAAGAGCTCAGGAAAGAGAAAAGAAAGGCTGAGACAGAAATTAGAGACACTCGTAAAAGACCGTCGGGTAAGAATTTCTATTCTACATATAAGAAGTTTAGAGATGACTTCAGTCGACATAAAGCTACTTCAGATACACCTAGACGTGATCGACCTCCAGTGAGCTCCCGAGCTACCTCGATGGCCGGTGTTGATAACGTTCTACAGAATCGAGTTGAATGCAAACATTGTGGAAAATGGCATTCTGGGAGTTGTAGAGTTCGTGATCGGTCCTGCTTTAAATGTGGATCTTCAGACCATTTTATTCTAGAGTGTCCGATGTTAGTGAATGAATCGATGTAGAACTCTAGACCGAAGCAAAGGCATCAAGACGAGGCGCACCACCCGGCATTACAGCAATGTAGGTGGTAGTCGAGAGGGACGAAGAACACGGCGGCTTGATCGAGGCTAGAGCTCCACTAGAGCTTATGTTACTCGAGCTAGGGAGGATCCGCTTCTCCGAGATGTCATTACCGTATTTTAGCCTTTATGATACTCACTGTGATTGCATTGATTGATCTGGTTCGACCCATTCATATGTATGTGAAACCACGGTATTGAGAAGACTCGCCATTGAGTCTCGAGTTTGTGATTCAGCGTATCCAACCCTTTGGGTAGATGTGTGTTTGTTAATAAAGTGTGTAAAAGTTTCCCATTGATGATCCGTGATTTTTGCTTCCCGATCGATTTAATCTTGTTGCCTTTCAATGAGTTTGATATAATTTTGGGAATGGATGGTTAACTTCGCATGATGCGGTGGTGAATTGCAAAAGAAAGCTTATTGATTTGAGACACCGTAAGCGGTGAGATCATTAGAATTGAATCCGATGATTTAGGTGAGTTTCCTACGCTTATATCCTCGATGTTAGCCCTAAGTATGTGAGAAAAGGGTGCGAAGCTTACTTGGCTTATGTCTTGGATAATAAATTATCGAGAAATGTTGAATCTGCATCGATTGTATGTGAATACCGGATGTGTTTCTGAAGAACTACCGGTTTACCCTCAAAGACGAGAGATTGAATTTGGCATTAAATTAGCTCCGGAATGACTCCGATCTCAATAGCTCCATATCGGATGGCACCTCTTGAGCTAAAAAGTTGAAAGCACAATTGCAAGAGTTAACAGATAGGGGCTTTATGCGACCAAGTTTCTCTCCTTGGGTGCACCATTTTTGTGAGAAAGAAAGATGGAACGATGCGAATGTGTATTGATTATCAAGAATCAATAAAGTAACTATAAAGAATAAGTATCCGTTACCTCGGATTGATGATTTGTTTGATCATTGAAAGGGCTTCATATTTTCGAAGATAGATTTGAGATCGGGTTACTATCGATTCTTGAGTCGAGATACAGATGTGCCAAAGACGCATTTGGACGAGGTACGGACATTTTGAGTTTTGGTTATGCCTTTTGGGCTTACTAATGCACTCTTGCTTTTTATGGATTTGATGAATCGGGTTTTAGACGGTTTTCGATCGATTTGTGGTGGTGTTTATTGATGACATATTGATCTACTCCAAAGATGAAATTGAACACGCTGAACATTTGAGGTTAGTGCTACAAACTTTGCGAGATCATCAGCTGTATGCGAAGTTTAGTAAGTGTGAGTTCTGGATGAAAGAGGTCAGCTTTTTGGGACATGTTGTTTCAGCATCAGGCATTCGAGTTGATCCGAACAAAATCTCGGCTATACTTGATTGGAAGCCACCGAAAAACATTTTCGAGATTCAAAGTTTTCTGGGGCTTGCGGGTTACTATCGACGATTTGTGAAAGCTTTTTCTATGATAGCTACCCCGTTGACAAAGTTATTGCAGAAAGATGTCATGTTCGAGTGGTCAGAAAAGTGCCAGAAAAGTTTTGATCGGTTGAAAGCCCTTTTGATGAAGCTCAGGTGTTAGTTCAATTTGAATCGGGTAAAGAATTTGTTTTTATTCGATGCTTCTTTGAATGGTTTGGGCTGCGTTTTGATGCGGAAGGCAAATTCATAGCCTACGCTTTAAGACAATGAAGCCGCACGAAAGAAATTACCCGACGATGACTTAGAACTTGCGACCATTGTTTTCGCATTGAAAATTTGGCGTCACTATTTATTTGGCGAGAAATGTCACATTTATTAGGATCATAAAAGTCTAAAGTATCTAATGACTCGTAAAGACCTGAATTTGAGACAACGCAGTGGCTAGAACCATTGAAAGACTATGAATTGGTGATTGACTATCACCCGGAAAAGCTAATGTTGTTGCGGATCGTTAAGTCGAAATCATTATTTGCTCTTCGTAATCGAATGCATGATGGCTATGTCTAGTGATGATGCGATCATAGCCGAAGTTACGAGCAAGACCGATGTTTATTCAACAAATTTGTGATGCATGTGAAAGTTGATGAAGATTTGATTGCTAGTCGAATTCGATGTGAAAAGTGTAATTAGATTTTCAGATTGATGCAAATGATTGTTTGAATTTTAAAAGTCGAATGTGTGTTCCAAAGAACTCGGATTTGATCTGAGATGATTTTGAGTGAGGCTCATAGTGGTCGACTATCGATACATCCGGTAGCAACGAAGATGTATAACGATTTGAAAGCAGTTCTATTGGTGGCTGGCATGAAACGAGATATATCTGAATTTGTTTCTAAGTGCTTAATCATCGCCAAGTAAAAGTCGAGCATCAAGCGCCATCTGGACTACTTCACCAATCATGATACCGAATGGAAATGGGATAGAATTACAATGGATTTTGTATCCGGTCTCCTATGACACCGAGTAGGAAAGATCTTTGTCGGGTTATAGTTGATAGGTGACTAAATCAGCTCATTTTGTGCCAATCGCATGCATTATTCACTTGATAAACTTGTTGAATTGTACGTATCACAGTTGTGAGATTGCATGGTGTACTGAGTTCCATTGTTTGACAGAGACCCGAGATTTACATCGCGATTTTGGAAGAAGTTGCAAGATGCCTTAGGTACTAAACTACATTTTAGTACTGACTTTTCATCCATGATGACGGCCGGTCTGAGTGAACTATTCGGATACTTGAGGACATGTTGAGATGTTGTGTTCTCGAGTTTGAAGATGCGATGGGAACGATACCTACCTTTGATTGAATTTGCTTATAATAACAGTTTTCAATCTAGTATCAAGATGGCGCCTTATAAAGCCTTGTGCGAGCGAAAGTGTCGAACACCATTATCTTTGGGTGAGCTCGTGAGAATAAGATACACGGGTTGATTTGATTAAAGAAACTGAAGAAAGTAGCTATTATTAGAGATAATTTGAAAAGCGCGGATCGTCAAAAGTCTTATCTTGATTTGAAACGTAAAGACATTGAATTTCAAATCGAGATCGAGTATTTTAAAGGTTTCTCCGTGGAAGAAAGTGCTCCGTTTTGGCGAGAAAGGCAAGTTGAGCCGAGATTCATTGGACCGTATGAAATCATTGAGCGTGTTGGGCTGTTGCTTATAGATTGAAGCTACCTCCGAATTAGAAAAGATACGATGTATTTCATGTTTCTATGCTCGTACATACAGATCAGATCCGTCACATGTGATTGCTCCATCTGAGATTAAGCTACAACCTGATATGACGTATGAGGAAGAACCGATCCGTATTTTAGCTCGGAAAGAGAAAGAGTTAAGAAATAAGAAAATCCCATTAGTGAAGGTACTGTGGAAAAGGCACGGAGTTGAAGAGGCTACATGGGAGCCTGAAGATTCAATGAGGCAACAATATCCGATGTTGTTTAACGGTAAGATTTTCGGGGACGAAAATCCTTAAGGGGGGAGAGTTGTAATGAATCAAAGCTGACCCTAATCGAACAGTGGTTTCGGGACCAGAATTCAAACCCAAAAATATTTAAATATTATATTTAGTGCTTATTATATATGAATTTATGTGTGGGAAAGTTTAAGAGAAAAATTTTATCGTTTAAGTATTGAATTTGATAAAAGGACTTAATCGTAAAAAGTAAAAGTGGCCAACTAAAGTGTAATGTGTTAAATTGAGCATGGCTTTTTAATGTGAGGTATTAAAAGGGCAAATAGCCCATTTTTAGGTTAATGGCCGCCACCTTGATGCATGTAATAGTGTTTGAGTTTTATAATATATAATATTACATTATATGTTAAAAATAAACTAATAAATATATGTAAATAAAACAAACAATTAAAAAGCCATGTCTTGTTCATCTTTGGCGAAAAACACAAAAGAAAAAGGAGAAAAACCTTGAAACATTCGCCTTATTCAAGCTTAAATAGGTAAGAAATCTAGCTTTCGGTTTTTGTTAATTTTTACGTTTTGAGATCGTTGCTTAGTATATTACCCACCCATGCTAGAATTTCTAAGATTAGTGTGTATATATGAATCGCCATTGATGAATTCTTGAGGTTTATGATGCTTGATGATGTTAGATGATAGATAGGTTAAAATTAGTATATTATGTGTTGGAAGTTTTGGTGAATTTGTGTTTTAGGGCCAAATTGTAAAAATGAAATTTTAGAGGGCTTAATTGCAAAATAAATGAAAGAAATGGACTTGTATAGTCCTTATACATATTCGCCCTTAAGGAGTATGGGGAAATTTGATGTATTTTGAGTTTTATGCAAATAGGATTAAATTGCAAAGTATTGAAATAGTAGGGTAAAATGGTAATTTTCCTATTTATGTGTAGGGACTAAATTGAGATGAAATGTACTTGAATGAGCTAAATTTTAATGTGTTTTAGATCAAGAGCAAAGAAAAATGAATTTAGATCGGGGAAAGATGAAGGTTCTCGAATAGCCGATTTGCACGGCCTATCGACAACCGAGGTAAGTCCTTAAGCAAATTTATATCGAGAAGTTAATTACTAAAGTAGTATATGATAAAGTTTGGTATTTAAGGCATGAACATGTATATAGGCGAATGTGGGTATGAAATTGTATTAAATTTGTTGTTGAATGTGATGTGGATACTACGTTCGGTTTAATATGAAATTGTAAAAAAGTATATGAGATGGATGTGGTTGTAGCATTAAGTAATGTGTATGGGAATGTTGATTGTGTTATTAATCGGGCTTTGAGCCTAGCAGCCTCGTCTTGGTGTTATTAATCGGGCTTTGAGCCTAGCGGAGCCATGTCTTGGTGTTACATATCAGGCTTTAATGCCTAGCAGGCTTCGTGCCGGTGATATATATTTTGGGCTTTAATGCCTAGCAGGCTTCGTGCAGGTGATATATTTCGGGCTTTAATGCCTAGCAAGCTTCATGCCGGTGATATATTTGGGCTTTAATGCCTAGCGGTGCTTCGTCTTTGATATATTTCTGCTCTAATGCCTAGCAGTGCTTCATCTAAGTGTTTAAATCTCGGACCTTTGGTCTAGTAGTTTTTATACCAGTGATTTTTAATACGAGCTTATACTTACGAATGAAATGGTCTAGTTGTGATGGTATGTGAATAAACCTAGGGTTGTTATTACAGTGTTCGACCAAAAGTTATGTATCGAATCAAGTTTATGATTTATGTGATGCTTCTTGAATAATCAAGTTGATAGAAATGCGTTTATATGTTAGGTACTTAAGATATGTGATTAGAAAAGACATTGAGTTGATATGTTCACTTGATTACTTGAGTTAATCTATAATGATATGAGAAATTATACCTATATAAGTTCGGCTATGAGCTATAAATATAGATAAATGTATATATATTCAATTATGTACCCTTATTTTAAATGTACATAGAAAGTATTATTCGGTTGAAGTGAATATATATATATATGTATTGATTTAGCAATCCGGTACCATTGATAAGTTACGTGTTTTAAGTGTAAGTTGAATATTATTTTACTAGGTGTGAACATTGATAATCGGCCATATTAGTATGTATATATACATATATGTGTTTTGTCAATTCATAAATGTTAATAATGTTATTCTATTCAATTTAATCGAATACCTAAAAGACTTACTAAGCCAATGAGCTTACTGCATTTATGTTTGTGCCTTATTTTATAGATAAATAAATCAACTACGGGCTCGGGGATCATCAAGACAATCGACCACACTATCACTCTCTTTGGTATAGTTATGTTTTGTAAACTTTTGAATCAAAGGCATGTATAGGCTTTGTTTTGATAAATAATGAATGATGTTGGATTGTAAATATAAATACGGCCTTGAATAAAATTTGTTTCTTTTGGTTAAGTTTAAGTTTCATAATTAATATGGTAGGTTGCATCAAATACCTTTGAATATGTGATTTGGTTATGTTTTAAATCATACATGGGTAATGATCATATGATATATATATATATATGGTGAAATGTTGGGATATGTACTTAGGTATAAAGGAGTAAATGTGAATGTACAAGGATATCATGCGAAAATAGCTATCTTATTTTGTTTTAGCTGACTTATTTATGCATGGTAAAATATATATATGTGAATTATATTTGTGATGTCATTTGTTAATGCTTAAATAGGTACGACTTTGTGGTAAGCAATTAGAGTAAAATTCTATACTTGAAAGAATACCTATGATATAAAAATGCATGTAAACTATGTTTAGTTCGGGCATATCATATTGTTAAGAATTGAATGAACTTAGGTACTAATAATTGCATGTATTATATGTTAAATGCATAAATAAAATACTAGGTTATGAGTTAATCTTGTTTGGAGTTTAGGTTTACACTTGAATGCTAATTATATTCGGTTATGTGAAATGAATATTGAGGTATGATTACGTAGTTATAATTACATAAGTATATATATATATATGTATGTGAGTAATGGACATTACCGAATGGGATGGATGAATATGAGAATTGATGAATTGGTTGACATTTAGGTACTTGTTAAGATATAATGAAAATGGTTACATATCTGAATGCTATGATTTTATTTGGGAAGTATTATTAAACGTTTTGGTATTTGACTAGAGATAATGCTTTCTTTTCGATAATATGATTTGGTATGCTATATTTAAGTAGTAACATATATATATAAAAGTGCAATTGATGAGTGTTAAGGTCAGGTAATACCTCGTAACCCTATTTCGGCGACGGATACGGGTTAGGGGTGTTACAGTTTTACCACATTATCCGGTGACTTTTGTCACATATTATGAATCCGGTGACTTTGGTCACATATTATGAATCCAGTGACTCTGTCACAATTATCCGGTGGCCATGCCACAATTTATAAGGGCGATGTGTAGTTGACTGCAGCGACTACCTTCGATGGTGTGTAGCGGATGGAGGGTCGATTTAGTAATCCCCACGGTGTGATTGGTAGGTACGGTGGTGTGTAGCGGATGGATATCTAGGTGGGCTCGGATTGCATTTCATTTTATATGTACATGTGATTTAATCGGTTATTATCGATTTGCTATATTATGGGCTTATGGCTAAATGTGTTTTAAATGGGCTTAATGGCTATAATCAATTGGGTATTTAGTGTATTGTTACACATTGAGTCATTGACTCACCCTTTATGGGATAACTTTTCGTGACGCTTAGCGTGATGGATCGGTCGTGAGGACTACGTGGTGGCCATTGCTCAATTCAAGTATTTTGGATTTTCTTTTAATTAAACCTCGACATTTTTTTTTATTATTCGGGATTTATTTTGGGTTATGTTTTTGTAATAAGGTGCTATAAAGCTTTTTTTTTTTTTACGTTTTAGATTTTTAATCTGCTACGATCAAATATTTACTAAATAATTAAATGATTTCAAAAATAACTTAAACCTGTTTTGACACCTAAACACCTATGGTTTTCATAATAATAATAAGTTTTAAATTTGGTTTTCTTTTAGCTTATAATCTTTCTCATAAAGATAACGTTTTAATGAGACATCAACTTATCTAAACACCATTTACAACGCGATCACTAAATAGACCTATTTTCTACGAACCAACATATTATCTAATAAAATAAAACAAGATTTAATTGAAGTTTTACTCGAGGAACATACCAGATCCGGTCAGGGCTTGTGGGCCGAGTTTGGGGTGTTTCAGTTGTTGTCTTTTTAATATGGAGGATTTATGTTGCAATTAGCCCATTTTACAAGTGAGTGGACGGCATTAATTAATTTTTATAGTTAAAATTAGTATTAATATATTATAAGTTATAATATATAAAACAAACCATAAAATAGAAAGCCATTATCACCTATTTTGACCAAAACAAAGAAAAAAAAAAAGAAAGAAACCAAGGCTAGGGCATTCGGCCATTGTCAAGTTTGATTAAGACCAAAAAAGGAGAGATTCGAATCGAGATCGAGGTAAAGACAAAGTGTTCGATTAATAGACTGTTTTGTTATTGCGACGTCCGAGGTAAGTTCGGATATAATACATGTACTTAACTATGTTTAAATGTTATGAAACAATTGGTTATAATGTTATTGAATTATAAATGCTATGTGAGAAATCGAGCTACGTGGCACTAAGTGTGCGTATTTGAAAATGTGACCAAGATAAATAACACCGTGTGTGAAGTAATAGAACTTCAAATTTACTGAATGGCACTGTGTGTGCGATACCGAATAAGTTCGGTTTTGTATAGAGGCACTAAGTGTACGATGTTAATTAAGCTTCGACTTTGATTTGGGCACTAAGTGTGCGATTAAGTTGAAAAGATATCGAGTAGTAAATGAGGTATGGCATCGAGCATCGAATAACAAAACAATTGTTAACTAAGTGTTCGCAAAGGAATGTTTGAACCTATGTGGTTGATGATAATGTTGAATGAATGGATATTTGAGCATTTGGTTGAGGATGATAATGTGCTTAATTGTGCATCTTTCTATGTGATGGTTTAATTATGAATTGATGTTATATTATTGAGAAGTATGTATTATATTACGAACTTACTAAGCTCTTAAGCTTACTGTGTGATGTGTTTCTTTATTTTACAGCATCAGTAAAGCTAGCTCGGATCCAGGGATCGTTAGGCGACTCAATCACACTATCGGCATATCTATTTTGGTACTTTTGAGAGATGTATATAGTAGGTATATAGCATGTATAGGCTAGGAGTTATGATATGTTTTGAAATGCTTGGTATATGCTATGTGACATGGTTTGGACGTTGAATGATGTTGATTTATATTTATAGGTTGTAAAAGTGATGAATAATGTATGAATGAGTGAGAATGAAAATGGTATGTTTTATGCTTGAGTTGGGTGATGAAAATGATGGACAAAATATAAACTTGTAATATGAATTACATGATGCTTGACTATGTGATTTGAGTTGTGAAGATGATGTTTTGGATGGATTTGTTTAAGTAGGAATTGAGTATGGAAATTGATTATATAGGTGATGATTAATTGGTGCATATACTAGTATGAATCGGTTGCTAAGGTATAAATGTATGAGATTTGAAGCTTGTAGGTGATTCAAGTGTGGGAGGCAAGTTTGGCCTTGAAAATAGCCTATAACTGCTCACACAATTGAGCACACGGGCGTGTGACTCGACCGTGTTTTTAAGTTGGCCAAGTGAAACAAGTCAGGTTCGACTACGAGCTGGACACACGGCCGTGTAACTGGTCGTGTGGTGCAAGTCAGGCTCGACCACAGGTGAGGCATACGGGCGTGTCTCAGGCCATACGGACAAGTCAGTATGTAAGCTCTGTTTTGCCATAGCTTGGACGCACGGGCATGTCTGAGGCCGTGTGAGGCACACGGCTTACCCACACAGGCGTGTGACCTCTGTAACTTAGAAAAATATTAAATTTTCTAAATTTTTTGTATGAGTTCAGTTTACTCCCGGCCCTATTCTAATACGTGTTTAAGGTCTCGTCTACCTCATTAAGGGACTATATGTTTCTATTTGAATATGTTTGACTGATAATTGACATTGTGTTGAGAATTGGATATGAAATATTCGATTGTTCGGTAATGCCTCTTAACCCTATTTCGGCGATGGTTACGGGTTAGGGGTGTTACAGAGGCGAATGGTTTCTTTGGTGGTATTTAGATTTTCTGGAATAATAATGTTGATGTTGAAATTTTAGGGTTACATTTTCAGGCTTTACACATGTGAATTGGTAATGGCCAAGTTTCGTCAGGGCTTTTTTGTTCAGTTATTTATACTAGTCCCTAGAGGAATAATACGTGTATGTTGTGGGATTATTTGAATTATGTCGTTGAATCATGTGTTGAGCATTGGCTCATTGTTGTTGATTTTAATTTGATCTTGGATGTGTCTGAAATGAGAGGTGACACGTACATCTAGGAATAGATGTGCTCATTTTCAGGAATTTTTGTTCAATAATAAACTTTGGGATTTAGGTTGTTATGGGTCTCGATTTACATAGAGAAGAGGAAGGTTATTTCAACGTTTGGATTGAGTTATATGGAATTATAGTTTTGATACGTTTGCACTTGATTGTTTGATTCAGAATCTATATCGGTTAAAATTTGGTCACCATCCAATTTTAGTGTCCCTTAAACCTCAACAGGTGAGGAGGACAAGACCTTTTCGGTGTCTTGACAATTGGATGCTTCACTTTGAGTTTAGGATGTTGGTTAGTAACAATTGGACTTCTGAAGATTCCATGGTGAATATGCTGGAGCAATTTTGGGTTAAAGTCCAAGATTGCAACAAGCATGTCTACGGTAGCATCTTTAGCCGGAAAAGACAATTGATTTACAAGCTGAAGAAAGTACAGAGCTTGTTGGAGTTAAGGTTGAATGAGAGATTTCGTATTCGAGAGATTGATTTGGACAAGCTTTGGAGAAAGTCTTGAAGCATAAGGAGCTCTTATGGTTCTAGAAATCTCAGTCAGTTTGGCTTATGAATAGAGATATAAATACCAAATACTTCCATGGAATGACTCTTACTAGATGTAGAAGGAGCAAAATTGAGGGCCTTAAAGCAGATGGGGTTGATTAGTGTTCTGATCCTATTATTCTGGAACAACATGTTGTGGATTTTTATAAGAGTCTTTTTACCTTGGATTACTCAATTGATGGGTTACTGCCTTGCAGAGGTCATTTCCTAGACTTATCACTAATGAAAAAGGGTAGTCATAAGATGTAGATCACAAATTTAGAGATCCATAATGCGTCTTTAGTATGGCTTCGCTTAATGCTTCAAGTGTTGGTGGTTTCCATGTTAAGTCTTTTCAAACTCAATGGGATACTATTGGACCTTCAGTTTGTTTGATGGTGTGACTAGTGCTTGGGGGTTGTCCAATAGACCATAAGATTAATAAAACTCTACTTGTCCTAATCCCTAAAGTTAATAGTCCGAAAAGTATCATTCAATTTCGTTCAATTAGCCTTTTACAGTTTTATATAAGATAATCACCAAGTCATTTGTTAATAGATTGCAACCATTAATGTCGAGACTTACTAAACAAAATCAAGCTAGCTTTATAATGGGTAGAAGCATTTAGGACAATATTATTATTGCTTAGGAGGTGGTACATTCTCTAAGGAATTTCAAAGGCAAAAAATCGGGGATGATTTTAAAAATTAATCTCGAAAAGGCATTTGATAGAATTCATTGGGACTTCTTGAGGAATACATTTTCAGAAGCAGGGTTGCCACCCATGTTGATCACTATTATAATGAATTATGTGTCTTCGAATACGTTTCAAGTCCTTTGGAATGGTATGATCACTGATGAATTTAGGCCTTTTAGGAGGTTACAACAAGGATACCTATTATCTCCTTACTTATTTGTTTTATGTATGGAGAGATTGGGGCATTTAATTAATGAAATAGTGAACAACGAGAGGTGGAGGCCTCTGGTTCTATCTAGAGGAGGTCTAACTTGATCACATTTATTTTTCCTAATGATCTAATGCTATTTGGTGAAGCGGATCCGAAGTAAGCTAAAGTGATAAATGATATTTTGAATACATTCTATCATTTCTTGGGACAAAAAGTGAATAAGAACAAATCTATATTTTTTCTCGTCTAATGTTCTGGAAACTGTTGCTTTAGATATATACAGGAATATGGGATATGGACGTGTGGATGATTTGGGGATGTACCTTAGTCTTTCAATTATTCATAAGAGAGTCGAAGTTAGCACTTTTGAGTTTTTGGTGAATAAGATCCGTAGTAAACTCAATGGGTGGAAAACTAAAAAAACTATCATTGGCAGGTAGAATTACGTTAGCTAAGTCAGTATTGCTATCTATTCCTAATTATTTTATGTCTACAGTTTGTATTCCTTTAACTGTGTGTAATGAGATTAAAACGCTGGCCTACAATTTTGTTTGGGGATTATCTTTTGAGGATAGGTAATTGACCCTCATAAAATAGGATAATTGTTGCCGTCCAATTGAGGTTGGGGCTTGAGTATAAGAAGTTTAGTTGTTTAGAACAAGTTATTCCTTTTGAAATTTGGTTCTCTTTTGTTAACCAAGACTGATGACTTATGGGTCAAGATTGTGAGGAATAAGAACAAGATTTGTGGAGTGCTACCAAATTCTATTGATAAGAGTAATTGTTCCTATAAGAGTAATTGTTCCTACACATGGAGGTTTTTGATGCGGGTTTGGTAGGATGTGGTGAAAAATGTTTATTGGACTATTGGGGATGGAGCCTTGACAAATTTTTGGAACGACAATTGGATTTATCAGGTAGGCCCTCTAATGAATTCTTATGTGGGATCTGAGCAACCAGATGACACTTTGTGAGTTTTTGATTTAGTCGATGAGTTTGGGATTTTGGATTGAAACTGTCTTAGAAGGCTCCTACCGGACCCAATTGTGATGCAAATAGCTTTGTTATTACCTCCTTCACTAGAAGCGGGAAATGGTCATTTATTGTGGAGATGGGAGATTAGAAATACCTTTTCCATGGCAGAAACCTATAACGTTATGTACCAATTTGGTTTGGATGATAAATCTGATGTCTGGAAGTTATTTTGGAAAGCCAAGGACCTCAGCGAGTTAGAGTGTTCATTTGGCTCATGTGGAAGAACAAACTGTTAGCTAATGAGGAAAGAGTTAGAAGACATATGGTTTGTGAGGGCCAATGTCCGCGATGCAATTTTACCATTGAAACTGAGTTACATGCCGTCAGAGATTGTCTGTTTCCACGAGCAGTCTGGACTTCAATTGTACCAACTCATAAGCAGGTATTATTCTTTTCCTTACCTCTTGATGAATGGGTTGTTTGGAACTTACAGAACATAGGGAATTGTGGTAGTCATAAAGTTGATTGGCAAATGTTATTTTCTATAGTTTGTTGGCTATTATGGAAAAATAAAAATATGTTTGTGTTTTCCGGTAGTCATAGCTCTGTCCAGGATGTAGTAGATACAGGTATTAGTTGGACGAGAAGTTACTTTCCACCCTCGATGGCTATGTTTCATTCGGGATCTATGGCTACTGACTCGAAATGGTCAGCTTCGAAGAGTGGATGGGTTAAGCTTAATACTAGATGGTGTAGTTTCACTTAGCTTTAACTCGGCTACAATTGAGGGAGTCATTAGAGATGCTGATGTAACTGGTTATGTGATTATTCGATGACATTAGGGAAAGATAAAATGTTCGGGATCAAGCGAGGTCAATGTTATAAGGGCTTCGACTAGCTTGGGGCAAGGGTTATCGACAGGTTGAGCTTGAATTTGTTAATGCTCTGTTAATGGAATTAATTTTAGTGGTAAATCTATTGATAGTCATTTATATAATTACGAACCATTTATAAGCAGATACAGAGAAATTAGAAAGTACGTAACCATCACATTTTCAGAGTTCACAATGCAATTGCAGATTTTATGGCCAAGCATATTGCTATGAGATCACAAGTATTCAAGTGTTTTTTGAACCTTTTTCAAGTTGTGCGGAAGTTAATTTAGAAAGATATTATGGGCTTTGGATTTTAAGTTTGTTATTATAATCATCTAGTACTGTTTTTATTTACCAAAAATAATAATAATGCAATCCACATCAATAGAGGAAACAATGATGACTTGATTTAGATTGTGAATATGGATAATTTATGGAGTAAATTGTAATAATTAATAGAAAAATATCTAAATTTTTAGTTTTTTTTTTGAAATTTGTGGCAACATTTTTACTTTTTTAGAATTTTATGAACACTTTAAAATTTCAAGAATCTTTCGTATAATTATAAATTTATATAATTTTAAAAATAAATTATGAATTTTCATTTTAAGAAGTTTTTTAATATATATTCTTAGATTTACACTTTAAAACATTTTAAAGTATGATATTTTAGTTATATATAAATATATATAAATATATATATATATATATATATTAGTTTTAATTTTATGATGAGAATGGAAAGGCAGCTAAAGTTCCAATGGAGTTGGTGCACTTTAATGTGTTCAGACCAATAAAGCAGCCATCAATTACTGGATTCAGGTAATATGTGTGGGTAGACTTCATGAAAGAAAAATCAAAAGCTTTATTAAAATTTAAAAAATTTAAAATTCTGGTCAATAAGAACTTAATCAAAGTTTATGATATCTTCGTAGCAATAACGGGGGAGAACATATGTCCAAAGAGTTTACGGGGTTCCTATAACAGAACAATATATGAAGACAACTGACATGCCCAGCGACCTCGCAACAAAATGGGATTGCAGAGCGAAATAATTGACACTTGACAGAGACTTGCCAAAGAACGTTACATGCTAAGAAAGAATGTGCCACCACGTTTTTGGGCAGAGTTTAAAAAAAAACGACTGCTTATGTTATCAATCGACTACCGCAAGCAAAGCTCAGTTTCATGACACTGTACGAGACTTTGGAAAATCAAGTCTACGGTAAGTCATTGTCAAGTATAATTGGTTGTGCATGCTATGTATTTGTGCCTGACCTCTGGGAAGTAAGTTCAGTAAAAGGGCAATCAGGTAGGTGTATATTCTGGAGCTATGATCAGGGCGAAGCCAGAGGGGACTGGCATGGGTCTCGACCCTCTTAAAATATAAAATTGTTATTTATGTCTTTAAATTTTTTAAAATTTTAAATTAATAAAAGTAAAATTATACTTTGACCCCTTAAAATTATAAAAATTCGATTTAATCCTTTATAAATTATAAAGATATTACCTATAAAAATTAAAATTTCATCCGTCTCCCCTAAAATATTGTTCTGGCTTCGCTCGACTATGATGAACACCTTTTCCAACAAAATCTTACTCCAAAACTCTCTGAAAACGAAAATGGTGAAATAAAAAAATTTTGGGAACAAAGATTTGTGTTATTACTATTCATTAATCTGAGTTGTTGTTTTTAACTTACAGCATGAGCTCCTTGCTTAACCAGAATGAGGGAGGGATTATGGTAACGGGATCTTTCATTTTCCAAATATTTTGGAGCTTTTGCGGGCCACCTAATGATGATTGATATGGATATCAATAATCCAATAAATTAGGGTTAGGATATTAGGAGGTTTTTTCATATATATCAAATATAAACTTTATTTATTAAATTATTAAATTTCAATCATATTTATAATATCTTATGGTTTACGTTAATATTTATTTATTTATTTCAATTATTAATGTATCTCCAAAAGTTGATTTCCATAGGGAAAATAAAAATAACACATACTAATTCATAAAAAATATATACAAATTTATAGATCAAATTTTTACACAAGTTCCAAGATTTTAAACTAAATTGATCGTCTCCCTCGTCAAACAAAATTAATCTGATCACTAATTTTGTGAGGCTAAGCTCAAACAGTATTCTTTTTCTGGCAAACTAATTAAAATTACATGAACCAAAATAGATTAATTTTGAGTTCATTTTTATGTACCACAAAATTATCGAGATGAATCTCTCTTTCTTCCTTCATGCTATAATAAAAAAGGAATCATGTATGTACGAAATATAGACCTTTAGATATATACATGTAAGAAACATGCATGATTAGGTTGAAGCATTCATCAACAGGTTCTCCATGGTTGGTGTCATGCTCATATGCGCAAATGAAATCAATGACCTCGTTATTGAAAGAGGACCAAGTAGAGCTTAAAATTTAAGTGCACTGTGCATATGTACGGGCAAAAGAAAAAAATGAATTGAGGGTAACAAAATATCAAGGGCCTCGGGCAGAGAAACAGAAACAGCCGGAAGCTTGGTCGTCAGGTATCATGCCACCTCCCTTTCTTGTTTCTATAGCCTCTAGCGATGTCACCACCTCATCCATGTCAGGACGTCTTTTGGGATGTGGATCCCAACATTTTCGCATTATGCTTGCCAATGCACTCGGGCAACATCTTGGAATTTCCGGTCGTAAATTCTGCAACATCAGGAGTAGACATCCATAATGCAAGATATATATACATATTAAAGCCCCATTTTATACAAGAAATATATCGATGTGATGTTTCAAATTCATCCATAATGTAAGATACGATGTTTTTAAGTCATACCTGTCGCACTACTGCTGATGTAAAATCAGCAAAACTAAGGTTAGCATAAGGCATATCGCAGCAGTATATTTCCCATAAGCATATACCAAAGCTGTAGACATCGCATTTCCTATTGTAAGGTTTCCCATCGAGTACCTACACAAGACATTGCATTAGGTTCGAAAAGGGAGCTGATAGGCAGAAAACAAAGGAGGAGTGTTGAGGCATTTAGGTGACCCAATTGATGTTGCAGTTTAACAGAAAAGTTTTGCATCATTATTTGGAGAAACAAATAACACAACAATGGAGTGGATACCTCTGGAGCCATGTAACCAAGAGTGCCTGTTTCCCCAGTCATGTCTTGTGGGTTCTGAGCTTCAACTCGAGCAACACCAAAATCAGCAATTTTCAATATTCTACGAGCATCTAGCAACATATTTTCAGTCTTGACATCACGGTGCACAATCTTTTTGGAGTGAAGATAGCTCAAACTACAAATGGTGAACCAAAATCATTCATTACTTTTACAAAGAGTAATACTTTAGAAATCCTAATATAGTTCAAAAACTACTCACCCTCTGGAGAGGTCCAAAGCAATTTGAATCACAACCTTAAAGGCTAGTTTCTTCCTCCTGTTTCTTATCAAATAATTCTTTAACGTCCCACCTGCAACGTACTCAACAACAACACAACATGCACTGGAAGGAAGAACGCTATTATTCTGGCTTGTTGCATCTTTGGTTCGTATCTTAAGGTTGGAAGTTCCCATTGAAGCTCCAATAAACTGCAAGAAGCTGCTTATTAATGATTTGAACATTGGAATTTATTGGCAAGCAGAATAGAAGTAATAAAACTAGAAGAAGCCAAAAAAAAAGGAAGAAAGAAAGCGAGCGAGCCAGAGAGAACCAAAAAGTGAGCCATCTTTCCATACTTAACTGCTATTAATATCAGATCATGACGCCAATGAAACCAAATGCATGACATAGCTAAAAAAATTAATTAATTTAACCTTTGTAACATTTGGGTGATCAAGTTTATGCCAAACGGCAACCTCTTGGCAGAATGATGACCGAATAGCAGCAGCTTCAGCAGCTGTGGCAATCCCATCCTCCCCCCAATTAAATACCTTCACTGAAAAATTAAAAGCTTTTTGCAATTAGAATTTCAGCATGCTGGAGCAGGATTATTTTTTAATTTTTACTGTTGCAGTAGGCAGCAAGTCATATAGAGACCATTGTTTAACATTACTGCCCCTAGACACATGTTAGAACCAAGCATCAGAAAGTAAAAAAGATTGCATTCGTAACACTTAAGTTTCAGATTACCTGAACTTAATTCAGAAGTTTAACTAATGCCATCTAAATAACTTTTAGAAGATAAAGCAATTATAGAGCCCCATGGCAACTCTGCAAAAGGTGAAGCTGGATATACCAAGCAAACGTAAAGAGACAAGGCAGCTCTAGTTCTTGACTGAGGGTTCTGTTGCAGAAGAAATAGCCACTGAAATAACTCTTTGAAGATAAAGCCCTATGGCTTTATCGCTTGCACATGAGCTTGATTAGACATTCATATGTAGCATCAAGACGAATGAAATTTACCCAAGTCTGTCCAAGGTTTTTCTTTGCTGATTGTAAAGTTACCGAAACATAAGCCTTTTATTACACCTTCATATAAAGAACAAAACTCTTCAGGAATTATTTTAAGTTATACCTCGAAGCAATAAAACTTACGGTCAGAGTTACTAGAATTGATGCCACATCCTATGGCTAAACCTCAAGTTCCTAGTATCAAGCATGGACCTTTTATTACACAAAATATTCCTTCTTATATCAAAGATCCTAGGCCTAAAATCATAACCTAAAGATATGAATTTATTACTACATTATCATATTCTACTCTTAAAATGGAAAGGTTCATTCGAAGGGCCAATAAAATATAATATCTTTATATCAGTATAATTCAAGAAGATAGAAAGATGGATTCAGAAACCAGGCTACAGAGATACCTGCAACATCTTGGGTATCATAAAGGCCGCAGTAAACGGTGCCATAAGTTCCATGAGCTATGACATTCCTTATATCAAGTTTAGCCAAATCAATTTCCCACTCTTCCTTCTCTATGGTGCTTGAGATACCCCTGTCCCTGGACAAGGCCCTGCTCAGGTGCTTATCCAGTTGCAAATCCCAGCTCTTGAAATCTATCTTATCGGCTCTTAGAAACATGTCCCTTTTTTTGCTCACGTTTCCTACAGACCCCAACGCCGTTTCCTTTGGTGGGGATGTCTCCGGTTTTGTTACATCTTCACTTCTTTCATCACTTCCTGTTGCCATCTTCATCTTCTTTTCTATTTATGATAAACGGAAAAAATAAACCCACAAAAACAAATAAAAAGAAAGTGCAATGATCAAACCAAAGAGAAAGGATCAACAAAACATTGGTATTAATAAGGAAAAAGGGAAAAAAGAAACAAAGGGAAATATTTTATATAGTTTACGAGAAGAACGGATGATTGTTTATTTGATAGTCTTTTCTCTAAAAAAAAAAAAAATAAGAAAAAGTAGGGTTTTGTAGAGGATGATAGCAGAAAGAAGTTTAATTGTTGAAAAATTTAAGAAAAAGGGAGGAGGTGAGGCTTAAATTAAATCTATATATAATATAAAACCAACTAATTAAGAATAAACAGTGATAATTTAAGAGTAATTTAAATGTTTTTATAAAAGCTAATTAATTGTTTTAATTATTATATTTTAATTACTTGTGCTTTTGAGTGTTTTTTGATTTGTTGAAAGTTTTTTTAATATTTATTTGAATTATTTATATTTAAAATATCATATTTATTATTAAATTATTATTAGATTTTTATTTTCTTTTTAACAATTTCATTTTTATACACATGCAACAAGTTAAATTGAACTCTTTTAAGGTTGAGAATATGAATAATTTTAAATTTTATTGTTAAACATATTAATTTTTTAATTCAGTATTCATAATTCTTTAATTATGACACATGTAGGTAAATAGGGTCAGATTTATTTTTTATTTTATTATTTTTATTCAATATAGTAAATAGGGTCAAAGCTATCTTTTTACTTTGTTATCCAATTAAATATTTATGCGTTTACAATACTAAATTTATATTATGTTTTAATAGAGAAATTTAATATTATTATATTATTATTAAATTTTACGTCAAAATTATATTTTGTTTTTCTACTTTATCCATTATATCCAATTAAATATTCCTAAATATTTGTAATGTTTTACCATATTCTATTTATTCTTTCTTAATTTTTAGCTTACAACATTATCTATATCTATATAATATATAAAACATATTTTTAGGAAGAATTATGAGATAAATAGCATGAAAATTGACCTTTTTTTTTTTTTTTACTTTTCATTATGGGTTTAGTTATATTTTAAATTAAGTTAAAGTATAAAAATAATCAATTTTATTTTTTCATATTATATTTTATTTATTTATGGTTGAAATGTTACATTTTAGTCACTTATGCTATCTTTTTGTTAAGAAGTGGTCACTCTACCGTTAAGCTCCATTACTTCCCTAATGGTGGTATTACGTGGTAATCCAAATGGATTTTAAATGCCAACTTAGATGTCCTACGTGGCAGTTCAAATTAAATTTATTTAATTAAAAATTTATTTTCATTCGAGCAACTGTACATCCAAGTTGGCATTTAAAACCACCACGTAGGACTGCCGTTAGAGAGGTAATGGAGTTTAACGGTACAATGACCGCTTGGTAACAAAACGATAACACTAAAATATAATCTGAGACAAACAAAAGCGACTATTTTTATAGTTTACTCTTTAAATTAATATTAAATCACTAAATAAAATATAATTATTTTTATTTAATATCATTAATGCTTCAATTACTCTTCATAAAATTTGAGGGTAGAATCAATTTAGATAATATTTTTATATCAAATTTTTCTTAGAATTAATAAATAGAGTTTTAGTTCCAAAAGACTCATATTTTAGAATATGGAATATGTGGATAGTCTTATGGTTTATAGCCCTATTTGATATTTTAACACACATACATATTCTAATCTTTTCATCATCTAAACAATTTTGTGTTTTATTTTTAAAAGTTAGATTTGGTGATTTTAATTACAAGTAAAATTATTAAAGTGTTTTAATATTTTAAATATATTGATATTTATAAATTTGAATGTCTTACTGCTACAATTTTGAATTTTATATAAATGGTTGTATTATTTGTAAAAAGAAATTAGGTTTGTAGAGTCCTCTACCTTTTATAGGACTTAATTAAGCATATCATCTATTTCTTTTATTTTATTTTTAATAATTTTAGTTATAAATATTTTTTAAAAAGTGTTTTTTTCTCTCCGTCATTTTTAATTGCATTGTTTATGTTATTATTTTATTTTTCAATTATTCGGTTTTATTTTTTTGTTCTAAGGTCCATTCATTAAGCTTGTTGTTGATGTTAGTCAAGCCACTCGAATTTGACATATTAAACTTCAAGATAATGTAAAAAAAATATTTTATTTTAAAATTTTCAAGATAAAATTTATTCAATTTTTTTTCTGGTTGGGAAGAAAATTGAGTAAAAAAAATATGTAATTTTGATATGGTTTGTAGTAAGCTACGTGTTAAAACATTAATAATATATAATTTCTCTCTTTAATCTTAACCCTAAAAGAACATGATCTGAGAATGTATTCTAATATATTAAATTGGTGTAATTAACTGTTAACAATCGGTTTACTAATATTATATTCCATTATATGAATATAAAGGCTCGAGATCTTCAACAAATTAAAATTCATCAAATAAACCTATTAGGATAATTTGAAGAGGGAGTTATTCACTAATATCAATATATATTTTTCTTAAATTTATTTTTAATATTTTAATTTTTATTTATTTATTAAATTTAGTCTTATTTATGTTCAACTAACTCATGTTTTTATTGATTTAGATATATTATATACAAAATAGAGACATGGATAAGTAAGTAGGTGTTCAAAACTTTTGATAAATAAATTAGTTTAAAAAATAAATTGTAAATTAGATCATCAACATGTTGTACATGCTATTTTATATTTAACATATATATATATAATGATTAAAAATATTATAAATATTAGAAAATTAACCTTTTCAAAATAAAGGAAATGAAAACGCTTCCATCTTTAACTGGATCTTTAGGATCATATATATGTGGATGAGAATATAGGTTTTCCCTATCGATTTTAAGATATTACCCCCTTTATTCTCTATACGAACATATTTTTAACAATTTATTATTATTTTCCTTGATAAAGGCTAGGGTAAGGGTATTGATTCCGAATATCAAATAATTCTTTTTAACACACAATTTATAAGGCAAGTAACGTGAAGCTCTTAATTTATCTCGTAAGATCAGTAGTGGACTACTTATTTCCGGAAAGGACACTTGTAGTAGTAGAAGCAAATGATACCTAAACCACAAAATTGAAGGCAAAGCCAGCGTGCAATATATAACCAAATTGCTATGCTATGGAATATTAATTAAAGAAATGAACACACAGTCAAATAATGTTTAAATTTATATGAAGTTTTATTTAAGATGTTTTGTGATTAGTATCTCCACTCCAAAGCTCATCATTTCACCAATGACATGCGTCATCCCCATTCATTCATTCATAAATTTTGCACAAGGTTGCCAATAATGATCACTACTATACTGTTAGCAAATAGGTTTCAAACGCTACGAAAAGCCCATGCACATGCAATCCTCTTTAATACAACATCAAAACAATGAACCCTAACCCCTGAACCCTAATTATCAGAGTTGAGCTAGCAAACTCAGGTGCCCGAGCTCTCCCATAAGAAACAATACACTAAAATATTTAAATCCATCACATTCAATATCATCCTATTCAGATCAACAATAATAATAAGCACGTGACGGTTCGAGCTTCTTAATTGTGCGCCGCTGAGAATCACCACCCCGAAACGGTAGAGCCGTTTCATTAACTGAGTTGCGCAGGGGACCCCCTCGTCTGCCATTTTGACGTGGAGACCGTCTTTGTAGGCGTCACTGTAACCGCTTTGCTGTCCTCGTGATTCTGCATGCTGTCCCGGTTTGCCGCTGCTGCAGTGAGGTCGTTTAGAAGTGAGCGTTAGATAGTAGCACTACCAGACGGCGGCGAAGAAACTTCCGAACAGAGGATTGATGCCCATAATGACATCGTTAAACGGTACCTGACTAGAAGTAGAAGGAACTGCTGATAAGCATCGGTTATTTTTATATATATAATAGTTCCAATTTACTACAGCCTGGCTTTCTATAATCTTCTTTTTCAAAATTCAAGCGATTTTCTCTAATAAAATAAAAAGAAGTGGTATATTCCTGAGGAGTGGTCGTGGTCGGGGTCGGAGTAGCGTTTTCATGAATTTTATCATCGTTGGGCCTGCATGGATTCATTTTTTTGCTCTATTATTCCTTTATGAGAATCTTGAAATTAATTATGGATTGGGATGGACCTTTCTGGGCTTACTGCAACCCATTAAAATTTTATTCTCAGATCTACCAAGGTTGAAGGACCAACGAGTCAAGTTCCATTTGAGAAGGCCAATTTATAGCTAGTATAGTGATTAAAGTACGTTTCATCTACTGAATTAAAGCTTATTCCCACATATTAAACTCTCTTAATCCTTTTCACAAAAAGAGCAATGTTATATTTTAAACCTTAATGAGTTGGTATCGCCTTTGTTTTTTAAAAATACTTATTTATCAATTTATATTTAAATAATTTATTGAGTTAGTATAGTTTTGATTGAGCTTCCAAATTGACGACACTTTTATCTTTTATATTCATAGTATTAAAATATAAGTTCATTACCACTCTACCCGTAACACATACACTATTTCCTTTCACATACATAGTAGATGTGACAAATCTTATACTTTTTTAATGGATTTAAGGACAGTATATTACAACTTATCAACTATAATTACAATTAACTCAATTCAAAATACAATTGATTAAAAGTTAGAATATATTTAAATCTAAACCAAAATAAATTTAAACAAAATTCACACGTGATAAACCTAAACTCAAAATAATTTGAGAAGAAACTCACATATAATATTTGTACATAATAAAATTTGAATTTAAGATATCAAAATCTCAACCTTATTGATAATTTAAAGAAAAATGCAGAATTCCAGGTGCGCTGGAAAACTCTCAAATGGCCGGCGGGAAGAGTTGGGGCAGTTGCTTTCTCCTTGACAATCCGCTGGTATTCTCCACACATTTCTTCCCGAATTTGAATTTTCATCCCAGGGAAGGGACCCATTTGTTCTCTCATTTCATTGTTGCATTCTATTATCTGTACAATTTGTATGAGATGGTAAGTGAAAGAGGGTGGCCCAGGGTCAGGATTTGCTGAATTGGTCCTTGGGGGGTGCATCATGACGGACAGATCAGTAATTGAGGGTGGCTACATTTGACCTTTTATAACTCACCCATGGCTGGAAAGCTCCAAGTAGAAGGAAGCTCCTGCCTGGCCTTCGCTTTGCCTTCTTTCTCACTTATCTACAACTACCACTATAATTAATTACATACCACCAACTGTTTCATTTTGGGGGGGCTTAAATCCTGCAGTTAGAGATGCAACCGGTTTGTGTTTCCTTAAACCATTACTGCGGATTGGGACCATTTATTTTTAAAGTGAAGAAGAAATGTAGCCTCAAAATAGCAACTTAATTAAGAGTTAGGTTATGGTTCTAATCATCCTTTTTAGTGATGGGATAGTGGAAAAGGGAAATTTGCCACCACTCCATACCTTTGTTTCTGAAACCTCAACTCGATAACACGTGTTTTCTTGGGATTGGGATGATAAAATTTCTTCATTAACATCAACATATGACTAATCCAAATGGTAAACAAAAAAAGCTTATGAATTCCTACCAAAGCTATTTTTACTTCACTTTTAATCTTGGAATTTTCACACGAATATACCTAGAACTATTTATCTAGTAGATTAATAATGAAATATTTTAACTTCAAATTTAAAATTTTATTATTTTTGTTTAATTTTTATTTTTCAAGTATCAATAAAAGGGTAAAAGTATCATGAAGCCCATGTATTAGGAGGCGGATTACATTTTGTTCCATCTATTCAAAAAATGGACAAATTAATTCCTATACATTGTATTAAAGAGCAAACGAGTCTTTTCTGTTAAAAATTTCATTCACTTATATGTGATTGACGAAATAAACAGACAATGATATGCGATGTGCCACGTGTACCTCGTCTTGACGTATATGGACCAATTTTTAAAAGCATAGATAAATGAATTTTTCAACAAAAGGACTAGTTTACCCTTTGATGTTATGTACAAAAATTAATTTGTCTATTTCTTTTAGTAAAATGGCTAAAATATAATCTAAACTCTAATACAAGGATCTCAATGGCATTTTTACCCAATAAATGTACAAATTTCTTTTAAATTAAAATTGAAAAAGTTTAATCATCACTACCGGTGGCAAAGTCTCTGTCAAAAGAGAATTTTCTGTTTCACTAATCAAGTGTTCTGGACTTCCAGTCATGTGAAGGAAGCTTCCCGGTTTTGTTCAATAGTACAACCATTCTATGGAATTGGGATTTAGCTTTAGGGTTAAATTTTTTTATATTATACAAATAGTAAAGTATATTCAAATTTTAGTTTAGTAAGTTTATATTTTGGTTAATCAATTTTAAAATGTTATAAAATAATCATTGAATTATTTAAAAGTTTTTATTTAAGTTATTGGACTATTAAAATTATTATTTATGACTTTTTTTTGTTCATACTGTATGCACCAATCAAAAGTTCACATTCTTCTTCTCTTTCTCACTTTAATTTTTTTATGAAATAGTTTTGAACGTCAAGAATCTGCGAACTAAAATCTAAACATCTTTTTTTCCAATCTCTAATATTGATCGTCAAATCGACATGGATCTAAGGTATGTTTTTCTTATCGATGGATACTGATCCATTGTACCGATCATCAAATCGTCACTTGGAGATCGTTAGCTGAATTTAAAGAAAAAACTAATAGTCACATGACTTAAATAAAAACTTTAAGATAATTTAGTGACTTAAATAAAAACTTTCAAATAGTTCAATAACAATTTTGTAACTTTTTGAAGTTAAGTGACGAAAATATAAACTTACTAATAATTTAGTGACCTTAAATGTTAGTTAGTCTGCTTCCTCTTCCTCCTCCTTATTACTATTAAACCTTTTTGGCCTTGAACTATAACTAAATTATCATTTTGATATTTCTACTATTTTTTATTAGTTTGGCCCTTATACTTTCATTCTTTATGCTCGTTACCTTAACTATTATTTACACTAAAAAGAAGTTAACCAATGATATATACCACCACGTGTCAAAGAAAGTAAAATAAATAAAATTAAAAATCATTAAAATAAAAATTTCATAAAAATAAAAAAATCCTGAAAAAATCTAAGAAATTAGAAAATTATAAAAAATAAAAGATCATTATCTATTATTTTAAATAATAAAAAGATATTTTAAAATTATAAATATGTGGAAATTCTTAAAAATTAAAATCATAAAATTAATTAAAAATAATTTTTTTGGAATTATGTTTTAGAAAATATTATAATTTTATGAAAATTTAAATGATTTTATGGTATTTTTTGAAAATTTTAGAGATTTCTTTTAGGTTTTTATGAAAATTTTATATTTAAAAGGAGTTTTAAGTTTTTTAGTAAAAATACCATACTTTCTTTTAATTTCACAAAATGTAAGATTTTCTAAAAAACTAAAATACAAAAGAGTTTAAAATTTTATATTTAAATTTTATATTTAAAAGGAGTTAAGACCCTTATCGCTTTTAAACACCGATATAATATAATGATATATATATATATATATATATATATATATTCTTATTTAAAATTTAACAATTGATATTATATTTATATTAATACAAAAGAGTTTAAAATGCCTTCAAATTGAGCTTACAATGATAAATTAATTAGGCTTTTTTGTTAACGAAAATCATCGTTGATTGATTTGATCATTAATTGATGTTAATGTAGTTGATAGAAGTAATGAGAAGTTGAAATGTGGCATGCGACATGAATAACTATGTAACACCCCTATCCCGTGTCTGTCGCCGGATTAAGGTTACGAGCATTACCAGACAATTCAAAAAGCATTTACAGAAATTTCATACAATCAATCATCATTCTCAAACATAATGTCCTATAAATGAGTCTTTGAGAACAATAACATGCTTATAAATAGGGTCGGAACTAAACCGAAACGCATACAAGATTTCATGAAAATTTAAAACATTTCTAAACTACAGAGGAGACACGCCCGTGGAAGGAAACCATGTGCTCTCCACGACTGATAGACACCCCCATATGTCTTCCCCGTGGTGATATACTGACTTATCCTCCACGACCTCTAAGCACGCCCGTGCACTGAGGCCGTGCACTCTTATACCACATACTGACTTCCTCACCACGGCCACTAAGCACGCCCATGTGCCATGGTCGTGTGACATTATAGGCCATTTATAAGGCCAAAATGCCACCTAAAAGGGTCAATCCTACAAGCAAAATATATCATCTCATTTCATTTACATATAACCATATCATATAGCAACCAATCATACCAAAACAACTTCACATATCACATTCTTTTAAACATGATACCAAAACATAACTAGCCAAATCACATGGCTAAGTTCACTTTACAACTCATATCAAGAACTAGCCTATACATGTCATATCTAGCCATACACATATTCAAAGTGTACCAAAATGATTTTTAGTAGTGTGATGACGATCCCTGACGGTCCCGAGCCTTCAGTAGCTTTTGACGACCTATAAAACAGATAAAACGCATACAGAGTAAGCTTTCCAAAAGCTTAGTAAGTCATAAACAAATATACTTGACATAAGAGGCATTTATGCGAATAAATACATTAGCATATATCAACCACTTAACAAAATATCGCACATATGCTTTGATTCATATACTATTAACCACAATTGCTATCTGTGCAAATTCAAGAAATCATATAATTACGTAATTCATATAATCAAAACTTTACATTTTATATCATCAATTCTGTATCCATAGCGTCATAGTAAGATCACTTAGATGCTTACCTTGTATACACAAATAGTGTATAACCAACGTAGCTGAAATGGTTTTACATACACGTATTTATTCTTAACTCGATTTTGCAATACGTATCACAGACTTGCCCGTTGAACCAATAGGAATCTAATAGGATGCTCAGAAAACTCGGAATAGTCGTACAAAGCCAACGTCCTAAACGAGGTCTTACATGCACTCAAATATCAATACCTCAGTCTCAGACAGATTGTTACACGAATCAATATGATGCCGATCTCCTAGACGTGGTATTACACGAAAAGCTCATATCGTTGCCAACGTCCCAGACGTGGTCTTTCATATAATCAGATAACAATGCCTACGTCCCAGACGAGATCTTACATATAATCGATAACGATGCCTACATCCTGCGGCGAGGTCTTACATATAATCGATAACGATGCCTACGCCCCGCACGAGGTCTTACATATAATCGATATCGATGCCTACGCCCCAAAGTAGGTCTTACATATAATCAGATAACGATGCCTACGTCCCAGACGAGGTCTTACATATAATCAGATAACGATGCCTACGTCCCAGACGAGGTCTTATACGATAAAACAGAACAATACCTTTGTATTTCTAAGTTCATACAAAACTTCTCCAACTTATCACTATTTCGACTTTATTCTAGAATTCATATACATAGTATCATAAATGCAGTCATTATCATTGATAGTCATGTAAATAAACTTAAAATTCAACACAATTACTTTTATTAGCAATATGACTTACCTCGGATTCGATCTATCGAAATGGAAACGGCTATCCGATTACTTTCGCTTTCCCGCGATCTAAATCTGTTTTCCTCGGTTCTTGATCTAAACATATTCAAAATTACCCTTTTATTCACTAATTCATCCAATTCAATCCATACACACATATTTAGGGCTATTTACAAATTAACCTGGTATTACCGGAGTTAAACATACATAAACAAGTAAATTGGGACATAGTCTCGTGGCACAATTTAAAATTTTTCAAATTTCATCTTTACGACCCTAATATGGCCCTACAAAACCCAAAATATAATTAGGAAATGATTTGGGACTAAAATAGAGACTTTCGAAACTTTTTCTTGAAAATAGGGGCACATGCCCGTGTGGTTTTGGACATGCCCGTGTGGCCTGCCTGTGGAAATGACATGGCCGTGGGCAGCCCGTGGGCAGATTCTAACTTACTACACACGGCCGTGGGACTAGCCCGTTGGCGATTCTTTTGATTCTGACTTTTGCCACACGGCCTGGGCACACGCCCATGTGTCTAGGCCATGTGAAAACTGCTATTTTCACCATTTTTAGGTTATTAAAACACATCAAATACACCTAATTTATACACAATCAAAATCATCTATTGTTTAAACAAAACTTAACCATTTCATATGCATCAACTCATATCAAAAGTAATACACAACCAAGCTTAGCTGAATGTATATATAAACATCATACAAACCCATACTATTCATCAATTTTTCTATTTAGTCCCTCAATTTACCATTTTCTCTATTTAGCCCTATTTAGCTAAATTCATCAAAACTTCAAGAACAAAAAATGTTTATAAAGCTCAAATATTTCATTTAACACCATAAATCACCATAAAACTCAACATATCATCAATGGCACATTTCATGAACAACATCATTCATCAAATTGAGACATGAGCTTGATAGTATACTTAACAACAATCTCAAAAACATAAAAATTATCAAAATTCAAAATTAAAACATACCTTAATTATGCTTAATGAATGCCAAAACCTAGCTCAACATTTCTTCTTTTTCTTTCTTCTAATTTTCGGTGATAGATGGATGAATAAAAATCCACTATCAACCTTATTTGTTTTATTAACTAATATCTCAACTATTCAATTACCCATTTACCCACTTAATAATCATAAAAGACAAATATAAATCATGGTTATCATGACATTCCACCATCCACTAACTAAATAGTGGTTTAATTACTACTTAAGGCCACTACTTTTAAAAGCCACAACACTTAAGTACTTTAACAAATAGCAAGCAACTTTCACACTCAATGCAATTTCATCCTTTTGTCAAATTAAACACACAAATGAACGAATTAGCTTATGAAAATTTTCCACATGCTTAATCACATAACAACAGCATAGAAAATAATATTAAAATATTATACAAACTCGAATTTGTGGTCTCGAAATCATTGTTCTGACTAGGGTATAAATCGGACTGTTATAAAGTATAAATTTAGAAAATTTTTAAAAATGCACTTCTAGAATGAATTTGAATAAATTAACTTTATTTTTATCTGAATGTGGACGTCTATTTGTCCATATTATTTTGGACGTGATTCAAAATATTGTAAAATTATAGACAAATTGGAAAATTATAGTAATTGTTAATAATTATTAAAATTCTAAAATTTTATTTTTTAAAATATATTAATAATTAGTAAAGAATTTAAAAAATTATACAACTTACAGAAAAGTACAAAATATTATCAGATTACAATATTAGACATTATTGAAAATTAAAACGAAATTTGACACAAATATACATATACATATGGGAAATTAATTGGTACACTATTAGTGGAGTTCTTAGACTTTGTCAACAGGGTTAGAGGTTAACAAATGTATTATAAAATATACTAAAATATTAAAATAAATATTTAAAAAGAGAGACACATATCTAATTTTCAAGACTGTTTGTAGAATAAAAATAAAATAAAATTTGTGTTTCAAATACTAACCCATATATTATATATGTATGATAAAAAAAATATTTTGAAAAAAAAATTAAACGTGGGAAATCAACAAATATCAACTTCATTCAATTAATTAACTTAAAACAAAGAGATTCACACCGCCGCCCAGAAGCGAGATGACCGAAGTCACCTCCTCCCCTCATCATGTTTAATCACCTAATGGTTAAATTCATCTTCACCCTTGGGTTGGCCAAATATATGTTGATTTTTATTCAGTATGCGCAAGTGACTACATATTCCTGTCTTTAGCTTCCAATTTCGAGTCTATGCAATTATGATTATACTTAGATGTGCTCATAGGTTGGGTTGGATCGGATCGGGTTTAACTAAAATTTGGGTCCATTTACTAGGCTCGGCCCTGATACGGTATGAAAAATAGACCTAATATTTTATCCAAGTTCGACCCGAATGAAAATGCTAAAACTCGAGCTCGACCTGGTTCACCCATATTAATTTTTTATGTTATTTTTCTATAATTTTTAAATATATATAATACATCAAAAATACTAAAAATATCAAAATAAATATTTCCCAACAAATTGAAAATAAATTTTAAAAATATATGTAGAGTTAAATAACACTAAGATAAATACAACTTAATAAGCAAATACCTCTAAAATAATAACAAAATTAACAAATGCCTTTAAACTAATAACAAAATTAACAATAAAATAAATTTTATACAATATCTAAATAATAACAATAAAATAATAGTAACATAATAATAAAATGGTAATAAAAGAGAGAAAACAACAAAAAATAACATTAAAAAACAAATTTTTTATCCTTTAGTAAATTTGGGCCGGACAAAAAATGTTTTTGAGACCCACCTTATTTTTTAAACGGGCTTTATTTTTTTGTCTAAATCTATTTTTTAAACATATATTTTTATCTAAATTCTCTTATATTTCAAGCAGGCATTCAGATCAGGCCAAATGACCCAACTCATGATGAATTCTTATACTCCCTCTCCCCATAAATAGTCATTTGAAAGCAATGTCCTCGGATCATTTCAAAAATGGCTGACTCTACCCTTCTATATCTTTATCCTACCATCCGCCTTTTTCTCATCATATATGATGTACCTAACATATAGAAATTTGATTGATTTCATTATTTTGTCTATTTTCAACCAAAGCTCAAAATTATTCGATAATTGTCACATTTAAATATTTGGATGTATTCTTTTGCTTTTTCGTATTTTTATCTATAAATTTATATTTACATTTTATTTAGTTTAAAAGAAATAATTTCTTAAAGTTGGTTTAGACGACACAAAAGTAATTGAAAGGAAGTGTAATTATACTTTCTTGTAATCAAAAGAATTGTAATTTTCTTTAACGTGTTTGACTAATGAATATAATCACATCATAATTTTTCATTTTAAATTTGATAGTTCAAATTGTAATTACACGATTACATAATTTATATTTTTAAAAATATTAATTACTATAAAAATTTATTAGTATGATGAAATAATTTTTAAACAAGTAACAAAAATTAAAATCAAATCATCATATGTACTATGTTAGTATAAAAAAGTAATTGATAATGCAATCAGGGGCGAAGCCAGAGGGTGGCATGGGCCCCGACCCCCCTAAAATGTAAAATTACTATTTAGGCATTTAGAATTTTTTAAAAATTTTAAATTAGTAAAGATAAAATTACAATTTGGCCCCCATAAAGTTATAAAAATTTGATTTAATCCTTTACAAATTATAAAGATATAAACTATAAAAAATAAAATTTTATCCGGCCTCCCCTAAAAAATTGTTCTAGCTTCGCCCCTGAATGCAATTACCAATAAAAATAGAAGTAAAAAATAATATCATATGTAATTTTATCTAATTGTTCTAGTGCATATTTGTTGAGTTAATCCATCTTTAATACTTAACATACACTCCTTAGCATCACTGAGTTTCTTATCATATGAATTTGAATATGAATCATTAAGATTATCAAGATATCTTTTTCATGTATTCTTTGAAGTATGGATCATCTAAATTACACCTATGATTTGAAGTTAAGAAATATGCAACATGCTACTATGATCCAACCTTTTTTTTATATTATACTAAGGCGATGTTGTTAATAAGAGAAATATTTTTTATAACAACAAATGTTTTCTCATCCACATTTCGAAACTTTGAATGTATCAAATTAAATAGTTTGCGAGTTGTCTATGATACTTATGTTTGGCATCATTATCTCAAATAATATCATACCCCACAATATGGTGCAATAAACCTTTTTTTCATTTGTATAATTAGCATCGACCTTATAATAATTGGATTCACAATCCAAATAGTTTGTAACTTTAATTATAAAAACTTATATAAATTTAATTCGAGAAAAACTTATATTAAGTTATATCTCTTTTATAATACGTAAACTAAGTAAAAACTAATATAAATTTTATAATAAATATAACCTTTATAAAAATGTTTTATAAATTGTCTAAAATTTTCATAACGCTTATAAATAATATGTTTTTTGTCATAAATTTAGAAAATTATTTTTTTATAAATAAGTTATGCTATAACATTTTTTTATGAATAAGTAAATTGTTTTCATAATATATAATATGGACTAAGGGTGGATTTAGGGAGGGGGTAGTAGGGCCTCGACCCCCTAAAATGGAAAGTTTTTCAATTAGGCATTTATAATTTATAAAATTTTAAATTAATAATAATAAAAAAGTATTTTGTACCTCCAAAAAATGATAAAAATTTGATTTAATCATTAAAAATTATAAAAATATAGGCTATTAAAATTGAGAAATTACATTTTTACTATCATAAAATATATAATTTAATTTTATCCCTCCTCTAAAAAAATTCTAACTTCGCCCTTAACCCCAAGTCGTATTTCTAGATCCACCATTGGAATTGATACATAAATAAATTATGTTCATACTTCTTAGCCATAACTTTTATAAATAAATATATTATAATACTTTTGTAAAATATAATTTATTTTTTATAATAAGCTTTTGGCCATAACTTTAATTTTTATATAAATTTATAAAATAAACAAAAAATGTTTATAATATAATTTTTAAGATTTGTAATATAAGAAAATTTTTGTTATAATCATTCCAAACACTCATATGTATTCATGTTTATAATAAAAATTTTATAACTTGTATAAAAATATTTTTTAAAACTAGATTTAGTTATAATTGCTTCAAATCTCACCCTCTTCTCATAAAAAATGAAGATTGAAATTGAGAGCTCCAATTATATCTAAATCACGAGACTTACTAATTATAATAATTATCCCAACATATCACTCTAATTACAAATAATTACACTCAAATACATACACATTTTTTAAGTTTTAGTTGCCAACTTCTGACCATCTCTTTTTCGCCCTAGAAAAAGAAATTGGAATTGAATAAATCTGAAAGCATGAAGCAATTGATTGGATTATCATGAAGCAATAATAGCACAAAATAATTTAGGGAAGGTTAGCTTTTGTTTAAGATGCCTAGCCTGTTGTCATAATTGACCCATCTTCACCGCCCAACAATCCTTTTCCAGGGAATATAAGTGGACCCATGTCACCGCTGGTAGTGGTGGCGGCCCTCGCATATCAGTTGCTGACTCCTGATTTGGTCTGATTTTAAAAACTAAATAATGATCTGATTTTATATTTTTTCCAGTAATAATAATTAAAAACTGATTGGTCCTTTCATATACACTTGTTAATTCTATAGTAATGAAACAAATCAGTGAAGTAAATAAAAATAATAAAAGCAGTAGACTCATTCAGTCATTTTTCAGGCTTTAACCTTTGTACACGTGGTCATAATTCTCCAAAAGCATTTTTTTAGTACCCTCACCGCCCCAGGAATGCCGCTTCAACCAAATTTTAAAAGAACGACACCGTGTCATACTTGCCTACCATTCAAGATTCTCGTTTACCAAAAGTACCCTTTCTTTCCTTTTTCTTTTTCCGGATTGGCTTTAGTCCTTAGACATTGAATTTGTAGGTGGCATTGTGAAGCACCTTTTTTCGTTTTAAAGCATTTTCACTAAATTAGCTAGCTACGTACTAACCAACAATTAGAAAAGAGCTTTGAATGATGCTATTTTTTCTTTTTTCATACACATCCCTAAATCAATAACTTGTTATCCAAGGCATGTAATTTATTATTTAACATTCGAGGAGAGATTAATGGTTTATATATATAAGAGAAAAAAAAAAGGGGGAGAGATTAATGGTGCAACGTCTTATTTATTTAATTTTTGATAGAAAAGGGTACGACGTTTACATATAGAGTTATACGTTTGTTGACATTTAAATTGACTTTACAAAATAATTTGGTTTGGTATTTTTATATACGTTTTGTAGTTGTGTTTGTTTCTTTTATTTTTAAAATTTGAATTTGAGTCGTACATTAAAAACGTGACATGGATTAACTTGATATTTAATTACAAAATTGAAAAATTAAATTGAATCTTTTGATAAAGTTGAGTTAATTCAACACTTGTGAGAAATTTTATTGATGTAATTAGGTTTCCAATTATCATCGTTAAAGCGGTTATTCAGTTGTTATTTTACTATAAAATAAAATTTTCAAAATTTATATACACAAATTTAACTAATATATATATATATATATTATACAATATCATATAATACATGACCGTATTATCCCATCTCTTACCCCTTATATTGTATTAATATAATATAATCTGTCACCGAGTAATTAACACAATATTATTTTGTTGATTAATAACAAAATCTCATCATTATCATCCTATTAAATTTTGAATAGTTATTAAAAGGATAATAGTTAAAATTGTACATGAATTTTGTTCAACAAGTAATATTATATATGAATTTTTTTATTTTATATAAATTTATACCTCGAATGTTGATTTGATCCAAAATTTACATATCACTAACATAATTATTGATATAACATAATTTTACATCTACATATCACATATACAAATAAGTATATTTATCCAATATATATATTTATTTAAATATGTATAATTGAATCAAAATAAATATTTCAAACACATTATATAATTATAATAAAATAAGAGAAGACAATGGCTTTCACTTTTCAGTAAATTTAAACATTAATCTTAATTTTAAGTTTAAAAATTGATTATCCCTCCAAAAGATTCACAGAAATTGTTTAATAGTAGAATGGATAAAATGGAAGAATAAAAGTGGGTTTGACTGTTATGGTAACACAATCTCCTTCTTGCTTTTTTTCTTTAATTTCCCAAAACGAAATTTTATCAAAACCCAACATAGAAAGAAACACGAGGAACAGCAGTTACGAAACCTTAAACACAAAGGGACGAAACCGTCATTTGCTGTCCATTAAGCCGTTTGATTCTTTCTTCCCTGTTAATTTTTCTCTTTCTTCAAAAGCCTGCAATAAAACTAAATCGAATATATACCTATTCTTTTTCCATTTCTATTTATTTGCTTAATAAATATTTATTTTTGGTTTACTATTTTTAATGGGTTTTTTTTTTGTCCTTGGCCATCCTTTTTGTCTTTTTTTTTTTTTTTTTCTATTCCACTTTGACATCCTTGTCAAATAGCACCAAATTCCCAGCGTAAAAAAGCAGCCAAAATCAGCTTAGATAGAGGAATAGAAAAAATGAAAGGGAGAGTTGTAGCAGAGGAAGGTCACTTGGAAATGGGTTGAAACAGGAAAAAGCTGATTTTTTGTTCATTAACAGGTGCTTATGATCAAAACCCAGAAACCATTCTTTTAAAAGACAAAAAAAATTATAGTAAGCTTTTTAATTCTATTCTACGTTTCCTGTGTGCTGTATTTAATGGTTTTGTATATTGAAAACAATAATAGTAATCGATGGTTTTTGTTAGTCTTTATTTTTCTTTAGTTATGTAAGCTTTCTCAGGTAATTTAGCTGTTGAATTATGCTTAAGTTAATAAAATTTAACTAATTTCATGACGATCAGATGTTTTGTGATGTTTCCTATGTTATGCTTAAGTTTAAGCATTTTTTTTCGGATTGTCAGATTCTACCTTACCTTTTCTAACCACCTTTTCTAATATGCGTTTTCTTGATTAGGTAACTTGTGGCTTTTGGATACAACAGTTACCGGTTACGAGGTTTCTCCTTGACATATTTGGACTGTTGGATTATATCAGGTTATCTTTCTGCCATTTCTGCTTGATCTTTTGAAGTTCCTGATCATGTTGTCCAAGTAATACTTTTGCTTCATGTCAAACCTGAATTATTTGGTTTTTTGTTTGTTGGTTATCAGGAAATAAGCACAAGGGCTGAGAGATTTCAAGACTTCATTTAATTTGTCAATATTAGAACTCGCTAGTTTGCAGTCGAAAAAACTTGCTCCTGGCTGATCCATCACCTAGTTCTCACAATTGAGAATTCTAATCCGTGGCCAGAACCAGGAAGTGGTGTTGTTGAGAACTGAGGTCATGGCAACTGTGAAACGCGCGGATTCTAAAGGCATGTACTCATGGTGGTGGAACAGCCACATAAGCCGGAAAAATTCTAAATGGCTACAGGAGAATCTCACAGGTACCCTGATCGATGATCATTGCCACTAGATTCAAAATAAATCATTACCATTCTTGCAATTATTTTATTGTTATAAGAAGTAATGATGTGATAGAGCTATAAACAGTTGAGTGGAAACAGTTAAGTTAAAATGTGTATGGGAGCTTTGTTTAGAAGCTTGGTATGTTATATGAGTCTGTATTAGGCCACAAGGTAAAGCGTATAATCATCTTTGCTTGGTGGCTTTCATTAATCAAATCAAGTTTGAAAGAGCTAAATTGATTAATTAAAGGCCAATGATATTGCACTTTCTCTGGTTTTATAATTTTGTGCAGTTTGCAGTATTGAAATATTCATTCTTTCTCCGTATGCCTGTTTTTGACCCGTTGAATTGTATTCTGCTTGAACAGATATGGATACTAAAGTCAAACAAATGATCAAGCTCATTGAAGAAGATGCTGATTCCTTTGCCAGGCGAGCAGAGATGTATTACAAGAAACGGCCAGAATTAATGAAATTGGTTGAAGAGTTTTATCGAGCATACCGTGCATTGGCTGAAAGATATGATCATGCAACTGGGGTGCTTCGTCAGGCTCATCGGACCATGGCTGAAGTATTTCCGAACCAAGTTCCCATGGTGTTTGCAGATGACTCACCGGGAGGTTTTGCTCCAGAGGTTGATCCCTGTACACCTGAGATGACGCCACTTGTACGAGCATATTTGGAGCCTGATGAGCTGCAGAAGGATGCTGTGGGGATCTCTTCGCATGCGATCAAGAGGAATGTAGCATTCTCAGAAGAATCTGAATCTCCAATGAGCAGAAAGGGTCTGAAACATTTCAATGATGTATTAGGTTCCAAAGAATCTACAAATCATGTCAAGTTTGCGGAAGGAAGGGCTAGAAAAATCCTCAACTTTCATGATGTAGAGAAGAAAGAAAGAAGTCTGCAAGACGATGATGGTTCTGATCTCAGGGTTCGAGTCCCATCTGAGTCTGAACGTGTGAGTAAAGCTGAGATGGAGATTTTAACCTTGAAGAATGCTCTTGCGAGATTAGAAGCTGAAAAAGAAGCAGGCCTACTTGAGTACCAGCAGAGCTTGGATAGATTAACTAACCTAGAGAGAGAAGTCTCTCGTGCACAAGAGGATTCCAAGGGATTAAATGAACGAGCAAGTCAAGCTGAAGCTGAAGTCCAGACTTTGAAGGATGCCCTCACCAAATTACAGGCTGAAAGAGAAGCTAATCATGTTCAATACCAGCAGTGCTTGGAGAAGATAAATAATCTTGAGAATAGTATTTCTCATGCTCAAAAAGATGCTGGAGAACTGATTGAGCGAGCTAGTAAAGCCGAGACAGAAGCTCAAGCATTAAAGCAGGACCTTTCTAGAGTAGAAGCTGAAAAGGAGGATGCTCTTGCTAGATACAAGCAGTGTTCAGAGACAATAAGCGATCTAGAAGGAAAATTGTCAAATGCTCAAGAAAGTGCCAGAACAATGACTGAAAGAGCTGAGAAAGCTGAAAGTGAAGTTGAAACTTTAAAGCAAGTAGTTGTTGAGCTGACCAAAGATAAGGAAGCAGCTGCTCTTCAGTACCAGCAGTGCTTGGAGACAATTTCTATCCTGGAAAACAGACTTCAATGTGCCCAGGAGGAGGCTCAAAGGCTCAAAAGTGAGATAGATGATGGGGCTGCAAAGTTAAAAGGTGCAGAAGAAAGGTGTAGTCTGTTGGAGAGAACCAATCAGAGTCTGCATACTGAGGTGGAGTCTTTGGTGCAGAAGATGGGGGATCAAAGCCAAGAACTAACGGAGAAGCACAAGGAGTTGGGGAGGCTTTGGGCCTCCATACAAAAGGAACGCCTGAGATTTATGGAGGCTGAAACAGCATTTCAAACTCTGCAGCATTTGCACTCTCAGTCTCAGGAAGAACTCAGATCTCTGGCCATGGAGCTTCAGAATAGGGCTCAAATTTTGCAGGACATTGAAACTCGTAATCAGAGTTTAGAGGATGAGTTACAGAGGGTCAAGGAGGAAAACACAGGGCTGAACAAACTCAGTTTAAGTTCAGCAATGTCCATACAAAATTTGCAAGATGAGATATTAAGCTTAAGGGAGACTATTGCAAAACTTGAAGCCGAAGTTGAACTTAGAGTGGACCAAAGAAATGCACTTCAGCAAGAAATTTACTGTTTGAAAGAGGAGCTCAATGACTTAAACAAGAGACACCAGGATATGACAGGGCAGCTTCAGTCAGTTTGCTTAAATCCTGAAAACTTTGCATCATCTTTGAAGGAATTGCGGGATGAGAACACAGAGCTAAAAGATGTCTGCGAAAGAGAAAGAGATGAAAAACTGGCCCTCCTGGAGAAGTTGAAAATCATGGAGAAACTTATTGAGAAAAATGCCCTTTTAGAGAATTCACTCTCAGATTTGAATGTTGAGCTAGAAGGTGTTCGGGGGAGAGTAAAGACATTAGAAGAATCTTGTCAATTGCTTTTGAGAGAGAAATCCACTCTTGCTTCTGAGAAGGACACACTCATTTCTCAGTTACAGACCGCAACTGAGAATATGGAGAAGCTTTCTGAGAAGAATAACTTTCTGGAGAATACCCTTTTTGATGCTAATGCTGGACTTGAAGGATTGAGGGAAAAAATAAGGAGCCTAGAAAACTCATTCTTGTTGCTTGGTGATGAGAAATCTGGCCTGATAACACAAAGAGAAGGTTTGATTTCTCAGTTGGATGTCAATCAGAAAAGGCTGGAAGATTTAGAGAAAAGATATATGGGACTAGAAGAAAAACATGTAGGTCTGGAGAAAGAGAGAGAATCAACACTTTGTGAAGTGGAAGAGCTACAAAAGTCACTAGAGGCTGAAATGCAGCAACATGCCAGTTTTGTGCAGTTGAGTAGAACCCGAGAAACTGCTATGGAATCACAGATCCATGTCCTACAAGGGGAAAGCCTGCTTAGGAAGAAAGAATATGAAGAAGAACTGGACAAGGCCATGAATGCTCAGGTAGACATTTTCATCTTGCAGAAATGTGCACAAGATCTGGAAGAGAAGAATATGTCCCTATTGCTTGAGTGTAGGAAACTCTTGGAAGCCTCCAAATTGTCAGAAAAACTTATCTCTGAATTGGAGCTTGGCAATTGTGAAAAGCAGGTGGAGATCAAAGCCTTATTCGATCAAATTACCATACTGAGAATGGGGCTTTATCAGATGTCAAGGACTCGTGAGATTGATGATATCCATGGTTGTGATGATAAGATCAAACAAGACCAATTAGTTCTTGACCGTGTGTTGGGCAGACTACAAGAGATGCAAAATTCACTTTTGAAGTCTCTGGATGAAAATCAACGGTTCATAATTGAGAATTCAGTTCTTATTGCACTGCTTGGGCAACTGAAACTAGAGGCAGAAACTCTTGCTACTGAGAAGAACTCAGTACAGCAGGAGTTGAAGGTTCAGTCTGTGCAGTTTTCGGAGCTGCTGATCAGAGCTGAAAAACTTGCGAATATGAATGAAGTACTGAGATCAAAAGTGGTAGAGGTAAACCAAAGAGAAGACGCTTTGCAGACTGAATTGATAAGTGTTCGTGGGCAACTGTTAGCCTTGCAAAGGCAATATCAGACTTCACTGGAAGACAACTGCAAGGTGCTAGATGAGAAAAGATCTTTGATGAAGGAAGTTTTGGACTTGGGCAAGCAGAATCATAATCTAGAAGATGAAAATCATGCTGTAATTTGTGAAGCAATATCTCAAAGTAACATTTCTCTCATTTTGAAGGATATTATTGTTGATAATTTTGAGGAAATAAAGTATCTAAATGACAATCTGGGTAAACTCAAATGTCTCAATAATGATCTTGAGGGAAAACTGAAGATGATGGAGAGGAAATTTGAAGATTTGCAAATGGAAAATTCAAATCTCAAGGATTCAATGAAAAAATTGGAGAATGAACTGGTTTCAGTTAGATCTGTTGGTGATCAGCTAAATGATGAAGTTGCAAGGGGGAAGGATCTGTTGTGCCAGAGGGAGATTGCGCTATTGGAAGTAGAGAAAATGCTCAGTGCGAGTCAAGAGGAGACAGCCCAACTGCATAAAGTTTTGGAGGATCTGCAGACTAAATTTGAGGAGGTCAAGCTGATAGGAGAAGATCAAAAGAGGCAAATTCTGAAACTATCTGGGGACTATGATCATCAAAATAAGGAGACTGAAAGCATTAGTCAGGCTAATCAGAAACTTGAGGTTGAATTGTTGAAATTGAATGAGGAGCTTGAAGAAAGCAAACACAGGGAGGAGAGTTTGAGCTTTGAACTACAGAAGGAAAGAATTAAAGTTGAAATTTGGGAAACTCAGGCTGCTGCATGGTTTGATGAGCTACAGACTTCAGCTATACGTGAAGTAATTTTTGAAGAGAAGGCTCATGAGCTCGGTAAGGAATGCAAATTCCTTGAAAGTACAAGAAATTCCAAAGCCATGGAGGTAGAAGAGCTGGAAAGAAGTGTTAGAAGCTTGGAATGCGAGAATGGAGGACTTAAAGCTCAGTTGGCAGCATATGTTCCTGCAATTGTTTCTCTCTTGGATAGCGTGACATCTTTGGAGAGTCAAACTCTTTTGCATCCTAGACTTCCTACAGATTATAATGAAGAGGTAATATCTGTTTGATTGCATTTTAAATTTTAAAAAAGTACAAGCAATATGGACCTCTTCATGCTATTTGGTTGAATATACAACTTATGTTCTAAGCTAACCACTTGTCTTTGAGCATGTAATGGTTTATTACATTAGCAAATTTTTGCCCCTAATTCTCCAAGTTGGCACCAGAATATGTTTACCAACGATATTTTTTGAAACTTCTTGTTCCTAAGGTGAAATTTATTTAGTATTTTTATTGAATTAATGTTTGGCACCGTTGTTTCTATGACCTTTTAGGGGCCATATTAGCGGTTAGCCTGTGACCATATAGTAAAATTCCTCTTATTGTTTTCCCCCAACTATTTGTTTTCTTAATCTTTGTGTTAACTGGGATATGTGTGTTTCTGGGTTTGTTTTACTTGTGCAAGGCCTAGCTAGTTCTATTTTGATCTTAATAATTTGGATGTAAATGGGACTTTGTCGGTAAGTTATCATCTATGTTAACAATGCCATGGATCTTGAATGGCTATGAACTTTGAATCTTTGACTTACAGTTGTCCTGTTTTCCAGGACCCCAATCTGGGGACTGAATTTCATGCTGAAAACTGTCAACCAACAAGTGAAGGTCAAATTGGCTTGGTTCCCAATGGCTTTTCTGACTTGCAGGGTATCCATTTGAGAATTAAAGCTATTGAAAAAGCAGTTCTGGAAATGGAAAAGCTTGCAATGCTGGAGAACTTAAATCTCAATTCCAAACTAGAGACTGCTACAAGACAGATTGAAGAATTAAGATATAGAAGCAGCTCTAGTGGAGAAAGTGTTAGAGCAAAGAGGCCCGTAAGTGCTAGACAAGAAGAGGAGGAACTTGTCAATGGGCTCAGTAACAATGTCAGCATGCAGAGACCAACACCTGAAATATCTGAAGAAAATGAGATGATGACAAAAGACATTATACTTGATCAGGTATCTGAGTGCTCGTCTTATGGGTTAAGCAGGAGAGGAACTGCTGCAGAGGTTGATACTGAGACGCTTGAGTTGTGGGAAACTGCTGACCATGATGCTAATGCCGACCTGAAGGTCAGCAAGGCCCAGAAGATGGCCACTGCACCAACTGACTACCGACAGATTGGAACTGTGAAGACAGGCAAGGGCAGAACTCCCTCTACAGAATCTCTTGTGAAGGAGTTGGGTGTAGATAAAGAGAGCTCTAAGAGATTTGCAGAGCCCAACAATAACGGAAGCAAGAGGAAGATTTTAGAAAGACTTGATTCTGATGTGCAAAAGTTGGCTAACCTTCAAATAACTGTGCAGGACCTGAAGAAGAAGGTAGATATAATTGAGACAGGCAAAAAGGGGAAAGGAATTGAATATGGTACAGTTAGGGAGCAGCTAGAAGAAGCTGAAGAAGCCATCACGAAGCTATTTGATGTCAACCGCAAATTGATGACACACGTTGAAGATGGCTCCTGGTCGCTTGATGGGAAATCTGCACTAGAACCAGATGAGAATGGGAGCGTGAGGAGACGAAGAGTATCAGAACAAGCAAGAAGAGGGTCCGAAAAGATTGGCCGGTTGCAGTTGGAGGTGCAGAAGATACAGTTTTTCTTACTGAATCTTGATGATAAAAAAGAAAGCAAAGCACAAACCAGAATCACTGAGCGTAGAAGAAGAGTTTTGTTGCGGGACTATCTATATGGTGGGGTAAAAAGTAGCCAGAAGAAGAAGAAATTGCCCTTCTGCGCATGCGTGCATCCCCCAACTAACGGAGATTGAGGCAATTGCTCATCATCAGCACATTTACATTTTCTGTAGTTACCAGTATTTTGACTTTAGTTGCATCGTGTCTATAAATCTGCCTTACTAGTTGTGTTTCACATATATACTTTCTTATACAGGCTTGCTTCTTCTTTTAATTTAAGAGATCCATTTCTGCTGTATATTAAAGGCAGGCAATATCTCTGATCTCATGGAAGAAGATGCACTTTTATAGCCTAAAAGTTCCCTTCTGTATATGTTTGTTTACTTTGGCATAAAATTTGGATTTCAATGGAAATGGTTTTCTTCAAGGTCAACAAATATTGTTTTCGTATGTTTTAATCTTTTGTGTACTGCACTAAGAGCTGTTTATTTGAGTGTTTCACTCTGAAGCGATGTTAGCTCACTTACAAGGAAATTTGGGAAAACACCACGCTTGGAAATTGGAACTGTGGCCAAGTTGCTGCAATTGCTGTGCTCAAATTGGTACATGTCAGATGGGTTTTGGTCTTATTTTATTATCCAAAGCAAGCATCAATGTCGCTACAAAATTACAGAAGTTATACAAAATCAATGTCAAGTTTCCAAGCATTCACAAGATTTAGATTTACTGTGTCATAAACAATGTTTGAAAAACCATAAAGATGCATGCTGACTTGATCAAGCAGCTGACTCTCTGATCCCTTGAGTTTGTTGTTTCTCCCCCTCCAAATTAAGTGGATGATGAAGTCAAGGGAAGAACGATGGATATAGCATATCTTTCCCATTAAGTTTGCTATGTATAAGCCCACTGTAGTTCCCTGCTCCTGTTAGCCGCCACTTGCTTATGTTAAAGTTTTGTTTCGTTGTGTTGGGACTAACAAATCACAGTGAAACTACAATGGTCACGCAGCTAGTAGTAAATTTACTACACACAGTGCGCTTTCCTACACATAGTGGGACCCAATGGTCATCCAGCTAGTAGTAAATTTACTACACATAGTGAACTACAATGGTCACCTAGCTAGTACAAGGGCTAAGTGAGCTTTCCTACACATAGTGGGACCCAAGACCAAACATTTTGCCATATAGTTCTTTAAGTAATTGCAGCCAAGAAATAGGTGACCCCATATCAACCTGTGCCATCTCTCAACATGCATTATATTGTCACTTGATTTGTTCCCAAAATGGTTCTAACCATTGCTTGAGTTGCGAAACTTACTCGGTTAATTGTATTGTTGTCATCAGCATTGGGAATTCCTTTATGCTTTTTTATTTTTTTTGTTAAAAACCTTCATTGCCATGATATGTATCACTAGCGGTGAGCAAAATCCGATTCGATTCGAAAAACTCGATAAAATTTTTAAATTTTAAATTAAATAGTTCAAGTTATTTGAGTTAATTAAGTTTTTTGGATCAACTCGAATAAAAAATTAAGTTTTTCGATTTAACTCAAATGTGAATTACACAATTCGGGTATACGAAAATCTGAATAAGAAAAGGCAAAACTACGCGATTTTGATAAATGTTTACCTTTTCTAAAGTTAAAAGTCAAAATCTAAGTTAAAAGTCAAAACTACGTTGTTTTGAAAAATATTTACTCATTAAGTTAAAAGTCAAAACCATTATATTGTTTATGTAGTTAAATAACTTTATACTTCATTTACTAGTAATAATTGGTTCAACATTAAGTATAAATAATAGGATTCATTAACTAGACTCAACTTGACTCGAAATTTTTTAACTCGATTCGATCCGATTAAAAAAAAATTCAAATTGAATTCGGTTGCGAAAATAGTATTCGTCAACTCTACTAACTCGAAATTTTTTTACTCGATTCGACTCGACTCGATCGAATACTCACCTCTATGTATCACTCTACAACTTGCATATACCTGGAAGAGGAAAAATAGCCCATTCACTTCCAATTGAAGCATCTCTAAAAGCCTAACTTCACAATTGGGTTATTTCTTGTTGATTAGCAATGCCTAACATTATACATTCTGATTCTCTGATGCAGAAGCGAGTACTAACCGATACATACTTGGGCTTTAATTTAAAAGAAAATTTATGTTTCTGGTGCATAAAAAATCTATTAAGATTAGACATTGTTCCATGGTTGCGGGTCCTCGTTGGTGGCGTCTGGTTTGCATGTATGAAGCTTGTAATTGCAGGCTTCAACAGCTTCTACTACTGTCAAGTATATCCATTCTTTACCTATTGTCTCTAAGAACTTCGATTTATTCAGTTTCTTCATCACTTCAGCTCCAGGGTTGGCCAACACAAGCTACACAAGTAGAATGATAAATTTGTTAAGTTTGTCCATTAATTTTACACAATATTACAGGTAATTGTAGGAGGGAATACCTTGAGCCCCCTTCTATCAGTTATTTTCTTCACTTCTTCGAGCATGCTTATTCCACTGGTATCAATGTTACCAACAGCTGTGAAACCAAAAATGTAAACCCCCGTTAGATTAACTTTTTCTTTAATATTTGCAAATAGCATGCCACAGTTCTTGCTGGATCTATAAATCACTCACCACTCATATTAAATATAACATACTGTAAGCTAGTTTCCCCTGTAGATTTCAACTTGTCTTCCTCTTCATCAATCCACCTTGAGATCCTGATAGATCAGCATCTCATGATAAGGGTAACTTCAATTTGATCAAATAATGATGTCTGATTATAACTTTGAAATTGATTTCGCACTCTTTTTGAGATAGTATTTAAGCAATCAAATTCAAGTACCTTTCTCTTAAGTAGCTTGAATTAGCAAAGTAAATTGGAGCATCTATTTGAAGTATAAGAATCCCAGGAACATCGTTTGTAGTTGGATATTGCTCAACACTCCTATAGATGGTTGAGTTCGGAAGGTTTCCAAGAACGAAGGTCTTCGGTCTCGCAACAAACAGCAGCAATCTCAGAACAGAGATAGCAACCTGCATTTTACACCAAAGGATTATTACAGAATTTTGTTGTTTGGATGAAGGAAATAAGTTCATTTCATTTGTGTTATCGTTTATATATACCGCTATGACTAATCCGACCTCCACACTCGCGAAAACAACACCGATATATGCACCCATACACACCACGAAATCGAATTTATCGACTTTCCAAAGATGAATTGCAGCCTCGTAATCAATGAGGCCAAGCATTGCAGAGATTATAATTGCAGACAACACTACGAGGGGAGTGTAATGGAACAATGGTGTTAAGAACAGCAATGTGAACATAACTGCAATGGCCATTACAACGTTCGACATTGCTGTTTTACATCCCGCATTGAAGTTAACAGCTGATCGAGAGAATGGCCCTGAAAACATGTCAACACCAATGCCATAATTAGCAAATTAAAAGCAGAATGAACTTCAAAACTTATAAAAAAAAAAAAAAAAGGAAATGGGATTTACCAGTTGTGAGATAGCAAGAAAAGCAAGAACCAACAATGTTCATGGTCCCAATGGCTACCATTTCTTTGTTCCCATCAATGTTGTAGTGCTTGAACATTGCAAAACTTCTCCCCACTGCTATTCCTTCCTGTATTAACGACAACCAACAACTAGAATTAGTCCATGTTTTGTCGTTAAAGTAATGAAAACGAAAATGTGTAAGATTTAAAGAAGAGATCAAAGTTATAGGTCAGAAGGGTGGCTTACAGCAAGAGCAATGATGCCAGTGATCATGCCAGTCTTCACAGCTGTTGTCAAATAGGGAGAGGTAAATATGAAATCCCCAAAAGAAGGTGGATTCAACCCTTTCTTCAAGTTTCCAATCTGTCATTGTCACATCAACAAGGTTGCAACAAAGTCACAACTCTTCATCTTTCACCAAATAAAAAAGAACACCTAAATTGTAAGGTACGAAATAGACAAGTATAATTTTTGTAGTTGTTCATAAAAATGTTACATTTTCCACTTCCTTTTGTACTTTCTTTTAAGACGAGAAATATAGAGAATTTTGATCATATAATTTAACCAAAACAGCAAGAAACAACAGGAAATCAATTGATGGAACGCAGCAAAATTCATTTAATATATAACTTTACTTGTTCTGGTGGTCCAGTATGTTGGTTCTTATTGGACTGTTTTGTTGCAGTTCATTGCGGTAAATATTTTTTTATTGCAAGTTTCGTAACATAAAATTATATATTATAAATTCTAATGACCCTTTTCGTCTGCAAAAGCTACATCATTATATAGATATAAAAACTTAAAAGTAGACAGATCTATAGTTAATTAAAAGTGAAATAAGAGAAAAGGGTCCTGTAATGAATCGTTTAAATAAAAGAATAAGACAAAGACAAAAGGCGGCTTACCACATCAACACCGTGTTTTTCAGCATGGGTCAAGTAAACCAGTAGACTTCCAAGAATGACCGTTGTCAAAGGTGCCATTGCTGATATCCAGAAGAATTTGGGTCGTCTTTTACTCTGCTTGTCATCCACCAATATATATTATAAGATTTCTTCATACAAAAAGGCTAATTAAACACATCCATCCCTCTCAGAGGGAGCTGCTTTAGATGCTAAAAGTTACACCACGCAACAACCCCTAAAAATCATAAGATTTACTTACAAAGTATCTGCTGAGGAGGAGGAAGAAAAGGAAAACAGCGCCCAGCACACCACTCTCCCATCTCCACTGTATAGATATTACAAATTACGGCTGTCAGTCAGACAATCATATTTTTACCAAACAAAACTACTGCATGCAAACCATCTGTCATAATAGTTAGCACATAAAAAATAATTTGTTTATAATTAATTCTATATAGCTGTGAACCATACCATATATTATATCATATAATAAAACTTTTGTTCAGATTTATAGAAAAAATACTATATAATAAAAATATTAATTTTTAATAAACACAATTCATATAGGTTTATAATGATATATCCGAACTTTGGATTTAAGGAAAATGTTATATACGCATATTTCCATACGAATAAATTATAAAACAGGCCTTTTAAAAAATTGTTTTTCAATTTCATTTCTATATGGAATGAAATTATAAAAGAAGAAGAAGAAGAAGAAATTGACAATATAAAGATATATAGAGAAATAAAACTAAAAGTTCACCTCATGAATCTGGGAAAACACAGAGCGTAAGACGGAGATAATATCAGTAGATTGAGTGAAGTGTTGAAGTCCTAGAATTCCCTTTAGCTGTTGCAATATCACTACGGTGGCTGCTCCTCCCATGAACCCTACTATCGTCGCATGTGAAAGGAAATCCACTATAAACCCTACCCTGCAAAAAACACCACAAAAAATTTCAAGTAAATTTTAGAATTTACCATGAAGAAATAGAATATCAGCTAATTTAATTATCATTTCTACCGTGTAATTTTTTTTTTTTTTTGGCTTTTTAAGTTGTTATCAAACAATAAATGACAATTGCCATCGTGAAAACAATGGTTCAAACGTATTCTGTGTAGATTCTCTATGACATATATAGCAATAATTCCTTAATTTTTTTTAAATTCTTACTGGGCATGAAATTTTAAAAAAAATACATATCCAGCCAGCCAGCAGCAGAGGACAATAATTCCAGCAGCGAGAAGACAAAGTACGTATGTTGTGCTGTAATCCCTTCTGTTTTTTTGTCAAATTTAAGACGCTATAACAAAAAATGCCGCCTTTCTAGATCTTGTTTTTAACCCATATTGGCATATACTTTACTTATATTTTAAGTGTAATTTTCATTATATTATTAACCAATGTCCTCCAAAAAGGGAAACAAGAGAGTAAGTGGGTGGCTGAATTAATGTACCTTAAGAGGCCTAAGGAAGCTTGCAGAAGGCCGGCGAAAAAAGTTGCTGTGAAAGCAAGGTGAAGATAAAGCGTAGGATTCTCAGTAGCGTTTACTTCGTCCCCCAACATAGAACCTATGAGAAGTGATGCAACTGCAACAGTCCCTACTGCCAAATCTCTTGAACTTCCCATCATCGCATAAATCAGTGGTGGAATAAAGCTTGAATCTTTATTTTTCCCACCGAAGAAAAAGTTAATCAGTAAACTACTATTCACGAGTCAACCCACTGAAACAAAAGAGTTGTGTGTAGTAATCTAATTAGGTTTTTAATATTTAGGAACTTACATAGGCCGAGTATAGGCGGCAAGTTAGCTAGCTTTGCATAGCTAATACCCTGAGGGATAGCAAGACTGGCTATGGTGATCCCTGAAATGAGGTCAGATTTCAAGAACTGGAAGGTGTAACGAGGACCCCATTCAAGAATGGGCAAGAAATATTGCAGTCCCAGAAAAAACTTCCGAGAGGGTGTTTTGTTCTTGAACTGTCGAAGTGGGTCATCTGGGAAAAACGTCTCCTTGAGAGAGTTTTTGAATGACTTGAAGAATGGTTGTGGCGGAGGAACCGCCACTGGGTGAGCACATTGACGGTACTCATTGGTGGAAGGGTACACATAATCAGCGTTGCCCATCAAAGTATATGCTGTTATTAATTGAGTTTAGCAGCAGAGATATATATATGTGTGTGTGTGTGTGTGTGTGTGTGTGTGGAGCAGATTGAATAGAAGAAAGATGGAAAGAGAGTAAGTGCTGGGGGGATGTGAAATGGGATACCTTAGGTGGAAGTATTTATAGAAGGGGCAATGATGCAAGAAGAGGATTCATTGGATTCAGTAGGGTGAGTGGGTTAAGGGGCCCGCCTAAATGATAAGTCCCTTTCTCCTTCACCAAGCATTCAAAGTTTATTATATTTTAATAAATAAAAAATATTGGGGTTGGCCACCTCTTGCAGATTTTTTTGTGTTAAGGGGGAGGTCTGTTCAGCCAGCTAAAGATGGAATGGGCAGCAAAATCCTGGAAGTTCACGTTTATTTTAGTTTCCAAATTTCTACTTTGGAAGGAAGACTACGTTAACGGCGACGCCATGGTACGTGTTAAACTTTCATTGCAAATCTACCTAAACAAGTCTTCGCTTGCCACGTAGAAAAATTGCAGTTAATTTCTGGTGATTATGTCTTACGAACCTACCTTATTTAGAAACTAAACATCTATGCTAATATTTAACCATGCGAGTGAATTAATGTTATTAATCCAGTTAAACATTTTTATAAAATAATATTATATATTTTAAATAAATTATATATGTAACATCCTAAACCCCATCTGAAAGATTTGACTCGAATCTGACGTGTCATATTAGCTATCGAAGTGACTCTCTATTAACTCCTAACCTAACCTCCAACACATTACTTATACATAACATGCAAACATAGTGTTAATCTTTAATAAAGCAAAAAAACCATATATTCATAAAACACAAGGGTTCGCATGCAAAATAAATCAGAGTTCACTATTATGCAATACAGTAATTCCAACACTTAAAAATATTTATGGATTCGCATCACACTTAAAGGCTTCGCATCACCATTAGACATAGCTCGCATGCCTTATCATCACAAGAGATTGCAAACCAACACACAAATATAGGTTCGTACAAAATTACATGAGTTCGCAGAATTTGATAAATCGCATACAATAATTTTAAATATTAAGTTCACAAAACATTAATATTTCGCTTAACACCTAAATACCTCATTCATCATAGCTTTAATAAATAACATGCTTCACAAACAAGGAGATAAAACATGCATGCAAAAAAGTATCATATGTAAACAAGGTTGGCATAAATTCATGGGTTCACACACATGTAAGGGTTCGCAAAGCTAAGGGTACACAAGTAATTGTGATGAACATACCTAGGGTTTCGCATATCAAAAATTATTGCAACAGGGGCATGCTTGCCATTATAGTTTGCAATATCCAATAGTTCGCATGTAAATAATACTACACCACAAGGGTAAGCAAGTAATTTACATGCATGGATCGCAAACACTACACCAAAGCAGACTTTTAAGCGTTTTTAGTGGCGTTTAAAGAAAAAGCGCAAATATTATACATTAGTGGCGTTTGAAGGAAAACGCAAAAAAAACAATAATGGCGTTTATTAGCAAAACGCATTAAAAGACATATTGCGTTTATTTATAAAACGCTAAAATCGCTTTAGGAGCTTTAAGCGGTGCTTTGGGAAAACGCCATTAAAGTCTGAGCTTTAAGTGCTTTTGGGAAACGCCGCTAAAAGTCTGAGCTTTAAGCGCTTTGAAAACGCAGCTAAAAGTCTGACTTTTAGTACGCTTTTGGGAAAACGCCGCTAAAAGTCGAGACTTTAGCGCTTTTAAAAGTCTGAGCTTTAAGCGTGCTTTTGGAAAACGCATTAAAGTTGAGCTTTAAGCGTGCTTTTGGAAAAGCAGCTAAAGTTGAGCTTTAGCGGTGGCTTTGGGAAAACGCATTAAAGTCTGAGCTTTAATGCTTTTTCACAAACGCTAAAAGTTTTCATATTTTTCCTTTTCTCGCTTTGAATTATATTTTATTTTGATACATTCACTTATAAGCTATGAGAAAGTTTCATTTAGTTACTTAATTATGAAAAGTTACAAATTGTTAACTAAACAATATAGAAGTTTTCATTTAAGTTATAAATTAAGCTATTAAAATTGATTTAGGGTTTAATGTTTAGTATATTAATTTCATGGTTTAGGGTTTGTTATTTTGGTGTATGGGTTTAGTGTTTTAAAGTTTGTTGTTTGGGTTTATTGTATAGTGTTTAATATGTTAGTGTTCTTGATATTAAGGTTTAAGTGTTAGTGGTTAAGGGTTAAGATTTAGGGTTAGGGTTAGGGGTTTAGAATGAAATATTTCATTAAAAATGAAAAACAATAATTTGTTATGAAAGTAAGAGATAGTTTTGATATTAAAAGTAATGAGTTTAGAATGAAAGTAAAACATAGAAAAATATTTGTTAAAATGAAAAAATTATTAAATAATTTCTTATATAATCGTAATGAGAGATAGTTTTGATATTAAAATATTGAATTAATTCTCATGATAATTTAGGATTTATGGTTTAATTTAGGGTATATAGTTTATGGATTAATCTTTATAGTTTAGGGTTTGGGTTTTATGTTTTAGGGTTTAGGTTTAGGATTTAAGATTAAGGGTTAGGTTAGGGTTTAGGCTAAATTTATAGTTTAGTTTTATTATTTTAGAGTTATGGGATTTTGGCGAATAATAAAGTTAGAGTCTTATTGTTTAGGGATTTAAGTATTAGGGATTTTAATAAAATAGATAAAAATCATATTATTTTAGGGTTTGATAAGCAATTAGATTAATTTTTAATTACTTACGCAATGTAATATATATATATATATATATATATGAGTTAAGATGTATAATTTAGAGTTTTAGTATTTAGGTATGAGAAATTAAATTATAAAAGCGTACAAATTAAACATTTTGTTAGAAATAAAACAAAATTAATTTAAGGAATCTAATTAATAATTAAACTAAAAAATTATTAATATTGAAGGTATTAGCGGCTTTTAAAAGCGCATAAACACATTACTAAACAAAATGCGTTGTTTATGTGAGGCTTTAGCGGCTAGATATAAAAATGCCATAAATGAGTATTATTAGTGGCGTTTATTTTGAAAACGCCTTAAAAAATAAAGATATAGTGGCGTTTTAAGTTAAAACGCAAAAAATAAGTTTCCCAAACCTAAGTCCCAAATTTTCCTATATCGGTTATCCAATATCCCCAACTCGGTTTCCCCACCGATCAAGAAAAAGGAAACATGAAGCAAATCAATTAAGGAATGGAAGAAAGCCTTTCAAACTTGTTGAATTTGAAAGATAGAAGAAAAAATGTATCATCCAACGAGGCGGCGTTCGTGGTGGCGAGAGATTGTAAGTTTCCTCCTCGTCCTTGCCACTTAGGGCCTAGAACTTAGTTCCTTCCGATTCAAAAGCGGATCGCTTTGAAGTTAGAGCCACGGCGGAGAGTGGTGAAGGCGAGAAGTCGGGAGCTGGTCAAGACATTGGAGCTTGGATTGTTGTTTGGTTTGTGACCACAAATTTGGGTCTTAATCTTTTGAATCTCAGACGGTTTCCACTTTACAACCAACCAAGCATTTAAAATCCCTTTACAAAGCTGCATTTTTGAAGGTTAGCCCAAGCTTATGCAATAAAAGATTACTTTTTGTTTCCATTTCGCACTTTGTTTGGTTTTTGGTGTCCGATTTTTTAAGATTGTTGTTTCTCATCTGTTTTTCGGTGATGTTTTTCTTTTGGTTATTGCTTTTACATTTTCAATCTAAATCTTTGTGTTTTCTCATGATTAGATTTTTTTTTTTTTTTGCATTTGAAGTGGAGAGGCCATTGTGAACTTGGTTTCCTTTAAAATGTGATCTCATCTCGATTACACTAACAATCTTTCTAGCTTTCGGGTTTTTCTGTTTGTTTCTTTGAGAAAATGTATGATGAAAAGAAAAGAAAATTTTCGATTTTCCTCGAGTGTATTAGTACTTGACTTGGTCAACGTGAATTCTAAAAAATAAATTGTCCTTACAATTCTTGGTGACAATAGACAATTAATAATTTAGTGTCATGCCATAAAAAAAATTATCTAATCGATGATTAATTGTCATCTAGTTGTTTCATATCTCTATCGATGACACCATTGAAGAATCACCTTGAATCATTACACTTTGAAGCTCACCGGCGAAGATCGGGCATCGCACTTAGATGGTGCGCTCAAGGAGTGCATCGCGCAAATCCGAATCGAAGGAAGAACATGAGCGGAAGGTGCAAGACGTGGTGGTGAGCAAAAACAAGCAATGTGAAAAGATTAAACTCGAGTTTGAAGCTAGGATTGCTAATTTAGACCAAGAGCTCCTTAAGTTTGAAGTCGACAATGCAGCGATTACGAGGTCTTTGCAAGAACGTTCTAACATCTTGGTTAAGATTAGCGAAGAGAAATCACGAGCCGAGGTGAGGTCGAGCTTCTAAAGGGTAATATTGAATCGTGCGAAAGGAAATCAATACCTTGAAGTATGAAATCCATGTAGTGTCGAAAGAGCTCGAAATTCGTAACGAAGAAAAGAGCATGGGATACTACAAAGAAATGATGCAGCTATGGAATGATCATCAGGTTTATAACCCATTTTCTTTGCTATACTTGTTGGCATTATTGTTTCTGATTGTGGCTTCTTTTAGATACCTTCTTATAGAGACATTCATGATGTGATTAATCTACATTGATACATTGCAATCTGTCTCGATTAACATTTTTGAGTAGAATTCATTGTTACTTTTTGTTTAATGCGGTTATAACAAGTAGAAAGGAATTCATTCTTTTTACTAAAGAATTTCTAGGTAGTTCAATATTAAGGCAAAGTTCTCCAGTTGTAGTAATAAAATTTAAAAGCGTATGCTCTTTCCCTATATATAACATATCTTGCTTTTAGCAAGATGATATTACGTGATATTAAGGTGTATGGTTTATTACCATTCATCATCATAACATCAAATATATCGCAAATGGAAACTCTAAACCAAATAATCATGTTTTTTTCCGAGTATATGCAAATCTTTAAAACTTGAGCACGGATTCTTTTAAACAAAATTGTGCAATTTCTACATGCACCATTATAATAGATGGTATGCTTTGGTGCGGAATTAGTGTTCAGTATAATCTATGTTTTATATTGTAAAATACAAATAGCACACTAATTTGTTCTTACTTCTTTGAAATGGCGGGGTGATCGAGAGGTCCCCTGGAATCATACCATTGGCAGTAAAAGATGCTTTTAGTATTATTCATGAGGTACTCACATGAGATGTTGACTTATGTAGTTTCTATTTTTCTACTTTTTATGGATACTAATGAGCTCCTTATGCTCTAGACACCAAATCGGGAGTTTCTTCTCTGTGTTTCATACCTGGAGATCTATAATGAAGTGAGCTTTCTTTCTTTTATTAGTTTGTTTTCTCTCTAGCTTGGCAACCTTTTTCTCATTGCAAAACTTAGTTAAACTACCTTCAAATATGCATTTGCTTTTATATGATATCACTTTCTTTGTTCAAGGGTTTTTTTTTTTTTCCATTTTAGGTTGTTAATGACTTATTAAATCTAGTGGACAAAATTTGAGAATTAGAGAAGATGCTCAGTACTTGCTTCTCACTTATTAAATCTCTCACTTGATGGTTCACGGGTAATATATATGGACTAGATTAGGCCTCATACCTAGTAACTAGGTAAAGTTAAATGCTACTCCAAAAAAAAATGGTGGCGGTTCATTTACAGCATTCATTTTAAACCTTTTTTGGATAATGTTAGCAAATTCTGATTTGGTCCCATAATCATATGATCATCATCTTTTATTATGTTTATAGAAATGTCTTTACCTATTGTATAAAAACAACAAAATTGAATTATCTTTTGCTTGTGAATGATTTTAAGTGCTCTAAATCAAGTAAATTAAAACTTTTTTGTCAAATGCCTTTCACTGTCTTCACTTACAATTCTTTTTTGTCAAGTGCACTTGGGCTGATGAACAGTATTGCTACACTGCTTTGAATTACCAAGAAGGATATGGAAAATTACCAATTTTTTACTTTGGAGGACCTGGTCAGAATTATAATTGTCCTTAGAGTCCTCTAAATATTTTTTATATCGTTTATATTAGAATAAAATCCAATGTGGTGGAAAGGTTTGCTTGGCATCGTTGTTCTTTTTTAATTATGATAGAATAAAATTGTTCGTTGTTACATTTAAAAAGTGGAAAGGATAGTGGAAAGATGTCTCAAATATTGAGATTCAATTATAGAAATATGTATTCTTCTATAATTTTCATTTTAATGTCTTTAAATTAAATTATATATTTTTAAATTGAATTATTGGTGTTTTATAATATTATTTTTTAAAATTTTTCATGACTTTTAGCGGCGTTTTTGAAAACAAGCGTCGCTAAAAGTATAATAATTTTTTATTTTTATGATATTTAGCGTTTGTGATAAAAGCGCTAAAAGTCATACTTTAGCGGCGTTTGTGGAAAAGCGGCTAAAAGTCATGCTTTGGCGTTTGTGGGAAAAGCTAAAAGTCATGCTTTAGCGGCGTTTGTGGGAAGCGCGCTAAAAGTCATGCTTTAGCGGCGTTTGTGGGAAAAGCTCATGCTTTTTGCGGCGTTTGTGAAAAAAGCGCGCTAAAAGTCATGCTTTTAGCGTTTGAAAAAGCCGCTAAAAGTCATGCTTTAGCGGCGTTTGTGTTAAAAACGCTAAAAGTCATGGCTTTAGCGTTTTTCTCATAAACGCCGCTAAATTTTCTTGGCGCCTCTTTTAGCGGCGTTTTTGTGGCGTTCTAAAGCGCATAAATACTTTTAGTGGCGCTAAAAGCGCGCTAAAGGCCTAAAAAACGCTTAAAAGTCCAAATTGTTGTAGTGAAATTAGTAACAAAATAAACATAAATGAATAACATTGATTTATTAATTATGAGACACAAGGCAAAATCCATAACATGTTTTGCAGAAATAAAGTAAACTTAATAGCATAGCATATTGTACTTTTATACCAAGAAAATAATTCAAAAATTAACTAACAATGTAATTTATTGTTCTAAATAGCATAAAGAAAGCCCATTGCCCATTTTTATGGTTCGTCTATATCAGTCAGGTGTCTCGCCATATCATTGACCTCGCTTATGTTATCCGCGATCTACTTACCTAAGAAGTAAGAGAGGAATGGGTAAGTTCAGAGAGAACTCAGTGCATAATCGAAAACCATTAGATCATGCCTTAAAGCAATATTTGAAAACAGTAGAAAACTTTAGTTTGGACACGTTTGGCATGCTGGGTTCGCAGGTGAGAATACGAGACCCAATTCGCATCTTAAAACATATTTTGTGAAAATAGTTTAAAAACAATGCTTACAAATCCTTTCTTCTAAAAACATGCTTTACAGAAGAGACTCGCATTAAAATCTTGCGAGGCCATATTATTTTCAAAAAAAACCGAATCTAAGATTAAAACAGAGTCGCGAGACCAAATCACACACAACATAATTCATGAACACAGTTGGTCTTAGGTCACATGACTGGTTCGTCAAACAGAAGACATGTCTCATTGAATAAGTTATATCCAACCTAGCTCACAAAGAGCATGCAAAATGAGACATATCACAATTCTCACAAAAGACCATGCTCTCAAGAAACACGCATAGTGAAACTTATCACAAAACTCACAAAAGCCCATGCCCTCGAGGAGCACACAGAGTGAGGCTCACAAAAGCTCAAGCTCTTAAAGGAGCACGCAAAGTGAGACTTATTTATGGGTGAGTACTCACACTATTGGTGTACCAATTAGGAGGCTCACTAAAGAGCTCACAAAATAGAAAGCTCGCACTAAGGCAAAGCTGAACAGAAAGCTCGCACGAAGCGAACTTAGCAAAGAGCTCGCATAAAGCAGAGCTAAAACATTTGCTTATAAAAAGCTCGCACATTAAGTGCCTTTAAAAAGACACAACTTTAAATCGTTCTTTCAGAACATTCTTATTTTAAAAAGCTATACAAACTTGCATAAAAATGTGCTTTAAAATCATTTTTTTTAAATCATAATTTTGAAAATAGAGTTAGTAGCTTAAAAATAGAGTATCGGTGGTCTTCTAGAAAACTTACCTTTGAAACTTGTTTTTCGAAAATAGAGTTATTTTTAGAGAATCATAACAAAATATCATAACCTGAACATAATCGAAATAATCTCATACCACTTACCGAAAACGAAGAACTTAAACTATTTTGGCTTTGCCTTTATCTTTGTTAGAAGATGGTCAGACTAGTTTGCAACAAACAAACATAGTACTGACTAGAACATTCAGAATTCACACATGTGCAAACCTAGCTCTTAATACAACCAACCCTAACAAGACAAGGACTTACCCGGATTGCTTCGAGCAGAATGTTCAAAATAAAGGCTTGACAACAGAATATTCAGTGAAGATTTTCACTAAATCAAGGGTCTTATTTATAGACCTAAGAGTCCTAGATATCTTTAGATACTTTATCTGATTTAGGAAAGACGTTACTTGCACGTAAAGTATTCCTAGATACACTAAATCAATTTTTTCCTAATTTGAGTCTAATTGTATCTTTGATCTGTGCATCCAGTTTGCCACACAAACTGGCGAACTCCAGCTCGCCAAACAAACTGGTGAACCCCTAACTTGCCAACACATTAGCGAACTTGCCTCGTAGTGAAATTGGGAAACCCCTTACTATTTCTTTTGGCGTACACTGCTGCTCAGCAAACACCCTTGTTGAAACTTCCTTAGCGAACACCTAGCCCGCCTGAATCTTAACAAACCCCTAATTTGCCCAATTGATTGATGATCCAATTTTGTCGAAACATTAGCGAACCTTCACTTCGCATTGCCAAAACTTCCGGCCCCGATCTTGGGATGTGAGAATATAATTGCTAGAGTATTTTTATTTTTTCTTTTTAATAAAAATCAACAAAAAATTGTGGATATTAAGGTTTGAAGTTTGAATCCATTAGCAATAGATTTTTTTAATCACTTCATGTTTTATTTTGATATTTTGATATATAAAAGACCCACATTATATATATATATATATATATATATTGGTTCATACATTGTTTATATATATATTGATAATATCGTTAATTGAGATAGTGTTACAAGTCAACTCCATACCAATTTAAAAATAATGACAATACCATGAAAAACAATTGAAATACATTTAATATTCTTAATTTTATGTATTTACTTATTTAAATTTCCTTCTATTTACCATTTAATTTTTTAAATTTTTATTTCATATATATTATATGTATTGTTATTCTTATTATTTCCAAACCTTACATTTCACTATTTATTATATTTTATTTTTAAATGCAAACCTACATTCTAAGTAAAGGTAAGATGTTAAAGATTAAGATGTTTTAGGTTCAAACCTCATCATGTGGTTGTCTCTATAAATTTTATAGAAAATAGAAAAAGGCAAAAATACTCTCATTGTAATATTTCTTATTCGCATACGTAATTTGTTTTGGGTAAATTTGCAACTGAGTTGGGATTCAATTGATGGGTGATACCAACTTGGTCAAATACTTAAATAATAACAACAACAACAACAACCACAACTAGGTTATGGAACACCCGCTATATGAGTGAAAAAAATTATGTAACAAATTTACAAAAGAATTATATAAAAATAAAATATGGTTTTAGTTGAAATAGAAAAGTTGAACCGGTATAAATCAAAATGTTTGGGTTCAAATATTGTGATTTTCATTACGTGTGTACTTTCTAGATTTATTGAAGTATAAAAACATACAAATGTCCTCAAAATATTAATTTGCTGATTTGTAAAAGGAATGAGATTTTGATAATTTCATAACTGAGTTGGAACTCAGTTGATGGGTAAAATCAACTCAGTCAAACTCTTAATAATAACTAAATTATGGCACACCCATGATATAGGTAAGAAAAAATCTATTTATAAAAAAATTACATTAAAACCATGTGAGGTGTTGGTTGAAATGGCTAAACTAAAAGGTTAAAAACTCGTGAATCTCAAGTTAACTCCAATGATTGTATTATTATAGATAATTATGAGATACAATCCATCCGAATGGGATAAGAGAATTCCTACTATTATTTAGTATTCTACTACTCTCTTTTTTCTTAATTGAAGAAATAATTGGAAAACTAGTATAAAAATGAGTAATAACCCAAAGTAGAAACTGGTACGATTCAATTCAACATTTTGCTCTTTCGGGTTTGATTGTATCATAGCTCTATAATTAATTCGAATTAGGTTTATCGTTGGATGAATTGCATTGTTGATATTGACCCCAAAAAAGAAACGGTAGGTACAGCTAGTCCGTGAACTGCCAACCATCGCACTGTAAAAATTGAATAGGTTTGATCTATGGTCATTAGGTCCTCCTAAAAAGATTTACTAAATTCATCGAGTTGTTCCAAAGAATCAAAACAGTCAATTATTAATGGAATTCTTTTTCGGCTCTATGTAAAATACTCATTTGGACGAGGGCTTCCAAACAAATCGTAAGCTAAACCTGTGCTGACGAATAACCAACCTGCGCTGAATAGAGAAGGTATAGTAATACTTAATATTTATTACTTTTTATATAGAAATGTATTTTTGTATTTTTTAAATTAAATTGATCCCTAATTGACTCGTGGCACCAACTCAATTAGAAGCTTAATATAAGTATAGGTAAAGATAGAGATCCAAATATGAGAGCAAAAATGATAAATGAAATGAAGCAGGATAACAAATATTCATATTATTAAACTATTCATATTTATTTATTTATAATTTAAACCATATATTTATTATTAAAATATTAATTATATAAACAATAAATTTAAATACATATATATTTATATATGTGTTTATAATATTTAAAACTATAATATTTGAAATTAATATTTTTAAAAACTTTAACCAATTAAATTATGCCATGTCATTTAAGCAAGACAAGTTTGAATGAAAATTAAAGATACATCACATGATTTAATTGATCAATTTTTTGGACGAGATTTAAGTTTTGAAGTAAAAATTATAAGGAAAAATACTTTAAGTATAAAAGTCACAAAAAAAAATAACTATAATAAGAAAACAATGTACTTTGAAAATTAAAACGTGGTTCATAAAAAAAAAAATGGTGAATTTAAACCATTTAAAAAAGGCAAACATTTGCTTGATCCAATTTGTGCTCGTATATGTATTTTTGTTCAAAAACATAACACTATATCTAACTTGGATTGTTTTGGGCGTGTGATTAATGTATTTAACTAAAAATTGAATCCTTCTAGATGCTTTTATCCTTCAAAACTTAATTTATTTCTTACAAGACTTTAATCCTTTTGCTGCACTTTTTTTTTATTCTATCGTCTCCCATGCAATAAAACTCCAATATAAGAAATTATGATTTCAGCCTTATTCTCAAAAAATAAAAGTTAATTGTGTCTTAATTGATTGATATAAATATTATTATTAATATATAAAATATAAGTTTAAATATACTAAAATATATTATCTTTCTATTTATAAATTAAAAAATTATAATTAATTCTAAACATTATATTAATATATATATAATCAAAATGCACAATAAAATTATTAGAAAAAAAAAAAAAAGAGGGTACGGATGGATTGAAAATAATAATCACCAGCTTGGATTGGATGGTGTCAAATTAGCCGAAATATTTGTATCAGTGCTCAAAGTTGATGGCTGACATGACATACAACAACGTCGGTAATAGATAGCCCAAGTATTTTGTTTTGTCTAAACTTAAAAAAGAGGCCAAACCCAACACAAATTTGAATTGTTTGACCTTAGCCTCTTGTAATTTTAGGGTTAATCCAAAAGTGACGGTCGCATTATTAGGTGATCTACAATGATTGCTTATTAGTGTGAATCGTTCCTTTTTTTTAGATACTATAACATTGACCAAAACTAATACCAAATTCTAATCTCAAACAAGTTTCCTCTTTTTCCATTATTTCAAGAACGAAAAATGAATGTATGTTTATATTTTGTCAACCCGGCTTCAGTTGCCAAGACGCAAATACTAACAACATCATGTGTGTGTGGATGTTTTTGTTTGTTTATAGTAGCAACATGCATTCAATTGTAATTGAGTCAACCTTCAAAAGTTAGTTCAATTCAGTCATGTTGTTAAACTTTATTACTCAATTTATATGAAATAATAATAATAATATATTAAGAAATTAATAATTTCATGTTTATATATTATATATACAAATAATTATATTTATCTAATATAAAATAATTTGGTATATTTATTTTTTAAATACATATAATTGAATCAAAATTAAAATTTCATATATATATATTTGAACTACAATAAAAATTTTATAAATATAATTACACTAAATTAAAATTTATGTAATAAATTACACATTAAATTAAAATTAATGTATAATTTTAAAAATTTTCTCTAAATTAAATTAATTCTTTAAAATAATAAAAAAGAGAGATTAACCACATATATTAAATGCATGGTGGAGGGCGCTTGACTGTTGAAGCTGGTGCACACGTGCGGTTGCTTTGCTATCCGTCCAAATGAAATGGAATCGAGGGTCATAACCCTAGAAGTCTCCCAAGTGTCAACATCATGACGATTGCAGTGACACCACCTTTTGACATTAGGAAGATCAAATCTTAAATCATCCCTTGAATTTTGTTTTACCTTTTTCCCATAATAAACGCCCAGAAACTTTTTGGTGTTATATAATTTCCTTTTAAAAATTTAAAATGTAATTTTATTAGTATATTAATTTATAATTTTCAAAAATTAAATTATAGTTTCATCGTCGCCCTAACATAACCTCTGATCATAATTAAATTAGTTTATGCAGATCCGTGATACCTTATAATTGATTGCTGCATATTGTTTGGAAGAATGATTATCTAGACTTTGATGCATTATTATCAAGCAAATTTTGCTTAAATCACGTGCTTAGGTAAGCTGACAATGATTTTTATATCTTAATTAATAGTTAAGAGTTCGATTGTCATCTTAGATATGAGAAATTTTAAAATTTATAATCAGCATTTATTTTATTAATGGGCCTACAAAATGAAGAGAATTAATCACTAAACTCGCTTCGATGAATATATTAGAAAATAAAATAATAATAAAAAACAAATTTTGCTTCAATTTGAAAAGGAAATGGTATATTAAAACTGTAATGGCGTTAAAGAAAATCATAAACATTTATTTGAGCTGATTTGTACTTAAGTATCTATTTATTTTATTTTCAAATTTCTCTTTAGACTATTTTTTGAGAAATTTACAGAAATAATATTAATGTAATAATTTATTACCCTAATAATATAGGACCAATTTTATTTACTCAAATGATGTGTTTGAATAGTAAAAAAAAATTAGATTTTTAATGTTGTCGAAACTATTTTTTTTTGAAAAACGAGTCGACTTTAAAAATAAAAATGGAGTCGCCACCAATCTTTTTTAAAGTGTGATTGGGCCACTTTTGAAAACGTTTTGGTCTACAAATTTTAAGAAAGTGGGTTCGGGAGTCGGTTACGCACGAGGAAGGATTAGCACCCTCGTAACGCCCAAAATTGGTACCTAATTGATCAACTAATGTACTAATATCGAAAATTTGGAAGATTTTAAAATATGATTTATTTAAAAAAACTTGAATAAAGATGAGCAATTAGACCCTCCTATCTCGAGGAAGTAAAATATCACGCCCAGTGAGTTAGAGTACGACATTTCAAATCCCCCAAAATTGAGCTTATCCTTTGACTTTCAAAATTGATGAATTCAAATTTAAGAAGGATACTCGATTATTTGGTGTCTAATGAAAAATTGGAACCCAGTAATTTAGAGCTCAATTTCCAAAATACCAAACACGAAATATTGCCTTTATTTTTTTGAAATCCTTATCTCAAAATAACAAAACGTCCCATCCAGTGAGTTAGGACACAACGATTTTGAATTCTCAAGAATAATTTGTTATTCAATTTTTTAAAAAGAAAGTAACAGGTTCTTTAGACTCGAAAAGAGAAATCGAAACCCAGTAAGTTAGGGTACGATTCCTTTCGAACCTTAGAACCCGGAGGGTTTGCTGATTTGGAAACAAAAACTGTAATGTACCGAATGAAATATAATACGATTTAAAAAATGTATGACTCATAATAGTGTAGAAAAATAATAAGAAAAATAATATGAATGATAGATATAACTAATAATATGCATGTATAAAAATAGTGACAAGAAGAAAGTGGTAATGATAGAATAATACTAACAAAGAAAATAGTAGTAGTAAAATAAAGATGAATTAACAATAAAAGCAGATATAAAATAATGACATGCAAATAAAATTATAAAATAAAAGTAACAAGAAAATATTAATAAAAACATAAAAATAGAATAATAGTAATAATATAAAAACAATGGCAAGAATGAAAGTAAAAATAATATAAATAGTAAATCAATAATAATAAAATAATAAATACTAAAAAATAGTAGTAATAAAAGAAAGTACAAACATTTGATAATAATAAAACAATAGATATAATCATAATATATAAAATAAACACAAATATAATAATAGATATAATGATAATAATAAACATAAATATAGTAACAATAATATATACACAAACCATGATGGTAATAACAAAACTAATAACAAAAAAACATTAATAAAAAAAACCAAATTGAATCAAAAACAGGAGCTCAGGGCCAAATTTAAAAACAAGTGTAAGTGGATAGGCCAAATCGTGAGGTGCATGCAACCTGGAGGGACTAAACTGGAAAATAATCCCACCCACTGAAACGATGCGTTCTAGTGAGGACTCAATTGAAACGAAGAGTGAAATTTTGGGTCAAATCGGGAATAATAAACATGATTATAAAACCATGAAAAAGTAGAGGGACTAAATGTGCAATTAGCGGATCCTATACGTGGATCCTTACCTCAGATGGGTGAGTCATGGAGTCGAGGCCCAAACGATATCGTTTTGGCCTCTGACCCCTCATTTACAAAACGGCGCCGTTTCATGGGGGTATAAAAAGCTGAATTTTTTTTTTAAAACACTTCATTTCCTTCATTTCTGAAACACAAACTGAGGGGAGCTCTCTCCCTCACCCCTCCAAGCAATCTCCGGCCAATCCTCCACTTCAAGTTGTCTCACCAAACCACCGTACACGGTGGTTGGAATCTGGAAAAAGGTAAGTTTTTCTTTCTTTCTTTTTATAAAATCTAATCTATATATATTATGGTTTTTTTTTTAAAAAAAGAAATATAATAAAAATAGAAAAAAATGACGGTATTTGAAAATGACAAAATAGGGAAAAAAAAGGAATAAACCTTGACTGATTTTGTATTTGCATTGGATTAATTTATGTATATTCTACAAAACGTACTCTGTATTGCCTCTGTATTCCTTGTGTAAATCGTCTAAAAAAAGTCACTATTACAGATTTCTATCTCGACTTTTATAGCTTCGTTTACAATTGAGTTATTCTATTTTGCGGGTACATGTTCGAGCACGTCTCTGACGTGGCGACGCGGCGGCACACATCACGAGTGCGAAGAGTCCGGATCTGGCATAGGGTGTGCGGCGCAGCCTTAGGGTTTCTTTGTTTTTTGTTTTGTTGTGTTTTTTTTTTAGGTTTTGGGCTGAAAATTTGGGCTGAAATCTGTTGTAAAATTTTTTTTTGGGGGTTTTGTTTATTGGGCTCTGGGTTAAAATGGTATTGGGCCCGGGCAAGAAATTGGGTTCTACAGCTGCCCCTCTTTACTCGTTATCGTGTAACAAGAATGGAGCAACGATTTTAATAGGACCAATTTTGCCCGGTCTTGTTGAGTCTCGGTGCTTCTTGATGCTTCCTTTCTTCAGGTAGCCTCGCTTTAACCTATTGCATCTTCAGGTATAAGAATTTTGTCTCGATTTGCCCCATTACTGCTCAGTGGAGATACTCAGCCCATTATCCTACTGCTTAGGGAATTAAAGCTCTGTAATTTTCGGCCTGTTACCCCACTGCTTAGGGGGTTAAGGCTCACCATCTTCGATCTGTCACCCTACTGCTTAGGGAATTAAGATCTGTAATTTAGGCCTGTTACCCTATTGTTTAGGGGTTAAGGCTCACCGTCTTCGATCTATCACCCTACTACTTAGGGAATTAAGATCTGTAATTTTCAGCCTGTTACCCTATTGCTTAAGGGGTTAAGGCTCACCGTCTTTGATATGTCACCCGAATTAAGATCTGTAATTTTTGGCTGTTACCCTATTGCTTAGGGGTTAAGGCTCACCGCCTTCGATCCGTCACCCTACTACTTAGGAATTAAGATCTGTAATTTTCGGTCTGTTACCCTATTACTTAAAGGGTTAAGGCTTACCGTCTTTGATCTGCTACCCTACTGCTTAGGGAATTAAGATCTGTAATTCTGTAACTCCTATCAATTTTGCTATATTGTCCTCTGGGGAACCTACCTGTAGAATTGATTTTATGGGGTATATGCTTATGCCAAATAATTAGGATGTCATGAAAAATGCTCCTAACTATATGAATGCAAAATGTCATGAGAATGATCCATTTTTTAACACTTTTGGGTTATCATTGTTCGCTGCTTGTTAGGGTAATGTTCCCGTTTTCTGCCTTCTTGTTTCGCTGATACTTCTAAACATCAAGATTTGTAGATGCCGCTAGACTCTTATTTCAGGGGTTCCAAGCCCCTTAAGCCTGGTGAGTTCTAAATAATTGTCCTGTTTTAGATTCTTGAATTATTTAGAGACTTTCAGAGTAATACACAAAATTTCTTTTGTGACAGTATTATTAGTTCAGTAATCATTACATCAATGTGAAATGCTTGGAAAAAAACCGTAGAAATGAATAAAACTGAAATTTATCCGGGATAAAACCCGTGAAGAATGGATTGAACAAGGAAAACAAATTTCACTAAGGTACAAAATGAGTAAAAATGGCATTGATGCCCCAGATATCACAGCCTGAGCTTCTCTGTACGTACTTCTTGAAAACCACTCTGAGTTCAACATGCGTCTAAGAGATCCGTGGTACTTTGTCGATGCCCCAAGACGTAACATGCCTCCTCATTGTTAATTCAAGCGTAGTGAAACTACTGTATGCCCCATCACGAGTTGATTATAATTTGAGCCGCCCTTTTCAGGTTTTCAACTCAAAGCCCCTTTGGTCTCAAAGTGCCCTTTGCAGGTTTTCACCTTGGCCTCTATTTTTTTTATTATTATCTTGGGCCACTTTCAAACGAAGTACTTCTTGACAAAATCTGCGTTAACTAGATTTGGTAGACTTTTACCGTCCATCTCGGCTAGTATCAAAGCTCCTCTAGAAAAGGCCTTCTTTACAACATAAGGTCCTTCCCAATTAGGCATCCACTTTCCCCTGAAGTCTTTTTGCATAGGGAGGATCTGTTTCAACACCAAGTCTCCCTCATGGAATACTTTGGGGTGGACCTTCTTGTTGTAAGCCCGCATCATCCGCTTTTGGTATATTTGCCCATGGCAGATGGCTCTTAGCCTTTTTTCTTTGATCAGATTCAGTTGATCGTACCGAGATTGAATTCACTCTGCTTCGTCTAACTTTAATTCTGATAAGACCTGGAGAGAGGGAATTTTGACTTCAATGGGCAAGACTGCCTTCATCCCATAAACCAATGAGAATGGTGTTGCCCCGGTGGAGGTTCTAACCGATGTTCGATAGGCGTAGAGGGCAAGCGGTAACTTTTATGCCAATCCCTATAGGTCTCAGTCATTTTCCCCACAATTTTCTTGATATTTTTATTAGCTACCTCAACTGCGCCATTCATTTTCAGGCGATATGGCGATGAGTTATGGTGCTTGATGTTGAACTGACTGCAGACTTCTACTATCGCGCTATTGTTCAAGTTTAATGCATTGTCAGATACGATCCTTTCTGGTATACCGTAGCGACATATGATCTCTTTCTTCAAAAACTTGCTAACCGTTGTCTTCGTAACATTGGCATATGAAGTTGCTTCCACCCATTTGGTGAAGTAATCAATAACCATGAAAATGAAATAATATCCGTTAAAGCCTTCGGTGAGATCGGCCCAATGACGTCTATGCCCCACATTGAGAAAGGCCACGGAGAAGTCATAAAATGAAGAGATGAAGGAGGCACATGAAACTTGTCTCCATAAACCTAGCACTTGTGGCACTTCTTGGCGTAACGGATGCAATCACATTCCATTGTGACCCAGTAATACCCAAATCTCATTATCTGCCTGGCCATTGTAAATCCATTGGTATGCATCCCATAGACACCTTCATGGACTTCTTCCAAGATTTTCCTAGCCTCAACAGCATCGACACATCTCAACAACACTTGATCCTTCCTCTTTTTGTACAGGATCTCTCCGTCTAAGACATAGTCATTGGCCAGTCTTCTCAATATTCTCTTATCATTTTCATTCGCTTGATCGAGATATTCATGGCTCTTCACATATTGCAGAATATCATGATACCAAAGGTGATAATTCTTTCCTCTTCTTCGTCAATATTGTAGTAGTGAGTCGAAGTCTCGCAGATGCTTATTTGAATAGACTTCATACCCTCCTAATCATTTAATCTGATCATAGAGGCTAATATGGCCAAGACATCAGCCATCTGATTTTTATCACGTGGGAGGTAAAAGAATGTAATATCATCAAACTCCTCGATTAAGAGAATGTAATATCATCAAACTCCTCGATTAGCTCCAAAACTAACTTTCAGTAACTGATCAACTTGGGATCTCTTGTTTCCTATTCTCCTCTGAGCTAATAGATCACCAACGCAGAATCTCCATATAACTCTAGCAACTTGACTTTATGATCTATTGCAGCTCAAATTCTCATAATACAAGCTTCGTATTCTACCATGTTGTTTGTACAATCAAAGTCCAACTTGTAGGTGAATGGATAATGTTCTCCATTTAGGGATACCAGAACTGCCCCAACTCCATTACCAACGACGTTTGACGCTTCGTCGAAGTTCAACTTCCAAGGATGATTTTCTAGGGTATTTTCTTTAGTTGTTGCTACAAACATCAGATATTCATTAGGAAAATTGAAATTAAGAGGCTCATAATCATCTAGCGCCCTGCTGGTTAGAAAATCTACTATCGCACTTCCCATCACCGCCTTCTGGTTCACATGGACTATGTCAAACTTAGAAAGCAAAATTTACCATTTGGTCATTCTTCCGTTCAAGGCGGTTGACTCCATCATGTACTTAAGAGGGTCTAGTTTCGAGATTAACCAAGTCGTATGGTATAACACGTACTGCCTTAATCTCCGAGTTGTCCAAACCAGCGTGCAACATAACTTTTCAATTGACGAGTATCTCGTTTCACACTCAGTAAACTTCTTGCCGAGGTAGTATATCACCCTCTCCTTCCTGCCTGTCTCATCGTGTTGACCGAATACACATCCCATTAAATTATCAAATACCGTCATATACAAAATCAATGGTCTATCAGGACTGGGTGGCATTAACACTAGAGTATTGGACAAGTATTGTTTAATCCTGTCAAAAGCCTTCTAGCATTCGTCATCCCAAATGCCCGGGTTGTACTTCTTAAGAAGAAGGAATATGGGGTCACATTTCTCAGTCAATTGTGAAATGAATCGAGTAATATAGTTTAGTCTTTCTAGAAAACCTCGGACTTTCTTTTGAGTGCGCGACGGAGGCAATTCTTGTACAGCCCTAACTTTATCCGGGTCGACCTCAATTCCCCTTTTACTGACTACGAAACTGAGTAGTTTCCCTGATCTAGCCCTGAAAGTACACTTGGCTGGATTGAGCTCTAGCTGAAATTTCCTCAACCTCAAAAATAGTTTCCTCAAAACTTGCACATGCTCCTTTTCTGTTTGAGACTTTGCGATCATGTCGTCGACGTAGACCTCGATCTCCTTGTGCATCATGTCATGAAACAAGGTAACCATAGCCCTTTGATATGTTGCTCCCGCATTTTTAACCCAAATGGCATCACTTGGTAACAAAAAGTCTCCCATAAGGTTATGAAGGTGGTCTTTACCATGTCTTCAGGATGTATCTTTATTTGATTGTATCCCGAGAAATCGTCCATGAAGGAGAAAAAGAATACCCCGTGGTGTTATCCACCAATGTGTCGATATGAGGCAGTGGGAAGTTGTCTTTCGGGCTGGCCTTGTTTAAGTCTCTGTAGTCGACGCACATTCATACCTTTCTATCTTTTTTAGGAACAGGGACAACTTTGGCTACCCATTCTGAGTAATTCACCACTCGTAGAAATCCCGTATCGAATTGCTTCTTGACTTCTTCCCTTATCTTTACCGTGACATCGGGTCTCATTCTTCGAAGTTTCTGCTGGATCGACTTACAATCTCATTTTATGGGGATACGATGTACCGCAATGTCAGCACTCAACCCAAGCATGTCCTGATATAACCATGCGAAGATATCTTTAAACTCTAGTAGAAGTCTAATGAGGTCCTACCTTGTTTTTTTGGTTATGCATGTGTCGATTTTCATTTCTTTCCCATCTTCCAGAAGCATATTTTTAATTGTCTCTTTGTGAGGTAGAATCAGCTTCTCCTCTTTCTCTATCATCCTTAACAAATCTGGGGATAAACCACAATCTTCGTCATCTGCAAAATCCTGAGATCCCTCTAGGCACATGTCCTGCTCATAAGAGAATTCTGGGTCCATAGCAGTGTTGCTCATGACGTCGATATTTGGGGACCTATGGTCAGTATGAAAGAGTACCCAATAAATTTTTGAATAACTTATTTATGCTATGATTATGAATAGAATGGAAAATGAGTAAAAGAATGATTGCATGGTATGAAAGAAAAAAATGCATATTTATATTGAAAATAACAATGTTTGAACATGAGCCTATTTCACAAAATATAACATGAGCCTATTTCACAAAATATCCTTATTGTTTCTGGGCTTGAAACAACATGTGTGTTTTGAACATTACTGCTTTTACTCCTAAAAACTACAAGAATTTCTTTCGCAATTCAGCTTGTCCAAAACACTTCCAGGGCTCGTAGGCTAATACCGCCAAGTTTTCTTCCTTAGGATTCTCTTCAAACACAAAGATTGATGCTCAAAGTTCTCATCATTTCTTCAACCATTTCTCACTTATGTTTTCTGGCCCGAATGGATAATTCCTCCCGACATGAATGTATTAGATATATGGGGAAAAGTTATTAAACCTCACTCAATCTCAACACCATTCAATCGTGCCCTTCGCCTTTCACGTTTTCTCTCCAGCTCCTCCTTTCTTTGTTAGGCATCTGGTTTATGCATCAAACCAAAGCGATCATGCTTGTCAACCAATCCTGGCACTTTGACTGGTCCCTGAAGGTATTTTTCAAGTCTCCTCCCAGGCAATGCTCCTTTTCCTATTGTCAACTGTAGGCCCATCCTTGTTGCTTCAGAGATTTTAGGTATCGGGATCTTGCTTCCTTTACTAATGAAAGTCATATTTACAAATTCCAACAACCTAAAGGAGCACTCTATAGCCTCTGTATCATTCTCTATGTATGGTGCATTACTTGTAACGAATGCGATGATATCTTCCTTTGCATTTATGGTTATCAATCGACCTCTGTCACTAATTTCAACTTTTAGTGCAATGATGATGGTACAGTTCTCGCTGAGTGGATCCAAGGCCTCCCCAATAAGCAATTATAAGAAGGCTTGATGTCCATCACGAGGAAATCTACCTCGTACTTATTTGGCCCAATTAGAAGGGGTATCTCAATCTTTCCCATTACTTTTCTTTCGGTGCCATCGAATGCTCTCACTATATTTTGGCATGTGATCATATAAGAGCTATCTACAAACAATCTGTTCAGTGTAGATAGGGGCAAGACATTCAGTGCCGACCCATTGTCGATTAATACTCCCGGTAATATATACCTTTTGCATCGGGTAGTGATGTGTAAAGCCTTGGTGGATCTCATGCCCCCTGGTGAAATTTCATCATTACTGAAAGAGATGAAATTATTTGCACTTATCTTACTAACAAGGCGGTCCAACTTATTTACTGAAATGTCTTCAGTGACATATGTTTTATTCAACACCTTCATTAGTGCGCTACGGTGTACATCTGAGTTTAAGAGCAATGCCATTACTGATATGCGTTCCCGCTGCTGGTGTGACTGTTCCACAACACTGTATTCACTGTGCTTTAGGAATTTTAAAACTCCTTAGCTTCATTCTCCATTACTGGTTTATTAACTAGTGGCTCTAACTTTCTTTCCCCCTGTCCAATTATAGAGATTTTCCTTCAATGCGTCCGGCTTTTAGGTCAAGCGTGTTGGCCGAACTCTCTTTCTGAAACTATCACAGTGTAATTGTAATTCCAAGGTACCTTTTGTTATCCTTATAAGAAAAAGTCACGAGTTTTTAAATTACAACCCTCGGTGTATCTTTATGAGAGAAAGTCATGGGTTTTTAAATTATAACCCTCGATGTATCTTTATGAGGGAAAGTCGCAGATTTTTGAATTATAACCCTCGGTGTATCCTTATAAGGAACAGTAACAAATTTTTAAATTACAACCCTCGGTGCCATTTTCTCTCCTGCTTCGTCGACCCTTGGTCGTGTGATAATCACTACTGGGTGATTGACCTTAGGGATCCTCTCTGCAGACCCACCCTCTGTGGCGCATACATCCTCTTCTTCGAAAAAGTCAAAGAACTTTATCTTTTTTATCCATTAACCATTGTATTAGGGTTCTGAATCCGTTGCACTGCTGGATCTCATGGCTTTGCTTGTCATGGAACTCATAGTAGTTCATTACATCTCGAGATCTGTTCATATTCTCTTGCAGAACTAACCCCATTTTCTGCTTTTCTTTCCAAACCTCCCTTAATGGGGTTCTTACTTCAGCAACCGTCTGCTTGATTCTCCTTCCCATGTTCTCGACTATCGCGTTTACCCTTTTATTAGTGTGATTAGGAACGAATTTCCCACTCCAAGTGTATCGTTAAACTTTACAACACCCGTTTGGATAAGCCTTTTGACTAGCCTTTTGAATGAGATGTAATTTTCTATGGAGTGTCCTGCTATTTTCGCATGGTATTCACATTGAGCATTTGTGTCATACCATTTAGGATATAGGGGTTGTAATGATTTCAAGTAAACAGGGGATACGACATGCTTATTGGATAGAGTTTTATACAATTCCCTATACGTCACAAGTATGAGAGTAAATTAGAATTTCTCTTTCTTCTGCCTCGTGTTGAGCTCTTGTCTCGGTGGGCCCTACTGGCCCGCAGCTATCGCTCTCGGTTGACTGATAGTAATGGGTTTCGGATAACCCAAGCTTTCATTACTTACTTCATTCTCCATTTTCTTTAGAGGTGATCTTCTCATGCTCTTTCTGGCCTCTATTTTCCCACACCTGATCGTATTCTCTATCATTTCATCGGATATCACCATGTCTGTGAAACTCTTAATCGCGCTCCCTAACATGTGATTGATGAAAGGTGTTTTTAGGGTATTAACGAAGAGCATAGTCATTTCTTTTTCCAGCAGCGACGGTTGGACTTGTGTAGCAACTTCCCTTCACCTCTGAGCGTATTTTCTGAAACTTTCTCCTGACTTCTTCTCCATATTTTGTAGCGTGATCCTGTCAGGCGCTATATCAGTTAAGTGGCCATAATATTTCATGAAGGCCTGTGCTAAATCCTTCCATGATTTAATTTAAGTTTGACTCAGCTGATTGTACCATTTTACTACGGCCCCAGTTAAACTATCTTGGAAACAGTGAATCAACAATTGGTCGTTGTTGACATATCCCGTCATTCTCTGAAGAATATTATAATGTAGGCCTTAGGGTAGCTGGTCTCATTATATTTTTCAAACTCTGGCATCTTAAACTTTGGTGGGAGTACCAGATCAGGGACCAAACTCAACTTTCTGGCATCTACCTCGCATTGGTAATCAGCACTTTCCAACGCTTAAAACTTCTCCTCCAACAACTTGCATCGGTCCTCAAATTCTTTTGGGAGCTCCGCCCTTATTTTTTCTTTTTCTGCTGAGTCATCAAAATCGGGGACCATCGATTTTGTCAAATTGACTCCTGGTGGGAGCTCGAGCCTGCCAGGAAGTTTATCGGTACTGGGGTATTAGATTGGTATTGGGGTTTGATATTAACTAACACCTTTGGTGGTTGCACTTGGAAACTTGCCGGGGCCAAGCTTGGAGGATATGTAGAATCTTCATTATCATCTCCGTATCGACTATAGGCCTCTTTTCTTTTCAGTCCTCCAGTCAATAACTGTGTTAACTGGCTCATCATACTTTTCTAAGAATCCAGCATTTGATCCCTCATGTCCTGTTGGATCTTAGCCAACTGTTCTTACATCTGAGCCTGCAGTTGGTCTTGCATCTCTTTCTGCATCTGCTCTAGCTTTTCTATTCTTTGATCCATAACTTTCATTTTTTTCTAGTGTAGTAGCGGTGTTCCAGGATAACTATAATACAACCTTTGGTTAATAGGGTTTTTTTAATGATATTGAGTGTATATGATGTGATGCAATACAGATGCATGATATGAATGCAAAAATAAGAGGAGTCGATTCCAGTTTAATTTCTTTTAGAATACTTATTTAAAAAATAAAATCCTTTACATAAAACAGAGTCACATATACGGCCTAGCCCTTATGCCCAAAGCTTTAACTTTCTCAAGAAGCGAAGATAACTCTCAACCCGGTCTGACTTTGACTCGTATACTATACTTAACACATCAACTGAATCGCTAAGGTTTGTAGATGATCGGCCACTTTTCGTATCTGAACCACAACTTCGCCCATAACGTAGTCTCTTTCTTTGACTTGGTTCGGAGATCGTTGAAGTTGTTCTTCCCATCGCTCGTTGTTTGTCTCCAACAATTGGATCCAGAGCTCACTATTTTGTAGCGCCGTTTCGAGCTCTGCCACCTTTCCTTTCAACTCTTCAATCTGGTTTAGGCTTGATTCCAACTTCACCGTAGAGTTTTGGCTTCGACACGATGCCCTCTCTAGTTCTACTACTCGAGCTCTTAACATCTCATTTTCACTTTGGCTCTCACCCACAGTCTTTTTTAGAGTATCCTTTTACGCTTAAGCATCATGAAACCTCCTCTTCCACTGGTCGACCTTGGTCTTCTCTTCTTGAATTTCTTGACGCCGTTGGTCTGAGGTTTTACCCAACCCAGTAGTTCTTATCGATGAATGCAATTTCTTGTAATCAATCTTCAAACTGTCCAAATCTTCTTCGGCCTTTCTTTTCCCTTTTCTCAGTTTCCAGCCTCTAATTTTTGGACATCAATGTCTAACCTTTAGTACACTTTTTCTTTTTCTAGTTGCTCTACCTTTTCCCCTAACTCCGAATTTTTACTTTCGAAGTCCTGTTTTAAGATTTCCAACTTGGAAGGGATTACTTGCAGGTATTCCTCTATCGGTTGAGCACTATCATGTGTCGGTCTAGAAATATTATCATTGATTCTCTTACTCTGCCAAGCATTATATTCGAGGGTCATCATGAGACCTACAGCAAGTCTTTTCATCCGGCGAGTCTGATTCCAAACATTGGAAATCTCTTTAACTCTTTTCTTGTACTTATCTCCTCCATACATAAATTTACACTGGGGTAACCCATGCGTCACTGGTATAAATTTCTTTGATCTGTATTGCCTCAGCACAAGCAAAGGAGCATACCCAACGGCTCTCTAGATTCCCAACAGAGGGACCCAATCAAAACTCCCACATCAATAAAAATTCCTCCGGGAACCCACCAAGGAGCTCTCCACTCAACATCCTCCTCTTGTAGATCCCGAAGAAGTGCGATCCAGTTTTTTTTATATGTCATCTCTTCTAGGCGTGACTGCTAACTCCTTCAACGGAGAATAATTCTTGGAAAAAACTTGATAAGAAACTTTATCCACCTTCCATAAATAGCTATGGAACCAAGCCAATAATAGTTGCACACATCCTATAAATCTGCCTTCACCTGCCCTCCGACAAGCTCTCGAAGATCTGAATGTTTCGGCAAGGATTGTATGAACGGGTGTGACCTCTTTGTCAAGTCGGTCGAAGAGATCCAAGACCGCCTCATCTACATACCCTAATGCCTTAGGAAAATCATCAAACCATAGATGCTCAAAGCAAAGACGTCGACTTTCTTCTTCATATCAGGATGCACTAGAATCAAATCTTTTAAAATCCTCCATGAGATACATTTATACTCACCCTTTTGTTTAACCCTCGCTGCAAGCCACGGTTCACTCATCCCTGTAATATTCATCAACCTTTTCAAAAAGGTTGGGACACAAGCGGCTCTTGAATAGGCCTTATCAATTTAGACCCTCGAGCAATGAAGTAAAACCGTATATTCTTCGATGGTAGGTACCAAATCTACCCCCCAAAGGTAAAACAACTATAGGTAGGATTCCAATACTGAGTGAGGGCCCGGAATAGATGCACGTCCACCTTGATATCAAGTAAGTAAGGCAAATCCCTATAATTACCATAGAACATCTGCCTAGCATCTTCATCCCATTGGTCCCATATCTCTTTTAATTTCCGAAGGTTATTTTGCGTCACACTAATGCGGGTGTAGTCATATGACTCTGATGTATATCCCTCGACTATACTATCTCCTTTCTCAAGTTGTGTTTGCTCTGACCATATTTAGACAGCCGCATTATCCTCTACTTTATCAAGGAACCCATTCTCTATAATAAGCCTTCTAATATAGTAATCGAACATAAATCGGATCCTCTTTAAAATGAAATGACATGCAATTAAAAATGCAACAAGTCAATATCATGTACCAAAAAATGAGACATGCGGAAAAAAAAATGCAACTAAGGTTTGGCATAGCTCTACCTAGGGTAAGTTCCTAAGGCTCTCTATATGTAGTTTGGCTCTAAAGCAAGGGTACCTGAACCAGCAGATTCCTCGATCTTCACCTATTATAGGCTCATACAGACCAAGTTCAGTTCAGGGGAATACATTTTCCTATGGCTGCACGGAGGTGAAAACCTCACGAAGAAATAGATACGGATGTATCCCGAAAGCGATCCACTATCCTGCACGGAGGTGAAAACCTCACGAAGGAGTAGCTTCTCACTCTCACTTAAAGGTGTGATCACTGCGGTCATGCAATATGATGCAAATGTATCCTAGATACTTAAATCATAAAAACATATGACACGACACAAACAAATGCGATGGAAGAAACGAGAAAAAAATTTTAATTTCGATAAAAAGACATTAATCGATCAATTCTACGGCTTGACTCTCTTATTAGTCCCCAGCGGAGTCGCCAAGCTGTCGAAACCATTTTTTGTTTAAAAAACCGGCCGACTTTAAAAATAAAAATGGAGTCGCCACCAATCTTTTTTGAAGTGTGATTGGGCCACTTTTGAAAACGTTTTGGTCTACGAATTTTAAGAAAATGGATTCAGAGTCGGATAAGCACGAGGAAGGATTACCACCCTCGTAGCGCCCAAAATTGGTACCTAATTGATTAACTAATGTACTAATATCAAAAATTTGGAAGATTTTAAAATATGATTTATTTGAAAAACTTGAATAAAAATGAGCAATCAGACCCTCCTATCTCGAGGAAGTAAAATATCACGCCCAGTGAGTTAGGGTACGACATTTCAAATCCCCCAAAATTGAGCTTGTCATTTGACTTTCAAAATTGATGAATTCAAATTTAAGAAGGATACTCGGTTATTTGGTGTCTAATGAAAAATCGGAACCCAGTAAGTTAGAGCTTGATTTCCAAAATACCAAACACGGAATATTGCCTTTATTTTTTTGAAATCCTTATCTCGAGATAACAAAACGTCCGATCCAGTAAGTTAGGACACAACGATTTTGAATTCTCAAGAATAAGTTGTTATTCAACTTTTTTAAAAAGAAAGTAATAGGTTCTTTAGACTTGAAAAGAGAAATCGAAACCTAGTAAGTTAGGGTACGATTCCTTTCGAACCTTAGAACCCGAAGGGTTTGCTGATTTGGAAACGAAAACTATAATGTATCGAATAAAATTTAATACGATTTAAAAAATGTATGACTCATAACAGTGTAGAAAAATAATAAGAATAATAATATGAATGATAGATATAACTAATAATACATGTATAAAAATAGTGACAAGAAGAAAGTGGTAATGATAGAATAATACTAACAAAGAAAATAGTAGTAGTAAAATAAAGATGTATTAACAATAAAAGCAGATATAAAATAATGACATGCAAATAAAATTATAAAAATAAAAGTAACAAGAAAATATTAATAAAAACATAAAAATAGAATAATAGTAATAATATAAAAACAATGGCAAGAATGAAAGTAAAAATAATATAAATAGTAAATCAATAATAATAAAATAATAAATACTAAAAAATAGTAGTAATAAAAGAAAGTACAAACATTTGATAATAATAAAACAATAGATATAATCATAATATATAAAAATAAACACAAATATAATAATAGATATAATGATAATAATAAACATAAATATAGTAACAAGAATATATACACAAACCATGGTGGTAATAACAAAACTAATAACAAAAAACATTAATAAAAAACCAAATTGAATCAAAACAGAGCTCAGGCCAAATTTAAAAACAAGTGTAAGTGGATAGGCCAAATCGTGAGGCAAGTGCAACCTGGAGGGACTAAACCGAAAATAATCCCACCCACTGAAACGATGCGTTTGACTGAGGACTCAATTGAAACGAAGAGCAAAATTTTGGGCCAAATCGAGAATAATAAACCTGATTATAAAACCATGAAAAATGGAGGGTTAAATGCGAATTATCCCTCCCTATAAAACACGCAGATCCTTACCCCTATCTGGGTGGGTCACGGTCGAGGCCCAAACGACGTGTTTGGCTTCGATCCCCAATTACAAAACGACGCCATTTTGTGGGGTATAAAAGTGAAATATTTTAAAACACTTCATTTCCTTCACTTCTGAAACACAAACTGAGGGGAGCTCTCTCCCTCACCCCTCCAAGCAATCTCCGGCCAGTCCTCTAGCTCTGGCTCCGTCCTCGCCGGCCACAATCTGGAAAAAGGTAAGTTTTTCTTTCTTTTTTTTATATAAAATCTAATCTATATATATTATGGTTTTTTAAAAAAATGGAATATAATAAAAAAAAAAAAACGATTTGATTCAAAATGACAAAATAGGGAAAAAAAAGGAACAAACCTTGACTGATTTGATATTTGCTTTGTATTAATTTGTGTATATTCTACAAACCGTACTATGTGTTGCCTCTGTATTCCTTGTGTAAATCGTCTAAAAAAAAAGTCCCTATTATAGATTTCTATTTCGGCTTTTATAGCCTCATTTACAACTGAGTTATTCTATTTTACGGGTACATGTTTGAGCACATCTCTGACGTTGTGACGTGGCGGTGCATACGTCGAGGAAGTGAGAGTCCTGAGTGGCATGGGGTGTGCTTGGTGCAATTTTAGGGTTTCTTTGTTTTCTGTTTTGTTGTGTTTTTTTTTTTTAGGTTTTGAGCTGTAAATTTGGGTTGAAATCTGTTGTAAAATTTTTTAGGGTTTTGTTTATTGGGTTCTAGGTTAAAATGGTATTGGGCAAGAAATTGGGTTCTACATATCTTATCTAAAAACTACAAATTTTAAAAATAAAAAATGATTGAAAATTATTTTTTTAAATTCAAAAAATAAAAATATAAAAGAATTCTAAAATTCGATGCTATCTAAATTGAATTAGATTTGTTGAATTAAAAATTGGTCGAGGTATCAAACCGAGTTAAAAAATCGATTGAACTTGCAATTAAACCAATTTTAAATTGGTCTAACCAATTGGTTCTCAGATTGACTGACTTGATTGATCCAAAGCAAATAAATTATAAATTATAAAATTATAATTCGATTCAATAGTCAATTCAAATGGTTTTTTAGCTCGGTTAACCAATTTGTACCAGTTCATTGGTCAACTGGTTTTAATATTTATAAACTTTTTTTAGCCCTCAACATTTAGATAGTAATTTTTTTTTCAATTTAGTCCATACCCTTTAAAAACACTTAAAAAATTAAAAATTATTTTTATATTTTAAAAACAAAAAGTTTAAAAATTAAAATTAAAATATGAAAAATTTCTTTAAAATTCAAAAATAAAATTATTTTAAAACATAAAAAATTTCAAAATTTAATGTTATAAAAATCGGATTGGACCAAATGAACTAGAAATAGACGGGTCAATCAGTTTTTTATCTCAACCGGACCAATACCCAGCCAATTTCTAGTCCAATTGGTCTAGTTCGATTTAGGTAACATTGAATTTTAATTTTTTATATTTTTAATTTAAAAATATTTTTTATTTTATATTTTAATTTTAATTTTTTAAAATTTAAAGAATTTTTTTTATTTTGGTTTCGAATGCCAAAATCGGCACAATTACATAAATAAAATTAGACCTATAATAAATTATTAATTTAATGTTATTTCCGTAAAATTTCCAAATTTTTTAAACAAAAAATTTGTTTTCTAACAGTATATTCTATGTTCGATACAATTATTGGTGGGCCTAACTTAAAGCTTATTTAGAGCAGCAGTGGCAGCACCTAATCTGTCTTTCCTCTACTATTATCTATGTTCCGGCCTTTCCCATATAACGATATACAGTACACTCCCTCTAATTTCAATTCGGTCCTGATTCAAATCCCACTATAAATAATTAACATGAGCTTTTCTATCCTCTAAACTTAAGTCTATTCCTACAATTATCAAAGCTGCTAACCAAGGTTTAAATTTCAAGATTTATAATTATAGCCCACCAACCTCATTCATTATATATATTAGAAAATCCTTAATAATAGTTACTAAAATTAGTCTTAATAATAATTTATGTCAGTATCTCTGCTGCAGGTAGACACAGAAATTGCTGATCCAGTCCCAAACAAATTGTCCCATCTACTTTGTTGACAGGTGCTGGCAAGAACAAAGTTGCATTTGTCTTCCTGCCAATCTGCATGCTGCATGCACAGTTTCTTTACTCGGGGGAGTTTCCCCGACATCGTCAGGGTTTTTTTTCTTTTCTTTTGGTATACAAGAAACCCTCCAATAATAATAAATTGTATATTTTAAAATTAGAGTCACAAATAATTATTTACTTGTTCAAATAATTATTTATGAACTAATTAGACTATATCCTGAATTCAAAAACCATCCATTTTAGTTTCTGATATTTGTACAATTGTTTATGCATTTCTGTTTACGCAAGTATTAGAGGAGGTTAAAAATACAGAATCATGAAAAAGTGAAGATTAACAATCCATTGAGAATATAAATAGAGATTTTTGAGTATTTTACAGAGAAAAAGTATGTTTACGAAGTGAAAAACAAATTGCAAGCACATATTGAATCAAACCAAAAGGTGCGTGCGTAAACATCCACATCCTACTAGTAATGCACAAGACAGCAGTGATGCGAATGCCAGTAGTGGTAATATCTATGTGTTGCTGTAGCTGCAAGTAATCATAGTGGGAAACTTAGCCTTCTGGGAGGCGTGATATAAAATAGCACCGGCCACCATTTGTGGTTGGATTTTCTCTGCTGGGTGCTTCAGAGAAAATGAGTGGTGCTCATATCAATGTCTAAAATGTGAAATGATTGGGTCATTCAAAGAGAGATGACACCCGAAAAACTGAAAATGCAAAAGTCGAGTAAAGAATATATTCATGGTTCAATTCTGTCATCATCGCTGGGTTGACCTAATTAGTGTTGGTCCCAGATATAAATCAAAACTATGATTGCATGGTTTATGGTCAGAAACAACAACAGTTCTAAATGAGAATTTCAATCTGTTTCTGATGACAATGCAAAGGGTTCTTACATTCTTTACCTCATTAAAAAAAAGAAAAAAGAAAACAAAAGCTTATAATTAAGATCTCAGCCCACTGGCCAAGATGGTGTCGTGAAAGCATAGGTTGAAAGTGTCCTTTTTGATCCTCTACAGGTTTTATCCTCAAGCGCGCCTTTAATTTACGTGTAGTAATGAGTTTGAATAAGCTTCAAAGACATATTTAAGAGTGGTAAAACTTTGAAGGTGCCCAAAAAGATAATTACGACATATGTCAAACCCAATAGACTGGGTAGGGTCGAGCTACGTACTCATTTGGTTTCGACTAACCATCTGTTTAGAGTAATGAGTGAAGGGATTAGCCGTAAGCAAAATGAAATTATTTGTTGCCATTTATGCTTCACTTTCAATTCTGAACAACTGTCCTAAACAAACATTCTGGAACGTCTAAATGGATTATCAACTTCTTTCTTCAGTTTCTTGGTTTTTACTAATTGGATAAGCATATCCTAATTATTTTGGCAAGTGATAATCATTGAGGCATCTGGTTAGTTTTTCTGATAGCTTTGAAAGCTGAGATTCATCTCCTCAAACCACAAGCTTTATCCATACATTATTTGGCTAACAAATATTGGCACTACACACAAATCATAATACATTTGACTTGGCAAGAATTTTAGTACCTTCCAATAAGAACAGGACAGTAAAGTTTCAATAAAAGGTGAGGTGATCATCTATGCCCACGGATCATGATCATGAATAAAGAAGGGAATGATCTTAAAAGAAATAATAAAAGAATGTACATAACTGTGGCTGAAAATTCGAATTTGGAAACACTAAGATGGAAAGAAACAACCACTTGTTTGCTGATATATACAACCATCTCATTACACAAGTTCATGTTTCCTCTTTTTCTCATCACACAAAGTGTGTTAGCTAGCCCACATGTCCATACCACTTCAAACTTTTTCCTTGACTACATAGGTGCTTAATTTCTTGTCCACCTCTGAATAAAAAACAACTTTTTTTTTTCCATATTGGACTCCTCTCTAGGTCTCTCCATTGTAAACCCTTTGTCCTTTTACAGGTGACCCACGTTCATGAATATGCAAATACGCACCACAGAGACATTATATGGATAAGAATATTCCTGTGGTCCAAACCAAAAAATGGTATAGGATCTTGTATTCTCTCTAAAGAAAGAAGAACCCATTCCACTAACATGCGTTGCCTACTTTATAAGCAGCTTTAATCGTTGTGCGATCTAGAAATGAATCGTTTTGACCCTACCTCCTCAAACTATGGTTATCACTTGTCAATATTGAGCATTTATGGGATGGTTAAGTTACATCTGTCTAGTTTAAGTGCAATCCCGACTGGTTGAGCTACCATGGATACTGCACCTTCAAATTGGGAATTGGCAAATGGGGCAGTCCTGACTCTTCATGGAACATGATAATGTTGTCTGGCGACACATTCGGGCAATTGGAAACAAACAAAAAAACAAGATGAACCCAACACGAGTTTGCAACTTGTCTTGTTCCTTAAGTCAACAGAATAATATTTTCTGTTATATGCAGAGGCCTACCTATAATAGGTTTTGGAACAAAATTCCTGGTTAGAAGGCATCACAGTTTTAACAGATCTGTCACGATTGTACACATTTTTGTATTGTGGGAACCGCAGCCAAAAACATTGTTTATTAATGAAATACTTGGTAAGATTTTCTTCAGTTTTTGATGAATTCTTCTCACGGCATCTGAGGCCAAAGCTGCATGGAGGATCAATACAGTAGATGTTGACATAAAGAGTATGCCAATTCCTAGTTTAATGAACCTCATTTTCAAGATTCCTGTGTGTGGTGAAATCTGCGTTGAGTTGTCCCACGCTTTTCTTAGTCAACTTCCTTTATTTTAATTTGATAACCTTTTCTTTTCCTAAGTATCACTATTGATCTGTCTTTCTCGTATAGGAAGTAGAGTAGCAACTTGAGAGAGATAAGCAAGGAGAGGGATTAATCTAAGCTCATAAACATTCGTAAAATGGAAATTAATATATAGTTAAAGCAACCAAACATTTAAAATTACTAGATTGTGATACCCTTAAATTATAAAAATTATTAAATTTAACGTAAATATTAAATATTATTTTAATTGAAATGATAAAATATGGGAGTAACTTATAATTATATAAAATTAAGGTTTTAGGCACCAATAAAATTTTGTCACATTATCAAATTTTAAAGACATGAAATTATCATTATACACTCATCCATAGAGAAATTATTTTATGGGACCTTCCCACCACATTATTCATGATCTACTTCCAATTATTTAATGATATTTCAACAAAATTTTTCATATCATTGACACATAATTTTGGTAATCTTTTTTTTTTTTGAACCTCAAACTCAAATCCCAAACTCGTCACCTACAACTCCAAATTCTTGAACTCCAACCATGAACCCCGAACCCTAAACTCAAGGTTGAGTTCAAGATTCAAGGTTCAGGGTAAAATAATAACCAAAATTATGTGTTAATGACATGGAAAAAAGTGCACAAAATTACTATTTTTTTTAAAAAATGGTTGCACAAAAATAAAAAATATTAACTTAGAAAAATAAAATAATTAAAACTTGTAAAAGAAGAAAAGATGTTTGTTTATAATTTAAAAAGTAATTATTTTAAGTAATTTAATTAAAGTTAAATTAAGTTGGAGAATATATTAGATATAGATGAGTGTATAATAATACTTTATTATCTTTAAAATTTAATGACGTAACACTATTTTATTGATACTTAAAACTACACATTTTAAAATAATCTTAATATAATTTATTCCTTAAAAAATAAATCAATGAAAATTTTGTACATCTATTTAATAAAAAAAATAGGTCAAAACTCATCCTTCTTTAATTTCATTTTATTTTAAAATTGGGAGAAAAAGTCCTTCATTTGAAATTAGAAATTAGGAAGGCCCACCAAAAAACACTAAGGATATACATTGAATTTTTTTTTGCAATTTTTTCAATACATACAATTTTCTAGATTTATCGAAATATAAATATATATGAATTTTCTCAAAATAATATTTTTGCATTGTAAAATAAATAAGTTTATAAAAATTTACAATTGAGTAGGATTCAGTTAATAGATAACATCAACTCAATTAAAAATATTACATAGTGTATAAATTTACTCTCAATTACAGACAAACAGACAGAAGAAGTGGAAGTGGATACCTTTCCTAAACATTTGGAGACCAAGTTCAAATCATGAAGTCATTATTGTAGAGGAAGTTTTACCTAAATATCGTCTCTGTTGGATTAAATTAAGTATCAAATTTAAGTTATAAAATTTGTTTGGTATATTTCTTAAAATTAAATATATTAATAAATGTAACTTAAATTATTTAAGGATTAATGTTAAAATAAATAAAATAAAAAGAATTAAAAATTCAATATATTAAGTGATAAGTAGCTACTTTTCTACTTATCATTTTCCACATTGTTTCATTAAAAAATTCTATCAGCTCTTTTTATTTTGGATTATCAAACATGTTTAAAAATTAAATATTAATTTTAAGTTGAGTGTTGCTTGATTTGAAAATAATAAGTGTTAGAAATTCTAAGAACTGAATTTGGGTTATAAAATATATTTGATATTTTACTAAAATTAATTATGGAATATAATTAAATTGTTTGATAAATATAGATTTTAGAAGTATAAAAATTATATTATAAATTTTATCTTTAATTTTTAAATATTTCATTTTATTTTAAATAAAATCAAGTTTTAAAATAACATTTTATAGGATAATATAATATTAAAATAAATAAAATTGAATTGAATTAATTGAAATTATTCTCTTATTTACTTATAATTTCCATACTTTTTATAAAAAATAAGATTATTTTTTATTTTAAATGATTAATAAATATAAAAAAAATTAAATCATTAAAATATTAATTTTCAATCAATTTAAATGTTCAATCGTTATCAAACAGTTATAATTTTACAAAGTTTGAAATATTGCTGGGTGGGTGGCTTAACCATTTTTATAGTCTAATGATCTGTACAACTCAAGCCCAATTTAAATATATATACAAGGCCTGTATCATCATCATACATGTCCCTGCAAGAAGTAGGGGGTGGATCTTCTAGCCCGTTTCTGAAGCGGTGAAACCCAGTTTAAAGGGCATCATGATATCGTTATGAAGATTACATCACTGAAAATTCTAGGAAAGAAAGAAAAAAAACTTTTGCAGTTACATAATGTTGAATCTGTTGCTGCTATTAATACTTGGGGTAAACGCAGAGACCGGTTAAGTGTTGATCTGCATTAATTATGGGTTTGAAGTGTGACGAAGCAAAATCAGTTATTAATTAAGGGTCATCTAATCTCCAGCCAAGGCAAATAATGATCCACCAAGCTCTATGCCTAAAGTTAGTTAGTGTGGGTTCCAAGGAAACATTATTTAAACTTTAATACAACAATAACAGTAGTCAGCTGAGTGAGTGTCGGCTATTTTCCTACCAAAAAGATGATTTCACTTTTTCTAAAGTACAATATAAAAGGGTAATTTGGTAATACTTTTGAAAAGTATTGTGAAAAAATATTTTTAAAAAATTTAGTTTAAAATTGAGTGTTTAGTATTATTACCAAAAAATATTTTTGAGAAATAAAATATCCATTTTAAACATGTTATTATCAAGTAATAAATATGTATTTAAATAAAATTTAAATTAGTTAATATTATTATATTTTAGTAAGAATATAAAAATTTACTATAACTTGTTAATATTTTAATATATGAAATATAAATTTTAAATATTTTTAAGTAATAAATATTAATTACTTATAAAATTTAATTAGAATATATAAACTACATTTTAAATATTTAAATATAACCATTAAATATTTGTAATTAGTATTTTAAAAATATTTTTTATTTTTAATTAATGATTTTAACACATTTGTAATTAAGCACCAAGAAAAAAAAGGAAAGAATTATATTATTGGAAGGGTGAAAAACTAATTAAGCATTAAAAGTACTTTTGAGAGAGGAAAACTAAAAATTTTAGTTTCTCCTTTTTAAAAGTGCTTTTCAAAAGCACTTTTAAAAGTTAAAAATTCTAGCCAAAAGTAACTTGTTCTGCACTGCTTTTCATCCAAAAGTACTTTTGAAACTAAAAATATTTTTTTTAAGCACAGAAGAACATGCCCAAAATAACTGAAAATACAAACCGTTACACCTCTTTTTATAATCAACACCTTTTACATTATATTACAAATATACTCGTATTAATATTATATTTTAGTGATCATATTTATTATTTTTACAAAATATCTATTTGCTTCATTTTCACTTTTCTCTCTCTAGTTTATCTTGTCTAAAATTCTTCCTCTCTTAAGAAAAGAGGAATGTTGTTTGTTAATTTTATATTTTCTAAAATTAATTAATCATGGTCGCGTGCAACTATTATCGATATTATGTATCACTTTAAGTTGGTATTTTTCATTCTCAAAATTTAAGACTTAAATGATCTCAATTTTTTCTTAGTTTTTTTCTAAATAAACTCTTATAATCTTATAAAAATAATTGAGATTTAATAAAATCCTTTCAAATAAATCTTTATTCTTATGAATCCAAATATTTCATAGTGTGCTTGTAATTAATGTATCTCCTTCGCAAATTCACAACTCAAGAATAGGTGATTCAAATGATTCGCAAGCATCATGACAGAGCATTGTTCATTCTCAATTGCACCTCAACTTTAATGGGTAGAGCATTGTTGTTATCTCATCTCGCGTCAGTAACCGATTTGGAGACGTATCAAATTGAGTAATCGATGTGAGGTGCTTAGGTTGTCATCACATCTCGCGTAAAAAGATTCGACTATGTCCCAATGTAACACCCTTAATCTGAATCCGTCGCTGGAATGGGGTTACGAGGTACTACCGGTCAAGTCACATCTTTTATACAATCACTTAAGTCATATTAAAGCATATTTTTATATATATATGTATATATAACAATTTGTTGCATAATAATATACATGCATTCACTAAACCCAAAAACGTATGCGGCATTATCATTATAAAACATTAGCCGAACATGCTATGTACATTTATTCAAGTCACCAAAATAATGCACTATTTCTTATGCCTAATTTACCATATTTAAAATACCAATACACAACCAAAACACCAATCTACTTTAGGCATAATTCCTATTCTTCATTATCTATTTACTATGTACTCAAAGCAACTAAACCATTAATGTCTATAAAAGTTAGATCCAAAACATACTTATTTAACTATTACAAGCTTGCTCATGTGTGTACTCCAAATGAACCATTACAACAATTGACAAAGGATATTATTTATTTGGTCATTAAAGCCACCTTAACTGAATATACACATGCCCTTAATTACTTCCTAAAACTAGATAACAATCACAACATTTAAACATACATATGTGTGATCGCATGATACATTGCTCTACCGAATTCAAATAGACCCATTAAACTCAATCAAACCAAAGTATACCTCAATTCATTCGTAAGAACATAATCGAACCAAAATACCCAATTATCCATTTCATTGCCAAAACACATAAATTGAATTTGATACACATGCACAAATGTAATCCATAACCGAATATGCCATCCAAGTACATATCCATTAATTCCACATATTGCCGAATACAAAGTTTATAAAGTAGATGCATGTTTCCATAATACAGATCAAAAGTAATGTACACCAAATCTTATTCCAAACTTGATAAACTACCACATATATTCACTTTCCAAAAGAGCTAGCAAAGATTCATATATGGTGATTTCATATCAAACATACATATACAAATATAAATACTCAGCATGAATTATAACACATCCATACTCATCATACAAGCAAAACTTGCACTCATACCATAATCAAGACTTGCATAACTTTAGATTATTTACTTCTAAGACAAGCCATTTTCGCATGGCTTATATACATCAACAAAATGTCATTCAAGCATTAAGCTAGCCTATACATGCCTTAAGTTCAAAAATTCAACTTTTAAGGTACCAAAATAAGTCGATAGTGTGGATGAATTTGATGACGATCCCCTGAGCTCGTAGCTTGACCGAAATCTATAAACAGAGTGAAAAACACACAGAGTAAGCTAACTTAGCTTAGTAAGTCTCAAGCAATTAAAATAAATCAATTGAACACTCAAGCATTTTAAAACAATTACTTTAATATCAATTAACCTTTGACATAACACATATAGTCTATCATTGCCGAACTCCAATACCTCATTTAACTTAACATTTATCACTATTTTGCCTTTAACAAATAAATTACCATTTCGGCATAAGGTTCAAATGGAAAATATCAACTTTCAACCATCTACTCATTACATATGCATATCATTCAATAAGGCCACGTAAATGAATATATATACACTTGTCCATTCAACATTTCATATATCCAAGTATTCAATATCAATGTAATAACAATATGACCACATAACCAAAAGTCCGAATATATATATGGTCTTTAGTCACATTCTTGCCCAACGAAATTCACATATATGCTTATCTATTTGATCGAACATAGAAACTCAATTAAATAACTCATAGGCACTTACCTGTATGGCCGAATATAAACAACTTGTATTATCAACTTACTTACTCAATAAACACATCATGATGTAGTCTCATAAACCACAAGTTGATATTTCATCACTGGTATAAAACCTGCTAGGCATAAGCCTGAATTTCACACCGGCACTAAGCCTGCTAAACCCAAGGCCTGATATCTATTCACCGGCAATAAGCCTGCTAGGCATAAAGCCCGAAAAGTTCACCAGCCCAAGGCTTGCTAGGCTCAAAGCCCGAATAGTAATACTTAAAGATATCTCATCGTACGAATATTCAAATAACTTCTAACATTCAAATAATTCAACCAACTCACATATTATACTTAGCCAAATTCGAAAAATTCACATATAGTCACAATGGTTCTCAATTTCAGCATTTACTAAATTACGTAAATAATTTACGACATATATTTGCTTAGAGACTTACTTCGAATATCGTCAGACAACAAAGATCGGCTATTCAAGTACTTTCGCTTTTCCCCGATCCAAGTCCTTTTTCCTTTGTTCTTGATCTAAACATATTCAAATTAAACTCATTTAAACACATTTACATTCAATTTAGTCCTAAAACACATAAATGGGCAAATTACCATTTTTTCCCTAATGTTTCACACTTTTACAATTTAGTCCTATTTGCATAAAACACAAAATACACACAATTTGAATAAATACCTTAAGGGCTGAATGTTCCTAGACTTCATACAAGTCCATGCATTTCATTTCTTTCATATTTTAGTCCCTCAAGAATTTATTTTTTTCAATTTAATCCATTACACTCAATTTCATCAAAATTTCTAATTCAAAACATATTGATTTAAAACATACTCTTAATATTCTACCATCAAACATTACAAAACATGAATATTCATCAATGGCATCTCACACAAACTTCATCAATTCATCAAATTAAAACATGGGCTTGATAGTAGGAAAAGCAAAGATTACAAAAACGTAGAAATTATCGAAAACGGATCAAAAACTAACCTTTAATTTTGGCTTGCAAGTGCCGAAAGTTTGAAAGCTTTTATACTTTCTTTTCTATTTGGTTTTTCGGCAATGGGGTGATAAAAATGATGATAATGCTTCCATTTTGTTTTCATTATAATAATATATCATATAACATAATAATATTAATAAACTATTAAAGTAAATATAACAAACATATAATATCGACTTATCATCACTCATTGCCGTCCACCATAAATCAAAATGGCTATTTGCACTTTAAGGACCTCACTAAAATAAAGCCACATCAATTTAGCCATAAATCAAATAAAAGGCCACTTTTACCAATTATGCAATTCAGCCATTTTTATCAAATTAAACCCAGAAACAGACAAATTAACTTACGGAAATCTAGAACATACTTAGTCACATAACAACGGCACAATAAATAATATTAAAAATATTATTTGGACTCGGATTCGTGGTCTCGAAACCACTGTTCTGACTAGGGTGTAAACCGGACTGTTACACCCAAACTTGTTTAATAATTTGATCGAAAACAATTGTCTTGAAAGTTTTATTGAGCTTCAATTTATTGAAATGGTTGGTTTTGCATATTGTTAGAATTTTATAAACACTTGTTGGTTAAACTGAGCAAATTCTTATTAATGCTGCACCTAAATTGTTTGCATTGCGCATGACTGTTGAATAAGACTTGATTTCGGGGAAAATTATTAAATGGTTTCTAGTATGGGAATGCATAGCATGCTTGAGGATAAACATCAACTAAGTAGGGGAATTTGATAGCAAGTTAATTTTTTATGTTTAATGTACCTAATTTTGGTCAATTTTTGAATAGAATGCTACTAAGCTTGTGATTTCTTACTTAAATTTTATCAGAGACGCAATTGGAATGCCGAAGTTCAAAAACAAGAAAAAATTGAGCTAAATTGGAATAAAAAGCAAGTTGGAGGCTGAATTGAAAATTGTGGAATTATTTTTGGGCTGATAAAAAATATAAGACTTTTGATTTTGGCAAATTCTATATTTAGAAAAAATCTGATTTAGTGGTTGGTTGTTAAGCACGATTCTAGGCGTAAAATCATGTAAAATTGGTTCTTTGAGTAGTTTATATAAAAGTTTGTAATTGTGGCATGAGGACACACTTGAATTTAAAAGACAATTAGCACAATCTTCCGTAGCCCCTAACCCTTATCCGTCGCCGGAATAGGGTTACAAAGCATTACCAAACTATTCAAATCAAATACGAATATTACATACCATTTAACATAAATATTGTAAATAAATCATATGGTCCCTTATATGAGCCCTCGAGGCCCAAAATATGTTTTAGAAATAAATCGAGACTAAACCGGTAGTCAAAGGAATTTTTCGAAAACATCAAAAATTTTCAAAGAAACAGGGGACACACACCCGTGTCTCAAGCCGTGTGGGCATTCGAAATTGGGGCACACGGCCGTGTCCTAGCCCGTGTCCAAATTTAGGTGCTTACTGACTTGAGTCACACGGCCAAGTCACATGCCCGTGTGCTAGCTGTGTGAGCATATTGACTTGCAATATTAAGGTGAAGGGGTCACACGCCCGTGTGTTAGCTGTGTGTCTCACACGGTCCAGTCACACACTCGTGTGTCTAGCCGTGTGGACTCAAAATGAACCTTAAACGTTAAGTTTACCATTCCCTGCAATCTTAGACACCAAGAAACTCAAAAACGATTCGTTCAACCGATTCAAAACACAATCAAACACCTTAGAAACATATGAAAACAATCAAATTAAATGCCTAACCAAAATTTCCCTCATAGATTCCACATTTATATTATCAAAACATAATAATTTAAACATCATTCAAATCAAATTTATAAACATGCCAAATTCAATCTAATTTACTTATATAATGCTCGTTTAAACATTATTTTAGACATGTCATACTATAACCTCAAATATAACATATACTGATTTATATATAACTAACCAAGATTAACTTTTGTTATTATTTACAACCAATCCATAAAATATTTAACATTTAGACACCCTATGTACATGCCGACACAAGAAGAGATATACATCACCACGTTTTGAGTTCGGGATCGTTGATGGATGTTGAATCGACAATCAAAATCAAGTTCTTAACCTGCGCACGAAAAACAAAACCGTACACTGAGTATAAATTCAGTGGTATTTCTATAAACCGAATATTTAAAAATAAATTTAATACAACATGCACATTTAATCATACAATAACAATAGCCATTCAATTAATCGGTTTATAACAAATCATTCATAACATATTCAATTCTCAACATTTTCTATCTCAAATAGCTTTTCATAATATAATACTCAATCCATGTGTCTCATTTTCATTTCACATTCAATGCTTTTCAATACCAATCATAGTATCATTTCATTTAGTTACCCCTATTAACACGACACAGACTGGGACGAATACACGAATCTAACCAAAACACACCAGTTTGACACCTAGTGCCTCATAAGATAATTCGAAGTAATAATTTGACACCCATTGTCTCATCGGCTAAACCGAAATAAATTGACACCCAGTGCCTCATCGAATTAATTCGAAGTAATAGATTGACACCCAGTGTCTCATCAACTCGTAGTCGAAGAATCCCTGAACTCTTGCAATCCTATGGCATGTCATCTATGTCCGACTCAGCCCAATACAGTTAATAGGATTCCAATTCACTTTTCAAATACAACCAATATTCAATTCAATTCAATTCAAATAATCAATATATATTCAATATATACATATATATATCAATCATATAAATTCAATAAATTCATCACATACTAAATCAATCAATTCAATTACAAAACACATACACTTACCATATACATTAAATTGAATTATAACAATAAACAACTAAATTCGGATTATAGAAATACAAACCAGAATTTTCGAGCTATTCCTCGTTGACTTTATCTTTTCCTTTCTTAGTCGAGGTTTCCAGTATAACCTTAGCTACGGAATTAAAACAATTAAAACTCATCAATACAATTCAATTCAATTTCATATTGAATATTTCAATTTTTATTCAATGTTTGCCTAAATTCCAATTTAGTCCCTAAATCGAGACTAACTTTATTTCTTCATAATAAATTCTATAATTTCATTCAATTTCCACTTTAGACTAGATTTAATTCTCTAATTTCACTTAAATTCCTAAATTTTGAAATTTTCACAATTTAGTCCCTAATACTTAAAATTTATAATTTATTCTACAATTCAATCCTTTTCATTTCTAACTTAAAAATCTATCAATTTAATCTCTAATACTCAAATTATTCAACATAGACAACATCTAAAAACTCAATAATTTTTAAAATTTTGACATAGGTTAGGTAGTATTTAATATCGAGATTCTAAAAACATAAAAATTATAAGAAAATGGACTAAATTGACTAACCAATTGAGCTTTGAACCCTTGAAAACCCTAGCTTTCTCCTTTTTCTTTCTCTTTTTTTTTTCTTTCCTTTTTCCTTCTGTTTCGTTTTCTATTCTCTTTCTTTTTCTATTCATTTTATTATTATAATATAATATAATATAATATATATTTACTTAAACATTAAGGTTTATTATTATAATATATATTTTTTAACTTTAGATTTTTATATTAATAAACATTAATGCTGCCTCATTTAATGCAACAAGCATAATTGCATATTTAGTCCTTTTACTTTTTCTTTAATCTATAATTCAACATTCACCCTATATGCAATTTAGTCCCTGTACTTAATTACTCTTAATTCACGCAAATTCACCTAACCAAAACCTAATTAACTACTCAATTAGCTTAAAAATATTTACAAGTCCATTTTACAAAAACAGAGCCCCAAAATTTACTTTTTGATACCCGTAACTATCGGGTCGTTATAGCATTTAAGCATTCTTCCATTTCTTTTCTCTTTTTATATTTTGGTGCAATTGCCCTTTTAGTCCCCTCCCTTATCCACCTATTATCTTTCATTAAAATCCACTTTTATAATCCAATCAAGTATGATTAATTTCATGCTCAACTAATTTCCGTTTAGCTTTAGGTCGGTTATCATTTGGATTAGGAATCGTGAAAAATGAACCCGTACTAAAACCTTACAACATGATATTCATTATCTCTCTAGAATATTGGATGGTTACAATCGTCCCTTAAATTTAATTCAATTTCAACATAAAAAGTGCGCATTGGGTTGGAGTTGTTTGGCGTACAGTTGGGAAAACGAGTTGGTTATCTGTCGCATTCGAGGTCCCGCGAACAAATTGGCGTGCCCAAGTGGAAAAAGGTTAGTTGGTTCTGTCAAGGGATATAGTGGTCGAATTTAAACGATCCACGCAGTTGAGGTTGTTAATTTGAGTTGGCTCTTCTAGATTGCAAGGCTACTGATACTTTAAATTACGGACGCGTGTTACGCGATTAGATAGTCGATAAAGGTTAGTTTGCAAGGCGTCCCAGAATCAACTACACAGGGAAAAGTTGGCAGTTAAGGCATCCTTAATCACTATTACCAGCTTACCATTTGGAAAAAAATTCATCTTCAAGGATCGATTCAAGTCTGGAATATACCGAGTCTAAGGCTAAAATTCACATATTTGGTTATCTAATTTAATTTCAGTTATTTAATTTTATTTTGCATTTATAATTCAACTATTATTTTGTTCTATTTATTTCTATATTTTTAACCCTCATCAACTAAAACCTCATTCGTTCTATTTTCAACACAATACACTACAAGTCATAGGTATTGTAACTGTAACATCCTCAAAACCCCCTTAGTCGTAAATAATATAAGATAAAATTTTAGCGAAATAAGGTATAAGATAAAAGAAAATGAAAGTTACAATATATCAAAAGAGAGTTAAATCAAAAAGCATGACATGATGTATCAAGGAAGGGACTAAATTGCAAATATGCAAAAAGTTCTATGGCACAAGCATAAATGTAACATGTAACACCCCTATACCCAGTTCGACCCAAGGAACCTGATATAGGAATATTACATTTGGTGCCAAAGTGATTTTGGCTAATCACTAATATATTTGAACATTAAAATAAATAAAGTTTTCATAACTTATATTTTAGTCTCTACTACTTGGAACACACTTGATTTTCCTAAGTACATGCCATTCTGTTCAAAATTTTGAAACATATCCTCTTAGCACTTCGAGATGTGATGAGATGGATGTCCACGACCTCAACAACGACTCTTCAAAATCACTTTACCTACGCATTGAAAATAAACGCATTAAGTCGGTGAAGACTTAGTAAGTACCCATGATATTTAAATTTTATTAAATTTCTTAATTTCCAATATCTGGTTTCTTTGTTTATTTATCATATTCATTTGTAACATTTTACTTTTTCACAATTTAGTCCTTAAGTTCTCAAATCAACTTATAAAATTTACTACTCTCTTTATACATGTATCATATTTCACCATTTAGTGTAAATTTTCATGATTTTCTCACTATTTCTTTCATAATTTATTGTTACATATTTAACTTACTAGTCATTGTCTTTCTTATACTTCCTCAAATACATTCAAATTACTTACATCTTCACTTTACTAATTTAATATTTCGAACATGAATCAGAGATAAACCTTTACCTTGTAACGAAAATTGTTTACCTTTTTAGCAGAGGTCCAGTAGACTAAATAGAACACTTAAGATATATGGAACTGATACAGAGGTGCATTATTATGCACTATTAAACAGAGAGCACTAAAGTGCTATATAGAGAGCACAAATGTGCTAAACTGAGAGTACTAATATGCAAATAATCGAAGAGCACTAACGAGCTAATAATCAGTGAGCATGCTAAGATTCTTTAATGGCATGCCACTAATATCGTAGTAGTTCTAATCTAGTCTACTTGGGTAAATTATATCATGCACACATACCACTTTTACACTTTTCGCATAATGCTTTTACATACTTTACAATTTAATCCTTGCACCAATAATCCATATACTTATATCTTCACTATCTTTAATATATGTAATATATTTCTAAATTCATTATTCATCCATAGTTCACTAATAATCCTTATCATGTGTCGAAACCATTTTAAAAATCGGGTTTTAAAGAATGGGGATCAACTTTAAAAATAAAAACGGGAGTCGCCACCAATCTTTTTTACTTAGGTGTGATTGGATCACCTTGTAAAATGTTTTATTTTAAAGGTGTGATTGGATCACCTTGTAAAACGTTTTATTTTAAAACATTTGATTTTGATCTGAAAAAACAAAAAAATAGGTTCGGGAGTCGAGTTACGTATGAGGAAGGGTTAGCACCCTCATAACGCCCAAAAATTGGTACCTAATTGATAAAATCATGTTCGAATGTTGAAAATAAATAAAGTTAGAAAATATGGTCCTTTTATTAGAAAGAAAATCAAGAATTACTTATTACAAAGAAATAAAGTACTTTACCCAATAAGTTAAGGTATAACACCTCATGACTTTGAAATTAAGCTCGTCTTTATTTTAGAAAATTCCTATCTCAAGATGCAAGACGACAAACCCAATAAGTTGGGGCAAAACGCTTTGAATTCCCAAGAATAGGTTTTTTTTATTTGAAATTGGTAAATCTCAGAGTAACACCCCACACCCGGCCCAAACACTACAACCGGATCTGGTATGTCACCAAGAAAAATTTTATTGAAACATGTCATATTTTCGGAAAAGCCCAAATATGTTTTATATAGAATATGCTTAAGTAAAGTAAAATCCAAACTTAAATACATGCCTTTTAATTAAAATAAAAGCTTAAACGACTTAAAGTAATAGAAGCCCATAATAAAACATAATAACCCATGGCCTTATTACAACGAGGTTTGAAGTCTATTAATTAAAATATAAAATAAAACTTGAGTCTCTTTTGCCAAATCTACATATTCTTCGCATGGCCACATTGCGTTCCTCTCGGCCGGTCCGAATCACTAGGTATCACCGAAATGTTAATTAAAGGGTGAGTCACGAGACTCGAGATGCAACCTCATGCACCACTAGAGTTTGGGCCTTAAGCCCATTAAACAAAATAAAAGTGTAATAATCATAATAAAAATTAATAGAAATTAATATGCAAGGCCCAACCTGCTTGCCTAGGTTTCCATCCGCTAAACACCCCGTACCAACCGTTCACACCATTGGGGATTTCTACAATCGACCCACACCACTACACACTATGATGGCGATCATGCTGCTTCATTCACATATGATGGCCAAGCCCTTATAACATATAATGGCAAGCCAGTATAACATTTAATGGTCAAGTTCAGATAACGATTCACGGCATTAGCCGCTACATATGTAACGATAACTTCCTCCTTTCATCAACCCAACCCATGCAATCACATACAAGCATTTTACTTATAATATTTAAGCAGTTATTTACTAACCTAGGGATCCGCTTTTTCCCTCCTTGGGCTTGCATCAATAAACTGAGATTTCGGCATTTATCAAAACATAAAAAAACACATGAACATACAATAATAGGCAGATCTAGATGGTGGGGAGGTATTACACACTTGATATCGCGAAATCTAATATTCTTAGTCGATGTCCTTGATATCCGGATCTATTATCCTCAATCTATAACTTTGCTTAAAAGCCGAAAAACTATGAAAATATGCCCTCTCCAATATTCGGCCATGGTTAGTATTCTACCCGATTTTATATATATAAATAAACAAATCCTCTTACCTTGAAATCCCGAAAGTAACACAATTCTATAACTTAGAGATCTATGCGATTGGCCTCCTTCTTCAAATCCCGGAATGCCGAAAAGAAGTGTGAAATAAGAGCTAGTTTCTAATAGCCATTCGGCTAAGGATTTTGAAAAGCCGAAAGAATATTGAAATCCCGAGGTCAACACTTACCTATTGGTTCCTTTAGATTCTGGCACAAGCAGACTCCATTAAAGAGGATTCGACAACCATAGGAGATGAGATCTAGCGATTTCAGCTTTTATGAAATTAGAGAAAGAAATTTGGAGAAAAGAAGCTAGGGAATTTCGGCACAAAAGGGAGAGGATTTAATGTCAGAAACAAGGAGCTAGCCCCCTCTATTTATAGGAAATTCGGCAACCCTTTGCCATGTAGTAGCTGGTTTCTTTACTCCTCTCAATGATGGATTTTTGGCCATCACTCTCTTTGTAGATAAATTCCTAACTTTTCTCCTTTATCTTAACCTACTAGCTCATCTAAAAGAGACTTAATTAACTCTAACTCCTCCCTCCTTTATCAGTATATTATCCACATATTTTAATCATTAAAATCCCTAAATCTTAGCCTTTTTCTGCTTATTGTCCACATAAAATAAATTCCTAAATAATAGCCTTTATCTGCTTATTATCCACATATTTTAAACATTAAAACCCCTAAATTTTAGCCTTGTTGCCATCCACTCCACCTAATCCTAATGCCCAAAATTTAGCTAACTTAAATTAAAAGAATTGGGCTCCATGAAACTTAAATTTGGGCCCTTACTCCCTGTGTGGCGTCACCTCCTAAGATTGGGCCACAAGCCCACTTTGGTATTTTAAACATAGATACTACCTTTTAAACCCTATAATGCCCAAACAGATAATTTTAATCAAGGCCTCTGCCTAAGCTCTGAGCCCAATTTGGACCCCTAACACTTAAATTAACTCATTCCACATATTCGCCCATTCAACGATAGGCCCAAAAATTTAGGATGTTACAGCTTACCCTCCTTAAAGAAATTTCGTCCTCAAAATTTCCAACTAACTAGTAATCATTCTACCGAGTCTCACCACTATGCTTTCATTGCAAGACTCTAATTCTAAAGCCAAAATAAACACTTAGTATACTATGGTAGGTACGCACCATTATTCGCATCTGAAGCGCCTTCGTCCCCTTGTACTCATTCTACCAATTCACGTTTATCTGATTAGAAATTTTATGAATTATTAGTTTTCTTCTACTTTTTTTAACCACGGACAGTCTTATGAATGATAGTTTTAAGAGTAATTATTTCGAATTCGCATTCACCATCTGATCTCAAGTTCATATCCTCTAAGAAACCCATACATTCAATCATGAACTCATGTTCATTACAGAAAAGTGTTGTTGTTGTTGTTGTGGTTGTTGTTTTCACTACCCAAGGGTATTTTCGTAATTTTATCCTACAAGGGCATTTTCATAATTTTTTTCGAAATGAGGTTCTTTGATGATTTTATAAGGGTATTTTGGTAATTTTGCATTCCTGGGGGTATTTTGGTAATTTTAGAAATTGAGGGTATTTTGGTAATTTTAGAATCTGGGACATTTTAGAAATTTTAAAATCTGAGGGTATTTCGATAATTTTGAAATTCGGGGGCATTTCGATAATTTTAAAATTCGGGGGTATTTCGATAATTTTAAAATTCCAGGGTATTTTGGTAATTTTGAAATTTGGGGGTATTTTGATAATTTTTGTGATCTAAGGGTATTTTGGTAATTTTGTGATTTTGGTAATTTTACAAAATAAGGGTAATTTGGTAATTCTACAAATCAGGGCGATTTTGGTCATTTTGCAAAACAAGGGTAATTTGGTAATTTTTTTCATAGTGCGAACATTTTCAAATCAAATGTATTTTTTTCTAGAAGTGTACAAAACTTAGGGTTTTGTTTGCAAAATAGGTGGTTGGTCCCTTCGGGTTTTAATTATGGGTTCAAACCCATGAACAAGTCCATATAGCTAGAGTAAAGCAATACCACTTTTGATAAGATTCTGTGAAGAGGAGGTGAGTCGCTAGGACTGCTTAAATACCAAGCTCTTCCGGATCCTTCCTAGACATGCGATGATTGATTTACCACCCCAGCCTCATGGCTCGTTAACAGTTTGTTCAATGAAATTAAGTTTTATGAATTTTTAAGAAGTAGTTTGTACTAAGCCTAAAGTCCATCAAGTTCTAATTCTAACTTAGTCTACGTCCCATAAAGCCTATGAAGCCCACATAAATATATCACACAATGGTTTAGAGTACTTACCTGGCGGACTTGGGCCAGAGATTAGGTGCCATGCCGAGCTAAAAACCTGTTATTATTTAAAAACATGTATATTTCAAAAGCCCATCTTTAGAAAATGTTTTGAGCCCAAAAACCCCCAGAGCCGAGTTTTGAACCGGGCTCTGATACCAATTTGTAACACCCTACACCCGGCCCAAACACTACAACCGGATCTGGTATGTCACCAAGAAAAATTTTATCGAAACATGTCGCATTTTCGGAAAAGCCCAAATATGTTTTATATAGAATATGCTTAAGTAAAGTAAAATCCAAACTTAAATACATGCCTTTTTAATTAAAATAAAAGCTTAAACGACTTAAAATAATAGAAGCCCATAATAAAACATAATAGCCCATGGCCTTATTACAACGAGGTTTGAAGTCCATTAATTAAAAATATAAAATAAAACTTGAGTCTCTTTTGCCAAATCTACATATTCTTCGCATGGCCACCTTGCGTTCCTCTCCACCGGTCCGAATCACTAGGTATCACCGAAATGTTAATTAAAGGGTGAGTCATGAGACTCGATGTGCAACCCTCATGCACCACTAGAGTTTGGGCCTTAAGCCCATTAAACAAAATAAAAATGTAATAATCATAAAAAAATTAATAGCAATTAATATGCAAGGCCCAACCTGTTTGCCTAGGTTTCCATCCGTTACACACCCCGTATCAACCGCTCACACCATTGGGGATTTCTACAATCGACCCACACCACTACACACCATGATGGCGGTCATCCGCTCATTCACATATGATGATGAAGCCCTTATAACATATAATGGCAAACCAGATAACATTTAATGGTCGCTTAGTATAACATTCACGGCATTAGCCGCTACACATGTAACGATAACTTTCTCCTTTCATCAACCCAACCCATGCAATCACATACAAGCATTTTACTTATAATATTTAAACAGATTATTTACTAACTTGGGATCCGCTTTTTCCCTCCTTGGGCTTGCATCAATAAACTGAGATTTCGGCATTTATCAAAACATAAAAAAAACACATGAACATACAATAATAGGCAGATCTAGATGGTGGGGAGGTATTACACACCTGATATCGCGAAATTCGATATTCTTAGTCGATGTCCTTGATATCCGGATCTATTATCCTCAATTTATAACTTCGCTTAAAAGCCGGAAAACTGTGAAAATATGCCCTCTCCTATATTCGGCCATGGTTAGTATTCTACCCGATTTTATATATATAAATAAACAAATCCTCTTACCTTGAAATCCCGAAAGTAACACGATTCTATAACTTAGAGATCCATGCGATTGGCCTCCTTCTTCAAATCCCGGAATGCCGAAAAGAAGTGTGAAATAAGAGATTAGTTTCTAATAGCCATTCGGCTAAGGACTTTGAAAAGCCGAAAGAACATTGAAATCCCGAGATCAACACTTACCTATTGTTTCCTTTAGATTCCGGCACAAGCAGACTCCATTAAAGAGGATTCGGCAACCACAGGAGATGAGATCTAGCGATTTCAGCTTTTATGAAATTGGAGAAAGAAATCTGGAGAAAAGAAGCTAGGGAATTTCTGCACAAAGGGGAGAGGATTTAATGTCAGAAACAAGGAGCTAGCCCCCTCTATTTATAGGAAATTCGGCAACCCTTTGCCATGTAGTAACTGGTTTTTTTACTCCTCTCAATGACGGATTCTTGGCCATCACTCTCTTTGTAGATAAATTTCTAACTTTTCTCCTTTATCTTAATCTACTAGCTCATCTAAAAGAGACTTAATTATCTCTAACTCCTCCTCCTTTATCAAGATATTATCCACATATTTTAATCATTAAAATCCCTAAATCTTAGCCTTTATCTCGCTTATTATCCACATAAAATAAATTCCTAAATAATAGCCTTTATCCGCTTATTATCCATATATTTTAAACATTAAAACCCCTAAATTTTAGCCTTGTTGCCATCCGCTCCACCTAATCCTAATGCCCAAAATTTAGCTAACTTAAATTAAAAGAATTGGGCTCCATGAAACTTAAATTTGGGCCCCTTACTCCCTTGTGTGGTGTCACCTCCTAAGATTGGGCCACAAGCCCACTTTGGTATTTTAAACATAGATACTACCTTTTAAACCCTATAATGCCCAAACAGATAATTTTAATCAAGGCCTCTGCCTAAGCCTGAGCCCAATTTGGACCCCTAACACTTAAATTAACTCATTCCACATATTCACCCATTAAACGCATAGGCCCAAAAATTTAGGATGTTACACTCAACTTTTTTCTTAAATATATATAAAAAAAGGGAATATGTGATACCTAAAGTTTCACGAGAAAAATCAAACCCAATAAGTTAGGGCAAAATTCTTCTCGAAATTCCCCAAATATCACATATCACCATATTTTGAAAATCCTTTAATTTAAAAACTATTTTTATAATAAAAAAATGGTATGAGTAAGACATAAAATAATACACTATAACATACATATCAATTCAACCTAATTGCAAATTATATTAATAATAAATAATCAATGAATAATATAAAAAGTTAAAGTAATAATAAACAAATATAAAGATACTTAATAATAATCATAATACATAATAATATAAAATAATTAATAATATATAAAGATTATACATAAAAAATTAGCAAATAATATGTATAATAATTTTAAAAAGACATTTATATACATAATATATTAATCATAAAAATTATATAAATAAATAGGTTATATATTATAATAGCTTTATACAAAAAAAAACTATATAATATATAAATTAAAAAACATAATATAATAAATAATATATAATAATATAAAAATTATTAAACTAAGTAAAATAATATATAATAATTAAATATATATAATAATACATATAAAGTATATATATATAAACTATTAATAAATTAATAAATATAGAAAATAATATAAAACATGATAAAACAATTAAAATAATTTAAAATAAAATAAATTAAGTAAATTAAAAATAAATAAAGAAACAGGGTTAAACAAGAATTAAAGCATTAAAAGGATTGAATTAAAATGCGCATTAAAACACAGGCGTTAAAATGAAAATTAAGCCTTTCTTAAAACGGTAACATTCTAATTTTAGCCTTCAAAGAGCCTGTGGGATTAAATTGGAACACAATTAAACCTTTAGGGCCTAATTAGAAAATAAAAAAATAAAATTAAAAGGGATTGAAAAATATAAAATTGCGGAGGGACTAAAATGGTTATTAGACCATTAGTATAAAAAACACGCGGATCTTTTTACCCATCGGGTCGACACGCGGATCCTGAGTGAAACGGTCCCGTTTTGGCGCAAAAGGGGCTGGTGCAAAACGGCACCATTTTGATGCCCTATAAAAGCTTACATTTTTTCTTTAAATTTTATTTCTCTCCTCAGCACAAAAAAAAAATATTTGAGAGCCTTCCCTGGGTGATTTTCGGATCTTCTCCGGCGAGGCCCCGACCGCCGTCCCCACAGTCGTCGGCCACCGTGTACGGTGGCCGAAATTTCAAAAAATGTAAGGTTTTCTCCTTTTTTAAAAATATATTTTAAACCCTTAAAAAACTAAAAATAAATAAAAAATAAATAAAGAACGGATTCGGAAAAAAGAATAAAAAAAGAAACCTTGCAATTTTTTTATTGTCTGGTATATATTGTTGCTTCCGTATTAATGCCCCCTTTTACAGATTTTTAGGGGTTTTATATAGCCCCGAAATGAAAATAAAAAATGAAATACAAATCTTTTTGCCTGATTCTTGTCGTTTCTTTCCTTTCTTGTGCAGGTGGAGAGGAGATCCGGTGATGTGGAGTTTGATCCAGGCATTAATGGCGTGTTGCATATCGTGGTGATGATGGCGGCTGGTATGGAGGCTTGCAGCGAGAGGAAACCTAGGGTTTCAGAAACCCTTGGTTTTTGATTTGGAGTTGGGCTTTTGGGGCTCATCTGTTAATGTTGGGTTAGTGGTTTAGGAATGGGTCTGGGTCTGAGTCAATATTTGGGCTGTTATTTCGGGTTTCTGTTTTGGGCCTGTATTTGATTTTGTGCTGGACTGTAAAAAACTTTTGGACATTTATTTTGATTTTTCAGCCCGGGCAAAAATGGGCATTTACAGCTGCCCCTCTTTGCTCATTGTTGTGTAATGAGAATAGAGCAAAGATAATAAAAGGACCAATTTTGCCCGGTTTTGGCCGAGCCCCGACTTCTTGATCCTCGCTTTCTTTAAATGACTTCCAATCCAAACTGCAACTTCAACAGCATTGGAGCTTCATCTTGATTTCAGTGCGTTTGATAGCTTCAACTTCATGAAGGTTGTATCCACTGTCTTTTGATCTGCTCCACTGCAAACTCAGGGAGACCAGTTCTGATATTTTCAATCTGATCCCTGCAAACTCAGGGGGTGCCAGATTGGTATCTTCGATCTGCTTCTTGCAAAGCTTAAGAAGGCAAGATCTGATGTCTTTGATCTGTTTTGCAACTTCAAGAATGCCAGATCTGCTATCTTCAGTCTGTTCTACTGCAAACTCAGGGATGCCAGACTGATGGTTAAATCTGTTCCACTACTGCTTAAGGAGACAAGATTTGTCTTTTGATCTTGGTTCACTACTGCTTAGGGTGACAAGATCTACAATTTTTGACCTATTCCCATGCTGGTCAGGGAGATAGGGCTTGTGGCTTGAATCTGTTCCACTACTGCTTAGGGAGATAAGATTTACCGTTCGATCTTGGTCCTCTACTGCTTAGGGCAACAAGATCTACAATTTGGGACCTATTCCCATGCTGGTCAGGAAGATAGGGCTGGTGGCTTAAATCTATTCTACTACTGCTTAGGGAGACAAGATTTGCCATTCGATCTTGGTCCTCTACTACTTAGGGCGACAAGATCTATAATTTTTGACCTATTCCACTGCTGGTCAGGGAGATAGGGCTGGTGGCTTAAATCTGTTCCATTACTGCTTAGGGAGACAAGATTCGTCGTTTGATCTTGGTTCCCTACTGCTTAGGGTGACAAGATCTACAATCTTTGACCTATTCCACTGCTGGTCAGGGAGATAGGGTCGGTGTCTTCGATTTGTTTCCTGCAAACTCAAGAATTGTCAGATATGCTATTTTCAATCTGATTCCTACAAAGCTCAGGGGTTGCCAGATTGATGTGATCGGCTTCCTGCAAGCTCAGGAATTACCAGGTCTGCTATCTTTAGTCTGCTCCACTACAAACTCAAGGATGTCAGACTGGTGGTTAAATCTGTTCCACTACTGCTTAGGGAGCCAAGATTTGTCGTTCGATCTTGGTTCTCTACTGCTTAGAGTGACAAGATTTACAATTTTAGACCTATTCCACTACTGGTCAAGGAGATAAGACTGATGTCTTTGATCTGTTTCTTGCAAACTCAGGAATTATCAAATCTGCTATTTTCAATCTGATCCCTGTAGGCTCAGGGATTGCTAGATTGATGTCTTCGATCGGCTTCCTGCAAGCTCAGGAATTGCTAGATCTGCTCTCTCCAATCTGCTTCACTGTAAACTCAGAGATGTCAGACTGGAATCTTCAATCTTACTACATTGTCCTTTAGAGGACATAACCTGTAGAATGGATATATGCTTTTGTCTAATGCATCAAATGCTCCTAATTAGACATGTTATGATATGTAAAAATGATATGAGTATAGTTCCCGCTCAAGGTGTTATCATCATTTATCCGTCAAGGTTTCATCTTCGTCCCCTTGAAGTATCATTTTTGCTCAATTATTTTGCCCCGTGGTAATTTTGAGTCCACTCCACTTGAACATTGGGACATGAAGTTTGTGCCTCTTACTTGTAATAACATTTGGCTTCTTCCATCCAATCTATTACCACTCAGAAGTATAGAACTTGTATCGTTTTCCACCATTCCCATGAATGAAGGGTCTCTCTACAATGATCCCCTTTTATACTTAGCTTGACCTTGTTCGTCATTTGCCGATATGGTATCACCCATGTAATTGTCTTATCCAATAAGAATCAAGAGATAATCGATTTCAATGTTTCCAAATTTAGGCTTGGTGAGTTCGAACAATAGTCATGTTTGATTCCTCATATTATTTAGAAGCTTCTAGAGTAATATACGAAACTCTTTTTTATGAAAGTTATTAGTCCATAAATCGTTATTTCAATAAATGCTTGAAAAAGAACACAAAAATGGACGAGAAAGAAATTAGTTAGGAGCATAGCTTGGAAAAATAATTTAATCAAAGATAACCCAAACAATAAAGTAAAATTAATTTGGGTGTATCTCAAAAAGAATAAAGCAATCAAAGATAAGGAATTCAAAAATGGGTAGGATAGAAGCTAGGTGCCCCAGATATCGAGCCTGAGCTTCTTTGTTCCAACTTCTTGAGGACCATTTTAAACTCAATATGTGTTTAGGGGATCCGGAGTACTTTGTCGATGCCCCAAGACGTAACATACTTCTTCATTGTTAATCCAAATGTAGCAAGACTACTGTGTGCCCCACTTTTATTCAAAATTTGAGCCGCCTTTTTGGGTTTTTAACTCAAAGCCCCTTTGGTCTCAAAGCGCCCTTTGCGGGTTTTCACCTTGACCATTTTCCTTTTCAGGTAAAATCCTTCTTGACTAAACCTGAATTCACCAGATTGGGCGAGTCTTCGCCATTCATCTTGGTCAATATCAATGCTCCTCCAGAACAGGTCTTCTTTGGCATCTGTTTTCTTCTAAAATCGTTTTATAGAAAAATGGTCGTTTTCAACATCAGGTTCCTTTGTGGAATTCCCTAAGATGAACTTCTTTAATGTAAGCTCGCATCATTTGACCGTGACGAATAGTTTTTAATCTTTTCTTCAATTAGATTCAATTGGCAAAAATGCTTCAATTCCATAATGGGTAAGATGTTGCCCCAGTAAAGGTTCTGGCCAACGTTTAATAATCATAGAGAGTAGTGATAGCTTCTTATGCCAATCTTTACAAGTCTTAGCCTGTAACAGCCCAATTTTGACTCTAATCGGAATAGTGGTTTTGGGACCACAAATCTGAGTCTAAAATAATATTTAAATATTATTTTTCGTGTTAATTATATGTGAATTAGCATGTGTGAAAGTTTCGTATGAAAATTTGATTGTTTGAGTGCTTAATTAAATAAAAAGGAATTAATCGCATAAAATGAAAAATTAGTGGTTAAATTCAAAGGGGTTGAATAATGGTTGTTCTTTTAATATGAGGGTTTTATGTTGCAATATTTCCCTTTAATTATTGAATGGACGGCACTAACGTTACATTATGTGGTTTTGTTTTTTTTAATATATATATTAAACATAAAAGTTATAAAAATAAATAAAGTATTATAAAGTTAATATATTAAATAAAACATGAAAAAAGAGCTTGCATGTTCATTTTTTTCCAATTGCAAACTAGGAGAGAAATAAAAGAAGAAAAGTTACCTAAGGTTCGGCACTTTGGAGGCTTAATTGGGTAAGTGATTTTGTTCGATTTTGATAATTTTTACGTTTTGATATCGTTGCTTTGAGTACTTTCCACCCATGTCTTAATTTTTGATTTTGATGATGATTTTGTGTTTTGCCATTGATGATACCTTGTGGTTTTGTTGTTTGAAGATGAAATAAGAAATATATGTGTTTGATTAACAAGTTTTGTCTTTGAATTTTGATGAATTTGAATAATTTAGACTAAATTGCAAAAATAAATTTTTAAAGGACTAAAATATGAAATAAATGAAATTTATGGACTTGTATGAACATAGGTAATATTCGGCCAAGCATGGGTAATGAGAAATTTTGTGTATTTTGTGTTTTGTGCAATAGGGACTAAATTGTAAAAGTGTGAAATATTAGGGGAAAATGGTAATTTGCCCATTTATGTGTTTTAGGACTAAATTGAATAGAAATGTGTTTGAATGAGCTTAATTTGAACGTGTTTAGATCAAGAACAAAAGAAAGCGGACTTGGATCGGAGAAAAGTGGAAATAATCGAATATTCAGTTTTTGTCGTCCGACGATATCTGAGGTAAGTCCTTAAGCTAAAGTATGTTAAAGAATTATTTATGAATAGGTTCAATGAAATTATTTGATAAATTTGAGTATGAATATATGTGTTAGCCAAATGTAAAGGCTTTAAGATGGATTAGATGTGTTTTTGTAAATATGATAAGAATTTGTACATTAGTGGTGATATGTGAATGTGAATTGTGTATATGTTTAGTTAATGATGATAGTGTTAAGAAATGAAATTTGATGGACTGGTTTATGAATTATTTCGGCTTATTGCCTAGCAGTGCCTTGTCTTGGTGACATATTCGGACTTCATGCCTAGCAGACCTTGTCTTAGGTGACATATTCGGGCTTCGTGCCTCAGCGTGCCTTGTGCCGATGACATATTCGGGCTTCGTGTCTAGCGGGCTTAGTGGTGATATATTCGGCTTCATGCCTAGCGTGCTTAGTCTTGGGTGATATATTCGGCTTCGTGCCTAGCGAGCTTAGTGCCAATGATATATTCAGCTTCGTGCCTAGTAGGCTTAATGCCTAGGTGATATTTCGAGCTTCGTGCCTAGCAGTGCTTAATCTCGGTGATACTTTAAAAGAAGAAACCATAAATTGATCGAGGTGTAACATAGTGAAACTATTGAGTTAAAAACTCGTAAGCTTAAATCCCATTGAATTCATCGAAGTAAGGTAAGTTGTGATTAATGTTACTTGAGTTGAAATATTATGCTAAGAATGGTGTTATGTGAATTTGAATGGTAATCGACATGTATGAATATAGAAATAATAGAATTTTTAGTGTGATAATGTAATGGATATGAATGTTGAATCTACATGATTATAAACATGCGATTTTAATGTGTGCATTCGGTTTTACAAATAATGAATATACTATATTGGAATTTGATTTTGAAATGTCTTTGAGGTTCGGCCATAAGGTATGTATTTACATAAGTACATGTTATATGTGATGTTTATCGAATAAGTAAGTTGATAGATAATGTGTTTGTATTTTCGGCATCTTGGATATGTGGATAAAATGATATTGAGTAGATGTTATTCATATACGAAGATGATATTACTTGATAGATGTATATATATATACATGGACACATTCGATTATGGGGATTTTCTTATATGTACATGGTAAATCGATATCCGATTGTATATATATGTGAATAAATATATTTAATCATTGATGTACATTGATAAGCTTTACCTTCTTAAGTAGGTAAAGATAAGTGTTTTGCTATGTGAGAATATTTGTATTCGATTTGGTAATCTATATGTGCTATGATATGATAACCTTGTATTTGAGAACATATATATTCGGTTTTGCTAACTTAGTGTTAATTAATAATAGTTGATAAATATATAATTGCTTATGACTTACTAAGCTTAAATAGCTTACTCTGTGTGTATTCTTGTTTATTTCATTTATAGATTTGGATATATGTTACGAGTTCGGGGATCGTCAGCAAGACTATTCACACTATCGACAGTTTTTCGGTATTTTACTAAGTTGAATTTGGGTTTATGGCATGTATAGCATAGATGGAATGTTTGATTTTGGAACATGTATATATATATAGCCATACAAAATGGCTTGATCACTATGTTTAAGTTCGTTTTATGTGTACTTGGTTAAGTGCTTGATATGTTTGGTTTAGCAAATTGCCTTTGACTTATTATATGCAAAACATGGTTTCTATGCTTATGTTTGTGTATATGATCTCGCTTAAGGTGAGTTTATGTGTAACTTGTTCAATATGCTATGCTAATGATAGACGAATTATGTGTTTTGGTAATAAGGTAAATGATATATGCTTGATGCATTTAGTAAGAATAAATGATGTTAAGTTTAAATGATTTTGGTTATGTGATATTTATATATATACATAATGAAGTATGTTTATGAATGTTGGAAGCTAAAGTTATCCATAATTCGGATTAGGAAGTTGATAAAAGGATAATTATATGTATGAATGTGTATAGGATATTCTGATTCGGTTTATAATGGCGATGTATGCACCTTTATTATGCTTGAACGATTGGTTATATAGGTACGGTTGATGAAGGCAAATAATGAATCTGTTGTATGGTTGTTTTGGTTGATATGCTTGTTCATGTTTATTTTATATGCATGCCTATTATTCCGTATGGATGTTTAACATAGACAAACATACGTAACATGTGAAATTATATAGTCATGACTAAATTAATGGAATAGGTTACTATTGATTGGTAAAGATACATAGAAAAGAGTTTTAGGATAAATGCATATAATATAATGATTTCAAAGGTATGTACGGCCATATGGTAATGTTGATAATGTCATATATGTGATTGGATATTAAGTTGTTTATCTTGGTTCAAATTTGGAACATGTTCAATTAAGTTTTGATGTATGTTCGAATTGAATTATTAAAATAATTGAATTATGGATATTCAAGTTTGATAATGATATAAATGTATCGTTATTCTTTGGTGCATGAAAGGTGATGAATAATTGTGCTGAACTGTGTTTTATACTGTGATGCCTCGTAACCTTAATCTGGCGACAGATTCGGGTTTGGGGTGTTACATAGCCATTTTTCTTTTCTCTCTTTTTTTAGTTTTTGTTTATTTTTTCTTCTTTTTTTGGAAACTTTTGTTGCACTGTGATATGATGCCTGATCTTTGGACAAACTGTAAACTTTGACTTTGTACAGTTATTTAAACGCGATCCTTTATGGCATTCTGCTAGCATTTGATCTTTTTCATCATTTTTTTTGATGAATTTGATGGCTTCGACCTTGTAACATTGACATATGAAGCTACTTCCACTCTCTTAGTGAAGTAAACGATGACTATGTTGATGAGTTGATATTGACTAAAAGCTTCTGACGTGATTGGCCCCATCGCATCCATGCCCCAGATGTGGAAAATTTGTGATGAACTGGAGTAGGCATATGAATTTTTGTCTTCTTAAATTTAACATTTGCGGTATGACTGATGCAATCCCCTTCTGTGGTAGATCAACAGTGCCCGATCCTCTTTGTTTAGCCTGCTTCTCATTAGCCAAGGCATGTCCTGATATAATTGTGCGAAAACATCTTTGAATTTTCGAAGATAACTCAATAATGTCTCGCCTTATTTCTGTGATGGGCTCACTTACAATCTTCACTCCTTTCATAGGCACGTAATATATAATGACCCTTTGTAGAGTAAGGTCTATTTTTCATCTTGTTAAACCATTCTTAACAAGTCAGAAGATACGTCACAAACTCCGTCATCTTCAAAATCCTGAGATCCCCTAGACCCATATCTTGTTCAAAAAGGGAGTCGATAAGAATGTCGCTCATGACGTTGATATCTGGGTACCTAAGCAAGAAATCCAAAGAATAAATGATTCTAAGGATTATTATTGGTATGGTCATGAATAAAGAATGAAAGAATATTCTAAAGAACAAAAGAATGTACAGCATAAAATAGAAGGAATGAAAGAATATGTGCTCAAACAGATGCATTTTATTGAAATAAAATTTTAGGACACAAGCCTATTTCACAAAAGGGGTCTTATTGCCTCTAGGATTAAGGCAACAAATATGTTTTGCACACTACTCTAGATTAACTCTAAAAATACAGGGATCTCCTCCACAATCCCATTTATTCAAAACATTCCCAAGTACTCAAAAGCTTGTAAACTTCGTTCTCTGATTCCCTCTTCGCTTTCGATTTCTTCAAGGGATCACAACTTTCTTGTCTCCATGATTGGGTAATGGGTTCTCCACACTAGGTGTATCATCAATCTTGAAGTCTCTCAACTACCTTTTTGAAGGCAGTGTAATTTTCTATTGAATGTCCCGTTACTCTTGCGTGGTATTCACATTGAGCGTTGGAATCATACCATTTAGGATATGGGGGTTGTAACGGCTGAAGATAATATGGAGACACCACATTCACGTCATATAAACTTTGATATAGCTCCTTATACGTCATCGGGATTGGTGTAAATTGGAGCTTTTCAGAGTTTTGCTTTGGAGAAACCTGATCGTTGGTAGTTATCGTCCTTGGTTGGTTCATTGCAATTGGCTCTGAATGATTGATTTTCTTTTCCTTCTTCTTCAAGGCTTTTGAGGTCCTTTCTCCTCTTTCTTTCGTTTCTACTAGAACAATCGATTTGGCTTGATCCTTGCTCGAGTTAACACCCATTGGAGAGTAAACGACATCCTCATCATCTTCACTATTGTCCACTGAGCTACTCCTTTTTCCAAGTCCTCCGGTTAGTTGGCCTATGATATTTCTTTAAAATTCTAGCATTTCTTGTTGAATTTCAGTCAATTGCCCCTACATCTGTATTTGTATTTGCTCTATTCTTTCCAATCTTTGTTCCATGTTTTCCAGGTTCACTGAAACATTTTTACCTAATTAAAATCCTCTTGTAAAAGTCTAATGCAAATGATGCAATGTAATGTAGATGCATGAATGCAAAGAAAGAGAGGCGTTGATCCTGAATTCAGTTACATTAGAAAAACTTTACTAGAAAATAAATTTCTTTACACAAAACGGATCGCATACACGGCCTTGTCCTCATAGTCCAAGTGAAAACATGAATCCCTTCTTCGCAAAAGTCAAGTCTTGCAAACTTCTAATAGATGCTTCTTCTAGCTCCTTTTGCTTGATCTGAACCACGACTCCTGTTCACTTGTTAGCTTCGTCAAGAATGCCGAGACGTAGTAATCTTCAAATAGTTTTGTCAACATGAATCATTGGGTGATAAGGTCTTGTATTCCTTCACGGACTATCAGTCTTCTCTCGTTGTATTCACTTGGACTATATTCGGACGACCGTATTATAATCCACTTTGTCAAAAAATCCATTTTCTTATGACAACTTTTCTATTTAGTAATCGAATTTGAAATCAACACCTCTTTTCTATGATGGGAATGCAATGCAATCAAAACAAAAGAAAACCCATTAGCATAGGAAAATAAATAACATAGAACCTATCAGGGTGACCACTAGGATTTGACATGATTCTACCTAGGCCCTTAGGTTTTCTACATGTGGTTTAGTTCTAAAACTGAGGTACCCGAACCAGCAGATTCCTCGATCCTCACCCATTATAGGCTCATATGGATCAAGTTCGCCGAGGGAATACATTTCCTATGGTCGCACTGAGGTGAAAACCTCACGAAGACATAAGTACGGATGCATTCCGGAAACGTTTCACTATCTTGCACGGAGGTGAAAACCTCACGAAGGAGTAGCTTCTCGTTCCCACTTAAGGGTGTGACCACAGCGGTCATGCAAATGCAATGCAAAGATATTTTATGTAAACAAAATCGCATGCAAATAAAAAGGATCATAATTTTTAAACCAGATTTTTAAAATTGAACAAAAGGACATGAAATTATCAATTTTATGGTCTGACTCTCTTATTTCCCCAGTGGAGTCGCCATGCTGTCGAAACCATTTTAAAAATCGAGTTTTAAAGAATGGGGATCGACTTTAAAAACAAAAACGGGAGTCGCCACCAATCTTTTTTACTTAAGTGTGATTGGATCACCTTGTAAAACATTTTATTTTAAAACATTTGATTTTGATCTGCGAAAACAAGAAAATAGGTTCGGGAGTCGGTTACGTATGAGGAAGGGTTAGCACCCTCATAACGCCCAAAAATTGGTACCTAATCGATAAAATCATGTCCGAATGTTGAAAATAAAGAAAGTTAGAAAATATGGTCCTTTTATTAGAAAGAAAATCAAGACTTACTTATTACAAAAAATAAAGTACTTTACCCAATAAGTTAAGGTATAGCACCTCATGACTTTGAAATTAAGCTCATCTTTATTTTAGAAAATTCCTACCTCAAGATGCAAGACGTCGAACCCAATAAGTTAGGGCAAAACGCTTTGAATTCCCAAGAATAGGTTTTTTTTATTTGAAATTGGTAAATCTCAGCTTTTTTCTTAAATATATATAAAAAAAAAGGGAATATGTGATACCTAAAGTTTCACGAGAAAAATCAAACCCAATAAGTTAGGGCAAAATTCTTCTCAAAATTCCCCAAATATCACATATCACCATATTTTGAAAATCCTTTGATTTAAAAACTATTTTTATAATAAAAATGTTATGAGTAAGACATAAAATAATACATTATAACATACATATCAATTCAACCTAATTGCAAATTATATTAATAATAAATAATCAATGAATAATATAAAAAAGTTAAAGTAATATTAAACAAATATAAAGATACTTAATAATAATCATAATACATAATAATATAAAATAATTAATAATAATATATAAAGATTATACATAAAAAATTAGCAAATAATATGTATAATAATTTTAAAAGACATTTATATACATAATATATTAATCATAAAAATTATATAAATAAAATAGGTTATATATTATAATAGCTTTATACAAAACAAAAAAAAATACTATATAATATATAAATTAAAAAACATAATATAATAAATAATATATAATAATATAAAATTATTAAACTAAGTAAAATAATATATAATAATTAAATATATATATAATAATACATATAAAGTATATATATAAACTATTAATAAATTAATAAATATAGAAAATAATATAAAACATGATAAAACAATTAAAATAATTTAAAATAAAATAAATTAAGTAAATTAAAAAATAAATAAAGAAATAGGTGTTAAACAATATAAACAGATTAAAAGGATTGAATTAAAATGCGCATTAAAACACAGGGGTTAAAATGGAAATTAAGCCTTTCTTAAAACGGTAACGTTCTAATTTTAGCCTTCAAAGAGCTTGTGGGATTAAATTGGAACACAATTAAACCTTTAAGGCCTAATTAGAAAATAAAAAAATAAAATTAAAAGGGATTGAAAAATATAAATTTGCGGAGGGACTAAAATGGTTATTAGACCATTAGTATAAAAAACACGCGGATCTTTTTATCCATCGGGTCGACGCGCGGATCCTGAGTGAAACGGCACCGTTTTGGCGCAAAAGGGGCTGGTGTAAAACGGCACCATTTTGATGCCCTATAAAAGCTTACCTTTTTTCTTTAAATTTCATTTCTCTCAGCACAAAAAAAAAAAAAAAATTTGAGAGCCTTCCCTGGGCGATTTCCGGCTCTTCTCCGACGAGGCCCCGACCGTCGTCCCCACCGTCGCCGGCCACCGTGTATCTCACTTAATTCACATAACTAATTCCACTATCTCATTTTCCACATCAAATTTCTATGTATTTCACTTGTATTATTTCCACCACATATATTTCTCAAGTCTTTCAATTTAGTCCTTATTTCCATAAAATTTCACATTTTCCAATAATATCACTTATCTAATCCTTTGTATATTTTTGCTAACACATAACCCAACTATTATACTTTTTATTATAATTTCCTCCTTCACTTAAGAAATTATTTCACACTATATATATTTTACTTAATTACCACTTACTTTACAAAAATCACATTTTAATCCTTAAATAACAAGAAAGTTCATGGGTACTTACCTCTTTTTTATCAAAATCTCTTGTTTTTCTCTTCTCCTACCACTTGATTCACTTACTCAGCTTCTCTCTTCATCAACATGTCAAAAAAAAATATTTCCTCATGAGAAGTCTTTACTTTAACACCATTTTTATGCTCCATACCTTATTCTCTTGAAACCAAACTTTAACTTGATTTTCTCTCTCCTCCAACTTCTATTTTCTTGAATCTAACTTGATATTCTAGCTCCTCATAGTCTCTTTAATAATTTTCTCTCTTAATTGCTATGGAATTTCTTTTGATTTCTAAGCGAAAATGGTGATTTTTTGGTAAAATGACCAAATTGTAAAGAAAAAAAAAATTCTTTCTTTCTTTTCTTCTTCTCATGTCAGTTGCATTTCTTTCCTTATATACTAAATAAAATAATTATTAAATATAATAAAATGTCAAATCAAAATATTAATAAACTAATATTTATTTAATTAATCTAAAATATTACCAATATCATCATTACCTTTCAAAGTTATCTTCCTTGCTAAATAATCATTTTGCCCCTCATAATCCTTCAAAATTCCTCCATTGAATCATCACTTATTTTAATAAAATTGTGATTTAACCCCTCATATTTTTTTCACTTATTCAATTTGGTCTTAATTCACCCATGTTCCTTAGTTACTAGATCCTTCCACCCTTAAAATATTTGCACTATTACGCCTTTAAATTTTTCATATTTAAACTTTAGCCCATTAAATTTTAAGTATTTACTCTTAGGTCATAAAACTTTTCTCACTTTTGTGATTTAGTCATTTCTTGAATTAATACATCATAATATACTTCCTAAACAGATTTTGTTGACATAACTCAAACTTTCCCCCATTTTTTTTTCATTTTATTTCCTTATTTTACTGTATCAAAGATAATATCTCACTTTCCTCTGTAGCAACTTTCAGAGTGTTACATAACATCCCTACAATTGATATATAATAAAAATAGTAATAAATTGAATAATGTATAATTGATTTTTGGTAAAATGAGAAAATGATATAAAGCGGAGAGAATATTGAGGAGTATTAACATGATAATAATAATAATGATTAAGAAGTTGGTTTTAGTATATTGATTTAAACTAAAGGCTAAATTGTAAATATGTGGAAAGTTTTTGGCTCAAGTGTAAATATTCAAAATTTAGGGGATTGAAGCATAAAAATGAGAAATTTGAAGGACCAAAGGTGAAAATAATCTAATTTACTAAGATATGGAATTGGCATGTAGGGACCAAATTGAATAGGTGATGAATTGTGAGGGACTAAATCATAATTTTACCAAATTAAGTGGTGATTTAAGGATGAAAGTTTGAAAGATCATAAAGGGCAGAATGGTCAATTAGCAAGAAGGAGCGTTCTGGAATGTAATGATGATGTTGATGACGTTTTGGTGATTTTTTAATTAATTAATTAGTTAAATATTATTTTATTAATATTTTGCTTAGATATTTATTATTATTTGATTTAGAAAAATGGTAGTATAAAAAGAGAGAAAGGATGAAGGAAATAGATCATCCTTCCAACGTGAGTGAAAGGGTGAGAAAAGAAGTTTTTTTTTTCTTTACAATTTAGTCTTTTGCCATGAAAACATACTTTTTTACCCAAAATTTTTGAAAATTTCCTTAGATATTAAAGAGAGAAGATGAAGTAGAGATTCTAGAGAATATGCTCATCAATTTAGAAGAAAGAAAATAGTAGATAAAAGTGGAGAAAATGAGAAGAAAAAGAAAGGAAAGTGGTGAAGATGGGAAATGCATGGAAATGAAGAAGAAATGAAGAAATTCTTGACAAAGGAGGTAAGTTTCATACTAAACCTACTTGTATTTCAATAGATTGAGTTAAACATGTTTTGAGTGAGATGTATGAAACATGTATTTAACTTAAATGCTAGAAATAGAAAATATTTGATGAAGAATAGGGACTTAAAACACTAAATTGGTCAAGAATTTGTAAATTTCTTCTTCATTTCCATGTATTACTCATCTTCACCACTTTCCTTCCTTTTTCTTCTCATTTTCTCCAATTTCATCTACTATTCTCTTGCTTCTAAATTGATGAACATACTATCTAGAATCTCTACTTCATCTTGTCTCTTTCATATCTAAGGAAATTTTCAAAAATTTTGGGTAAAAAAGTAGGTTTTCATGGCAAAGGACTAAATTGTAAAAAAAAAACTTTCTTTCTCACCCTTTCACTTACGTTGGAGGGATGATAAATTTTCTTCATCCTTTCTTTCTTTTTATTCTACCATTTTCTAAATAAAATAATAATAAATATCAAAGTAAAATATTATAAAATAATATTTAACTAATTAATTAAAAAAATCATCAAAATATCACCAACATCATCATTACATTCTAGAATTCTCCCTCTTGCTAATTGACCATTTTACCCTTTATGATCTTTCAAAATTCCATCCTTGAGTCATCACTTAATTTGGTAAAATTACAATTTAGTCCCTCACAATTCTTTACCTATTCAATTTGGTCCTTGCATGACAATTCCATATCTTAGTAAATTAGATTATTTTCACTTTTGATCCTTCAAATTTCTAAGTTTTACACTTTGAGCCCTTAAATTTTGAATATTTACACTTGAGCTAAAAACTTTTCACATATTTATGATTTAGTCCCTTCCTTAATACATCATGTCATGCTTCTTGATTTAACTCTCTTTTAATATATTGCAACTTTCATTTTCTTTGATCTTATACCTTATTTCATTAGGATTTTATCTCATATTATTTATGACTAAGGGGGTTTTGAGGATGTTACAGATATGATAACTGCCACGACTTTAGAATCTGGTCACGCAAAAAAATGATATTAGGAATCCCAGTCCTTGTGGGATCGACCTTGCTTCTCTATACTGTTGTTTAGTTTAGTTAGAGCATAAAAAATTTATATTTGGTGGCATCGATAGCCCTCAATCTCCTTCTAATAATCTAATTGGTTAAAATATGTCATAAGTCCATGTACTTTTTATAAATTTAAAATTTAGTCCTTATACTTTTAATTTTAGGAAATTAACTCTTTTACTTTTCAAATTTTAAAATTCAGGTCCAACTATTAATATTGTTAAAATTATTTTATCAAATCAAGTTCATTATAAAATCATTTTTTAGTTATATGGCTAACAAGTATTTTTATTAAACTTTACATCAATAAATTTAACATAATAATAATAATAATAATAATAATAATAATAATAGCTGAATTTAAATTTTGAAATCTGAAAAATTAAAGGGCTAAATTCCTAATAATAAAAATACAAAGAATAAATTTTAAATTTAGTGAGTTATAGCATATTTTAATCTTATCTAATTTATGATTTAACGTGGTTAATCTCCAAAAAGAAAAGAAAAAGAAATCCGAAACACGGCCGGGAGGCGACGACCCACCAGCAGACGCCGTGTAAGGATCAAATAATTTGGGAGTGATGTCCCACCACTTCAGTCATTAAAGTCTACACCTCAAAGCTTAGCCACCGTCCATGAGTTGAACCATGCCTTTCCTTATTTTCATCATCTCCTCCTGTCTTATTATGCATGCTTTTACTGCTCATTAAAACGACGAGCAGCAGCAGGTCAACTTAAGATTGGAGCTTTGTCTTGTCAATGGATTTGGTTTCAGATTTGATCACTCATGGGTTTGGGTCATTTTCCCATTACTCTGCTCTATATTTGAGAATCAATATCATGATTATGTTCAAATTCAATTGTTTGAAGTAATTTTCTTTTTCTAGAATTAATAGTTTTAGACTACAATAGTATTATATATTGTATAATAATATCATTTATTAGTCTGTATAAGAATTTATATAAATATAGAACATTCAAAATAAGTTTAACTCTAATTTTTATGCTTGAAAAATAGATCTTTTTATTCTTTGTATAATATTATTAATAGTCCAAAATAACCGAGTGAAGTTATTGGAATGAAAACCCAAATCGTTGGGTGGCGAAGGGTAGTGAGTGGGTCAATCTGCCTGGCCGAAATGAGTTGGTTCCAGCATTTGTCAAACACACATATAGCTCCTTTCACATGCTATTTTCTTCTCCCCGGATATTGGCGTTGGAGAATAAAGTATGTTTCTATTGCTGATTGGTTGGCCAACAGAAACTTGGTGAATTATATTAATAATCATTCAATTATTATGATTTTTTCTAATTATAAACAGTTATAAAATGATTATTTAATTGTTTAATTTTGTTATTTTTTGTTACCAGTTGACTAATGACGATAGCTTTGAAATAATAGGCATGATAGTAATTTTAACCCTTAATATTTATAAATTATGTTATTTTAATCTTGATTTTAAAAAATAATAATAATAACCCTCGACAATTACACATTCTATAATTTGGTCTCGGTTTTTGCTGTTTTGTTTTTTATTTTGTTATATTAAGAGTTAATCTTAAAAGAATGAGAAAAGATGTAAATTATAATCTTAAATTTTTGATGTTTTCATTTTTTGTATATTTGCAATCAAATTTAACTAATAAATTTGTTTTTTAGCTCTTTAAGTGAAATGATTACAAAGAAAATAAAATTGTAAAAAAATTTTAAATTACACAATGTGTTAATATTGAAGGTTATATTTTTAGAATCAAAATTAAATTAACTCACTGTACAAATTTGAATGTTAAAGTTGTTATTTTGTCAATTTTAAAACTGACACAATTAGTTATATGGTGACCAAAAGAAGGCAAAATTAAATAGTTGAGTGTTCATTTTGTAGCTTTTCATAATTGATGACAAAAAAAAAAAAGAAAAATTACTAATAGTTAAGTATAAAAATTAAATAATAATTAAGTAACTATTAATATAATTTACCCTAAATTTTTATGGAATTACCTTTCCCTAGATTAGTTGCTAGTTAATTAGTTTAGGACTTCTCCTCTTAATTTAATATTTTTACAATGAAAATATATAATGCTGTTTTTAATAAATTAAAAACAATCACTTAACTCTGCTAACCATTAATGCAATAGCAAATGACAAACCAATTACTTATAAATGAAATATAAATGTATATTATATGATTCGGACCAATTAGAAGTTGGTAACCGCTTTTCCAACAAGAACACTTTTCTTGGTGCATTGAAACAATACAAGACGTCGAGGCGGGTTAACTACACTATGGTTAAATCAAAGCTCGATATGTACGAGGCGAAGTGTCTTTGTGCAAAAAACCATAAAAAATGCTATATAAAATAGAGCGAAAGGGGACTGAATTTTAAGTGATAATTAGCGCTATTAATTTAAAATAGTAAAAAGCAAAAAGAAAAGCTTTTGACTAAATGGCTTTTTGGGTTATTGGATATGATCCACGATATGGGGCCCAAAATTTTAGTGGGTCTGTTCTGTGTGTCTCCCAAAATGAAATATTTTCAAAACCAGTAATCAATTTGTTTTTCTATTTGTGAAGTCTACAAATTAGAAAACATGTACAACGTGTGGAGACACGTATTCCCCCGATCCCAGGATGAACGTAAGTGGCCATCGGATCGCTTGCACCGTATAAAGTATTCTTGGGATAGAGAATTGAGACGAAACCAAAAGGTCGACCTTCCTCGACTAGAATACGCAACAATATGGATATCCAGAACCGACCAACCAAAGTCGTGATGCGGGTGGTGTAGGAACCCGGCCATACATCTTGCTCGTGTCCAAATCGGACTAGTTGACCGTGTTCTTAGCTTGTTTGTCTCTTCTTTGGCTATGTAATTTACGCTTTTTGGAGGAAAGCGGTGAACTTTTGTACAATAACTCAAATTTATTAAATATAAGATAATTAATATTAAATTACAAACACAAATAATAAAACAACTTTTTATTCAAAAATAAAAAAATTATTACAATTTAAAAATAAAATAGCCCATCACAATCAACGTTGATGCTTAAATAAACCACTTTTATTTTATTCAAGTTATTAAAATTAAATTAAAAATTAAATTAAAAAATTAAATCATTTCTATCTTATCAAGGATATTAAAATTAAAATAAAAAATTAAAATACAAAACAAATAAAAGTAAACTCAATTTTATTATATAAAAAATTAAATTTAAAAAATTAAATAAATTAAAAAATTAAATTACAAAAAAAACTCAAATTATATTAAATATATTACAACTTAATTACAAAAAAAAAACCAAACCTATTTTGTCAAAGTTATTAAAATTAAATAAATTAAAAAATTAAATTACAAAAAAACTCAAATTGTATTAAATATATTACAACTTAATTACAAAAAAAAATTAAACCAAACCTATTTTGTCAAAGTTATTAAAATTAAAAAATTAAAAAATTAAATTACAAAAAAAACAAACTCAAATTGTATTAAATATATTACAACTTAATTACAAAAAAAAATAAACCAAACCTATTTTGTCAAAGTTATTAAAATTAAATAAATTAAAAAATTAAATTACAAAAAAAAACTCAAATTGTATTAAATATATTACAACTTAATTACAAAAAAAAATAAACCAAACCTATTTTGTCAAAGTTATTAAAATTAAATAAATTAAAAAATTAAATTACAAAAAAAACAAACTCAAATTGTATTAAATATATTACAACTTAATTACAAAAAAAATAAACCAAACATATTTTGTCAAAGTTATTAAAATTAAATAATTTAAAAATTAAATTACAAAAAAACAAACTCAAATTGTATTAAATATATTACAACTTAATTACAAAAAAAAATAAACCAAACCTATTTTGTCAAATTTATTAAAATTAAATAAATTAAAAAATTATATTACAAAAAAAACAAACTCAAATTTTATTAAATATATTACAACTTAATTACAAAAATTAAACCTTAATTACAAAAAATTAAACTCAAATTATAAATTAATTTACAATTACTCAAATTAGGGGTTTAGGGTTTAGTGCGGATGTGGTGGGAACCGATTGCCACAGGGGCGATTGCATTCACGCTGCTGGATTCCTTCTTCTTCTAGCTTTTACGGGGTCGTGGAACCTCAAAGGGAATCCGATCCTCAAGCGGTGGGTGCAGTTCGGTGTTGCGATGATGACCCACCTTGATAAAATAATGACCGGAGGTGTTTGCATAAACCACTACGGGGTGATCGCATCCGTCTGGTGAAGGAGCACGGTAGAAAGAAGCGCTCCCGAGCGGCACCTCCTCTAATCCCACACCGATGTCGGCCTCACGATCGGTGGCTAAAAGGAGTTGTCGAGAGCGGACTCGAACCGCCATGCATTCCAACACAGGGGACTAGAAAAGGAAACATATATGGGTTAGGAGGATACATGTAAGGTGGTACGCACCGGCATAAACTAATGGACGCTGTGTTGTCGGTGTTGTCATTTGAACCGATGAGCCGGTGATTGTATAAGCGATGTTGATGGGCCGGTGTTGTGTAGAGCGGCTGTTCTTTGGGCCCGTCTCATCACCCCTTCTCCTTGAATGTAAAGGGCCCGACGTTCCTTCGCCGCGAATTTGCCATCGCCTCTCTTCACCGACAACGAGATCTGACTTGCCATGGATTCTAAACCATGGTATGTACTCAAGACGCACGCTAACTCGGGAACTACGATCGGTTCCGGTTAGGTAAAAAGTCATACCGGTTCTCCCATCGTCTCGATATGTTCGACCAAAATATTGGCCAATCCGTGTCTTTGCCAGAAGTCCAGTCCTGTGCTCTCATCATCGAGCACCTCAGAGCTATACGGAATCATTGCTAAGCATCCAAATTGTTGCGAACCCGATCCGGTGGTGCATCTCCACGGTCGCGTAGGTGATTAGCGGGACCTTAACGTGCTAACTGCTCGATTTTAGAGGAACTCCCGAATTCTCGCCCAATTTTGGGATCCTCGTCACGGTGTCCATTGAAACTATATTAACATTACCAAAATATTAGTTATATACATAAATACTAAATTATAATAACGAAATTGACACTTACTTGTGATCCCGATTGTTGTTCCAATAGGAGCAGTATATCCTCAAGCGAGTCGGTATTCCAACATGACTTCTGGATGGTTCCACCTAATTAAATCAACTTTTAGCATGCAATTATACTATAAATCTACGACATAATTGTAAAATATAATATAAAATTTACCTCGTTATCAATGGGAATGAATATGGTCGGTCGAGTCGGGGACGTAAAATGGAAATCGAAACCATGCCCATGACTGCAGAGTGATAGGCAACCTCCGATTTTTGCTTTATTCTAAGACCGCCGCTTCAAGACATCTCCGGTACAACCTCGATAGCACAGCAGACCCCAACTCAATTCACCTACCGCTGAAATCAACAAGTTTGAGAGCCATCTCGTGGACGAGGTTTCTAGAGCGTCCCGCATCGATAGCCTCCAATTATCTAAAGTATGTATGCCCGTGCATACCAGTATTCTTTCATCTTGATCGAATCTTCATTCGGTCATGGAATGTGTCTCGTAACCAAACCATATCGATCGACCTCCTTGCAATTTATCCGGAATGGCACCTGAGAGCTCGTAGCATCTGGCCATCCAATCGAGAGATGTTACTGACCGGTGACTACCTGGGCCCACCGTAATCCCAAGCTCAGAATCGCACATCTTCTAAGGTGATGGTACACTCTCCGCATGGCGAGATGGAAAGTGTCGTCTCGGTCTCCACCTCTCTATCAACGCTTATCAAACCGAGTCCAACTTAAACCCCTACCTATCGTGGCCCGTGCAAAAACCCGCTTCCCGCAGTAATTCTCGATCAATGGCGATGGGGACCGGGCATGTTCTGAATATAACATTGCAACACCCGATCTACAGACTGTTTAAAAAATAATAAAATTCAAAATTAATTAAAAATTGCATAATTAAAAAAATTTAATAATATTGAAAAATTAAAATTCAAACTTACCATTTTCAATTGCTGGACGCCAATGTGATTCTTTGTCTAAGCGATGTAAATCCCTACCATTGTACTCGATAAAGATTTTTAAATTTTCCAAAAAATAAATATATTAAAAATTTATAAAGGGCTTTTTAGTAAATGGTAGAAGACTATTTCAAATTTAAGCGTAAATTTCAAGGGCTTTGATAGAAACTTGAGAGAAAATTGAGAGCAAATTGAGAGAAAATTGAGAGAAAATGAGAAAGGATTGAAGTGTGAAAAAATGAAGGGTTGGGGGTATTTATAGTTTTTTTTCCGTTGGGGTCCAACGGTCAAATTTTTGATCCGATTCTTGCGGCTCTAAGCGTCCATGGGGGCGCGAGGACACCTCAGCAAAAGCGAGCCTCGTGGGAGCGTTTTTTTGAGGTGGCTCAAAGCGCTCCCACGACGCGCTTTTGGCTTTCCCCAAAAACGCGCGACGTGGACGCGATTTTTGGGGTAATTGCCCTTTCGGTCAATATTTTTGAAACCTATCCTTTCCGGTAATTTTTGATTTTTTTTGGTATTTTTGAGATATTTGCCCGAATTTTTAAGTGATAATTAGCGCTATTAATTTAAAATAGTAAAAAAGCAAAAAGAAAAGCTTTTGACTAAATGGCTTTTTGGGTTATTGGATATGATCCACGTGGGCCCAAAATTTTAGTGGGTCTGTTCTGTGTGTCTCCCAAAATGAACTATTTTCAAAACCAGTAATCAATTTGTTTTTCATTTTTAAGTATATATATAAAAGAAAAAGAGTAGTATTCAGGCAAGATAAAACAATCTCCGCTCTCCGTAATTCAAATCTTCAATCCACCAATAAATTGTGATTTCTTTAATCCATTGCCAACTTTGAGATGTCTTCTGGTAGAATTTTAAGCTCTAATCATAGGATCCAGCCTGATTTATATAATAAATAAATTGCAACTAACATTACAATTAGTTCGATTAGTAATCGTGTGTAATTGATTCTACACACAAAGTGAGAGATTGACAAGTAAACTATTTAAAAAATATTCATGTGTAATTGTGGAATAAAGAAAATATAATAATTTAGTAAGTCTTTAGTTTGCTCTTATAACACGTTTTTTAATCTTGTTTATGTATATAATCTTAGTTTTACAAGTGATTTTAGGGATGATTTTGTTGTCGTCCTCTCTACTTTGGTAAATGCTCAATTCTTTTGTCGATTTTCGGTAACCGCTTTGGATCATTTGGGACTAATTTTCTTATCATATTAGATGTTTGCAATCACTCTAGATATGTCGTGCTTCAGCTGATGCTAAGGCTAAAACTTTTTTTGTGTTCCTTCACCATCTATAATGAGTGTTTGTTATTTTTTTCCTGAACTATATAGTTTCATTAATTTGATGAATTAATAAATTTATCATTAAAAAATACTAATCCTTATTATAATATTTAATATTAAATAAATCTAATTTTTAAAAAATTAATTGTATTGAAAATTGATTTAAGATATTACTAAATGACATTTATTTTCTTTAAAAGTTCCATATTTTTCGGCACAAAAACTTATACTGAAATTATTTATTCTTTTTTTAAAATTATTTTATTCTTAAATTCATTTATTTTATCAAAAAATTGATGTACATGAGACAACTATACAAATAATCCTTTACTAAAATTATTTTAATCTGGCTGTCTCTCTGACCATCCCACTTTCTTTCCTTTCAAATTTTTTATTACAATTATTTATTATAATTATTTAAGCGTAGTTGTGTTTTTTTTTTTTTGGGGTATTTTCTTCCAAGCTGTATTTCTGGTGTCCAACCTAAATGAGTAAGAAAAGAAAAAGAAAAAACAAGATATAACTTTCCCTTTACCAAACAAAAGAAACGTTACAAACAGCATAGGAAAGTGGAGACAGTGGACACTTAGGAATTTCTATCTTTATTTTTCTTTTTTTTTTTTTGGTTCCCTTTTGATTCAAACTTTGATCTCCCTCTGCCTGTGCCTTCTCCAAAGCCACACCTCAGCTTTTCCTCTTCCAACTCTCTTCTATCTCTTTCTCACTCTCCATAACTAAGAGTGTGTTTCTCAAGGCATTTTGGCTTTTTTTTGGGCTTGGTTTGCTTTGAGGTAAAGATCTTCGATTAATTGGTATTGGGTAATTGATTAAGTTTGGATGTGTCTTAACACCCTCGACTAGTTGATTTTTCTTTTACGGTGGACAGAATCATTTTTTCTCCGTTAATTTCTTGTGTGTAATTATAGACTGTACCGGTTTGTTTAATAGATCCTCCATACTGAAAATATAGTGAATGACTGTTTGTTTCTGGTGTTTTGTTGGCTTGTATTAAATGTCTTTAATAGAAGTTTTATTGCTTGGTGGGATGGGAGGGAAGGTTGTTTTAGCTCAGTAGTAGTAGTGTGATTATAAATAAGAAAGGGAACTGTTCTAGATTTTTTTTCTTCAAAAATTTTCTGTGAGTGTGTTTTTGAGTTTTGGAAAGAGAGAAGAGCAAGAAGACCCTATTTGGTTATTGTGGAGATCTGGGACTTGTTTAATCTGTTACGCCCAATGAGGACTTTCTTTCCCTCTGATTCATGTAAAGAGTCACAGCTTAATGCTATTAACCCTCAGTCTTGGCTCCAAGTTGAAAGAGGGAAGCTTTCCAATTTATCTTCTTCCCATACCAATTCTTCATCCATGTAAGTGTTTGTTTTGAATTAATGAGTTTCTTCTAGTTTCCATTTTTTTTTTTTTTGAAAGTTGAATGGAGATTATTTTGGTAAATTTGCTGCAGAGAATCATTTATCAAGGTTACTGAGCCACCGATATTGCCCTTCTTTAAACCTATTGACTATGTAGAGGTTTTAGCTCAAATTCATGAAGAGATGGAGTCATGTTCTCCTCAAGAGAGGTCGACTCTTTATTTATTACAATTTCAGATCTTTAGGGGCCTTGGAGAAACCAAATTGATGCGAAGAAGCCTCCGCTCTGCTTGGCAGAGGGCTGGCACTGTCCATGAGAAGCTTGTTTTTGGGGCATGGTTAAGGTATGAAAGGCAAGGAGAAGAACTTATTGCTGACTTGCTTGCGACTTGCAATAAGTGCGCACAAGAGTTTGGGCCAGTAGATGTTTCTCAGCTTCAAGTTGAGGTGAATGGCTGTTCGAAGGAGACTGTTGTGATGAATGGGGACAAGAGCCTGGAAAATGTGAACTTTAAGATTGGTGATGAGATAATAGTTTGTGATAGGCAGAAGATTGCTTCTCTTTCGGCCCCATTTCATGCTATGCTTAATGGGTACTTCACTGAGTCGTCTTCGCAGGACATAGATTTATCTGAAAACAATATCTCCCCATTGAGTATGAGGACAATTGGTGAGTTCAGCATCACAGGCAGTTTGAGTGAAGTTCATCCTGATCTTTTGTTGGAAATACTAGTTTTTTCAAATAAGTTTTGTTGCGAAAGACTCAAAGATGCTTGTGATAGGAAACTTGCATCTTTGGTTTGCACCAAAGATGATGCTGTGGAGTTTATGGAATACGCCATCGAACAGAATTCCCCTGTCCTGGCAGCATCATGTCTGCAAGTTTTCTTACACGAACTGCCTGATTGTTTGAATGATGAACGGGTGGTGGAAATATTTAGCCATGCAGATAGACAACAGAGATCAATCATGGTTGGACAGGCCTCATTTTCGCTGTATTGTTTGTTAAGTGAAGTAGCTATGAACCTTGATCCCGGATCTGATAAAACTGTTTGTTTCCTAGAACAATTGATTGAATCAGCTGAAACTGATAGAGAGAAATTGCTAGCTTTTCATCAGTTGGGATGTGTAAGGCTTCTGAGGAAAGAGTATGACGAAGCTGAAGGTCTTTTTGAGAAAGCTGTGAGTTTGGGTCATGTTTACTCCATTGCCGGTTTGGCTAGACTGGGTTACATTAAGGGTCATAAACTCTATTCTTATGAGAAGCTCAACTCTGTGATTTCTTCTGTTAACCCACTGGGGTGGATGTATCAGGAAAGGTCATTATACTGTGAAGGTGATAAAAGGTCAGAAGACCTTGAGAAAGCAACCGAACTTGACCCAACTCTCACATACCCGTACATGTATCGGGCTGCTTCCCTAATGATGAAACAGAATGTTCAAGCTGCTCTTGCTGAGATCAACCGTGTTCTTGGGTTTAAACTTGCATTAGAATGCATGGAACTCCGATTTTGTCTTTATTTAGCTATTGAGGATTACAAAGCAGCCATTCGTGATGTTCAGGCAATTCTAACACTTTCCCCAGATTACAGAATGTTTGAGGGACGAGTGGCAGCATCTCATCTCCGTACGCTTGTGCGTGAGCATGTTGGCAGTTGGACAACTGCAGATTGTTGGATGCAGTTGTATGATAGGTGGTCTTCTGTTGACGATATTGGATCTCTCTCCGTAATCTATCAGATGCTTGAATCTGGTGGGGCAAAAGGTGTTTTATACTTCAGACAATCATTGCTTCTCCTCAGGTATGCACATACGTCCAGTCTTTTATGGACCTTCTGACAGAAGATCTTTTAATTTAAAGGTCTGCAGCTTCCCCCCCCCCCCCCAAATTTTATAGCATCCATTTTCCTCCCCATCTATCCACTATATATGCTCACCCCCCCCCTTTTTTCAATTCATCTTTTCTCCCCATTGCTGTTAGTTTGGTTTGCTGTATCATGCTTAAATGACTTGCAAGAACTTGTGGCTTTTCTTGATCAGGTTGAATTGTCCTGATGCGGCTATGCGAAGTTTAGAATTAGCTCGTAGACATGCATCCAGTGAGCATGAACGCCTGGTTTACGAGGGATGGATCCTATATGATACTGGTCACTGTGAGGAAGGGCTTCGAAAGGCAGAAGAGTCTATTAAAATTAGTAGATCCTTTGAGGCGTTCTTCCTTAAAGCATATGCATTGGCTGACTCTAGTCTTGATTCATCTTGTTCTTCAACGGTTATTTCACTGCTTGAAAATGCCTTGAAATGCCCCTCAGATAATCTTCGGAAAGGTCAAGTAAGGTTTCCTTTTCCCTACCCCTTTCTTCAGAAAATATGCTATATGTAACTACACTTTACCATATTTGCCTTGATATATAGCAAGGCTTACATCGTTACAAATTTCATGTAGTTTTGCTAGGAACCTACTCCCTTTTAACTTGGTTGAGTTTGCCCTAATGATGGTAAATGGTTACCACATTCTACCGAAGATTCTAATGTTATGCTTGTTAGTGGTCCGTGGTTCCAATTTTGGTGTTGAAAAACATGGGTTTTCAGCATGTCTAATCTTGGTTTGAGTTCTTTTCTCAGGCTCTTAATAATCTGGGAAGTGTCTTGGTTGATTGTGGGAAATTAGACTCAGCAGCCGACTGCTACATTAATGCCCTTAAAATCCGTCACACGAGAGCCCATCAAGGCCTTGCACGTGTCCATTTTCTCAAAAATGATAAGGCCACCGCATATGTTGAAATGACCAAACTTATTGAAAAGGCTAAAAATAATGCATCCGCATATGAGAAGAGGTCCGAGTACTGTGACCGTGACCGTGACCTCACAAAGGCAGATCTTGAGATGGTCACTCGAATAGATCCACTCAGGGTATATCCTTACCGGTATCGTGCTGCAGGTCAGAACATATACATATATTATTATAAAGGCCATGTTATCAAATTTTCGAACTAAATGCTGTTTTGGTTGTGTTTATCAAACAGTGTTAATGGATAGCCGCAAGGAGAAGGAAGCCATTGCAGAACTGTCAAGGGCAATTGCATTTAAAGCAGACCTTCACCTTCTACACCTACGAGCTGCCTTCCATGAGCATGTTGGTGATGTCTTGGCTGCCCTTCGAGATTGTCGAGCAGCTCTCTCTGTTGATCCTAACCATCAAGAAATGTTGGAACTTCACAGCCGTGTCAACAGCCATGAACCATGAATCTCTCTTTTTTTTTTTTTTTGTGGAAATGTGAAAGGGGAAAAAATGGAAATTATAACTTATATATGGAAAAAGCAGGGAAGGGGGAAGAGATTTTGAATTGAATGATATCATTATAGTTATTATCATCATCATAACATGATATGTTACCCTTGTAATTTATCCTGTAAGAATTTTTGTTCAATGCCATGTTAATCTCCTTCTGCCAGAAAATCAAAAAAGGCTTACAATTTGACGCTATAATTGTGTGCAATTCATGACTCTGATTCTATATATGAAGTTTGCGTACGCCAAAAATTGTTGGAAGTTTCAGTATTATCTTTTTCTAAATAATGGTTTAATTAATAAATAAAAAGGCCAGCAGCTAAAAATGTTTATTTAGTATTTGTTTTTGGAAGCAGAAAATATCAACATATCCCACATCCAAGTCAGAAGCAGAAAATATTTTTAAAATGAGAAATTTCATTACATCTCACATCGCTGAGGGAGATAGGGGTTAGAAGGTTTTAAAGCCTATAATAAGAATTGAACTGGTTAGTTTTAACATGCTTCTCACTTTCTCTCTCTTTAATGAGTATTTTCTTTTGGTGTTTTTCTTTTTACTCTTCTATTTATAATAGAAAAGCTTGTTGAATTTTATTCTTAAAAGACATGTCTAATGCCTAACACGCCTTAAGCTTAGTTTTTGTATTTTTCTTTCTGTCTTAAAATCTTTAAAAATTTTCTAATAATGTCTACTCGACTTAACAGATAAGAGTCTACCTCTTTTTCTTCGGAACCTATATAATATGCATCTAACACTTGATGCTCATCTTTCTTTTTCTGAAAACTTATATGGCACACATTCTAACACTTGGTGTTGTCCCACTAACACCCCAAGAATTTATCTGATGTACAAATTTCTCCAACACTAAATGTCGTATTTTTAAAAATAACCTCTCAGTTTTTCACTTTTCTTTAAAATCTTATCTCTTTTTCCTAGAAACCTACATTGTGCACAAGATTCTCTAGCATTTGAGGGGTGTTTGGTTTGCGGAATCTTAAATTACGTTCCGTAATAAGATTACGAGAATGTGACATTACTGGTGGAATGTGAGATTACCATGTTTGATTCATTGAGCATGAATTTAAGATTTTGATATTTGGTTGACGAAATGTAAGAATATCTGGAAGTACATTTTACTTGTCTTTAGAATTTTTTTACCTAGTTATTTTAATATATTTTTAGTCTCAATTTTCATAATATTACGATAAATTAATATAATTTTTACTTTTTGTTACAATTTATATATTAATAAGTAAATATAGTATGTTGAAATAAATTTATAAATCATAATTATAATAATTCATAAAAAGTGATTGGAACATTAACCATAATTAATATAGTAATAAATAAATTATTAAATAAAATATAATGATTATAATTGTAATTATGGTATCTACTGGCCTATTGTTAAGATTTTTTAAATTAGTCTTAAACTTTATTTAAGAAAAAAACCCAAATTGATTAGAATAATAAAAACAAAAAGGCAAATTGATACAAATTTCAAGATTACGCCCGTAATTTAATATTACCTAATAAATGGGTCATATGATAGGATGGCCATAATGTGAGATTAAGTGATGGCTGGCATGTTGAAATTCAAACATCATAATCTCATTCTAGAATATAACATTACGAGTCATAATGTTATATTTGGCGAACCAAACACCCCTTGGTGTTGTCCAACAAGCATCCTATCATTACTGCTCTTTCCTAGGAACTTATTCAGTGCAAAAATTTCTCCAACACTTGGTGTCGTCCCACCAACATCCTACCCTTCCTTAGGATGTACACTCAGTTTTTCACTTTTCCTTCAAAATATTCCAAAATTTCAAAAAATGTCCAATGTCCAAGGATGAGTGCATGTCTATTTAGGAATGATTTTATATTAAGAAAGATTTGGTACTTAAAGAGTATCATTATGATCCATCTCTTTTTCTTAAAAATCTACTCTGGACAAAATTTTCCTACACTTAGTGTCATCCCACCATCGCCGCCACAAACACTCAGGATTAATTTGAATCGGTGGTGCATTTATCTTTGGTAAGATTAAAAACAACGATGACGATGAGATTAGTTACTATAACTGTAAGATAAAAAAATTCACCACACTATAACCAATAAAAACAACGATGACGATGAAATTAATTACTATAGTCGTGAGATAAAAAATTTCAACATATCATAACCACCAACCAAAGAGGCCTCAGTTTGTTGCAGGAGACACCCTAACGACTCTAAAGGAGTTAAGCCCTCCTCATAAAAAAACCTTGCAAACAACAAACAGAAAACAGAACCAATGACTAGCTCATTTCTCAGTTCTAATTTCTTTGACCAATGATTTTTACTTAGTCAACCTACCAACACATGAAGGATGATTACCATCTACTATCCCTTATACACCAGTAAAGTTAAAATAATTACAGTGGTTTTTGATAAGCTACTCTATGCGTTTATAATATATTAAAAATAATAAAAACCACAGCAAGATTCATTTACAAAATTTTTATTTTTATTTTACTAACAATATATAAAATAATTATAAAATTATATTATTTTAAATTAAATATATATTTATATATATATTTTAAATTTTAATGCTTTCAAATTGAATCCCAAATACATTCAAAATGATAATTATCGCAACTCAATATGTTAATATATTGCATTTGTACATAAAATTGAATTATCTTTTTATATACAAATGCACTCATGAATATGTTAATATATGAATTCGAATCTCTAAACCAACATTTAAAAACAATAAAATTTAAAAATAATAATCTAAAAATACCTAAAAGAATACAATTACAATTTATGTATTTATAACTAGATCATTATTTTATATGGGTTAGTCTTGAGTAAAAAATTTTGACCCAAATTAAGCCCGATCTTTATTTAAAAATATTATATTATTTATATATGTTAAATAATAATTTTATATATTTATATTTATATTAAATTACTAAGCAAATAATAATTAAACTTATTATCCAAAACCTAAAAGAAAACTTACCTAACTAAATAACTCAATTGAAAATATAAAATTTTAAAATTTATATTTAATACAATAAAATATTTATTATATTTATGGTAGTCTTTTAGTACAAATAAATTTTTATATATTTTTAATGTGTTAGAAAACTTTTATTTTAGCATTTTTAGTGCATTTAGTATATTATATTTTTAAAATTAATTTTAAATAAGGTTAAATATAAAATTGATACTCAAATTAGTACATGAGTTTAATGTCCTCAAGTTTAGGACACATGACATAAATGACATGATTTTTTTTTGTATTCCTTTTTTGTTTTTTCTTCTTTCTTCTTCCTTCCTCAACCCAAGTTGCAACCTTCATCGTTGTCAACAATTGGCCTCCTCTTCGGCCTGAAAATAGCACCAAAGTTGAGCTCTCTTTCACTCATTTGAAATTAAAATTTTCAAAGAATAACTTGGAGACCACGAAGAAATCGAATACAATTGAGCATCCAAGCATAATACTAATAGTTGAAAAAAAATTAAATGAACTTTCAATTTTGTGTGTTAAGTATGACTCCTATTTCAGTCAACTTTGAGAAGTAATCTTCCAGTTAAATTCTGTTTATTTGTTTTAATCAAACACTGATTAGTTTAGATTATTTTATTATTATTTGAATTATGAATTTGGCCTATAAATAGACTCTTTTACAATCTTAGAAAATGCATCCATTAGATTTTAGAACTCATAACACATTTAGAGAATTTTGTATTTACGTTTTGAGGGTTCTTTATTTTTGGGTTTTCGGAGATTAGTTTTTATCTCCATCTTCTATACTCTTCGTTCTTTTGCCATTATAGTAAAATTATATTTGCCCGTAGTTTTTTATCCTCTTTGGAGAAGTTTTTCCACGTTAAATTTGTGTGTGTTTAATTTCTCAATTTATTCCGTTATTTTTTCTTGTTGCTTAATCGGGACTATCCTAACATTGTAAATAGTCAAAAGTAATGTCCCAAGATTCAATATTTCAGTTTTATCATTTGATTCTTCCTGGCGACAAAACAAAACAAAATGTATTCCAGAACTATTTTTATTTGAGAAGAAATTATAGCTAAAGAAGAAAGCGAATAAAATCGTGCAGACCTATTAATTTGATCAATAAATTGAAGAGGAATACAAAGTATTTAGAAAAAGTGCGTGAGAGAGATTACAGATTCCAATGAAAAATTTGGGTTTAAAGATTCAACAACATCCATTATTTTGCTCTTCGAGCTTGCTACAACTACATCAATGGCGGAATTCATTATTTCCTCCAAATCTCTACCTTTAAAACTAACATATTGATAGTAAAATAAATTCGTATTTTTAATATATTTATTCTTAATTTATTATCAAATAAAATGCTATTAAATTTAAGTTTTCTTAGTAGAAATGAAGTTGGTGTACTAAATTTAAACTTTTACAAAGACAGACTAAATTAGAACAAAGATCAAAGAGAAGGGATTGATTGAAAGATTGAAGATTCAAAGATAACTAAATAAAGATCAAAAGGTTAAAGATTTTTTTTTAAGTGGCGGATAAAATTAAGAGATTTTTATATTATTAAAATTCTGAAATTAATTTGAATTTAATTTCTAGTTTAAATTTAATTTTAAATTTTATATTTATTTAGTGATAATATTTAAAAAAATATATAACTAAATTTTAGCACTAGAACTATGTATAAATACCTAACGATTACAGCCAATTAAACACACACTTAGCTTTTGGAATAAATTAAATTCCTTTATTTTCTTTTCATTCCTGCATTACTTTTCATTTTGCCATTTCAATTCTTTTCCTTTGACTTTTCAACTTTTTAGTTTAATTACCTTCCAAGGCCCTTTTCCTTTCCATCTTCCATCATTTCATTTAAACCATTTATTTTCAAGCATGATTCTTTCCATAATTAATTAAACCCTATTTAGCCTTAGTCCAGTTATTATTTTGACAAAGTAATCGTGAGATATGAACCCACACTAAATACTTTAGAATTCGGTATTTACTATCTCTCTAGTATATGAGATAGTACAAATTCGTCCCTCAAAGTTGATTCGACTTCAATTCAAAAAGCGTGTTGGGTTAGAATCATTTGGCGTACAGTTGGGAAGTTGAGTAAATTACAGGTACGTGCCACGTGATTGGAAATTCGACAAGAATCGATTTGCAGGTGATACCAGATCGACTACGAGAGGAAGAGTTGGTAGTTTGAGTGATTCTCGATTGATATAACCAACTTATCGCATGGAAATGAAAATCTATTTCAAGGATCGATTCAAGATTGAAGTACACCGAAGCTAAGGTTAAGCTTAAAAATATTTTATTTACCAATTTACTTTATTTGCTTAATTTTTTTTTTTTTTGCAATTTCGAATATGTTTTTATTTTATTTTATTACACTTTGCATTTCCTTATTTTATTATCTTTATCAAGTTAAACTTCCTCCCAATTTTTTTTTTAGCACTGCTACGCACAGGTCGTGGGCACGAATGTGACTGTGACTGTGATTCTGGTCACGAAAAAAGGTAAAATTAGATAGTCAGTCCATGTGAATTTGACCTATTGATCTATACTGCTATTTGGTGGTTTTGATGCTTATCACATATCCTTCCAATATCATCTTCCGAAGATCACATGATTTAAAATAGTTGACTCTCAATTTGAGATTTTGAAACCGATGGATCTAAGTGGTGTTTTAGCTATTTCTTCATCAAAGTGGTGTTTTCAATCATTGAATCCAAGCTATCATCGTCCATTTTAGTGCCATATTCACCAAATGATCATGAAAAAGCAATATCCACTTTTTGTTAAACAAACTTGAAAATTTTAGGTAGGCATTTTATCATACACGAGAAAAAAAAAAAAAAAAACAGCACACATTACCTCAAAAGCTTGAATTGTATAACAACTAGAAAAAGAAACAAAAATGGAAAATTGGGTGTTGGGGTTGATTTTTGAATTTTGATATCAGTTTTCTTTTTTCCTTCACTTTCTCTCTCTTTTTTTTTCCTAGAAAAATGAAACTGAAATGAGAAAATTTGGGTCTTTAAGATTGACAAAGATTTTGAGGATTTCGATTAGGAGAGCCAGTCTTTGTGGGTTAGTTTGAAAAGGGGAGGGGCAGTGTTGGGGTTGGTTGATGGTGACTGGGAAATGAGAATGAAGACGAAAGGGGTTTAAAAGGGATGGTGAGAAAATGAGGGAAAATTTTGAAGATTTTCAACCCTTTTAAATAAAAACTAATATTAAAAAATTAAATATGTACGAGTCAAATTAAGCTTCAGTTTAATATTCTTAAATTGTGTTAGACTTAAATTAAAAAAATAAATTCATTTTTCAAATCGATTCAAATCTAAACTTAAAATTTTATTTAATTACTTTACATAAATGCGACCTTCAATTACCCTCCTCAATTGGGTTGCTGGGAAGTAATTTGAAATTAAAAATGGGTATCGCACCACGCATTGCCCTTCAAGTTCCAGAACTTTCTGATGACCACAAAAAATCTGGCAGACTCTTGCTAGCCCAAATCCAATGATGGAGAATGATACACGATCTAAATTCATTTAGAAGAAGAAGAAGCTTATTATTAAAAAAGTTAATTTCATCACGTTATTATAATTACACTCAAATAAAAAAAAAAGGGTGTGAGTGTATACGCATATGACATATCTAATCTATTATATTACATAACATCTGTACTTAGTCCCTTTATTTACGCAGATTTATTAGCTTTTCCCTTTTCTTTATATAACTACCATACTGGACTATAACGGCATAAACTACCTTCCCAGACAAGAATCCGTCCACCACAATAAAATCTATAATCGTATCAGTTCTATTTGGATTCACCTTCTTCTTTTTCTTTCAAGACGTTAGTTTGGAGTATAGGAACCGTCCCCTGTTTTAAAGTTCCCAATTTTTTTCTTTCCTTTCGACCCCTCTGCGTTTGATCAAAACAAATCTTCAGCGATAAACTTATAAACCGCCAAAGCAAGAAATCAAATTCAACAAGGAATTACATCAAGTCGTGTTCTTTGAAGAAAGTTTCTTTTTACACCATGAATCCATATTTTCCGGTAAAGGAAGAGTACCCGAGTTCAAGTTATTCACAGTCCGACGATGATGCGCCACGGATGATGGAGCTGCCGCAACCGGTAGAGGGTCTCCACGATTCAGGGCCGCCGCCATTCCTTACCAAGACCTTCGACATGGTGGATGATCCTAGTACTAACTACATAGTTTCTTGGAGCAGCGGAGGCAGCAGCTTTATTGTATGGGATCCTCACTCTTTCTCCACTAATCTTCTCCCTAGATATTTCAAGCACAATAATTTCTCTAGTTTTGTTAGGCAGCTCAATACTTATGTAAGTGTTTCTTATCTTATCCCTTAATTTCTGTTTTAAATCCTTATTTCTCCCAAATATTACTGCATTACTGCTTCTTCTTCTTCTTCTTCTTCTTCTTCTTCTTTTTGTGTGTGTATGTCTTCTAAAATTTCCCTGTTTCAGCTATCTTTCATTTTACGCGAATTAATTCATAACTGCTCTGGGATTAAAGCCTGTTTTCAGTCCAAACTCTGGAGCAAAAATGGTTGCTCACTTGGTCTTTTTGGTTGTTATTTTTTCACCCCCAATGGTTCTTTTGGAAGTGGGACCTTGCTCAATTATTCTTGGATGGCAAGACTCGAAAATAAAAGATTTGTTTATTAAGTGTAATGTCTGCATGCTCTTTGTCAAGTGATTGAATCGTTTACTTAGTCTGTCTCTGTCGTCAATGAAATTAAAAATAAGTTTTTTAGTCTCTTCTGTCTCAAGTTTTTGATTGGTAATTGTGTGATTTAATTTGCCCTGAATCTTTGATGGTTGATAAGTTGATACTTAGTTTGGAATTTTTCATTTTCCTGCAGGGTTTTAGAAAGATTGATTCAGACAAATGGGAGTTTGCCAATGAAGGTTTTGTCAGAGGCCAAAGGGATCTTCTAAAGAGTATTAGGAGAAGGAAGACCACAACATCTCAGCTCCCAACATCTCAACAAGCTCTTGGTCCTTGTGTTGAAGTTGGCAGGTTTGGACTAGATGGAGAAGTTGATAGTTTGAGGCGTGACAATCAGGTCTTAATGATGGAATTAGTGAAGCTAAAACAACAGCAACTGAGCACTCGAGCTTATACTCAGGCCATCGAAGAAAGGCTGCAATGCACAGAAAAGAAGCAGCAGCAAATGATGTCTTTCTTGGCAAGAGCAATACAGAATCCGTCATTTCTGCAGCAGTTAATGCAACAAAAGGAGAGAACAAAGGACCTTGAAGAAGCCATGTCTAGGAAAAGGATGCGGCCAATCGTTCAACGACCTCTTGGTGTAGACGTAGGTGAATCAAGCCGCGGTAGCGATGGGACGAATCCTGTTAAGACTAAACCTTTAGAATTTGGTGATTATGGATACCAATTAACAGAATTGGAAGCACTTGCACTGGAAATGCAAGGGTATGGTAGGACAAGAAGGGGGCAAGAGGAATCCCAAAATGGGCATGAGCATCGAGAGAGCCATGACAAAGAACTTGATGAAGGATTTTGGGAAGAATTATTGAATGAGAAATTTTTAGAGTTGGATATACCAGGAACTGAACTTGCTAGAGATTAAGATGTGAATGTGAATGTGTTGGCTGACCGGTTGGGCTATTTGTGTTCAAATCCAAAGTACACAAAATGAACACCTAGATTCCATAGTATGGCTACTTATAAGCACAAGAATGGCATTCCCTCGGTGACAGATTCTCTTTGGTGGGAGGTCTTATCACATCCAGCATGTTTCCTTTACTTCATCCCTAATATTTTTCATCAAACGGGTCTTTAAAAAAGAGATATGTCATCATCATCATCATCATCATCATCATCATCATTGCTTTTATGCTTTCTTGTTATTGACAGGATAGGGGGAATTGCATACCAAGAAACGTACCCGTGGAAAATCTCTCTTGTTACTGGTGTTTCTAACCTCTTTTCTTCATCTGCCATTCCATTTTTTCCCCACTTTTATAATAACTTCACTGCTTATCTTTCTCCATCTCTGGTTAGGTTTGCAGCTGTAGATTATAGGACCTGTGGTGGTCACCGTCATGACTTGGTTTCAAGGTTCTTGGGTTTTTTCCCCCTTCTTTCGTTTAACCCCATGAAAAACACCCTGTGTACTATCCAGAAAATATTTAATTCATTAATTTAATTGGTTACACTCGTTTAATTATTTTCTTGGCCTTAAATGAGTGTAGATTGTTCTTCTGAAGCAGTTGAAAATGGACAAAATTAGGAGCAAGTTGCAAGAAAACACAGCAATGATCACTTGGTAGTTATTTTGAACTTTTTTGTCGGTTTCATATTTCAAGTTTTTTTAAATTGGTGTCTTGTTTCTTATGAGACAGTAGTAAAAAGAGACGTGGTCGGTGATAATGAACAATCATGGGGTCTTAACAATTGTACCAACGAAGATATTTTCATGGCAACGGCTATTGGATTCTAATTGGTCGCTTTCCAATCTTTTCACCGACTTTCAGAGCTCTTAACTGGTAATACACATATCTGCAAATACCAAACAAATGAATTCGTTGCTTGCTTTTGCTCAATTCTCCTCTAAAATAGATAAAATCCCAGAGTTCCCTGATAAACTCTTGAGATTATTATTATTATTATTATTATTATGGTTTTATTGATTCGTCTAGGTGCTGTCTACATCTTTATAAAGAACAACATACATGATCTTATGCTCAAAAGTGACTTTCATGGTATCAAATATTTTCTCATTTTTTGTGGCTGAAATTGCATGGACGGATATGTTGGCTACTAGTTTGCGCCACAAATCCATTGAAAATTGAAGTGTTCCAAAATGGGGCTAAAAATTGTCCCTGCAATAAACAGTGAAACGACCGGAGTCATGATTTCCGCTGGGTCACACTGATTCGTGCTCGTAATTTCTTTTGAAAATAATTTTGGTACTCCAACACGTATTGCATGACATTTTCTTTTTGTTACTTTTGAATCTTGGAATATATGTATTAGAGGTTGAAATTAAATTATAATTTTTATAATAGTAAAATATAATTTTAAAATATTTAATTAAAATTTTATTATTTTTAGCAGGGTTAAAAGTATAATTTTATATTTAATAATTTAAAATATTAAAATTTTAAAGAGTTAAAATGAAAATTTTTCTATTTTAAGTGGGTCGGGCTCTGTTAGCCTCTCTACATTCACCTGTTACGTATCAAATGAGTATAGAATATGAATATGTATTAGATTACAATATTATTTTATTAACACATATAACATCCTTATAAATTCACTAGTGAAATAACAGTGTTAGCTTTGATTTTTCTTTTAAATTTACACACTTGTTTTTGCACATGATTCATATATTTTTATTTTATTTTATTATAATCAATATGTATCAATTATCAAAGAGGAATTTTTAAAATATTAATACTAATATTTTTGGTGAAAAGAAACCGAGCTTATAAAAACCAAGGAAGCAAACAAGGCTGACTTTGAAATTGAACCCATAGTATCCCAAAGCAAACAAAAAGAACTTGGAGAAATCATTACATTATGTTGGAAGAGAGGAATGAATATAAATATTTTATATGAAAAATTTTTAAAGAGAGAAAATTATAAATTGATAAATAAAATCTTAAATTTAATAGGATAATCATAAAAGGTATAAAATATTTTTATAATTATTACAAAACTCTCACCAAAATTTATATATTATTACATCTTGTTGACATTTCAAATTAAGAATACAAGGTGTCAAACTATTTTTTTGGAAAACGGCCGATTTTAAAAAGAAAACGAGTCGCCACCAATCTTTTTTTGAAGTGGATTGGGCCACTTTTGAAAACATTTTGGTCTATTTAATTTTAAGAAAACGGCTCGAGTCGGTTACGCATTTAGGAAGGATTAGCACCTCGAACGCCCAAAATTGGTACCGTATTGATTGATTAATGTCCTTAATATCATAAATAAAAATAAAAAATTTAAAATATGAATCTTTAAAAATGTTTAGATAACTCGAATTGATATCGAAATTCTCTTGTCCCGAAAAGGTGACATACCGCATCCAAAGACGATAGGACACTATGTTTCAAATCCTCGATACCAAGATCATTTCATGATTTCCAAAATACATGTATTGCAATTTGAAAAGGGTATTTCACTATTTGGCTAAACTAAAAATCAAACCAAAGACGATTGGGTACGATTCCTTGGATTTCAATCATGAAATATTGCCTTTAATTTATTTAAGAAATACAATAAAAAATCAGAAGGATATCTAGTTGTTTAGATGAATGTAAAATCGAAACCCAAAGACGATTGGGCACGTAATTTCTTGAACTTCCAAACACGTAAACATTGCCTTATTTCAAAAAATACGATTGAAATCTTTAAAGGATATTTAGTGATCTAGACGGACGATAAAATCAAGCCCAAAGACGATTGAGCACGATTTCTAACTTCCAAACACGAAATATTATTTTGTAAAACTTTTTTATGAAAAAAAAGCAAGATACTAATATTGAAATAGGAACACGATAATAGTAAGGAGAGTAATAGATTCAAAAAAAGGAAAACAATAATATTACAAGAAAAAGTATATGACAAATAAAATAATTGGTAATAATAATACTACTAATGAAACTAAAATATTGTAAAAAGTTAGTATAAAACTAAAATAAAAATATGATAGTAGAATAGTAACAACAATTAAACAAAACAACATAGACCAATAAACTAATAATAGTAAAAACAATATTGATGATAAAATATGCCGAAAAACAAATGTAATAGTAATAACAAAGTAAATTATAAATAAAATACCTAACCCAAACAACAAAATAGTAGTAGTAATATTTTAAAGAATAATGAAAATGAAAAAAGGTAAAACAATGATATCCATAATAAAGTAACGCAACCATATTAAAAATAATAATGAAATAAAATAATAGAAATAGATTAATATATATGCAAATAAGTATTAATAAAGTATAATAGAATTAAAGTAGTAATGGTAAAACTAAAAGAAGAATTATAATAACAAAAATAATAAAAATAATATTTAAAAATAATAATAACAAAAAATAATAATGAAAATAGAAATATTAGATATAATATATATGATGAGGAAAAAATAAGGAAAGTACTAGTAGGTTTAAAAAATATCGATAAAAAAATATTAACAATAAGTTTAAAATAAAGAAAATAATAATATCAAAATGAAGATAATAATAGTATTAAATATAATAGAAAGAATATAATGTAATAATAATATACATTTAAACAAATAGTAAAAAAAATTTAAAACAACTGCTTAATGGTAAAATAATAAAGAGGGCTAAATCGGATCAAAATCAAAGATTTAAATAATTCAAAATAAAAGAAGAATAAATGACTAAATTGCGTATACGCAGAACTTAGTGGGGTCAAAGCGGCAATTAATCCCGCTTTGGAAACGGTGCTTGAATAAAGACCTAATTACAGTGGAGAGCAAGATTCGGGGTAAATTCAAAAGAAATTAAACCTGAAACAGATGAAATTAAAACTCAAAGCGCAAGACGGAGGACCAAAGGCACAATTTACCCATTAAGGGTGGAATTGCCTTAATTCACCTGCAAAAGCAAGTGACCACGTGGGGCCTTTACCCCCTAAAAGCTACCAAAAAATTTTTTTTTTAAAAAAAAGAAACCCAAAAGACATGTCTCCCTTCATTCTCCCCTTTGTTTCACAAGCAAAAAAAACCAGAACCCCTCCCGCTTTTCTTGATTTCTAGGGCTTAAAGCCCCTTTTATCCCTTAATCATCGGAGTTTTAACCCCGATCAAAGGTCAACACCCACAAGAACGAAGGCCCAAGAAGTTTCTTTCTTTTGTAAATCTATTATATCAAACGGTTTTTTTTTGAAAAGAGAAAAATAGAAACGAGGAAAAAAAAACTATACCTAAGTAATGATTCAAATAAAAGAACGAAAAGGAAAAAACGAAAACCTTTTCTTGATTTTGTTGTATTGATTTCCTAAAAGACTTATTTGCTCGTATTTGTATCAAAATCGTGTTAAAAATCCCTTTACATCTGCTCAGTTGTGGCTTTTGTAGCCCTCTTACAACCGAATTTTTTCTATTTCAGAGCTACATGGAAACGTAGGGATGAGCGCACGCCACGGAGAGCGTGGTGGGCTGAGAGGGCGCTGCGAGAAAGCGTCACGCTGGCCGGTAGTTGGCTAGGTTTCCAATTTGTTTTCTGCTTTAGGTTTGATAGGTTCAATCAAGATTTGGGCTCTTATTTTTCCGATTTGGTTAATTGGTATTGGGCCGCAAAATTGGGCCTCATAGTGCCCCTCTTGCTCATTGTCGCAACGAGAATAGAGCAAAGACTTTAAAAGGACCAATTTTGCCCCATCTTGTTCGATCTTGACTTTTGATGCTTTCTTTTTTTTTCGTAGCTTTATTCCACCCACTACATTCCGTAGGTATAGAAATTTGTTTCGACCGCCCACCTCGCTCAGCTGGAGATAGGATCTCTATCTTCGATCCGCCCACCTCGCTTAGTGGGATAAGATCAGATTCTTCACCGCCCATTGTCGATACATGGAGATAAGACTGCCACTTTCGATCCGCTTACCCCGCCAAGAGAGATAAGATCTGTTATCTTCAATCGCCCACTCCCGCCCAAAGGAGATAGGATCTACTATCTTAGCCCGCCCACCTCGCCAATGGAGATAAGGCTTCGCTTTTCGATCCGCTTACTCCTTCTCAAGAGAGATAAGATCGTTATCTTCAATCGCCCACTCCTCGCCAGGGAGATAGGATCACTATTTTAGCCCGCCCACCTCGCCAAGGGAGATAAGGCTTCAGCTTTTCGACCGCTTACCTCGCCAGAGAGATAAGATCTGTTATCTTTGATCCGCCCACCTCGCCAAGGAGATAGGATCTACTATTTAGCCTCGCTCCACCTCGCCAGGAGATAAGGCTTCATTTTCGATCCGCTCTACTCTCGCCAATAGAGATAAGATCTGCTATCTTCGATCCGCCCACTCCCCGCCAAGGAGATAGGATCTACTATCTTTAGCCTCGCCCACTCTTGCTCAAGAGAGATAAGGCTTCGGCCTTCGACCGCTTACTCCCCGCCAGAGAGATAAGATCTGTTATCTTCGATCCGCTCCACCTCGCCAGTGGAGATAGGATCACCATCTTTAGCCTCGCTCCACCTCGCTCAATGGAGATAAGGCTTGGCCTTCGATCCGCTCTACCCCGCCAAGAGAGATAAGATCTTATCTTCGATCCGCCTCCACTCGGCCGGTGGAGATAGGATCTACTATCTTTAGCCCGCTCCACCTCGCCAGCTGGAGATAAGGCTTCGCTCTTTCGATCCGCTTACTCCTACTCAAGAGAGATAAGATCTCATATCTTCAATCCGCCCACTCCTCGCCAGTGGAGATAAGATCTACTATCTTTAACTTGCTCCACTCCTCGCCAGGAAGATAAGGCTTTGGCCTTCGATCTACCCTACTCCTCGCTAGTAGAGATAAGATCTATCTTCAATCCGCCTCACTCCTCGCCAAGGGAGATAGGATCTACTATCTTTAGCCCGCTTCCACTCCTCGCCAAGTGAAGATAAGGCTTGGTCTTCGATCTACTCTACTCTTGCTCAAGAGTGATAAGATCTGTTATCTTCAATCCGCCCACTCTCGCCAGTGGAGATAGGATCTACTATCTTTAGCCGCTCCACTCCCGCCAAGGAAGATAAGGTTTGATCTTCGATCTACTCTACTCCCCGCCAAGAGAGATAAGATCTGACTCTTCAGAACTCCCATCAACTTTGCTACATTATCCTCCTGGGAACCCACCGTAGAAGTGATTTCATGGGTCTATGATATGTCAAATGATTAGGATGTCATGAAAGATGCTCCTAACCATATGTATCATGAATGTTATGAATGGATGCAAATGTCATGAGAATGATCCATTTTAATACTTGGGTGTTATTGCTTGTCGCTTATTAAGGTGACCCCGACGATGTCTTCTTGGTTCACCGATACTTCTAACAACTAATCAAGATGTTGTCACCGCTAAACCCTTATCTCAAGTCTCCGAGCCCTTTTAAGCCCGGGTTAATTCTAAACAATTGTCCTATTTCGATTCTTGTATTTTTTAGAAACTTTAGAGTAGTATAAAACTTCTTTGTGAAAGTATTATTAGTTCAAGAATCATTATTTCAAAGAAAATGCTTGAAACAAGACTATAGAAATGAATAAACTGAAATTTATTCGGATAAAACCCATGAAAATGGGTTGAACAAGGAAACAAATTCCATTAAAGTACAATATGAGTAAGAATGGTATTGATGCCCTGATATCACAACCGAGCTTCAATTTATGCACTTTGAAGACCACTCGAGTTCAACATGTGTCTAGAAGATCCATAGTATTGTAGATGCCCCAAGACGTAACATATCTCCTCATTGTTAATTTAAGTATAGCTAAACCATCAGATGCCCCTTACGAGTTGATCATAACTTGAGCCACCCTTTTGGGTTTTCAACTCAAAGCCCTTTGGTCTCAAAGCATTATGGGTTTTCACTTTGGCCTCTCTTTTTTTTTTAACCGTAAGATGCCCTTTGTGGTTTTCATCTTGGTCCACTTTCGTTAAGTACTTCTTGACCGAGTCTGCGTTAATTGATTTGGTAGACTTTTGCCGTCCATCTCAAGTAGTATCAAAGCTCCTCCGAAAAGGCCTTCTTTACAACATGGGTCCTTCCCAATTAGGCATCCACTTTCCCTCAAGTCCTTTTGCATAAGGAGGATCTGCTTTCAACACCAAGTCTCCTTCATGGAATACTGGGCGGACTTTCTTATTGTAAGCTCGCATCATCCGCTTTTAGTACAATTGACCATGGTGAATAGCTCTTAGCCTCTTTTCCTCAATTAGATTCATTGATCATATCGAGATTGAACCCATTCTCGCTTCGCCCAACTTCAGCCTCGACAAAATCCGGAGTGAAGGGATCTCAACTTCAATAGGCAAACCGCTCCATCCCATAAACCAACGAGAAAGGAGTTGCCCTGTAGAGGTTCTAACCGATGTTCGATAGGCGTAGAGGCAAACAGTAATTTTCATGCCAATTTTGTAGGTCTCAACCATTTTCCCCACAATTCTCTTGATATTTTTATTAGCCGCTTGATCGCTTCCATTCATTTTCGGTGATATGGCGACGAAGTTATGATGCTTAATTTTGAATCGATCAGACTTCCGCTATCGCTTATTGTTCAAGTTTAGTGCATTGTCGCACGATCCTTTCTCGCATACCGTAGCAACATATGATCTCCTTCTTCAAAACTTGCTAATCGCCGCCTTCGTGATATTGGCATATGAAACCGCTCTACCCATTTGGTGAAGTAATCAATGACTACGAAGATGAAACGATGTCCATTAGAAGCTTTGTGAGATCTACCAATGACATCCATACCCCACATTGAGAAAGGCCATGGAAAAGTCATAACATGAAGAGGTGAATAAGGCACATGGATCTTGTCTCCATAAACCCGCATTTATGGCACTTTGGCATAACGGATGCATCTCCTTCCATCGTGGACCAAGAATACCCAAATCTCATGATTTGCCCGCCATCAGAACCTATTGGCATGTGTTCCATGACACCCTCATGGACTTCTTCCAGATTTTCCTAGCTTCAATAGCATCCATACATCCGAGCAACACTTGATCCCTCCTCTTTTATACAGATCTCTCCATCTAAGACATAGTCACCGCAAGTCTTCTCAATGTTTTCTTATCATTTTCGCCATTGATCGGATATTCACGCTTTTCACATATTGCGAATATCATAGTACCAAGGATGATCATCTCTCCTCCTCTTCGTCCATATTGAAATAATGAGTTTGAGCCTCGTAAATACTCATTTGGATAGGCTTTATACCCTCCCCGCCATTCACTTTGATCATAGAAGCTAGAGTGGCTGAGCATCACCATCTAGTTTTCATCACGGAGGTAAAGAATGTGATATCATCAAACTCCTCAATCGGCCCAAAACTAACTTTCGATAGTAGATCGCTTTGGGATCTCTTGTTTCCCATTCTCCTTTGAGTCGATATATTACAAGTGGCGTAGTCTTCGATACCTCTAGCACCTTAACTTTATGGTCTATGGTCGCTCGGATCCCCATGATACACTTCAGATTTCATCATGTTATTTGTGCAATCAAGTCTAACTTGCAAGTGAATGGATAATGCTCTCCTTTGGGGATACCAAGACCGCCTCAATTCCATTACTAACGACATTTGACGCTCCATCAAGTTCATCTTCCAAGGGTGATCTTCTAGGATACCTTCCTCACCGCCGCACAAACATCAACTCTTCATTAGGAAAATCAAAATTAAGGGCTCATAATCATCTAGTGCCCTCACCGCTAAGAAATCGCTATTGCACTCCCTTCACCGCTTTCTCCGTTCACATAGACAATGTCAAACTCAGAGAGCAAAATTTACCATCTGCCATTCTTCCATTCAGGCGATCGACTCCATCATGTATTTCGAGGGTCCAATTTCGAGATTAACCAAGTCGATGGTACAACATGTACCGCTTCAACCTCCGAAAGTTGTCCGCACTAATGCACAACACAATTTCTCAATTGGCGAGTATCTCATTTCACACTCGTGAATTTCATCGAGGTAGTATATCGCTCTTTCTTTCCTCCCTGCCTCATCGTGGTTGGCTAGCACACATCCCATTGAATTATCGAACATCGCCGATACAAAATCAAGGGTCTATCAGATCTGGAGGCATTAACACCGGGTGTTGGAAAAATATTGTTTAATCTTGTCAAACGCCTCGCATTCATCATCCCAAATGCCCGGATTGTGCTTAAGAAGACGGAATATTGGATCACATTTCTACCAATTGTGAAATAAACCGAGAGATGTAATTCAATCTCCCTAGGAAACCTCGACTTCCTTCCGAAGTGCCAAGGAGGTAATTTTTGTACTACTTGACTTTATCTCGATCTACTTCGATTTCTTTTCAGACCGACCACTTAAACCCAATAGCTTCCTCGATCGAGCCCCAAAGTACATTTGGTGGATTGAGCTTCAAATTGAAATTTCCTCAATCTCGTGAACAATTTCCTCAATACTTGCACATGCTCCCTTCCGCTCGAGACTTTGCGATCATGTCTTCGACGAGACCTCAATCTCCTTATGCATCATGTCATGAAACAAGGTTACCATAGCCCTTTGGTATGTTGCTCCCTGCATTCTTTAACCCAAATGGCATCACTTGGTAACAAAAGGTTCCCATAAGGTTATGAAGGTAGTCTTTACCATGTCTTCGTGATGCATCTTTATTTGATTGTATCCCGAGAAACCGCCCATGAAGGAGAAAAATGAAAACCCCACCGTGTTATCCACTAAAGTGTCAATGTGAGGTAGTGAGAAGTTGTCTTTCGGTCGGCCTTATTTAGGTCTCTCGAATCGACACACATCCGCACTTTTCCATCCTTTTGGGGACAGAACCAGTTGGCCACCCATTCTCGAGTAATTTACTACTCGAAGAACCCAAAGATCAAATTGCTTCTTGACTTCTTCCTTATCTTTACCGTGACATCGGGTCTTATCCTTCAAGCTTCGTTGGACCGCTTACATTCTCATTTTATGGGAATACGATTGTACCGCAATATCAAGACTCAACCCCGGCATGTCTTGATATAACCACGCCAAGACATCTTTGAACTCTAGCAGAAGTCTAACGAGGTCCCGCCTTGTTTCATGGGTTATGCAGTACCGATTTTCACTTCTTTCCTATCCTCTGAAGCACATTTTCAATTGTCTCTTCGTGAGGTAGAATCGACTTCTCCTCCCGCCTATCATCCTTAACAAATCGTGGATAAATCATAATCTTCGCCATCTCAGAAGTCCCGAGATCCCTCCGGGTGCGGTCTTGCTTATAAGGGAATTCGAGTTCATAGCAAGTGCCACTCATGACGCCGATATCCGGGGACCTATGGTAGGTATAAAAGAATATTCAATGAAAATGAATTTAAGGACGACTTATTTATGCGTTATGATTATGAATGGAGTGGAATGTAGTAGAAGAATAATTGCACGAAATGGAAAGAAAATGCACTTCTTATTGAAAATAATGATGCGTGAACATGCCTATTTCACAAAAGATTCTTATTGTTCCTAGGCTTGAAACAACAAGTGTGTTTTAAACATTACTGCTTTTAGTCCTAAAACTACAGAATTTCTTCCGCATTCAGCTTGTCCGTAACACTTCCAGTTCGTAAGTGGCTAATACCGCCAAATTTCCTCTCCCCAAACTTCCTTCGCACACAACGTTGATGTTTAAAGTTCTCATCATATCTTCATTGTTTCCTCATTCATGTCCTCCCGTCTCCGAATGAATAATTCCTCCTTACACAAATGTATTAGATATATGGGAAAAGTCATTGAACCCCACTCAATCTCAAAGACCATTCAATCGTGCCTTCGCCTTTCACGCTTCTCTCCAACTCTTCCTTTCTCCGTCCAACATCCGCATATGGCCTGCATCAAGCGATCCCGCTTGTCAACCAATCCTAGCACTGACCGACCTCGAGATATTTTCCAAGTCCCTCCCGGCAAAGGTTCTTTTCCCATTATCAACTGTAGGCCCATCCTCACATTTCGAGAGTTTGGGCACCGGGATCTTGCTTCCTTCACTTATGAAAGTTGAATTTACAAATTCCAATGACCTAAAGGAACACTCTATAGCCTCCATATCATTCTCTATGTACGGTGCATTATTGGTAACGGACGTGATAATATCCTCTTCCGCATTTATGGTGATCAAACGGCCCTTTATCACCAACTTTACCTTTTGGTGTAATGACGATGGCACGTACCGCCGAGTGGATCCAGGCCTCCTAATAAACAATTATAGGAAGGCTTGATGTCCATTATGAGAAGTCTACCTCGACGTGTTTGGCCCGATTAGGAGGGTATCTCAATCCTCCCATTACTTTTCTCTCTGCACCATCGAATGCTCTTACTATATTTTGGCATGTTTTCATATGAGAGCAGTCTACGGGCAACCTGCTTAGTGTAGATAGGGCAAGACATTCAAGGTCAATTCGTTGTTTCCATCAATATCCCCTTAATGTATACCCTTTACATCGGTAGTAATATGTAAAGCCTTGGTGGACCCCATGTTTCTCGCGAATTTCATCATCACTAAAAGAAATGAAATTATCTCCGCTTATGTTACTAACGAGGCGGTCTAGTTTGTTTACCGAAATGTCTTCAAAGAACATAAATTTCATTCAACACTCTCATTAGTGCGTGCGATGTACCCTCGAAGTTTAGAACCAAAGCCAAGACTGGCGTGCGTGCCGATCGCTTGTGTAATTGTTCCACCACACCGTACTCACTGTGCTTTAGGAACTTCAAAACTCTAGCATCACTCTCCATCGCTCATTAACCAAAGGATCTTGTCTTCTCATCTCCCTTCTCATCACATAAGACTCAATTCTGGGTGTGCTGCCAAATTCTCTTCCCAAAACTCACACAAAGGCAATTGTAATTCCAAGGTACCCTCTTGTTATTTTTATAAGGAAAAGTCACAAGTTTCTGGATTACAATCCTCGTAGGAGTTACGGGTCTAACCATCAATGCACCCTTATAAGGAGAAGTCGCGGTTTTAATTTTGACCTCTGTGCCACCTTCACTCCTACTCGTCGACTTCGGCCGCATGATAATCACGCGCGGGTGATTGACTTTAAGGATCCTTTCTCACGACCTCCTTCGTGGAACATACATCCTCTCTTTCCACCAAGTCAAAGAACTCCAACTTTTTATTATCCATTAGCCCTTGTACTAGGCTCTAAATTCGCTATATCATTGGATTTCATGGCCTTCCTTGTCGAGAACTCATGTAGTTCCTTGTATCTTGAGATCTGACACATTTTCTTGCAGTAACTAACCCAACTTCTCGCATTTCTTTCCAAACCTTTCTCAATGGGGTTCGACCTCAAGAATCTCCCGCTTGAACCTTTTCCCCGCTTTCAACTATTGCGCTTACTCCCACTATCAACATGACGGGTAATGATTTCTCCACCTGTGGTTCATTGAAGTCTACCACCCCGCCTTTGATAAGTCGCCGACTAGTCTTTTGAATGAAGTACGCTTCTCATCGAAGTGACTCCATTACATTCGCATGGTACTCACACCGAGCGCTTGTGTCATACCACTTAGGATATGGAGGTTGCAATGGCTTCAAGTAAAATGGGGACACGACATGCATCGAATAAAGTCTTATACAACTCCTTATACGTCATATATATAAGTAAATTGAATCTCTCCTTTCACCCCGTGTTGGGCTCTTATCTTGGTCTGCCTCGCTGCCCACACCATGCCTCCGGTTGGGTAATAGTAATGGGTTTAGGATAACCCGAGCTTATATTCCCTACTTCACTTTCTCTTTTCTTCTACAACGCTTCTTCTTGTGCTTTCTCCTACCTCTATCTTCCCACACCGATCGCGTTTCTATCATCTCGCCCGACATCACCATGTTCATAAACTCTTAGTCGTGCCTCCTAACATGTGGTTAATGAACGGTGCCTTCGTGGTATTGATGAAGAGCATGGTCATTTCCTTTTCTAGTAACGGTATTTGACCGTAGATGACCTCCCTCCATCTTTAGGCGCATTCTTTCAAGCTTTCGCTTGACTTTTCTCCATGTTTTGCAACGTGATCCCGCAAAAGCTATATCGGTCACATGGCCGTAATGCTTGATGAAAGCTCGCGCCAAATCTCTCCACGATTTGATTTGGGTACAACTCAACCGATTGTACCATTTTGCCGCAATTTCAATCGACTATCCCGAAAGCAAAGGATCAACAATCGTCATTGTTGACATATCTCGTCATTCTCCGATGTAACATCGTAATATGGGCCTCGTGACGACTAGTCCCGCTTGTACTTTTCAAACTCGCATCTTGAACTTTGAGGAAGTACTAAATGGGACTAGACTCAACTTTAAGATCCACTTCAGATTGGTGATCAAGACATTCCAATGCTCAAACTCTCCTCCACCATTTGCATCGATCTTTGAACTCTTTGAAGCTCGCTTACTTTCTCCCATTCTCGCCACCTCATCAAGTCTGGGACCATTGGTTTTACCAAATTGACTTCGGTTAGAGCTCGAGCTCATGGAAATTTATTGAAGGCTTAGAGCACCGGATTGGTGCTGAGGTTTGATATTGACCGACACTCTTGGTGGTTGCACTTGGGAACTTGTCGGGCCAGCCGGAGGGCAAATAAAATCTTCATTATCTTCTCCTAGATCGACCATAGGCCTTTTTCCGCTTCTGTGCCCTCCAATCAACAATCGTGTTAGCCGGCTCATCATGCTTCTCCGATTCCAAAGATTTGATCCCTCATATCCTCGTTGATCTTGGCTAATCGCTTCTTGCATCCGAGCCTACAGCTTGGTCTTGCATCTCTTTTCAGATCCGCTTCTAACCTTTCCATCCTTTGATCCATTGCTTCTCCTTTTTCCGAGTGTAATAGCAAGTGTTCCAGATAACTATAGTATGACCTCTAGTTAATAGAGTTATCTTATAATATTTAATGCAAATGTTGTGATGCAATGCCAATGCATGAAATGTAATGCAAATGAATGAATGCAAAAATAAAAGGAGTCGATTCTGATTCAATTTCTTTTGGAATACTGTAATAGTCCAAATTTCAGTGATATTAGAAATAGTGGTTTGAGACCACCAAATCTGACAAATAAACTCGTAGATTATATTATTTAATATTTACGAGCTAAATGTAGCTTTTAAAAGAATTTTGAAATAGTAAATTGTGTTTTATAAAGATTTATTTGGTTAAGAAATCGAGAAAAAAAGGTATCAAGATCTCGGTGTTATAAACCGAGTCATAAATATTTTTGCGAATATCTACGGAATGTCAATAAGGTAGTATAAAAATTTCGTTAGAAAATTTTGACGTTTGGATGGTTAATTAAAAAAAAAAAACTAAATTGAAAAAGGTATAAAAGTTGCTAGAAGGATTAAATAGCTTAATTGTCAAATGAGGAAGGACCTGAAGTGCAAATAATCCCAAAGGAGATATTTTGGGCGACAATAGCTGAGAAAAATCAGGAAATGAGTGAAATAAGGGCAAAATTGGAAAATTGCCAAAATTAGTTAAATTAAAATGGGACCAAATTGGGATATCTAGATTTCTCTTCATTTTCTCTTCATTTTCTTCAGCTGAAAATAGCCATGGGAGAGAGTTTCAAGCTGGTTTTCATACTCAAGCTTCATGTAAGTTTAATTCTTACTTTCTCCTTGAAATTTCTATGTTTTTAGACTTTTACAATTGGGTCCAACTTACTATGTCATTAGTTTTTGATTCTATGGCTAATTTTTAAAGTTGATGTGGATTAGTGCTGGAAGAATATGATGAATAAATATTGAATTGAAGCTTTAATTTTGTCATATGATGATTTTATTAAGTAAAATTAATGGAAATTAATTTTAGGACCTAATTGTGAAAGAGTTGAAATTAAGGCCTAGTGTTAAAATTCTGATTTTCAAAGGTTATGAAGTAGTTTAAAATGATAGAGAAAAGTATTAAATGAGAAAATTAACTCAATTGAGGGGTTAATTCAGCAAGGACTGAATTGTATGAATTGTGGAATTAGGGACAAAATAGAAATCAACATGTTACACTAAAGCAGTTTTGGACAGCAGCAGTTGTCTAACTTTGAAAAATCACCAAAAATTGTAGAAATTGAATTAGAAGTTGAGTAAGATATAGAATTAAATCTTGTTGAGTCTATTTTCATATAAAAGAAACAAAGCAAGTAAAGGAAGTCTACATATTGAGATATTTAAATTTTTGTAAGACTGGTTTAGAACAACTTCGTGATCCCCTGTTCTTACTTTATAAATTCACTAAAAATTACACAAAAATAATTATGAGTTATAATTTATATTTATGTATTCTTTAGTGAACCTATTTTCATTAGAAATAATTGGAAACACTATATGAAATTTGTACTATGAGATAATTGATTTTTAGTGAAGAGAGGTCAGAGCAGTTGGACTGTGTAACAGGGGAGAACTTAACTAATAAACTGTACTAATTGGCCACACCAAAAATTCTGGAAAAATTATGGTAAGAAGATATGTGAGTCTAGTTTCAAATAAAATTAACGGATATTAATTTGGAGTTCTGTAGCTCAAGATAAAAATAATTTAGTGACTATGACACGGATGGACAGCTTGAATATTCACATAAATAAATAGTGAAAATTATAGATAATGTTACTTACAAGTGTGTTGTTTATACTAAGGATGTGGATGGAGAGGAGGAGGAGGAAAATAATATATGAATGACTTGTGTATAAATTGATTACATGCTCGATTATAATTGATATAATGTTTTATTTGGAATATTTATTATGAAATTATGATTATCGTTATAATATAAAAATTGAACTTGTAAGTTTATATGGCTAAATTTTTAGTGATCATTTGTTAATTTTATGAACTTCATCATGTGTTATTTCATATGTATTGATGATAAAATCGCATAATGTAAGAGCATGAAAATTGAATAAATGATCGAATTAAGCACTTGACCAAAGTTGACAAGACTAATTGATGGAAAAGACCATGGTTGAACCATGACAACAAGTGATAAGTGATAGCTTTGCTACACTTATCCGATCAAGGACAAGTGAAAGTGAAAAGTGGTAGCTCTAGCTACCTGATCAGTGAAAAGTGGTAGTTTCGGCTACCTGATCAGTGAAAAGTGGTAGCTCTAGCTACCGATCGATGAAAAGTGGTAGTTTTGCCACCGATCGGTGAAAAGTGGTAGCTCCGGCCACTTAATCGGTGAAAAGTGGTAGTTTTGCCACCGATCGGTGAAAAGTGGTAGTTTTGCCACCGATCAAGTGAATAGAGGTAGCTTCGCTACAAGTGACAAGTGATTTCCATGTAAGACCATATCCGGATATGGCATCGGTGTGATACGTGTTTAAGATGTAAGACCATAGCTGGGCTATGGCATTCTAGTAAAAAGTGATGAATTGACGGATAAGTTCATGGTTTCACCATGACATAATGATAGTGAAGATGTAAGACCATGGCTGAGCTATGGCATTCTAGTAAAAAGATCATAGCTATGTTATGGCATCAGTGATTATCAGTGAAATTCAATGCATACCGGTGCAAAACAATTTCGTAAGACGTTCACTAATTTGACGAAGTTGGTAAGTGTTATATAGAATTATGTGATATAAGGAAATATGAGTTGATGATACATGAACATAGAACTTGGTTGATGAATGAGTTCATTTGTGATTATATATTTGTACACCCTTGAGTGTATTATCCGTATGAAATGGTAATCTAAATGAGTTAATGGGAAGAGTTCTAATATGACATAATCAATTGAAATGAAATATTATGAAAACGTACTTGGAATGCGTTGGTATGTCTTATGTATGTTATTTGAGTTCATAATATGGAAAGTAAATGTATGTGAAAATATGAGGTGATGATATCTGTACATGGAATTTATTGGTGGATACGTACATCCTAATGGATTTTAGAGAACATTGAAATTGGGCTCAATAAGTGATTTGTCAATTTAAATTGTGACTGGCAGGAAGAGTTAGTGAATTGCATGATTATGAATTGTTACATGTATTTGTCAAAAATACGAGGAAATGATGGTAATTGGTACACGAAAATATGAGACTATAATATATAAAAACATAGAATGTGTTTGATAAATGTGTTCATTCATAATTATAGAATTTTTGCATCTCAAGTGCACTATATGTGTAAAGATGATGTTTCAAATGATTTGATAAGTAAAACTCAAATATGAAGTAGTTTGAAACCAAGACAAATTGTTATAAAATGTATATGAAATACAGAGGTGCGATTGTTATATGTTATATGAATACATAGTATGAAAAATATAAGTACAAGAGAAATTTAATGAGAATTGAGCCCATATACGTTTCTTGTTATTTATAGGAACTGTACAACTAACGAATCGTATTAAGTATAAAGCTCATTTGAATATCTTAAATTGGTTTTTGTATGTATTAAACGTTGGTAAAAAAAATAAGGATCAAATGAGTGAGAAATATGGCTTGGAAAATAACCTAATTTGTGAAAATTAAATTTACCACACGGCCTAGCTACACGGGTGTGTACTAAGGCTATGTGACCCAAGTTCCTTCAAAAATGCAAGTCAGAGAGTTATACGCCCTAGAGGCACGGCCATGTGAGCCACACGGGCGTGGGACCCTTGTAAATGAGATAAACTTAAGGATTTTATAAAAAAAAATTATTATACGATTCTAATTTAGTCTCGACCCAATCCCAATGCATGATTTGGACTTCAAGGGTCCGTTAAAGGAACTTTACAATCAATTTTGATATTTGAGCGATAAATGGTTTAAATAATCTGTAAGTGTTCAGATTATTCTAATGCCTCGCACTGCTCCTAAGGCATCGAACACGGGTAAGGGGTGTTACAAATACTTATTGAAAAAACAAAATCCTTTACATAAAACAGAGTCACATATACGACCTAGCCCTTATGCCCAAAGTTTTAACTTTCTCAAGAAGTGAGGCTAACTCTAACCTCGGTCCGACTTTGACTCATAAAATATACTTAACACATCACCTGAACCTCTAAAGTTTGTAAATAATCGGCCACTTCGATCTCGAGCCAGGTTTAGCCACATAAGGTAGTCTCTTTCTCTGACTTGGTTTTGAGATCGTTGAAGTTGTTCTTTCCCTCGCTGGTTGTCTACCTCCAATAGTTGGATCCGGAGCTCACTGCTTTTAAAGACCTGCTTTCGAGCTCCACTACTTTTCCTTTCAACTCATCAACTGCTTAAGCTTGATTCCAACTTCACCGTAGAGTTGTGACTTTGACACAATGCCTCTCTAATTTCGCTACTCGAGCTCTTAACATCTTATTTTCACTTTGGCTCTCCCCCACTGTCTTTTTCAAGGCATCCTTTTGCGCTTGAACCCCATGGAATCTCTTCTTCCACTGGTCGACCTTGGTTTTCTCTTCCTGGACTTCTTGACGCCATTGTTTTGAGGTTTTACCCAGCCCAGCAGTCCTTATCGATAGATGCAACTTCTTGTAATTGGTCTTCAAGCTATCCAAATCTTCCTCGGCCTTCCTTTTTTCTTTCCTCAGCTTCTCAGCCTCTGATTTCTGGATATCGATATCTAACATCAGATTCATTTTTTCCTCTTCCAGTTGTTCTATCTTTTTCCCTAACTCAATTTTTATTTTCAAAGTCGGCTTCATGATCTCCAACTCGAAGGGACTACTCGCAGTATTCTTCTATCGATCGAAGCAAGATCCTCGCATCTACCGGGATATTATCGTTCACTTTCTCGCTCCATCATGTGTTATATTCGAGGGTTACCATTGGATTTATAGAACTCTTTTCATTCGTGAATCGCTTTCACGCATCCAAACTTCTCAACTCTTTTCTTATAATTATTCCCACTATACGAGAATTCAAACCGAGCTAACCCATGCGCACGCAGATAAACCTGTCTCGATTGGTATTACCTTAGCACGAGCAAAGGAGCATACCCAACAACTCTCAGATCCCTAACAGAGGAACCCAATCATAACTCCCACACCGGTAGAGGATTTCATCGAACGAACCAAGGAGCTCTCCATTCCACATCCTTTTTCTCAAGATTCAAGAAGAGCGATTCGATTCTCTTCGATATGTCATCTCTCCTAGCGCAAGCGCCAACTCCTTTAATGGGGAGTAATTAAGTAAAAAGACCCGACAAGAATTTTTATCTACTTTCCGAAATGGCTATGGAACCACCCCAACAACGGCCAGCGCATCCCATGAATCTTCCTCACCGCTTCTCCAAGACGAGTTCAAAGATCTAAATGTTTCGACGAGAATCGCATGGTATCTTGGCGTAACCCCTTTGTCAAGACGATCGAACAAATCAATAATCGCTTGTCTACATGCCTCAAAGCCTTGGGAAAATTACGAAACCATAGATATCAAGGCAAAATGTCGACTTTCCTCTTCACATCCGGGTGTGCCGCCATCAGTCCCTCAAGCTTACCTAAGGAATGCATTTCCTTTACCCTTCAATGAATTGCGTGCATTGACCCTTGTTCGCTCATCCCGGTGATACTCATTAGCTTTACAAAAGTCGGTGCATTAGCGCCTCAAGTAAATCTTGTCGACCGAGCCCTTTGATCGCAAGTAAAGTCAGATATTCCTCCACCAGAGGCACCAAGTCTACTTCCCCAAACATAAAAATTTATAAGCGGGATTCCAATATTGAGTCATAGCCCAAACAAGTGTTTGTCCACCCCGATGTCGAGTACGTAAGGTAGATCACCATAATTAATGTAGAACGGTTGCCTAGTTGCTTCATCCCAACCACCCATATATCTCTTAGTTCTTGTAGCTCATTCTGTGTCACACTGATGCGAGTGAAGTCCAATAATTCTGATGTGCACCCTTGGTTAGACTATCCCCCTTCTCAAGCTGCGTCTTCTCTAACCATATACGCACAGCCGCATTATCCTCTACTTTATCAAGGAATCCGTTCTCCATAACAAGCATTCTAACTTAGTAATTAAAACAGGAATCGACGCCTTTTAAGTATGAAATGACATGCAAATATGACCAAAATAAAACAAGTTAGTATCATATAAAAGTAACCAAAGCAAGTGAAAAAATGTCTAACCACTACATAGGTAGCCACTAAGGTTTAGCATGGCTCTACCTAGGGTGGGCTCTTAAGGTTCACTATATGTGGTTTGGTTCTAAAGAAAGGGTACTGAACCACAGATTCTTCAATCTTCACCCATTATAGGCTCATCTTCGATTGAGTTCGGCCGGGAATACATTTCCCTATGGCCATACGGAGGTGAAAACCTCACGGAACCATAGGTACGGATGTATCCCAAGCGGCCCCTAGTCCATGCGGAGGTGAAAACCTCACGAAGGCATAGATTTCTACTCCCACTAAAGGGGTGACCACAACAGTCATGCAATATGAATGCAAAATATTCTATGTGTCTCAAACCAAAATGATATATGACGCGACACGACCTATGCAAATGAAAACGAAAGAGGAAGAAAAACATTTATTCTTGATAAAAGGACATTAATCAACCAATTTACTACTTGACTCTCTTCGTCCCAGTGGAGTCGCCAAGTCGTCAAACCATTTTTTGGAAAAGCGGCAAGGACTTTTAAAAAGAAAACTGAGTCGCCACCAATCCTTTTTGAAGTGGGATTGGGCCACTTTTGAAAACATTTTGGTCTACGAATTTTAAGAAAACTACGGAAAATTGATTACACACGAGGAAGGATTAGCACCCTCGCAACGCCCAAAATTGGTACCGTATTGATTGATTAATGTCCTTAATATCATAAATAAAAAATAAAAAAAAATTAAAATATGAATCTTTAAAAAATGTTTGGATAACTCGAATTGGATATCGAAATTCTCTTGTCCCGAAAAGGTGACATACCGCATCCAGCACGATAGGACACTATGTTTCAAATCCTCGATACCAAGATCATTTCATGATTTCCAAAATACATGTATTGCAATTTGAAAAGGGTATTTCACTATTTGGCTAAACTAAAAACCGAAACCCAAAGACGATTGGTACGATTCTTGATTTCCAATCATGAAATATTGCCTTTAATTTATTTAAGAAATACAATAAAAAAATCATGAAGGATATCTAGTTGTTTAGATGAATGTAAAATCGAAACCCAAAGACGATTGGGCACGAATTTCTTGAACTTCCAAACACGAAATATTGCCTTATTTCAAAAAAATACGATTGAAATCTTTAAAGGATATTTAGTGATCTAGACGGACGATAAAATCGAAGCCCAGACGATTGAGCACGATTTCGAACTTCCAAACACGAAATATTACCTTTGTAAAACCCTTTTATGAAAAAAAGCAAGATACTAATATTGAAATAGGAACACGATAATAGTAAGGGAGAGTAATAGATTAAAAAAAAGGGAAAACAATAATATTACAAGTAAAAAGTATATGACAAATAAAATAATTGGTAATAATAATACTACTAATGAAACTAAAATATTGTAAAAAGGTAGTATAAAACTAAAATAAAAATATGATAAATGTAATAGTAATAACAAAGTAAATTATAAATAAAATACCTAACCCAAACAACAAAATAGTAGTAGTAATATTTTAAAGAATAATGAAAAATGAAAAAAGGTAAAACAATGATATCCATAATAAAGTAACGCAACCATATTAAAATAATAATGAAATAAAATAATAGAAATAGATTAATATATATGCAAATAAGTATTAATAAAGCATAATAGAATTAAAGTAGTAATGGTAAAACTAAAAGAAGAATTATAATAACAAAAATAATAAAAATAATATTTAAAAATAATAATAACAAAAAAAATAATAATGAAAATAGAAATATTAGATGTAATATATACGATGAGGAAAAAAATAAGGATAGTACTAGTAGGTTTAAAAAATATCGATAAAAAAATATTAACAATAAGTTTAAAATAAAGAAAATAATAATATCAAAATGAAGATAATAATAATATTAAATATAATAGAAAGAATATAATTGTAATAATAATATACATTTAAACAAATAGTAAAAAAATTTAAAACAACTGCTTAATGGTAAAATAATAAAGAGGGCTAAATCGGATCAAAATCAAAGATTTAAATAATTCAAAATAAAAGAAGAATAAAGGACTAAATTGCCAGACACGCGCAACTTAGTGGGGTCAAAGCGGTAATTAATCCCGTTTTGGAAACGGTGCGTTTGAATAAGGACCTAATTACAGTGGAGAGCAAGATTCTGGGGTAAATTCAAAAGAAATTAAAACTGGAAACAGGATGAAATTAAAACTTAGGCGCAAGACGGAGGACCAAAGGCAGAATTTACCCATTAAGGGTGGAATTGCCTTAATTCACCTGCAAAAGCAAGTGACCACGTGGGGCCTTTACCCCCTAAAAGCTACAAAAATTTTTTTAAAAAAAAACCCAAAAGACATGTCTCCCTTCATTCTCCCCTCTGTTTCACAAGCAAAAAACCAGAACCCCTCCCGCTTTTCTTGATTTCTAGGGCTTAAAGCCCCTTTTATCCCTCAATCATCGGAGTTTTAACCCCGATCAGGCGGCCGGTCACCCACAAGAACGAAGGCCCGGTAAGTTTCTTCTCTTTTTTGTAAATCTATTATATCAAACGGGTTTTTTTTTGAAAAGAGAAAAAAATAGAAACGAGGGAAAAAAACTATACCTAAGTAACAGATTCAAATAAAAGAACGAAAAGAAAAAACGAAAACCTTTTCTTGATTTTGTTGTATTGATTTCCCCTAAAAGACTTATTTGCTCGTGTATTTGTATCAAAATCGTGTAAAAAATCCCCTTTTTACACTGTTCAGTGTGGCTTTTATAGCCCTCTTACAATCGAATTTTTCCTATTTCGTAGCTACATGGAAACGTAGTGGATGAGGGCACGTCACGGAGAGCGTGGTGGGCGGAGAGGCAGGCGCGCGAGGAAAGCGGCTGGCGGCGCTGGTAGTTGGCTAGGTTTCCAATTTGTTTTCTGTTTTAGGTTTGATAGGTTTGGGCTGAAGATTTGGGCTCTTATTTTTCTGATTTGGTTAATTGGTATTGGGCCGCAAAATTGGGCCTTACACAAGGTATATTTAAATAGATTAAGATCGAAATTTTAATCTCAAACAATTAGAGTTATTATAGTTATAGAGACTCAATACCTAAAAACCTGCTCAAACAAAGCTGGAAAAGAAATATTTTATTTTGAGTGTTTTCTCCAAAAACAAAGAGAGAGTTGGCCCACCTTTCATTAAAGGGAAAGGACAAAAGTAGATATTTCTAATATTTATTGAGATTCGCGGCCCAACATTGTGAGCTCCATGTAATATCATAGGCTTTAAAAAATAAAAGAAATGGGTAGCCCTACTACTTTTACTGGGTAAATTACTTAAAAATATTAAAAATATTAAAAATTTACGAAATTAAGTTGATTTTTAGAAAATTTATGGAAAAGAGCCATTTCTATTAAAACGATCCACATCAGCAAGCATTTTGAGGGAAATGGAGAAGCTGCGCTCTTAAGGACGCGCTTTTGTTATCTCACAAAAGCGCTCCACGTGACGCTTTGTTGATGTGGCACAAAGCTCGTCCCAAGGGCGCGCTTTTAAGCCACAAGAACGTAAAAAAAGTCAAAATTTAATTTAAAAATTAAACAAATTCTATTTTATAAAAGCTATTAAAATTAAATTACAAAACATATAAGCAACTATTATTTTATTAAATATATTAAAACTAAATTACAAAAATAAAAAATAAAAAAACTTCTTATTTATTAAATATATTAAAACTAAATTACAATAAAATAAAAATAAAAAACTTCTTATTTATTAAATATATTAAAACTAAATTACAATAAAGTTAAAATAAAAAACAACTTCTTATTTTATTACATATATTAAAATTAAATTACAATTAAAAATTAAACAATTTCTATTTTATTAAAGGTATTAAAATTAAATTACAATAAAAAATTAAACAACTATTATTTTATTAAATATATTAAAACTAAATTACAAAATAAAAATAACTTTTTATTTTATTAAAAATTCAAATTAAATTACATACAAAAGAAATAAACAACTTCTATTTTAGTGAAGATATTAAAATTAAATTACAAACACAAATAAAAATAACTTTTTATTAAAAATAAAAATTATTACAATTTAAAAATAAAAAGCCCATTCGAATCAATGTTTATGCCGATCGTAATCAAGCATACAGGCTGGGCGGCACGACACGCTACTGGATTCCTCCTTCTTCTAGCTTCCCATGGGGTCGTGGAACCTCGGGCAGGAATTCTAGTTCCTCCGGCAGTAGGTCTGCTTGTGGGTGTTGCGAGGATGACTCACCTTGATAAAATAACGACCTTGGAGGTGTTTGCATAAACCACAGCGGGGGTGTCTAAATCCTGTATGGCGAAGGAGGCTGGTAGAAAGAAGTGCTCTCCGACGGTGCCTCCTGTGATCCTCATGTGACCACAACTCAAGATTGGTGGCGGTAGGAGTAGTCGAACGGACTCGAACTCGCCATGCATTCCAACGTGGGATGGGTGGAAAAGGAAACATATATGGGTTAGGATACATATAAGGGGTAGGGTACGCACGGCATAAAGGGTAAAGGCGTGATGTAGGTGTCGTCAATTCAATCGATGGGCCGGTGGATCGTGTTCAAGACCGTTGATGGCCCCATCTCATCACCTCTTCTCCTTGGATTTAAGGGCCCCGACGTTCCCTTTGTTGACGGTTACCGTCGCCTCTCTTCTTGGACAACAATACGACTTACCATGGATCCTAAACCATGGCATGTATTCCAAGACGCACATTAACTCGTAACGACGATCGGTTCTCGGTTAGGTAAATAGTTATCTGGGTTCCCATCGCCTCGATATGTCTTGACCAAAATCTTGGCCAATCCATATGCAATCGTCAGAAGTCCACTTTGTGCTCATCATCGAGCACCTCCGATGGCACGGAATCGATTGTTGAAATCTAAATTGTCGCAGAACCCGATCCGACCGGTGCATCTCCACGGTCGATAGGTGATCAATGGGACCTTCACGTGCTAACCGCCGGATTTTACAAGAACTCCTCCTAATTATCGCTCAAATTTTTGGATCCTCGTACGGTGTCCATTGAAACTATATTAACATTACCAAAATATTAGTTATATACATAATACTATACACTAAATACGAAATACTAAATTATAAATACGAAATTCTTGTGATTCCGACCGTTGGTCCAATAGAAGCCGTATATCTTCAAGTGAGGTAGGTATTCCAGCATGATTCGCCGAATGGTTCCACCTAATTAAATAATTTTTTAGCATACAATTATACTATAAATCTACATAATAATTGTAAAATATAACATTAAATTTACCTCATTATCAGTGGGAATGAATATAGGTAGTCGAGTCGAGGACGTAAAAATGGAAATCGAAACCATGCCCATGACTGCAGTAGTGATAGGCAACCTCCGATTTTCACTTTACTCAGCCGCGTCGCCTCGCATCTCCGATACAACATCAATAGCACGGTAGACCCCAACTCAATTCACAATTTGCGCTTCTAAAATCAACAAGTTTCAAAGACCATCTTAAGTGTCTGAGGTTTCTAGAAAGGTTCGGCATCAAATAGCCTCCAACTTTCTGAAGAATGTATGCCCGAGCATGCCGTATTCACTCTATTTCGGTCGAACCCTCATTCGGCTCCGGGAATATGTCTCGTAACCAGGCCATTTCGATTCGACCTCCTTGAATTTTATCTGAAATGGCACCCAGAACTAGAAGCACGTAGCATACGACCATCCAATCACCAGAAGTTGCGGACCCGGTGACTATCGACCCGTCCACCGGCAATCCCAACTGCAACTGCACATCTTCCAGAGTGATGGTACACTCTTCGCATGGAAGATTGAAAGTGTCGTCTCCTGTCTCTACCTCTCTATCAACGACCGATCAAAGGCGGCTCCAACTTGAACCCCTACTATCGTGGTAACGTGCCAAAACTCGATTCTCAGAGGTAATTCTCGATCAACGGCGATGGGGGACCATGCATATTGCGAATATAACATTGCAACACCCGATCTACAGACTGTTTAAAAAATTATAAAATAAAAATTAATTAAAATTGCATAGACCTAAAAAATATTAAATAATATTGAAAAATTAAAATTAAAACTTACCATTTGCATTTGCTCGACGGAAATGTGCTTGTTATCTAGACGAAGTAATTCTCCGGCCATTGTAATACGATCGAAAATTTTAAAATTTTCCAAAAAAATATATTAAAAAATTAAAAAGGCTTTTTGTAACTAGTAAAGGACTATTTTGAAATTTCAGAGGAAGTTTGAAGGACTTAAAGAGATTTTTGAGAGGAATTTGAGAGAAGAATAAGTAAGGATTAAAGTGTGAACAAAATAAAATGGGTGGGGGTTTTATAGTTTTTTACGTTATCCCTAACGGTCAAAAAAAATTGACTGCTTTTTTTACTGTTGGAAGCTAAAGCGCGTCCCTGGGGAGCGCTTTCCGCCATTTCCTCAAAACGTCTTGGCGTGGACGCAACAAATTAGAGCCAAATTTCCACATTTTATCCATTATGGTTTTAAAAAATAAAAAATTTATAAATATTGAAGAAATTTTTAAATATGTTTGTATGATTAATATTTTAATAATTTAATTTTTATATTTTATTTTTTATTTATATAAATCATGCATTTTAAATTAAAAATTTTAACTATTTTTTATATAAAAACTTTTAATTGTTCAATAAGTATCACTATATACAATATTTAAAATTAATATGATAGACATAACATATACAACTATATCAATAAATTCATGGTTCCTTATATATTTATGTAAATTTTAATGAATGACAATTTTTAAATGTTATTAAATTTTAATGCATTAACCATTTTTATTAGAGTATAAAAAAATTGACAGATTCAAATATTTGTGTTATCATATTATTTTATAGTTAATATTGTGAGGAATTAAAATGAATAATAAGAACTGAGGTAACTCCCAGTACTGTTTCGGCCCAATAACACAATATCTGTCTACCCAGGCTCAGAGAAGATAGGATGGAGTTTGGACCATAAACGACAGAAACAATATAACCATCTGGAACTAAAATTATCAAACCGATTTCACTTTCTTCGTCCCTTTAGGTTAAATATCATGCACATGTTGAACCCAACATCATATGATCCATAATGTGTGCTAACATGAGGGTTGGTTCTTGCCTTTGGCTACAATTTACCATTTTAAACCATAATCACATGCATGGTGTGTGCGACCCGATTAGTTGCCATTTTTGTTCATTGTGTCATAAAGTTGCTAACCTTTTATCAGTGTTTTTAGATGAGAAATGGAGACACCTCTTTTATGGTTTAGGGTTGCAAAGGGGTTCTGTTCCAAGGAAACAATGCATGACATGTGAGTTTTGTCTTTTGGACAAGGCAATGTTTTTCTATGTCCATTATTATTATGATGGTATACAATTGTCCTCAGCTTTTGTTATTACGGCCTGATCTTAACATATAGGTTCTATAAGATGGAAAACACGATATCTGTGGAATTTCTCTGCATGTGGGGGGGGGGTGTGTGTGTGAAAAGTTATTCAAGTAGATATAATGAAGTTGAAGATGAAGATAACATGTATATATATTCTATATATCATATTGGTGCAAACCAGCAAGACGGTGAATGGAGGGACCAAAAAGAGCAAATAAATTTGTAATCATGTCATTATTATTGTAATTGCAATAATAATAGTCTTGAATTCTTGATAGCATGGTCCTACTTCTGCCCTCGTCTCATCCGTGACTCTTTCTACTTATTATTTACCACAATCAACACATTCGCTTCACTGCCAATATGTGATTAGATTTGAAATTATATTTTATAATAAATTTGTACAATAAAAGAAATTAAAGAGAATTCAGATGAATAATAATTAACTGCAATCATTATAGAATATCTTGTATAGAATTATGAATTTTCTAAATATAGACAATTAAATTTGAACATTATAGGATATCAACATAACATGATAAAAATAACTAAGACTCATGATATAAAAATAACATAAACATATCTTGGTTTGTATGGAACGATCTCTTGTTAGAACTCGTTTGGCACGGGTTTAAACCGTGTAATCTCCATTCCCTACCCTGATATTGTATAAAAAAATAAGATATAATAATTTTTTGGCTCTCCAACTTTACAAAAAATAGTCATTTAGCCTTCCATCAATTTTTTTCCATCTCTTTTAGCCCTTGAATTTGTGCTTTTGTCAAATCACCTCAAAATAGATGAAAATGTAACGTTTATTAACTTTGCTAATGTGATATACATGTGGATTGCCACATAGATGACACATCAGCATTTAATTAATTTTTTAAAATTAAAAATATGACTTTTATATTTTTAATAATTTAAATGATTTTAATTTTTAAAAACAGTTTTATAATTTTTTTTTGAGTTTTTAAATTTTTAAAATTAATTAAATATTAACGTGTCATCCATATGATAATCCATGTATATGCAATGTTAACAAAGTTAAAAAAGGTTAAATTTTTATTCATTTTAGGTGATTTGACAAAAAATGCAAGTTTAATGGTTAAAAAGACAAAAAAAAAAGAAAACTAAAATGATTTTTTTATAAAGTTGGAGGCCAAATAAATCATTATGCCAAAAATAACATAAACATAATTCAATTACATGAATATGTTAAAATCTACATAAAAATAATTATTATGTGTAATAGAATACAGATACGATTATTAGATGGTTTTCAAAATGCAAGTTTAATGTGTCAATTTTATATAAGTATATGATATCTAGAATATATTTTTGGCAAAAGAATATGATGATGCATGGCATAAAAGTGAAAATTATTTTAATAATGTTAATTAGACTTGATAATTTTGGATCAACATTGTTATATGACACAATTAGGTAACAGTATCACAAAGATCTCTATACTAAAGTTAGATTACATTTTGTTCCATCTACTTAAAAAAATGGACAAAAAAGTCCATGTTCATTAGATCAAAGAGTAAATTAGTCATTTCTGTTAAAAAATTCATCTGTTTGTACCTTTAAAAACTGACATGCCCGACGAAATAACCAGATGAGACGTGGTGTGCCACATGTGCGTTTTGCTGGCATGTAGAAACCAATTTTTGTCAGTAGAAATTGATGGTATTTTTAACAAAAGATTAGTTTGCTCTTTAATCTAACGTATTAAGACCAATTTGCTCAATTTTTTAATAAAGAAGATAAAATACAATTTGACTTCTAATATAAAGGCCTCTATGGTATTTTTATCGAAGTAATGCAACATAACACAAATGATGAATGTGTAGAAATCTAATCTAAAATAGATTATAAACATATAAATTCATATAAATATATAATCGTTGAATATTATTACTACTTAAAAATAATACCAACAGAGTAATTTATACATAAGCTTACTTGTCTTAAGATTATGCATCTCCACTTCAAATTAAGCAATTGTGTTTAATAGATTTTCTTATACATGACTGTAACGCAAAAGGAAAATTGCAAGAATACTTTTGTACTACCATCATATTTTAGGAATTAACTTTTTTATACGTTATTTGCATAATTTAATTATACCATCATAGTATAACTACAAGAATATTTGTTGTCTTCTAATTTTGTTTTTTCATTCTCTCGAGTTGTGATTCATTAAAACATAGGTTTCATTTCTTTCTGAAAATGAGATTATTTTTACTTTTTATCGAACACAAAGGTTGGAGTCCAACTGTAAAAAAAGTCAGCGCTCGTGAGTCGTGACTGCCAACAGAAACTGTCGGTTTTTTTTTTTGGTAAAAGAAGAAAAATTAAATAGTTAAGAAGAAATAAGTAAAGGGCTATCTGTTTAGCTTTCTCGTGAGACCTGACTCATTTAGTAGAACTCAATGTGGGCCCTATCCTATCGTCCTCGGCCCCACCTTCGTACACATATAAATCAGCCCTACCTTCTGTTTGGGCTCTAAAATTTAAGGCCACCTCTTTCACTCCGACTTCACCTCTGAAGGCTACTGGTTTTAGGGACCTTCTTTAATCTTGGAACTCCTGTTTTTTGTATGCCACAAAACAGAACGGCCGCCTCATACTCGCCCCAACGCTATTGTGCTGACTACTGAATCCCAATCCTTTTTTTATATCCCGTTCATGTGACATTCGATGCTTTGAGCTTATTATATAAGGTAAAATAAAAATAGCTGAGTTTGGGTAACGGAATCTTGGTAACATAAAGAGTACACATGAGAGTATGATAACAAAATTTCCAGGAAAACGGAGAGGAAAGCTCAAATTTTAGTAAACCTTGTTTGTGTTGTTGCACGGCAAGTCAGCCAAAACTGCATGCGAGAATCTGGTAATAGAAGGAACCCGTGAATCAGGCATGGACCCCCCACCTCCCCCCTTTGCAACTAGGCTTTGCCATTCTTTCCCAATCCCTATTCTCTACACATTCAAAACAGAGCAATATATATGTGTCTGTAGAAATATTTTACTAAAATGAATTGCCAATAGAAAGACTATAATTAGATGGTTATCATAACTCTGCATGAATACAAGAATAGCTTGGAAAGCTAAAATTTTCTTTTATTTGTGTTGTTGGGATTTTGGCCAGTAGCCTATGAGCACGTGGCAATCCCTACACCCTAATTGGTGGCATTTTCGTTGTTAAAAAAACTTGAAAACCCAAACTTTGAATTGGTCCAATTGGTTTGTTAGCATTAATGCTTTTAGGCACTTGTTTGTAGTCAAGATTTTAAAGTCGAATCTTTATTTTCAATATATTAAGTTAGGCTTCCAGAAAGACTAGCAGACTAACATTAGAGCAAAAGACCACCCTATTTCAACTTTGTCCTCTACCTACCAGTTCAAGATTTTATAACAAGTCAGCCAAATGGGGCTTCCATTTTCCTTTCTCTCGATATATATATATATATATCTTCTTGCCCAATTACCAGTCATAAAGCCTATATTCAAGCCAAACTTCTTGTCCCAACAAACCCTTTTTCTTTTTGGCTGTTATTTGTTTTATTTACGAGAAGGAAGATTTTAGCTACCTTGGACAGTCAAAAAACAATTCAGATATATAACATCCGCATGCTTAAATCTTACTAATTATTAACGTATTTTAGATTAGCTTGATGGCTTTTATTAGTGAGAAAACTCCACATTAATGGATTGGAGAGATGACGAGTACATGTAGTTTGTTAAGTTATGGTAATAGGATACATACCAAGCAGAGACGCAAGGTGAATCAATGACCACGCATATATAAATAATTATCATGAATCTCACTCAAAGGCCGGATATGAGAACAACCCCCTGCCCATAGGATTCCAAAGTAATTAATATGTAAGAAGAAGAAGATATGCATATAATGTTTGGGTGATATGGTATATCTAATTGTTTCATAAGGGTCTCTCGAAATGCAAAAATGGGTCCTATCTCTTACACGTCTCTATTTTTTATGATAATTAATATATATGGGGATTGGTTTGCATGGTTTGCTTTTGCTCCCTCTGCCTCTGCCCCTGTCTCTAAGTCATAGTTCAGACTAAGATCTGCTGCAAATGCCCACGCATGCCCTCTAAGGAAGAGAATCCTCCTTATATTTTACATGCATTATTTTTATATCCATTAATAAACCAAAATAATCAAAGCTAAGATGTTAGTTGCGACAAATTAATTAAGGGGGTAGAATGGTCAATTTGATGCTATCTCCCCATGCTTTACATTTAGGTTTGGAATAACTAAAGTAATATAAAGGAGAAAAAAGAAGAGAGGCCTTCCAAATTCCCCTTTGGTGGGGTTTGCTTGAGCTCTTTGTAAGAGAGTAATGTAACAAAAGAAAGAAAGACAAAAAGGGGATAAAAATCATCAAACACATGCATTTTGGAACTAATTTTGTAAAAGATATTCATTAAGATTCCACAAACTCAATCTAAGATATATAGTTTTTGAGCATCAATGTGGACATGATGCAGTCAAGCTACTAAAATTAATTTTTGGAAAATATGAGTTGCTTTTACATTAGCCATTCAATCTACTAACAATGCCAGGTTTAAAAGGTGATGAGAGTCAATCAATTGATTAATCATGTTAGTTATGGGGGTATTGGAAAAGGCTATTTCTCAAGCTAGCCTTTTGCCTTTACCACCCCCTCGAAGCTTTTTTTAAGTTTCTGATCATTGTTCTAAAATGATCATCTTGTGGTAAGTAATGCAATGCCTCCTTTTAATATTATCATTCCATTCAAATGGTTTGGGTATTTTATAAGGGGAACAAAAGAAAAATATTTAGAAAGTGCCGATGCGACGTCTGAGTTCAGAAAACAAATTATTATTATTAAAATAATAATTGAGAGAATTTTAGTACCAAAAAGAAAAATCCGAATCAAGTGGGCTGAGTGATACTTCCTAGTCCTTGCTTTGAGCTGCCTCTTTTGTCTTTCCTTCCTTTTTATTTGTTCTACGATTTTTTTTCCCTTTGGGTTGCGTTTTCTACCCTGGAAATTTATATATTTTAATATTTTTGGGGTGTAATTCTATCACCCCTTCTCTAATCTCTCCTTAGTCTGCCACTTTAATCATCACCTTCTGCACTCTACCCTGCCACTGAAACTTTCTCTCTTATAATATTCTCTCTTACTTACTCTCCCTCAATCTATATATCTGTGAACCCTTATATACACACAAATGGAGAGGGTTCTAAGGTAGTGGAGGTTAAGAGAAAAAAACCCATTTTTATTGTCTTCATTTCCTCATGTTTTGATTGCATGAGGAAAGCAATTCTCAGCTCTTGGTGGTTTTTCTAAGAAACAGATAATAGATATACAGGAAAGACATATATATATATATATATATATGGATTGCGTTGGCAGGTTGTTCAGAGTAATCCATGGGTAGATAGCGACTTGGAGAATAACCCATCATCATCTGTTCACGAGATTGTGCTTTTGCCACCCAACGAGTGATGCCTTCCTGTATCTACATGTCACTGCCACCTGTTCATTAACAAAGCTGTATGTGTTTAGTGTGTGTCACCAGAGCTGGGGGATTCTATATTTCTGACCGACCCCTTTGGTCTTTCTTGGTTGTTCCTTTCAAAGGTGCAAAAGTGGTCACTCTTTGAACAACATATCAAATCAAAACAAAACAAAGAGAGGGTATCAGACTCGTTTTTCTGGGGTTTTCTCTTGTTTTTCTTTCTTTGGAGTTTTCTTCTTCTTCTTCTCAGGCATGTTTCCTGCTGCAACTATGTCCAATTCTACTTCTTTGTCTGAGGAAGCTAATGTTTCTTCTGGTACTAGAGTTCAAGACTTTGGTGGCTTAAATCCTACTGTTACTCACCAGCAGCTGCCACAGAAAATTAAGAAGAAAAGAAGCCTCCCTGGGAACCCTGGTACTACTTTCTTCTTATCTCTTCCGGTGTTTCTATTTAGGCTTCATGTTTTGGTCTTTAATATTTTTTATTCTATTACAGACCCAGATGCTGAAGTGATTGCTTTATCTCCAAAGACGCTATTGGCTACCAACAGATTTATATGTGAGATCTGTAACAAAGGTTTCCAGAGAGATCAGAACCTTCAGCTTCATAGAAGAGGACATAACCTTCCATGGAAGCTGAAGCAAAGAAACAGCAAAGAGGTAAAAAAGAAAGCCTATGTTTGCCCTGAGCCTACATGTGTCCACCACCATCCTTCAAGGGCTTTAGGTGATCTTACTGGCATCAAGAAACACTATTGCAGAAAACATGGAGAGAAAAAATGGAAGTGTGAGAAATGCTCCAAGATCTATGCTGTTCAATCAGATTGGAAGGCTCATTCTAAGACCTGTGGAACAAGAGAATACAGATGTGATTGTGGAACCCTTTTCTCAAGGTATATCTCTTTTTATCCTTTTTTTCTCCCAACGAAAAAAAAAAAAAACACTTAATTGAGATGTTTGATCATTTTTTTTCTTTTATCTCTTTTATTTGCTATTCATCCCTTTGGACTTCAATGGAGGATTGATACAACTCTTGGTCTTTAGTTTCATGTGGGAAGTCTTTTGTGTCTTTAGGGCCGTTTTTGTTTGTTTGTTTAGAGGGGGGTCGAGGTTTTTGTTTTCTTGTAGTTGTTTCTCTTACACAAGAGTCGGTAAGCTATGCATGGAACATATCTGGAACTTAAATGCAGCGCCAGGTTACGTTTCATCTAAATGGACACCATTAAAGACAAGTGTCTGTTACTGGGTAACCCTTGCAAGAGAAACTGAAAGCAATATATCTCTGAAATCTGAACCAGATGCCATGTTCCTATCTGAAAAAAAAATTAAACTAGATAGTTAAACGATAAGGAACATTCATCATATTCTGTAGGATGGTCTAGTTTTGAACACCCATTATATTTAATGAAAAGGGAATATTACACATTATTCATTCTAATAAACATGGGTTTATTATCAGACCAAACTCATGCAATCTTTTACCCTGTGTGTTTCCCGTTGGATAGATTGTAATGGAATGGGACTGCAGTCTCAAAAACAATGATGGATATATCCAAAGAAAAAGCAAAAGAAGTTTAATAATTGCTTTTGGGATTTCATAGTTTGAGAAATCCGTGACGAAAATTTTCATGTAGTATGCCATTATTAACTTGCAGAAATCACTGAAACTCTGAACTTTTTTCATCATGATGTAAAACTGATAAATCTGCAAAAATATCTGTTGCTGATTTTGTTTTTGTTTTCCCCTCCATCTATTAGATTCATGCTTCAATTGCATATCTTTGTGTACATGCATGAAAGAGCACTAGCTTTCCATCATGATTTTTATCAAGTTCTAGAAAATTTGAGCCATCTTTGCCATGCATACACATCAGTTCACTGCCGTCCATATGTCTCTCTTTCACTTGACCTTTACATTTGACCAACAAAGGTAGTTTCTCCTTTATCTTTCCGTAAACTTTATGACATTTTAAGTCTATCCAATGCGCATGCACGATCCTAGGCTTATACTTTTCTTTTAGCTTTCTTTCTATTCCTCTCTTCTGTCAAAATCCCACCTTCACTTTCTCTTTGTTTCACAACTGTTTGATTCATTTACTCACATGATCCTTTGCTTGTTAATGCAAATTGCAGATTATTATAGCTTAATCATATATTATTAATGATCAAGTCAAAAGGCTTAAGGCTTGTGAAACTCGTGCAGGAAGGACAGCTTCATAACTCACAGAGCGTTTTGCGATGCATTGGCTGAAGAAAGTGCAAGACTCTCTGCCAACCAACTTGCCGCCGCCGCAAATCCAGCTCTCAACCCATCTTCGCTTTTCCCTTTCCAAAACCCATGGGACCCCATTCAAACCTCTAACCCTAACCCTAATGACCCACTTCAAGTCAAGCCCGAGTCTCACCATTTCACGCCATACTTCCAAGAACCGCCACTCCCACCTCCAAAGGTCCTGTTCACCTCACCTTTCCAAGGCCTCCACGTCAGCAACAATCCTCCCTCCAATGCTGCTGCCACGTCGGCCACTCCTCAGTTGTCAGCCACTGCACTCCTTCAAAAGGCTACCACCGTTGGTGCCACCGCCACGCAGATAAAGAACAACAATTATTACTACAGCATGGCGACTCATTTATCCCCAGATTTCTCGGGTTTCACGGCTGCAGACGTGGCTACGTGGCAAAAGAGCAGCGACCGTTTCACCAGGGACTTTCTAGGATTGACCAGGGACCATCAAGGTGGCAATGGGAACGTTAACCTTAGCATGAACCCGAGAGATGTATTAAGCTACACCGGGAGAGTGGAGTTGCAGCACTTTGAGAGAGGCCAACCCCTGTTGAGGCCCCAAGGTTTTGGATTCCCTGAGCCCTACGCCGCTACTTCGGAAACCTGGGGTGATTGTTAAGAAAAATGAATAAAAAAAAGGGGAAATAATAATTTAGAGATAGCCCTTTTAGAATGACAACAATGCCCTTCTCTATTAAGGGCGACGTATAATCCTTAGATTACGTAGTTAGCCAGCTTCTCCTCTTCAACCCCCCACCCCCGGGGAAAAAAAAGAAATTTTAAGTAATTTATTTGCATTTGTTAAATTGTTTTGTCTTCTCTTGATGTTTAGATTAATGTTTAATGGTGGCAAACATGTTTCATGAAGGTCGGAATCCTTTATTTAATTAGGAAAAAAAAATATGTATGTGTGTATGAATGGATGATGGTAGTGGCATTTTTGTATTTTTACAAGTTGGAAAAAATTTATGTGTCAAATGTAAAACCATTTATGTAAATGCCTCTCAAACTTTATTTTCTGCCTTCTCCATGACATGAATCATATTTATTATCATAACCAATTCGAGAGAAACTAAGGTAGAAACAAAAATCCCATTTCTACTTTATTTTATTTTCTGCTCTTCTTTTTCAAAATTTATAAGTTGCATTCATCTTGAGCATCTATGCCAGGTCGACTTTTTGGGTTGAAAGAATGGAGAAAAAAGACGAATGGTTTGTGAATTAGCCATCAATAAGTTTGAAGTTTAATTTTTTACTAGCTATAACCAGCAAAAATTGAATATCCTATGAAAATATCTTGAAAATTTAGCCGATAACAAGCTCTTAGCTCGATAAGTCAATGATAAGTTCGACTATCGATTCTGTCTCGACATGAAACTACTTGAAAATTAAGATTTATAGCCACGATTAATATTTGAAGTTGCTATGTATATATTCAAGGGACATGGTGACTAAACTAATTTTGGGTTCCTAAGAAACCAAGTAAAGGAAAGAATATTCTTCGGACTTTGCTCTTTCTTGCATGTGATAATGCGACTATTCTCTCTCTCAATGATGACGACCCTACACGTTTCATGGAAATTGCCATACTTGTCATGCATGCACGCCAATTACAATTGTACCCTTCATTTACAACAAAAAGAGGACACAGCTACCAACACGAATGCTCATCACTAATTCCCCCCATTTCTTTTTAAATACCCAATGGAAAACGATAGTTTAAATGTTTGTAATGTATAATCATCATTATTTGTCATTCATCAAGAAATTGGGTGATCCTACATGAACCATGATACGTTACCCTAAATTTGGATGTCTGTGAGTATTAAATATTAATCTTTGCAGGGCAGCAGCCTGTATCTGAATTAATTAACTGATAATAATGCAGGTTCTGTCCATCTTTTTCTAGAGAGATGATACAAAAGTTAGGTCCAATAGGAGAGCCACGAAAGCAACGTCTTGATAAATAATAATACCTCATTACCCGATATCTCTTGACTAACCTATATTAAAGAGATAGTTTCCAATTTGAACATCATTTACATCCACGACTAGGATGGCTCAATTCATTCTCACGTTTAGAATTTAATTAGTTAATTTATCTACTAAATAAACCCAATTTTTATATTCAATTATTTTTAATCAATCTCGAATTTGAATTAATTGTAGATTTTTCTACTAATAAAAGTTAGACATTAAATTAAATTACAAGCTTGACTAAATTATCATTATTATAGTGTTGAAGTAGATTGTTAATTCCCCAAATCAATCGCATCAGTTTTTTCTTATTTCCACTTCAGCTAGCCACCACACTTAGAAAACCTATAAAATACTAATGTGAAATCAATTTCCAATGATTTCTTTCTCTCTCTCTTTTTTTTCGAATAATATAAATACGAAACTTAAGTAGGCTTTTGGTAAAGAGGCTGTGTAAAGACATGTTGCAAGCGTGACGAGTGAAAAGGTCTGCGAAGTTGAGTGGTGTGTGAAATTGTGCAGTTGGTGTGTTGGTGGTCCGCTACTTACATGACCAAAAGATGAAGACGGAAACAAATGTCAACGGTTATGAAAAAGATGCTCCCTAAAACCTTCAAAGTTTGGATCAACATTTCAGTCACTTTTTTTTTTCCCTTGAAGGCCTTTTATCAATTTCTGTGCACGTCCCCATATCAAACAGCTTTTGGCTGGCTGCTCAACATTCGTTATATTACGTTCGCATATATAACATGTTGGCCTCTTCTCCCTGCTTGCTATGATTGAATCACAAACTAACCCACTCCATTTGCTTTGCTTCAACATAAAATTTTGAATTTTATCTCATCGAATATCGAATTCACCTCAAATTTGAATCATCATATGTTTGTTACAAGTAACTCGAAAACTTAAATCAAATTTTTATATTGTTTCAATTATCATACAAAAATTTTAATTCAAATAATTGAGTCTAAATAAAATCAAACGTGATAATAAAAGCAATTTTTTTTTACCAAATGTTGAATCTAATCAAGAACTTAAATCTAAATGCTTGATCCAAACTCAATTTCTTTCCCTGCATCAGCATGTTTGAGATCTTGCTTTTATACTGACTCGGTCTACACACAGATTATTAGTACTACAAATAGGTAAAAGCACTAAAGTGAGGTTAAAGAGAGAAGCTCAACTTTTGCTTAGTAACAAATGGTTTATGAGTCAATTGTTAGGGAATCAATCGAATCCATTACCTACTCTTTAACAACTTTAACCAGTTATTAAGGAAAAAAAAAAGATTCTGACAATCCATGTTAAAATATTCAACCAAAGAGAGAAAGAAAAGCCGAGAGGAGCCTTGGGATTAATGAAAGTGGAAATTCAGTGCTTATGGGTATTATCCCCAAGCTTTTAGAAAGTATATGTGAGAGTTGCAGGGTTAAGATACAATATACATCCCATTTGCCTACTAAAAAAGACTGCCTCTTTTTTTCTTTTTATTTAAAATCTCACTCTGCTACACAATCAGACAAACCAAAAGCTTCTCTTCTATTCCCCTTTCCTCTCTCAAATACCACTCTGCTTATGTCACCTTCCATAAGGGAATCTCATCTCAACAAACCTTACTTTCACCCTTCCAGTCCTAATAATTACCAAACCCTTCTCTTTTTTATTTTTATTTTTCTTTTCTTTTCTTTTCTTTTCTTTTACCTTCTGCTGCAAAATCCCCTCTTTTTCCACACCCCCCTCGATATTAACATTTGCACTACAATGAATACATGAAATAGATACTTGCATGGTTTCTTCATTCTAAATAATAATAATTATAATAGCATCTTTATCCACTGCTGCTTAAGGCATTAACTGTAAAATCCCATTTTCATCGTTTCTTTTTTATTTTCATCCATAAAAACTTTATAGAATTTAGCTAATAGAAGCTTAGCAAAAGACTGTCATAAGAGAGGCACCTAAATCAAAGACACTAATGTATAGTCATTTCTAATTCCCCATCATTATAGCAATCTCCATGCTCATTTCTAAAAACAAAATAATGCAGATTGGTTTTATTGCGTGTGTTGGTAGTTTACCACTTATAGGAAGACTGCTCTACCTCTACTTCCTTCTCCTCAATGAAATTCAGGGATCAATTGAGTACATATTCATCTCAAGCTAATTAACAGAACCCACATTGTGCTTACCATTTTCATCTAGTTTATGCACGAGAGTTTCTTCCTAAAATTGTTGTTTATGCAACCTATACAGTCTTAAGGGAACATTCAGATAAGGAAACAGAAGAGTTTTGTAATTTAAATCATACAGCATCTAAGCATAACTGACATATGCTGCACTAATGATGATTCATACTCTATACAATTGTTGATGACTCACATGTAAAAGTACTGATTGCGACAGAAAGCTTCTGAAATGAGTATGCACCAATCTACAATCTCGAGATCATCATGGGACCAATTCCATAAAGACAAATGTGTCAAAATGTCTCGCCCAACACACAGTTTTGGTGCCTCAAAATCCTGCCTCCAAATATTTAACCTAACATTTTTTAATACCTGCAATATAGAAGTGTTAGACTAAGAATGCAATGTTTATAAATCTAATATATTATGGGGTTGGATGCATCAGATTTCAGCAAAATTTACTAATTTTGGATCACCAAGTTTCTCAGAGCAAGATTCCAAAATCTTCAAAATATATGCACTAAAATATCATTGGACCAGCCTGGAAGAATTTTACAGTCAACCTGCATAATGTTGATCTGTGCCATTGTAGAACATGCTAAAGCAATGAGGCACTCACTCCTGCTAGGGAAATAATGATGGAAAAGAATAAAGAACCAAATGAAAAGAAGTGCAGCTATAAGGAAAGATAAAGACTACTCTTTTTTTTTTCTTTGGCGGGGGCAGGGGGGGATTAAGGTTCAAAATAAATTGGATTTGTTCTGCCCAGCTGTAAGAAAGGAAAGACAGCCCAAATAATAACCAGTAGAGCCTAAATTCTGATGACTATGCATGGAAATAAACATTAACATGATTAGGCACAATGGTCCAAGAGTAACATTATTTGAAATTATCTATCTAGAGCAGTACAAAGTAGAATCAAATGGTGACCGCTTCTTTGTCAAAAAGAAACACGCAATACAGGGTTTTCAACACTTTCCTCATAACTGAAGAAGCTAGACAACAGAGAATATAACTGCTGGAAGAATGGAAACAATTAACCTAGCAAGCCTCTATGTTGTTTTAACCTTGAAAACAATTTTCTAACCCTTTATGCAACTCCAATTGGGCCCATCACAGTAAACCACAATGATGGACTGATTTGATTTAGTAACCAAATGCAGTTCAGGATGATTGCATTTATTCCTCCAATCAGTTCAAACCACCCAACCATCCACCCCACCCACAGATGAAAAGTGAAGTTAAATGAAACATTTGTTAGACCCGAAATTGAGGAGAAAGGTTTTTCTTATAAGAATATCTCATTGAAGATGACATCTCAAATCTCAGAAACCATAAAATGATAATACTGATAATCTGTTCTGAAAGAAACGGTTCTTCAAGGTTAAAGCATCCCCAGGAAAGCAGATGACTCTTTCCCATTTAGAATGGCATCTATTGCTGCAAATAGATTATCAAAACACCATAGAACACTTGATAGTGTTTGTTCCTAAAACCATGAATATGAATAACATAGTGACGCCAAAAATCATTACATACATTAGAAAAGAATAATTACATCAGAAAACAAGAAAAGAAATCAACATGTACCAATCTTCTTCTTGTTTTGCTTATCTATCTCATAGATTTACGTGTAAGGACTTCTGTATCCATTGGTGAATGCAAGTGCAGTATTAGAGCTTCCCAAGTTAAGAGGAAGTTGTGCTGGAAATTGACAGCTCGGAAATGGATTACCATTCCTTAATAAAAAAGTAAGAAGAACAAAAGAACTAGAAAGGTAGAAAAATGAATGCAACCAATAGGTAACCTGTAATCCATTCATCATGCTATTGTTTTAAGTTCCTTCATGCAGAACTCAATCTTCTCATATTTAGTTTTTTCACAAGTGTTAAAACAGGACAGAAGCCTCACTTAGATAAGCACCAATTCAAAATAGCATTAACAAAAATCCCAAGCACATGCTAAAAGTGTAAAAATTATTTAGAGGGGATTACAACTCACCACAATGGCAAGAAATATAGCCAAAAAGATGCCTGGTTCAAGGATCCCGTCAATTTTTGTCACTGGATCATCTTGTAAATGAAAATGTTTCAGTCATTAATGTTTTGTTTTGCTCATTTGTCAGCAGACCACAGCAAACAATTTCTTCATTAGACAAAACTGGTTGATTTTTATCAGAACCATTAACATGGTCATGAACTAAAGAAACTAGCTCATGAAGAGCCTGAAGACTATAGGATGCCAGTTCATGCAAAAGAAAGCTATGATGTTGTTCCTTTCCTTTCAACTCCTTCCTCCAACTAGCCTGATCCAAGTAATGGTTTAAATGATCTGATAATAAGGTTTTGAAGTTTAATTCACAAAGAATGGCTGCAGAACATATCAACACCTTTCATTTCCTATCAATTAAAATAAATCAGTAGCTTTCATTTCCTTATCAATTAAAAGAAAATATAAAAGCTAAAATGACCAAATACATTGTATGATAGGTTTCTCAGCACGTTTGTCTTTTCTTGCTTTGGTGAAAGCATGTTTATCAGAAATTGACTGTTTTTACAAGGCATCTCTGCTAGATTCCTCTCCTCTATCCACATAGCAGTAGAACCCTTGAGAAGTACTTTGTAATGTCCTAGTTTCAAAAATGGAATACTTGACACAGTTGTTGATGGACTTGGGAAAATTAAAAAAGAAAATAACAACTGAACAAGCACAGATTGCAGTCCATTTCAATAAAAGAAAAGAATAAGCTGTAAAACATAAGAACAATGCTGTTTAATGCATTAGCCAATATGCCTAATGCAACATCTATCATGGTTTTTAACAGTGAGGTTGACTCCCGAGCATGTAAGGCGGCAGGTAGGTCTTGGTTTCTGACATTCAGCTGGTACATAAATAATAAGATGCAATATACTAATCAACTCTGCTATTAGTGGTGGACTAAGAGCTTGAACAATAACATATTGGCAAGAAATATATATAATGGTTGGTGAGTTTGCAGAATAAACCAAATAGGCAGCTTAGAACACTGCTAGCTACATTTAAGTTTTTACGGTGAAGTTACTAGTCAAACTTTACTGAACGAAATCATCAAAAAAAGGACATTACCAAGTTCCCCAAATCTTTTGAAAAGTATAAAATTCACCTTCAAATAATTTTTCTTTATCACTATGTATTAGGAACAGATGCCCTCAGTCCCTCATAGTATATGCTTCGTTTGTTAAAACTCACAGAATAGATGCAAGGATCAAACAAGGAAGACAAGGTACGTTGAAGCCACAAACATGTTTCTTTATTTACAATTATGTGCAAGTAAAGCAAACAACCAACGCGGCCATCACAAGTAACCAAAAGAGAGGAAAAGAAAACAACCACCTCAGGTAGGGTTTATGTATCTGTTGTACTTCTTATGAAGCAACCTCAGAAATTATGAGTATGACAATGAAATTTTAACCAGTAGTACATGGTCAAGATTCTTTTTTGTCATCCTATATATGCTTGTGTTAAAAGGAATTGAAATTGTCACATCAACTTATGCCTTGCACACAAGCATTATGAATTATCAATTGTCATCCACTTTTATGCCCATGATAATGCTTAAATTAAATTGAATTGAGTCCAGTCAAAGCCAAACATAAGCATTCATCTTGTGGCTTGCAACCCCTTGGAGATAACATGATCAGACATACGAAGAAGATTGTTTCTGATGAAATATCATGTTAGTTGAAAGCAATTAATAAGATCACTGGATAATCATACAGAGAAGTGAAGAAAGAATGAAGTATATAACTAACTTAAGGGATAAAAGACCACGGACGTGAGACACCTGAATTTTGCATCCAAAACCAAAAAATATTTCCAATGTCACAGAGAAAACAGTTGTCGGACACTTTCTACCAAAACAGTTTCCTCCCACACCCCCTCAAAAGAAAAAATTACAGTTATCCTATATCAAAGCTGAGAATGCATTGCTGGGTAATATGAGTTTATTTTGGGGGAACAACAACAACAACAACAAACCTTGTTTCCTTTCAAAGACTATACATTGAAGATTCTGATGAGGGTCAGAGTGAGTGCTTGATCTAGCTTGCGCATTGCTCATCCGCAAATTAATAGAAGGATATTTTATCCAAAATTGCAGGCTGTGCATACCAAGCAATTGCAGTCAGAATTTCCCTGCGTACCTTGTCCTTCTTTAGAAGCTACCTAATAAGCAGTAGAGATGGAAGGAAATATGTGGACCAATAGAATGCGCCTCCCTTGGAGTTTCCAGTTTAACCCTCTCTTCGTTCTCATATTTTATAATTGGAAAAAGAATCAAAAGTATAAAAATTCAACCATCATATTAATGCTTTAAAAGAAAGAAAAAAAATGAAGGACGAATAGTACCAAGTAAAAATCTATCATATTAATGAAAACTTGAAAACATATAGTTGCAAAAAATAACAACAGAGATTTCAGCAATTATAAAACATAGGTAGAAAAAGATTTATTGTGCAGCAGCATCTAGAAAAGGTGATCCACATCGCTTTGTGTTAGATTCTTGGTTGATGCTCTTCTGAATTAGAATTAAAGCTGCAAAAAAGTGTCAACATTTTAGCTGTGCTATATACAAAAGTCAATAAAAGAGGGAAATGCTTATGGAACCTATAAATAATACATGACAAAATGATCATGGTTCTGTCATCCATAAGAGAAAATACATCATAACCCTCTATGTATATAGAATGTAAGAATTACCCTCATAGCTTTTATGATCACTATAAAACACCAATGCAGTTTTAAACAACATACCCTATGTTAAAACAATTGAAGGAGCAAATATATATACATGTAACAACTTAAATAACAACTAAAGTAGGATTAAAATGAAAGAACGATAACTTATATGGGACGAAATGTGATTGCAACTTGTCAAGAACTAGGTTTGTAGAGTAAACTAATAAGAAAGAAGCTTAATGACTTTGAAAAATAAACTGTTTGGCTATGGAAAATAAATCTGTTTGACTATTATTTCTGCTCTAGTTTTCTCTTCTTAATTGAGTGTTTATATACAACTTGGATGACAGTCTTTGTGACTAACAGTTCTTAACCAACTTATTGATTCTTTTAACAAATTAACTGCCTAGTTTATCCTTAACATATCCTTAATATTCACCCAGCTTCTCTGTGGGCAAAACCCGCAGAAGATTACGAAAACGCGCAAAAAATGTTGCCGATAGTGGTTTGGTAACAAAATCAGCTACTTGATCACAGGTCGGAACCTCTCCTACCACGATAGAGCCATCTGCCACTTTCTCTCGAACAAAAACCAGGTCCAGCTCAACGTGCTTGAACTTAGAATGTAAGATAGGATTAGCTGCAACAGCTACTGCACCGGAGCTATCGCACCAAACTGTAGGAGTATCATCTGACTTGACTTGTAGTTCTTAAAGTAACGAAAGAAGCCATGTAACTTCACTCGTAGCTACCGCAAGACTCGATATTCTGCCTCAGCTGTAGACCGAGCGACCACTTGTTGCTTTTTAGACCCCCAAGAGACAGGAGTGGATCCAAAATATACACAGAACCCAAAAGTTGATCGACGATAATCAAAATCAAGCCCCTAATTGGCTTCGGCATATGCACTCAATGATAAACGAGTGGACGGCCAAAAAACAACTCCAAAATTAATGGTACCACATAGATATCGCAAAATGCGTCTCAGGGCAGCCATATGAACATTAGTAGGGCTATGCATGAATTGACATATCCGGTTTACAGCGTATGCAATGTCAGGGCGAGTAAACACCACGTACTTAAGTGGTCCTGCAAGACTTCTATACTCGGTTGGATCTGACAATCTGTCACCATCGTTTTTAGACACTGTGGACGAGCTCACCATCGTTGTGTGAACACTTTTTGCATTCGTCATCGATGCTCGATATAGAATCTCCCGGATGTATTTTGTCTGACACAAATGGAGACCCCTTGATGAGGTTCGACGAACTTCGATCCCAAGGAAATAATGTAATCACCCATATCTTTGAGCGAAAATTCACCATTTAGTAATCGAACAAACTGATTAATTTCGGTAGCCAGATTCCCAGTAATGATAATATCATCGACAGACACCAAGACATATAGAGTAGAGTCAGCTTGGATTCGAACAAACAAGGATGCATCAAACTTGGACACGACGAACCCAATAGATACAAGAAAATGCTTCAGCTTTTCAAACCAAGCACTAGGTGCTTGACGAAGACCATATAAAGCTTTCTTCAGATAACACACAAGCGGTTTGCCGGACGAATCGGACTGAACATAACCTGGGGGTTGTTGCATAAAAACTTCAGTATCCAAATCCCCATTTAAAAAGGCATTATTCACATCGACCTGTCGGAGAGCACTCTATAGACACAACAATGGATAGAATAACACGGATAGTAGTAGGCTTGACGACTGGACTAAATGTTTCTTTGAAATCACAGCTAGGAACATGAGAACATCCTTTAGCTACCAATCTGGTTTTGCGCCGAGTAATAGTACCATCAGGATTTCTTTTAATCATGAACAACCATTTGCATTCGATGACCTTGCGATTTGACGGAAGAGGAACAAGCTCCCAAGTAGAGTTGCGAATAAGGGCATCATACTCACTGGGCTGCTGCTGTCCACTTAGCAGATGACAATGCCTGCTCTATTATAGATGGTTCTATAGCTTCAACATTCAGAACTTTGGGTTTGAAAACCCCAGACTTAGCTCGAGTCACCATCGGATGAATGTTATTTCCCGAAAGACTGGTTCTGGGTAAAGGATCATTAGTACCAGGGATCAACGGATGTGTGTCGACAATTCCCGTAAGACGAGGTAATTCAACATTATCATCAGTATTTTGAAGACTAGATTCACGCAGATCAATAGGGCTAGTCGAAATTGAGTCAGACGAAGATGAAACATTACAAGTTGAGGTCGAGGCTTCCACTAGGCAGGTGGAGACTTTCCAAATTGGAGGAATCGTTGTTGAAACAGTCGCCTCAGAATTCAAACCCGGGTTTTCTGACTTATCTTTAGACGATAAGAACTTTCCTTCATAAAAAACAATATGCCTTGAGATTAGATGTGTGCATGGGTGGTAGGACCCAAAAAATTCAACTCGCTTCGTTTATCGGGGGCCAGTTCAAATATAAAATTGTCCAAGCCCTACCGACATAAAATTGGTAGGCAGACCAGCTAATATTAATTTTTTAACTTATTTTATTAAAAAATAAAATATAAATAAATCAAATACATTTAAAAAAATAAAAATAAATATTAAAACAAGAAACAAATAAAAAATGATACTAAAACAAAATACAAAAACATTGAAATTTTTCAACCAATTTTTTGAGTTTTTAGTGGTTGATGCCCAAAGATGTGTTTTTTTTTTATGCTTAAGGTTCATTGTGCTTTTATGCTTTTTTATATATTTTCTTTTCAATATCATCTGTTGTAATTGTAAGAGTGAAGTGATGTTATGCACATAAAGGTCAAATATCCTCTTCTATACCTATGTATGTACACTATTGGCATTGCATAATTTATAAAATCAATTTCTGTCTCTCAAATCAAATGCGAGATGTGATGGCACATGCACCCAAACGCAACCATCCATTGTTCATCTCCACAAAAAAAGTCTTGATATTTAATCAATATATTATAGGATCTCAAAGATCATATCGAAATAATATTAAAAACGACAACAGAACAATAAGAAGTAGTTATATTAAAATTGAAACAACTTGTTTGAACTAAGGTAATAACCAAATTGATAATAAAACAAAAGTTCTACAATATCGAAATAATATTAAAAACGACAATAGAACAATAAAATACCATAAAAGTACAATAAAACAACATCAAAATAGCACCAAAACAGCATTAAACAACAACAAAACAGTGCCAAACAGCATAAAAACAGCACTAAACAGTCAGAAAAACAACATCACCAGCATCCCCAAAACATTACCAAAAACCTGCAAAATATAATCAACCAACCAAAATATTTATACATTAACCAATTAACATATTTAATTTTATAAGAAACTATAAACTGTAAGCTAAATTAAATTGTCAACAATTAGAAATGAAGGTAACCTAAAAAGCAACCGAAGAAACATCGTCCTCATCGTCTTCATCGTCATCGTCATTCTTGTCACCAATTTCTAACATGAAATAAGAATAAATAATTAGATTATCAAATTGATAAAAAATAATATAAAATTAACAATAAAACGAGAATAATAATTACCCGTTGAAAATCTCTTAGCTCGCATCCAATTATCAAGGCAAACAACAGCTTGAACCATTTTTGGCTTAAGTGAACTTCTCAAAGGTGTGATAACTTTCTTACCCATGCTAAAAGCGGACTCGGAAGCTACAGTCGATATTGGAATTGCCAAAAGATCACGAGCCAATAATGAAAGCTCATTATATCAAACTGAACTTTTGCTCCAATAATCCAAAACATCTATTTGACTATTCAACTCAAGCTCCGGTTCTTCCAAATAAATGTCTAACTGTGACTTTTCATTCTTAGTGCTAGATTCATTTAAATACCGTTTATAATCATCACTCTCATCAAAATCTCCCCCAAAACCAACACTATTAACATTGTATTGATGCAAACTAGAATCAACGGGATCTTTATCTTAGACATTAGAATTCTCGGCCAAAGAGGAAGACGTGGATTTGGATTTCTTAGTATACTCATAAAGCAAGAGTCTAAGATTGCTAAGAATGGTTTCAATAAAATCTGAAGCATGAATATCATAGATTGTAGTAAAGCAATACTGCACATAATTCAACTTGTAACGAGGATCTAAAATTGCAGCACATGACAATATCAACGAATACTCAGCCCAACATTTATTAAATTTCTTTTGCATTTGTTTAACCATTGGAGTTAAAAAAGAATAAGGACCTTTAATTGTATCAAGCAAGACTTTGTGAACCTTCCAAACCCCTCTAAATAAAGATTGGCCGTTGGATAATTAGAACCAGAAAAAATACAAGTCACATCATAAAAGACTTTCAAAAATTTGCAAAAAATAGCAACATTTCTCCACTCCTCGTCAGAAAGTGCAAACATTTGATAGTCTTTATCCCATTGGCCCCAATAATCTAGCACATCTTTATAGTAGAGAGAAGATTCAAGCATCAAATAAGTAGAATTCCATCACACACACACATCTTGACGCAACTTTTTGGTCACATTCAAATGAAAACTTTTGTCGGCCACATCATAAAATCTTTTCCTACGAATTCCTGACTTTTTATGTACTTAATTCCATTTCGAATCTTACCAACAACATCATTAGCAAGTTCCAAACCAGCTTTAACTATAAGATTCAAAATATATGCACAACATCTAACTTGAAAAAAAGCACCATCATACAAAATAGCTCGGTTCGCATGAAAACGAGTTTTAAGACAAGAAACCAACACATTATTATAAGAAGAATTATCCAAAATGATGCTAAAAATTTTCTTGTCTATATACCCTATTGAGATAAACATAAAACAAGTTCATTCGCTATGTTCAAACCATCATACGGAGGAAATAAAGCTCTAAACCTTATGATTCTCTTTTGTAGCTTCCAATCTTTATCAATCCAATGAGCAGTAATGCAAATATATTCATCATTAGTATGCTCTGAATTCCAATTATCGAAAGTTAGACAAATTAAACCAGGTGCTTTAGCTAACTCTTCTTTAACATGATCTCTCTCTTTTGCATAATACTTTAGGGCATCCCTAGCAGCTATAAATCTACTTATATTCTTAAAATTAAGACTAGCAATTCTCATCATGTATCTAAATCCTAGTTCTTCAACTGTCCTAAATGAATGCTTGCCACACATAAGAAAAGTAGAAACAGCTCGACGACACTCATCAGCATCAAACTTGTAGTTTTTTATAGATGGACCACCTCCTAATGATGGTTGATTGGCTATGGTGCACTGAGTGATGTCCTTATTAACTTTTTTCAAACATTGATTTAGATGACGTTTTAAATGAGAGGTTCCACTAGAAGATTTAGCAGAAAAGATACTCTTATAGTGATTACATTGTGCCTTCAATTCATTTTTGTCCTCGCATTCAAGCTTTGTCATTTCATCCCACACCTTTGAAGTGGTAGACTTTTGACGTTTGGTAGCACTTTCATACTCATTAAACCCATCGTCCACAGGTACAGGAGTGTTCGAACTAGCCATGGTCATAAAAACTCAAGTCCTAGAATCCAAAAAAACCAAAAGTTAATATAATTGTTCAACAATTATATATAATATATGAATCATTCCATATTATTATTTACTACTATCATAAAATGTTAGCTAAAATTAGCCCAAATTATTCTTGCCACAAATTCAATCTATACTTAAAAATTTTACTTTCCTCTAATGCATCACTATTGTTCTCACTTACCATCAATCTATACTTATAACTTAACATAATTAAATTAACTAGTTAATTAATATAGATTTTAGTTTAATTAATTATTCAAATTTATAAATGTGTACGTAATTAATGAAAGCAATAAAAACATTGCTAAATCAACCAAAATGCTGAATGTTAGGGTATTTATAGGAATTATTTATAGTAACAAATATTAAATCTTTGTTACATAATTAATGTCAAGAATAAAAAGAATTGTTAAAGCAACCAAATTACGAATGTTCGGATATTTATGGGGAATTATAAATTATTCATACGTAATTAACAAATGAAATTCATGGTTGCAACCCTATTACTTAATATTTCTTTAACAAACAAAGTTGCTTCTAATTAAGAGTATTAAATTTGGGAACTGTGAAGTTCAACCAAATGTGCATGTGAATCTACTCCTTGGCTCGCACATTCTTATTTTACATACTTATCGAAATTATGCATGGTGATGGTGGGATTCACTCAACATTCCTACATAATTTCTAAACTTCACATTTGATTTGGTGAAGCTTCTATTAGGAGACTTGCACAAGTATATGAGTTACTTGGCATGTGGTTCACATAAACTTTTAGTCAAGCTAAAACTAGAAGCTGAAACAGAATGGGTATAATATAGCAGATTATGAAAACAAAAATATATAAATTCATATGAATATATAAATTTTAAAACACATGTAAGACTGAAATTGCCAAATGCAGATTAAAAGAAAATATACTGCGAAGTTCAAAGGTGCTTGAAAAAGGTGTGATCTATTGGACAGAATGAATTAGAGTCTGCATGCTGAATTGGAGTCTATGGCGCAAACGATTGGGGATCAAAATAGAGAACTAACAGAGAATCAAAAGGAGTTGGGGAGACTTTGGACCTCCGTACAAGAGGAACACTTGAGATTTATGGAGGCCGAAACAATATTTCAAACTCTCCAGCATCTGCACTCTCAATCTCAGGAAGAACTAAGAGCGATGGTCGCAGAGATTCAAAATAGGGCTCAAATTTTACAGGACATTGAAACTTATAATCATGGTTTGGAGGATGAAATACAGAGAGTCAAGGAAGAGAATAAAGGCTTGAATGAAATCAATTTAAGTTCGATAATGTCCATCAAGAATTTGCAAGATGAAATCTTAAGCTTAAGGGAGACCATATCAAAACTTGATGCTGAGGTTGAACTTAGAGTGGATCAGAGGAATGCTCTTCAACAAGAAATTTAATATTTGAAAGAGGAACTCAATGACTTTAACAAGAGACACAAGGATATGACAGGGAAGTTGGAGTCGGTTTGCTTAAGTCCGGAAGACGACAATTTAACAGTGGATCCGATATTAATGTATTATTTTGATTACTCAAATTCCATCCTTCATTTACTAGATTGACACTTAACACAATACAATAATAATAGGTCTCCTACCCTTTGACTCATAATATTTCTCCAATTCCAAATATGCATCATTACCTGGTGCTCGACTTTGCTTCAAATGTTGGTAGTTATAGATATTTAAACGATAATCTCTTTTTCTTTCCTTATTCTAAGAAATGAAGCTAAATTATAAACATAATTGACATTATTTTATTAAAATATAAATTTAATGCACATTCTCTGCTTTGGAATTCATCTTTTCCATTTAGAAAAAGAAGTAGGAAAGAGAATATAATACAAAAAGCAGAGGAACTAACACGTAGGGTGTGCAAAATTCGGTAAAACAAGAAAAATTCAGTTAACCAATCAATTCGATTAATCGTTTAGTTAACCGAATTTTTTCTGGTTGGAGGTCGGTTAATTATTTTGTGATTTTTCTGTTAACAGTTAATTCGTTCGAAATCGATTTGTTAATCAATTTTTTGATTAACCAAAAATTTAATAAATAAAATTATAATATATAAAAACCCTATAAGCTCACTATTCACCTAAAACCCAAACTTTAAACCCAATCTATACCAAATATCTAACCCAACCCAAACCCAATCCAACCCAAACCCAATCATAAAATTACAAATAATTAAATAAATAAAATAAAATAAAACCCTAACTCAATACTCAACACTAATACTGAACATCAGAAGGTTGAAAAAGTTGAAACAGAAAAGAGACAGAGAATAGAGAGAATGGCTTGGATATGGTTGGAAGCTGCACTTCCTCTTGGAATCATAGTCATAGCTGGAATGCTCTGCGTTATGGGCAATGCTCAGTATTTCATCCACAAAGCCTATCATGGCCGGGTCAGTTTTCCTTTTTTTTTTCTTCCTAAAATTAAAAATTAAAAGTTATGGATCCGTTTCTTCATTGGTTTTGATTGAAATCATCTGATGAAACTGAAATTGAAACAGCCAAAGCACATCGGGAACGATATGTGGGACGTCGCCATGGAAAAAAGGGATAAGAAGCTCTTCGAGAACCTCTCATCCTCCGATTGATCCCTTTTTAGTTTATTACTGGTAATTTCTTTTCTTTCTAATTTAATTTCGCCTTTCTAGTCATGTTTTTATCGATGTTTTCATTCCTTATCCTTGATTTCATCGAGTTCAACATTTTAGGGTTTTCGGTTCAATTTCGTTTCATCCTTTTTACTCATTTGTGATTTCAATTGCTTTTCGTTTTTTTCAATCATTGGATTATGTTCATTTTAGTTCCATTGACTCCTGCACTTTGGTTAGAAATTGATCATAGTTTGCCAATTTTCCAATGCCGAACATAATCTTAACATTCCTTAATCAAAACAGTAAAGATCTCGAAATTGAAGTTATAATTAGAAAAGTTGTAAACGCGTAGTTGAATTTATTAATAGATTAATGTTATTGAACTTTCTCCGGCAGCCCCTAACTACCCTCCGGTCTTTAAGGACGGTATCTTCAATCCTGTAATGATTCATTTCATGACATGATTTTGATTTGTTTGTCCATTTCAAATGTGTTGACATGGTGGTTTTATCTCACGAGCTAACTATCGAATATACACAATATTGAATACATATATATAGGAAATCTTGCTGTCTACCCAGAGGGTCAGTCGTTGGCTTCAAATGTTACAACAACATTTATGTTTATGTCCTACGTGAATACACAATATTGAATGCACATTATTTTACATATTTACTAAATGGTTTGAGTACTCTTCAAAATACTTCTACATAAAAGTTTTAATGATAGTTGCAAATTTGTCAGTCCCTCTGAAGATTACTTTTGGTGCTGCATTTGTTTGTTACTTTGCATATCCTTCAACAGGAAGGAGACTACCAATGGCACAAATCTATGCTTATTGTCCTCTTTTTGTCTCACATGTATTTAGTTCATGTGTGCATGCACTTAAACACATCTTAAGTGACGGGTTTCCCAGCAGTCTCCATTTTGCAATACCTTATATTGATTATAATGCTAACACCCATTTGCAATACCTTATATTGGATTTGAACCAACCTCAACTGATGCAGACTAATCATTAAGCTTTTTCATGCAGACTAATCAACTGTCACCTTTTATCAACTTTGGAATCTTCTTTGAGGCTCTTAATGTAAAGAAATTTGATTGTAATCACATATACCAACAATGTTGATTCCGTATAAGTCACAAACTTTGATTATAACACCGCCTAATTTGTTTTCATGCGCTTTTGCAAAGGATCCTCTATATCATCAAACATCGCACAATTTGATGAAGGTGGAGCCAAACGTCTTTTGTTGAACAATCTTGGTGTTTATGCTGGATGTAGGGTTCTCTTTGATTCATTTGAAGTGCCAGGGAAGGAAATTCCTTGCTCACATCAATACGATGTATCTGAAACAATTTATCTATCTTTTTGTCAAGGTATGCTTTTGGTTTTCCTTGGTGTGTTTTGACATCTTTATTTGAGAAAAGTGGGTTTGTTATTACCATCATTCTTTGATCTATTTACAGAATACATTGAGCGTATGGTATCGAACATGCAAGCAAAAGATGAGATTTCACCGACTCTCAAGAACATAGTCAATCAATTTGATGAAGATAACAGAAGGCCACTATTCATAGATTGTTATTGGTTAAGAATAGAATTGTGTGCTTATCATTCATAGATTGTTATTGAAATCCACAGAGACAGACTAATAATTATGTAGTGATTTAAAGACTTACATAATTATTTAATTATGTAGTGATTTAATTCGGTTAATTCGGTTAATTCGGCTAATTCGGTTAATTCGGTTAATTTAGTTAATTCGGTTAATTTTTAACTAAAAATTAAAAAAATATAATTTTCGGTTAATTCGGTTAACCGACCGAATTAACCGACAAAATTTTGGTTCGGTTAATTTTTTTGAAAAAATTTCGGTTCGGTTAACGGTTAAAATTTTTGAAAGGTCGGTTAATTCGGTTAACAACATTTCAGGTCGGTTAACCGAATGAACACCCCTACTAACACGAAGCTCTAAGAAAAATCTAGAAAAAAGAAAGTATATCATTCATCTGCATTACCACAATAGCACTCATAAGATGGGAACCCTAAACCTACAAGTTTTACTTGTTCAAAATGTCTCAACCTGTCATACTCATAAAATTTCCAATAACAAGCTTTATTACAGTGGGCAAGAAGTTGAACAAGTCCATACTTTTTCATTAAGTGATAAAGTTAAAAAAAGAAGAAGAAGAAGAGACTTATAGCTTACTGTGTTGTTGTGGCCGTGGGTAGAGAAAATGAGATGAGCTGAGCTGAGCTTGAGGAGGAGAGTGGAGGTGCATGGGTGTTCGGGAGGTGGAGATTGCTGGATCGGAGGAGGTGGTGACCAGTGGTGACTTAGGGATTTTGGAAATGGGAACAATGGGGAGGAAGAAGAACTATGAAGAAAAGTAAATGAAGTCAGGCAAATGAAAAACTAAAAGAAAGGTAAAGACTAAAGAGTAAAGACGTAAAGTTAAAAGTAAAAAAAGGATTAAAAATAAATTATTTAATATATTTCGGGCCGGGCCCAGGCTAAGAAATTCTTACCATTGGCCCGACCCATTTTTTTAAATGGGCCTCATTTTCTATCCAAGCTCATTTTTTGGGCCTATATTTTTACCCGAACCCTCCCATTTTTTGAGTGGGACTTCGGGTCGGGCTAGGTGGCCCAGCCCATGCTCAGCTCTACTTGAGATAACAACCTTACCATTCGGAAGAAGAAATTAATATCCTTTGTGTTGAGTGTTGTAGCCCAAAAAGACGGAAGGTTGTGATTGAAAATCCAACTTGTGTGTCCGTATAGGGGTGTAAATAAGGATAGCAACAGCAGCCAAACACACGTAAATGATCATAAGTAGGATCTCGACCATGCAGGATCGAAAAATGAGATTTTCCTTGTAAAATTGCAGTAGGAAGAATATTTATGAGATGCACCACACAACAAAACGCGTATGCCCAATACTCTATTGATAGATTTGCTTAAGCCAAAAGAGTGATGCCCATGTCCACAATGTGCCTATGCTTGCGTTCAGCAATTTCGTTTTGTTCAGACGTATAGGGACAAGTTAACCAGTAAACAATTCCATGACATGCCAGAACAGACTTAAACTCCCGATACTCTCTACCCCAATCACTCTGAAATTGTTTGATGGGCCGCCAAATTACGTCTTAACCAGTTGCATGAAGCGAACAAAACATTCTAAAGCTTGCGATTTTTACTAAGAAGATAGATCCAAGTAAACCTAGTGCAAGCATCAATAAACGATACATAATACCATTTGTTGTTATGGCCACATCCCCGGGACCCCAAAGATCAGACACAATCAATTCAAAAGGTTGATATTCAGTAGTAGACATAGAAAATGACAACTTATGAGACCTTGCTTGTTGACATGCAGTACAAACACGATCAACACAATTTTTATTAAAACTAATTTTACACTTTTGGAGGACACTTTTAACAACAGAAACAGACAGATGACCAAGACGATTATGCCATAGGTCAATCACGAACAACCCGTAACCTTATTCTGAACCTTCGTGTGAGTAGTGAACGGAGCTTCAGCAGAAATGAAAAATGATACAACCCGTCACATATGTAGCCCTTCAGCAGGATCGCCCTCATCTTTATATCCTTAATAACACCATACGTAGGATGAAACTAAAAAATACTTCATTGTCATTAGCAAATTGTGATACCGACATGAAGTTCTTTCGTATACTTGGTACACACAACACATTTGATAAACGAAGCAATCTAGATGAAGTGGGTAAAAGACCATTACCAATCGACGAATCTGAGCAAGGGTATTACCCATTAAAAGAGAGGACATACCTGAGTATGGTGTGGTGTCACGAAGCGCCATCGGGTCCCGGCAGACATGATGGCTTGCACCTGAATCAGGGTACCAGGACGTGGTAATCGATAGGTATTGAAATATACGAGTCATTACCACCAGTATTAGAACCGACTTGAGCAGTATGAATATGAGACTTGGACGTGTCTGAATAGTCAGATGCACACAAATCACCGAGACAAGAAAGCCCAATGCACGAATCGGATCCAGAATATGTACGGGCTCGTGGCTTCGTGTGCCAAAGAACCGAGGCACCACCAACTATGACATCATCGGGCCTTTTATCACACGGGTTAGGCCCATACAAGACCTTATTTTGCTGCCCAAAAACACGCCTATCTTGGTCATATGAAGGCCCACAAGGCTGCCTAAGTTCATGCTTAGCGTGATCACAAGTAATCCCAAAAGATGATTATTTATTAGGCCCAAAAGGTGATTGTCCATTCGCCCAAAAGGTGATTGACCATTCGGCCTGGGCATGGTGCTTATAAAGGCATGTGGCCCACGTGCCAATTGATGATAACCACCACCAGCCAACTCACAACTTTGACCAACATGATTTTGACCTAAATTAAACTTATTTTGACCATCATAAAAGTAATTTTGACTAGCAACATGTGGATGATAACTCACACTTGGGGATCTGAAACCCTATTCGACACCTTCTTTCCTTCCATAGAAACGACCGCCATCACCCATAAGCATCGGTCCACGCACCTCAACCGGACCACTTAGGTTCACAGTAGGAGAAGTCGGCGATAAGAGATCGGACTCACAGTGATAGTGATAGTACCACCGTTGGGCTAGGTGTCCAAAGTGACTGCAGATCTAACACTACACCCTTGGCCGAAACGACATTCCACGGTCACGAAACGGCGAACTCCCGCCACAGAATGAGCCTTCCACTACTGAGGCGGCGCGGGCTCAACAAGATTTACGTGAAGAGAGAGTTCCTCGACCACTCGGTTCTATCAACTCTTACACTCCACAAGAGTACCGACGAGATGGTTAAAAGTGATAAGACTAGGCGACAGAGAGGCTGAGAAACGATGGCCTCAAACTTCGACGATAGACCAGCAAGTATTATTTCAATCTTTTCTTCATCTGAAATCCGAGAACTAGAAGTTTCTAGCAAAGCACAAATATTTTTTATCCGAGCGACGTAAGTTTTAATATATATGTTACCTTTCTTCAATGAATGAAGTTTGTGTCGTAGACGCGACTGTTTGGCACCCATGTCGGTCGTAAAAAGTTAGTTACCATGATCTACACATCACACGTCGAATTAGCATCGGTGAAAGACGGCAACAGAGATGCACCTATCGTTGAAAGAAGCCAGACGTTAGAAATGGGTCTTACTGTTTGTAGACTTGAGCCACTAGATTTTGAACTAATGAATCATCAGCATTGGTAATAAAACGAGCCGGTAGAGGTGAAGTTTCGTTAAGTAGTCCAAGAAGATCATAACCGTCGAGTATGAGTCTGACTTGTTGCTGCCATTGCATGTAGGTATCATCCGTGAGCTTGATAACCTCGTGGCGTGAAAGTGATGTTACCACACGATCACTAGTAAACGGAGCAAAATTCGACTAGATAGAGGCAGAATCAGTGAAATTTGTAGTGGCCATGACTCCCACGATCAACCGGCGACTGATACCATGTCAAGAACTAGGTTTGTAGAGTAAACTAATAAGAAAGAAGCTTAATGACTTTGAAAAATAAACTGTTTGGCTATGAAAAATAAATCTGTTTGGCTATTATTTCTGCTCTACTTTTCTCTTCTTGATTGAGTGTTTATATACAACTTGGATGACAGCCTTTGTGACTAATAGTTCTTAACCAACTTACAGATTCCTTTAACAATCTAACTGCCTAGTTTATCCTTAACATATCCTTAACACAACTAATGGATGGTATATATGTAATAACTTAAATAACAAATAATGGAGGACTAAAATGAAATAACGGTAGCTCATAGGGGATGAAATATGATTGCAACCAAATATGGATGCCAAAAAGATAATGTTACCAAGAAAGCCAATAAGGAAAGTAATTGAAATACATACATTTACTTGAGTGGTTGCTTGCTACACTTGAGAAAAGAGATATGTGTGTCCTCTTTATAGGCTTTATAAGTCAGTTATACAATTGATTTTTTATTTATTTTAATTATAAAAAATCTAGAAATAAGAAATGATAGACCTTGTGAGAAATATCTAGAAAGAGATAGAGAAACCAGTGACCTTCCCCTCCAAATGACTTTTCTGTTTCACTATCGCCCTTAAGGTCATTCCATGTCATTTGCAAAATTCTTCGTAAACAGATTGACAACTTTGTTTCTGTCTAAATGCACTTCATCTAAATTTCACTTCTAAGTACTTTCATGCAAATATTGAAAGTTTATCGCTACATACTTCGTCAGTGCATGAAAGACTAAATTTTTCACCAACTAAATTGTTGAGTGGTTGCCACGATATATCTTTTACTGCATAGTCAATACGTTGATTTAGATATTTCAAGAGTTGTACTAACCAGCTACATTTTTAGTTGTTACTGTTGCTGCTGCCCTGTATTTGGGCTATTGTGCTTGATAGCAACACTGTAATTGATCGTGTCTATCGAGTCTTAAAAATTTTTAAAAAGAATGATCGAACCTGGAAACTAACTAAGACAACGATGAAGGCAAGTGCACCTATCGAACAGTAGTATAGCTAGCGGCAAGACAGGATTGTCGAACCCAAAGGAACCAAAAGTACTAATATTAACTCTTTTTGTATTATTTAGCCTAAGAATTAAGAAGATTTTTATCTAATCTAAAATTAACTAATTAACTAAGCTAAAGGTGCAAAGATAAAGAAGAAATTAGGGAATGACTTGAGGGAAAAACCAATTGATTTAGATAATACCTGAGGAAGAATCCACCTAGACTTCACTTGTTATCTAAGTCTGAACCAGACGATTTTTTCAATTGACTTGATCCGTAGGATTCTCTAATTTATATTATTACCTCTCTTCAAGGCTACTAACGTCTAACCCTAGGTTGATTAATTGAAATCTCTTTCTAATTAAAACCCCTAGAATTGTATTAACTCGATCTATGGACTCCCATATTAGGTTTGACCCTAATCTGGTAGATTTTTGTCACCCTATCTCTAGGCGCGCGAGCAACTCCACTTAACTATGCTAGATCTACTCTTAGACAGGGTCTCTTCCTCCTCTGCCTAAGCACATCACACTTGAATCAATATCTCGAAAATATCAAAATAAGAATTAAGAACACATAGTTAAAAACAAATCAAATATTTATCATTCAGTTCAGATAACAATAACAAGATCCGTCTTAGGCTTCATCCCCTTCAAGTATTTGAGGGTTTAGTTCATAATTGTAAAAGAAAAATTATCAGAAGAAAAGATAAAACAAAACATAAGAAATCCCTAAAACCCTCTGAAGGAATTAAAGGAGAGATCCTCCGTCTTGAGTATGATTCTGGCTTTTTGAGATGAATCAACTGGCTTTCTTCGAGTAAATCCCTGAAATTAACTACTCTGGCTCGGCTCTTTGGCCTAGCTAAACGCCCCTTTAAACGTTGGCCTCTAGGGTCTTCATATAGGCTTTTAGAATATGTTTCTTTGCCTCTACGTACCCTAATCCGAATAGAATTCTTATTTCCTATGATAGAGACACGCCTATGGCACACGCTCGTGTAAATCGTGGCCAGGCCGTGGTCAATCCTGTTGACTAGGTACGGCCATATATTTCAGGGTCCAGGTCGTGGTTGACTTTTCTCATGAGGCACGGCCGTGTGGTCTTATGCCCAGGCCGTGTGGATTTCATACTTTGGCCTATTTTCTTCATTTTCGGCCCGTTTCTCGTTCTATTTTGTCCTCCGGTGCTCTACTAAGTATAAAACATGAGGATTAGGAGCACCTATTTCTATAATTAAAGGAAAAACCATCCAAAAACATGCTAAATATGGAATTAAAATAAATTACTATTTCGATTTATCAAATACTCCCACACTTAAGCTTTTGCTTGTCCTCAAGCAAAATTCTCAACTCATAATTAAAACGAACTTCTTCAATTCATAATATTCATCAACAATGTCTCATCATAATTCATAGATAATTTATACATGGATGATTCAACTTAAAGAGTCCTAAAGATTCAAACAATCAAAGTCATGAGTTTGTAGCATGAAAACATAGGTGTTTCTCTTTACCTAAATAATCACATTTAATTCAAAATCGACAAAAGTTAACATCCTCACAAAAGATTCATTCAAATCACTCAAGGTGTTTAAGGTTCAAAAATTAAGCTCTCAAAAGTCGAACATGAAAATTTATTACCATAGGCTTGCTTGAAAATCAAATCTCCACCACTGTAAAATGAGATGATACATAAATCAAAAGGTCTTTAAAAGAGGTTGTAACGGGGCTTACGTTAAAGGTGTGGATAAAGGCTGAATTAGAGGGGTTAGAATCGAGATTGAATTGACAAATTACCTAACTAGAAAAAATGACTAATAATCTGAATAATTACATCAATTGAAAACTTGTAATACTAATAATACAAGCTTTTTCTTCAAGATGTTGAAATTAAACGTATAGGCTCGCTTAATCACATAACTAATAATGAATATACTTTGAATTTTTGATTGATTTTAATTTTTTTTAAGAATAAATCAATATACAATAGAACTTTAACAACTGAAATAATCTAATTAGGAAACTAATCAAAACAAATCTCGATAGAAGAGTAATAAAAAAGAATGGTGATAACAAATACGAGATGGGTTTCGGGTTAATATTAGTGGGTTGAGTCAATAAAAAGGGTTGTTAGGATCAAAGGGGTTCACTAGGGGTCAATTATGAGGGTAGGCTTTTAGTGGAGTAAGTGGGTTAAATCCTAAGTGCCTTAATCATCTCTGTATATCAAATCAATAGTGTGGTCTTGACATGTATAATCGAAGTAAGTTCTAGAATAACAAATCAATGTTGACACATTCATAATCAATAAAGTGAGCACGAAAAGAATGTATGCTATAAAAATCTCAAAATCTCACAAAAATATGGGTATTTTAATGTTAACCTCGTAAATTTCAAACTTCAAGATAACAATTTAGGTTCAGGTAGAAAACCTAACGGAATTTTAATTTTTAAAGATAGACTCATCATGTTTGATTCTCTAGATCTTAATGCTTAAATAATGATTGCACAATTATTAATGACTTAATCTAAAACATATCAATAAAATCATGAATCAACAAGAATTTCATTCTAATTAGTGATATGAGAAAATTACTTTAAGACATAATATCATTCACGGATTTGAGAATAATGCAAAAAGTTGGGCACTTTTTCTAATAAACTTTCACCCCCCGGCACTTAAGATGTACATTGCCCTCAATGTACAAAGATGGATAATAATAATAGAATAAGAAAATCAAAAAGAGGGAGAGGGGTGAAACTTCCTGAACTTTTGGATGGATTCCTTGAGTTAGAAGTGTGAAAACTTGATTTGGAGGTTAAAGATAAGTTGGAGGGAGCGCCTCTAATTCCTGTGCTAGATGAAGAAATTAGGTAACTTATGAAGAATTAGCCAGGAAATAATAATAATAATTTAAATTATACTAATTATATAATTAAAATAAATAAAGATAATAGTAAAGAAAATATGAATTAAAATAAAACTAAGAGATAGGATGGATGGACTAGAAAGTCCTTATTGGTAGATGGTTCGCGAGGTGGGTGTGATTTCTAAGGCCGTGGTGTGTGATTCCCTAGCAGACTTTAGAACCTAAAACCAAGAAACTAAAACAAAATAAACTAAATTTAATATATGAAAAATAAAGAAAAGGAAAATAAAGGAGAAGAGAAAAGTAAAATAAAAGTTAAATGGTCTCAAAGACCCTTGGATTGTCGAATTAATGAAGCGGTCGGCATAAACTTATGTTGATTTGTCTTGCACAGGGAGACAGGACTCGGATCTTTTCTTTTCTTCGACATTGTTGAAGCGTAGATTGAGGCTTTTATGGAGTGAAGAAGGAAGAGAGTGAAGATGGAGGAAAGTGGGGAGTGGATAGGAAATGGGTGAGAAGGGGAGAGGGGTGTTTTAAATAGAAGTTTTTCAGTTCTGGTGAGTCCTCACGCCCGTGTATCGAGGGTATGTTGTGTCACACGGCCATATCACACGGCCGTGTGGTGGTTCAATCGCTTCTTCCACACCTTGTGTTTAAGTTTCCACACCCGTGTAGGTTCATCAGTGTCGGCCACGGCTATGTCGCACGGAAGTGGTGTTAGGTGAGTCCTTGATTCAAAGATATTTCTCGTCCTATCTCGTACTATCTCTGCTATGTCAGTACGGAGATCCTGTAGCATCCACACGGCCATGACCACGGCCGTGTGTAAGGCCGTGTAATGTGAAAATATGCGCTTCATTAACTTGGTTAGTCTGTAGTTAGGTGCTAAAAGAAATAAAATAAATAGGGTTAGTGCTCGGATTGCCTCCCGAGAAGCGCTCGTTTAAAGTCTTAAGCTAGACTTACCTCTTATTTGTACCTTCACGGCGGTTTAAGGAGTGAAAAATCCTTTTTCCGTGCTATCATCATATAATTTGATTCGAGTGGAGTTTAATTTAAAAGTACCGAAAGTAGAATTACTTACCTCAACTATTCCGTAAGGGAAAATATTAAGTACCGTAAAGGGGATCTCTTCGGTTATCTTCAAGTTTGATATAGTGATTCGCGGGTCTGTACTATCTAATAATACCTGATCTCCTATTTTGAAGTGATTTGATGTTCCTTTAAGTTCTTCTGGGGTTTCCTTCGGTTTCACTTCGTGTGGGTTTGATTCCTCCTTGAAATGTGTCTCCCACTCATCTAGCTCATCGGTCTGAAGCCGTTGTTCCTCATGAGATATTTCCTTGTTGGTGCGAGCTATAGGGTTTGGCTCTATAGTGTGATTCCGTGGTGTTTCCTGGAAAAAAGTTTAACTGGATGCTTATCAACGAAATTTACGTCCTCACCTTTCTCACTCGATGTTCTAGCTGAGTCGAGAGCTTGAAAACTGATTGATTCGTCACCTACACGAAGTATGATTTCACATGTGCTAACATCAATTTTAGATCTGGTAGTTGCTAGAAAAGGTCTTCCTAAGATTAAGGGGATACTATTATCTTCATCTATATCTAAAATAACGAAGTCTACGGGGAATATGAATTTATCAACTTTAACTAGTACATCTTCAATTATACCCTTAAAGATGCGAATAGTCTTATCAGCTAGTTGAATACTCATCCTAGTTTGCTTGGTTTCCCTAGACCTAGCTGTTTAAACATTTTAGATGGCATAACATTGATGTTTGCCCCTAAATCAGCTAAAGTATTATCAACAGATAAACTACCGATTAGACATGAAATTGTAAAACTCCCTGGATCTTTTAATTTTCGTGGTAGTCTGTTCCATAACATTGCTGAGCATACTACGTTTAGTTCCATATGCAACTTCTCGTCTAACTTTCACTTGTTTATTAAGAGCTCTTTTAAAAATTTTATTGAATTTGGCATCTGCGAAAGAGCTTCAAGAATTGGTAAGTTAATATGTAATTTCTTTAAGAGTTTAAGGAACTTATCGAATTGTTTTTCTGTGTTGTCTTCTTTTATCGCATTGGGGTAAGGTATACGAGGTTTGTATTTTTTAATTACTAGTTTTGGCTTTTCTTGGCTTACTTCAACCTTACCTTCACTTGCCACAGGTTCTTGCCTTGGCTCAGGTTCATATTCGACTAACTTTTCACTGTCATGAGCTGTTATGGCTTGAACTTGCTCATTGGGATTAGTCTTAGTGTCACTTGGCAAACTACCTAGTTTTCGTTCTGAGATTAGTTTTACGAGTTGCCCTAATTGGTTCTCGATTCCTTTAATCGATGTTTGTTGATCTTTTAGTGTTGTCTCGGTGTTTTGAAAATGAGTTTCAAACACCGCTATGAATTTTGTCAGCATCTCTTCAAGGTTCAGCTTCTTTTCCTGTGGGTAGGGCTGTTGTTTGAAGTTTGGAGGGGGTGGTTGTTGTCTCTGATTTCCTTGGCCACTCCACGAGAAATTGGGGTGGTTCCTCCAACCTGGATTATAAGTATTACTATAAGGGTTATTTTGAGGTCTAAAATTGTTACCCGAACAGTTAAATTGTTCGCTTTCCATGCCCAGATTGTAGGGTGAGTACTCAGGATTCGCCACGCCTCCTAGATTCGAGTCACACTGCATTACTGGGTGTACCTGCAAAGTACCACACAACCATCAATCTTTTTATTCATCATCTCTACCTGATTTGATAGCATGGTGACTGCGTCAAGATTGAAAACTCCGGCTGCTTTAGTTGGCTTTGTCCTTGTACTTTGCCACTGATAGTTATTCAGTGACATCTCCTCTATGAATTCATAAGTTGCTTTAGGAGTTTTGTTATTCAGGGTTCCGCCGGCGGCTGAGTCAATTAACTGCTGGATTGAGGGGTTCACACCGTTGTAAAAAGTTTGGACCTGTAACCACAAGGGTAAACCATGGTGTGGGCACCTCCTCAACAGATCTTTATATCTCTCCCATGTATCGTATAATGTTTCTAAATCCATCTGCACAAAAGAAGAGATATCATTCCTTAATTTGGCCGTTTTGACCGGGTGGAAAATATTTTAGTAAAAATTTTTGGTCATTTGATCCCATGTAGTGATTGATCCTCGTGGAAGAGAATGTAACCACTATTTGGCTTTATTCCTCAAAAAAAGGGAATAATCAAGGCGAATGACATCATCAAAACGTCATTTATTTTAAAGGTATCACGTAATTTTAGAAAATTAGCTAAATGAGAATTTAGGTCTTCGTCACGCAAACCATCAAATTGAACAAACTGTTGAATCATTTGTATAGTGTTAGGTTTTAATTCAAAATTATTAGCGCTATAGCGAGCCTAACAATACTCGATTCATCTCCTGTTAAATTAGGTTTAAGATAATCATACATAGTTCGAGGAGCATGATAGTCGGCCATATCTTGATGTGGCGGATTATTCTCAACCTTCCTTTCGATGGTATTGGTTTCGTCTTCTTGCTCTTCTTGTATGTAATCTAAGTCTCGCCTTACTTTCTACGATTTTTGCGTGCGGTTCCTTCAATATCACTGTCGTAAAGTAGTGGTCCTGTCGGGTTCCTTCTAGCCATAAACTAGAGGTACTTGCTAGGAAAAGAGAAAAAGAAAGAGAAAATTTAGAAAAATAAAATAAAATTTAATTGTAAATATAATATGGCTAAAGTAATAAAATTGAGCATTCTTAATATTTTAGTTCACCAAGAACGGCACCAAAAACTTGATCGTGTCTGCGCCGAGTCTTAAAAATTTATAAAAAAATGATCAAACACGAAACTAACTAAGACAACGATGGAGGTAAGTGCACTTATCGAACAAAGAGTATAGCTAAGCAAGATCGAATTGTCAAACCTAAAGAAACCAAAAGTACTAATATTAACTCTTTTCTATTATTTAGCCTAATAATTAAGTGGATTTTATCTAATCTAAAATTAACTAATTAACTAAGCTAAAGGTGCTAAGACAAAGAAGAAATTGGGGAATGACTTGAGGGAAAAACCGATTGATTTAGACAATACCTGAGGAAGAATCCACCTAGACTTCACTTGTTATCTAACTTGAACCAGACGATTTATTCACTTGACTTGATCTGTAATATTCCCTAATTTATATTAATACTTCTCTTCAAGGCTACTAACGTCTAACCCTAGGTTGATTAATTGAAATCTTTTTCTAATTAAAACCCCTAGAATTGCATTGACTCGATCTATGGACTCCCATATTAGGTTTGACCCTAATCTGGCAAATTTTTGTCACCCTATCTCTAGGCGCGCGAGCAACTCCGCTTAACTATGCTAGATCTACTCTTAGACAGTGTCTCTTCCTCCTCTACCTAAGCACATCACACTTGAATCAATATCCCTAAAATACCAAAACAAGAATTAAGAACATATAGTTAAGAACAAATCAAATATTTATTATTCAGTTCAGATAACAATAACAAGATCCGTCTTAGGTTTCATCCCCCTCAAGTATTTAAGGGTTTAGTTCACAATTGTAAAAGAAAACATCTTAGAAGAAAAGATAAAACAAAACATAAGAAATCCCTAAAACCCCCTGAAGGAATTGAAGGAGAGATCCTCTGTCTTGAGTATGATTCTGGCTTCTTAAGATGAATCAACTGGCTTTCTTCGAGTAAATCCCTGAAATTAACTGCTCTGGCTCGGCTCTTTGGCCTAGCTGAACGCGCCCTTAAAGGTTGGCCTCTAGGGTCTTTATGTAGGCTTTTGGAATATGTTTCTTTGCCTCTAAGTACCCCAATCTGAATAGAATTCTTATTTCCTACGACAGAGACACACCCATGGCACACGCCCATGTAAATCGTGGCCAGGCCGTGGTCAGTCCTGTTGACGAGGCACGGCCATGTATTTCAGGGTCCAGGCCGTGGTCGACTTTTCTCACGAGGCACGGGCGTGTGGTCTTGTGCCCAGGCCGTGTGGATTTCATACTTTGGCCCATTTTCTTTATTTTCGGCCCGTTTCTCGTTCTTTTTGTCCTCCAGTGCTCTATTAAGTATAAAACATGAAAACAAAGGATTAGGAGCACCTATTTCCATAATTAAAGGGAAAAATCATCCAAAAACATGCTAAATATGGGATTAAAATATGTTACTATTTTGGTTTATCAGTAATTTATCTCCTACTGCACCAAAAGACGATACTGGACCTCAGATCTTGTGGTTGATAGTCTTGTGTCATGATTGCCAAGCAAAACCTGCATCATAATGTCCTACTAATTCACACGACACCTTGCTCTCAAAGTATAAACCATAATCAAGTGTGCCTTTGACACACCTCGTTATTTGAGGCTAAACAAAATCGCTATTTGTGGTCGAGTCAAAAGCTTTCATTAGAGTCTTACTAAATTCGCTTGTAATTGAATTGTAAAAAGCATTTCATTTATTTAGGCTTATTGGGCATTTCAATGGGCTATTCTTTTACCCAAAGGAGACCTCAATGGTCTCACTCGAATCGGATCGTGACTCACGACTCACAACTTTGTAGTATTTTTCATAATAACATTTATTTATTATTTACATATATGGATAAATTTTAAAAAAATGTTTTGGTTAATAATTAAATCAACCAAATACAAGTATAAATTTTTCTGGTATGTATTTCAATTTCCACCAACACATACGTTTCTTTGTTGTGTTGGTCAATACAGCAAGTGAAAGCACAAGTTTTTTTCTTGTTGTTTATGGCTGCTTGAGTGTGGTTCACATTGGTTACAGTCGACGTTTGTTCAGCTCCATTGACGTCAGTTGCTTAGAGCTGAATCCCAACTTTATGATATTCAATATGTTATAATATTGAGGTTTTTATAGCAGTAAGTAAAACATTGGAGATCACACGAGAATCAAAAATTAATGATGAAGTATGCAATAATTATGCCCTGCGCATGAAACAAACAAGTATTTTCAATTTCACCCTTTTATTCAACTGCTACGACAAAAGACGCTGAGAAAATGCCACGAATTGCAGGTGCATTGTATAGCCTTTATATAAATTGTCTACTGGGAAGTTGAGCCTACTGAGCAAGGCAGGGCAACATGATGCCTCCATTTCTCTTTTCTTTTCTTTTTTAAATGATGGGTGAATTTTTAATCTCATTTTCCCAACAAACAAAAACAAAAAGCCAATCCAAATTAAGTATTTCAACTTAAATTCTAGCGCCACGTATTTGGTTTACTTGGTACGGAAGTCATTCCATTCATGTTAGGTGTCATCTATTGGTCCTTCTTCCCCCCACATATCTATATCCTTTTCACTGGCATCTAAAACCTCACTATGTTTAAGTAGCACATGTTTGAGTTGGTAATTAGTATGCGAGACTTTGGCATCTATCATTGCAAAATGTAACGTGTAATTTTTTTAAACATTTCATCGAAAATATTAATAACTTCACGTGTTAATATATATATATGGCCCCGCTAAGCCATAATCCCCTACCTTTATCTCTTTTCTAATGAGTGATGGGTAAACAGAGTCTCGGAATCAAAATGAGAATCGTCGAGGCTATCCTGCATACGCGCCCGAAGGGCTATCTGATCCGCGTAAGCCGTAGCGCGCTAGCGCGCGAACTCTTCCTCTATGAGCGAGACTCTATCCAGACCCCCCCAGCATCCAAGCCATCAAAATCAGCGGGCGAGGCCCATGAAGACCCCACCACTGAATGATGAACTTTGCGCCTCCGACCCAGACGAATTGAATTCATAAAGTATACATAATAAAAATAAAATGTACAAAACATTTTAAGATAAAGTTTTGATTAAGTGGTGTTGCTAAAAGTTGTATTAATGCAAATAAAGTGTCATAGCTTCAAATTACATCATATCCAAGTTTTTTATTTATTTGAAATAAAAGGGTGAAAGTATTCTCGTAATGTAACTTATTTTAAATATACTATAATATTTTTGTAATTTTTCTAATTGAGTTAGTGTTTGGTTGACTCACCATGGGTTTATGTAATAATATAGAAATACAATTGATTGAAGCAATAAAATATGCAAGATAAACTTAGAGTGTATAAAATAAATTAAAATAAAACTTTTATTAAGTGGTCAAATTAAGTTTTTATCAACTTAAATGGTATGAATTTAAATCCCATCACATCTAAATTGTTTTTTAATAAAAGACTAAATGATATAATTTATTTTAAATATAAAAAGATATTTTCGTAACATTCCTAATCGAGCTAATACCCTATTGATTTATAACACCAACTCAATTAGAGACTTAAATGGTAGCTTAGATTGTACAAACAAACTCAAAATATAAATGAGTTTCAAACACCGCTATGAATTTTGTCAAGATCTCTTCAAGGTTCACTTCTTTTCCCGTGGGTAGGGTCGTTGTTTGAAGTTTGGAGGGGTGGTTGTTGTCTCGATTTCCTTGGCCACTCCACGAGAAATTGGGGTGGTTCCTCCAACCCGGATTATAAGTATTACTATAAGGGTTATTTTGAGGTCTAAAATTGTTACCCAGCAGTTAAATTGTTCGCTTCCATGCCCAGATTGTAGGGTGAGTACTCGGATTCGCCACGCCTCCTAGATTCGAGTCACATTGCATTCTTGGGTGTACCTACAAAGTACCACACAACCATCAATCTTTTTATTCATCATCTCTACCGATTTGATAGCATGGTGACTTCGCCAAGATTGAAAACTCCGGCTGCTTTAGTTGGCTTTGTCCTTGTACTTTGCCACTGATAGTTATTCAGTGACATCTCCTCTATGAATTCATAAGTTGCTTTAGGAGTTTTGTTATTCGTGGTTCGCCATGATCGAGTCAATTAACTTCTTTGGATTGAGGGTTCACACCGTTGTAAAAGTTTGGACTCAGAACCACAAGGGTAAACCATGGTGTGGGCACCTCCTCAATGAGATCTTTATATCTCTCCCATGTATCGTATAATGTTTCTAAATCCATCTGCGCAAAAGAAGAGATATCATTCCTTAATTTGGCCATTTTGACCGGTGGAAAATATTTTAGTAAAAATTTTTTGGTCATTTGATCCCATGTAGTGATTGATCCTCGTGGAAGAGAATGTAACCACTATTTGGCTTTATTCCTCAAAAAAAGGGGAATAATCGAAGACGAATGACATCATCAAAAACGTCATTTATTTTAAAGGTATCACAGAATTTTAGAAAATTAGCTAAATGAGAATTTAGGTCTTCGTCCTGCAAACCATCAAATTGAACAAACTGTTGAATCATTTGTATAGTGTTAGGTTTTAATTCAAAATTATTAGCGGCTATAGCAGGCCTAACAATACTCGATTCATCTCCTGTTAAATTAGGTTTAAGATAATCATACATAGTTCGAGGAGCATGATAGTCGGCCATATCTTGATGTGGCGGATTATTCTCAACCTTCCTTTCGATGGTATTGGTTTCGTCTTCTTGCTCTTCTTGTATGTAATCTAAGTCTCGCCTTACTTCTCTACGATTTTTGCGTGCGGTTCCTTCAATATCACTGTCGTAAAGTAGTGGTCCTGTCGGGTTCCTTCTAGCCATAAACTAGAGGTACTTGCTAGGAAAAGAGAAAAAGAAAGAGAAAATTTAGAAAAATAAAATAAAATTTAATTACAAATATAATATGGCTAAAGTAATAAAAATTGAGCATTCTTAATATTTTAGTTCACCAGCAACGGCACCAAAAACTTGATCGTGTCTGTCGAGTCTTAAAAATTTATAAAAAAAAATGATCAAACCTGAAACTAACTAAGACAACGATGGAGGTAAGTGCACTTATCGAACAGTAGTATAGCTAGCGGCAAGATCGAATTGTCAAACCTAAAGAAACCAAAAGTACTAATATTAACTCTTTTTCTATTATTTAGCCTAATAATTAAGTGGATTTTTATCTAATCTAAAATTAACTAATTAACTAAGCTAAAAGTGCTAAGACAAAGAAGAAATTGGGGAATGACTTGAGGGAAAAACCGATTGATTTAGACAATACCTGAGGAAGAATCCACCTAGACTTCACTTGTTATCTAACTTTGAACCGCATTTATTTATTCACTTGACTTGATCTGTAATATTCCTAATTTATATTAATACTTCTCTTCAAGGCTACTAACGTCTAACCCTAGGTTGATTAATTGAAATCTTTTCTAATTAAAACCCCTAGAATTGCATTGACTCGATCTATGGACTCCCATATTAGGTTTGACCCTAATCTGCAAATTTTGTCACCCTATCTCTAGGCGCTGAGCAACTCCGCTTAACTATGCTAGATCTACTCTTAGGCAGGTCTCTTCCTCCTCTACCTAAGCACATCACACTTGAATCAATATCCCTAAAATACCAAAACAAGAATTAAGAACATATAGTTAAGAACAAATCAAATATTTATTATTCAGGTCAGGATAACAATAACAAGATCCGCTCTTAGGTTTCATCCCCTCAAGTATTTAAGGGTTTAGTTCACAATTGTAAAAGAAAACATCTCAGAAGAAAAGATAAAACAAAACATAAGAAATCCCTAAAACCCCCTGAAGGAATTGAAGGAGAGATCCTCCGTCTTGAGTATGATTCTGGCTTCTTAAGATGAATCAACTGGCTTTCTTCGAGTAAATCCTCAAATTAATCGCCTGGCTCGGCTCTTTGGCCTAGCTGAACGCCCCTTTAAAGGTTGGCCTCTAGGGTCTTTATGTAGGCTTTTGAAATATGTTTCTTTGCCTCTAAGTACCCCAATCCGAATAGAATTCTTATTTCCTGCGACAGAGACACACCCATGGCACACGCGCGTGTAAATCGTGGCCAGGCCGTGGTCAATCCTGTTGACGAGGCACGGCCATGTATTTCGGCGTCCAGGCCGTGGTCGACTTATCTCACAAGGCACGGCAGTGTGGTCTTGTACCCAGGCCGTGTAGATTTCATACTTTGGCCCATTTTCTTCGTTTTCGGCCCGTTTCTCGTTCTTTTTGTCCTCCAGTGCTCTATTAAGTATAAAACATGAAAACAAAGGATTAGGAGCACCTATTTCCATAATTAAAGGGAAAAATCATCCAAAAACATGCTAAATATAGGATTAAAATATGTTACTATTTTAGTTTATCAGTAATTTATCTCGTACTGCACCAAAAGACGATACTGGACCTCAGATCTTGTGGTTGATAGTCTTGTGTCATGATTGCCAAGCAAAACCTGCATCATAATGTCCTACTAATTCACACGACACCTTGCTCTCAAAGTATAAACCATAATCAAGTGTGCCTTTGACACACCTCGTTATTTGAGGCTAAACAAAATCGCTATTTGTGACTGAGTCAAAAGCTTTCATTAGAGTCTTACTAAATTCGCTTGTAATTGAATTGTAAAAAGCAGCTCAGTTTATTTAGGCTTATTGGGCATTTCAATGGGCTATTCTTTTACCCAAAGGAGACCTCAATGGTCTCACTCCGAATCGGATCGTGACTCACGACTCACAACTTTGTAGTATTTTTTCATAATAACATTTATTTATTATTTACATATATGGATAAATTTTTAAAAAAATGTTTTGGTTAATAATTAAATCAACCAAATACAAGTATAAATTTTTTCTGGTATGTATTTCAATTTCCACCAACACATACGTTTCTTTGTTGTGTTGGTCAATACAACAAGTGAAAGCACAAGTTTTTTTTCTTGTTGTTTATGGCTGCTTCGAGTGTGGTTCACATTGGTTACAGTCGACGTTTGTTCAGCTCCATTGACGTCAGTTGCTTAGAGCTGAATCCCAACTTTATGATATTCAATATGTTATAATATTGAGGTTTTTATAGCAGTAAGTAAAACATTGGAGATCACACGAGAATCAAAAATTAATGATGAAGTATGCAATAATTATGCCCTGCGCATGAAACAAACAAGTATTTTTCAATTTCACCCTTTTATTCAACTGCTACGACAAAAGACGCTGAGAAAATGCCACGAATTGCAGGTGCATTGTATAGCCTTTATATAAATTGTCTACTGGGAAGTTGAGCCTACTGAGCAAGGCAGGGCAACATGATGCCTCCATTTCTCTTTTCTTTTCTTTTTTTAAATGATGGGTGAATTTTTAATCTCATTTTCCCCAACAAACAAAAACAAAAAAGCCAATCCAAATTAAGTATTTCAACTTAAATTCTAGCGCCACGTATTTGGTTTACTTGGTACGGAAGTCATTCCATTCATGTTAGGTGTCATCTATTGGTCCTTCTTCCCCCCACATATCTATATCCTTTTCACTGGCATCTAAAACCTCACTATGTTTAAGTAGCACATGTTTGAGTTGGTAATTAGTATGCGAGACTTTGGCATCTATCATTGCAAAATGTAACGTGTAATTTTTAAACATTTCATCGAAAATATTAATAACTTCACGTGTTAATATATATATATGGCCCTGCTAAGCCATAATCCCTACCTTTATCTCTTTTCTAATGAGTGACTGGGCATGAACAAAACTGCAATTTTGTAAAAATAGTCTCTGAATCAAAATGAGAATCGTCGAGGTTCAACTTGCCTCGCCTTCGTCACATTCGCCTTCAAGGGCTATCTCGATCCTCTCTTCTTATATGCCGATGCTAGCTAGCCCGCCAGAGAAAGGCTGAGCAACTCTTCCTCTATGAGCGAGACTCTATCCGCACCATCGTCGGGTAAACAGAGTCTCTAATCCAACATCCAAGCCATCAAAATCACGCAAGCTAGAGGCCCATGAAGACCCCACCACCAAGAATGATGAACTTTGCTCCTGATGACCTGCATTTAATTGAATTCATAAAGTATACATAATAAAATAAAATGTACAAAACATTTTAAGATAAAGTTTTGATTAAGTGGTGTTGCTAAAAGTTGTATTAATGCAAATAAAGTGTCATAGCTTCAAATTACATCATATCCAAGTTTTTTATTTATTTGAAATAAAAAGGTGAAAGTATTCTCGTGTAATGTAACTTATTTTAAATATACTATAATATTTTTGTAATTTTTCTAATTGAGTTAGTGTTTGGTTGACTCACTCATGGGTTTATGTAATAATATAGAAATACAATTGATTGAAGCAATAAAATATGCAAGATAAACTTAGAGTGTATAAAATAAATTAAAATAAAACTTTTATTAAGTGGTCAAATTAAGTTTTTATCAACTTAAATGGTATGAATTTAAATCCCATCACATCTAAATTGTTTTTTAATAAAAGACTAAAATGATATAATTTATTTTAAATATAAAAAGATATTTTCGTAACATTCCTAATCGAGCTAATACCCTATTGATTTATAACACCAACTCAATTAGAGACTTAAATGGTAGCTTAGATTGTACAAACAAACTCAAAATATTTATATTAGATTGAGATAAAAATATATATTAAATTATGATTTTAAAATAAAATAAATTATTATTTTTAAATGCAATAACATTTAAAATATAAACAATTTTATAAAATACAAAGAATTAAGGAGATAAGAGTCTTAGCACCCCCGCGTTGCGTGCAAACATTATAATTTTCATCCAAGTGAACTTTATAAGTTATTAGTTTATGACGCACTCACGATGTGAGTAAAAAATTATATAAAAAAATAAATGAAGCTTAAGTATTTCAAGTTTAAATCTTATTATATAACTATTTTTTTCTATATTTATGACGGGGCTTTTTTATAACAATTAAGTTACATGCAGTGTGGGGGGACTATGGTGATGGATCACAAAGTGCTTGATATGGAGAGCCACTAATGATGGGGGTTTAAGGTGATGGTTTTAGTAGAGTGATGGCTAGTAATTTTATTTGTATCCCCATTGATCTTAGAAAATGGGATATTTATAGGAGGGAGTTTGAAGAGGATCTCTCATATCGTGAATGTTTTTTTAATGCAATTTAATTTAGTTTTAGGTTAGGGTATGGCCTAGATGTACTTTAATATGAGTTTACTTAGAAACATTAATAAGATTGTATCATATGTGACGGTTATCTTTGAACTTGTACAATACTTTTGCAAAAGTTGGATAGGGAGGATGCCCTGTTCTTAAAAAACCAAAAGGTTAGTGGGGAGGTTGGCACTATTACTACACCAAGCAGAACAACACTGACTCCTACTCCAACGATTACTCCCCTAATTACTTTTATGCCAGTTGTTGCAACTCATTATGTTTTGATTATGTTGACTACTGATACTCCGCCTTCAACATTACCTACTTATCAGTCACTAACCTTGGTGACCGTCCTTGCAGCAATCAACTTGAATGCATTACTAGGGATACGCCTCATCTAGAGGCCTTTCTCATCTATCGCCCAAACTTTTGTAGTTTTTTAATTTCCTTAATGTCTTATTGATTGTATATATTTGTCATATTGCATGTCTCTCTAGAAGGGTATTGGGAATTTTTCTATTCGTTGCAACCGTAATTAAGGGTCACACTATTCACAACGACATCGTGTGGCATTACTTTGTTGAACGTTGGTCCGTTTACAATGTCTCAATTTCCTTAGGGTGGAAAATTTTGTTTTCATGTAAAATATCGCCTGAGACACTTTAAGTCATTTCATTAGCAGTTGACCAAATATGATGTTATATATTAATGGTTAGTCGACCACCTGAAACTTCATCATTATTGTGACATTGTGCTCTCTTTATTCAAGGATAACTCGTAATGTGATTGACCATTTTACTTCGATGAGTTAATTTATTGAACCTATATATGAGACTTTCTTCTATTATGATTTATCCAATTTCATTTGCTAAAAACTCTCTTGCAACAATTCTATTACATTACATAAAACATGTTAATATCATACTTAAATTCGATAAAATTAATGTTTATTTTTAATCTTTTCTTTTAAAAATGAAATTATCAAATCAAATGTAAACTTCATTCAAATTTCAAAATCAAGCAGAACAACTTCTTTAAACAAAGTTTAGGTGGGCCGAAGTGCATGGTCCACCAATGTGAATCTTTTAACTCTCAAGTTCCTGTCTAGGATATTAAATTACTAATCAATGACTTTCCAAATTAGCAAATTGGTCGCTAGATCCGGTGGTACCAAATGGCAAGTGACAGTAAAATTGAACAAAAAGAAAATGTCAATAAATAGGAACAAATATAAAATTATGTTATCGTCGTCAACTATGAAAAAAATAATAAAATGAAAAAAATGTCAATAAATAGGAACAAGAGAGAAGATGTCAATAAAGGTATAATTAAAATTGTTGATAAAATTAAAGAGCTGATGCTTAAAGATAGGCCAATTCAAAAATTGAATCTTTCAAGCTACCCTATTTACAATTTGCGCAAGTAATGTTATTAACCAACCAGGAATTGGATAAAAACTAAGAAAAAAAAGAAAAAAGGTCAGCAAATGTGAAAATTGAAAAAGCTTAAAAACCAGTTTTAGGCCGCGACTCCCGCGCCATCTCATGTTCCTAAAATCATAGGCGTGGGCTCCACTTTCACGCGCTTTGTTTTGTAGGTGGACCTCATTACTGATCTCTCCACTTTTAAATAATATTTTTTTTATTCAAAATTTCCCCTCATTACCATTTCCACTCGCGCAGATTGGAATGTTTGACACTTAACTCACTCCACGTTAATCCATCATTTGACACATAGGTTTGGTTTTTCTTTATTTTTAAGTAATCTAGAGAGATACATAAAACTCAGAAATTTTATACTCGAATTTTTAAGGTTAGAAGTTCTCAACCCTATTCCATAATGTGAATCACTCATTGATAATTAGGTAATATTTGGTGTTTTATCGTATTTTGATTTCGTTGAAATGTAATTTATTAAAATATAATTCTCAGAAAGTTACTTTATAATATTTTTATATTAAAAACTATTAATTAAAATATCAGAAAAGTAATATTATCACAAGTTGATTAAATACTTTCCTAATAATATAATAATAATTTATGATTTTACTTTTATTAAATAAAAATAATATTTATTTATTTATAAAAATTATTCTTAACAAATTTTTGAATTAAATATTTTATAATAAAATTTAATTGATAATTTTCAAATTATTTTTAATTTATAATTCTAATTAAAAGTAAATTTATTTTAAATTTATCTTGCATGTATTTTGTAAACATAATAATGCATATATAAAATTATGGAGATATAAAATTTGTTTTGAAATAAATTAAAAAAAACTTAAAATCACGTTCTGATTAGTTAAAGGGTAACTCATAGGTGGTTTAATCCACAATTTCTACACAACTTAAATGGAACAATTCTACCCATTTTTTTTTAAAAAAAGAAAATATATATTTCATACAAATAAAAGTGTTAAGTCAAATTTGTAGATGTAAAAGAAATAAATTCAGAGAAAAACTTATTTACAAAGAATTTATTAAAATAATAGGAAAATCAAGTAATAGAAAGGAGGTGATAGCTTCTTCTTCTCTTTTTTAACGTTTATTAATGTATTAATACCTTGAACCAAAATAAATTAGGGTTTAATATTATCTTAATTTTTTAACTTTTCAATCTACATGAGAAAAGAAAGTAATTTTCTCACATTTTATTATAGAAATTACATTGTCATGTTTATGAAAAAGTAACTTGTAAGAGAAAATTAGATTTTAATTAAAGTAAATAAAATTTGACATATCAAATATTATAATCACTTTCCAACTAATTAAATTCACATGAAAGTAATTACTTTCCATCATATCAAACACTACTTTAAGTTTGAATATTTTATTTTGTTAAAGAGGCAAATACCCATATTAAATTAATGATAAATTTTTATATAATTTAATGAATATTTGTCACGTGGTCAATATGATATCATCTTCCTATAGCCCAAAAAAAGTATAAAAATTTAAAACTAATATATTTTTATTTTCAATAAATTAACTATAATTTTTTACGTAGTCAAGTAATATTTTCAAGTTTTAGTTATTTATTTATTTATTTTTGTAAAGCATTATAAGATATTGTTTTGTGCCAAAAATATTATGGGCGTCGTATAAAAATGGGTCTAAGTAATGGAGATAAAAGACAGAGACCTAGCTATTACACTAAATTTTTAAATATTAAATTACATATTAAAATAAATTTATATATTAAATAATATATTAATCAATTTAAAAATTCATCAAATCCATAGCCCAGTTTGTCGTTATCTCATGAAAACATTATTGCATAACACATTTGTTTTCCAAAATCTAATTTTGATTGACCCAAAATTAATATACTTTCTAAAAAATATCTCTTTTTTTGGTAAATGAAGAAGCAAAGCGAAATTACTAGCAGTCATTCTCGAAGTAGCCAAATTTTGATAGTGATCATGCAGCAGGTGTAGAATTTCATCCGATGGTGTAGTAAAGATATGCAAGCTACAGTATAATTGCCGAGCTTGCAGTGGGTCCATCCGCTACTCAATTTTTCTTCTGGTAAACACGTACCAATTTAATCTCCTAGTTATGTTGAAGTAAGCTAAAAAAAAAATATATTTAAAGTATAAATAATTTTATGGGATCAATTCTTAAGAAAAACGATTTATCTTCTCTTAAAATTAAAACAATATTGATTACCTTCAAATAAAATCAATCGCATCCATCTCATAAATAAATAAAAAAGTAGAAATTGTTTACTCGTTTAATCAATTCATTTTTTAAGAAAAAATTTAATGCTAAAAACTCTTAAATAATTATAAAATTAATTAAGCTTTTAATTAAAAATTATATTTTATTAACATCTTAATAGAAAATTAGCAATAAATTTAACTCTTGAAATATAATTTTTAAAATTCCTAATAACTTGTTAAGTGATAACGTGAACGAACAGAGACGTAATAGATGTCATCACGTTTGGTGCTTTTAATTATTTTACAATGAATTAATTAGTTTTTTTCTTATAATTTATGATGATTTTAATATTTTAATCTCGAAATTTACCAAAATGTTATAAAACAATAAAAATAACAACATAATATGAAAATATAAAAAAATAAAAATTATTAAAATGATAAAAATAAAAATTTAATATTTTTCATAAAAAACTATAAATTTTAAAAATTATTATTAGATTTTATAAAACATTAAAATTACTTCTTCTTTTTTTCTTTCACACCTCACATCATAGTCCATCCTTGATAACTTCTCATGATCATATTCCCAAAATTAAAATTATTATACATCACTTACCTCATGTCAATAAACACTAAATCTATTATTATTGAAGCTTTTACTGGACATCTTATTTAAATCCAAGCACCATCATACTTCAAACTCTCCATTTATTTATTACCAAAACTAGAGACACCAAACCTTCAAGATAACAAAATTTTTTCCACGGCTGTTTATGTTTTTAATTTTTTTATAATTTTCTAATATTTTAATTCAATTTTAATATTGTGTATGTATTTTCTATAATCTTTTAATTTTTATGAAATTTTAATAAAATTTTAACATTTAATATTTTAAATTATTCTATAAATTTTATACTTATTTATTTATATGCTTTTAATTTTTAAAATACTTTAATATTTTTTATATTTAAATGTTAAAACCCTCCTAAAAAAATTAAAGTGATAATTTAAAAACCAATCAAGCTGCCACATTAGCATTTTTCATGTCAAAATCATGCGGTTATTTTATCCACATTAATCGTCAACTTACCACGTAACTAATTAATGACCTGTAAGAGATTTTGGTGAAAAATTATATTTCAAGAATTCAATTGATTGCTAACTTTTAATCTAAATATTAATTGAATTTAATTTTTATGAAGAGCCTAATTAAAATTTTAATTATTTTATAAAATTTTTAATATTTAAGTAGAAAAATTAAATCATGTAAATTATTTTATATAAAATTTGAAAACCATAAACTTTTTTCAAGATGATAAATATATTTCAATATTTGTTTTCATGAAACAAATTAATCTATTATTAATGCCACTATATAATAATTACTCAATTTTTTTTGGACAGAATTTGTTACATTATTACTAGAATTATAAAAAAAAAAAAACAGAAAAATATCATATATCTTTTGCCGGTGGGCAACACGGGAATGTTCCATTGTGAAAAAGTACCAATTCGAGACAAATTGTTTAAAATCCTAATTGGGCCATCATCAGGGGACTGGCGGGAGATTATAATTCTAATATATGCAAGTCCCGTATCTAATTTTAAAAAAAAAATACGCGTGTATGACTGTGGGGAAGGCAAATAGGAGTTTAAATTCTATTATTTTATTTTTCAATAAATGTAATGATAAACAAATTGTTGTATTTATGTAATGCATATTAGATTAGCACCAGCCAAGGCGATTTTCGTTTCTTATATTTTATTACATGCAAACTTTTGTTGACCCATTAGTATCCTTTTAAACATTTTTCTTAATGAAATTCCAAAACATATACATCACAATTTAAATACTACTAATTCTGTTCTTTTAATTCCACAATTTGTTAATTTTCAAGGTTTGAATGAAGTAGCAGAATAAATCAATTATCTATATACAGTTGCACATAAACTATCCTAATAGTTTGGAAACCTCAAATTGAATCGTTTTACTAAATCCAACTCGTTATTGAGATTGGTTTTATCCATTTTAATCACATCTAAGTTTGAATGTCTGTTTTAAACACCTTTTGTTTTTCCTCCAAGTTAGTGGTTAAAAAAAATACATAAACGAACATTGCATAAGCGGCACTCCCTCCATATTTTTACCATGCGTAAAGAGCAACACGGCAACATGAAAAAGACCTCAAATTATTATTTTTTTTTTTTGGGGGGGGGGGGGGGGGATTTCATATTCAGAGAGTCTGGCAGTCATGCAACACTTGAATTGCCATCTTATTTGACAGATTCTGGGGACTGCTTCGCAAATCTCAACTACTTTATATTTTTTTTCCATAAGGAAAAAGGAACTTGGGGTGAAAGGAATGAAGGACTTGACTCATTTACCCTAAATCTACACTGCTGTCCGTATCTTGGGTATAAAATTAAGGCTAATTTACCAGCCACAACCGTAAATTAGGTACTCTGTCGGATTTCAATTCACCTAATTTTATCCTTTGGCTTTGACATACAAGCAAGGAATGTCCATTCCAAAACAAGCAAAATTACATAGTTTATCTTTTATTTATTTATTTATTATAAACATAAAATAAAATATATCACGAGGAAAGTAAATCATACAGCCAGATATGATAATTAATGCAATGACCGGAGTTTTAAAAGCCACAACCGTCTTATTGTGATAATAAAGGCCTTGCAGTTTTCCTTTTTATTATTAAACGCATTTCATTACAAAAGTTGATTGAAATATTACGTAAATTAGTATAAATTTGTAATTTAAATAAAAAAGGGTGTTTGTCTGCTTCAAGTAATGTTGAAATTTGAAATTTAGCTCTATCTGTTAATTTTTAAATTTAATAATAGTAATGAATTAATTAGTTATTATTTAAAAACAAAAGCATGCCTTGGATTTGTAAGTGGAGACACTTTAAAGAAAGTTATCTATTATTTGATTTGCCTTTGTTATTAAGGAATACCGTTTGGAAAATGAAATCCCTAATAAACCGGCAAAACCGGCTTTATCCTTGATTTAAAATCCTCCGCCTTCCATTTTGCGGGAGCAGATAAAGGCCGGAACGAAGCCGTCACGTCTTGCCCGTCAATCTCGACGTGCCACGTGGCGTTTGGATCCTATGCTGACGTGGGCAGAGTAACAATATTTCCCATCTCAAAACATTATAAAAAAGAAGACGGTGTGAATATGTAATAGTGATTTACGTTTTTAAATTGCACATAAAAAATTAATCTTATCACCAAAAAAAACATGAAATTTTAATTCGATATGATAGGTTTATCCCAATATAAATTAATTTAACTAATAAGAGTGAAAAGTCTGCAGAGAAGGAAAGATATAGAACGATCAACAAGGCGGGGAGCGGCCGTCCAAAATCAACAGATAAAAAAAAAAGACGGAAAATAATTTTTAGTGTCGATGATCATAATTATTTCATGCTTAACCGAAGTCGTGTTTTATTTTTAGCTCATACCTATTTTAGGGTTGAAAAAAAAAACAAACGACTAGTAATTTGAAAAAAATAAGAAAAAAATAAGACGACAAAAAGGAGAACTGAAAAGAAAAAGGGCAGATAAATCCCAGATCCCGGTCTGCTTTGAAGCGTCTTCATAACCCCATAGATCCGATAATTGCATTTCTTTTTTCAGCTGTATTGACACGGTTTCTTTAAGTTTCTAGTTAATTTTTTCTTCACTTTTTCTTTCTGGTTTGGTTTTATTTGATTTTGTTTTGGGGGTTTGAATGTAGTTTTATTGGAGTTTTTTTGAGTAATCGGAGACGGAGGTGGAATGAGATCCTTCTTGACGAGATTCTAGGAGGTAGTGATCTGGTGCTTGAGGAGGCGTCGGCGGCGGCGTCGGATGAGAGGAGAGAGGCGCATGTAAATGTTTCAAGGATCCAAAGGGAAAAAGATGAAATGGGTATCATTGCTTAAGGACATCAAGGAAAAAGTCGGTTTAGCTCAATCTCCTACTCCAACTGCCACTGCTACAACTGTTTCTTCTTCGTCTTCTGCTGCTTCTTCGTCTTCCAATCGCGATACCAATGCTTCCTCAACTCTCTACGACTACGTTTCCTCTCCATCGAGGTTCGATTTATTATATTTTTCCTATTTCAGAACTTTTGAAAATTTATTGACTTTTTCTCCGTTTGCATTTTTATCAGTCAATGATGATTCAATTTAGGAGATGAACTCGTAGAGTCGTGGTTGCGTGCTTTATTTTTTTATTTTTAATCTTCTTCTATCCTTTTTACTTGCAGTTGACTCTTTTTAACGTTGATCTAATGTATTTTGATAAATTAGAAGTACACCTTCAGTTATATCGAATGCCTTTGTCGATTTCTTTATGTTTTTGATAAGATAAGCTTTGATGAGATGTTCTTTAAGTATACTGTTGTTTTTTCTGTAATAAACAAGATTGAAAGATTTAAATTTAGATGTGAAAAGTTTTTTTTGGGTACTGTTCGATGTGCTAGTGTGCATGGTTGAACTTAATTTAAGGGTGCCAATGCATAATTTTGTGGCTATTGTTTTATTTGCCCAAGCAAAGAGTATTCTATTAGTTTAAGATTGCACAATTGAGCTAACTCAAGCAAAGTCCGGAGTTCTGTATTGCCCCTTATATTAAGGGTCATAAGAGATTGAAAATATAGATGCAAACGAGAAGGGAAGAAATAGTGACAATATGAGTTATAGAATGATCCTATAAAAGTTGATGATAAGTCTAGTTCAAAGGAGGGAGGGGACCTAAATTGGTGTTGGAGGACAGTCTTATTAGTGTGATGGGAAGAACAATAAGAATTTATTAGCAATTATTGGAAATATAATAGCCTGACTGTAGGATGAATGCTACTTCTCTATTAATTGTTGTTGATGTTATCTCTCTTTTTTTTTTTTAATAAAATTTTTCTAGCTCCTTAGTTTCTAAGCTTTGTTGCATCTTTTCTTTGTTTCTTATGTCGAAATGTTTCACTTACTATTGAATCCATCTTTTCATGTTCCTAACTTCCTTCCTTGGCATTTTGAAATGACTTGACACCTATTGTCAAGTGATCTAAATGGGAGGTAATTGAGATCAGTCTTAACTGTGAGGCTGTGTTCTTTTCTTAAATTTTTAGGCTTGAACTTTGTATTGTCATAAAATGTCACATTAATATAATCTATCACTATATGTTAGAAACTCTTTAGTTACAAATGAGTCTTGCTATCTCCTTTTTATCTTTGTCGCAAAATATACTTACTTTGCCATGAAACTATGGGGCACAGTGCAAGCTTCTTTCTTAGTCCTGTTATAACAATGTGTTGAGTATGAGAATATACTATGTGGTGGCACCTTTATTGTTGTTGTTATGCGGTATCTACTTATATTCCTGTTACGTTTTATCATGATTAACTGACCAGATTTTTTTAAAGTCCGCTCATAAAATTAAATTACATTTTACCCTTTCAAAGTGCTTTATTTTCTCTGCTTCCACTTCTTTCACTCAATGGATGTGAATTTATTTCTATGTATATATTTTTACTTGTGACAGCAGAGACAAACATGAATTGGAGTTGGACTTCAAGAGATTCTGGGAAGAGTTTCGCTCATCCAATTCTGAAAAGGTTCATTCTCATATATGTTTTAACTCCTGACACTCTTTTATGTGGCATCTTGATTCCCTTACATATTTATTCTCTTTGCAGGAGAAAGAAGCGGCCTTGAATTTGACTATAGATGCCTTTTGTAGATTAGTCAAGCAGCATGCCAATGTAGCTCAATTAGTCACCTTGTATGATTGCTGATCCTCCTATCCGCTTTCTCAATATTGTATAGTTTTTTTTTTGGGTCTGGAATCAAGGTGTTCAACTCTTTTCGGATCTTTGAGCACAGCTTATATGTACACTTTCATGTTGTTAAGCAATGCTTTCATTGGTTGCCCTGTTCCATCCGTTCTTCACATGTTTGTTTAATTACTGGGAAAATTTTCTTCTGTAACATTAATATTTTTTTGCCATGTTTCGTGAGAAAATATTTTAATGTGGAGATGGCCTTACTCTGAAGTTTGTCCTCAAAATTCATCATCTTAATGTTTAGTCGTACTTTATGATTCATTCTTGTTTGGACTTGATCTTGTTGCCATTGGAAAGATCATGTCCTCTGTATTTTCTATCATTGTTCAGATTTATCATTTATGTTGTTGGCTTTAAGTTTTGGCCACTAAGACCCATCCTATGCAATTTAAAACAAACTTTGACTACTCAAACTATGTAGAAACTTGCTGTTTAGTTAAGTCTGACGAGGATTGTTGTAATAAAAGTAAAGTCCTTGTAATATTTAAAATTTTCATCAGCTTCTGTTTCAAATCTCATTAAGAATTTGTCAACTCATAAATTTTTTTTGCGCCTTTTGAATAATTCTTTTATCTCTCTCCTTATGGAATAGTTAAATTGTTTCTTTACAGTTTGCCAAATAGTTACCCGCTCTGCACTGTACATCTAGTGCTATTAATAGTTGATTAATGTTAAGTTCTTTAATTAATTGCAGGTTAGTAGAAACACATATATTCTCTTTTGTTGTGGGAAGAGCATTTGTAACGGATATTGGAAAGTTAAAAATTAGCAGCAAAACAAGATCATTGGATGTACTGAAAGTTCTACGGTTTTTCTCGGAAGTCACTGAGGTTTGGCCCAGGGATCCAAGTGTTTACATCTCTGAATCTAAAATATCCCTGTTGTTTTCGGGTTTGGAGTTACGTTTATTTGTGCTTATTTGCAGGGTGGCTTCAGTCCCGGTTCAAATTTGTTGACCGCTGTTGAAATCCTTGTGTCTGGGGTAAACTCATTAATTTATAAGAGCTTAATTGTTGTTCTATAGGTGGAATCATGTCATCCTAGTTCTTTTAAATATCATTAATTGTTAATTTTTCGGTTGTTTGCAGCCTATTGATAAACAATCTTTCCTTGATTCTGGGATATTTTGCTGTCTCATACGTGTTTTGAATGCTCTTTTGAGTCCTGATGAGGCCAACCAGAGGCTGAAAATTAATTACACTGAGGAACCAATGCTAGTTGAAAAGGATTCCACTGCTGATGTTGGGCAAGCCCGCCTACTTGAGGTGGTTTTACTTTCGAGATTACTTGAACTACAAACTGCTTTATACATATTCTATATATATACACGTATGTATGTATGAGTGCTGCATATATGTTTTGGCATGTGCATGTACTTTTTCTCTTTATTATTTTTGATTAAAATTTTAAAAGAAATCTTATTGCACAAGGCTGATTTTTGTTTTCTGATTTATGACTAATCTATTCTCTAAACATCTAATTACATCTTTCCTTTTTGGGAAATCCCAATTTTGTTTCAGTTTACCTTGCTTGTAAACAAGTCATGTCTTGAACACAGTTGACTTGAATAAAGCCTTTTGGTTTGACTTGAAACTTATTCTATTAATTCAGGTAGAAGGAAGTGTGGTGCATATTATGAAAGCATTGGCAAGCCATCCTTTAGCAGCACAGAGTTTGATTGAGGATGATTCTCTGATGTTGCTATTTCAGATGGTTGCCAACGGGTCTGTAACAGTCTTCTCTAAGTACAAGGAAGGTCTTGTTTCACTGCACATCATACAACTTCATAGACATGCTGTGCAGGTAAATTTGTTTTGCTTTACTATATAATTGTTAATTTGAATCAGTTTCATGTCAGCTTCACTTGCTGATTCTTAACTGGTATAATTTTGCTGTTCTTCTAGATCCTTGCACTTCTTTTGGTCAACGATGATGGAAGCACGGCCAAATACATTCACAAACATCAGCTGGTATGTGTTTTTGTGGGAAATTTAAAGAGTATATCTGAAGAACAAATGTTGCTTGCTGAATGCCATTTCATTTCTTTTAGTTTCTTCTAAATATAATTTTCCATGCTTTAGTGGATCCTTAGTAATTGGATCAAACATTGTCTTTGCATTTAAGGCTTTCTGATAGTTGATTTTGGGTTTAACTGTGAAGACTGAAGAATAATATTGGCAGTAAGGTATGAATTATGCATTGATTTGTAGAGTAATTTAGACCAAAATTTAGAGTAGCAGAATTCATGCCTCCGGTTAAGGTAGGTCCTGTGTTAACTAATGGCAGAAAAGTTCCGGTGGCTTTTTTAGGAGTTTGATGGATGGTCGGTGTGTGAGCAACTGTGAATATAAAACAGTAGGATGCTTTATTAAGTCTCTTACTTTTTTCTTCTTTTTTTTTTTGGTATTTCCCTTGAGTTTGGGCATCAACCGACCAACTCATATCTAGCAATGATGGTTGTAACTCATTCGACCAGCTACTTCATTGCTTTAGAGTTTTAGTTTCCATTAATTCATTGGAGAGAGGGATCTGGTGAGAAAAATAACAATGTTAATTGGTATGTATTTCCATTATTGTTGATATGGTATTTTTTTAAAGACAAGGGCTTAACATAAACCGTGAGGGTGTAAACCTTCTAATTTTATTCGAAAATGTTCTTTTATATGTAGAAAACCATATAGCTAAGCCTCTTTGAATCTTCGGTACTTTGTTTCAATTTAGTGTTTATATGTCTTTCTCTTATTGCCTGCATATTTTTTTTATAGCTTCACCTTGATGCAACAATTTTGATGGTGCCTTTGGAAACAGCTCCTTTTCTTCCAGTTTTTTTCATGACAGAAATAGGAAGGGTTCTGATAATAAGCACCTGGTGACTTGTGAGAGATTGAGATATTTATTTTGAGGAGCCTTTACTCTGCCTTTCAAGTGTCTTCTTTCTATCTGCTTTGCTTTCTGCATTCTTTGGATTTTTTTTATATGACCTATATACTGGAACAGCTATTTTTTCTATATACTTCTATTATGCTTATAATGCAACCAAGTTTGATAATTTTGTTTTGTTTTATTCTTTTTCTTTCAGTAATCTTGTTATTTCTATTTTATGTCAATATGTGTCTGGTCAATTTTTTCCTTGTTGCCTTGTCATTGATAAAAAATGTGCTTTTTCATTTGTTCACGTGCTGTTCTCTTGTTGTGCAGATTAAAGTGCTTTTAATGGCTGTTAAGGATTTTAATCCAGATTGCGGGGACCCTGCCTACACTGTTAGGATTGTGGACTTGTTACTTGAATGTGTGGAATTGTCCTATAGACCAGGTAATTGGTTTGTGAATTTTTCCTGCAGAATTGTTTTTCTAAAACTATGGTTAGTGTATGGATTTTGTAATGTATGGTAAGCTTTGTGGTCTTAGCTACGGAAAGAAATAGTCTTTTAGCTGCTCTTTCGTTTGATGATTGTTATTCGAGATTTGTCCTTGTTTTGTGTTTATTGCTTATGTCATGAACTTCGATTTGTAGGGGCCAGTGGTGTCAGGCTTAGGGAAGATATACGTAATGCCCATGGTTATCACTTCCTTGTTCAGTTTGTTCTAGTTCTGTCTTCAATGCCACAGAATCAAGGCATTCAATCTATTTATTTGAAGCCTCATGTTGACAACGATCAGGGTCATGCTTTTGATGAAGCTCCGGCGATGGATTTCATAGGAAAAGAGGACCCTTCCACTGAACATCTCTCACCCACTTTGATTAGGCTACTTGATATTCTTGTTAACCTAGCTCAAACAGGTCCTGCTGAAAACAGAACGTCAAAAAATTCTCACACCAAGGCCAGTGGTCATAGCATAAGTCAAACATCAACTACTGACAGACTTGGTGATAAATGGGAACAGGGAAATAATAAAGTTAAAGACCTTGAAGCGGTTCAGATGTTGCAGGACATTTTTCTCAAGGCAGAAAGCAGGGATTTGCAGGCAGAAGTATTAAACAGAATGTTTAAAATATTTTCAAGTCATATTGAAAACTATAAGTTGTGTCAGCAATTGAGGACTGTTCCTCTCTTGATATTAAATATGGCTGGATTTCCTTCAACGTTGCAAGATATAATTCTGAAAATTCTCGAATATGCTGTGACTGTGGTGAATTGCATTCCTGAGCAAGAGCTGCTTTCTCTATGTTGCTTATTGCAGCAACCAATTGCATCCGAATTAAAGCTCACCATCCTTTCTTTTTTTGTAAAGCTCTTATCGTTTGATCAGCAATACAAGAAAGTCCTACGAGAAGTAGGTGTGCTGGAAGTCCTTTTAGATGATCTGAAGCAACATAAGTTTCTTTTGGGTCCCGACGAGCATGGTGGTGGTGCCAGTCAGTTGGAGAGAAAATCCAGCTCGAGCAGCTTCCAGAAACACTTGGACAACAAGGATGTTATTATTACTTCACCCAAGCTCATGGAATCTGGTTCAGGAAAGTTCCCTATTTTTGAAGTTGAGAGTACAGTTGCTATTGGCTGGGATTGTATGGTTTCCTTAGTGAAGAAAGCTGAAGCCAACCAAGCTGCATTTCGATCCGCCAATGGTTTGACCACAGTTCTTCCCTTCTTGGTGTCCAACGTTCATCGTCCTGGTGTCCTACGGATATTGTCATGTTTGATCACTGAAGATGCTATGCAGGTTTGTTTTGATGCATGCTCATCTGTTTGTCATAGATCTTACATTCAAGCATGTTATTCTTCCCTTTTTTAACCTTTTTTTTAATTTTACGTCAATGAACATCCTTTGATCTTAAGCTCCAGTTTGTTTAATTTTATATGTCCTTGTGAATTTTTCATGAATGAGTGAACTGATATTGTTATGCATTTGTGATTTATCACACCATAATTGTTTTCTCGTTCTTTTTCCAGGGTCATCCTGAAGAATTAGGATCACTTGTTGAAGTTTTAAAGAGTGGAATGGTTATAAGTGATACAGGACATCAATACAAGCTTCAAAGTGATGCAAAATGTGATACAATGGGAACCTTGTGGCGCATTCTAGGAGTAAATAATGCTGCTCAGAGAGTCTTTGGTGAAGCCACTGGATTTTCTCTTCTGCTAACCACCCTCCATAGTTTTCAGGGTGATGGTCACTCAGAAGAACCTTCTTTATTAGTTTACATCAGAGTCTTCACATATTTATTGCGCCTTATGACAGCAGGGGTGTGTGGTAATACTATTAATAGGACAAAACTGCATACTATCATATCATCACACACATTTTATGATCTTCTATCCGAGTCTGGCTTGCTGTGTGTGGATTATGAGAAGCAAGTGATACATCTATTGTTGGAACTTGCTCTTGAAGTTGTCCTTCCACCTTTCATGACACCAGAGAGTGCCATATCAGCAGATATGGCTGAAAATGAGTCCACTAGTTTTGTTTTGACCACTCCATCTGGTTTGGTTAATCCTGACAAGGAACGTATATACAATGCTGGTGCTGTTAGAGTTCTGATCCGTTCATTGTTGCTTTTCACTCCTAAGGTGCAAGTAGAAGTGCTGGACCTTATTGGAAAACTTGCTCGGTCTGGCCCCTTCAATCAAGAAAATCTCACCTCCGTAGGTGAGAAAGAATCTTCTATTGCCTTTATGCTCTTTCTGAATTACACATTAATTTCTTAATACTTCTTTTGCAATGCATGTAGGTTGTGTGGAACTTCTTCTGGAGACAATTCAACCCTTCCTTTCAAGCTCATCGCCGTTACTCTCTTATGCTTTGAAGATTGTAGAGATTCTAGGGGCATATAGGTACGCCATGTGGTTATGTCTAGGAAACATTACTTTTGTTTATCCTCTATTATTTTCTGAATAAGGTTTTGATTTCTGCTGATAGGTTGTCTGCATCTGAACTCCAAGCACTTGTAAGATATATTCTGCAAATGAGGCTGATGAAGTCAGGTCATACAATTGTTGATATGATGGAGAGGTTAATTCTCAAGGAAGATATGGCCTTGGAAAATGTTTCTTTGGCTCCATTTGTTGAGATGGACATGAGCAAGATTGGGCATGCTTCGGTTCTGGTGTCCATGGGAGAAAGATCTTGGCCTCCTGCTGCTGGATATTCATTTGTTTGTTGGTTTCAGTTTCAAAACTTTTTGAGAACACAAGCAAAAGAAATTGATCCTGCCAAATCTGGTCCTTCAAAGAGGAAAAGTGGCTCAAATGGGCAGCATCATGACCAGCGTATCCTCCGGATATTTTCTGTTGGTGCAGTAAATAATGAGAATACTTTCTATGCAGAACTCTATCTTCAAGAGGATGGTGTTCTTACCCTTTCCACCAGCAATTCTTGCTCCTTATCATTTTCTGGATTAGAACTGGAAGAAGGCCGGTGGCATCACCTTGCTGTTGTTCATAGCAAACCCAATGCTCTTGCTGGACTATTCCAAGCTAGTGTTGCCTATGTTTATCTTGATGGGCAGCTAAGACACACAGGAAAATTAGGATATTCACCCTCTCCCATTGGAAAACCTTTGCAGGTAGCTATTGGGACTCCAGTTACTTGTGCAAGGGTTAGTGACTTTACATGGAGACTCCGCTCTTGCTATCTCTTTGAGGAAGTGCTCACACCAGGTTGTATTTGTGTCATGTACATTCTTGGTAGAGGATATAGAGGGCTTTTCCAAGATGCAGATCTTCTCCGTTTTGTTCCCAACCAGGCTTGTGGTGGTGGTAGCATGGCTATCTTAGATTCATTAGATGCTGAATTGGCTGTACCTCCTGGAATGCAGAAACTTGACAGTGCAAGCAAGCAGGAAAACTCTAAGGCAGATGGAAGTGGAATTGTGTGGGATTTGGATAGATTGGGAAACCTTACGTTTCAGCTTTCTGGGAAAAAACTCATATTTGCATTTGATGGAACATGTGCGGAGGCTGTTCGAGCATCTGGTACATCTTTCTTGCTCAATCTGGTCGATCCCTTGTCAGCTGCTGCTTCTCCCATTGGAGGTGAATAACATTTTCTGCCTTCTATGTGTAACTGTGTCAGAATTCATCTTAACTAAGTTATTCTTCCATTCCTTATCTCTGCAGGTATACCACGATTTGGGCGTCTTAATGGGGATATCTATATCTGTAGGCAATGTGTTATTGGTGATACCATCCGGCCTATTGGTGGGATGTCCGTTATTTTGGCACTTGTTGAGGCTGCTGAGACTAAGGATATGCTCCATATGGCCCTTTCATTTCTTGCTTGTTCACTTCATCATAATCCTCAAAATGTAAAAGACATGCAAACATACAGGGGATACCATCTACTAGCTTTATTCCTGCGTCGAAGGATGTCGTTATTTGATATGCAGTGTCTTGAGATATTTTTCCAGATTGCTGCATGTGAAGCATCATTTTCTGAACCAAAAAAAGTGGAACGAATACAAACTTTTATATCACCTACTGCATCCATTCATGAAACTGGCTTCGAGGATCTTAATTTCACAAAGTTCCGTGATGAAACATCTTCAGTTGGATCTCTTGTTGACATGGATGATTTTTCTGCTCCAAAGGATTCATTAAGTCATATTTCGGAGCTAGAAAATACTGATATGTCTGTTGAAACTTCAAATTGCATTGTCTTGTCAAATGCGGATATGGTAGAACATGTTTTGCTTGACTGGACACTGTGGGTAACTGCCCCGGTTTCCATTCAAATTGCACTGTTAAATTTTCTAGAGCATCTTGTTTCCATGCATTGGTACAGGAATCACAACCTTACGGTTCTTCGACGAATCAACCTGGTTCAACATTTACTGGTAACGTTGCAGCGTGGTGATGTTGAAGTTCCTGTTTTGGAAAAATTAGTTGTACTACTTGGGGTCATATTGGAAGATGGGTTCCTGGCATCTGAACTAGAAAATGTGGTTAGGTTTGTTATTATGACATTTGATCCACCTGAGCTGAAACCCCAACATCAAATAATGCGTGAATCCATGGGAAAGCATGTCATAGTCAGGAATATGCTTTTGGAGATGCTTATAGATCTTCAAGTGACGATCAAAACAGAAGAGATGCTAGAGCAGTGGCATAAAATTGTCTCCTCTAAATTAATAACATATTTTCTTGATGAAGCTGTTCATCCTACTAGTATGAGATGGATCATGACTCTTCTTGGTGTGTGTCTGGCATCTTCTCCCACTTTTTCTCTTAAATTTCGCACAAGTGGAGGTTATCAAGGTCTAATGCGTGTGCTTCCCAGTTTCTATGATTCTCCTGATATATACTATATTTTATTCTGTCTGATATTTGGGAAGCCTGTTTATCCAAGATTGCCAGAAGTCCGTATGCTGGACTTTCATGCACTAATGCCAAGTGATGGAGGCCACGTGGAGTTGAAATTTGTAGAACTACTGGAATCTATAATTGCTATGGCAAAATCTACCTTTGATAGGCTAAGCATGCAGTCAATACTTGCTCGCCAAACTGGAAATATTTCCCAACTTGTTGCAGAACTGGTGGAGGAAAATGTAGACATGTCTGGGGAGCTTCAAGGTGAAGCTCTCATGCACAAGACATATGCTGCACGCTTAATGGGTGGAGAGGCATCTGCTCCTGCTGCTGCAACATCAGTTCTGAGATTTATGGTTGATTTGGCAAAGATGTGCCCTCCCTTCTCTGCTGCTTGCAGACAAGCTGAGTTTCTAGAAAGCTGCATTGACCTCTATTTTTCTTGTGTTAGGTTTGTGTTTGATTCTCCATTTATACTTGGACATTTGGTTTTACATTAATGACGTATTTAATCTTTATATAATGTTCCTTAAAAGATATTTATTTTAATGTAACTAATGCTTACACGATCTCCAATCTGTTTCACAAGAAATCTTATTTTTGTTTGTATTGTCTTGTAGGTCTGCTCACACTGTGAAGATGGCAAGAGAGCTCTCTACAAAGACAGAAGAGAGGAATTTAAATGATTGTGATGATGCTAGTTCACAAAATACATTCTCTAGCTTGCCTGCTGAGCAGGAACAGTCTTCCAAGACATCAATTAGTGCTGGAAGTTTCCCTCAAGCACAGGTCAGTTCAAGTTCTGAAGAGATGCCTGTCGCTTCAAATTACATGGCCGAAGATAAAGAAGAGATGAAGCATACTTCAACTCAGGAGGAACTAAACAAATCATTGCAGGAAGATGTGCAAGTTATTCTGAGCGTAGAAGGTGATAGTGTTGATCAGGTTTCTGCCACTTCAAGCACAAACGACTTCAATTTTCATGGTATCAAAGACAATCCTACAATTCAGCCACCAGATTACCAGAGTTCTGCATCCCTTGTTATCCCGGATTCTCCTATTTTATCTGAGAAATCTTATTCCAAAATCCCCCACTCTCCCTCTTCATCTCCCCTGGTTGCTCTGACTTCTTGGTTAAGTGTAAACCAGAATGAATCCAAAAATCCCATAATCACCCTAACTTCCATGGACTCTTCTGTTAGTGGTTTTGATCAATCCTCGGACTTGAAGTGTGGTTCTCAAGGGCCAACAGTTGCAAATATGACATTTTCTGTTACACCAAATCTTCTTCTGGAGATGGATGATTCTGGCTACGGTGGTGGCCCTTGCTCTGCTGGTGCAACTGCTATGTTGGATTTTATAGCTGAAGTGCTTGCTGACTTTTTAACAGAGCAAATAAAAGCAGCACAAGTTGTGGAGAGCATCTTGGAAATGGTTCCACTATATGTTGAAGCTGAATCCATGTTGGTTTTCCAAGGTTTATTTCTTACTAGATTAATGAACTTTGTTGAAAGGCGTCTCTTGCGTGATGATGAAGAAGATGATAAAAAGCTGGATAAGACCAAATGGTCCTCAAACTTAGACGCTTTATGCTGGATGATTGTTGATCGTGTTTACATGGGTGCTCTTCCCCAACCTGGTGGTGTGCTGAAAACTCTGGAGTTTTTGTTATCAATGTTGCAATTAGCAAACAAAGATGGTCGAATTGAAGAAGCAGCTCCAACAGGCAAGGGTCTTTTGTCTATTGCAAGAGGAAACAGACAACTTGATGCTTATGTAAATTCAATTCTTAAGAATACAAATAGGATGATACTGTACTGCTTCCTACCATCATTCCTGATCACTATAGGAGAAGATGATCTCCTTTCCTCCTTGGGTCTGCTGATGGAATCTAAGAAAAAATTGCCAATAAACTCTTCTCAAGAAGATCCAGGGATTGATATCTCCACAGTTTTGCAGTTATTAGTTGCTCACCGACGAATTGTGTTCTGTCCTAGCAATTTTGATACTGATCTAAATTGTTGTCTCTGTGTAAATTTAATTTCTCTACTACGTGACCAGCGGCGAAATGTTCAGAACATGGCAATTGATGTTATAAAGTATTTGTTGGTTCATCGAAGAGCTTCTTTGGAAGACTTGCTTGTCTCTAAACCTAACCAAGGACAGCACCTAGATGTACTGCATGGTGGTTTTGATAAATTGTTGACTGGAAGCTTATCGTCTTTCTTTGATTGGTTTCAGAACTCTGAACAGATGGTAAATAAAGTACTGGAGCAATGTGCGGCAATAATGTGGGTGCAGTATATTGCTGGCTCGGCAAAATTTCCTGGAGTAAGAATTAAAGGCATGGAAGGTCGTCGTAAGAGGGAAATGGGAAGAAGATCACGAGATACTTCAAAGGTTGACCTAAAGCACTGGGAGAAAGTGAATGAAAGGAGATATGCATTGGAGGTGGTTCGTGATACAATGTCCACTGAGTTAAGAGTTATCCGTCAGGATAAGTATGGATGGGTTCTCCATGCTGAGAGCGAATGGCAAACCCATCTCCAGCAACTTGTACACGAACGTGGAATATTCCCAATTCGGCAATCTTCTATGCCAGAAGATCCTCAGTGGCAACTTTGCCCCATTGAGGGACCATACAGGATGCGCAAAAAGCTTGAGCGCTGTAAATTGAGAATTGATAGTATCCAAAATGTTCTTGATTGGCAGATGGAATTAGGCGAGACAGAGTTCTCCAAAGTGAAAAATGAGGATGGTCCTGATGTTTCTGATTCTGATTCTGATTCTGAAGCAATATTTAATCTTTTGAATGGTAGTGTTGAACAGAATGTTGTTGACACTGAGCTATATGATGAGTCATTGTATAAAGAGTCATATGATGTTAAGGATGTAACATCTGTTAGAGATGGATGGAATTATGACAGAGCTAGTAGTGGGAATGAAGAAGCTAGTCTTCACTCAGCACTTGAGTTTGGTGGGAAATCCAGTGCAGTCTCTGTCCCTATATCTGATAGCATACCTGGAAAATCTGAACATGGATCTCCTAGGCTGTCATCTTCTGTTAAAATGGATGAAGTCAAAGTTGCTGAGGATAAATCAGACAAGGAACTAAATGATAATGGTGAATATTTAATCAGACCTTATCTGGAACCTCTTGAAAAGATAAGATTCAGATATAACTGTGAGCGAGTAGTGGGTCTTGACAAACAAGATGGCATATTTCTGATTGGGGAGCTTTGTTTGTATGTAATAGAGAACTTTTACATTGACAGTTCTGGATGCATATGTGAGAAGGAATGCGAAGATGATCTCTCTGTTATTGATCAGGCATTGGGTGTAAAGAAGGATGTTACGGGTTGTATGGATTTCCAGTCAAAATCAGCTTCATCCTGTCCCTCACCTCCCAAGACATTGAAAGGGGCAGGGCCTGGGCCTACAATGGTGGTGCATGGGGAAAGGAGAAAGTGGTTAGCAGTGGCAATTTACCTCACGCTTGGCGTATGTGGAAGCTTGATAGTGTTCATGAGATTTTGAAGCGTGATTACCAGCTTCGTCCTGTTGCTGTTGAGTTATTCAGCATGGATGGATGTAATGATCTCCTGGTGTTTCACAAAAGAGAGAGAGATGAAGTATTCAAAAATCTGGTTGCAATGAATCTGCCGAGGAACAGCTTGTATGTAACCTGGAATTCATTGTTCTCTCTTTCTTTTTATTATGTTTCTACAATGGCTTTGCGATGTGGTATTAACTGCTTCTCAAAAGCAAGCTGCAATACTCATGTTACACAAAAGGGCATCCCTTTGTCTTTCCTGTATATTCCAGAGTTGTTTGCCTTTACTTTTATCATCTACCTTTAGCCAATGAATTTTTTCTCTTTTTCTTTTGATGTTCTTTTCTTTGCTGCACCTAAGCTTCATCCCTGAATTGTTTGTTTTTCTTCTTTATCTTCTGAATCTTGCAAAAGATCATTCACATTTGTTATTCTTTCCCTTGTACCAGGTTGGATACGACCATTTCAGGATCTACAAAACAGGAAAGCAGTGAGGGTGGCCGTCTTTTTAAAATAATGGCTAAATCTTTCTCAAAGAGGTGGCAAAATGGAGAAATCAGCAATTTCCAGTACCTCATGCATCTCAATACCTTGGCGGGACGTGGATACAGTGATCTTACTCAATACCCAGTCTTTCCATGGGTTCTTGCTGACTATGAGAGTGAAAATCTGGACTTGTCAGATCTCAAAACCTTCCGCAAACTTGACAAACCAATGGGTTGTCAGACACCAGAAGGGGAAGAGGAATTCAAGAAAAGGTCAATTCTAATATTTTCCAAAATCCTTCCACTTAAAAGGGAAAAAAAAATTTAATAATTTTCCTGTAGATGTTCACCGTTTTTGGAATGATCATATCATCGCTGGCATGCTTGTTTTACATTGTCTTTAAATATGAAGTTGTATGCCTATGTTACTGCTTATCGTTCCAGTTCTCTTTTTGTTTTACAGATACGAAAGCTGGGATGACCCTGAGGTCCCAAAATTTCATTACGGTTCCCATTATTCTAGTGCTGGCATTGTTCTCTTTTATCTTCTTCGCTTGCCTCCATTTAGTGTGGAAAATCAGAAGTTACAGGGTGGCCAGTTTGATCATGCTGATCGTCTTTTCAATTGCATAAGAGACACTTGGTTGAGTGCTGCTGGGAAGGGTAATACATCAGATGTGAAAGAGCTGATTCCAGAATTCTTTTACATGCCTGAATTTTTGGAAAATCGCTTCAACCTTGACTTGGGGGAGAAGCAGTCAGGGGAAAAGGTCTTGTTAAAATTTTAAATCTTAAATTGTGTTTATGATTTTTGATCTTTATTCTGTTGTTTGATAATGTGCCAAAATAAACTTGATTCTAATTTCTCATTTATTTTTTCCATTGTTTGTATTACCCAGGTTGGAGATGTTGTCCTACCTCCTTGGGCTAAAGGCAGTGCTAGGGAGTTCATCAGGAAGCATAGAGAGGCCCTAGAATCTGATTTTGTCTCAGAAAATCTGCACCATTGGATAGACCTCATTTTTGGATATAAACAAAGGGGAAAGGTGGGTATTGGCACCATCTGTGAAGCATATTTAAACCTCCATCATGCACACTTGAAAAAGATGATTAAAGTTCTTAAATTTTCTGTCATATGCAATTCCTGCTGATATAATTTGCTTTGTCCTTTTCTGGCTTGCTGTGAAGTTATACTGGGTCAGTCGGTATCATGTTTGTTTTCTCTCTTTCTTTTCCTAGTCTGACTTCATGTACTGCCCCTTGTATAAGCAATGCCAAGTTGTCATTCCAAGATAATGTCTTAAATCTTTTCAGTTTTCTTCTTTAATCCTGTTTATTGTTGTTGTAACTGACAGGCGGCTGAAGAAGCTGTTAATGTTTTCTACCATTACACATATGAAGGAAGTGTAGACATAGACTCGGTTACAGATCCTTCAATGAAAGCCTCCATTCTAGCTCAGATCAATCATTTTGGACAGACACCTAAGCAACTATTCCTCAAACCCCATGTGAAAAGGCAGTCTGACAGAAAGCTTCCTCCTCATCCGCTGAAGCATTCAGCTTTTCTTGTTCCACATGAAATACGGAAAAGCTCTTCTTCCATTTCTCAAATTGTCACTTTCAATGAGAAAATTCTTGTTGCTGGGGCAAACACATTGCTTAAACCTAGAACATATGCCAAATATTTTGCATGGGGGTTTCCTGATTGCAGCTTGAGATTTATGGGCTATGACCAAGATCGTCTCCTTTCAACACATGAGAATCTTCATGGTGATAACCAAATTCAGTGTGCTGGTGTTAGTCATGATGGTCATATTTTGGTGACTGGAGCCGATGAGGGTTTAGTTTCTGTTTGGAGAATCAGTGAGGATGGCCCCCGTGCCTCTAGACGATTGCTGTTGGAAAAAGTGCTTTGTGGTCATACAGCTAAAATCACATGTCTTCGTGTCAGTCAGCCTTACATGCTGATTGTGAGTGGATCAGATGACTGCACTGTTATCATATGGGACCTAAGCTCATTAGTATTTGTTAGGCAACTGCCTGAGTTCCCAGCACCAGTTTCTGCAGTTTACGTGAATGATTTATCAGGGGAAATTGTGACAGCTGCTGGAATTCTGCTTGCTGTTTGGAGCATCAATGGGGACTGTCTAGCAGTAATTAGTACATCCCAGCTGCCATCTGATTCTATACTTTCTGTTACAAGCTGTACCTTCTCTGATTGGCAGGACACAAACTGGTATGTAACGGGTCACCAGAGTGGGGCTATTAAGGTCTGGCATATGGTTCACTGCACTGACCAAGATAAGACCAACAGCAAGTCAAATATGATTGGAACAGGAGGATTAGATTTGGGCAAGTCTCCAGAATACAGATTGGTGCTCCAGAAGGTCCTGAAGTTCCATAAACATCCAGTTACTGCTCTTCACTTAACGAGTGACCTGAAGCAGTTGCTGAGTGGTGATTCTAGTGGGCATCTGCTGTCTTGGACATTACCGGATGAGAGCTTGAAATCCTCTTTCAATCAACGGTGATGATGTTAAAGTCGCATTTGTGTGATTTTCAGCTCTAGGATCAGCTCCTGGTTGTGTTAAAACCCTAATCGGGTGCAAGCATTTGTGAGAGGAAGTGGTTCTTTGTTCATCATATAACATGAAAAGGAAAAGCAAGACAACAGGGCTGGCCAGGTATTGTAACAGGACAAGCTGGGATAATTTATGGGGATGCGGTGGGGAAAATTTTCTCCAACCTTGCATATTATTATTTATGTTGAAAATTAGAAAGCATTTAATGGCTTGAGCTCTCCATTGCGATGGTGGAATTACAGGGGACTCTTTTGTTGTATTTTTGGCAACCGGGGGATATTGCTTTTGAAAATCTCTCTCATGTAAATACATGGAATTGTTAACAGTGTGTAATGAAGTTGTATAGCAGAAAACAAAATTGCATCAGAACTGGATCATTTGGTGGAATTGGTCTGGTTATAATGGACGAAGGGATAGTTTATAGGAATTTTTTGAGTGTAGTACTTTCGGCTAAAATTCCCATTTTTATTGTGAATCATAGTTTGAATTCTTTGGAGACTTTGATTAGTAATTTTACCTTGAACCGCAGTGTGGCAAGTTGGTGGGTTTCTGCAGCCGCTGGTTTACCCTTCAGAGCCTACTACCTGTTGAATTCGAATTTGCTGTTGTACCTGTTTCTGCTTGCAAATCCCACGATTGCACCAATTTCAATATGCTAACTCCTTTTCAGATTTTGTTCCATCCTATTATGTTATTCCAAGCCTATATAAAGTCTCACCTCTCAAATTCCCACCTTTTCTTTTTTTTTTTTTTAATCATCAGGTGCTATACAAATGAAGGTTTGCGTTTCTTCATGATTTTCATAATGCTGCTAGAAAACCTAATCACCCCAACTTTTATTGATCGAAGTTCTGTTAATTTATTGAAATTTATCATGAATGAATTCATCAAATCAAAATAATTTTAATTAATTCGATTGATTAAACTGAATATCTTTTAATAAATGTTATTATTTGTTCAACCAAAATACCATAACAAATCAAAACATGTTAATAACTTTTAAATAGGAATTAAAACAAACTAAAGAAAGAAAAACATATTAAAATACTAAAAATAATAATATTTAGGGTGCCTTAGATTTGTTGAATCTTAGATTACATTTAAGTAATAAGGCGTAAGATTACTAATGAAATGTAATCTCCTTATTTGAGTGTTTGCTTGACGAGATGTAATATCGCGTTAAAATAAAATTTTCTATATTATTTTGTTATAGAATTGTCTTCTACAAATTTACTTTCATATATAACATTATAATAATTTAATAGATTCATTTTTTGTTTCACTTTAATTTTATGAGACGAATCTCTTTGCTTCCCATGTCATCTTTTATTATTACAAAATTAAAGCCTAAATTGAATTGAAATGAATTACCATAAGGTAATATGTTAAATACAACTAGTAAAAGAAATTATCCTAAAAGGCTTCAGTCATATCTGTCATTGCTCTGTTTTGAAAATTTTGCAGTAGAGAATATGAATATATTGAACGTTGATTGCAATCTATTTGATGATATTTAAATAAAATATTTTATTTTATTTATGATATATTTACTTTTTAAATTTAATTATATTTTATTTATGAAGTTTTATATTACAAATTAAATTATATTTTGGTGTTCAAAAAACGAGAGAAAAGTTAAGAAAAAAAAGGTTTGGTTTTTAATTATAATTAGAATTAACTCTGTGGGTGGGGGTTTAGGATTTTATTTTAATTAGTTAATAATAAATTGAAAGTAGAAACTAAATACTGTTAACAAATAGGAGAAAAAATGAAAATATTTATTCATACCCAGTTAATAAAGAAATACAGACGGTGCGGCATCAAACCTTTACATAACCCATGGTAAGTTTGATATGCAGAATCCTTAGGGATTGGTCTTAGTAGATATTATAGGATTTTTTTTATATAGAAAAAGAGACTATATTGATTAATATAATAAGAAGAGAGGATAATTTTTTTATTTAATTTCAGATTCTGTTATGAAGAAACAAGATAACCAAAATGTTAAAATTCAAAGAATGTAATCTCATCTTAGAATATAACATTACAAGAATGAGATTATTAATAATTTCAAAAAAAATAAAAATGCACCCTTTCCTAAAAGAATCTTTCCATATATCCAATCTCTCTACTCAGCAGAAGGTGAGCAACTTATTTCTTTTACTTTAATATTTTTGGTTAGGTGAAGGGTGAACGCATGCGTTGCTAATTTTTGCTTTTCCTTGTTTCCTTTTTACACATCACCATTTGAATGGGATATAAATTATTTGCAGCACCGTGCGTGCGTGTGTGAACTATTAACCTCGTATGCCGTACATCAACTGCCTTCTGATTTTTTCAATCCTATATCTGCTCAAATGATTTTTTTTTTTGTTCTTACCAATCTTGGGTAATCCCACATAAAACAACGAGAACTTCAATTATGAAAAATGATTTTCCATTGGCCAAAGTAAATTTCTCGGCTGAATCAAAAACGAAATTCTGGAGCAAGGAGATGTTCTATAAGACTGGATATTGGGAAGTGGAAATCCATATGCTTTCCTCTTACTTTTCTCTTTACATTTACAAATGAAAATTTTTAAGTCATTGTTGGCACCCCAATTTGAGCCAAATTCTAAGCATCAATTTTTTCTTATCTATTTAAAAGTAAGGATAAATCAACTCTAGATTTTGGATACCTTTATGATGTTGACTTTGCAATGGCATGCCTCTATTTGGCTTCTTTTGCCTACAGTTGGGTCGGGTCGGATTCATATAAAATATTTAGATTATTTTTTTAAGTTTAGGTTCGGCCCAAAAATAAGTTTATTTTTTTACTCAAGCCCGATCTAATTTTAAATTAATAAACTTGAGTTTAGCTTGATCCACTCATATTTAATTTTTTAATTAAAATAATTTTTAAAAATATAATACTAAATGCACTAAAAAATAATAAATATTTTATTATATTAAAAACACATATAAGTATTATAATATTTTATTATATCAAATAAAATTTTATATTTTATATTTTCAGTTGGATTATTTAGTTGGGTAAAATCTTTTTTTAGGTTTTAGATAATGGGTTTAATTGTTATTGGGTTAGTGATTTATTATAAATATATATAATAATTATTCAACATGTATAATTAATATATATTTTTAACATAATATATTCAAGCTGGGCTCGGGCTCCAAGAAAAAGAGTCTTACTCAATGCTAGACCCATATAGAAAACAAGTGTTAAATTTTGCCTAAACTTATTTTTCGATTTTATAATTTTATGTAAACCTCTTCATTTTTAGACAAATCATCGAACCGGGGCGGGTTGCAGGTACATCAGCAGGTATAGTTGTGCCTAACCCTACCATCAAACGCATTAAAACAAATAGTTTTACTTATTTGATGTTAATAGGTATTTATTATACGAATTATATCATAGTAAATGTTAGGTTTTCCAAAAGCAAATAATAAAAGATTGTGAAAATTAGTACATTACAACTTTACAATCTTTTTATCAACCTGTTTTCTCACTTTTTATTGATTAGACTCTTAAGTGCTTGATCAAAGATTATCTCTTTTTTTCTTTTGCTTAGATGCAAACAGAAGCAAGGATTAAATTTTCATCACCTTTATAAATTACAATTTCTTATAACCATTTTTTTTTTTTGGCCAAGAATTTATTACAAGAACTGATTAAAAATTGGCATAGCATGTTTAGTACTACTAATAAGTCAATGTCAGCAATTGGTATTTTGAGATAGCAGCTATTATTTTAAGAAAATGAAAAGATGAAGTAGCTAGACATGTAGATAAAGAAGGAAGACCGTGCAAAAGTTTAGAACTTTCGCACTGCCCTTTGTCTGTGTGCATGGCATTGGCGTGGCCATCATAATATTCATTTTGTCTCACTTTGGACCACTGCCCACTGCCCTCTGTTATCATTTGCTCTTTTTTTTTTTTTTTTTTTTTAATATTATAAACTATACTTTATTTCCTAAGCTTTTTCATCATAACTTAACTACTCTTGCTTATAAATAATCAACAAACAAATCATCAAAATCACTCAAATCCCCCCCCTTCTCTCTCTCTCTGTCTCTCTCTATATATATGCCCTTATTTCTCTCATATTAATCTGTTTGATAATTATAGAGATGAGTAGATTAGATAAATGTGTTTGTTTGGGTTGAAGAGGTGGATGATTAGATTACGAGGGTGGCGTGAACCTACAAGCAGTTGAAGCTGCCAGCATGATCTAAACTTCCTTCTCTGTTGAGGGATAGATGGGATCATGTGGTAGCTTCACCTGTTGTTGGGATCACGAGCTTGATAGATATTCACCACTACATCATCATTTCCAGTTTTATCCATCATCACTGAAGAAAGGACGTCATTAGATCATCTTCTATTGCAGGCTGCCCCATATATGCATTTTCATTTCTCTCTTTCTATTTTAACTCTTGCTTTTCTTGCCTTTTTTTAATTTTTTATTTTTTGGTAACTTTTTCAAGGCTTGGGTTTGAGTTTGACTGTCCTTTTTTCTGCTTTCATATTATGTGTCAATTGGGTGCAACCGCAGCAGCCCGTTGCAGGTTTTAGTCCACATCTTCTAGAGGGATTGAATTACTTTTCACATTAAGCAGAAAAACACAAAGATCAAAGCATTTTTTTATTAGGCGTATGTTTGAATCTGTGATCTAATATGAACAAAAACTTAAGCAATCTAAATCATTTGTCCCGGTGACTAATGGATAAAAAAAAAAAAAAGAAAAAGGGTCATAGAAGGTTGAGCCATGCAACAGGACCAAGTACGTGGTACAGCATATTCCCCCCATTCATCACTTCTCCTTTTGGTTGTTTGGGGATGTGTGGTTGGTGTTGGAGGGAATCTCAAAAGCCCCAAAGAAGTTAATGTTTAGGGTTCTCAGTGGCAGAGTTTCTCCCAACTCTAAAAGTTTACTTGGTAGGTATTTTTGAGATCCCATCTTTATCCCTTCAAGCATGGATAGCTTCTAAATTCCCTTGTCTGGGGCCTTTTTCCTTCACAATGTTCATTGGCTGCTTTACCATAAAACTACCGAAAGAGAGAGAAAGGGGAGAGTGAAACATAATATAATATTATGAAACTTGGTAGTAGTTTTTTTTTTTGAATTAAAGGTTCATTGGGTAATTCATCTAACCCACTTAAGCCCATGTGGCTCAAAGAGTGTTTTAGCTTATTACCCATTCAGACTACATATTTAAAGATAACACCAAAAAAAAAAAAAAATTTCCTTAAGTTCAGACCTTATTTAACAAATAGCTTAATAGATCAAATCATTACAAAAATAATTGAGTTTCAGAAGTACTGCATAAGAGTCACTCTCGGTCTCTATGTTGCAAAGCTCTCTTCATGTGCAAACTTTAGTCCCATTAGGCATTAGCAAGGCTTAGGTCTTCGCCCATGTGGCGTGATAGAGTTAACAACTTGCAGTTAGTAGGTTAAGCTGATGAGGTTTTAGTTAATCTATTAGAAATCAGTTAGTAACTGAAGTCTCTCTCTCACTTGTATTAAATACACTTGAAGTTCTCTCATTAATATAATACAAAAAGAATGGTTTTCCAATATGCCTACAGTAACGTGTTTTTAGCATGGTATCAAGAGCTATAATTTTTTTTTTCTTCTCTTCTTGCTTTGCATTTTGTCCCTCAGTTCTTCTAATGATTGATCCTCCGAGGCATTCCTCCAACACCGACGAAGTGTTCTTCTCACAAGGTCAGGCTTCTTCTTCCTTGTCCAATATACAATATTTCTCCAAGCATGAAACAGTCAAACTGGGTGAAAGCAACTTCTTGTTATGGAAGCATCAGGTTCTGCTAATTCTTGAAGGGTACGACCTTGAGGGGTTTGTACTAGGCACGGTCACAGCTCGGGACTCCCTTGTTACTGGATCTGATGGGCAACTCGTGGCTAATCCATAGTATCTTCTTCACAAGAAGCAGGATGAATTCCTGGCTTCTTGGATACTTTCCACGGTTATAGATGAAATTCTGGTGCATCTAACTCTGGCCAAGACGAGTTTTGATGTCTGGCAGACTATTGAGCGACGGTTTGGTGCCAAGTCCAGTGTCAAAATCTCAAGCATGCGTCATGCCTTGTAAGCCAATCTGTCTGTTAAAGAATTTTTGGCCAAAATCAAGAATCTATGTGATGCTCTTATTCTGCTGGGAGTCCCATTACTGAACAAGAACAGGTCAGTATTGTCTTAGCTGGGCTCTCGATGGAGTATGAATCCGTTCGTGTGTTTGCATCTGCCACTCCTATGAATCTTGATCTATTAATTGATCTATTACTTGACTGTGAGGCACGACAACTTGAGCTGTTAACAGAGCCACCCTTGCAAGCTAATATGGTGTCTCGTTCTAAACCCGATACTACTGACAACTCCACACACGTTGAATCTTCAGGAAGTTATCAGCGAGAGTATCAGCCAGGTCGTCAAGGCAATGGTCGAAGCTGGTCTCGAGGCAAGGGTCAAATGAATGGTCGTGGATGGTCTCGTTCTAGACCGCAATATCAGTTATATGGAAAAATTGGGCATTTGGTTCAGACATGCTACCATCGGTTTGATGAAACCTATTCAGGAGTTCCTTCAAATCAGTCCGCTTCAGTTAACTATCATCACGTTGACAATCATGGCATTTCCTCTGTGCCCACATGTTTTCACCGATGTACTTGTTGTTCATCCACCATGTCATCGTTTTCTTTTCCATCTCCTCAACCTCCTAGTCAGGTGTGGTATCCGAATTCTGGTGCTACGAATCATGTAACTCCAGATATGGCGTCACTTTCGAATGTTTCTGTAATATCCCAGATTAGGGGTTATGCATTTAGTGCATAATTCATGTGTTAGTGGGCTTAGTGAGGGTGTTTGGAGGTGTTTGAGGGCTTTGAAAATTCTAGGATGAAGGTGGAAGCTTTGGAAAATTATTGGTTTTAAGTAAAAAGGGGGCTGGGCTAAGGTAGCCTTAAGAAAAGTTGTGGGAGTGTTTCGACATAAAACGAGCCTTGGTAAATGGCTTCCATGTGCCACTTAAGGGCACTGAAATGACGCTGGACAAGGGCCTTGGTTGAATCCGTTGGCGGCATGGGCGTGTTTTATTTTGCTATGGCGTTAAGACAAGAGGAGCTAGGAAGGAGGCTTTAAAATAAATTGTGGCGAGCTTATGTCATAAAAAGAAGGCCATGGCGAGTGGCTTGGGGCTATATATGGCTTGCGGCAATGAGGGCCTGAGTTCGAGTTCGAAGGAAGCAAGAAAGGGCATTTTATTTTTGTGCAAAGAAGAAGGCGCTTGGGCTAAGTAGGTCTCAAAAGAAATTGGGGTGAATTATGTCACAAAGAGGCGCCTTGGCAAAGTGGCACGGGGCATTACCGCAGATTAAGGGTTCCAGCAGGTCTTGGGTTCAAAGCGTGTGGCAAAGATTGGGTGTTTTATTTTTGGCTTTTGGCGCCAAGATAGAAGGAAGTAATAGGCGGCAATTGGACCTCTAATTGGGTAAGGATTAAGTGGATTTTATTTTAAATTTCGCTAGATAAGTAGTAGATAATTGTTAATTTATTTTTATTATTCTTTTATAGGTAGATAAGAGATAATTTAGGAGTTTGATAAGGGATTAATGATGGATAATTTTTATTTTATTAATTAAGTTGATAAAGGTGGATTTATTTTAAGTTGATAGATAGAAGATAATTATAGATTTATTTTTATATATTTTGAATATGTGTTCAAGAGTTATTATAGGAGAAGGAAGTGGAATTTGAGAGGAGGTAGGAGTCTTGAATTTGAGTTGAATAAATAGGGGTGACCATTTTTAAGCTATTCTTCATATTATTTTTCTTGGTAGAAAATTTGTTCCTCTAATTCTCTCTTTGAGCGAATTGCTTCTCACTTCTTCTCCCTATTCTTTCTCTTTTCTTCAATTTTAATTCTACATATTTTCTTGGATAGCCAAATAACCCCTTGCCGTTTAGAATCCATAGTCGAATCCCATAGTGGCCTCACTCTCTCTTTTTGTCGCAAGTCTTAAAAAGCCGAAAGCGGTAGTGTGATTCTTTCTCTTCAAAGCAACGTGTGTAGTGGTAAGTGTTCTTTCATTATCAATCGATTTTTCCTTCTCTTCCTTTGGTGTGTCGAAACAAGGGATTAGGCCTTGATCTGTGTGGATGGCCGAATGTTCATTAAGCTTTAGTCTCGTGGTTGTGCAGCTAGCGTAAAGGAGGTTTACGAGATTTGTAGTGATCAAGGTAAGTGGTATGTGCTATTCGGCCAAGGGCCATTTTATATGGATTTATTGTATAGCCAAATCTAACATGTGGCATATAGGGATTTTGACAACTTTTAAGGCAAGTGGAGGTTTTCGGGATTTAGATCAGTAAGGTAAGGCAGTAGTGACTTTTGGCTATAGGCCATAATTGGTTTTAGTGTTAGTCGATTTTGACAAAAAGTTGTGTAGGAGGATTCGACAAGGTTGGGTGTAAATCGTTTAGACGTAGAGTTTCGAGATTTGATCGATTGTGCCAAATAGGTGTGTAGTTATCGCACTGTCCCTTGAATGCTTAAATGAATGTTTAAATGTATTATTATGAATATGTGTATAATGTGAATGATAGCCGAAATAAGGGCTAGGATGGTGGATACCCATAATGGGTAATCGATTTATCGGTCGGTCTTTATGACATTAATTTGCCTATGGTATGTGTATGAAATTGAGATGGCATGTGATGTATACTTATTTTAATGATATTGTGGCATGATACATGGGGCTTGGGATGTGACTATCGAAGGAAAGGGTGTACATATTTATGTACGTGGTCTAATGTTAGCCTTGTGCTACATTAGCGCTTGATGGTAGCTATGTGCTTCATCAAGGAGGTGTTAGCTAGGTGCCCATCTCGGCGGTTGATAGTATGTGCATCACCGTGGGTGATTGATATGTGGGATCACTTAGGTGATCGGCTGCCTAGCCACGGCCTTGAGCAGCAGTCTGCTAAGGTAGGTGTAACGGATGGACTTAGGTTGGGTTGGGATGCATTTTTGCATGGTGGTCATGTAATTTGTGTGGATATGGGCCAAGCCCATATGTATGGAGACATGTGAAATAACTATGCCTTGAGTCTGTTTGACTCACCTAATATTTCTCAAACCTTACGGTGATGCATAAAGCTTGGACCGGGTTGGAGTGGATACAAGGTGGCCCATGAAGTTGATTTTCTTATTTTATACATTTTATATTTTCAGTATTTTGGGAATTTATTTGATGTAATAAGGGCCACTTATGGTATTTGGGAAACTTTATTTACGGTTTGAAGTTTATTTTATTAATTGAACTAATGATGGAAAAATATTTTTGAATTGATTTATATTATAATAACTTATGTAAAAGTTTTAATGGGAATTTATAACAACTAAATTTTAATGGGCTTTTAAATACACAATGTTTTATTAAAGTTCACAAATTCTCACGTTTTCACCTTTAAGACAAATTCTTCATAAATGTTTTTCGCAGTGACATACCGAGATCCGGTCAAGGCTCGTGGGTGGGTTTGGGGTGTTAAGATTTAGTATCGAGCGGTTCAAAACTCGGCTTTGAGGTTTTGGGCCCGAAAATAGTTTTCAAAAATGGGCTTTTCAAAATATGGACTTTTATTTCAGGTTTATTCTGGCATGGCACCTGTACCTCCGGCCCGAAGTCCACCAGGTAAGTACCTCTGACTATTGAAGTGATTTGAATATGTGATCTGTATGGGCTTTTGTGGGAACGTAGATTAGTGAACTAGGATCTATTGAACCCTAGGGCTAGTGCACTCAAACACATGCATAAGACTTAAAAACGACCGAACAAACCTGTGAAGTAAGTCGCCGAGTTAGGGTGTGGCAACCATTGTACGCATGTCTAGGAGTGGATTCGGTAAGAGCTTGGTATTTAAGCAGTCCGAGTGACTCACCTCCTCTTTACTCGAATCCTACAGTGCTTGCGAGAATGGTTCACCCTAACCAAGAGGACTTATTCACGCTAAACCCAATAATTAAAACCCGAAGGGACTAGCAGTACTTTTATGGAAACCCTAGTTTTAAAATCCTTAAATTACCCTTTTAATTGTAGCAAAAGGTTATTGTGAAAATTTTTCCAAAATATCTCGATTTACAAAATTACAAAATGCCCTTGGTTGTAAAATTACTAAAATGCCACGGCTTGGAAAAAAATTTATTACCATACTACCTCGATTTTAATAAAATTTTCTTACTTTGCAAAAGTATCCAAAACCCTATTTTGTGAAAATTCAAAATACCCGATTTGAAATTTACCAAATTACCCCTAGTTTCTGAAAGTACCAAAATAACCCCGATTTTTACAAATTTCTACAATACTCGGGTTTGGAAAATCTTTCTTTCAAAAATACCCATGAGTTTGGAAATTTTCAAAATGACTTTTGTGATTTTCAAATTGACCCCGATTTATTACCGAAATATCCCTATAGGAAAGATGACGAAATTACCCCAGGGTAGGGAATGATCGAAATGCCCAAAGTAGTGAAGTGAATGTTGTGGATGAATGTGAATGAGAATGTGATTCTACGAATTAGAGTAGTGAACTTAAAGCTGAAACTTTGATTGATCGAAAGAACTACTTCTGGAAACTTCTTATCATAAAATTTACTCGTGGATAAACAGTGAAACAAAATTTCTAATGCATAAAACTTTTTAATCAGATTGAATCGTGACGTTAGACATGAGTTCTAGAGGCGAATTAAATCGTGGATGCGATAGAGGTAGAATGGTCGTGTCGAAACCCGTTAGGTCGGGTCGAGGATCCGAGAATGGGTACCACCGCCATTACCACCACTTTTGGTGTTGGCAGCAAGATTAGACGGGGATGATCTTTATCGCGGCGGTCTTTGCGAGTTCTTGAGATGGTGGTGGAGTAGGTGGAAACATGAGAGCTAGGAAATGCAGACTGGCGACTTCGAGCTAATGGAGTGAAGTGTTTCGTGGAGTATCGGTGTGGCATCCGATCTTCTTGAATATTGGTTGGAGGCAACCGAAGCGAATTATGGATGAGTTGAACTGGCAACTGCCGAGAAGGTTAAAGGAATGGTGGTATTGCTACTGCGATGAAGCGTATCAATGGTGGCTCACGATTCGGGATGGGGCCACGGTGAGGATCTCACTTGGAATATGTTAAGGCGGCGTGTCGGAAGAAATGCGTTGGTACTCACTATATTGATGCGCAAAGGAAGGCGTTTAAGAAATTTGGTTCAAGGAACAAGTCCGTAGCGAATCTGTTGAATTCGAGGTTAAGCCGATATGCTCGAGGAATAATGGCTACGAGCATGAAGCGGTGTGTCCGGTTTGAGGATGGATTGAGAGGCGACACGAGGCTATTGATAGCTCCACATCGAGGCGGGAGTTATTGTGCTAGTAGAGAAGGCTAAGGTAGCTGAAGGGATTAAGGACTCTGTGAGGCAGAACAGAGATAAGGAGAGGAATCGAGATAAGAGAAGTTTTGGATCGTCAAAATCATCTGAGAACTTTCAGAAAAGACCGAGGGTCGAGAATTCTATTCGTGTTGCTAAGCCAGCTACTGGAAATCCAGACAGTCCATGTGCTCAATGCGGGAGGTATCATGTTGGCGAGTGCTGGAATCAGAATCGGGAGTGTTTTAGATGTAAGTCTAAGACTCATTTGATTAAAGACTATCCTCAGGATTCGAATAGGGCTCGGACAGAAGGTCAAGGAGGAGTGCAACGGACGGGAATGGTCGACTAGCGACAAGGGTCGTGATTGAACCATGGAGGAAATGGTTCGAGCCGAGGTCGTGGAGCACCAAGCGAGATCTTTGAAGGAAGCGAAGCGAGGCGACCAAGGTTGGTTTATGCGATTAGCCGTCGCGAGGAGAGTGATGTGCCGGATGTGACAGTGGTGCGTTCCTTATTCTCGAATACCCTAATTACTTTGATTGTTGTATAGTTTTCTTGTATCGCTAGTGAAAGTGTTGAAGCCTTGCATATGAACTTAGAGATTGTGCATAGGAAGTATGATATTTTATAAGATTAGAGTCTTGCACGTAAGCATAGTATGGTGAGTAGGAGTGCAATTAGCTAAGTAATTTGAGGACGAAATTATTTTTAAGGAGGGTAGAATTGTAATATCCCAGATTAGGGGTTATGCATTTAGTGCATAATTCATGTGTTAGTGGGCTTAGTGAGGGTGTTTGGAGGTGTTTGAGGGGCTTTGAAAATTCTAGGATGAAGGTGGAAGCTTTGGAAAATTATTGGTTTTTAAGTAAAAGGGGAGCTGGGCTAAGGTAGCCTTAAGAAAAGTTGTGGGAGTGTTTGGACATAAACAGGCCTTGGTAAAGTGGCTTCCATGCTCCACTTAAGGGCACGGAAATGTCGCTGGACAAGGGCCTTGGTTGAATCCAGTTGGCGGCATGGGCGTGTTTTTATTTTGCTATGGCGTTAAGACAAGAGGAGCTATGGAAGGAGGCTTTAAAATAAATTGTGGCGAGCTTATGTCATAAAAGAAGGTCATGGCGAGTGGCTTGGGCGCTTATATATGGCTTCTGCAATGATGGGCCTAGGCTCGATTCTGAAGGAAGCAAGAAAGGGCATTTTATTTTTGTGCGGCAAGAAGCGCTTGGGCTATGTAGGTCTTAAAAGAAATTGAGGTGAATTATGTCACAAAGAGGTTCCTTGGCAAAGTGGCACAGGCGTTACTGATTAAGGGTTAAGCAGGTCTTGGGTTCAAGGCGTGTGAAGAAGAGTTAGGTGTTTTATTTTTGGCTTTTGGCGCCAAGAGAGAAGGAAGTAATGGACTAAAATTGGACCTCTAATTGGGTAAGGATTAAGTGGATTTTATTTTGAATTTCGGCTAGATAAGTAGTAGATAATTGTTAATTTATTTTATTATTCTTTTATAGGTAGATAAGAGATGATTTAGGAGTTTGATAAGGGATTAATGATGGATAATTTTATTTTATTAATTAAGTTGATAAAGGTGGATTTATTTTAAGTTGATAGATAGAAGATAATTATAGATTTATTTTTATATATTTTGAATATGTGTTCAAGAGTTATTATAGGAGAATGAAGTGGAATTTGAGAGGAGGTAGGAGTCTTAGAATTTGAGTTGTATAAATAGGGGTGACCATTTTTAAGCTATTCTTCATATTATTTTCCTTGGTAGAAAATTTGTTCCTCTAATTCTCTCTTTGAGTTTAATTGCTTCTCACTTCTTCTCCCTATTCTTTCTCTTTTCTTCAACTTTAATTCTACATATTTTCTTGGATAGTAGAATAACCCTTGCCATTTAGAAGCCATAGTCGAATCCATAGTGGCCTCACTCTCTTTTTGTCACAAGTCTTAAAAAGCCGAAAGCGGTAGTGTGGTTCTTTCTCTTCAAAGCAACGTGTGTAGTGGTAAGTGTTCTTTCATTATCAATCGATTTTCCTTCTCTTCCTTTGATGTGCGAAACAAGGGATTAGGCCTTGATCGTGTGGATGGTAGAATGTTCATTAAGCTTTAGTCTCGTGGTTGTGCGGACTAAGCGTGAAGGAGGTTTACGGATTTGTAGTGATCAAGGTAAGTGGTATGTGCTATTCACCAAGGGCCATTTTATATGGATTTATTGTATAGCCGAATCTAACATGTGGCATATAGGGATTTCGACAACTTTTAAGGCAAGTGGAGGTTTTGGATTTAGATCCGTAAGGTAAAGCAAGAGTGACTTTCGGCTATAGGCCATAATTGGTTTTAGTGTTAGTCGATTTTGACAAAAGGTTGTGTAGGAGGATTCGACAAGGTTGGGTGCAAATCGTTTAGGCGTAGAGTTTGAGATTTGATCGATTGTACCAAGCAGTGCGTAGTTATCGCCTTGTCCTTGAATGCTTAAATGAATGTTTAAATGTATTATTATGAATATGTGTATAATGTGAATGATAAGCAGAAATAAGGGCTAAGATAGTGGATACCCATAATGGGTAATCGATTTATCGGTCGTTGCTTTATGACATTAATTTGCCTATGGTATGTGTATGAAATTGAGATGGCATGTGATGTCTACTTATTTTAATGATATTGTGGCATGATACATGGGGCTTGGGATGTGACTATCGAAGGAAAGGGTGTACATATTTATGTACGTGGTCTAATGTTAGCCTTGTGCTACATTAGCGCTTGATGGTAGCTATGTGCTTCATCAAGGGAGGTGTTAGCTAGGTGCCCATCTCGGCGGTTGATAGTGTGTGCATCACCGTGGATGATTGATATGTGGGATCACTTGGGTGATCGGTGGCTAGCCACGGCCTTGGCGATGGATGTCTGCTAAGGTAGGTGTAACAGATGGACTTAGGTTGGGTTGGGATGCATTTTTGCATGGTGGTTATGTGGACTATGTGGATATGGGCCAAGCCCATATGTATGGAGACATGTGAAATAACTATGCACTGAGTCTTTGACCCACCCAATATTTCTCAAAGCGTTATGGTGATGCATAAAGCTTGGACCGGGTTGGAGTGGATACAAGGTGGCCCATGCGAAGTTGATTTTCTTATTTTATACATTTAATATTTTCAGTATTTTGGGAATTTATTTGATGTAATAAGGGCCACTTATGGTATTTGGGAAACTTTATTTACGGTTTGAAGTTTATTTTATTAATTGAACTAATGATGGAAAAATATTTTTGAATTGATTTATATTATAATAACTTATGTAAAAGTTTTAATGGGAATTTATAACAACTAAATTTTAATGGGCTTTTAAATACACAATGTTTTATTAAAGTTCACAAATTCTCACGTTTTCACCTTTAAGACAAATTCTTCATAAATGTTTTTCGCGATGACATACGAGATCCGGTCAAGGCTCGTGGGCGGGTTTGGGGTGTTCTGATTTCTCCTTACAGTGCATAACGTGTCTCTATGGGCAATGGTGTTTCTATTCCTATTGCTAATATAGGTACCACTGGTATGATGACTGGTTCTCGACTTTTGCGTCTACAAAATGTGCTTCATGTCCTTACTGTATGCAAAAATTTGATGCCAGTTGGTTAATTTACTCGTGATAATGTAGTCTATTTTGAATTTCATCCTTACATGTGTTTTGTGAAGGACATACAGACAAAAAACACACTCCTAGTGGGCCACATGCATGAGGGTCTCTATCGCTTCGATGTTTCTGAATCATCCACAGGCGTCTTGTCTCAGTCTCCCTCAGCCCACATATATACGGCACAACACACTTTACCCACAGAACTATGGCACAGACGACTTGGACATCCGGATTCTAGTGTTCTTCGAATTATTTTACAAAGTTGTAACATTCCTTTCAACAAAAACAATTTGTCTTCTGTTTGTTCTGCTTGCCAAATGGGTAAAGCGCATAAGCTACCCTTCAATGCTTCTCAAACTGTGTATTCTACACCATTTGAATTAGTAGCCTCTGATGTTTGGGGTCCCTCTCATACCAAGTCGAAGGGATTTCTTTACTATGTTACCTTTGTAGATATGCATAGTTGTTATACATGGATTTATTTTCTTAAGTCCAAAGCTGAAGTCTTCCAATGTTTCCTTCAGTTCAAACAAATGGTGTCTGTTCAATTTGGTTGCACCATCAAGATTCTTCAGTCCGACTAGGGTGGGGAGTATCGCTCACTCTCCAAAGAGCTTGCTCGTCTTGGAATACAGCATCGAGTTACGTGTCCCCATACTTTCGAGCAGAATGGGGTGACTGAACGGAAACATAGACAAATTGTGGATATGGGGTTGACTCTTATGGCACAGTCCGGTGTATCCTTGGACTACCGGTCCTATGCTTTTACCCATGGTGTTCATTTGATAAACCGACTCCCAAAGCCAGTTTTATAGCAACAGAGTCCTTATGAGAGCATGCATCACGTTCAACCATCCTACTCCTATCTCAAAGTTTTTGGCTGTGCTTGTTACCCATGCTTGCGACCCTATCATCAATAAAAGTTACAATTTCGGTCTGCTCAGTATGTATTTCTGGGTGTTGGAATGAATCAAAAGAGGTATAAATATGTTGACAGAAATGGTCGAGTGTTTGTTTCGAGGCATGTTGTCTTTGATAAGTCATGCTTCCCATTTCAACAAGGATTCTCCCTTGACTCTTTCTCACAGTCAGTAAGATCTGCCCGTTGTCAACCATATTTCCCAGTAGTGCCTACTGATAGTGTTTCTTCTCTTCCTATGGCATCGCCTAATGATAGTGGTTCATCTCCTCCTACTAATTCGGTCCTTATCCCTTCAGCATTGTCTCTCCTGAAGGTAATGATGGGCCAGCTTCATCGGCAATGGAGGTCCCCAATCATTCGTCTGGATTAGTTCTAACTTCTCCCAATACCTCACCGTCTATGCCTCCTCTCAATGGTCACCCATTGCAGACTTGATCTAAAAGTGGGATTTTTAAGCTGAAATTGTTCACTACTGCCATTGACGATGCAGAACCAACTTCCATCACAGCAGCTCTTCAACATCCGAAGTGGGCTGCCACTGCTCATGCTGAGTATAATGCTTTACTCGCTAACCATACGTGAGACGTGGTGCTTCTCCCTACAGGGAGGAAAGCAGTTGGGTGTAAATAGATTTTTAAGCTCAAGCGTAATGCTGATGGCACGATTACTCGGTATAAAGGTCACCTCGTGGTCAAAGGCTATCTCCAAGAAGCAGGGGTCGATTTTCAAGAGACCTTCAGCCCAGTTGTGAAGCCAACGACTATTCGGGTTGTCTTGACTCTTACGGTCTTAATGGTCTAGTTTCTCAGGCAGGTTGACCTTAATAATGCCTTCCTCAATGGCGATCTCCAAGAAGAAATCTATATGATGCAACCTCCGGGGTTTGAACAACAAGGACACGAGGGGCAACACCTAGTGTGTCGCTTACGAAAAGCTCTCTATGGTCTCAAACAGGCACCTAGAGCGTGGTTTCACAAGTTGAAGGAGTTTTTACTAGCAGCTGGTTTTGTTGCTTCCAAGGCCGACAACTCTCTCTTTATTCACCGATCAGGTTCCCAACTAATGTATGTCCTCGTCTATGTCGACGATATTATCGTTACTGGGACCAATTCTCAAGTCATAGATGGTTTTGTTCAAAGACTTGATGCTCAGTTCTTATTAAAAGATCTTGGTCGACTCAACTATTTTCTTGGTATCGAAGTTCAGTATACTCCAACTGGAATTTCCCTTAACCAACGAAAATACATTGGTGATCTTTTTGAAAGGCCTCCATAGACAAGTCGAATGCTGTACCAACGCCTATGGTAACAATATCTCAATTATCGGTTCATGATAGTACTCCTGTTGCTGATGCTTATCTTTACAGAAGCCTAGTCGGGGCATTGCAGTATGTCGTCATTACGTGACCCAACATAGCATATGCTGTCAATAAAATTTGCCAGTTTATGCATCAACCATTGGAGACGCACTTCAAAGCTGTTAAACGGATATTGCGTTATTTGCATGGGACTCTTGATTATGGTCTTACGTTTACAAAAAGTTTAAAGTTCATGCTTGAAGGTTTTTCGGATGCTAGTTGGGAATCTGACATAGATGACCGTCGATCTACATCTGGTTATTGTGTGTTTCTTGGAGGTAATCCGGTGTCTTAGAGTTCTAGAAAATAGCAGGTGGTCTCTTGCTCGACAGCAGAAGCTGAATATAGAAGTCTTGCCCAACTTGTTACTGAGATGATCTAAATCCAGTCCTTGTTAGCTGAGCTTGGTGTTACCCCCAAGGCAAAGCTCTTGTCTGGTGCGATAGTTCCGCTGCAGTAGCTGTTGCAGGGAATCCAGTTCTACACTCCAAGTTTAAACACATCGAATTAGATCTCTTCTTTGTATGGGAGAAAGTAGTACAAGGTCTGCTTCAGGTTGGACACATTCCAGGGCAAGAACAAGTTGCAGATATACTAACCAAACCTCTGTCTGCAAACCAGTTCAACAAGTTTGTGAGACGTCTTCGAGTTCTAGCCAATGATTCTACAAGTTTGGAGAAGAGTTTGACAAGCTCGGGGCATGATAGAGTTAACAGCTTGCAGTTAGTAGGTTAAGATGATGAGGTTTTAGTTAATCTGTTAGAAACCAATTAGTAACTGAAGTCTCTCTCTCACTTGTATTAAATACACTTGAAGTTCTCTAATTAATATAATACAAAAAGAATGGTTTTCCAATATGCCTACAGTAACGTGTTTCTAGCATGGCGCTATGCAATCCGGCCATCGGTTGCACAATGCGGACCCTTATGAGTTCATTCAAGTCATGCACAATGGCACCCAAGCTCGCATGCTAGCTCGACGAATCATGGACTGCATGTTAATCTTATGGTTAAACTCCTGGAATAGTATTCAATTATGGCCGCAACACAGAGTAACAGCCGTATTGTAACAGTTTTGAAAGCTATCGCACTGCAATATTGGCACAACGTGATGGAGGAATCGCATCATGATTGTTGTGGTAAAAAGCCGTTACATAACACTGCAATAAATCTCTACTTAAAGAATTTGATCTTTTATGTTATAAAAATGATAAGGAATTGACAAATTAGATGAAGAAGTTATATGGAAGGAGAAATGGAAGCTAAAGGTATAAATTTGGGGGTCTTGATCTTGGGCTTTGGGGGTTTAATTGAAAGAGAGAAGGAAGGTAAGTTGAAGTTGGAGGTGAAGATTGGGACATTAATGTTTCAAGGAGGAAGGTGTATTGAAACTCGGAGGAGGACGGTTTGATTAATGACTGATTTAAATTTCAATGTAGTAGAGTAATTATGGTAAATATGTTTAATTAATGAAAAATTAGATTCCTTCAACAAAATAGGTTTTTAAGCGGTTAAAAATTGTTAAATAGTTGAATAAAGAAGATTATTTTAATTAATTAAATAAACTATATGAAAAAATTGTGGAATTCAAATGTTAATTTTATGGCCATAACGTTAATATTCGATAACAATTCAATAACTATAACGAAATAAATAGATAAAATTAGTTATTATATCATAATTTTTAAAATTTAATAATCAAAGTATAATTTAAATTATACATAAATAATTGAATTTGATAATTTAAATTATACATAAATAATTGAATTTGTAATTTATTCTAGATTTAAGAATAAAATAATCCTTAATTAACAACTATTAGATGCAATAGTATAGCAGATTGCATATTCAAAAGAAAACACCGTTCAAACTTTGTAAGCGACATTTGAAAGAGAAACAATTATGAATCTTGAATATAAATCTTTAAACTAACACTTCAAAATACCGAAAACTATAATCAAGTAGGTCTAATACGGATATAAATCTATATCCTTATATGTTAATTAATTTTTTTAGTAAGTAAGTAATATTCCTCTGGCCAAAAAAGAAATTTACTACTCCGATTTTTTAAATATTGTGAGTTTTATTCTTTAAACTTTATAAAACAATTTATTTGTCGTGTTATATATTTTTTTATAGATGTTTATACTTTTTAAAATTGTAACGAAATAGTTATTATATCACTCCATCTAGTAACTTCAATTTTTTTGGCTTAGTAAAAGCTTTTTTTTTGGCTTAGTAAAAGCTCTCAAATTAAAATAATAATAATTAAATCCTATTTTTTTTTTTTACACTTACTTGGATACTTGAATTTTCATAATGTAATAAAAATATCTTAATTTTTTTAAAAAAGTAATTAAGTCCTTTTTTTGTATTCAATTGAGTACTTGAACTGTTCTTTAATTTTTTGAGTTAAAGCCACTTGTGCTACAACCCCAACATGATATGTGACAAAAAATTATAAAATTAAAATAAATAAAAGTTATAAAAATGATTGAAATTTAAAAACATAAAAAATATTTAAAATTTTAAGAAATAAAAATTTATTAAAATTAGAAAAATTATAAAATTGTAAAAATTATAAAATATATACAAATATAGAAAAAGTTATAAAATTTTATAAAGTCGTAAGAAAATTATAAAAATATAAAGAAATATAAAATTCGTAAAAAAAATTATAAAAATTATCGTATTAAAAGAAGTATTTTATAATTTTTCTATAACTTTTATTGATTTTTATTTTTTATCATTTTTCGTCATATGTCACGCTGTATTGCGGCACATAATGGCTTTAACTAAAAAAATCTGGGGGTCGTTAATTTAACGGTCAACAGTTAAAGTTAATGGTTAAAGGATCTTTTTGATGTATTTTATAATTATTTATGATTTTTATAAAATTTTATATTTTTATTAAAATTTAATAATTTTTATAAATTTTATTTATTTTATTTATTATAATTTTTGCCACATATCATGCTGTAAATTTTGCTTTAATTGAAAAAAATTAAGGCAGTTAACTTTAACATTTAACTGTTAAAGTTAATGGACAAATAGACTTTTTAATGCATTTGACAGTTCAAGTACCCAATTGAGTGAAAAAAAAAATCAAGAGCTTAATTACTTTTTTTTGAAAAAGTTTAAAGGTTTTTTGATGCATTTTAAAAATTCAAGTACCTAATTAAGTGCAAGAAAAACAAGGACTTAATTATTTTTTTTGAAAAAGTTTGAGGGCTTTTTACACCCTTAACCTTTTTTTTTTTTTGCCAAAAAAATAGTAACTCCAATGTTTAAACATTAACAACATGTTTGGTTCAGTAGAATAGATAGTCTTGTAATGGAATAAAATTATAATTAAAAATTTAATTGTTTAGTTGAATAGAATAGAATAAAAGCGTAATAGTATTCTGTGTTTAATTGAATGAATAGATGTTGTAGTATTATAAGGAAAAAAATGAAATGATAAGAGTACCCTTAGTAGAATTTTTATATAGGTAGATAATTATTGTTATTATTGTTAAATTTTTATAGGATTGATATTAAATATAATTAACAAAAATAATGATAAATAATTTAATCATATTTTGATATAATTATTAAATATAATTTAATAAAATAAATATATATAATTTAACAACATTCTTAATATAATTATTTTATATTAAATTATATTAAAATATTTCAAATATTTTATTTTTATATTTTTGAGTCTAAATTTTAAAGGATTAACGTGGAAATTAATTTTGTTTTATTATTTAATATTGCATGAGATACTAAAGAATTATTTGGATAAGACAAGGAATAGAAAATAATAATTATTCTATTGAATAAATATTACATTCAATCAAATAAAAAAATAATTTAGGTGGGAGTGGTATTCCTTTCCCCAGCCAAACATGTTGTCAAAGGAAAGGAAAAAAAAATCACCGTGCAAACGTTTTTATTTTTTCCATTTATTCCATTTTGTCACTGCTGATGTCACAACCACAACTGGACTTCGCGGCATTGGGAAACTTGCAAAATACGTCAAACATGGTTTCGAGTGCCAATCGAGGGCAAGCTATTTTTTTTCTTTCGGATTTACATTATTAAAATATTGGGAGTTAAAATAAATTTTATATTATATTAATTTTTATAATTTGAAAAGATTAAATAATAAATTTATCATTTTTAAGGTGTATATTTTAAATTTTTTATTAATTTACTCAAATTTTCATTCATAAATTATTTATAAATTTCAACCTCTATAAAATTGGGAAATGGGTAAAGAATTTTAAGTAATTTTAGAGTTTGACTAATGTGAACAAAGAAAACAAAATTAAAAAAATTGACTTCATTTAAAGGTTTAATTTAACTTAAATTTAAATTTAATCAGATACAATGAGACTATGGAATATCGAAAGATAAAAAAAAGGACAGTTATTTGCAGCATGGTACAAGCTGAGGATATAGGAGAAGTAATTCCATTCTCCAACAAAAAAAACAAAAAGGAAAAAAGTTAAAAGAATAACTGGAAAATGAGTTAGAGGTATTTATAAGGCCATCGTCATCATCCTTGCAAACTCCTCATAGCTGACTACTCCATCTCCATCCACGTCGGCTTCTCTTATCATCTGCTCTGCTTCTTCCGTTGTTAGTCTTTCTCCCAGATTCATCATCACTTGTCTCAACTGCATGGCATTTAATTCAATATGAATTCCCTCCACTTATCAAATTAGATAAAGTGATGGGCAAGCAATGTTTTTACCTCGTTTGCTGATATGAATCCATCTTCATCTCTGTCAAATACTTTGAAAGCTTCTTGTAGTTCATCCATCAAGTTTTCCTGTCACATTTATGTACATGCTTCATTCTCCACTTTGTTAAGCTTAAAAAGAAAAAAAGAGCATCACTTGCAAATAAAAATTGTTTAAAATTTACCTTCATTTTACATGCCATAATATTTAAGAAATCTTTGAAATCGATGGTCGTCCCATTTCCTTCAACATTAGCCTCACTGAACATGCCTTGAACTTCTTTTGTAGGGTTTACATCTAATGTTTGGGTCACTGCTGCCAACTCTCCCATGGTAATGAACCCTGCATTAATGTTCAACATATAGGTGTGAAGGGTAAACTCAATCTTCACTAATACTGATTAAGACAGAAAACGACAGTATGTGCGTACCATCTGAATCTTTATCGATCAAGCAAAAGGCTTCACGAAACTCAGAAATTTGATCTTCTGTCAATGTATCTACCATTCTGGTTTTAGCGATGAAATAGGAAAGAAATGAAAGGCAGAGGAATAAGTTAGTTGCGTCCTTGTATGGAAGAATACAACATAAATAGGGGAGTTGGTATACTTGAGCCAAAAGGAATTGGAAATATTCAAACACGCTTAAGTTTGAATTCCATTCAAAGCATTAAATTTTTCAGAAAATTATTGAAGCCTTGAATCAACTCCCAGGAAAAAGGTTTAGAATTTCCATCAAATTCTGTGACTTGGACTTGGCATTCCATCCTAAATTCAGTTACACCATGACTACCATTTTTTTTTTTTGGTTCACATCATAATCTTTGATAAAGTAGATCTTATATCTCTCTATTTCTTCTCATATCATAATCATAATCGTGTTTAAAATTATATAATCATATAAATTTTGACTCTCCCGTCTCCTTTTTTTAATTTTTTCCTAAAATATATTTTAAAAAGCAAGGAATAAAAATGCGACATTCAAACTAATTCTGGTCAGACTGGTTATTGTAGTATGAAGATTTTTCTAGCATAGGATTCAGGTTTCACACGGATGCAATTTCTTTCCTTTACAAAAAATAATGGTATTTGGCAACCAACATTCATTTAATCACTTCCCTCTCTCATATGTATATTACATTAGTTTACTTCTTACGCGTTGTTTTTTTTTTTTTTTTTAATAATTCCGGCTTTATAACTTAAAAGGAATTTGATTTAAGACTATTTGCTTTTATTTTAATTAAATGAATTTATATGAAATCAACACATTGCGCTTCTATTTTGAGATGATATTGTTGGAAGAGACAATTATGAATCTCGAATGAAAAACATTTCTGTCATACTAAAAACAAAAACTATTCATTATTTAATAATAATAGAAATGGATTTTGATTGGTTTTATATTTCCTTACTTTACCATTTCTATATCGATATTAATTATGATTATTATATTCAAATCGAATCAACCGATTGAACCAAACACCAAATGTCCAATCAATTTAACTCGTACCATAAAACCGAAAAAAAGTTCAAACCAAGAAAGAAAAAATTTGTTGAACTAGTAAACAAGACTGACTAGACAGGGTAAAAGCTCCATTACAAAATTGTTTGAACTAGTTGTTATTATTTATTTGTATTTATGATTTTTTTTAAATTTTATTAAAACTGATTACCGCATTGTTTATTAACAATTTTAACGGATGTACTGAAATTGCGTATCAGAGGCTCGTGATGCCAAAAGGCAAACGAGATCATGTAGTAAAAACCCCGACAGCTTTGGGAGATGCAAATTAAACAAGGGCAACAAGCTTCACTTAAAAAGTAAGAAACGAAACGGGTAATGAAAATGCTATCACAAACATTTGCCAATTACCCCCTCTGCCACTGGTATGTTTCAGAAAGCTAATATGGTAAACTTGTTCATAAAGGCTGATCTGCTGAATTGATCCCCAGGGTGATCTCTGGACTTTTTTTAAGCGAATATGTTACATGAAAACAGGCTTGAAGATCTGAATTAAGAACAGGATAATATTAGATGATAAAACACATATCTAGAAGATGTCTTGCATTACATACGCTATGACTAAAGAAATATAGGCAACTTGGAAGGGCAGCAGCAGGTACGGCCGCTGTTAGATTGGTTGACCTTCCGGCACAATTTGATCCTTCAACCACATATAGATAGGGACCAATACATAATACATAGCTGCCATGGTACCCAGGATAAAGCGCAACAGGAATGTTAATGGGTTTATTGGTTTCGATACATCCTCTGCCTTCGGGCCAAGCTGAAAAGGAATGATAAATGAAAAGCAAGAGAGTTTAGTAACACGATATAATAGGCCTCAAGTCTACATGAAATGCTATTTTCTGAAAGTTTCACTATTGCAAATACAAGTACAAATAAAAGTCCACCCAATTACAATGTAGAATCAAACTAGTACGTGGATGAAGAGCTGGAAAGATTCAGACCAAACCGGACAAAATTCACACATGGTAGGACTGGAAACCCACATATCGCAATTGCGTATGGTGAACTCGAACTTAGATATTCAAAGACCCAAGACAACAAGCGGAGGCCTCATAGAAAAAGGATTAAGTAACCTGCAATATCGAAGGATATTGTTTTGCACCACACACACAAAGTACCCATGTAGAATGTATTTGATACAATGACTTCATATTATGAAAGAAAGAGGGAAGGGGAGTGACTTATGTTTAGTCAATAGTTACCAAGGGGAAGAAAATTTAATATTTATAAACTGGTGATTGAGAGTTAATGCTGAGCAAACAGCAAAAGCAGAACCAGAATTTCAACAATATTGGAGACAAGGAGATTGCGGCAGTTCCAACAGAGTAATTATAGCTTATGATTATGAGTCCTTAAACTGGAGGCTAACATAGGGGAACTATGTACGATACCCTTACCTCAGATATCAAATCCTTTGCTCATAATACAGGATGTACAAGATATACAATACATGCATGGTCAACAATAGAGAAAAAGTTCAACTAAATGATGCAGCGAGCCATTGACCACATCAAAAAGTGATTACCTGCAAAGGAGAGTCCCCAGATGCAGGTTTGACACCAGTTACAGAGCACCCCATGATCAAACCATGTCTGCGAACTCCACGATACCACTTAGGGCCAATCCTTTTGAGTTGGACATCCTTAAATCCAGCCTTTTCAAACCACTCAATGTACTCTTCCTCCTTAGGGAAAAGCATCCAAACGTCCGCAAAGAAGCGTGACAACCAGAATGTAGGGTACACAGGACCAATCAGACAAGCTTTTCCTCCTAGTTTCAACACCCTGTATGCTTCCTTGATGCCCCGTTGTGGGTCTGGCCAGTACTCTATGCTGAAAAACATAACAGCATGATCCCAATAAAACTTCATCAAGTTACCATCTCCCCTCCCTTAAATTCAAATAAATCATCCGTGCAAGCCAGCTAGCAAATTGCCATATTTTATGATTATAGATTATGTACTCCGAGATGCCCCAATTGACAGTATCTTCTACAAAATCATATCGTAGAAACAAGAACAATAAAACCAATCTATAATGACAGGGCCAATTAAGCCATCGTGCATAACAATTACAAAGACCACCATCCAACCACAAACCCCCAAAATTTTACATCTTATTGTGAAAACATATAGTCAGTGCATTTCATGCAAACAAATTCCAGTAACACCAAAAGAGTTGGAAAAATGTACCTGCCAGCAGACACATATCTGTCGGCATAATCAGTACGGAAGGGGAGATCTTCTGCATCACCTTCAATTATCCTGCACTCCTTCAGAGGCTCCTTTTGCTTAGCCTTGGCAAGCTGGTGCGGAGATTGGTCGAGAATTGTAACGTTCTTAGCATCCACATGCTTAACGATACCCAAAGTAGTGAAACCAGTTCCACCACCAACATCTACAACAATCATGTTCCTGTTGTTGAGATCGGCTGGCTCAAGTGCATCATCCCTCATGTCTTCAGTCCAGTGACCAGGGTTTATCACATGGTCATATATAATTGATAGGAACCTGTAGAACCAAAAAGCCTCTTTTTTGTGTTGTATGAATCTTGGTTGTGAAGCTGGCCTTGATGCTGATAAGCCGCACTTTGGAGCCATTGTTGTTCCTGGCCTGGAGATCCTCGCACTAGAGGCTAAACCCAAATTGGATAAGTGTTTCCCATGAAAACCTGACCCTAAAAAATCAATCCTTTTTGGGGTTACCCCCCTAATGAGAGTGAAGTTTTCTGCTCCATTGAGCATGGAAGAAGCCATGGATTAAGCAAGCAAAAAAAAAAAAAACCCACAATTTGAAAAGCTGCAATCTTTACTTGTTGAAAGATTTGAGCAAAATATCAATTACCAAGATAAACACCTTAAGGTAAACGAGATTGGAGCAAAAAAGGGTACCGTTTCGGGCTAGCTAGTTTTAGTATTTTAGCGTCTGGCTTTGTGCAACTTTGGTTGAGACTTAACGGAAACGGACACCACAGCTTTTGGACTGGACTCTGCTCTCTGGCTGTTTCAGTCTGCAGGTTTATTTATTTATTCTCTGTAATTAGAAATTGTTTGTTACTCTAGCTTGAATCAATTATTGTGCTTATGTTTGTGATTAGGAATTAATGGTTCAAATGTAGTGAAGTGAGAGAAGTAAATCAGCTGATGTTGGCTATACAATACGCTTATTTGTCAATCGTGGTTCGTGGACTCTTTACTCTCCTCATGTTCCTAGTCCAATTTATATTTCCTTGTTTTTGTTTCATTTCTCCAACTACTTTTCTTCCTTTCTAATGAGTACATGAAAATTCTTTGAAAGAGGTGATTTATGGTAATCTCATTTTCTCTATATCCTTTCTCCTTTATAATCTTTCATTCCTTTCCCTTTCATTTTAAGTTTAATTTCATTTCCAAGAATTTTATGTAAATAGCAATTGAATATATCAAATTCTTGTACCCAAAATAAATAAATCAACTTCTTGTCTAATCTTTCAGTTAGCAATTTCCTTTTTAAGAAAGAATTTCTAAATTTTGACAAAATATACCTGTTCAAATTTTAAAAAATTCAAACAAAAATATAAACCCAAAAAATAAAAATAAAATCCGTTTAAAAAAAAAACCTGATTTAACCCTGGGCCGGCCGAGATTTTTTTACCCTCGTTCCCAGACTCCTTCCTATTCCTAATTCCCCTTTCTAATTTATTTGGTTATTGTTCTTAAAGTATCGCCATGTTTCTTTAGCTTTATTTTTCTTTTTCTTTTTTGCTTCTCTGGTCTCCCTGGTTTAAAAAAAAAAAAACATGGGAGGTACCCAAGAACCTTCTGTTCATTTATGGTATATTCTTGCATATTGCTTCTTTTTTTCATTTTCATTTTGTTTGTGTTTTTGCAGCATTGGGTTCTCAAAGAATCTTAGAATATTCATATGTTTTTATGCTTTGATGTTATATGTGTATATATGTATTTTGTGTGGATGCTTTGAGTTTAATTTTAAGGTTTATTTTCATAAAAGAATTAGCATTTGATGATTTGAATAATTTTCTTCTTCTTTTTTTGTGGCTTCTCAGGTACCAAAGATTCTGCTCGTTATGGTACTTTTGAATGCATCCTTTTTGGACATTTAGCCTTTGAGCCCCTCATTTGTTTATGTTTTGCAGCTTTGGGTTTATGTATTTATACTCATGTTTGATCTTTCTAGGCCTCTTTTCATATATATATATATATATATGATGCATTTGTAACCATTGCTGTTTCTTGCCATGTTGTTCTTTAATTTCTTTTCATTCAATTTGTTCACACTATCTGTTTGTTAAAATTTTCCACTTGTAGTGCTGAAACACCAATTGACATCAAACTAACCAAGAAAGCCTCTGAAAGAGGAGATGGAACCTTTTCGGTTTCGCAATACACGGAGACGGCAACATCGAAACGCTTTCGCCGACACGACTGCAACTTGTGGTAATCAAATCATTCATTTATTTGATATAAGAAAACATCAATGATCTTTGCTAAAAACATGTTGGTGTCATTTTTCGGATAGGTGAAAGGAAATTGAAAACTGGAAACCTCGTTGCGATTAAGCGGCTAAACCATGGTCCATCGGAAGAGATGACCATCGATTTCTTATCTGAGCTCAGACTTGTAGTTCATGTTGATCATCCAAATATTGCTAAGTTGATTGGTTATATAATATATTTTTTAAATTTATATATTGAAAATATATAATAATAAGGGTAGGGTCTGGGTTTAATATATATAAAAGAGGTCAGGTTTAAACAAAATTTAAGCTGACTTTTAAATCGAGTCCAAGCCTACCAATTAGATCTGAAATTTTGATTAAATCTTATATAAACTTAACTTGACGTGACGCATAAACACTTTAATTAAAATTAATCCCAAATTGCAATTAAAAATTAGAAAAGAAAAATGAAGAGTTTGGGTCTTTGAAGAGAAAAACTCTAGAGCCATAGGCCTATTGCCTTCTCCCATAAATTTATTAATTTGAGCCTAGGCATAGTCCAACAATCCGTAGTCCAAGAAAAATGAATGAATTAGATCTATTTTGTTTTTAAACATGAATTTCGTTAAAATTTGATGATATAATTAATATTTTTAGAATATAATTAGATTGGTTGATTGAATTAGTTGAATTGAAAATTGCTCAAAATTAATAAAAGTTTAAAAAATTGGGTTAAAAATAAATAGTTGAATAATTTAATAATTTTTTATTTTTAAAAAAGTTAAGAATTTTTAATTAATTAATTAATTGTTATTAGTTTAGTAATTGAATCGTGAATCAATGGTTTGGTCAATTCAACCACTTGTCCAATTATTGAATCACTGTATGTGAGATTCTAAGATTGTATTCGGTCGTCACTTAAAAAATTATATAAAATGATGATATGGTACATCTTCAAACATTTAAAAATTTCAAATTTAAAGACCAAAATAAATTTAGATGTGAAATTAAGATAAAATGAGTAAAACAAATATAGATTAATTACCAAAAATAAAAGGTTGATTGGCCGCTTAGATTATATTTTAAAGGCAAACAAGGTGTAAATGAATTCATATAATAAACTCTTGGACAATATCTTCGATAAAAAATAAAAAGCTTCGACAATATCAAAAGGGAAAAAGGTTCCAGTAAATTTTGATTTGGAATTCATTCCCTGACACTAACAGCTTTTGGATTCCCCGCCATACGATGATAAAACAAGAAAAAAACACCTCAGATCTTAACTTCTTATTCTGACTTTCATTATTCTTGTTCCCTTAATCACTCTCGAAATGGCACATTTAGCCCTTAAGACAACACCAGTCTACCCACCAAAAGACATGAAATACAACAAGGTCATTGATGTATTTTTATACCTGCGCCGGCTTAGACAGAAAAAATTACAAAGACCACATGATCCAGACATGTTACAACAATTTTAGATACCTTTTTTGCCAATGAACTTGGCTCTTTATAAGCACTTCTCGTTTCTGTTCTTTTCATCCGAGCCTCCATCATTTATTGTCATACATACCGGACTACGACGTCTTAATTGTTTAGCCTCACACACAAACACACCAGGTCCAACACAAAATGTCTCTGCCGTCTAACTTGAACCCTGATGAGGCTAGTCCACCCTGGCTGAACAAAGGTGATAATTCTTGGCAGCTAACTGCAGCTACCCTGGTGGGTCTCCAAAGTGTGCCGGGTCTAGTAATCCTATACGGTAGCATAGTGAAAAAGAAATGGGCTGTGAACTCAGCCTTCATGGCACTTTACGCCTTTGCAGCGGTTCTTGTATGTTGGGTTGGGTGGGGTTACCGGATGGCATTCGGGGACAAGTTCATTCATTTCTTAGGAATGCCCAATGTTTCCTTGGACGCTCAGTACCTCATCGAGCAGGCTTTCCTTGGATATTTACCAAATGCAACCATGATCTACTTCCAGTTTGTGTTTGCAGCTATCACTTTGATTCTGGTGGCTGGGGCATTGCTTGGAAGGATGAATTTCCTTGCATGGATGTTGTTTGTGCCACTTTGGTTGACATTTTCCTACACTATAACTGCCTACAGTATCTGGTGCCCTGCAGGGTGGCTATCTAAGAAAGGCATTATCGATTACTCTGGAGGATATGTTATTCATTTGTCTTCTGGTGTAGCTGGTTTCACTGCAGCTTATTGGGTAATGACCAGAATATTATATTACACAATCAATGTTGTTCGATTTTTTATAAGAAGAAAAGGTTTTTAATTGAGTCAATTGTTGTATAAACTGGTGAAGGTTGGACCAAGAACCACCAAGGACAAGGAGAGGTTCCCGCCAAACAATATCCTGCTGATGCTGGCAGGGGCAGGACTACTTTGGATGGGATGGACTGGTTTCAACGGTGGTGATCCCTATACCGTCAGCACCGATGCATCGTTAGCCGTCCTTAACACCCACGTCTGCACTGCCACAAGCTTATTGACATGGCTCATGCTTGACATTATTTTCTTTGGAAAGCCATCAGTGATTGGAGCCACACAGGGAATGATCACTGGCTTAGTTTGTATCACCCCTGCAGCAGGTAAAAGACCATGAGCTATGCACGATATTACCTATAGATGCATGACATGACAATGCATTTATATATCGATAGTAACCAAAGATTTTTGTCATCTTGCTTTGGTTAGGGGTGGTGCAAGGTTGGGCAGCAATATTGATGGGGATGATGTCTGGTAGCATCCCATGGTACACCATGATGGTCCTCCACAAGAAGATAGGGCTCCTCAAGCAAGTCGATGACACCATGGCGGTGTTCCACACGCATGCCGTAGCAGGTAGCCTAGGAGGCATCCTGACTGGCCTGTTCGCGGTGCCTAAGCTCAACCGACTTTTCTACTTGGTAGACAACTGGCAACACTACATTGGTTTTTTCTACGGACTTCATACAGGTCACACCACAGCCGGGTTAAAGCAACTCGGTATTCAATTGCTAGGAATCGTATTCGTAGTGCTCCTCAACATATTCACCACTAGCGTGATATGTCTGTTGATCAGACTGATCATTCCACTGAGATTAGCTGAGGACGAATTGCAAACCGGGGATGACGCGATCCATGGAGAGGAAGCTTATGCACTGTGGGGTGATGGGGAGAAATATGAATCTAAGCTGAATTCCATTTATGAAGAATTCCCACCACCATCAAAAGGTGGTGAGGTTCAAATGAATCAAATGGCTTGATTTGATCATGTGTGCTTCACAGTCACACATTGTGGGGAATTGGTCCCATAACTTCCTCTGAATGTTTGTTCCCACTTTCTTACTGTATTGTCTGTTTGATTGTCGTTTTTCATTTCTAATGATTAGATTCCACATAAGTCGGTTGAACCAGGAAAGCTAAAAGTGAGAAATTAAGGTGCCCATCGATATAAATAAGAACCCTACCAAGCTTTCACTCTTGTATTTCTTGTTGAATACAATCATATATTTTGGTGCTATTTCAACTTTGCATTTTCCGTTCAGCTTTTTCTTTTTTGTCAATTTATTTTTCCTATTGGAGGCGCTCTTAATAAATACATCTGTGACATTGTCTTATAATGTCTATGACACCAAACCAATTTATACCAATTAACCCAAAGTCAACTCAATTTGAATATTGTGAAAAGAAAAATAACAGTGAGAGAAGTTTGTCCTTTAAAATGAAATTTGTTATTTTGCATAGCACTCTTGTGATTGTGAAAGCTTCTGCATTAGTATCAGTACTCAAAAAATTCCCAATGGAGATGGTTGGGGGAAAAGAGGAAAAAATGAAATGCAATGGATTGAGACAAACAAGAGCCGAAAGGAATGACTAAAGTGTCTAAATGCAGATGATGGTATAATAGAAATAGACAGCAGTGATAGGAAAATTTGCCAAACAGGGGTGGACCGATTTTCCCTATCAACAACGAAAAGGGAATTTTTCTCCGCTGGCCGCCTGCTACAATTTCTCCACTTTTTCTCATAAAATAATTTCAATGATTAGTTTATTTCAAGTTCGGGACATTTGATATTAAATGCCAAAAGATTATCAAAATGGGTTGATTAGGAATAAGGAAAGGAAAGGAAGAAAAGGTTGTCCATTGTTTACAAATATTATTATTTTATTTTTGTGTGTGTTTACTTTTTAGGAAACCAGCAAAAGCAGAACAGCTTTCGAAGCAAACAGTGTGGAAGAAAAAAAGTCGTTTCGGAGTGAGTAAATAGAATGGAAAAGATCAAAGCTTTGTAATAACTTCAGATCTGCAGGTTTTTAAAAGAGTTGGTTGCCTTTTGACTGTGTGCTGTGAAAAAAATTCGAAATTCTGAAAAGAACTGGAATGATCCGCTGTCGTTTTAGAATGAGCAAGCCGCATTGAATTTTTGGATCTTTGAAGCCAGGCAGGGCAGGCGAGAGTAGTAATGGAGTCGGAAACGGCGTCGTCGGCGGATGAACAACAACTGTCCGGTTCTGCAGCTGATACCAGAGGCAAGCATCGGATTCTTGCTGAACTTAAGCGTGTCGAACAAGAATCCAAGTTCCTCGAGGTTAGCCTTTTCTTTTTCTTTTTCTTTTTCATGTTTCTATTTTTGCTTTCCTTCTCCCTCTTTTTTCCCGTTTTCCTCTTATTTCTGGATTTTGATGCCTCTTGTAAACTTTTTTTTTTTTCCCCATAATTCTCATATCCAAATGAAATTTTGTCGAGTGGTATTATTTGGGTAATAGTTTTAGTTGGAAGCCAAGATCTTTATGCTTGAGTTGAGGAGGAAAACTATTCATGGTAGATCTTAACATTGGGCTGGGAACACGAGACAACCACATCCAAAAGCTAGCTTTCGATAGGAGAGTCAAAAGTCCAAATAAACTTCCTATAAAATACTATAAATTCAATGTGGTATTCAAGTCAACTATCCACTGGAATCCAAGCGCCCCTATGGGTTGGCTTTGCAATTTAGAACCACGCCCTAAAAACTAGCTTCCAGGGTGAAAGACCTCGGCTCCATACAGAACTCTCACTACTGTCATTGTGGAATTCAGGTATCCTACCTAGCAATTTGTATCATGAGTGGTTAATAGTTTTCTTACCACTTACGTGAGGTCCAATTTAATAGGCTTTTGATAAAAATTTTAGATGTTGTGCTGGAGTACTGTAATTTATTTTTGCAAAATAGTAATTCTTGGACTTGCAAAATCTGCCAGGGATGCTGCAGATATGCTCTTCATCAGGTTATACTGATGTTTAGGAAGTCCCTATTGGAGGCGGGATGAAGTTCCAGATCAGTCATGTTATGGCCGCTCTATATGGGATGTGCGAAACTTTCTTCCTTTTTTTCCTTTTTACCTAATGAAATAATCTTTAGTTCTTAAAACACCATAATCTGAATTCTGAACTGTCGGTCTTGATTGCTTCCCGTATTTGAAGAATTAAGGTGATATTCAGTGTAAAAAGGGCTGGATGAATCCGTGTCATGGCTAAGAGCTTTTGGAATTATTATTTGACTTTGACTTTGACTTGCTGATCTTGCTAACCGTCACTTTGATTGATCATGCTTTTTAGCAATGTTACGCACTTGCACCACTTAATAAAACCTATATAGAGTACCTCAATTTGCCTTGTATTATCTTGTACATTAGCACCCCATAGAGTAGCCTAATTAGTATGAAGTTGCTGACCATAGGCTCATAAATTTAGCTTTTGTCGTGTCCCTTTTTGCGCATCTTTACTGCTTTCTTAGGCAGATGATGATTTCTAATTGACATGTCTTACTTTGAGCAATGTCAAACTTTAGTGACTCAAAAATTTGCTGTGTGCTGAAAAGGTACCACATTACAGTTTAGTATGTCTTATTCTTTCATGTATTTTTCATTCTTTCCAGGAAGAGATGGAAGAGCTTGAGAGAACTGACAATGTATCAACATTGTCTGAGGAGTAAGTATAATAATTTTCTTTCCAAGGAAGTTGCACAAGTAGGAGGGGGAGGGATGGGATGTTGGGATCTAAACAGTTATCATTTTATCACACAAAAAGTTGTATGCTAACCAGTTTGATTGGAATTAATATCTATCTCATGTTTCCTTCTCAGGTTGCTGCTTATCATGGAGACAAGACCTGATCCACTACTCCCATTGTAATTACAACTTGTTTTGTTCTTGTATCTTTTGTTTTAGATAAAGTTGCATTTCCCTCTAATTCGTGGTTTTATTCTGATCACAGAACAAATGGTCCTATAAACCCATCTTGGGATAGATGGTTTGAAGGGCCCCAAGACGCCAAAGGTTGCAGATGCCAGATTCTCTGATTTGAGGCAATCTAACATTTGTTCCCAAGACATGTTAAAATGTTATAGCTGAGTTGTTTATGTTAACAATGTTTCAATTGACTCTTTCAACAGTGTGCAATACCAAAAGTTATGGATGGCTCAGATTAAATTGTATAATTTACTTTTCTGATTCAGATGAAATTTGTATATCAGATGCATCTCCTGCAGATATGAGCTTCCAAACAGATCATTCTTCTCTTTGTTTTGCCTCTTCCCGAAGTTGTTCCATATATTTCCTGATTCTATGAACTTGTTTCAGGACAGTAACTCTGATATCTATTCATGAAATGAAAATCCATGGTCTCATGTTCATGCAGTCATTTCAAAGTTAAGAAAGCATCAGAGAATGAGACATGGCGATGAATTAACAGGAACTAAGAATTGGAGAAAGTTATTTCCACATACGACCGATATTACGAAAGCAAAGTGACATTCAAGTTATTCAGTCAAACCAATCATTAAAAGGCATAAGTTCCCGTTAGTGGCCCATGAAGGTTAAGCTCTGCCTGCAAGAGATTTAGATGCAATAGCTCTCACATCTCTAAACCGTCAATGATTGAGCAGTTCCATAGGCAAGATACAGACACATACAAGATCAAAGAACTTGAGCAGACAAAAGGTGTCTCAGCTGAAGTAGGTGTTCCTCATCTGAAATCTTAAGGCTGAGGCGGAGATTTGTTAACAGGGTTTCCTGCTCCCAAGATAAAGGACCTGAAGCAAACAATGCCTCCATTGTTGACTTGTAAGCACGAAGCTCTAGTTCATGGATATAGTATACTTTGTTCACAGGAGGCAAGGGCAAGTCTCTTTTGCCACACAAAGAAGGGAAAACTGACTCAGCATCGGAATTATCAGGTGCATTGTCCAACGATTTATGAGAGAATGGGATGACACAGTCACCGTTAAAACTACAGCTAGCAACAGAGCATTGATCATTATCTTCAGTAGACCAAACAGGCCTAGAAGAATCATATAAACAGCGAGGAATTTTGCCTTCCATTCTGCTATTCCTGTTAGTTGATTGCTTAATGAAGTTTTCATCAACCGCTACATGTAAGCAAGAAATATCTACCTGCTTATACGAAGGAAGAGTTCTCTTTCCATCACAGCCTCTAGAATATAGAGATGGTTTCCTTTTCTTGAAGGTTCTACCAAAGAGGGGGTCCATATTGTATTCTTCATATTGATGGGCATAGCCTTTACTCTTTGCTCTCATAGGCAGCCACTTGGTGATATTATGAGCCTCACCGTTGTTATGTTCTCCCTCTTTATACCTTGCTTTAGATTGCATGGTTGTGCTAAAATGCAATGAAGTCCTAAAACGCAAGCCACCAGCTCGGTATGGAGTTTTTGGTGTAAAATTCTCAGCAACCTGCAATGTATGTAGTCTGGTTTAGATATTCTGGTTGGTTCAACACATTAGTTAGGACTTATCATATGAAGTTTGTTCTTTAAACTCTCTCATAATACCAAATCTTAAGAACTACTGTGATTATTATAAGAAATAAGAGTAAAGATAAACCACAAGCAAGAATCAAGTATACACATTTAGACGAGAATATAGGAAAAAGCATGATGATGCAAGTCATCTACCTTCCCTATTACTATCCACTTGTTGTCATGCCAAGCCTGCCTGATCCTTAAACTTGATGCATGAAATTCCTTAAGTTGTATGGACCCAAAGAACTTAATGACAAATCGGCTGCTGTTGTTTAACACTTTTGCGACCTTTGCAACCCTCCAACACTGAATATCAAACACCTCAGCTATATCCCCAGCTGCCCAACGCTTACCATTTACACTTGGAGGCAGAGGTCTAACATCCATCCTTCGCACCTTCTCTGCGACTTGTTTTGCTTCGTGGTTCACGAGCAGTGTGTACCTAACAATATAGTTGTCACCATCTGCTGAAATTATATTACCAGTACACCAGGAGCCGTATGGATCATGTTCTCTTCTTAACACCTCCACCAAGTTCCCTTTTTTGAACTCCATATTGTTCAGGCTTAATCCTGGATAAAAATAGTAAAAAGAAAATAGAATTAATATCATAAATGTGAGAACTATAATTCTGAAGGTTTTATTACAAAGATCAAGATAGATGCTTGAAAATCTATGGTGTGAGAGTTGCAGCTAGACGTACCAGATCAGGGGGAGGTGACTCATTAAAAGTGTTGGAAAGGTGTAAAATTTTGGAACTTCACGGCTTAATTCAGCTATAAGACATGAAACCAATAATCTTGAAGAATTACTTATATAAGAAAACTAGCCAACAGAGGTATAATCAAATCTAAATCAATTCATTTCTCCAAAAAAGGAAAAAAAATCTATATCAATTCATTAGAAACAAGTATCCCAACCTTGATTATATGTTATCCTGGGATTAGAAATAAAATTGATTCAACAAACAGGGATACCATTCATCATATTCTACACCAAACTCAGATGAACTCATGGAAACCAGGTTTTTCATTGACAGTTGGGTACATAAATCAACTCATGTTTTAGCAATTCCCAAAGATACCCAGAAAATGTATTTGTTTTCTTTATTTAATTTTAAAAAGAATTTCTTTATTAGAAACAGGCATTAGTTCAAAAAGAGAAAAAGAAATAATACTTACCCAGAATTTAAAATCTTATAAAGTATATGCTAAAATAAAAACAGACTGACCCAAATTAAAATTTACAACCAATACAGAACTTTGTTCAATCCAAAACATTTAATTAATTGAAGGAGACTGACCTGAGAGTAAAAGAGAAGAGATGGAAACGAACAGGACGCAGTCACTAACGCATCTTTACGCAAAAAATGGCTTTATTTCGCTCTCTTTCGATTATTTGTTTTAAGTACAGCGATAAATAAAAATTACTATTAAAATACTAATCATTAATTAGGATTACCTTCAGCCTTTGTATTTTGTTAGTAACTTAAAATGCAAAATTTCAAAATTTAGGTATTGATCACGTTATCGACCAAACTTTCGGGGGTCTTGCCTAATTGTAATCATATCCTTCATATAATTTCTTTTTCCAAAATCAATATTTTTGCAAGTACTAGTCTTCTCCTCCATCTTTAATGGATGCCGAATGGTCCCTTTGCGTTTCTTTGTATAGTTTCATCGTTTTGGACTAAATCTTTGCTTTGTCGGACCTTGGGCTTCATTACAACCTTAAAACTCCCATGTCATCCACTTTATTGGTGGGATTGGCACATTATCATCGTAATAGGATGTGATTATCAAGATTGTAACATTACAATATTTGGTATATTGTGAAATTATCAATTAAAATTTCGAGAAAGTTGGAGTAATGAAGGGGATATTAGTATAAATTTGTAGCATTTTCAGAGAAGTAGTTCAGGAGTGGAATAAACGGGTTTATGGAAATATTTTTGTGCGTAAATGAAAATTGATTTTTGAGTTAAGTAAGCTACAAAGAATTTTGGAGTAGAGAAGTTCTTCTGGACTCCGATATTGGGAATTGACACTTTGTCAGGAAATTGAGGAAGTTCTAAAGCATGAAGAGTTATTGTGGTCTTAAAAATCTCGATCTATGTGGCTTATGAATGGTGACAGAATCATGAGCTATTTTCATAGTCTAACATTGACTAGGCGGAGAAAAAATAGAATCGAGGGTCTTATTATTGAAGGTGATTGGTGTTTAGATGATGAGGTGTTGAAGAATCATGTTGTGGACTTTTATAAAGATCTATACACTATGGACTCTTCGATTATTGGTGACTTTTCATGTCTTGGTAAATTTCCCCAAATCTCTTTTGATGAGTTGGGTAATTTATTATTGACGATTTCTAATAATGAAATAAGAAGGGCAGTTTTTGGTATGGCTCCATTAAAAGCCCTTGGAGTGGATGGTTTTCAAGCAAATTTTTTTTAGTCTCAATGGGATGTTGTTAGATCGTCAGTTTGTTATCTTGTTAAGCAAGTGTTAACAGGGCAAGATCTAGATCCTAAACTTAACAGGACTTTGAGTTTTGTTACCCAAGTGATCATATGTCAAAGTCTTAAAAATTTATAAAAAAAATAATCGAACCTGAAAACTAACTAAGACAACGATGAAAGTAAGCGTACCTATCGAACAGTAGTATAATTTAGTGGCAAGACCGGATTATCGAACCCAAAGAAACCAAAAGTACTAATATTAACTTTCTTTGTATTATTTAGACTAAAAATTAAGAATTTTTATCTAATCTAAATTAACTAACTACTAAACTAAAGATGCGAAGAAAAAGAGAATAAATTGTGAAAATACTTGTGAGAAAAACCAATTGATTGAGACAATACCCGAAGAAAAATCTACCTAGACTTCACTTGTTATCTAACTCTGAACCAAACGATTTATTCACTTGACTTGATTCGTAGGATTTCCTAATTTATATTAATACCTCTCTCGAGGCTACTAACGTCTAAACTTAGGTTGATTAATTGAAATCTCTTTCTAATTAAAACCTCTAGAATTGTATTAACTCGATCTATGGACTCTCATATTAAGTTTGACCCTAATCCGACAAATTTTCGTCATCCTATCTCTAAGATTACGATCAACTCCGCTTAACTTTGCTAGATCTACTCTGCCTAAGAACATAAATGCTTGAATCAATATCCCAAAAATACCAAAACAAGAATTAAGAACACAGAATTAAGAGCAAATTAATTATTTATCATACAGCTCAGATAACAACAACAAGATTCGTCTTAGGTTTTATCCCCCTCAGGTATCTGAGGGTTTAGTTCATAATAGTAAATGAAAACATTTCAGAAAAAAATATAAAACAAAACATAAAGAAAACTCTAAACCCCCTTGAAGGAATTTAAGAAAAGTTCCTCCGTCTTGAGTATTGTAACAGCTAATTTTGGCCCGAGTAAAAAAGGAAACAAAAACAAACCCAAAATAGCCCTTAACAGTCCATTATTAAGAGTCCATTAAAATTAAGCCCTAAACCCAATTTTACAGCCCATTACAGAAAAAGAAACAGCAGCCAAGAAACCCTAGCCTCAAGAGCTGTGCACCGCCGATCCGTCCACGCCTCCGCTACTACTGCCACCAGCAGCCCACGCCTGACACGTTTCCGTCACCTGCAACAACAAAAGCCAACACGCAAGCAAAAGAAACAAAGAGAAAATCGACAAAAAATGGCAGAGGCTACGCGCAAATAGCAAAGAAAACAAAATGAAAAAAAAAACAAAAACGACAGAGAAACAAAACAGAAAAAAACAAAAGGGGATCTGCACAAATCGGTTATAAAAACCGAAACAAATATTGTATTAGTTTTTCTTCTTTTAGGAACATTGAAAAATCAAAAAAAATCAGAAAAGTGAAGGTTGATTTCGTTTTTGCTCTTATTATTATTTACTGCTACTTTCGTTTGTTTTTTAGTTTTGATTTTATTATTTTAAAAAACTTTTTACAAACAATAACAAAAAAAAGAAGAAAAGAAACTCACTGGAATCCAAAAGCCCATCTACGCACCTCGTCGGCCACCGGATTTAATGGCTGTGCGGCGCATGGGTTCCTAGCAGAAGCATGAAACGATGGAGGAGGAGAGGAGTTCTCTGCCTTGTTTCAGTTGTGAGAGAAAAAAGGGGTGGAGGCACTATGAACCTTTTTTTCTTTTTCTATCAGAAACCCTAAAATAAATAAAAAAATTCTGATTTTAATAACAAAAGAAACGACGCCGTTTGCTAAGGGGATCTGCGCATATCCCTTAAAAGGGATAATTTAGTTCCTAGTCCCCCTTTTTTCGGTTCTTGTTGATTAAGTCCCATTCGCATTCTTTTTTTATTTTTTAAAATCTTACCCTATTATTTCCATCGTGTTTCAATCTGGTTCTTGTCCGCCTTTTTTTTGATATTTGGGATTTTGGTCCTCAGTATTTTATTCTGTTTTAATCTAGTTTTCAACCTGTATTAAATTTTTTATTTTATTTTTATTCAAAATTTTATTATTATTGTTATTTTTTTATGGTTTTGTATATTATTTTCATTAAGCATTATATATAGTGTTTATTTCAAATTCTTGGCATCATTTTAAAAGTATTTCAATATTTTTTTACTATGTATTATTTACTCAAAATCATTTTGTAAATTATTTTAAATTGTTTCATGTATTATTTCTTTAAAATTATTTAATTCATTGCCCTTTGACTATTAATATTAATACTTAAATCGTGTAAGCTATGTGATTATCATTCTTGCATGTATTATGATTTGTTTGTTTGTATTTTCATATCATTGATATTATCATCATCATTATTATTGTTCATATTATTGTTCCATTATTGTTATTATTATTATTCATGCATGTTAATATTTTAGATTAATGATTCCAATGTTATGTATTATGTGTATTATGTTATCGTTATGCCAAATTTGTGTCACATCATCATTATTCGTCGAGCATAACCCCATTTACGCTTTAAGTAATGTTTCTTTAAAACATAATCTAAATTTTTTTATAAATTTCATCCAAAAACAAAAGTGTTCAAAATAAGACAATATTCTATGTTTGGAAACCCGAGAGATCGTGCCCTACGTACTGGGTTTCGATTTTTTGCTTGGCCAAATAATCGAATATCCTTTTGATATTTTTAATGCATGAGTCTCGGGAATTATAAGATGATCTTGGATTCGAAGATTTAAATTATAGTGTCCTAATGTACTAGATGTGAAATTTTGTTCCTTCAGAACGAGAAAATCTTGATATTCAATTCGAGAAAATTTAAATATTTCCAGAAGAGATTGAATTTTTAAATTCTTTTTAAAATTTTCAACTTTCGACATTGAGACATTAATTAATCAATTTGGTACCAATTTTGGGCGTGACAAGGGTGCTAACCCTTCCTCACACGTAACCGACTCCCGAACCCATTTTCTCAAATTTTGTAGACCAAAAACACTATTTTAGTAAACCAAAACGTTTTATTAAAACAAAGGTGAACCGATCACACTAAATAAAGATCGGTGGTGACTCCCGTTTTATTTTCGTCTTCAAAACTAAAGTCGATTCCCGTCTTCAAAAAAATGGTTACGACAACTTGGTGACTCCGTTGGGGAGTTGTTTGAGAGTCGAGCCGTAAAATTGATTATTTTCTGTCTTGTTGTCGAAAATTGAAAATATGATTTGAAAAATTACAATCCTATTATTGTATTTGTTCGTATTGTTATTTCATAATTATTGTGGTTTGAGTCTCGCATAATATTTCATAGGGACCATTTTGGTTTTACCCCCTTTAAGTGGGAGTGAGAAGTTACTCCTTCGTGAGGTTTTCACCTCCGTGCAGGATAGTGGATCGCTTTCGGGATACATCCGTACCTATGTCTTCGTGAGATTTTCATCTTCGTGCAGCCATAAGGAAATGTATTCCCCTGAACTGAACTCGGTTCGTATAAGTCTATAATGGGTGAAGATCGAGGAATCTACTGGTTCAGGTACCCTTACTTTAGAACCGAATCGCATGTAATGAGCCTTAAGAGCCCGCCTTAAGTAGAGCCGTGCCAAACCCTAGTGGTCACCTATTTAGGTAATCTATTTTATTGTTTATTTTTCTTGTGCTAACGTATTTTATTTTGTTTATGATTGCATTGCATTGCATCGCATCATCATAGAAAGGAGATGTTGATTCATATTCGATTTCTAAATAGAAGAGCTTGTCATAGGAAAACGAACTTCTTGATATAGTGGAATATAGTACGGTTGTCCGAATAGGGTCCAAGTAAACACAACGAAAGAAGACTGATAGTCCATGGAGGAAAACAAGACTTTGTTTTATTGCCCGAGGATTCAAGCCAACAAGGATTATTCGAGAGCCGTCATGTCTCAACTCTTTTAAAAGGATTTAATGAGCATTGTGGGGATAAGTGAGCAATGGGTTGCGACACGGATCAAGCTAAAAAGGAGACGATAGAGACATCTCTAGGAAAATTAGCAAGATTCGACCATGGCGTCCTGATGTGAAGGAGAAAATCGATGTCTTCACCGGGAGTATGAGGGTAAGGCCGCATATGTAATCCGTTTTATGTAAATAAATTTGTTTTCTAGAAAAGTTGTTCTAATGGAATTAAATTCAGAATCAACGCCTTTCTTTTGCATTCATTCCATACATCTACATTGCATTGTATCATTTGCATTAGATTTTCACAAAAGGACCCTAATTAGGTAAAATTGTTTCAGTTAACCTAGAAAACATGGATCAAAGGTTGGAGAGAATAGAGCAAATGCAAATACAAATGCAAGAGCAATTGTTCAGAATTCAACAGGATATACAGAATCAAATGTTAGAATTCCAAAGGAATGTGATGGGCCAATTAACCCAATTATCAACTGAAGGGCTTGAAAAGAAGAAAGGCCTAGTAGTCAACAGTAAGGATGATAAAGAATAATTCGTTTATCCCTCTGGTTGCTCTCCAATAAGTGTTCAAACCCAACCAGATGTACATCTGCAAGGGGTACCTGTCATTATCGGATCCCAATATCAGACTGCCACCTCGGTACTGCTGAACTTTCTGATGGATCCTGGTGATGGTCGAGTCAATCATGTTGTTCTTGGCCTAGCAGAAGCAAAGAAAAAGGGAGAGTAGGCTTCAAAGGCCCCGAAGAGGAAAGACAAGAATGTGAATAATATGAGTGGGTATAACAAGGGCCATTCGAAGCCGTTTATAGTAAACTAGCCAAAGAAGGCTACCAGTTATCTGGTCTTCCCAAGAGAAAAACTTAATCCAAAATCGAACTCAGAAAAACCCCGGTTCGTGCCCATCCCAATCTCGTATAGGAGATGTACCAAATGTTATTTGACGCACATGTTGTAGCCCATTTTTACCTAAAACAATATAACTCCCATACCCCAAATGGTATGCCTCAAATGCTCAATGTGAGTACCATGCCGGGATTACAGGACATCCAATAGAAAATTACCATGTTTTTAAGAAGCTGGTTGAAAGATTCATCAAAATAGGAGTTATAAAATTCGATGATCCCTCTGGTGCAAAAAATCTATTACCCAACCATGCTGTTAAAGGGATAAATATTGTGAGTGCCATGATGAATGAGGGCATGGGATCAGGAGTACATCAAGTTCAGGGCTCTAGTACGAAACCTGATACTGGAGAATTTGAACATTAATGACGTATCTGAAGAGTGAACCGAAGAATCAAAGTTTCCAAGCCATTGCATGTTTGGGAGTGTTTTAAACAATAGGATTGTGGAAGAGATTCATGAATTTTTAAAGCTTACTCAAAGTAATGTTCGAAACACGCTTGTTACTTTAAGCCTAGAGGCAATAAGAGTCATTTTGTGAAATAGGCTTGCGTCCAGAGTATCTATTTCAATAAAATGCATCTTTTTGAGCAAATATTTTTCCATTCTTTCTATTTATAGATTCTTTTGTACTTTGGATTTCTATTCAGATATTCTTTTATTCTTCATTCATGATCATACCATACAAATAATCATCCTTAGAATCATTTATTCTGGGGAATTTTCCTAAGAACCCACAATAGGTCCCCAGATATCAACGACATGAGCAACGCTGCTACTGACCCAAAGTCTCCTTTTGGGTAAGATATGTGTCTAAAAGGATCTTAGGACTTTGAAGATGATAGAGATCATGACTTATCTCTTGATTTGTTAAGAATAGTATAACCAGATGAAAAGCGGATCCAACCTTACAAAGGGTCAATGAACATTACGAGCCTAGGAAAGAGAGCCTAGCTCACCACAGAAATAAGGCGAGATATCGTTTCAAAGATGTTTTCGCACGATCATATCAAGACACGCTTGGGCTACTGAGACATGGGTATGTTGTTAAGGCTAAGGAAATCCTAGAAGAGGTCCATATGGGTATTTAAAGATCACATGCTAATGATTTTACAATAGCCAAGCTAATCATGAGATTCAGATTTTGCTGGTCCATCATAGAAAGGGATTGCATCAGTTATGTCGTAAATGCCAAATTTATGAAGACAAGATTCATGTACCTCCTTCATTTCTTTATAGACCTTATCTATGTGGGGTATAGAGTTTATTGGGACGATCTCATCAAGAAGCTTCTAGCAGGCATTAATTATTTCGCTAAGAGGGTGGAAGTAGCTTCGTAGGCTAATATTACAAAGTCGATAGTTATCAGAACCAAAAAGAAAAAGAAAAAAACAAGGCCGACACAAAAAAATGTCAAAAAGATCACATTTAACCGCATAATGTCAAAAGTTCACTATTCATTCAAAGATCGGTGCCACATCACAAAGGCAAAGAAAGGCAAAAAAAAAGAAAATAATGATCATTAGGAAGATGACCTAGGCTTGTAAAGATTGGCATAAAGAAGTTGCATTTACCCTCTATGCTTATTAAAATTGGCCAAGAACTTCGTTGGGGCAATGCCTTGGTTTGTGGAATAAAAGCATTTTGTCTATTGAAGTCGACATTCTTTTTTCAAGTCTTGTCAGAACTTAAGTTGGAAGAGGTAAAATGGATTTAATCCCGATATAATCAATTGAATTTGAAGAGAAAATGTTAAAAGCTATTTGTCACAGTCAGATGATGCGAGCTTACAACAAAAAAGGTTCGCCCTAGAAAATTTCATGATAAGACTTTGAAGAAGATTTTTCCCATGCAAAAGGGACTTCAGAAGAAAGTGGATGTCAAACTAGGAAGGACCTTATGCAGCAAAGAAGGCATGTTCTGGGGAAGCATGGATATTGACCGAGATGAATGACAATGACCTGCCCAATCCGGTGAATTCAGATTCAATAAAAAGTTTTCAAAAAAAACAAACAAAAAGAAAAACAAAAAAAAAAACAAAAAAAACACAAAAAAAGGAAAAGAAAGAAAAAGGAGAGGCCAAGGCGAAAACTCGCAAAAGGGCGCCTTGAGACCAAAGGGAATTTGAGTTGAAAACCCGAAAAGGGCTGCTCAAATTGGGATCAAAGTGGGGCATGCAGTGGTCTTGCTATGCTTGAATTAACAATGAAGAAGTATGCTACGTCTTGGGGCATCGACAAAGTACTCCGGATCCCCTAAACACATATTGAGCTCAAAATGGTCCTCAAGAGGTTCATACAGAGAAGCTCAGGTTGCGATATCTGGGGCACCTAGTTTTCATCTTACCCATATTGAATTTGCTATCTTTAATTACTTTATTCTTTTCAAGATACGCTCCCAATAAATTTCATTTGTTATCTTGATTAATTCATTCTCATTTTTTTTTCAAAAGTTGATATCTTGATTAATTTATTCATTTCGAGCTTTTCTCCCAATTAATTTCCTTCCGGTAAGCATTTTGTATTGAAATAACGATTAGAGGACTAATAATACTTTCATAAAAGAAGTTTCGCATATTACTTTGGAAGCTTCTAAATAATACAAGAACCTGAAACAGACTGTTGTTCAGAACTCATCAAAACTAAAGGTTGGAAAGGAGTCTAATTTGAGACTACCTGTTAAGATTTTTTGTCAAAAGTATCACTTGAATAAAAAGGCAAGATATTGCGTAGGTGATACAGCCTCGACAAATAATGAGTAACCCAAGCATTAAAATGTGATTATTCTCAAAGAAATTCGACATTCATATACATCCGGTCATGACACCTAGGGAATGGAAGGTGTAGCAGACCAAATTGATTACCCCGAGTCGCAGTGGGATGGGTTGAAGATGATATAAATTCTACACCCTTGAGTTGCAGTGGGATAGATTGAAGATGACACATATCCTATCCTCCCCTGAATTGCAGTGAGAGGGTCTAAAGATGGTATAAGCCTTAAAGTCCCAGAGATACCATGGAATGGACCTTTAAGTTACATTGGGGCAAACCGGTTGAGTAAAATATGATTGTTTCTTCGCTTAAATAAAAGCCAACCAATTCAAAAGAAAGTAAGGGATATTCAACTCTTACTTTCCTTCGCTTAAATAAAAGAAGTTAACCAACCAAGGGAAAAGGTGCTACTTTACCTTGGGTTCCTTTCCGCCTTTTACTGCAATCCGAATAGGATAAGTCCTAACCTTCTTTTACAGGATAAAAAATACAAGTATGATTTATTATACGTGTGGCTCTTTGAGTTTCATTATGTGTAAGTTTTATTTAGTTCATTAATTTTAGTTTGGGTTGTGTTAGTTCTTAGTCTATTTGTATTATAATAGTTTGATTTTTACAATTACTCGAACAATTCATTTGTGCTAATAATTTGATTCTGTGGTTACTTACACGTATATTTATATTGTACTTTGGTTTTATTGTACTCGTAACACTTTTAAAAAAATGGAACGGCATGGGTTAACTTGTCAACTTACAAATTTTTGCTTGTCGGTAATATCTGTAAAATTTGAATTTAGCCTCCTACTTTTATTTTAAATAATTTAATACCTTTACTTTTTAAATTTAAAATGTAAGTCTAATTAATGACACTATTTTTGTTAATTTTAGTTCATTACAATGTCTTTTTTATCATATGACTACTAAGTGAATATTATTTTTAATTTAAAATGTTATTCCCAATAAATTTAAAAGAAATTTTAGTTGAAATTAATAATTAAACTTGAATTTTTAAATATGCAAAATTTTAATTTTGAATATATAGAAAGTACAAATTATAGCAAATTTAAAATTTAAAATTTTCAAGGAATGATTATGATTGCCTCACTTTTAGAAAGTTGATTGCTTTACTTTGATAGAAGTTTACATACAAAGGTTTCAGGTTTGTAATTGTTTGTTTTAATAATGTTATTTTCAATTTTGATTAATTTTTAAGTGTAATATATCATACTATTTGATGAAGTTTAAAAAAATCATAATTTTTTTAAATTTAATATTTCAAGTAAATAAAAATAATCACTAACTCATAAATATTATTTTTGAAAATAATTTGTTATATATCATTTTAAAGTTATTTTCAATATTTTAAATATAAATTATTTATTTTTACATCATAAAAAATTAAAAATAATTGTAAATAAGTTTAATGCATTTTTAACTTGTGAACCAAATTATCTAAACACCATAATTCGGTTGGATTTTCAATTTCTCAAATTTTTATTCTAACTAATAAAATTGTTTCTCTTATCATGATTGGTTTCATGTGATTAAAGATGCACTTAAGGACTTAGTGGACAAGAAAAAAATTCAAGCTATTGTTTTTCTTGTAGTGATTTGCATCGATTTTTAATTTCTTAAAATTTTATTTAGCTCTAGTATAAGTTTTTGAATTTTTTAAATAAAAATTAAATTGATAAAATGTGTGAAGTTGAGAGCTAAATTTATTTATTTTTTCAGAATTAAAATCAAATTTATTGAATTTGTAAACAAGAAAGAGTTAAATTTATTATCATGCGAATAAAGAATGATAACGTTTGCATTCTTAATAATTTAATGGAGAAGTAATCAAAATACAAATATGGATAATGTTCATGACTAACACCATGTTTGGATTGAGGTAAGGGGAAGGAAAGTTAAGTAACTCAATGGAAAGAATTTTTCCCTTATTTGCAGGGGCGAAGGCAAGAATTTTTTTAGGGGGTTGAAATTAAATTTTAATTTTTACGATAATAAAAATATAATTTTATCATTTGAATAGCATGTATCTTAAAATTTTTTAAAGGGCTAAATCAAATTTTTATCATTTTTTAAGGGATTAAAATATAATTTTATTTTTACTAATTTAAAATACCTAAATAAAAATTTTTCTATTTTAAGAAGGTCGAGGACGCTGCGAGCCCTTAACTGCGCACTTACTTATTTGGATAACCTATTTTTTACATGGTAGGGAAAGTGAATGAAGTTGAGAATCCCTTGCTTCCCTTATTTTCTCACAATTTTTTATACCCTAATTTGAGGGAAAGTGATAAAAAAGGAAACATAATTTTTTATTTTATTTTTCAAAACGTCACTTTTATCTTCTGATAATTTTAATGACTCTTTTTACTTTGAATTTTCTCCTATTAATGCATTGAAATATTTCTATTTTTTTAACACTTTATTACTTTAAAAAAGAATTGTATGAAATAAGAATATTACGTTACTCCGTATTCCTTTTCAATTATTTAGTGATGTTTTAGAATTTTTTCACGTCATTGATACATTATTTTGGTAATTTTTTTGTCAGAACCCGAACTTGACATCTTGGTTCAAAGTTTAAGGTTCAAGGTTTGGGTTCGATATTTGAGTTTGAATTCAAGGTTCGAGTTCGAGGTCTATGGTTTATTTTGTAACTTTTTATAACACAAATGATTATTTTACAACTTTTTCTAATTGAATGACCAAAATAAAAATTTATTAATAATTTGATAATAATGTTATATTTGAGGAAAATTGAATTAACGGAACAAGTTAATGACAGGGTAACTTAAATGATAATTTTGAATAGTTGAATAATTATGGGGTAATTTAAATTAGACCTGTTCATAGGTCAGATTATCCGATTCGGGCCAAAGGCCTATCCAAAAATAAAAGGATTTGGAGTAAAAATATAAGCTCGAAAAATGAGTTCGCAAAAAAATTAAGGCCCATTTAGAAAATTAGTTGAGCTTGAGTAAGGTTTTTTGGCCCGGACCCAGCCCAGATAAAAAATCTATTGTTTTGTTGTTGTTATTTCCCACTATTTTGTTGTCATTTCACTATATTTTATTGTTAATTTTGCTATTATTTTATAGGTATTTTTTTGTTAAATTATACTTATCTTAGTGATATTTAAGTAATTTATTTTCAATTTGTTGGGAAATATTTATTAATGTTTTTAGTTTTTGATGTTTAATGTTTTTTAAATTTTATATAAAAATAATATATAAATTTTAATACGAGTAGGTCGGACTAGACTCAAATTTTAACATTTTTATTTAGGTCGAATTTAGGTAAAATCTTAGACTTATTTTTGGGTCAAATCCAAACTTATTAAACCAACAGAAAATTTCGATCATTTACATCACTAATTTAAATAATGTAAATATAAATATAGAAAATTGAATAGAGGTGATGCGGACATTATTATGGAAATTGGGAAGTGGATTGATAATTATTGGTGGGGAAGCAATGAGAACGACAGTTGTGTTCGTAGTAGTGAGGTGTGACTAGAGGTGAGCATGGGCCGGGCCGGGCCGGGTTCGGGTTGGGCCCAACTAAAAATTAGACCCATTCATTGGGCTCGGGCGGGCAGGCCCAAAAATGAGCCTAAAATTTTGCCCAAGCCCGCCCATATAAAATACTAAAACCGGCCCGCCCTACTACCAGTATTAATTTTTATATTATTTTATATAATTTTAAATATATATAATACATCAAAAATATTAAAAAATCAAAATAAATATTTTTCAACAAATTGAAAATAAATTTTAAAAAATATGTAGACTTAAATAACACTAAAATAGATACAACTTAACAAGGAAATGCCTCTAAAATAATAATAAAATTAACAAATATCTTTAAAATAATAACAAAATTAACAATAAAATAAGTTTTATATAATATATAAACAATAACAACAAAATAATAGAAACATAATAGTAAAATGGTAGCAAAATAAAGAGAAAAACAATAAGAAAATAATATTTAAAAATATTTTTTTTGCCTTTAATGATTTCGGGCCGGGCCGGGCCGGGCCCGGGCCAAGAAATTCTTACCCGAGGCCCGGCCCATTTTTTAAACGGGCCTCATTTTCTGCCCAAGCCCATTTTTCGGGCCTATATTTTTACCCGAACCCTCCCATTTTTCGGGCGGGCCTTCGGGCCGGGCCGGGTGGCCCAGCCCATGCTCAGCTCTAGGTGTGACCCCTGCCTTTTTCTTGGTTTTGGACACATTCTATTTATGACTCTCTCTTTTTTCTTGGGTTTTTTTTTTTTGTCATTACATCATTATTAGTTAGGACCATTCCGTTTATGGCAATTATTTCCACTCGATTTGGTTTCTCAATATTTAGTTTAAGAAATATAATATTTTGAGAATTAATATTAAAGATTGGTATAAGATTTTTATGTTCGGAATTTAAATATTATATTCAGTGTGTAATTATACATTTTAATAATGTTAAAAGTTTTGAATATAGAGGATAATTTCAGTATCACTTCTACTTTGGATAATTTTGCACTTAATATGAAATTTTGACAATTTATGGATTTGAATAAAACAATAATAAAAGCTCTTTGATACATTCTTTAAATAACATTTTAACCATGTTTATTTAGGTAAAATGACAAAAGTTATATTTGATACATAAGAAGAGAGAGAAGGAAAAAAGGAAATAGAAAATCAATAAAAATATAATTGGTATTTACTTTGTAAAACTTAAGTCGTTTTATATTTTTTCGTAACTTGTTATAAGGTTAATATTTTAACAGTCTAACCGTTGGATATATCAATATATTTATACTTATCATGATGTAATTTCTTAAATCGAGTGATATCTCAATTATATTGATCTAAAATATTGTCTACGTTAATATATATTTGACGATTACATAAAATAAATAGTTAGAAATTTTTAATTTATGTTAAACTTAACATGCAAGATCTATATAAATGGAGTATAAAATATGACGGTTAGATTGTTAAAATATTAATTGTATAAAAATTTATGAAATGGTATAAAATCACTCCGTTTGTTTACATGTAAAAGGTTTTACGGAAAATATTTTCTGCATTTTCCTGTGTTTATTTCACAAAAAATAGCCTAGTCAACGAAATATGACTTATAGGTCAACGTAAAATAAGACATTTTCTGTCAGAAATGACTTACCCTTTTGAAAAGCGTAAGATATTTTCCGGAAAAGAGCTCATTTATAGATAATTTTATTTTTATATAAAAATCAACTATTTTATATAAAATCAACTTAAATCAAGCTTAATATTATTATATTGATAATAATTTTATTTTTATTTTAAAATTTTTAAAATATTATATCTTTCAATATTATTAAACATACATATTTAATTATTTATTTGTTGTAATTTGTTGTAATTTAGGGACTATTCAACTAATTTCTCTTTTCACAATTTTCTTTGGGTTCTTGATCTATAATATAAAATTATTAATTCATTAGCATATAATTAAATTCTAATTTACTTCACTATTTATGCTCTTCAATTTTGAAATTACATTTACCCCAACTTTTATAGTTTTACAATTTAGTCCCTTATCAATTTTCCCACCAATTGAGCTAATTTCTCTCAATTGACAATTTATTCCATTATTTTAAGCTATTTTAAAGCCTTTTATTCATATAAATCTAACAAAAACCCTAAATATTTTATTCTTCACAATTTAGCCCTAATAATCAATTTCTATTGAAATTACTTGATAAAATCATCATATAATAAAATTAAAGCTTCAAATCCATATTAATTCATCATAAACATCCAGAATTCATCAATAGTAACTTTCAAAATTACCCATAGAATCAAAAACCAATAAATTAGATAGTTGGACCTAACTGTAAAAGTCTTAAAAACACAAAAAATTTAAGAAAGGAGCAAGAATTGACTCACATGAAGTGAAAATATGAAAAACCAGCTTCTTAGGGTCCTTCTATGACGTTTTGCTGAAGTTTTTGAAGAGAATTTGTCTAGAATTTTCTTGTAAATTCAATTTATAAGTTTAATTTTACAAAATTTTCAATTTTACCACTTATTCACACTAATTTTTGTTATTTCTTGGACACACATGCCATCCAGAATTATAATAAGTGTATAATTGCCTATTTTATCCTCCCTTAATTACCTCTTAAGCCATTTAATCATTTTAACAAGTTTTGCACTTTTTTCAATTTAGTTCTTTTTAATTAATTAACTATCAAAACGTTAAAATTTTCTAACAAAATTTTAATGCTAACTCAATGACACTCCATAAATATTTATAAAAATATTTATGGCTCGATTTATGAGATCGAGGTCTCGATTCCTTGTTTTCAACCTAGTTTACCTAATAATTTTTTTTAAATAACAAATTTACTAATTCAAAAGTTTCCTAAAGTCATGCTTGACTCATAAATAATAATTAAATATTAAAATTTTCAAACTCACTTGTCGGATTTAATGGTCTCAAACCACTGTTCCCGATACCACTGAAAATTAGGTTGTTACATTGTTTGTTTAACTCAATTATAGAAAAATATTGCAATAATTTAATTTAAATAAAATCTTGTAAAACATATGTTATTTTGTATGAGTTCAAAATATTATAATTTTATATAATCTTTTGCATGCTTTCATTTGAATTTTGATATGTTTATATATTTATAATATGTTGATGTTATTATTATTTGGATAAGTTGGATTATTTAAGAAGCAGAAAAAACCTTGCTACATCCAATAATCCACAATAATCAAATTGTAATCGTACAGTAAGAACCTAAACAAAACCAAGAAACAGAACATATTAGAGCAAGCAAAACCAGAAGCCTAACCTATACATTTCTCAAACTTCATTGCAAACATAATAGGTTATTGACGGGGTCTGAATCTGTGGGGCATCTATTAGAATCGTAAAAACAAGATCTAATATAAACTGTAAACCAAAATCTGTCATATTGATCATGTCAAACAGTCGAGTTTTAATATTTATAAAGAACGATCGAACCTATAGACTAACTATGATAACGATTGAGGCAAGTGCACCTATCGAACAATAGTATAGTTAGGCAAGATTATTTTATCGAACCCAAAGGAACCTAAAAGTACTACTACTCACTTTCTTTCTATTATTTAGCCTAAATTATGGAGTGATTGGTTTATTAATCTAAAAAACTAAACTAGATGCAAAGCCAATGAATGAAACTTTGGGAAAAGACAATTGGAAAAACTCGGTTGATTACGATGATACCTCGTGAAGAATCCACCTATGACTTCTCTTGTTATCTAACTTTTAATTCATATGACTTCTTTACTTAGCTTGATCCGTGAGACTCCTAACCTATATTAAACCTCTCTCGAGGCGAATAACGTCTAACCTTAGGTTAATTAGTGGAACTCTCGTTCTCTTATAATAACCCTCTAAGGAAGCAGTAAATCGATCAATGGACTCCCTTATTAGGTTTCACCCCAATCTGACAAAATCTCGTCACCCTATCTCTAGGCGTGCGATCAACTCCGCTTAATTATGCTAGATCTACTCTTAGGCAGGGTCTATTCCTCCTCCACCTAAGCACATCAGATTAAATTAAGCAACATAATTAAGAACAAACTAAGTACTTATCATATAATTTAGAAATCAAATAACAAAATCCATCATAGGTTTTATCCCTTTCAGGTATCTGAAGGGTTTAGTTCATAACAAAATAAGAAAATATCTCAAGAGAAAAGATAAAACAAAACATAAGAAATCCCTAAAACCCCCTGAAGGAATTGAAGAGGAGATCCTCTGTCTTGAGTAGAACTCCGGTTTCTTGAGATGGATCAACTGGCTATCTTCGAGTAATTCCCTGAATAAAAGCTCTGGCAGAAAACTTTGCCCAAAACTTGATTCTCTAGAACGGCTGCCTTGGGTTGTTTATATAGGCTCCTTAGATGCTTTACTTGGCTCCTAAGTATCTCCTTCAAGTAGAATTACTATTAAGGTGTTTAAGTAGACTTAGGATTATGTTTCTTTGGCTTCAAGCATCTAAATTCGAGTAAAATTGCTCATTCTCGTGGCAGGGGCACGCCCATGGCACACGCCCGTGTAAGTAGTGGCCAGACCGTGTTGGACTTTTGTCGACGAGGCACGACCGTGTAAATTAGGGTGAGGCCGTGTTCTAAATAAATGGCAAGGCACGGCTGTGTGGTTTGAAGTCCAGGCCATGTCAATTTCTTGGGTTGGCCCAATTTGGTCCGTTTTAAAGCCCTTTTACGTTCTTTTTATCCTTAGGTGCTTTCCTGAGTATAAGACATGAAAAGAAAGGATTAAGAGCACCTTTTTACATAAATCAGGGATAAATCATCCAAAAGCATAATAAATGTGGGATTAAAATATGTTACTTTTATGGTTTATCACATATCAAACCATCAAGAACAAAACTAGATGCAAAAGCATACCTGAATTCATTCATTTTTTTTTAAATCTACATATCTTGGGGTTTTGATCTTCCAAATTAGTACACAAGTAGTCTAGAGAAGGTGGCTAGGGATGAGATGTTAGAAAAGTGTAACACCCCCTAGCACATATCCGTCGCCAGAACAGGGTTACAGAGTATTATCGAAAATTTTGGATCAAATATGAACATTACATAATTATCTAACAAACATATTATTTCTCATATAATATGTAATATCCCAGATTATGGCCTATGCATTAATTGCTTAATTATACGAAATAGCATGCTTATGTGTGTTGTGGATGTGCATTATGGATTTTTGTGGACCTTAGTGTATAGTTAAATGCTGTAGAAATTCTTAGATTCTAAGTCTAAAAGAGGAAGCTAGTCTGATAAGGCCTTAAAAGAAATAGTAGAGGCGTTGTGACATGGAAAATGGGCTTGGTACAGTGGCTTGAGGCGCCACTTAAGGCCTCTGGGAATGACGCACAAGCAAAGGTAAATGGGCCAAGGTTCGAATCACAAGGAAAGCAAATAAAAGATTTTAATTTTGCTACAAGGAGGAGAGGAAGTGGACGGCACATAGACTCTGGAGGAGAGGAAGTGGATGGCACAGGGACACTTCAAGATTTGGCTAAGGAAGAGTGAATTAGGGGATTGGATAGTGAGAGGATGTAGTGGTCGGTCAAGGGACTCTAAGCTTAGTAATTTCGGCAAGAGGGGGATAATTAAGGCTATTATTCTTTTCTCTTTTGAAGCCTCTGCCGAATTCTCTAGCCACTCTTCTCTTTCTCTCTTTATTTTGTCAAAACCAAAAATAGGATCCTCCTAAGCCATTGCTGAATTCTCTTTAAGTCTCATACACCCTTCTCTTTTTCTCTGGATTCTCCAAAAGTCGAATCTCAAGGTACCCTAGTCGATTTCTTCATAACTTCAAAAGCCGAAAACCGTTGAATAATATCTAGCCATAACCGAATCTCTCTGTGGATGTAACACCCCAAACCCGGCCCATGAGTCCTGACCGGATCTGGTATGTCAGGGAGTAAAAGCGTTTCGAAAGACATAGATTTTCTGGTGAAAAGTTTGGTAAAATTGGGCTAAGGTATGAAAATGGTGTTTGAAAACTCAGTTGGACTTTTTATAAATATAGTTGGGTTGGTAAATCCTGTTGAAAACGTTTGATCATGTAAAATTTTAGAAATCGTTTAAGTTACAATTTGCTTGGTTTATTTTTGTTACCCGATGGTAACATCTAAAAAAAAAACCCGTAGAAGTTACTTAGTTGAAAAAGTTGCTTTTAACCGGTTCAATTTATATTTATCAAATTCCATTTGTAATATAACATGAATAAAATAAAGTAATAAAATAAACGTCCAAACAATAATTATCGGCCTTATTACAAACCCAAAATGAAAACTTAGAAAATAAATAATAATAACTTTAATTAAATGAATTTAAATCCATCGACAAGCATGGCCGCCTCAAGTCCTCTCCGGCTCCATCTCCGCGATCTACTCATCTGCAAAATGTTAAGGGAAAGGGGGTGAGTCACCAAGACTCAGTGTGTAATCCCCCACCCGGTAAAGCACTCATACACAAGACATTAATTAACATGCAAATATGCAACCCAACCTAACCATCCATAACACCTTTCTCTACCCCGTGTGGTACCAAACCATTGGTGGTGCCAAACACGGTGGTGCCAAACCATCGGTGACCAAAGTCATGATATAAATGTGATACCAAATCACCGTGACCAAAGTCACGAATAATCCATCTGTGGGGCCAACCCACATGTGATACCAAATCACCGACGACGATCCCATATCTCAAAAGTGGGGCCAACCCACGGTGGTGTTAACCACGAGGACGAGTCGCCATGAGGTGCCAAACCTCCGTGTTCAAGACACGAATGTGATACCAAATCACTGGAGGTACCAAACCTCTGGTGTCCGAAGACACGAACGTGATACCAAATCACTCGTGTCCGTCGACACGAATATCACTTCCCCCTCCACTCATATCACCCTCAATAATATGCATATAAAAATCATGCCAATCATGCTTAAATATTAATATACTGAATTTATCATAGGTCATACTTTCACATGTATTACATATACCAAATATGTCATGCTTCCCAAAAGCATCATAAAGTAAACTCATAACAACAAGGACTTACCTGTTTCCTTGCTTATACCACGATGGTATTAAATCCAAATCTCATCGTTTTTCCCACTTTCATAATATGATTAGTTATAACACACATAAATACATATATAAACCAAGTTATAAAGTATGTAAGATACACACCTTTCACCAAAGCAAGAACTAACTTCCGGAGATCCGATCTATCGCACTAGATCACCTTGTCCTACAATCGACCAACACTTAAATTATAAACAAAGGCCATTCGGCCCTACCACTAAATCCAATGAGTTATCACTTCGAAAACCAAGTCTTACCTAAACTTACCCAAAACGATAGTCAAGATATGAGGCTTAGATTGATTGCTTCCAACGTCCCGAGGAGTCTATAAGAAATCGGTTCTTAGAATGGTTAGAACCTTGCGAACCAATGCCTAAAGATTGACCTCGTCCACAAGAAAAATAACTTGGAAAAGAGAAAAGAATTAAAGAACATACGATCATGAATACTTACCTATTATCCAAAATTGATTGGAGGAAAAAGAGCACCCTTTGCTTGATGTTCGGCCAAAGCTACACCAAAAAGGGAGGAGGGATTCGGCTAAGAAAACAAAAGAGATGCTGGAATTTTTGAATAATTTTGGGCAATTGTTTAAGGGAATTTCGACAAGAAGGTGGTAGGGGTCTACTAATGGAGGAAGAAAAGGAGAAGGAAAAGAAGTAGGGATCAAGGAGGATTTCGGCTTGTAAAAGAAGAAGAAAAGAAGCTGGAATTTTTAGCAATATAGGCAAAGCAACAAGAGGAAATTCGGCAGCAGCAGTGAAGAGAAAAAGAAGAAAAGAGTTGCTGGAATTTTGGGCACTTCTTGCTATACAAAACCGAATGGGAGGGCCTTAATGAGTCCTTCATTTGGCCAACTTCTTCCCCCCTATGCTGATAAATCTTAACTTTTAATTATCACCCATATTAATCTACCATTTATCCATTAATCACTTCTTTAAACTAATGAAATAAAAATAAAATAAAATATAGTATAACAATTTTACTAACTCTCCCAGCCGAAAATTTAAAGGAAGACAAAGTCTATCCATATCACCTTAAAAGTCCAATTTCAAACCACTACTCCCCTCTCCCATTCACGCTGGCAGCATAAAAAAAATAAAACCAACTGCTGCTATATACTTGGTTCGAACACAGGTCTTGGGGGAAGCATTCTGCCGCAACCCCCCTTAAGCGCCCCTGTCACTCTTCCCATTTGACTTTCATGTCAAATAATACCGTCATTAAATTATAAGCCTTCATACCTGGGCCCTTTTTCCTTTTAACGCCAAAGCCTAAAAAATTAAACTCCTTGCGCCTACCATGACTCGAACCCGAGTCCATGCACCAAGGTCCTTTAAGTGGCGTCCCAAGCCACTCCACCAGCCCGACTTTCATGCCATAAAACCCCATTCTTTAATTTTAAAGCCTTCTTAACCCAATCCTCTTTTTAACGCTTAAAAAAAAAATTAAAAGCCCATCTGCTCCCCATGTTACTCGAACTCCTTCCCCTTGGCACTCCCTTTGCACCTTAGCGCCCAAGCCACTTTGCCAAGCCCATTCTTTGTGTTAAAATTCGCCCAAAATTTTGTTTAAGCCCTATCTCACCTAGCTTCCTCCTTTTAGATACTTAAAAAAAAAATTTTAATACTAGGTCAGCCTAGCTCGGGGTTATTTCTAGACCCTAAAACATGCCAAATAATCCTAGAATTTAATTCTTCAAGCACACACATGGAAAAATATTTAAATTACAAACAACCCCTATTTTAGGGTGTTACAATTCTACCCCCCTTAAAAATAATTTCGTCCTTGAAATTACTTACTAACGAATAGTCGTACATCTTAACTCACCGTACTACGCTTATGCTGTGCACTCTGATCTTAAAACTAACACTTTTCCTACAAAAATTCACACAGTTTTCCATTCATTCATTCCCAAGAGACGTTGTTGATTTCGTTGTGATTGTTTTTCCACTACCCAGGGGTATTTTCATAATTTGTCCCTGTGGGTATTTTTGTAATTTTCAAAAATAAAATTTTCGGATGATTTTGTCAAAAGTATCTTGGAACTCTTAAATCCTCAGGTTATTTGGAAAAATTTTAAAATTTGGGGGTCTTTCGGTGATTTTGAAGTTCGGGGCATTTTGGTAATTTTTACAAATCGTGGTGAATTTGTAAAATTTAATAAATCAAAGATGTTTCAAAAGTTGTAAAACTTTGGGGTTCTTTTAAGAATTTATTTTCCAAGTTGATGTCTTGTTGCAAAAATTTTGAAAACCAAGGTCGTTTTGGTAATTTTTACGGTGAGGGCAATTTTGTAATTTTACAAAATCATGACGTTTTTGAAGTTTAAGGTTTTTAAGCACTTTTTTATGAAATGAAAAATTTTGATTAAAACTGTGGGTATTTTGGGAATATCGTAAATCAAGGGCGTTTTCGTAATTTTACCCCTAAGGGTATTTTAGTAATTTCACATAATCAGGGTATTTTCATAAAATGATTTTCATAAATTTAGTTCTAAGTGATTTCACAAAAGAAGGATATTTTGAAAATTTCTATTTGAAAATTTTTCATATGGAGTGTATTTTGATAGTTTACAAGCCAGGGGTATTTTGGTCATTTTCCAACTGAGGGGTATTTTGGTCATTTTTAAACAAGGTTTTAATTACTTCAAAACAAAACAGCTAGTCCCTTTCGGCTTTAGTTATCAAGTTTAGCCTATGAGTGTGTCGTCTCACTAGGATGAGCAAATCACCACGCACTGCGTAGGATTCGAGTGAGTAGGAGGTGAGTCACGAGGACCGCTAAATACCGTGCCCCACCGAATCCAATCCTAGACATGCGATAACGATTGCCACATCCTTTGCTCAATTGACAACTCACGTGGTTGTTTAGGTAATTATTAAATCTTATGCATAGTTGAGGTATGCTAGCCCTGTGGTTCAACAAATTCTATTCTAATAGTCTACGTTCCCAATTTTACCCTTCTACCCCTCATCAAAGATTCACAAAATGGATCGACGTACTTACCTGGGCGGATTGGTGCTGGAGACTCGGTGTCATGCAGTTCAAGCCAAAACAGTTTCTCAAAACATCATAATAAGGCCTACTAACAAAAACAAAACATTTTGGGCCTTGGGCCCCCCACAGCCGAGTTTTGAACCGGGCTCTGATACCAATTTGTAACACCCCAAACTCGGCCCATGAGTCCTGACCGGATCTGGTATGTCACGGAGTAAAAGCGTTTCGAAAGACATAGATTTTCTGGTGAAAAGTTTGGTAAAATTGGGCTAAGGTATGAAAACGATGTTTGAAAACTCAGTTGGGCTTCTTATAAATATAGTTGGGTTGGTAAATCCTTTCGAAAACGTTTGATCATGTAAAATTTTAGAAATCGTTTAAGTTACAATTTGCTTGGTTTATTTTTGTTACCCGATGGTAACATCTAAAAAAAAAACCCGTAGAAGTTACATAGTTGAAAAAGTTGCTTTTAACAGGTTCAATTTATATTTATCAAATTCCATTTGTAATATAACATGAATAAAATAAAGTAATAAAATAAACGTCCAAACAATAATTATCGTCCTTATTACAAACCCAAAATGAAAACTTAGAAAATAAATAATAATAACTTTAATTAAATGAATTTAAATCCATCGGCAAGCATGGCGCGCCGAGTCCTCTCCGGCCCATCTCCGCGATCTACTCATCTCAAAATGTTAAGGAAAGGGGTGAGTCACCAAGACTCAATGTGTAATCCCCACCGGTAAAGCACTCATACACAAGACATTAATTAAAATGCAAATATGCAACCCAACCTAACCATCCATAACACCTTTCTACCCCGTGTGGTACCAAACCACTGGTGGTGCTAAACCACGGTGACCAAGTCACGATATAAATGTGATACTAAATCACCGTGACCAAAGTCACGAATAATCCATCGTGGGGCCAACCCACGTGTGATACCAAATCACCGACGACGATCCCATATCTCAAAAGTGGGGCCAACCCACGGTGGTGTTAACCACAGGAAGAGTCGCTATGAGGTGTTAAACCTCTCGTGTCCAAGACACGAATGTGATACCAAATCACCGGAGGTACTAAACCTCCGTGTCCGAAGACACGAATGTGATACCAAATCACTGGCGTCCATCGACACGAATATCACTTCCCTCCACTCATATCACCCTCAGTAATATGCATATAAAAATCATGCCAATCATGCTTAAATATTAATATACTGAATTTATCATAGGCCATACTTTCACATGTATTACATATACCAAATATGTCATGCTTCCCAAAAGCATCATAAAGTAAATTCATAACAACAAGGACTTACCTGTTTCCTTGCTTATACCACGATGGTATTAAATCCAAATCTCATCGTTTTTCCCACTTTCATAATATGATTAGTTATAACACACATAAATACATATATAAACCAAGTTATAAAGTGTGTAAGATACACGCCTATCACCAAAGCAAGAACTAACTTCCGGAGATCCGATCTATCGCACTAGATCACCTTGTCCTACAATCGACCAACACTTAAATTATAAACAAAGGCCATTCGGCCCTACCACTAAATCCAATGAGTTATCACTTCGAAAACCAAGTCTTACCTAAACTTACCCAAAACGATAGTCAAGATATGAGGCTTAGATTGATTGCTTCCAACGTCCCAAGGAGTCTATAAGAAATCAGTTCTTAGAATGGTTAGAACCTTGCGAACCAATGCCTAAAGACTCGGCCTCTGTCCACAAGAAAAATAACTTGGAAAAGAGAAAAGAATTAAAGAACATACGATCATGAATACTTACCTATTATCCAAAATTGATTGGAGGAAAAAGAGCACCCTTTGCTTGATGTTCGGCCAAAGCTACACCAAAAAGGGAGGAGGGATTTGGCTAAGAAAACAAAAGAGATGCTTGAATTTTTTGAATAATTTTGGGCAATTGTATAAGGGAATTTCGGCAGCAAGGTGGTAGGGGTTCGGCTAATGGAGGAAGAAAAAGGAGAAGGAAAAGAAGTAGGGGATCAAGGAGGATTTCGGCTTGTAAAAGAAGAAGAAAAGAAGCTGGAATTTTTAGCAATATAGGCAAAGCAACAAGAGGAAATTCGATAGCAGCAGTGTAGAGAAAAAGAAGAAAAGAGTTGCTAGAATTTTGGGCACTTTTTGCTATACAAAACCGAATGGGGAGGGCCTTAATGAGTCCTTCATTCGGCCAACTTATTCCCCCCTATGCTGATAAATCTTAACTTTTAATTATCACCCATATTAATCTACCATTTATCCATTAATCACTTCTTTAAACTAATGAAATAAAAATAAAATAAAATATAGTATAACAATTTTACTAACTCTCCCAGCCGAAAATTTAAAGGAAGACAAAGTCTATCCATATCACCTTAAAAGTCCAATTTCAAACCACTACTCCCCTCTCCCATTCATTGGCAAGATAAAAAAATAAAACCAATCGTCAGATACTTGGTTCGAACATGTGTCCTGGGGAAGCATTCGCAGAACCCCTTAAGCACCCTCCACTCTTCCCATTTGACTTTCATGTCAAATAATACCGTCATTAAATTATAAGCCTTCATACCGGCCCTTTTTCCTTTTAACGCCAAAGCCTAAAAAATTAAACTCCTATACTACCATGACTCGAACCCGAGTCCATGCACCAAGGTCCTTTAAGTGGCGCCCAAGCCACTCCACCACCCGACTTTCATGCCATAAAACCCCATTCTTTAATTTTAAAGCCTTCTTAACCCAATCCCCTTTTTAACGCTTAAAAAAAAATTAAAAGCCCATCTGCTCCCCATGTTACTCGAACTCCTTCCCCTTGGCACTCCCTTTATACCTTAGCGCCCAAGCCACTTTGCCAAGCCCATTCTTTGTGTTAAAATTCGCCCAAAATTTTGTTTAAGCCATATCTCACCTAGCTTCCTCTTTTTAGATACTTAAAAAAAAATTTTTAATACTTGGTCAGCCTAGCTCGGGTTATTTCTAGACCCTAAAACATGCCAAATAATCCTAGAATTTAATTCTTCAAGCACACACATGGGAAAATATTTAAATTACAAACAACCCCTATTTTAGGGTGTTACAATTCTACCCCCTTAAAAATAATTTCGTCCTCGAAATTACTTACTAACGAATAGTCGTACATCTTAACTCACCGTACTACGCTTATGCTATGCACTCTGATCTTAAAACTAACACTTTTCCTACAAAAATTCACACAGTTTTCCATTCATTCATTCCCAAGAGACGTTGTTGATTTCGTTGTGATTGTTTTTCCACTACCCAGGGGTATTTCCGTAATTTGTCCTACAGGGGTATTTTTGTAATTTTCAAAAATAAAATTTTCGGATGATTTTGTCAAAAAGTATCTTGGAACTCTTAAATCCCTGGGTTATTTGGAAAAATTTTAAAATTCGGGGGGTCTTTCGGTGATTTTGAAGTTCAGGGGCATTTTGGTAATTTTTCACAAATTAGGGTGAATTTGTAAAATTTAATAAATCAAAGATATTTCAAAAGTTGCAAAACTTTAGGGGTTCTTTTTAAGAATTTATTTTCCAAGTTGATGGTGTTGCAAAAATTTTAAAAACCAAGGTCGTTTTGGTAATTTTACTGGTGAGGGGCAATTTTGTAATTTTACAAAATCATGACGTTTTTGAAGTTTAAGGTTTTTAAGCACTTTTTTATGAAATGAAAAATTTTGATTAAAACTGTGGGTATTTTGGGAATATCGTAAATCAAGGGCGTTTTCATAATTTTACCCCTAAGGGTATTTTTGTAATTTCACATAATCAGGGTATTTTCATAAAATGATTTTCAAAAATTTAGTTCTAAGTGATTTCACAAAAGAAAGATATTTTGAAAATTTCTATTTGAAAATTTTTCATATGGAGGGTATTTTGATAGTTTACAAGCTAGGGGTATCTTGGTCATTTTCCAACTGAGGGGTATTGTGGTCATTTTTTTAAACAAGGTTTTAATTACTTCAAAAACAAAACGGCTAGTCCCTTTCGGGCTTTAGTTATCAAGTTTAGCCTATGAGTGTGCTGCCTCGCCTAGGATGAACCATCACTACGCACTGTGTAGGATTCGAGTGAGTAGGAGGTGAGTCACGAGGATCGCTTAAATACCGTGCCCCACCGAATCCAATCCTAGACATGCGATAACGATTGCCACATCCTTTGCTCATTGACAACTCACGTGGTCGTTTAGGTAATTATTAAATCTTATGCATAGTTGAGGTATGCTAGCCCTAGGGTTCAACAAATTCTATTCTAATAGTCTACGTTCCCAATTTTACCCTTCTACAGCCTTGGTATTTAAGCAGTTCTAGTGACTCACCTCCTACCCACTTGAATCCTACCTGGTGCGTAGTAATGGTTCACCCTAACCAAGAGGACTCAAACACAGGCTAAACCCAATAACTAAAACCCGAAAGGGACTAGCCATATTTTTATAAAAACCCTAGTCTTAAAATCACCAAATTATCCCTTTAAGGTGTAGGAAAACTATTTTAAAAAAACTTTCCAAAATATTCTCGATTTACTAAAATGACCTAAATACCCCTGGTTGGAAAAAAATTACTAAAATGCCCTTGATTTTCCAAAATTACCATACTACCCCCGATTTCAATAACAATTTCTGATTTTGCACAAATATCCAAAAACTTTACAAAATATCAAGACACCCTGATTTGGAAAATTTACGAAATTACCCCTGACTTGCAAAATGACCAAAATACCCTTAGTGAGGAAAATTACTGAAGTATCCTCAAATTAGAAATCTTTAAAAATACCCTTGTTTTGAAAAGTCACCAGGAACCATAATTTGCAAAAAATTACCGAAATAACACTGACTTGTAAAAAAATTACAAAAATACCCCTAGTGTATAAAATTACCATTTCACTCTTGAAATTTTTCCAGCAAGTATTTTAATTTTGTAAAATATCAACAATCTCTACTTTTGCAACATTTTCAAATACCCTAATTTGAAAAAAATTACCAAAATACCCCTGTAGGACAAAATTATAGAAATACCCCTGGGTAGTGAAAAAAAACAAACAACGACAATTACAACATTTCTCTGTAATGGACGCAAGTTCATGTGTGTGACTAAATGAATGATGTGAGACTGTATGTGTAGAATCGAAAGAACTACTTCTTAGAACTATTTAACATAAAACTGCTCGTGTTAAATCGATGGAACAAAACTAATACATAAAATTCTTTAACCGGATAAACGCTAAGTGGAAATATGAATTCAAGGGGCGTGGTCGAACGCGATGCGGGCGTAGAAGAGGCCAAATAAATCTTGACTCACAGTAGTGCCCAAATGACAGATCGAGACACGGCCCAACCACGATTTACAGGCAGGCGCAGTGTCATGGCCGTGCCCTCGCCATGGAGAGAGCAATTTCACTTGGATTTGGATGCTTGAAGGCAAAGAAACATACTCCTAAGTCTACTCCAACACCCTAATAGTAATTCTACTTGAAGGAGATACTTAGGAGCCAAGTATAGCATCCCAAATCCTATATAAACAACCCAAGGCAGACATTAAAGAAGAGCTTTTTAGCAGAGGCTTTTGCCGAAGCTTTCATTTTTTAGGGAATTACTTGGAGATAGCCAGTTGATCCATCTCAAGAAGCCGGAACTCCATTCAAGACGGAGGATCTCTCCTTCAATTCTTTCAGGGGGTTTTAGGGATTCCTTATGTTTTGTTTATTCTTTACTCTTGAGATGTTTTCGTATTTAGTTATGCACTAAACCTCTCAGATACCTGAAGGGGATGAAACTTATGATGGATTTTGTTATTTGATTTCTAAATTTATATGATAAGTACTTGGTTTGTTCTTAATTATGTTGCTTAATTTTATCTGATGTGCTTAGGTAGAGGAGGAATGGACCCTACCTAAGAGTAGATCTAGTATAATTGAGCGGAGTTGATCGGGCGCCTAGAGATAGGGTTACGAGATTTTACCGGATTAGGGCGAAACCTAATATGGGAATATATTGATTGATTTACTGCTTCCTTAGGAGGTTATTATAAGAGAACGAGAGTTCCATTAATTAACCTAAGGTTAGACGTTATTCGCCTCGAGAGAGGGTTTAATATAGGTTAGGGAGTCTCACGGATCAAGCTAAGTAAAGAAATCATATGGTTTGGGGAATAAATAATAAGTGAAGTCATAGGTGGATTCTTCCTGAGGGTATCGTCTTTACCAACTGAGTTTTCCTAAAGTTTTTCTCTAATTCAATCTTTTGTCTTTGCATTTAGTCTAAGTATTTCGTTAGTTCAATAATCCAATCACTCCATATTTTAGGCTAAATAATAGAAAGAAAGTGAGTAGTAGTACTTTTAGGTTCCCTTGGGTTCGATAAGATATCCTTGCTCGAGCTATACTCTTCGTTCGATAGGTGCACTTGCCTCTATCGTTGTCGCTGATCGATCTCTGTGTTTGATCACTCTTTTATAAATATTAAAACTCATTGCTTGACACGATCAGTTTTTGGCGCCGTTGTCGGGAATCCTAAAATATTAAGAAAGCTCTATTTCTATTACTTTAGCCATTATCTTTATTTTATATTTCTCTTATTTTATACATATATTTTGTTTTTCTAAATTTCTTTCTTTCTTTTCATAGTAGGTACCTCTAGTTTATGACTAGAAGAAATCGAGAGGACCATTAGAATCTGAAAGTGACATTGAAGCTACCGTCAGAGAAATCACAAAGAAATTAGACGAGCCCTAGACTATCAAAAAGAAAAACAGCAAAAATCCAATCCTACTGAAGGGATGGACGAGAATAACCCACCAAATGTGCAAGAACAGAATGCTGCACATACTATGTATGATTATGCTAAACCTAATTTGACAGGAGCAAAATCTAGTATTGTTAGGCCCACTATAGCTGCTAATAATTTTGAATTAAAGCCTAACACAATACAAATAATACAAATGATTCAACAATTTGTTCAATTTTATGGTTTGCAGGATGAGGATCCAAACACTCATATATCTAATTTTTTAGAATTCTGTGATACCTTCAAAATAAATGGCATTTCTGACGATGCCATATGTCTTCGGTTATTTCCTTTTTCATTAAGGAACAAAGCAAAGCAGTGGTTGAACTCGTTACCACGAGGGTCAATCACCACATGGGATCAAATGATCGAAAAATTTCTTTTAAAATATTTTCCACCAGCTAAAACGGTTAAATTTAGGAATGACATATCTTCTTTTGTGCAGAATGACGCAGAAACATTATATGATGCGTGGGAAAGATACAAGGATCTCCTAAGGAGATGCCCACACCACGGATTACCTTTGTGGCTTCAAGTCCAAACTTTTTATAATGGTGTGAATTCTCCAGCTAGGCAAATGATTGATTCATCAGCCGGTGGAACTTTGAACAACAAAATTCCTGAAGCGGCTTACGATTTTATTGAGGAGGTGCCGTTGAATACCTATCAATGGCAAATTACAAGGGTTAAACCGACAAAATCAGCCAGAGTTTTTAACATAGACGCAGTGACAATGCTGTCGACACGGGTGGAGTTAATGAATAAAAAGCTTGATAATTTATGTTCTTCACAGATACATCCAATCATGCAATGCGAAACGAGTGGGAATGTGGTGAATTCTGGGTACCCACCTTACCAACCAGGAGTAGAAAAAGAGCAGGCAAACTATATAGGTAACAATTTCAGATCTAATAATAATCCTCATAGTAACATTTACAATCCAGGTTGGAGGAGCCACCCAAATTTTTCATGGGGAGGACAAGGAAATCAAAGGCAGCAACCTCCTCCAAATTACCAAAATCAACCTTATCCACAGGAAAAGAAGCCTAGTCTTGAAGAGATGCTGAAAAAGTTCATGGTAGACACAGATGCCCGTCTCCAAAGAATTGATACAACACTTGATAACCAAGAAATATGGATCCAAGAAATCAAGGAACAAGTCGGGGAAATCACTAGGTCAGTGGGACATCTCACAAAGCTTATTTCAGAACGTCAACAGGGACGTCTACCAAGCAACACAGAAATAAACCCAAAGAAACTGATACAAGCCATCACATCTCAAGAGGATACAAAGGTAGACAAGCCCACCTCAAGACAAGAAACCAAGGAAGAAAAGGTAAAATCTGGTAGCACAAGAAAACCGATAATTAAAGAGTACCAACCTCGAATACCTTATCCCGAAGCATTGAAAAGAGATGATTCAGAGGAACAATTCGGTAAGTTTCTAAAACTTCTAAAGAAATTACACATTAACTTACCTCTTCTTGAAGCTTTTTTTCAGATGCCCGACTCAAGGAGATTTTTAAGACAGCTCTTAATGAACAAACGCAAAATCGATAAAGAGCACCATGTGGAACTTAACGCAACATGCTCAGCAATGCTACAAAACTGACTACCGCAGAAATTAAAAGATCTAGAGAGTTTTACGATTCCATGTTTAATTGGTAGTTTAACTATTGATAATGCGTTAGCTAATTTAGGGGCAAGTATAAATGTCATAACTTATGCACTGTTTAAATGACTAGGTCTAGGAAAGCCCAAACAAACTAGGATGAGTATCCAACTAGCTGATAAAACTGTTAGAATTCCTAGGGGCATTTTTGAAGACGTTTTAGTAAAAATCGATAAATTTGTTTTCCCAGTAGATTTTGTTGTTTTAGACATGGATGAGGAAAATTCAATCCCTTTAATTTTAGGAAGACCTTTTCTTGCAACTGCTAAGACTAAAATTGATGTTGCCACAGGAGAATTCATACTTCGTGTAGGAGATGAATTAGTCAATCTTCAAGCTCTCGACTAAGCCAAAACAACAAAAGATGAAGGTAAGAAAGTTGTTTCAATAGATAATCAAATTATTCAAACTTCATCACAGGAAACATCACAAAGTATCAAAACTGAGCCAACACAAAATCGTACGATCAACAATTTAGAAGAGCAGAAGATACACACCAAAGAAAAGCCGGATCCACACGAAGTAAAACCTAAGGAACCACCAGAAGAGCTCATAGGGACATCAAATCAATTTAAAATAGAAGATCAAGTGCTGTTAGATAAAGCTGATCCTTACATCAGTTCAACAGAACTGAAGAAAAAGGAAGAAATACTCCTTCAGGTACACCATGTTTTCCCACACGAAATAGTCGAGGTAAGCAATACAATGTTTGACAATTTCAAGGTAAACTCTTCTCAACCTAAACTTTGTCATGAAAATAAAACTATCAGTAAGAGGAAAAATATTCAAACCTTTAAACCTCCCTAAAATCTTCAAGGTCTAGGACAGTCTAGCGTAAAACTATAAACGAGCACTTCTCGGGAAGCAACCCGAGCACTAACACTTTTTATCTTTCAAAATTTTTTTCTTTCATTTTTCTCTTCTCTCCACATCTAAAACAAAGATGCAGGTTTCAGTGCCACACGGCCTTACACTGCAGCGTTTATGGTGTGGACCATCGTAACCACCACACGACAGAGAGCAGAGAGCCGTGCAAGTCAGTCCAACCACCCCCCAACATCACGGATCCAACCAACCACAGCACGGGCATCGACAAAAATAGCACGGCCGTGCCTCACAACCGTGCTAAGAAACTGACTTATTGAGCACAGGCAGAGCACGCCCGTGCAGTCCATCCGTGTGATACGGGCGTGCAACCCAACAAAACAGGCATGGAAGAACAACACACCCCACAACACGGTAGTGTGATACGACCGTGTGAATCGACACACCCCGGTACAGGCGTGAACGCATGATTTGAAATCTTATTTAAATCCCCACAGCCCTTCCTCTTTTTTTTCCCATATTCTTTCTTATTTCTTCTTTCTCTTTTCTTTCAATTTTTTCTTCCTATTCATAGAAAAGGTCCAAGACTCTTGAGCAACACAAAGATCATGCCGAAGAAACGTAAGCATCGTCTCCTCAGAAGAGACCTCAACATGAGTTCATGTCGGCAGCTCCACTTAATTGACACGCCAAGGGTTTTCGAAACCTTTTTAGTTCTATTTTTCTTTTCTCGTCTCCTTTATTTTCCTTATCTATACTTCTTTTCTGCTTAATTTAATTTATTTCATATTAGTTTCATGGTTTTAGGTTCTAAAGGCTGCTTGGGAATCACACACCACAGCCTTCGAGGTCACACCCACTTTGAAAACCATCCAACAATAATTTCAAATTCAGTGTTCTTCTTAGTCTCCTTCTTTTTATTTCCTTAATCTTTAAATATATTATTAGTATATTATTATTTCTCTAGATATCTTGGCTATATCTTCACAGGCTACCCAATTTCTTCATCTAGCAAATTGCTTTTCGATAGCCACTCCACCAGGCCCATAAAAAACACCATCACCGCCACCAAAGACGCCAGGGATCATCCAGATTTCAGGGAGTATTACTTTCCCCACTTCTCTTTTTGATTTGGCTTCTAATTATTATCATCTATCTTTGTACATTGAGGGCAATGTACATCTTAAGTGTGGAGGTAATAGTGCCTAACTTTTTGCATAATTCTCAAAACCCTAAAATTAGTCTTGTTCTTAAGTATTTTTCTTAGATTACTAATTAGGATGAAATTTCTAATGAATCATGATTTTTGTCAATATGTTTTAGAATAAGTCTTAGTTAATTGTGCATTGATAATTAAATTTGAAGAATACTAGAGAATCGAGCATGATAAGTCTACTTTCTAAAAATTAAAATTGATAGGTTGTTGAACCTAATATGAGTATCACCTTGAAGTTCAAAATTTATAAGGATTGATGTCAAAACACCCATAATTTTTTGTGAGATTTTGAGCCTTATAGAGCATATATTCTTTTTCATGCTCACTGTATTGATTATGAGTGTGTCAACTTTGAACTGTTATTCTAAAACTTGCCTCGTTTATGCATGTCGAGACCATATTAATGATTTGATATACTGAGATGATAAAGGCACCTAGGTTTTAACCCATTCACTCCACCAAAAAGCCTTCCTACAAATTAACCCTTAGTGAACCCCGTTGAATCCTAACAAATTTTTTATTGACTCACCCACTAATATTAACCCAAAATCCCTTTGTATTTGTTATCAACATTCCTTTGACTACCATTCTATCGAGAATTGATTTGATCAATTGTCGAATTAGGTTATTTTAATCACCAAAGTTCCTTCTATTATGTTTATTTTAGTTTGTTCTTAAAACAAAAAAATCCAAGTATATTCAATATTAGTAGTATAATAAAAGAGCTTAGAGCATTTCAAACTCCAATTGTTAAAGAAAAAGCTCAGATTAAAGTATTTTCAAAATTTGAGTGATGAAAATACTCTTATTATAGAGTAAATTATCAATAGTAGATATTATTAGTTTTCATTCAATGTAAATATTCATATTTAGTTCATTATTTTTAGATTAGGTAATTAGTCAATTCAATCTCGATTATAACCTTTAATTCAGCCTGTATCTACACCTTTTAACCCTAGCCCCGTTACAACCCTGATTAAAGACCTTTTGATTTGTGTATCATCTCATATATAGTGGTGGAGATTTGATTTTTAGGCAAGTCTATAGGATTAACTTTTCAGGTTCGACTTAGAGTGCTTATTCTTGAACCGTAAACACCTTTGAGTGATTTGAGTGAATCTTTTGTGAGGATGTCAATCCTTGTCGACTTTGAATTAAAGGTATTCACTTAGATAAGAGGAGATACCTATGTTTTCATGCTATAAATGTATGACTTATTGTAATTGAATCTTTAGGGTTCTTTGAGTTGAATTATCCATGTCTAAATTATCCATGAATTATGATGAGACATTGTCGATAGGAATTATGAATTATGGAAAGTTCGTTTTAATTGTAAAGTTGAGAATTTTACTTGAGGACAAGCAAAAGCTTAAGTGTGGGGGTATTTGATAAACCGTAAAAGTAACATATTTTAACCCCATATTTAGTATGCTTTTGGATGATTTAGCCCTTGATTTATGTAAAAGGTGCTTTTAATCCTTTATTTTCATGTTTATACTCGTGAAAGCACCGAGGATAAAAAGAACATCAAAACGGGCTTAAAAGGGCGGAGTAATGGGCTTTAGCAAGCAATCAACACGGATATACTAATCATATCTCAAGGGCTCAAGCCCATGTATGAATCACGATCGTGCCTCGCCAATTACCTGTAGAATACACGGCTACTCAACTAAACGTACACAATTAAACAAATTATGCCTAAGTGCATAATCCATTGATCACAGGACGTGCTATGGTGATCTACATGGCCGTGCCCAAATCAATTATAACAAGAGCACACATGGCTATTATATACATGAACACAAAAGTTTTCATCAATACAAAGACCAAGCACGGCAAATTAGATTGATAATGTGGACGACTTTCTTGACGATCCCGATGAGTTTGTAGAATATCGACTGCACATAAACACTGATTCATATCAACCATGTTAACATACTAAAATTTCTTTCACCGTGCCCAAAATGACAGAATCAAGACATAGCGCCATGACATAAATATGTACTAAAATTCATCAAATCTTATTATTTAATATATTCCAACCACGATTTACAGGTTTTATTTTATTTAACATATAATACATTATTATTAAATTACCTAATCAACCTTAAGTTAAAAATAACCAAACAATATAATTTAAGGACAAACTTGTCCATGGCGACCACTAACCCTTAAAATGGGTTATTTACCCTTTTATACCTCATTTTATAAAGCCATGCTCAAATTAGCACCTTTCACGTGTGTCATGGAACACGGCCTCAACTACATAACACACGGTAGTGCAGCATCTATTGATTACAGGACGTGCTGGTGATCTACATTGTGCCCGCGACGAATCGAGACATAGCCCAACCACGCAGGCGTGTGTTATGGCCGAGAGAGGAACAATTTCACTTGGATTTGGATGCTTGAAGCCAAAGAAATATACTCCTAGTCTACTCCAACACCCTAATAGTAATTCTACTTGAAGAAGATACTTAGGAGCCAAGTATAGCTTCCCAAAGCCTATATAAACAACCCAAGGTAGACATTAAAGAGGAGCTTTTTTGTAGAGGCTTTTGCCGAAGCTTTCATTTTTTAGGGAATCACTTGAAGATAGCCAGTTGATCAATCTCAAGAAGCCGGAACTCCATTCAAGACGGAGGATTTCTCCTTCAATTCCTTCAAGGGGTTTTAGGGATTTCTTATGTTTTGTTTATTCTTTACTCTTGAGATGTTTTCGTATTTAGTTATGCACTAAACCCCTCAGATACCTGAAGGGGATGAAACCTATGATGGATTTTGTTATTTGATTTCTAAATTTATATGATAAGTACTTGGTTTGTTCTTAATTATGTTGCTTAATTTTATCTGATGTGCTTAGATAGAGGAGGAATAGACCCTATCTAAAAGTAGATCTAGCATAATTGAGCGAAGTTGATCGGGCGCCTAGAGATAGGGTTACGAAATTTTACCGGATTAGGGTGAAACCTAATATGGGAATCCATTGATCGATTTACTGCTTCCATAAGGGGTTATTATAAGAGAACGAGAGTTTCACTAATTTATCTAAGGTTAGACGTTATTCACCTCAAGAGAGGGTTTAATATAGGTTAGGGAGTCTCACAGATCAAGCTAAGTAAAGAAATCATATGGTTTGGGGAATAAATAATAAGTGAAGTCATAGGTGGATTCTTCCTTAGGGTATCGTCTTTATCAACTGAGTTTTCCTAAAGTCTTTCTCCAATTCAATCTTTTTTCTTTGCATTTAGTTCTTTGCATTTAGTCTAAGTATTTCGTTAGTTCAATAATCCAATCACTCCATATTTTAGGCTAAATAATAGAAAGAAAGTGAGTAGTAGTACTTTTAGGTTCCTTTGGGTTCGATAAGATATTCTTGCCTGAGCTATACTACTGTTCGATAGGTGCACTTGCCTCTATCGTTGTCGTAGTTAGTCTACAGGTTCGATCACTCTTTTATAAATATTAAAAACTTGACTGTTTGACACGATCAACTTTTTTAGATAAGTGGGTTAAAACCAATGTGTCTTTATCATCTTAGTATATCAAATCAAATGTGTGGTCTCAACATGTATAATCGAAGCAAGTTCTAGAATAACCAATCAGTATTGACATACTCATAAGCAATAATAAAGTGAGCAAGGAAAGTGTATACTCTAAAGGCTCAAAATCTGACAAAAATTATGGTTTTTGATATCAATCTTACAAATCTCAAACTTCAAGGTAATACCTCAATTTTGGGAAACAACCTAGCAATTTTTTTTATTCTGAAAATAGACTTATCATGCTTGATTCTCTAATGTCTTAAAGTTAATAAAATAAAAATAAAAATAGAAATAGAAAGAAGATAAAACAAGAAGACAAAATAAGAAAAGAGAAAAGGGGTTAGGGTTTTTATGGGGTGACACAGTTGTGTGAGGGTCTGTTGGGCCACACGACCGTGTCACATGCCCATGTGGCTTGTTTTCAACTCGTGTTCGTCGAGGGAAAAAAAACTCAATCTTCACAGGCCTCCGACATGCCAGTGTGTCTAGGCCGTGTGGTTCGCACGGCTATGTATATCGTCATTCGCTTCTCCCATGCCCATATGGCTAGGCCGTGTCTCACAAAGGGCCGCGTGCCTTGCCAGTGTAACTTTCTGTCTTATTTTAATATTCAAAAAATTTTCTCCAGGTTTCACATGGCCGTGTCGCACACTCATGTGGTTTAATTTAAAGCCGTGTCTCTGTCGATTTTTGGGAAAATTTTAGCCCTGTTTCCATACGGCCAAGGACACGCCCGTGTGTACAGGCCGTATGGGTCAAAAACCTGCATTTAAGCATGAAAAGAAGTAAAAATAAACTAATTAGTAAGGTTAGTGCTCGGGTTGCCTCTAGAGAAGTGCTTATTTAGAGTCTAAGCTCGACTTACCTCTTATTCGCATGGTCATGGTGGTTTGAGGAGTTGAAACCCCTCTCTCCTGTTATCATCTCTAACATCAAAATAAGGTTTAAGTCGAGTACTATTTACCTTAAAAGTATCAAATTTAGAATGAGTTACCTCGACTGTACCGTATAGGAAGACATTCAGTATCGTAAAGGGAGTGTGCTCTGTTTGCATTAGGCTTTGAAGTGACAACTCGAGGATCTATTTTATCTAACAGTACCTGGTCCGCAACCTTAAATTTATTGGTTTTATCCTTAAGTTCGACATGGTGTTGCTTCTATTCCTCTTTGACATAAGTCGCCATTGGTCTAGTTCATCTATCTGTAGCATTTGTATTTCATGGTTGGTTCTATTGTTGGCGTATGAACCAGAACGTGGCTTATTTGTGTTTTTGAAAGAGTTTCCTATAAAGAGGGTTGAATCCCATGATTAGTCTTATTAATAGAATTTATAGAATCGTCTTTATTACTTGATGTCTTAACCGAATCACGAGCTTGGAGCGTGGTTGTATCATCACCTACACGAAGTGTGACTGTACCAACATCAATGATAGTCCTAGCAGTTGCTAAAAAGGGGTGTTCTAAAATTAAAGGGACATCATTATCCTTATCTATGTCTAGGACAACAAATTCAACTGGAATATGAATTTATCAATTTTTACGAGTACATCTTCAACAATACCCCTAGGAAATCTAATGGTTTTATCTGCTAATTGAATGCTCATCCTAGTTTGTTTGGGTTTCCCAAGACCTAGCTGTTTAAACATTTTGTAAGGCGTGACATTAATACTTGCCCCTAAATTAGCTAAAGCATTATTTACATTTAAACTACCAATTAAACAAGGAATAGTGAAACCCATGGATCCTTCAATTTGTTGGGTAGTTTATTTTGTAAGATAGCTGAGCACACTGCATTTAGCTCACGTGCGAAAATTCATCTAACTTCCGTTTGTTTGCCAAAAGCTCTTTTAAAAATTTAACTAAGTTGGCCATCTACAAAAGAGCTTCAATAAACGGTAAGTTAATATGCAACTTTTTTAAAAGTTTAAGAAATTTACCGAATTGTTCATTTGTGCGGTCTTTCTTTGTCGCGTTGGAATATGGCACACGAGGTGTATACTCCTCACTTACCGATTTTTGTTTACTGTGGCTTTTATCAACCTTACATTTACTTACCACGCTTTCTTGCTTTGGTTCTGGTTTGGACTCAACTAACCCTTATTCATCTCAAACAGTAATCGTATGGAGTTGCTCTCTTGGATTAGTTTTGGTGTTGCTAGGCAAGCTACCTTATTGCCTTTTTGAGACCAGCTTAGCAAGCTGACCTATTTGATTCTCGAGCCCTCGAATTGACGTTTGTTGATTTTTAAGCGCTGTTTTAGTGTTTTGGAAACATGTTTTCACACTGAGATGAATTTCGTTAGCATCTCCTTAAGATTCAGCTTATTCTCCTACTGGTAAGGTGGTTGTTGAAAACCTAGAGGAGGTTGTGGTCTTTGATTACCTTGACCACCCCACGAGAAATTGGGATGGTTCCTCCAACCTGCATTATAAGTGTTACTATAGGGATTATTTTGAGGTCTAAAATTGTTACCCATATAGTTGACTTGTTCATTCTCTGTGCTAAGGCTATAGGATAGATATTTTGTATTGTTCACCCCTCCTCCATTTTATCGCAATGCATCATCGGATGTACCTGCGTAGAACCATACAAACCATTAATTTTTTTATTTAAAAGCTCTACCTGGTTAGATAACATGGTGACCTCGTCAAGGTTGAAAACACCGGCTGCTTTATTAAGCTTTGTCCTCATGACTTGCCACTGATAGTTATTCAGTGACATCTCTTCGATAAATTTGTAAGCCGCTTCAAGTGTTTTGTTATTTAGAGTCCCACCGACGACTACATCTATTAGTTGCCTAGTTGAGGGGTTTAAACCGTTGTAGAAGGTTTGAACCTATAACCAAAAAGGTAACCCATGGTGGGGGCACCTTCTCAATAAGTCATTATACCTCTCCCATGCATCGTAAAGAGTTTCTAAATCCATCTGCACAAAAGAAGAGATATCATTCCTCAACTTTGCCATTTTAGCCGGTGGAAAATACTTTAAAAGAAACTTTTCGGTCATTTGTTCCCAAGTAGTGATGGAACATCGTGGTAACGAGTTCAACCAATGTTTAGCTTTATTCCTTAATGAAAAAGGGAATAATCGAAGGCGAATGGCATCATCAGAAACGCCATTAATCTTGAAAGTGTCGCATAATTTTAGAAAGTTTGCCAAATGAGTATTTAGGTCCTCATCCTGTGAACCATCGAACTGAACAAATTGTTGGATCATCTGAATAATGTTCGGGTTCAGTTCGAAGTTATTAGCAGCAATAGCAGGCCTCACAATACTCCATTCAACCCCAGTCATATTGGGCTTGGCATAATCGTACATATTGTGATTCGCAGGATTCTGATTCGCAGTATTCTGATTCACAGGATTTGCGGCAACCACAGGAGGTAGTGGATTATTCTGATTTTTAGCCATCTCCTCAGTAGTATTGGTATCGTTTGCTTGCTCTTCCTTTATATGTTGTCGACCTTGCCTTACTTCTCTACTGTTTTTGCGAATAGTACTTTCAATCTCACTGTCAAAAAGCAATGGTCCTGACAGGTTCCTTCTAGTCATAAACTAAAAATACCTACCAGAAGCAAATAAAAGATAAGTTAGTAAATAAAAATAAAAACATAAATAAATTTCAATAAAAATAAAAATGGCTAAAGTAATAAAAATTAAGCGTTCCTAATATCTTAGTCCCCGGCAACGGCACCAAAAACTTGATGGTCTCAAAACTAACTAATAATTCGACAAAGGCAAGCGCACCTATCGAACAGTAGTATAGCTATGGTGAGTCCAGAATATCGTATCCACGAGGACTAAAAGTACTAGTAATTACTATCTTTTTATTATTTAGCCTAAAAATTAGAGAAGTGTTTAATCTAAAATTGAACTAACTAATTAATTATGAGCACGACAGAGATAAAATTGGGAAAATATTTGAAGAAAACTAATGAGAGAGATAATACACAAGGAGAAATCCACCTAGATTTCACATATTATTATGATTCTAAATTAAAGGATTTATTCACTTGCCATAATCCGTAGAAATCCCTAAATTATGTTAATATCTCTTTCAATACTAAGAAGAACTGACTCTAGGTTGATTAATTGAAATCTCTTTCTCATTAAAACCCCTATCGTCGCATTAACTTGATCTATGGATTCCCTTATTAGATTTGACTCTAATCCGGCATATTTATGTCGTCCTATTTCTAAGATTACAGTCAACTCCACTTAATTATGCTAGATCTACTCTTAAACAGGGACTTTTGCTCTATTGATTAAGCACATCAAACTTGGATTAATATCCTGAAAATATTAAAGCAAGGGTTAAGAACACATAATTAAGAACAAGAACAAATATTTATCATGTAATTCAGACAATTAAATAATAAGATCCATCGTAGGTTTCATCCACCCTAGGTATTTAGGGAGTTTAGTTCATACTCATAGAGGAAAACATCTCAAAATAAAGAAAACAACAAGACATTAAAAACCCAATAAAACTTCGAAGGAAATTCGACTGGAGATCTTTAATCTTGGAGTGGATCTGTTTCCGAGATGATTCCGACGGCTTCCTTCGAGTAATTTCTTTGTTCTACTCTGCGTGTCCCCTTAGGTCATCTTCTAGTGTGTATTTTTAGACTTTAGAATGCTCAGAAACCCTAAAATTGGGTTTTTTGCGTAACAGGGAAGTAAGGTGCAAAATCAAAATGGGCTGGCACATGGGCGTGTGGCCAGCCTGTGTGGCTCACATTGGTGTGTGCCTGGATCCTGAAAACTCCAATTTTGGCCCTTTTTTGCTCCTTTTGCTCCCAAATGCTCTCTTAAGTATAGAAACATGAATTTAAGGGATTAGGAGCATCAAATTAATTAATTCTCATCATAAGTCATCTAAAAATATGCCAAGCATGGAATTAAAATATGTTACATTTATGGTTTATCACTCGTAGAAATAAAGGGAGGAAAGAGATTCAATTCAATGTGAAAATCTGACTGATTGACGGTTGGACACAACCACGACAACTAAGGAGAAGAGAGAAAAAGAGAAGAGAAAAGAAAAAGGAAACAAAAGAAAAATGAATAAATAAATAAATAAAAGAATCGTTTTTGTTATAAAAAAAGTTACCTTTTTATTTAATTTGATAAATAAAATAGACAATTTTCATAAAGACCCCTATCAACCATTCAACAGTAAAAGGGGACATATGTCCTCATTTGATTGGCACGTGCCAAACCAGCAAAAAGCTAATGCCATTAAGGTAGAGGTACTAGAATAGTTAACATAATTAGACCATAGTAGACCTGATTATGGGACGAGCCACTTAACCTGAAGGTTCGCTCAAAATATGGAAGGATTTGAGAAAAAATATAGGCTCGAAAAATTAACTTGGGCAAAAAAAATAAGGTTGTTTAGAAAATGGATCGAGTCTCAGGTAAGTTTTTTTGGCTCGAACGCGTCCTGAATTTACAAAAAAATATTATTGTTGTTTTGTTGCTGCTTTTTCGCTGTTTTGTTGTCATTTCACTATTATATTGCTATTTTATTGTTGTTATTGCTAAGATCTTATGTAACTTTTGTTTTATTATTAATTTTGTTACTATTTTTGAGGCATTTGCTTATTAAGTTGCACTTATCTTAGTGTTATTTAAGTATAATTTTTTTAAAATTTATTTTCAATTTGTTGGTAAACATCTATTTTAATGTTTTTAGTGTATTTGATACATCAAATTTTTAAATTTATTTTTATATAAAAATAATATAAAAATTTTAATACGAGCGAGCCAAGTTGAGTTCAAATTTTAGCTTTTTTTATTCGGACTAGGCTTGGGCAAAATTTTAAGCTTATTTTTCGGGTTGGGTTAGGCTCGGGCCTAAAATTTTTATTACGACTCGGCCTAAACCCGACCCACAATCACCTCTAAACCATAGATACTTAATTGGACATTTTGAAAGTTTAAGGGTCACATTGGAACAAACCCTAAAGTACAAGAGTATTGTGCCATTATCCCAAAATAAAAGGCATTATTTGAGCAAAAATTGAAAATATAGGGGAAAGCTCCACTATCTCAAATGTTGTTAAATATAGAGGGAAAAAAAATATCCTAATGCATTGGTTTTTAGTGAGATATCTAATTTTCTAAGGGTTAAAATATGCAATAGATTTTTGTACTCTTTATAAAGTTGAAATTTAGTTTTGTGTATTTATATTTTTAGGAATTTAGTTTCTTTATTTTCTAGATTTTAAAATAGCTAAATACTTAACTTGGGGCTTAACCTTTTATGGGTTGCTCACTTAAGGATCAAACCTTTCAAAATAATTCTATAAAAGCCTAACATTTATAGAAGTGCTCAAATGAAGGCCAACCATTCAAAATGATCAAATAAGGGTATAACCTTTTAAAAGTGCTCAAATAAAGGCTTCTCAAATGTCGTATATCATGTTTCAAATTATATTATTTTCTTTTCAAGCAATATCTAACTCAAGTGTTATGTGTTTTATTCTAAACAGATCAATATTTACTTAAATTTTTTTTCTATAAATTGAATTGAAGTGCGTGACAAGCCTTTATGTGAGAACTTTTGTAAGGTCAAGCCCTTATTTGACAAATTTTAAAGGTTAAGCTCTTATCCACTAATTTGAACATTTATCCTTTTAAAATTTATGAAAATTTAATTTGTAACATAACATAAGCAAAATAAATAAAATAACATCCACAAAATAAATAGCGGCCTTATTACAATCCCAAAATAAAAGACTTAGGAAAATAAATATGATTAACTAAAACAGGAGATTTCAAATCCAATGATGGCATGGCCGCCTCGAGTCCTCTCCGGCTCCATCTCCGCGATCTACTCATTTGCAAAATGTTAAGGGAAAGGGGTGAGTCACCAAGACTCAGTGTGTAAATCCCCCTCCCAGAAAATACAACTCATACACAATTTATTAATTAAACATGCACATGCAACCCAACTAGCCATCCATACTCATTTTCTACCCCGTGTGGTCAAAACCATTGATGACTTAAAGTCACAATTTAAATGATGGGGCCAACCCATCGTGTGGTCAAAACCACTGATGACCATAGGTCACAATATATCAAAGTGTGGTCAAAACCACTGGTGGTACCAAACCATTAGGACTTAGTCGCAAATATCAATCGTTGTGGTCAAAACCACTGATGACCATAGGTCACAAATAAACTGATGGGGCCAACCCATCTTGTGGTCAAAACCACTGATGACCATAGGTCACAAATAATCGATGGGGCCAACCCATCTTGTGGTCAAAACCATCATGCATACATTCAAAAATCATCCCCTCCTCTCATCAATCCCACCATCACATGCTTTTATAACAATTTTCATATATCATGGCATAGAATTTAATATCATGTGATGGCATGCAAATTATTTAACAAAAGTCACAAGTTAGGGGACTTACCCGGAATCCATGTTTAAGCCCACAAGCATATCATAGGTCACTACCAAAATTCATACACAAGACAATAATATTGCAAGTTTAATAATAAAGTGTGTAAAGAGTTTACACACCTGTTTCTATCAGAATTCCTAGATCTCGAGGATCTGATCTACAACACTAGATTTTTGCCCCTTGAATGGATTTGATTTCCAATCAAATCCCGAAGCCTAAATTAGTCCCTAAATCCATGGCACACATTAGTTTCGGCATTTAATCATAGACTTTTTAATTGAAAGGCCCTTGGCCGAATGTGCTTACCAACTTCCCTTGGAAAATGATTCCCGAAAGCTTCCCTTGATGATTGTTTCAGCCCTTAAACTCCACAAATCAGCACCACTTGGGGTTGTGAGTGGGTTTGACAATTTTCAATGAAAAGAAAAGAACCGAACAGCAGCTCACTTAAGAGAAAATCGACTAATTCTAAGAAGAAAAGGGGCTGGAATTTTCCTAGTAAAAGAGGAAGTAGATTCGGCTTTAAAGGTACAAGAAAATCTGGAAATTTTTGAACAATTTTGGCTATGGTTTAAGGGAAAATTCAAGACAAAGTAGAAGGAAAAGATGCTGGAAATTTTGAATAATTTTGGCTATGAAACAATGGAGATTTCAAAGACAATGAAGAGAAAAAAAGAGTTTCTTGGAGGTTTTGATACTTCTTTCTTGTACAAAACAAATATGGACAGCCCCCCCAAGGTCTCCTAATGCTGGCCAAATTCTCTTTATTTTGTGATAATTTCCAGCCTTGAATTATCATAAAATAAATCTAGCTTTAATCTCCTAATCCCCTCAACAATTTAATAGCAAATAAAACACTAAAATTCCCCCTCTTCCAGCTGATTATGACATAAAAATATGCCTAATTAGAAGTCCTAAATTGAACCAAATTCCCCCTTTATACGCCAACAACAAAGAAGGAAAAAAAATTAAAAAACCAAGATGTCTTTGGTATTATTGAACCAATGACACATCCACAATGACCCCTCCAACGCCCCTTGCCATCTCTTCCAACCTGACTTTCACGTCAAATTACCTCTCCATTTAATTATAAGCCTTCTTACCTGGGCCCTTTTCCCTTTTAACGCCAAAGCCTAAAAAATAAACTCCTTGCACCTAGCATGACTCGAACCCGAGTCCATGCACCAAGGTCCTTTAAGTGGCGCCCCAGCCACTCCACCTCCTCGACTTTCATGTCAATAAGCCCCCTGATTTAATTATAAGGCCTTCCTAGGCCTAACGCCCAAAAAGCCCACAAGGAAAAAATATTTCCCCCTTGTTCCTTCCGAAGCTCGAACCTCCCCCCCTAGCAACTCTTTTAGGCGCACTAAGCCACTTGTACCAAGCCCATTCTTGTGTCATGCTTCTCCCAATTTTTATTTAAACCCTATCTCCACCTAGCTCCCTCCTTTTAAGTACCTTAAATTTTTTTTTTTAAACCCAAATCCGACCTAAATCAGGGTTATTTCTAGACCCTAAATCATGCTAAATAAAATCATATTTATTTATTTCTTGAAGTCCATATGGAATTTATTTAAATTACAAATAACCCCTAATTCGTGGTGTTACAATTTATGTCAAAGTCCAAACACTATTAATTTACTTTTTAAATTTGTTGATGTGACATTTTCAAATAAAAGAAGATATCTATTTGGTAGTAATGTAACTATGAAATTGTCATGATAAACTTGTATTTTAAAAATAATTGTAGTTGTGTTAATAGTTGAATCTGAATTTAAAAAGTAAAACTAAATTACAAAATTATAAAACTATATGGACTTATGATAAATTTAAGCCATTTATAAATTCTAAATATTTCACATTTTGTTCGTTCTTATGCATTTCTACTCCTTCCATATTCCAATTTCGGTCCATGCTAATGTATTGATTTTGTTTGTTCTTAGTGGGCTTTTCAATTACTTCGGCCTGCCGACAAAACAAAGCATTCACCCCAATTAAACAAGTAAATCAAAATCAGGGAAAAATGTAGTAATTAACTAATTGGTACCAAAAAGAAAAAAAAAAAAAAGCACCCTAAGTCCAGAGTTAACAAACTCTTAACCTAGAAGAACTAGATGACTACAAAGTTTACGTCTTGAGTAGGGATAGCAACGGGTAGGACGGGACGAAATTTTGCCCCCAACTTCTAGTCCTACGCAAATCTTGATAAATTTGTTTCCAGTTGATTTTCACTCTTAAAATGAAAAAATTAATCCAGAGCCTAAAATTGGTCAATTTACCCAAAAATACCAAAAAAATAATAAATTTACGAAAAATAGCCGAAATCTAGAATATTTATGGAAAAGGGACATTTCCCCACAAAACGTGTCCATGTCAGGGCGTTTTGTGAGGAAAAAGCAGAAAAGCGCACTCTTGGGGGAGCACTTTCTGCCACATCAACAAAGCGCTGCTGACGAGGACGTGCTTTTGCTGATGTGGTAGAAAGCGCTTCCCCAAGGGCGCGCTTTGCCCTGCAACGGTAAAAAACCTATAAAAACCCCCAGCCTTTTTATTTTTTTCACACATTAGTCCTCTATCATCTTTCTCTCAAATTCCTCTCAAAATTTTCTTAGAGTCCTTGAAACTTACTCTCAAATTTCAAAATAGTCCTTTAATATTTACAAAAAAGCCCTTTCTAAATTTTTTAATATATTTTTTTGATAAATTATAAAATCTTCGATCATATTACCAATGGTCGGGAATTAATTCGTCTGGACGATAAGCACTCCGTCGATCAAATGCAAATGGTAAGTTTTAATTTTAATTTTAATTTTTTAATACTATTTAATATTTTTTAGGTTTATACAATTTTAATTAATTTTTATATTATAATTTTTTAAAAAGTCTATAGATCGGGTGTTGCAATGCTATATTCACAATATGCATGGTCCCCCATCGCCGTTGATCGAGAATTACCTGCGGGAAGCGGGTTTTTGGCACATGGCCACGATAAGCCGGGGGTGCAAGTTGGAGCCGAACTTAATCAGTGCATTGATAGAGAGGTGGAGACCCGAGACGCACACTTTCCATCTTCCATGCGGAGAGTGTACTATCACTCTAGAAGATGTGCAGTTGCAATTGGGATTACCGGTGGATGGGTTCGTAGTCACTGGTCTGCAACTTCTACCGATTGGACCGCGTATGCTACGAGCTTCTGGGTGCCATTCCAGATAACATTCATAGAGGTCAGATCGAGATGGCCTGGTTACGAGACACATTCTCGGAGTCGAATAATAGTTCGACCGAAATAGAAAGAATACGGTATGCTTGGGCATACATTCTCGAGATAATTGGAGGCTATCTGATGCCTGGACTGTCTAGAAATCTCGTACACTTGAGATGGCTGTTGAAACTTGTTGATTTTAGAGCAGCCGGTGAATTGAGTTAGGGGTCTACCGTACTATCAAAGTTGTATCGGGAGATGTGCGGGGCAACGCAGCTGAATAAAGTGAAAATCGGAGGTTGCCTATCACTACTGCAGTCATGGGCATAGTTTCGATTTCCATTTTTACGTCCTCGATTCGACCACTCATATACATTCCCACTGATAACGAGGTCAATTTAATGTTATATTTTACAATTATTACGTAGATTTATAGTATAATTGTATGCTAAAAATTTATTTAATTAGGTGGAACCATTCGGCGAGTTATGCTGGAATACCTACCTCGCTTGAAGATATATGGCTTCTATTAGACCAACGGTCAGAATCACAAGTAAGTTTCAAATTTCGTATTTCGTATTTAGTATTATATATATAACTAAAATTTTGGTCATGTTAGTATAGTTTCAATGGACACCATAAGAGGATCCGACAATTCGGACAGTAATTCCGGAGGAGTTCTTGCAAAATCTAAACATTTGGCATGTGAATGTCTCATTGATCAACTATGCCACCGTGGAGATGCACCAGTCAGACCAGGTTCTACGACAATTTAGATTCCAACAACCAATTCCCGTGCCACCTGAGGTGCTCGATGATGAGCACAAAGTCGACTTACGGTAGTTGCACACGGATTAGCCAATATTTTGGTCAGCACATATCGAGATGTGGGAGAACCAGTATGACTATTTACCTATCTGGGCATCGATCGTTGTTCTTGAGTTAGCGTGCGTGCCGGAATACATGCCATGGTTTAGGATCCATGGTAAGTCGTATTTGTTGTCGGAAGAGGAGAGGCGACGATAACTTCGAGAACAAAGGGAAAGACGGGGCCCTTAAAATCCAAGGAGAAGGGGTGATACGACGGGACCATCAATAGCACCGAAACAGTCACTGGGCCCATCAACAGTGCCCACACAGTCACCGGGCCCATCACTTCAGCCGACAACACCGACATCACAGCCTTTGGCCTTTATGCGAGGTGCGTACCCTACCCCTTATATGTATCCTAACCCATATATGTTTCCATTTCCAGCCCCACCCAGTTGGGATGCATGGCCGGCTTGAGTCCGCTCCCGACTACTTCGACTGGCCAGCCGATCTTCAGGCCGTCGTCGTGTGAGGGATCACAAGAGGCGCCGTCGGGGAGCACTTCATTTTACCAGTCTCCATCGCCATACGGGATTCAGACACCCATACGGTTTATGCAAACACCTCATGATCGTTATTTTATCAAGGTGGGTCATCCTCACAACACCCACAACTGTGCCCATAGCTTGAAGAACCAAAATCCCCGACCGAGGTTCCACGACCCCACCAAATCAAGGAAAAGTAGGAATCCGGTACAGTATCCCAAACCAATCCGTGTGGCTTCGATTCGATCAAGATCAACATTGATTGGATGGCTTTTTATTTTTAATTGTAATATAAATTTTTAGTTTTTAATAAAATAAAAGTTGTTTTTTATTTGTGTTTGTAATTTAATTTTAATATCTTCAATAAAATAGAAGTTGTTTATTTTTTATATGTAAATTAATTTTAATATATTTAATAAAATAATTTTTTATTTTTGTAATTTAGTTCTAATATATTTAATAATATAATAGTTGTTTAATTTTTTCTTTAATTTAATTTTAATATCTTTAATAAAATAGAAATTGTTTATTTTTATTATAATTTAATTACAATATATTTAATAAAATAAAAGTTGTTTTTTGTTTTTATTTTTTGTAATTTAGTTTTAATATATTTAATAATATATTATTGTTTAATTTTTTTCTTTAATTTAATTTTAATATATTTAATAAAATAGAAATTTTTATTTTTATTGTAATTTAATTTTAATATATTTAATAAAATAAAAGTTGTTTTTATTTTTATTTTTGTAATTTAGTTTTAATATATTTAATAATATAATAGTTGTTTAATTTTTTCTTTAATTTAATTTTAATATCTTTAATAAAATAGAAATTGTTTATTTTTTATTGTAATTTAATTTTAATATATTTAATAAAATAAAAAGTTCATTTTTATTTTTATTTTTGTAATTTAGATTTAATAATTTAATAATATAATAGTTTTTAATTTTTTATTTAATTTAATTTTAATATATTTAATAAAATAGAAATTGTTTATTTTTATTGTAATTTAATTTTAATATATTTAATAAAATAAAAAATTTGTTTTTTATTTTTATTTTTGAAATTTAGTTTTAATATATTTAATAATATAATAGTTGTTTAATTTTTTCTTTAATTTAATTTTAATATATTTAATAAAATAGAAATTATTTATTTTTTATTGTAATTTAATTTCAATGTATTTAATAAAATAAAAAAGTTGTTTTTTATTTTTATTTTTGAAATTTAGTTTTAATATATTTAATAATATAATAGTTGTTTAATTTTTCTTTAACTTAATTTTAATATCTTTAATAAAATAAAATTATTTATTATTTATTGTGATTTAATTTTAATATATTTAATAAAATAAAAAGTTATTTTTATTTTTTATTTTTGTAATTTTGTTTTAATATATTTAATATAACGCAGATATCAGGTTGGAGGCAGACATGCCTCCTTAACCTAGATAGAAAGAAATCTCAGTCATCAACAGACTCTACCAATGTTATTGCAAACGCAATCGAAAGGATTCTTGCAAACACATTAGCAATCGAAAGCGATATCTACCATACATAAAGGTACCGTCAATTTGTACCAATGGCTTGCAGTATATAAATGCATCTTGGCATTGCTTAAATGTTTAGAAAAGATGCTTGAACACTGCGTATCCACAGAGCAAACGATCGTTATAGTATGTCGGTTCCGTTTCAATGTTTGTTATGCTGCCTGGGACATATCTCTCCAGCACCTGACATCACTGCCACACTTCATTATATGAAGCATCCCACCGACCATGCAACTTTTCCAACGCCTCCTACTTGGTTATCCAAGTCTTCCTATAAGAGGGCATGTACCCCAACTAGCTACGAATATTGCCAATTAAGGCCGACACTGTAGTCTTAGGATCGGCCTTCGCAGTCGGTATTATTAAGTCAGCCAATATCTCTGAATCCATCTTCGGCTGATCTTGTGTAACACCTGTCAACGAAGTACGTCAAATAATGCAACATTACATATTATTCAAAAACATTGAACACATAGTGATACTGTACCGGCAAGACATGTATGTGGACCTTTGTACTTTTTGATCTCCCACAAGCCTGTCCTTTTCCTCAACGAGACCATGATTTTCCATGAACATGTACTGTCTTACACTACACACTTTGCCTCGTACTTATCGAGCTTGGATTTAACCATGTGGTAGTTAACCCCTTTCTTGATGCTGTATTGTTTTAATGCACAAAGAAAAGCATCCTTGTTGGAAAACTCATTACCAACTTCTAATTCGCCCGAATCCAACGACAAACTTGTACGGTCATGTATCCGATGTGGTAGTTTGGAAACTCCAATGCATCGTCTTGAAATAGATTGACATTATGCATGTGGGCTGGAGGTGAGTACACTCTGAATAGCGGATATTCTTCTTCTTCGTCTGAATCGCCTTCAACATCTTCAGGTACTATTGAAACTAGTTCCAATTCAGAAAATAATCCAACTTCTGCACCATCGGACCGGGCTCTCTAGGTGGATCCACATCGGACTCATCATCTGACCCACCATAATCTGCAATGAACGAGGACCCCTCGCAGGTGGATGTCGTGGGGAGTACATTATCCCTCCTTAAACATCTTTCGTAACGTTCCCAATTATATGTGGATTACCAACCACTAGAAGTTGATAACGTTTCCCAATACATATTTCTATCATTGGCCGTCGAAGGAATGATATGCATGTCCCATCCACCAACCGAGTGTCATGCAGGGGTTATGTTTTCCATACTACCACCAAACACGGGCACTTCCGTATTCTACCTCCCACTAACAGAGTGTCGGCTTAGGGTCGTGGATTCCCTTCGAACAGAAGTAGATGTTGAGGTCGAAGGAAGATCACTTAGCGATGAAAATTGTACATATACCTCAAGATAGGGTGATCCACTGGCAAGATGAGTCTCCACCATTGCCTCAAAGCTCCGAGGACCTTTGATGTCGAATGGTTCATATCTCACCGGATCAACCGAAGTTCAAAATCTATACTTAATAGACTGAACTTTCATTGGCGTTGTTTCGAACATTTGACGTTTAATTCTTTTGCGAAGTTCTAACAAATCTATGTTCCGATTAAAACCCAGTCGCGTTGTGTTCTCCGATAAAAAACAACACCATTTTCGATGTCACAAACCTCTCCATCGTAGTAAATAACAGCATTAATAAGTCCACTCGTTTTCAGTTTCTATTTTTATTTTGCCTCAATTTATGTTATGCAACCTGAGCATGAAAATTGGCTGATTTATAGTCTAAGGATTGCCACAGACTACTGTAGCAAAAGAGCGTCCACGTGGGAGCTCTTTTCAGTACCCTTCTTGACAGTGCATCCTACTTGAAGCGTTTTGGGCACTATATGTTCAGAAACATCTTCTCAAAATTATTTTACCGAAGACTGCTGTAGCAAAAGAGCATCCACGTAGGAGCTCTTTTCAGTACCCTTCCTGACAGTGCATACTGCTTGAAGCATTTTGGGCACTATTTGTTCAGAAACGTCTTCTCAAAATTATTTTACCGGAGACTACTGTAGCAAAAAAGCGTCCAAGTGGGAGCTCCTTTCAGTACCTTTCCTGACAGTGCATCCTGCTTGAAGCATTTTGGGCACTATTTGTTCAGAAACGTCTTCTCAAAATTATTTTATCGGAGACTACAGTAGCAAAAGAGCGTCCACGTCGAAGCTCTTTTCAGTACCCTTCTTGACAGTGCATCCTACTTGAAGCGTTTTCGGCACTATTTGTTCAGAAGCGCCTTCTCAAAATTATTTTGCCAGATACAACTGTTAAAAAAATTCAAATAATTTTTATTTTGCTACTATATTTTGCCCAAAACCCTAAACATATTTTTACTAAACCCTAATTAACCTTATAATCTACTATATTAATTTTCCCCTAATAACCCTAAATCTAACGACCCTAAAAAATCATAAACCGTAGCCTTGAAACCTTAAAATTTCATACACTAACACTAAAAACAGCTAAAAATCAAACGGGAAGGAGGGAAAGGTTGCTTGGGGGCTTTTCGCCACATCGACAAAATGAGTCCTCGTCGGTAGCGCTTTGTTGATGTGGCGTAAAGCGCTCCCAAGCAAGACTTTCTTTTTTCCCCACAAAACGCTACCGACGTGACGCGCGTTTTGTGGGAAATAGCCCTTTCCGTAAATATTCCAGATTCGATCCTTTTAGTAAATTTATTATTTTTTGGTATTTTTAGGTAAATTGCCCCTAAAATTTAATGGGAGATTTCTTCCTATCCCATTCAATTTAATTTTATTATTTTATTTTGAAGCAAATGAAATTAATCCTTTTTAATTATTTTATTTTTATTTTGAAGTAAATAAGATGATATTTTAAGTTTAATACTTTTAAACTTAATATATATATGTATTTATTTATTAAAAACAAAATTTTAATATATATTAGTGGCCTTTCTGTAAATATCTCGACTTTAAAAAACGAAAATGGGAGTCGCCACCAATCCTTTTTTTTAGGTGTGATTGGATCACCTTGTAAAACGTTTTATTTTAAAACATTTAATTTTGGTCTACGAAAATCAAGAAAAACGGGTTCGGGAGTCGGTTACGTACGAAGAAGGGTTAGCACCCTCGTAATGCCCAAAAATCGGTACCTAATCGATAAAATCATGTCCAAATGTTTAAAATTTAAAAAATATTCTAAAAATATGATTTCTTAAAACATCGAGCAATTTAGGTTAAAATTGAGATTTTCTTGTTCCGAAAGAATATAAACATCACATCCAGTACGTTAGGACACGATGTTTAAGAACTTTCGTAATCAAAATTATCCCATGATTTACAAAACTTGAAAAGGGTATTTAGTTATTTAGCCAAACGAAAAATCGCAACCCAGTACGTTAGAGCATTATTTCCTGAATTTCTAAATACCAAAACATTCCCTTATTTTTAAACCCCTTTTGTTTTAAAAAAATATAATGGTTTTGCAAAAATGGATTTTCTATTTAAATATGCAATTACATTGCATTTACATACTATCAACATGCATATTAAAGGCAATTAAACAATAATATATTATTCAATATACAACAAATAATAATCCATATACTAAAGCAAGTACAAATATAATGAAACATAGACAAATATAATGAACAAAAGAGTTAACTATGAACATATTTCATGCAAATTTAAATAAAATATACAAATAAACAATATAAACAATGTGTTAAAAAGTGAATAATGATTTAAAAAATATTTATAAATGGAATATATTATAAATAATCTTAATTAAATATAGGATATAATATAATATGATATAATATGAAAAGATAATGCAATATCTAATATATATATAAATATTAAAATAATATGTAATAAAAAATTATACAAAATAATAATTATAATTTAGTATATAAGAAAATGTAAGGTATTTAATATAAACGTAATTTATACCAATTTTAATACATATATATAAAATTTTTAAAAAGAAAAAAAGGTAAATTGAAATTATAAATAGATTTTTAGGGCTAATTTACAAAATAAATTAATTAATAGTGCATAATTAAATTAAATAAAATAACGGAGGGATCAAAAGAATAAATTTCCCATTTTCAAAAAAAACACGCGGACCCTGGTTCGGATCCGGGTCAACGCGCGGGTCATGTTTTATCAAAACGGCGTCGTTCCATTTTTCTTATAAATATCAATTCTATAAAAAAAATCATTTAGTCGAGTATTTAAAAAAACTTTGAAAATTCTTTGGAATATTCGGTTCCTCACCTGAGCTCCGTCCGTCGGATTTCCTCGCCACGCGCCACACGCGCCTCCGTGGCCGGTGGCCGGAGGCTTAAAATTTTTTTTTTTCCGTCTTTCGAAAGGTAACTCCTTTTTATCCTTTCTTCAACAGTGGTTATATACAAACATATATATATATATATAAAATAAAAATAAAATAGACAATAGGATGAAAGATGAATCACCTTTAAAAAATCTGTTTCTTTGTTTCTATGAATATTTCTTTCTGTATTTCGCGATAATATTTGTGTCTTGTCTGCGTGTGTAACAGTACAAACTTGTGCTCTTTGTGTTTCTGTGAATTGCGACTATTTTTTTTTTTGTGTTTGTGCGATCAAAAAAATCCTCCCTCTACAGATTTTACAAAGGGGTTTTATAACCCCAAAAACAAAAATAAAAAAGGAAAGCATATCTTTTTATATCTATTATTTCCTTTTTGCTGCGATTTGCTCCTTTCTGCTTCGATTTTTTTTTTTTTTTTTGAGGTCAGAAGCGGGGATCGTGGCTGTAGGGCGATATGTGCGCTGATGATGGCGTGGTCGAAGGCTGCTTGAGTAAACTGTGGCGCGACGATCGGGCTACTGGGATTGAGGCTTGACGTTTGGGTTGACCCTTGTGGCGCTAAGGTTTCAGCTTGCGGCGCCTAGGGTTTTGAAAACCTTATGTCTTCCGATTTTGGTTTAGGTTTTTGGGCCGTCTAAATTTTGTGTCTGGGCCACTGGACTTGTAAAAAAAATGGACATTATTATTTTTTATTGGTTTTTCAACCCGAGCAAAAATGTGTGCTTACAGCTGCCCCTCTTTGCTCATTGTTGTGAAACAAGAATAGAGCAAAGACTATAAAAAGACCAATTTTTCCGGTCTTGGCCGAGCCCCTACTTCTTGATCCTCGACTTCTTCAAATGACTCCAAATCCACTGTAAGTTCAATGGTATGGGAACTTCATCTTGATTTCCATGAGTTTGATAGCTTCAACTTCATGAAGGCCGTATCCACTATCTTTTGATTGCTTCCTACAACTTTAGGAAGATAAGATCTTATGCGGTCGATTTGCTCCACTGCAACTTCAGGGAGACAAAATCTTCTATCTTTAGTCTACTCCACTGCAACTTCAGGGAGATAAGACTAAAACATCTTTGATCTCCTTCCTATAACTTTAGGAAGATAAGATCTTCTGCGATCGATTTACTCCACTGCAACTTCAGGGAGATAAAATCTTCTTGTCTTTAGTCTACTCCACTGCAACTTCAGGGAGATAAGACTAAAACATCTTTGATCTGCTTCTTACAACTTTAGGAAGATAAGATCTTCTGCGGTCGATTTGCTCCACTGCAAATTTAGGGAGATAAAATCTTCTGTCTTTAGTCTACTCCACTGCATCTTTAGAGAGATAAGACTAAAACATCTTGATCCGCTTCCTACAACTTTAGGAAGATAAGATCTTTGGTCGATTTGCTCGCAACTTGTGGAGATAAAATCTTCCATCTTTAGTCTACTCCACTGCAACTTCAGGGAGATAAGACTAAAGCATCTTTGATCTGCTTCCTACAACTTTAGGAAGATAAGATCTGAAACTTCACCGATATTGCTACATCATCTACTGAATGACATATCCTGTAGACTCGGTTTCATGTGTTATGAGTGACATGAATGCAATATGTCATGAAGATGATTAGGATTAGAATGCAATGACCGGAATGAATCAAATGCATCTAATGAAATTCGCTATGATACAAAAATATTATGAGTATGATTCCTACTCTAGGTGTTATCACTCATTTATTCTTCATTTCTATTCATTAATCACGTTTTGCTTGACTAGTTTGTAATTTTCGAGTTAACTTTGCTTGGATCTTGAGAACACAAGGCTTGTTCCATCCTACCATATTGAGATTCGAAACTCTCTCAATCTAATCTATTTGTAAATTTTAAGGTATATGGTTTATTTCAAATTTAACCCATTCCACCACAATTCAGGGTTTTCTAGTTCACCATACCACCCCAAGTGTCATGATCTGATGACATCACGTCTATTTATCAATTGGACAAAGAATCCAGAGAAATAGTCTCTATCCAGACTCTTCTTTCTCAAATATTTCTATGTACATGGAAATTATAAACAATTGTCATGTTTTGGTTCCTTGTCTTATCTAGAAATTTCCAAAGTAATATGTAAAACTTCTCTTTTGTGAAATTATTAGTTCGTCAATCATTATTTCAATACAACACATAATGGGTAACAAATAAATTGAGCACAAAAGAAGGATTAAAATTTGAATAAAAGAATACAAAGAAAAATTATCTAGAACATATCTTTGAGAAGAAAAAGAATCCAAAGATAGTAAAATTAATAAGATAAAAATCAGATGCCCTAGATATCGCAGATTGAGCTTCCATTTACAAACTTTATGAAGACTGCCTTGAGTTCAACATGTGTTTAGAAGATTCAAAGTATTTTGTTGATGCCCCATTATGCAACATTCTTCCTTTCATTGTTGTTTTAAGAGCGAGTCGTAATTTGAGTCGCCTTTTCGAGTTTTCAACTAATTTGAGTCTCAGGCTTTTTATGGGTTTGGCCTTGCCTCTCAAAACTTTTTTTTTTTTTTTGAATTCAAAGCGCCCTTTGCGGGTTTTCACTTTGGCTTCTTCTCCTTTTCAAGCAAAGTATTTCTTTACTGAATCTGAGTTCACAGGATTGGGTAAAGTTTTTCCATCCATCTCGGTCAAGATCAATGCTCCTCTAGAGAAAGCTTTCTTCACTACATATGGTCCTTCCCAATTTGGCATCCATTTTCTTCTAAAATCCTTTTGTATTAGAAGGATCTGTTTCAACACGAAGTCTCCCTCATGAAACTCTCTTAGGCGAACTTTCTTGTTATAGGCTCGCATCATTCGTTTCTAGTACATCTGACCATGACAAATAGCCCTTAGTCTCTTTTCTTCAATCAAGTTCAACTGATCATACCGAGCCTAAATCCATTCAGCTTCATCTAACTTTATTTCTGACAGCACACGAAGAGAAAGAATTTCCACTTCGATGGGTAAGACAACCTCTATCCCGTAAATCAACGAATAAGGTGTTGCCCCAGTAGAGGTTCTGACAGACGTCCGATAAGCATAGAGTACAAACGGTAGTTTCTTATGCCAATCCTTGTAAGTCTCAGTCATTTTCCCCACTATCTTCTTGATGTTTTTGTTAGCCACTTCCACTGCCCCATTCATTTTGGACGATAAGGAGACGAGTTATGATGTTTGATCCCAAATTGGTTACAAATTTCTGCTATCGAGCTGTTATTCAGGTTCAGTGCGTTGTCTGATATGATCCTCTCAGGCATTCCATATCGACAAATAATCTCCTTCTTTAAGAATCTACTAACTGCTGATTTAGTAACATTAGCATATGAAGCAGCCTCTACCCATTTCGTGAAGTAGTCAATTACCACGAAGATGAATTGGTGTCCATTCGAAGCTTTTGGTGAGATTGGCCCAATAACATCCATGCCCCACATGGAAAAAGGCCACGGGGAAGTCATAACATGCAAAGGCGACGGAGGCACATGAATTTTGTCTCCATAAATCTGGCATTTATGACATCTCTTGGCATAGTTGATACAATCTCCTTCCATAATAGATCAATAATATCCAAATCTCATTATCTGCCTGGCCATCGTGAATCCATTAGCGTGTGTTCCACAAACGCCCTCATGAACTTCTTCAAGGATTTGCTTAGCTTCATTAACATCAACATATCTCAATAGCACTTGATCTTTTCTTTTTTTGTATAAGATATCTCCATCCAAGACATAATCAGAGGTCATTCTTCTTAGAGTCCTTTTCTCATTCTCTGTGGCATTCTCTAGGTATTCACGATTTTTTACGTATCGCAATACATTATGATACCAAGAATGGTTATCTCTTTCCTCTTCCTCTATGTCATAACAATGGGTTGGGACTTTGACAATACTCATCTGAATAGGCCTCATGTCTTCTGGTTTGTTTACTTTGATCATAGAAGCCAAGGTTGCCAATGCATCTGCCATCTGATTTTCATCGCGTGGAAGGTAATTGAAAGTAATGTCGTCAAATTCCTCAATCAATCCCATAACTATTTTTCGATAATCAACTAGTTTAGGATCTCTCGTCTCCCACTCTCCATTAAGCTGGTAAATTACCAAGGCAGAATTGCCGTATACTTCTAGCACTCTGATCTTGCGTTCCAAGGCTGCTCGAAGTCCCATGATGCATGCTTCATATTCTGCCATGTTATTTGTGCAGTCAAAATCCAATCTGCATGTGAATGGATAATAATCACCACCAGGGGATACCAAGATTGCCCCAATTCCATTTCCCATAGCATTCGATGCTCCATCAAAATTCAATTTCCACCGACAATCTTCAATATTTGCTACATACAATTCTTCATTTGGGAAATCAAAGTTCAAGGGCTCATAATTTTCCAAAGCTCTACTAGCCAAAAAGTCTGCTATTGCACTTCCTTTTATAGCCTTTTGGTTCACGTAGACTATATCGAATTTAGATAGCAGAATCTGCCACCTAGCCATTCTTTCGTTCAAGGCAATGGATTCTATCATGTACTTTAACGGGTCAAGTTTGGAAATCAACCATGTTGTGTGATATAGCATATACTGCCTCAACCTCCTAGTTGTCCAAATCAAAGCGCAACATAATTTCTCGATCGATGAATACCTCATTTCACAATCAGTGAACTTTTTACTGAGATAATATATCGCCCTTTCTTTCCTTCCTGACTCATCGTGTTGTCCAAGCACACATCCCATGGAGTTTTTGAATACTGACAAATACAGTATCAATGGTTTATTTGGATTAGGTGGAGAAAGTACTGGTGTATTTGACAAATACTTTTTGACTTTGTCAAAAGCTTTTTGGCATTTATCATCCCATACACCTGGATTGTGTTTCTTGAGAAGACGAAATATGGGATCACATTTCTCAGTTAATTGTGAAATAAACCGAGCAATGTAATTCAGCCTTCCAAGGAAACCTCGAACTTCTTTCTGAGTGCGTGGTGGAGGTAATTCTTGTATCGCTTTGACCTTGCTTGAGTCAACTTCTATTCCTTTCTTATTGACCACAAATCCCAGTAATTTTCCTGATTGAGCTTCGAAAGTACATTTTGCCGGATTGAGTTTCAATTGAAATTTCCTCAATCTCAAAAATAACTTCTTCAAGACTTCAATGTGTTCTTTTTCTGTTTGAGATTTGGCAATCATATCATCAACATATACCTCAATTTCCTTGTGCATCATGTCGTGGAACAATGTTACCATGGCTCTTTGATATGTTGCCTCAGCATTCTTTAGTCCAAAAGGCATTACTTTATAGCAAAAGGTGCCCCACAATGTTATGAAGGTAGTTTTCTCCATATCCTCGGGGTGCATCTTGATCTGATTGTATCCTGAAAAGCCATCCATGAAAGAAAACAATGAAAATCCTGCCGTATTATCCACTAACGTATCAATATACGGCAAAGAGAAATTATCCTTTGGGCTAGCTTTGTTTAGATCTCTGTAATCTACGCACATTCGGACCTTTCCATCTTTCTTAGAGACTGGAACAATATTGGCAACCCATTCAGAGTACTTGACCTCTCGTAGAAAACCAGCATCAAACTATTTCTGGACTTCTTCTTTTATTTTTAATACTATATCAGGCCTCATCCTTCATAGCTTTTGCTAAACTGGCTTGCATTCTTCTCTGATGGGAAGGCAATGTACCACAATATCAGTACTTAACCTATGCATATCTTGGTATGACCACGAAAAGACATCTTTGAACTCTCGCAATAACTCAATAAGATCTTGTCTTGTCTTCTTCGCTATGAGCGTCCCAATTTTCACAACTTTTCCTTCTTCTAAGGTTATGTTCTCTATTTCTTCTTCATGGGGCAAAATCTATTTCTCCTCTTGTTTTACCATTCTCAACAAATCTGGAGATAAATCGCAATCTCGGTCACCTTCAAAATCCCGAGATTCCTCTAAACACATGTCCTGCTCAAAATGGACTTCTGGATCCATAATATCGTTGCTCATGCCATTGTGATGGGTGTGAAAAAATGTACAATGAATTTGGGTACAAATATTCACATGATATGAATGAAATAATATACAATTTGAGAAGAAATTAGAATGTCAAAAGAATGAAATGAAAGAATATTTACTCAAGTTAATTATCCAAAATGTATTTTATTGAAATAATAAGTTCTAAACATAAGTCTATTTCACAAAGAGATTTTTATTATTCCTAGGCTAGAAACAACAAAGCAGTCTGAATATTACTCTGTGTAATTCCTAAAAATTACAGGGAGCTCCTCTGTAGTCCAATTGTCTAGAACGCTTCCAGGTTCATAAGGGCAAATGCCCATCAGGTTCCTTTGTTCCATTCCTTCCTCATGTATGGCATTGATGTGAGGACTTTCCAATAACCCTCTCTCAGGGTGAATTATCCTCCTGATACAAAGGTCTGGGATATGTGCGGGAATATCATTGGTTCCCACTGGGCATCTTCTCCATTCAAGCGTGCCCTTCTCCTCTCCTGCTTCTTCTCTGTGTCCTTCATTCTTTGTCTAACATCTGGCTTGAAACCCAAGCCAAAACGATCCCTCTTCTCTTTTAGTAATGGCACTTGAATCTCCCCTTAGAGGTATCTGCCCAATCCTTTCCCTGGTAAGGCTCCTTTCCCCACCATCATTTGTAGACCCATCCTTGTGGTCTTGGACATCTTAGGCACAAGGACTTTACTCCCTTCTGAGATGAATGTTGCATTGACAAACTCTAAAGAACGGAAAGAACATTTAATGGCCTCCTCATTTGTCTTTACATATGGTGTATCATTGGTAACAGTCGCTATAATGTCCTCTTCCGCATTTATAGTGACCAGTCGACCATCCGTCACCAACTTTAGTTTTTGATGATGAGATGAGGGCACTGCTCCTGCTGAATGAATCCATGGCCTTCCCAACAAGCAATTGTATGAGGGCTTTATATCCATCACTAAAAAGTCCACCTCATATATGTTTGGGCCAATCTGCAAAGGTATGTCAATTCTCCCATCACCCTTCTCTCAGTACCATCAAACGCCCTCACTATGTTTTGGCACGCCTTCATGTGAGAACTATCTATTGGCAACCTCTTTAGTGTTGACAATGGTAGAACATTCAAGGCTGATCCATTGTCAATCAACACGCTTGGTAAAGTATATCCTTTGCAATAAGTAGTTATATGTAGGGCCTTAGTCAACCCCATACCCCCAGATGGAATCTCATCATCACTGAAGGAAATAAAATTGTCGGCACTTATGTTACTAACTAATCGGTCAAGTTTATTGACAGATATGTCTTTAGTAACATATGTCTCATTCAAGCACCTTCATCAGAGCTTCTCGATGAACTTTCGAACTTAAAAGTAAGGTTAGCACTGAAATACGGGCCGGTTGTTTATGCAATTGCTCCACCACACTGTATTCACTGTGCTTTAAAAATTTCAAAAATTCTTTAGCCTCTTCTTCTTTCACAGGTACATTGATGAGGTTTTCTAGCTCTTCTTCAAGCTCGATTAGCACATCCCTTGCCTTTGCTGGTTCCGTTTTGGCATTTACCGAGTCGTTGTGTTTCCCATTTCGTGTATAAGATCCCTCTCTTTGGACCTCCTTGAAAGTATTAGATGAGATTTTTATTCCCGGTGTCACTATGTTACAATTGTAAGTCCATGGAACCATCTTGTTATCCTTATAAAGAAAGGATACAGGTCTATGAATTATGATTTTAGGCTTGATTTGTGTTCCGCCTTCTACATTCCTCGGTTGGGAGATAATGATTTTCGGATAATTGACTTTTTGACTTGTCTATTCCCCCTTAGTTGCATGTATATGTCTTCCCTCTGAGCCTTCTTCATAAAACTCTAGCTCCTTATTATCCATAAGGCTTTGTACCAATGCCCGAAACTTAGCACATTCTTGGATTTCATGTCCATCAGCTTCATGGAACTCACAGTAGTTCCTTGGTTCATCATTTCTTCCCTCGAGACTTGATTTCATTAGCCCATTTCTCGCCATTTCCCTCTAAATTATTCTTAACGGGGTCTTTACTTCTGAGATATCCCCTTGGTCCTGCTTGTTAGATTTTCCCTAATCGCATTTACTCTCTTATCCCCATGATTTGGCAATGGGTTCTTCGCATTGGGTGTATCATTCAACTCAATAACTCCCAACTTAAGAAGCTTCTCAACTACCCTCTTAAAGGCATTACAATTTTCTATTGAATGCCCTGTTATTCCTGCATGGTAATCACATTGAGCGTTGGAGTCGTACCATTTAGGATACGGGGGTTGTAATGGCTATAAATAAAAAGGGGACACTATACATTCCTCTAAAAAAGTATGATACAGCTCCTTATACGTCATAGGGATTGGCGTAAATTGGATTTTATCGACATTTTATTTGGGAACTGATTCTTGTCTTGTCGCCCCTTGTTGCCCAGCGATAACTACTTTAGGCTGATTAATAGTAACTGCTTTTGAGTAACCTTTGTTATACGTACTCATATTGTTTACCTCACTCTCTTTTTTCTAGGAGTAGGTCTTCTAGTGGTTTCTCCTGCTTCGATCTTGCCACCCCTTATGGCATTTTCGATCATTTCTCCTGCCATAACTATATCTGTGAAGCTCTTGGTGGTGCTTCCTATCATATGAGTGATAAATGGCGCTTTTAGAGTGTTGATAAACAGCATAGTGGTCTCCTTTTCTAAAAGAGGTGGTTGAACTTGCATGGCTATTTCTCTCCATCTCTGCGCATATTGCCTGAAGCTTTTATTTGCCCTTTTTTTCATGTTTTGCAACATGATTCTATCAGGCGTCATGTCCGTAACATGATTATACTGCCTCATGAAAGCTTGAGCTAAGTCTCTCCATGAACTAATATTTGTGTTGCTCAGTTGATTATACCATCTAGAAGTTGCCCCCGTCAAACTATCTTGAAAATAATGAATCAAGAGCTGATCATTGTTTACATGTCCAGTCATGCGCCTACAGAACATAGTGATGTGGGCTTCAGCGCAAGTAGTTTCATTGTACTTTTCAAATTCTCACATCTTGAATTTGTGAGGAAGCACCAAATCTGGGACCAGACTCAAATCCTTGGCATCGATACAGTGATGATGGTCGGCGTTTTCTAAAGCCTTAAAATTTTCCTCCAACCACCTACAGTGATTCTCTAACTGTTTTGCAGATTCAGTTTTGATCCCCTCTCCTTCAGCCATGTCTAAGTCAGGGACAACAGGATTAGTTGGGTTGTCTCCTGGGTTGGATCCCATACCAACTTGAAAATTCGTAGGCATTCCAGTGTTAGCTTGCCCTTGCTGAGGCCTTATTGTGACAGGTGGCCTTCTGGGGTATTCTTCATGTTGCGCTTGCACGTGTGTTGGAGTGAATCCTCTAGGGAAATCCTCATTGTCCTCAGTATTGACTATAGGACCTTTTACTTTTTCTACTATCCCACTCATCATCTGGGCCATCTGGGCCATCATGTTCTTTTGGGCCTCTAACATTTGGTCCCTCATCTCCTGTTGGAGCTTTGCCATTTGCTCTTGCATCTGGTCTTGAATGTCACTCTGGAATTGTTTCATCCTTTGGTCCATTTTCCTTGACTTTGCTCGTGTACCGTAAGGATGTTCAGCTTCCAGATTTTTTTCTCTCTCTCCTATAATTTAAACTAATTAGACTCTCTTTACGAATTTGAATGCATATGATGTTATGTAATGCAAATGCATGAATGCAAAGAGGCATCGATTCTGATCAACTTCATTGTAGAAAACTTTATTAGAAAACAAATTCTTTTACATAAAATGGATTACAAATAAGCTTTCGCCCTACGTCCTAAAGTCTTAATTTTCCCTAATAACGAAACTAGCTCTTAATTATGATTAGACTGTAGCTCATACTCCATGCTCAATATGTCAGCCTGCACGACCAAAGTCTGTAGGTGATCGACTACCTCTCGAATCTGAACTATGGCTTCCCCCATGAGATAATCTCGGTTTCTGACTTGAACATGTAAATGATCTAGTTCTTCCTTCAAATGCCTCTCTTTTGTTTCAAGACACTCGATCTGAAGTTCACAACTATACAGTGCTGATTCTAACTCTTCAATTCTAACCTTCATTTCTTCAATCTTGTTTAGGCTTGATTCTAACTCGATCACGGAATTACGGCTCAGTAATTATGAAGGGACCGTCCAAGTTCAGCCACTTTAGCTTGCAATTTTTCCTTTTCATTTGACCTCTCTGCCAAGCTCTTCTCTAAAGCCTCGTTTCGCGCTTGCATCTCTCGTAACTTTCTCTCTCAATAGTCAGCTTTGGCCTTTTCCTCTTGGATTTCTTGTCGCCATTGTTCCAAAGTTTTCCCCAATCCAACATTCTTCATTGATAGATGCATCTTCTTATATTCGATCTTTAAGCTATCTCGATCTTCTTTAATCTTTCTCTTTTCCTTTCTTGCTTTCTCGTGCTTCAGATTTCTAAGCATCCACCTCTAACTTCAAATACATCTTCTCTTCTTCGAGCTTTTCTATCCTTTTTTCGAACTCTGAACTCTACTTTTTGAAATCCTATTTTATCATCTCCAACTCTGATGGGACTACTCGCAAATATTCTTCCATCGATCGAGCACCCTCTAATCTTGGCATAGGGAGATTGTCATTAACTCTTCTACTCAACCATTTACTATATTCTGGAGTTTCCATAGGTCCTCGAGTCAATATCTTCATACGAAGAGCTTGCTGCCATGCCTCAAAGATTTCTCGAATCCTCTTCTTATAATTATCCCCTTGATATGAGAATTCACTTTGAACTAACCCATACGTCGCTGGTACGAATTGTCCTGCTTTGTATTGTTGTAGTGCGAGCAACGGTGCATACCTAATAGCTCCCCAAATTCCAGGCAAAGGCACCCAATCAAGTTTTCCACATCGATAAAGGACTTCATCAGCGATCAACCAAGGGGCTTTCCATTCAACATCCTCATCATGAAGATTACATAAGAGTGCTGTCCAATTTTCCTCCAATATATCATTTCTCCTTGGGGTAGTCGCTATCTTTCTTAATGGCGAATAATTTTCTGAGAAGACCCGATAGGAAACTTTATCCATCTTCCAAAATGACTGTGGAACTAAGCTAACAAAAGCTGCGCATAACCTATGAATCTACCTTCGCCAGCTCTCCTACATGCATTCAATGATCGGAATGTCTCAGCCAAGATTGCAGGAACAGGCGTGACCTGTTTATCAAGTCGATGAAAAATATTTGAAACCGCTTCATCCACATATCCCAATGCCTTTGGGAAAATTACTAACCCATATATACTCAAAGCAAAAACATCTCTCTTCTTCTTCATATCAGGATGCACTAAGATCAAGTCTTTTAGAGCTTTCAAGGAATGCACTTACTTTTACCTTTCTGCTTGATTCTAGCTGTGACCCACTGCTCACTCATCCCCGTAATACTCATCATCTTTCTCAAAAGGTCGAACGAAGAGCGACATTCAAGTAAACTTTATCTACTAGAATTTTAGGACATCGTAATAAAGTTGTATACTCTTCCACCGTAGGTACCAAATCAACTTTTCCAAAAGTAAAGCAACTATACGCTGAATTCCAATATTGAGTAATAGCTTGAAATAAATGTGGATCTACCTGAATGTCCAACAAGTATGGCAAGTCTCCATAGCTGCTGTAAAATAACTGCTTGGTCTCTTCACTCCATTGATCCCATATCTCTCTCAACTCTTGAAGATCATTCTGTGTCACACTGATGCGAGTGTAGTCTCATAATTTTGATGTATGCCCTTTAGTTAGACTATCCCTTTTTTCTAGTTGTGTTTGCTCTGACCACTTATGAACGGTTGCATTGTCCTCCACTTTATTAAGGAATCCGTTCTCCATAACCAACTTTCTAACTTAGAAACTGACCGTGAATTGATACCTCTTAAAAATATGAAATGACATGCACAAAAATAAACACAACCAATTAGTACCATAGAATAAAATATGAATAAAATAAAATATACTAACACCTATTAAGGTAACTACTAAAGTTCGGCATAGCTCTACCTAAGGCGGGCTCTTAGGGTTTACTATATGCGGTTTTGATCTAAAGTTGAGGTACCTGAACCAGCAGATTCCTTGATCCTCACCCATTATAGGCTCATGCGGACCGAGTTCAGTTCAGGGGAATATATTTCCCTATGGCTACACGGAGGCGAAAACCTCACGAATACATAGGTACGGATGTATCCCCGAAAGCGATCCACTATCCTGCACGGAGATGAAAACCTCACGAAGGAGTAGCTTCTCACTTCCACTTAAGGGTGTGACCGTAATGGTCATGCAATGCAATGCAGAAATGTTGTATACAAACAGAACCACATGCAAATAAAAAGAATCATAATTTTTAAACAAGATTTTTAAATTTCAAACATAAGGACATGAAACTATCGATTTTTCGGCTTGACTCTCTTATTGTCCCCAGTAGAGTCGCCAAGCTGTCGAAACCATTTTTAAAATCTATTTTGAAAGATGTGGGATCGACTTTAAAAAATGAAAATGGGAGTCACCACTAATCCTTCTTTTTTAGGTGTGATTGGATCACCTTGTAAAACATTTTATTTTAAAACATTTAATTTTGGTCTACGAAAATCAAGAAAAACGGGTTCGGGAGTTGGTTACGTACGAGGAAGGGTTAGCACCCTCGTAATGCCCAAAAATCAGTACATAATCGATAAAATCATGTCCAAATGTTTAAAATTTTAAAAAAATATTCTAAAAATATGATTTCTTAAAACATCGAGCAATTTAGGTTAAAATTGAGATTTTCTTATTCCGAAAGAATATAAACATCACATCTAGTATATTAGGACACGATGTTTAAGAACTTTAGTAATCAAAATCATCCCATGATTTACAAAACTTGAAAAGGGTATTTAGTTATTTAGCCAAATGGAAAATCGCAACCCAGTACGTTAGGGCACTATTTTTCGAATTTCTAAATACCAAAATATTGCCTTATTTTTAAACCCCTTTTGTTTTAAAAAAATATAATGGTTTTACAAAATGGATTTTCTATTTAAATATGTAATTACATTGCATTTACATACTATCAACATGCATATTAAAGGCAATTAAACAATAATATATTATTCAATATACAACAAATAATAATTCCTATACTAAAGCAAGTACAAATATAATGAAACATAGACAAATATAATGAACAAAAGAGTTAACTATGAACATATTTCATGCAAATTTAAATAAAAATATACAAATAAACAATATAAATAATGTGTTAAAAAGTGCATAATAATTTAAAAAATATTTATAAATGGAATATATTATAAATAATCTTAATTAAATATAGGATATAATATAATATGATATAATATGAAAAGATAATGCAATATCTAATATATATATATATATATATATATAAATATTAAAATAATATGTAATCAAAAATTATACAAAATAATAATTATAATTTAGTATATAAAAATGTAAGGTATTTAATATAAACGTAATTTATACCAATTTTAATACATATATATATATATAAATTTTAAAAAGAAAAAAAAGGGTAAATTGAAATTATAAATATATTTTCAGGGCTAATTTACAAAATAAATTAATTAATAGTGCATAATTAAATTAAATTATATAACGGAGGGATCAAAAGGGTAAATTTCCCATTTTCAAAAAAAACAGCGGACCACAGTTCGGATCCGAGTCAGCTGGGTCATGTTTTATCAAAAGCAGTATTGTTTCATTTTTCTTATAAATATCAATTCTATAAAAAAAATCATTTAGTCGAGTATTTAAAAAAACTTTGAAAATTCTCTGGAATATTCGGTTCCTCGCCTGAGCTCTCCGTCCGTCGGATTTCCTCGCCACGCGCCACACGCGCCTCCATGGCCGGTGGCCGGAGGCTTAAAAATTCTTTTTTTTTCCGTCTTTCAAAAGGCAACTCCTTTTAATCCTTTCTTCAACAGTGGTTATATACAAACATATATATATATAACAAAAATAAAAATAAAATAGACAATAGGATGAAAGACGAATCACCTTTAAAAAATCTGTTTCTTTGCTTCTATGAATATTTCTTTCTGTATTTCGCGATAATATTTGTGTCTTGTCTGAGTGTGTAACAGTACAAACTTGTGCCCTCTGTGTTTCTGTGAATTGCGACTATTTTTTTTTTTGTGTTTGTGCAATCAAAAAAATCCTCCCTCTACAGATTTTACAAAAGGGTTTTATAACCCCAAAAACAAAAATAAAAAAGGAAAGCATATCTTTTTATATTTATTACTTCCTTTTTGCTGTGATTTGCTCCTTTCTACTTCGATTTCTTTCTTTTTTTTTTTTTTGCAGGTCAGAAGCGGGGATCGTGGCTGTGGGGCGATATACGCGTTGATGATGGCGTGGTCAGAGGCTGCTGGAGCAAATTGCGGCGCGACGATCGGGCTACTGGGATTGAGGCTTGACGTTTGGGTTGACCACTTTGGCGCTAGGGTTTCAGCTTGCGGCGCCTAGGGTTTTGAAAACCTTAGGTCTTCCGATTTTGGTTTAGGTTTTTGGGCCGTCTAAATTTTGTGTCTGGGCCACTGGACTTGTAAAAAAAATAGATATTATTATTTTTTATTGGTTTTTCAACCTGGACAAAAATGTGTGCTTACATCTCGAGATGAGTGAATTTACCTTAAATTCAACCCTGATTATTTTTTTTTAAAATTCAACTGACTCATCCCAAACTTGATTTTTCAAGAAAAAATCCAACATTAACAGATGGAATCGGGTCGAAACCCTTTATATTCAATTTTTCTTGCCATCCCTAGTCAAGATTTAAAAACCCAATTTTTTTAAAAGAAATTCCAACCCTAACAAATCATATCGGATCAAATCAAAACTCTTCGGATTCAAGTTTTTTTGTCATCCTTAATCGTGATTTAAAAATAACATGCCTGTGATATGTAAGATGACAATGATTTAGATAGGTAAATGAATGAAGAGAGATAATTAAAAAGAGAGTGATTTAATATAGAGAGGAGAAGGTGTTATATCTTTACAATCGGAATTGGCATTTGTCCATAATTATTTAAGTAATAAAAAAAAGCAGTAAATTTATTAAAATGGATCTGGTGGATGAGGAATTTAGAAGTATAGTTGGGTGGGTTTATATATTCTAATTAAATTTTATAACTAATTAATATTTATTACTTACAAATATTTAAAATTAAAATTTATATTTCATAAATCGTACTAAAATAATAAAATATTGTTAATGAATGAGGACGTTGAATACTAATTATTCATAGGCTGCTGTGCTGAGCCTAAGACAATTTAATTCGCCGAATTATTCCACAAAACCGGAGACTACACTATTTTATTACATCCCCAAATTTTATATATAAAATAATTAACTTTACGTATTTAAAAAAAATATTGACAGAATTTATAATAAATTGAAATGAAGTAGCTTTATGTGATAAAATATAATTTTCAAAGGAATAGGGATTATGTTAGCATAGCAAGTATTTAGGGGTAACAACATCACCGTTAAATAATAATAATTTTGTGTTTGTTGTTTACTTCCTTCGATGAACTCAATTCAGATTGCAGTTTTGAGTGAGGAAAGCATGTGAAAGTGGGGAACCTTTTTTTCTGGGCAACTGAGCTACGCTAATTTCCAAGCAAAGTGGAAACAAAATTATTTAACCCCATATAACCTAAAAGACAGTTACGTTAAGCATCTCACTTTTGTGTTGTTTTAGGCACATGACATGACTTGTTTTAATTTATTTCATAAAATATTATTATTCCTAATCTACTCTATGAGGAGAATGAACCCAATTTATCAATCATGCGAACCCGTCTCTTGCTGCTGCTTTTTTTTTTTAAAGAAAATTATACCCATCATTTCTATTTTAGTTATTTTAATTTTTTTTAACATAATCATTTTAATAAAGGCAGTTGTTAGAATTTGTTACTATCGTTCGAAATTCTATTAATCAATTAATAGATTGTTAAAGTGATATTTGTTTTTTATAATTATTCTTATTTACAACATGATGATAGTTGGTGATGGTAGGACGGCTAGCAATGTTATGCTAAAAGGTGAACTCATAGTCTCATCGGATTCTCTCTTCTTAAAGAGGATTTAAATATGAATCATATTAACAATGAAATCTCAATGTTATAAATAAACAAAAAAAAATTAAACTAATTATAAAGAGGTCTTTTAACTTTAATCAAAAGTAAAAAAAAAAAAATGTCACATCAACCGTTAATGGATTAACGAAATTTTAATGTCAATGATCAATTCGAACAATTATCTTAATTAAAATGACTAAATTGACAACAAAAAATTAGAGTGACCAAAATAAAAATGATACTATTTTAAGATAACTTACAGTGTAGTTCATTTTATTTTATGTTGAGGTAACTTCATTTAGATAATGGGTTGATGTGGTTTTGAATCCAAACATGACATGGCAATGGCATTCATGGTTGTGGAGCAGCTAGCTATAACATCATGTACTTAACGCATTTTAATTACTAGTTTGGTGGGAAATAAATAATTAAAACTACACATATAAATCGACTTGAATTGGATTTGAGAAATTCATGAGTTGAGATGAAGCGAAAATGTAGTGAAGAAGAAAAGCATGCTAATTTCATGTAGACGTTAAAAGGCATGTGCATGTTGCTTTGTAAAGTAAAATTTGCTGCAATTTCAGAACCCATATTGATTTTGAAGGCAATGATGATTAGTCATGTGCTTGTTATAAGAAGACAACGTGGCTATCTGATTTGATAATTGCGAGACTTTGACTATTGTTGGGGATGGATGACTCTCGCTCATCTTGGCATCCAAGTGAGGAATTAGTTCTTCAAAACTATAATTAAATAATTATTTTATTGAGACGACGTTATCTAATTGCTTTACGAACGGCATGATATCTTCATTTTGAAGCAAAAATATATACTAAACACAAAAGCATTTTAATATGCGTAAAAGGACTAACATAACAAGACCTTACTTTTCTGTATTACTTTGTTAAAGTGTTCACTTGATAGAAGAAAACAAAAAGGAAAATGTTCAAGTCATACTTTAGACAAAAGAAATTGATTATGCAAAGTTTGAAGGCCAAATGTGCTACAATATAAATATATGTATGTGTATATAAAAAAAAAGTAATGTACATGTGGGATGGGCACAGCATTTTGCAGTCTTCAAAGTTAAAAAGTGGTCCAACTACAAAACCCCATGGAGGAATCAGAAGCCCTATCTCTCCATGATTGATTCAGCATTCCCTCAATCCATTTAGCCCCAATCCACAATTTTTTAGTTTAAAATACAACACCGCTATGCCTTTTCTGAGCATATGGGAGGCATTTCACAGAATAAATAACAAACTAATAAATAAATGGACACATTTTCCCCTGACAACTTTGAATATTCCTCTTAGCTATCCCACTGGGGTACTCTTTTATCTTTGAAATTTCACACTAATTTTATTTGTCCAAGTAAACTTCATTTTCATCTCAATTATATCTACTCTATTTACCAAGTGCGTTTTTTTGTTAATTCAACCCTTACTCCATTGTTTGTATGATGTATCCAAAATGGAGACTTTTATGTATTGGAAGGGTTTTTTTGTTAATTCAATGGGTACTTACTCGATTAAAAAATTGGAGTAACATATAAGTTATAAACTTTTTCCGGTTCAAAGATGTGATCATATGAGCAACTTACTGCAGTACTGTAATAAAGGATGCAGATATTGCCAGCATTCCTTTAGGTCGTAGCAGTGATATGTAGATGAAGGGAAAAATCCATGGATTAGCTTTTGATGACAAAGTGGGCTGGCTTTCTTAACCACTGACCCTATGGAATTTAATAGCTTATAAGAAGCAATAGGGGAATGTGAAATATAGTTTTAAACAAATTCGAAAACTTGGGAATGCATACAGAAGGGGAGGGTCGGTGGACGAACATGGGGCTTTTGAGTTTTTCAAATTGGAAACTGTGATGTTTTGCCTATTTTACTATTTCTAATCACTTTTACTGGGATTTTCTCGATTCTTTTTTTACTAGTGCAGTTAGTGGTCTGAGATTGTAATTATGAAAAGCTAAAGCTTAAATAAAGAGTTTCTGCAGATCTGAAATGCATGTGGGTTACATGAAAAAAGAAGGTTAGATAAAAGGTAAAAGATAAAGGTTGAGCATGCTTTCTTTCAGTTTTTTTATACATAATAATTAGTATCAGATTCAGATCAAAGACAAGACACATGAAAGAGATATTAGCTCCATTATATAATGGATAGTACCTATATACATGTGTACATACATATGGCTTGGAGTTTAGAGGCAAGTACAAAGAGGAATAGGCTCCTCTCACATGGAGCAAAGCAACCCAGAAAAAGGGCTTTTGCAATTTCATTACATAGTGTAGAGACAAGTCACATGGTGGTAAGGCTTCAGCTTGACCCTCTAGTAAGTTCGGAAACCCCACATTATCTTCATAATTTAGGTCCACATGCCAAATTGCCCCATACCACAAAAAATGTGCCTTCACAAAAGTGAGTCTGTTTAGGCAAGAAAGAAACACCGGAGATTACGAGTCAAGAATGTAATTTTCCTTATTATAGTCACAAACAGTACACTTACGTTGACATAGCAAGAAAGTTGGTAGTGGCCAAGGTGACTCCTACTACATAGGATCCTCAAAATTGGAAAGCTTAACATTTCGAGCTCTCCTCCATTGAGATTATTTGTCAATACCAAGACGAGATGCACAAAAATCATTGACCCATAAACTAGCAGCACAAGCAAGGGAAAGCGTAAAGCTTAAGTCATTCGTTTCAGCTATCGGTCCTTCCTTGTTGAAGTAATTGTTTACCGTTACCACCAATATATTGTTTATTCATACCAACTTGTAAAACCCAGTATTAAGTAATTAATGAAAGTCATTTGCCTAAATATGCACCAATATATTGTTTATTCATACCAACTTGTAAAACCCAGTATTAAGTAATTAATGAAAGTCACCAAACCAAAATTATATATATATATATATATATATATATTATCTATGACCCAATATAACTCTAATTAAATTCGAAGTCGAGTAAGATTGAATCTTTATATGGAACAATGTTCTCCCATCAATATAATATTTTTTCCATCCAAACCCGAAACTTTATTCTTTACCGCTTTGAGTTAATCAATTTTTACTAATAACCCTTCAAAATAAATACAAATAATTGAACTTTTAACTGAATACTTATTTTTCCATTACTCACAGGCTGCCCTGGACTTTAAGCTATATGCGTATTTATAAGCTCTTTTGTCTGCATTGGTAAACCCATTCTTTTTCTTGGACTGATACTGCTTCCATCTCAAATGTGTATACATACGTATATCTATGTAACAAGAAGTGTTGGTGCTCGTGATGTACGTTAATAGCTTCTTTCCCTTATCCATCTCTCCATTTGGACGGCTTTTAATTGATTCATATGCAGTGCAACTGCCCTACCTGATCATTACAATATTAATGAAGGCATGCGATTATTATTAATTTAATACCAATTTAAAGAACAATCTTAAGCTTAAGACGGCAAGTATATATTTTTTGTGCTTTTAAAAGTAACAATTAAAGCAATTACTAAGGTGAGCCCTGGAATAGTACTAGCAGAAAGTACAACACAAATATTTCTGTTAACTATAAAGAAATGCAATGTAAAACAAACTGCCATTCTATTTATTATGCCAGTTCTAATCACACAAATTTCCGCATTTTTTAATATTATATACTTTATATTTTAATATTAACGTCAAAATCTTTTTTTCCTAGTTGAAGATAAAGTTCAATATTTATGATTGAAATTAAACCAGCTGCTGTCATTCCAATGCCAAATATAAATTATATTTTAAATGAATATTTAGAAAAAGTATTTTCTTTAAAATATTGTCCATAGTTGAAAAGTTTTTCTAACTTTATAAACATAAGTCGTCATAATATATTTATTAAGTCAAATATGAAATAATTCATTAATAAAGCTGTTAAGTATTACTCTTATTTCATCAAATTTGAAAAGTAATCTTCTAGTTAAACTCATTTATTTGTTTCAATCAAACATTAATTAGTTTAGATTATTTTATTATTATTTGACCTATGAATTTAGCCTATAAATAGGTTCTTTTACAACCTTAGAAAATACACCCATTAGATATTAGAACTCATAATACATTTATAGAATTTTTGTGTTTACGTTTTGAGGGTTCTTTGTTTTCAGGTTTTCGGGGTTTAGTTTTTATCTCTACTTTTGTACTCTTCGTTCTTTTGCCGTTATAGTAAAATTATTTTTGCCCGTGGTTTTTATCTTATTTAGAGGGGTTTTTCAACGTTAAATTGTGTGTTCAATTTCTCAATTTCTTATGTTATTTTTACTTGTTCGTTGCTTAATCGAGTCGATCCTAACAAGTGGTATCAAGAGCTAGTTCAATTTTCATAGATCATCCCATTCAGATATGGCAGCAACAAGGTTTGAAATTGAGAAGTTCGATGGTGAGACAAATTTTAATCTGTGGCAAGTTCGGATAATGGCAATTCTAATTCAATCCGGTTTGAAAAAGGTTGTTATAGGCAAAAATCCTGAGAATCTAAACCAAACAGAATGGGAAGAGCTTGATGAAAAGGCCTTGTCTGCAATCCAGTTGTGCCTCGCGAATAAGGTATTGCAGGAGGTATTGATAGAGAAAACCTCATCCTCCTTATGGAAAAGGTTAGAAACTCTTTATGCGACTAAGTCTCTGGCTAATCCTTTAGTGTTGAAACAACGTCTATTTATGTTTCGCATGAACGAATGTGAGCTTTATAGAGATCACATCAGTCAATTCATTACTCTTTTAAATGATTTAAAGAATGTTGAGGTTCATATTGACGATGAAGATGAGGCTATGCTATTATTGCGCTCTTTACCCCCTTCATACAAGTCTTTCGGGAGACCCTGATTTATGGCAGAGACAAACTCTCGTTCGAAGATGTGAAGGGTCATTTGTTGAGTAGAGACAAACTCGGCAATAAGCTTCATTTGAATAGTAAGGAAGATAGGCAAGCTTCCGTTTTGATAGCATCAAAGAAACGAGACAAAAGGTGTCGCTATTGTAAAAAGTTAGGTCACGTCAAAACAGATTGTTATAAACTGCGAAAGAAAAGAGCTGCTGAGAGTAACGAAGAAAATGTAGCTAGTGCTAATTTGGCCGATGAAAGTGGGGATGATTTCTTGTTACTGTCAACGAGCGATAACTCCAAGCTCACGTCAGAGTGGATCCTAGATTCGAGATGTTCTTTCCACATGTGTCCCAATAGAGAATGGTTCTCCACATACAGTTCGGTTGAAGGTGGAGTTGTGTGCATGGGAAACGATTCATCTAGTAAGGTAATGTAACAGCCCAATTTCGACCCGAATCGGAACGGTGGTTTCGAGACCACAAATCCAAATTTCAGAAAGGTTTTATTTATTATTTTTGATATCAGTGTTGTGTGATTAAGCATATGTTATAATATCGTAGGTTAATTCGGGTGTTTTAATGAATTTATTTTTAGTGAAGGATTAAAATGGAATAAACATGAAAGATAACTATTGAGATTGGGAGGGCTTAATTAAATTGTTCTCTTGCATGTAGGTACTTACATGGTAAATTGTCCTAAAATGAAGTGTGTGGACGGCATAATGATGGCTTTATAATTTTTTATTATTTGATGTAGTAAGAGGGGTGATGTTAATATATTTTATATGATTAAAATAAGTAAAACACAAAAAGATGATAGAAAAATTCATCTTTCTTCTTTTGTTCTTCATTTTGTCGAATTTTAACAAGGGAAAAAGGGGGAAAATTTGGCTCTTCATTTTCGGTCATTGCATGCTTCTTTGAGGTTAGTAATTGAGTTTGATTTCTTGTAATCTACACATCTTTGAGTTAGTTATCTTACATACTATTAAGCCCATGTAAAAATTTTAGTGTATAAAGCATGATAAAGAATCGGCCATGGATGGATAATCTTGCCTTGTTGAGTTTGATGGTGAAATGGCATGCATGTGTATGAGGTTATTATATATTGGATAGAAATTTTAAATGAATAGAGTAAGAGGACTTAGATCGTGAAAACTAAAAAGGGAGGGTGTAAAATGCTAAATAAGAGAATAGTATAGACTTGTAGGAAACTAAGGAAAATTCGGTCCTTAAGGGATTAACTCAAATTTTATATGTTTTGTATTTTAAACAATTGGGTTGATTGAATTTTATACTATATTATATGCCTAAGGAAAATGGTGGTAAGTGTATTAATATTCCCATTGCCGAATGTAATAATGGAATTTGTATAGGTTGACCGATTATAGGTGGTTTCTTGAAGGTTTAAAATCAATCGTATGAAATGTGTATTTTTAAAATAGTGATACTTTTAGATATAAGATATACTAAATTGAGATATGATAAAAGAAATTGTTGGTGGCTTGATAATGTTTAAGCCGAGTATAATATATATAGACATAGGTGTTAAATCATAAAGTATATATGTATGTATGAGCTTAAATGTGAAGTCATGGACATGCTTCGAATGAGTAAAAATTATTGTATTAATTGCTTAAGGTGTGAAATATCAAGGATGAATGGATAATTTGTCTTTTATTTGTTTATGGCTAAATCGAATAGAATTGTATTGAATGAGTTCAAATTTATATTTGGTTAGATCAAGTTTCTAACAAAAAAGGGGTGGATAAAGGAAAAGCTAGGTTGAACGAGTGATCGAGAAGTTATATCTAATCTATCTGAGGTAAGATTTAAGAAACCGAGTTGAATTGAATCTTACATTACAATGCAACTTCTTCTATTAGAAGATAAATATGTTATATATATATATATGTATGTAATGTTTGAGTGAGTTATGAAGATGGATTAATTGATGGCCGAATGAAATGTTATTATTATTAGCTTAAACTGAATTGCTAGAAAAAATCATGAAATTGTTAATTATGAAATCGAGTGTGGGAATATTAAGTTTGAATTTGATTTATCTCAATTAGATGGTTTGGATGATTGATAAATATGATGGTCGAATGTGATATATATGGGATAGAGAATATTTAAATTATCTTCTACTGTAAGTAACTACATGTGACACAGTGAAATGATATTTAAATTACTTGTGAATGATATGTTACGAGGAATGTTAGTAACGGCTCTTAGAGAACGATACGTTACGAAGAATGTTAGTAACGGCTCTTAGTGAGCGATACGTTACGAGGGATGTAAGTAACAGCTCTTAGTGAGCGATACATTATGAAAAATGTTAATAACAGCTCTTAGTGAGCGACACGCTACGAGAAAAGCAAAGTAATGGCTCTATGTGAGTGATGCGTTACAAAAGGGTGCAGGTGTAACATCGGTTGGTTTACGTTAATGGTTAAACAAAAAGGGTTAAGCAAACTTGAGGTATGTACTATGCTTACCACCTTGAAAATTTAATAATTTGGAATGTGAGTATAAGCTTCAATAAGTAGAAGAATTATATTTTCACTATACTGGATAAAACGGTGGTATATAGAGATGAGTATAAGTATGTATATGTATATATATATATATATTGCCTTAAAATTTAGTGTAGAAATTGGGAAATTCGGTGAAGTCATGATGAATGCGAATAGTTAATTAACTTAGATGTATGAATGAGTCGCTTAAATCTTACTAAGCTGTAAAAGCTTACTTGTGTCTCGGTTGTTTTGCATTGTAGATCTCATTTTGGATACTTGGCTTGTACTTAGGATCATTTCGGAAGCTCATCACACAAATCATCAACCTTGGTATCTCTTTAAATATGAGGCTTTTGAGAATTATGGCATGTATAGGCTGTATCACTTTTGAATTATTTTCCTGATGTGTATGTGTATATGTGCCAAGAGAAAATGGCCAAATTATAATAGCATGGTTTCATTTATATTTGGCCATGGTCTTTCTTAATGAAAGTGTATATATTTTTTTCAAGGTATTATGCTTAGTATTTGAATATGTGGTTATAATGGATTGAGTAATTATATTTTTGATTGTTGGGTCATGATATGTATATGAGATATAAGTGTATTTTCAAGATTAGTATAAATAGTATTTGGGTTATAATTTGGAGGAGGTGTAAATTCGAATATTATAGATGGATGTATGGGAATGTAGTTTGAGTCACGAGTTCTAATTTTTTTTAAAGAACTTTTAAAACTTTGCATGGTTAAATAGGTGGGTAGACATTTGCTTGAAACTTGATGTATCCTAGACTCGGATAAGTATATATATATTTATTAGCTCAGCATTTGATAAATTGTTTTGGGAATTGTTGAGAAGTATGTGTATAATAAATCCTCATTTTGGATGTCGAAGTGAATTTAGTCATTATGTATGTTAGTTCATTTTAACTTAAACCATGATACATGATTGATGTATGTTTCAAAAAAAAATGATTGTTGAGAATTAAAAATTTAATTGGTAATACTCCACAACCCAAATTGACGACGGACACGGGTTAGGGGTGTTACATTTTATTAGTATCAGAGCTACGATTTAGTATATTCTCGGGCTAACGTAGTGCGTGCGAGTCTAGCCATACATGCCATAGTTATAATGTGATAGTGTGATGACTTCTGATGGTGAAATGTGTTTATTTATTTCTTTTAGAATGGATCCCAATTCTAAGCGAGCCATAGCTGATGACGTCGAGAGTGTAGCGCCTATTCCTATGCAATGGACTATGCCAGAAGAATCTTGACCGGCTGCGAGTAATCCTGATGAGGGGGCTAGAAATGCCTTCTATAGTATGATGAACGACTGATTCGTCATTACGTGTGAACCAACCCAGCTGTTCAATCACCCCAAAATCCTAATGTACCCCCTGTAGTACCAGTTGTACCTCCTGTTACTAACCCTGAAAGAATAATTAAACCTCCAGTTGATCGCATTAGAAAACACGGGGCTTAGAAATTTAGAGCGGAGGATGACGATGATGCAGAGCGAGCCGAATTTTGGCTTGATAACACTGTTCGTGTTTTTGATGAACTGTCCTGTACACCTGATGAGTGCTTGAAGTGTGCCATATCATTATTACGGGATTCTGCCTATTATTGGTAGATTACGCTCGTGTCAGTTGTTCCTAAAGAAAGGGTTACTTGGGACTTCTTTAGACAAAATTCCGTAAGAAGTATATAAGCCAGCGCTTTATTAACTCTAAGCGTAAAGAATTTCTCGAGCTCAAATAGGGTCGTATGACCGTATCTCGAATCTGACGCAAGTTTGTGCGACTCGATCCACTACTTCATGAGTGTGTTTCGTCAGAGGCTATTATGTGGCAAAAATTTAAAGACGGATTAAATAAAGATATAAAGCTTCTGGTTGGTATTCTTGAAATTAATGAGTTCGTAGTCTTAGTTGAAAGAGCTTGTAAAGCGAAAGAATTGGGGAAAGAAAAACGAAAAGTTGAGTTAGAATCTAGAGAGTTTTGGAAGAGACCGGTGAGTTAACATTCACAGACAATAACCAAGAAGTTCAAGAATGATGGTAGTCGGTCCAAGCCCAACACCGAGATTTTTATACGAGAATGACCACCAGTGAGTTCTCGGGCTACGTCAGTTGTTAGTGTAGATAATGAGATATCGAGCAAACCTGAGTGTCAGCAGTGTGGCAGACGGCATTTCGGGGAGTGTTGGGGTAAATCCATTACTCGCACTTGTTAAAGTGTGGCTCGCAGGACCATTTCATTCGGGACTACCCGGAGACGACTAGAAAGGGTACTGCTCAAAGTGCGAGACCTAGCGGCACTTCAGCTAGAGGTAGATCGTCTCGTTATGGGGGAGGTAGGAGTGGTGCACAGAGAGAGACTTCAGATGCAATTGTTCAATCAGATACTTGTGTACCGGCTAGGGCATACGCCATTAGTGCTAGAGAGGAAGCATCATCCCCGGATATCATTATCGGTATTTTCACCCTCTTTGATTCTAATGTAACTGCTTTGATTGACCCTGGTTCAACTCATTCTTATGTGTGCAAAACATTAGTATCCAGTAAGACTCTTCCTGTTGAGTCTACTGAGTTTGTGATTTGGGTTTCAAACCTTCTGGGTTGGTGGGTATTAATTGATAAAGTGTACAAAATTGCCTCTTAATGATTCGAGACTCGTGTTTTCTGGCTGATTTGATCTGTTACCATTTGATGAGTTCGATATCATCCTTGGTATAGATTGGTTAACCGTACACGATGCAGGAGTAAATTGCAGACGAAAGACCATTGATTTGAGGTGTCAGAATAATGATGTACTTCAGATTGAATCTGTGAATTTAAGTGGGTTATCGACTGTGATATCGTCAATGTTGGCTCGGCAGTATTTGAGAAAGGGTTGTGCATCTTATCTTGCATATGTGATTGATAGCAAAGTGTCAGAAAAGAAAATTGAATCAGTGTTAGTTGTTTGTGAGTATTCGGACGTGTTTCTAAAGAAATTGTCGGGATTACCACCTATTCGTGAAGTAGAGTTTGGGATCGAGCAAGTTCCAAGAACCACCCCAATATCGATAGCACCTACAGAATGGCACTGACTGAGTTGAAAGAATTAAAAGCTCAGTTGCAATAATTGACGGATAAAGGCTTCGCCAGACCGAGTTTCTCTCCCTAGGGTGTGCCCGTACTATTTGTAAAGAAGAAAGACGGAACCTTGAGAATGTGCATTAACTATCGACAGCTCAATAAGGTGACGATAAAGAATAAATATCTATTGCCACGTATAGACGATTTGTTCGATCAACTCAAAGGAGCCTCAGTGTTCTTGAAAATTGATTTGAGGTCAGGATATTATCAACTACGAGTTAGGAAATGATGTACCAAAGACTGCTTTTGAACAAGATCCGATCATTATGAGTTTTTGGTGATGTCATTTGGGCTCACTAATGCCCCTGCAGTTTTCATAGATCTGATGAATCGAGTCTTCAAACCATATTTAGATTGGTTTGTAGTTGTATTTATTGATGATATATTGATCTATTCCATGAAAAAATTGAACATGCTGAGCATCTGAGATTAATGCTATAGATTTTACGTGAAAAATAATTATACGTGAAATTCATCAAATGTGAGTTTTGGTTGAATGAAGTTAGCTTTCTAGGGCACGTTATTTCTGCATCGGGCATTTGGGTTGACCCGAGTAAAATTTTGGCTATACTTGATTGGAAGTCTCCGCGGAATGTTTCTGAGGTTCGTAGTTTTCTGGGACTTTCGGATATTATAGATGCTTCATGAAAGGGTTTTCTATGATAGCATCACCAATGACAAAGCTATTATAGAAAGATGTTAAATTCGAATGGTCGGAAGGTGTCAGAAGAGTTTTGATCAACTAAAGACCTTGTTAACGAAAGCTTGGTACTCGTTCAGCTAGAGTTGGGTAAAGAGTTTATTATTTTTAGTGATGCATCTTTAAACGGACTCGATTGTGTTTTGATGCAGGAGGGTAAAATTGTGGCCTATGCATCGAGACAGTTGAAACCGCATGAAAGGAATTACCCAACTCACGACCTCGAAGCCTATAGTATTTGCTTTGAAGATTTGGCGTCACTATCTCTTTGGTGAGAAATGCCACGTCTATTCGGATCATAAGAGTCTAAAGTACTTAATGACTCAAATGGACTTGAATCTGAGATCAGCGGTGATGGTTGGAATTATTGAAAGATTATGAGCTCGTGATTGACTACCACCCGAGAAAGGCTAATGTAGTTGCTGATGCACTTAGCCGGAAGTCGTTATTTGCTCTTCGAGCAATGAATGCGAATCTAACTATGAATGATGATGGTGCGATCATTGCAGAATTAAAGACGAGACCATTGTTTGTGCAATAGATCCGAGAAGCTCAGGAGATTGATGATGTTTTAAAAGCAAAAATGAGTTATTGTGGTTCGGGTGTGGATTCAGATTTTCAGATAGATGCTGAAGGATGTTTACAGTTCAAGAATCGAATGTGTGTACCGAAGAACCCTGATTTGATTCGAATGATTTGTGATGAAGCTCATAGTAGTAGATTGTTAATTCATCCGAGTAGCACAAAGATGTATAATGACTTGAAACAGCATTACTGGTGGCACGGTATGAAGCGAGACATCTCGAATTATGTATCAAAGTGTTTAGTATGTCAGCAAGTGAAAGTTGAGCATCAAGTACCATTGGGACTTCTTCAACCAATTATGATACATGAGTGAAAGTGGGACCGGGTCACTATAGATTTCGTATCGGGTTTGCCTTTGACGCCGAGCAAGAAAGATTCAATTTGGGTTATCGTTGATAGATTGACAAAATCGGCACATTTTATTTCGATACGTACGAATTTCTCACTTGATAAATTAGTTGAGTTGTACCTATCGCAGATAGTTCAGCTACACGGAGTACCTGTTTGTATTGTTTCGGATAGGGACCCGAGGTTTACATCGCGATTTTGGAAGAAACTGCAGGATGCTTTAGGTACTAAATTGCACTTCAGTACTGCTTTTCACCCTCATTCGGATAGTCAATCCGAGCGTGTTATTCAAATACTCGAGGATATGTTGAGATGTTGCGTCCTTGAGTTTGAGGGTACATAGGAACGATACTTACCTTTGATTGAATTCGCGTATAATAACAGTTTTCAATCAAGTATCAAAATGGCACCCTATGAAGCTTTGTACGGTCGTAAATATTGTACACCTCTATATTGGATCAAACTAAGTGAAGACAAGATACTAGGGGTTGATTTAATCAAGGAGACGGAGCAGAAAGTTAAAATAATTCGAGAAAGTTTGAAAGCCGCATCATATCGTCAAAAGTTGTATGTGGACCTGAAACGAAAAGATATAGAATTTCAGGTGAGTGATCGAGTATTCTTAAAGGTATCGTCGTGGAAAAAGATACTCAGATTTGGTCATAAGGGAAACTAAGTCCGAGGTTTATTGGGCCATACAAAGTTATTGAGCGTATCGGGCTGGTTGCATACAGATTAAAGTTGCCGAATGAGTTAAACAAGATTCATGATGTTTTTCACGTATCAATGCTCCGATGATATAGATCTGACCCTTCTCATATGATTAGTCTATTTGAAGTGGAAATTCAGCCTGATATGACTTATGAAGAAGAATTGATTCACATCCTAGCTCGTGAAGAGAAAGAATTGAGAAATAGGAAAATCTCATTAGTTAAAGTTATGTGGAGTAAGCACGGTGTTGAGGAAGCAACTTGGGAAACTGAGGAATTAATGAAAGAGCGCTACCCGCATTTATTCACGGATAAGTTTTTTGGGGACGAAAATTTCTTAAGGGGGGAGTTGTAACAGCCCAATTTTGACCCGAATCGGAATGGTGGTTTCGAGACCATGAATCCGAATTTCAAAATTTTTATTTATTATTTTTGATATCAATGTTGTGTGATTAAGCATATGTTATAATATCGTAGGTTAATTCGGGTGTTTTAATGAATTTTTTTTTAGTGAAGGATTAAAATGGAATAAACATGAAAGATAACTATTGTGAGATTGGGAGGGCTTAATTAAATTGTTCTCTTGCATGTAGGTACTTGCATGGTAAATTGTCCTAAAATGAAGTGTGTGGATGGCATAATGATGGCTTTATAATTTTTTATTATTTGATGTAGTAAGTGGGGTGATGTTAATATATTTTATATGATTAAAATAAGTAAAACACAAAAAAGATGATAGAAAAATTCATCTTTCTTCTTTTGTTCTTCATTTTGCCGAATTTTAACAAGGGAAAAAGGGGGAAAATTTGGCTCTTCATTTTCGGTCATTGCATGCTTCTTTGAGGTTAGTAATTGAGTTTGATTTCTTGTAATCTACACAACTTTGAGTTAGTTATCTTACATACTGTAATATCCGGAATATAGGGGTTATGCATTTTAACTTAATTGTATGTGGTAGCATGCCTATGTGTGGTTTGAGTGTGCTTTGGGAGTTTTAGAAACTTCAGTATGTAGGAGAATGCCTTAGAAAAATATTAGATTTTTAAGTCTTAAGATGGAGCTAAGCAAGATAGGCCTTAATAAAAATTGGTATGAGGTTTTAATCACAACAAGTCAATTGGCAAAGTGGTGTTGGAGCATGGGTGAATGCACGAGGGGAGAGGTTTGAATCCCTTGGTTAGCAATTGGAAGGATTTTTATTTTTGTTCTCTTTCCTATTGTGTCGGTAAAGCTCTATTTTTGGTATGGATGGATTTTCTTTCATTTTTGGATAGTAGACCAAAAGAAAAAGGCAAGTTATTAGTTAAGGTATAGAATCAAGGTGTTATGGAAGGATAAGGGGACATAAAGCTTGATGAATGGGTGATGTTTTGAAAATTTTTCATGGTCATTTTGACCATGAATATGGACGGCATAGGTGGCAAAGGGGGTTGGCTTAATTGTGAAAATGATTAGGGGGAAGATTAGGAGGAAATGAGGAGGAAAAGGTGGGATTTGTGATGAGATGTGAGTTGGCCGGCCAAGGAATCCTTTGATAACCATTTCGATCATGTGGGTAGAGGGGAGTAGCCAAAATTCTCTTAAAGGTTTAGGTGTTTATTTTTTTTGGGTTTTCTTTTTGTTCCTTCTCTAGTATGGTGCCGAAATACTAATGCCATCAAAGTGCCATTTTGGCCATTTTCTTTTGCCAAAAACTTTTTCCATTCTCTCATAAACCTCACCCTTTTTCTTTCATAAGTTGAACCACTAAAAAAATTTACCATTATTTCTCATTTGTACACTTTGGCCGAATCATCCATTGACCATAAGGGTTAATTGTTACTTTTCTTTTCTTCTCTCTTCCTTCTCATCCTTGCCGATTCCACTTTTGTGTTTCATCTTTATATCTTTTCTTCTTCTTTTTCTTGTAATAGCCGAAACCATCCTTCCATTTTCACCATAGCCATAACACCTAAAACCTCCCATCTATATTCTCTTTTGAAAAGGCCGAATCTTTTTCTTGTCATCAAGCCGAATCACATCACACCCCATTCTCTTCTTTTTCTTCTTTAAAGTCAATTATTCTCTTCTATAGCCGAAAATTCCACTTCTTTGTCACCCACTGAAACTGATTACTACTAAGCACTAAAAGCCTATCATCTTTCTCATTTGAACCAATTTCTCCACTTTATATTCTTCTTGTCGATTCCTTGAAGTTTTTGACCATTTGCGTTTTGGTCATTCTTTCCGGTAAGAATCTCTTCTAGGATGATATCTTTCCTTTATCTTTCTTTGATTGACGAAAAATCAAGATTCTAATCCTTTTATTCTCTTTGGCTGAAACCTTAAAGGAGGATTTCGGAATTCTTTTTGTAGCCAACGATTAAGGAGAGATCCATCGGGATTTAAATATTTAAGGTAAAGGATTTTTATATTACTTGTTATATCGTTTCAGATGGACTACTAATCGATTTCGTTTTAGGGGACTCTATCGTTCGGTTATTATTTTTCCGTGAACGTGAGATTTTGGGGCAAAAAAATAGGTTCGAAAAAAGCGGTAAGGAGTGTTTGGAAGAGGGGTGGTTTTTCTATACCCTCAAATTTCAAACGAAGGGCTGTATCGGGGATCCGAGACTTTCCACCGAGTTGTGGACCCTCTGCCAACGAAGATCGATTATTTGAAGTCATGCATACACTCGAGCCATTATTTGTTTGTGGTTTGTCATCGGGTTATGAACCATCTATCGGAGAGCAATCGCATATAATTGTTGTTCGAGATTCCAAGGGTAAGGATTTAGAATACTTATCAATTATATAGTTTTATAAGTGTTAGTGTTCTAATCAAGTGTGATAAATATTTAGGTATCGATGCGAGAAAGTATAGTTCTCACTGTTATAAGGTGTGTAACACTATACTAAATTTCTATTAGATCGATAATATTAATGATTTGCATGTATTAAGAAAATATGTAAGAAAATGGTTGCGGTACCATTCAGTGGTACATGGTATTCGGTATGTTTACCCCTAATACTTTGTTAATAATGCTATAAGCATGAATATGAAATGTGTATGATTCGTTATGATTTTGGGGTATCGGCATGATTTGAAATAATATGTTTATTGCATGGGCATATGGGTGATATTGATAAAGGGGAAGTGTTCCGGTGGTTTTTACCACATAATCCGGTGACTTCGGTCACATATATATGAAACCGGTGACTTCAGTCACATATATGAATCTGGTGATTTCGATCACATATTATGAATCCGGTGACTCTGTCACAATTATCCGGTGGCCATGCCACAATTTATAAGGGCGATGTGTAGTTGACTGCAGCGACTGCCTTCGATGGTGTGTAGCGGATGAAGGGTCGATTTAGTAATCCCCATGGTGTGATTGGTAGGTACGGGTGGTGTGATACTTTATAGAAGCATGGCACCCGAGTTCTCGGCCCAGGTCCACCAGGTAAGTTCTTTTGTTGATAAATTGATGTGAATGTATGATACTTTAAGTGCTAAGCCTAATAAAACTATACTTTAGAGACATGGACCCTAGGTATATGTGTACTTCTACGGAAAAACCACTGATTAAAACTCTGTTGCATAAAATTTTCTTTAAACAAGAAAGTGAAAAGACTCTAATGCATAAAACTTTTTCGTAAAAATAGATAAGACGCGAAGTAGACATGAGTTCTAGGAGACGTGGTCGTCGTGGACGCGGTAGAGGCAGAATGGCTGTGTCGGAACCAGTTAGGTCTGGTCAGGGTTCCAAAAATGAGGCACCGCCACCGGCTGTTGGGGCAAAATTTTAAGAGCAAACTGGAGGAGATGATGCAATATCGCAGGCTATGCTGCGAGTTTAGAGCGAATAGCGGGAGCTAGTATGGGAAATGGGGCTCGAAAGTCAGTAGCTGAGAGACTTAGATCAAATGGAGCTGAAATTTTTAGGGGAGTATCTGGGGTAGCTCCGAATGTAGCGGAGTATTGGTTAGAGGCAGTCGAGAGGATCATGGATGATTTGGACCGCATCGAGAAAAAAGTTGAAAGGTGTTTGTTTACCGCTTCGTGATGAGGCCTACCAGTGATGGCTCACTGTCAAGGAGAGTACCCCTGCGGATCGAGTGGATTGGGGGTATTTTAAGGTTAAGTTTAAAGGGAAATACGTTGGAGCTAGCTACATCGACTCTCAGAGAAATGCGTTTCTAAATTTAGTACAAGGAAATAAGTCGGTAGTTGAGTATAAAGCAGAGTTTTTGCGGCTTAGTTAGTATGCCAGAGGGATAGTAGCTACTGATTATGAGCGGAGTGTCAAATTCGAGGATGGACTGAGAGATGAGCTGCGAGTGTTGATTGCTCAGACGGAAAGAGACTTTGCGATCTTAGTGGATAGGCACGAATAGTGAAGAAGTTAAGCGGATGAGATGTAACGGGACCGAGGTCAGAATAAGAATAAGAGGAGCTATGGGTCTTCAGGGTCATCTGGGAATTTTCAAAAGAAACCTAGAGTTGATGGGCCGCGAGGTCATCAGGTTGCTACGGGAGGACAGTACCGTACTTGTGCTCAGTGCGAAAAAATGCACCCGAGAGAATATTAGAAAAAGACTGGGGGATGTTTTAAGTGCGGGTCCAAGGATCATATGATTAAAGATTGTCCGATGAATACAGATAAGAATCGCCAAAGTGTCGTGGTTTTAATTAGGTTTGGCAGAGGTGGACAATGATCGATGAGGGTCGTGGTCCGAATGGCGAGGTAATGGTTACGGTAGAGGTCGCGGGACCCCGTGCAAAGGCGATGGTAATCGAGGCGAGAGACCAGTGTCGGTATATGCAATTAAATCGCAGAGAGGATAGTGATGCACTGATGTTATCACGATGCGTTTCGATTTCGGGTTACCCTTTATTGCTTTGATAGATATAGGGTCAACTCATTCATACATCGCTAGTGAAGTATCTGGAACTCTGCATGTGACTTCTAAGACTGTACCTAGGAAGATGACTGTACTTAGTCCTTTAGGACAGACTGTAGTAGTAGATAAGCTCTTTAAGGAAGTGCTTTTAGAAGTGCAAGGGACGCAGTTTCCGGTTGACTTAATGGAGTTACCATTCGAGGAATTTGACCTGATCTTAGGCATGGATTGGCTAGTGAAGTACCGTGCAAATGTGGATTGTGCTGTTAAGTGAATGTCACTAAGAACTATTGATGACAAAGAAGTTGTGGTAATGGGCGAGAGACGGAACTATTTATCAAATGTGGTATCTACTCTTAAGGCAGAAAAATTGGTAATAAAGGGATGTGTAGCTTTTCTGATGTTGGTTAGTGCCTTGGAGGTTAAGGAAGCAACTGTTGAAGAGGTCAGGACTGTGAGTGAATTTGTGGATGTCTTTCCGGGAGAACTTCCAGGATTGCCTCCGGATCGAGAGGTAGAATTTGGGATTGACTTATTGTCTGGTACGGCACCAGTATCTATCGCTCCGTACAGAATGGCACCAAAGGAGTTGGTTGAGCTTAAGGCTCAGATCCAGGAGTTGCTTGATCGTGGGTTTATCTGACCCAATGTGTCTCCATGGGGAGCACCGGTCCTATTCGTGAAGAAGAAAGACGGAACGATGCGTATGTGCATAGATTACCGGCAGTTGAATAAGCTGACCATCAAGAATAAGTATCCTTTACCGAGGATCGACAACTTGTTCGATCAGCTTAAGGGAGCTGCGGTATTCTCAAAGATAGATCTAAGGTCGGAGTATCATCAGCTTAAGGTGAAAGAAGTAGATATCTATAAGACAGCTTTCTGAACAAGATACGGGTATTATGAATTCTTCGTAATGCCGTTCGGATTGACGAACGCCCCAGCTGCGTTCATGGATATGATGAATCGGGTTTTTCAACCCTACTTGGATCAGTTCGTCGTGGTGTTCATAGATGACATCCTAGTGTATTCTAAGTCGGAGATAGAGCATGATGAGTATCTTCGGATAGTGTTGCAAGTGTTAAGGGAGAAGAAGCTTTATGCCAAATTCAGCAAGTGCGAATTTTGGCTGAAGGAAGTTGCGTTCTTAGGCCATGTGGTGTCTGCGGAAGGGATAAAGGTGGATCCTCAAAAGATTGAGGCAGTGTTAGATTGGAAACCACCTAAGTCCGTAACTGAGGTTCACAGTTTCTTAGGATTAGCAGGCTACTACAGAAGATTCGTTGAAGGATTTTCATCAATAGCTACACCTTTAATAAAATTGTTGAGAAAGGAGGTACCTTTCGTACGGGCAGATAAGCAGCAAGAGAGCTTTGAGAAGCTTAAGAAGGTTTTGACTGAAGCTCTGGTTTTGATTCAGCCTGAGGCAGGGAAGGATTTTGTGGTGTATTGTGATGCGTCTCACACAGGATTAGGATGTGTTCTGATGCAAGACGGGAAGGTAGTTGCTTATGCGTCTCGGCAATTAAGGCCACATGAGGTTAACTATCTGACGCACGACTTGGAGTTGGCAGCGGTAGTCTTTACTCTTAAGGTATGGAGGCATTATTTATATGGGGAAAAGTCAGTGATATATACGGACCACAAGAGTCTGAAATATTTGCTAACTCAGAAGGAGTTGAATTTGAGGCAGCGAAGATGGGTGGAGTTGTTGAAAGACTATGATTGTTCTATAGAGTATCACCCGGACAAGTCGAATGTAGTGGCAGATGCCCTAAGTCGAAAAGTGGTGTCAGATCTAAGGGCGATGTTTGCACATCTTAGTCTTTATGTCGACGGAAGCTTGCTGGCAGAATTACAAGTAAAGCCGACGTGGTTAAGTCAAGTGAAAGAAAGACAGTTGGTAGACGATAATTTTAGTGCTAAGCTACGGTAGGTGCAGAATTGGGAGCTAGAAGATTATGGTGTTAATGATGGAGTATTGTGTTTCAAGGGTAAGGTCCGATGTCGGGGATCGGGAGTTGAGGCAAAGGATTCTTCAGAGTCGCATAGTAGCCCTTATGCTATGCATCCCGGAGGAAGTAAGTTATACCGAGATTCTGAGATCAATTTTGGTGGCCCGGTCTTAAGCGAAGTTACGAATCGTAGGGAAGTGCTTAACGTGTCGAGAAGTCAAGGTGAACATCAAGTACCTTCTGGATTGCCGCAGCCGATAAAGATTCCACAGTAAAAGTGGGAGAGAATCACCATGGACTTTGTTAGTGGGCTTCCTCTTACGCCTACTAAGAAAGACTTGGTATGGGTGATAGTGGATCGATTGACGAAATCTGCACATTTCATCCCAGTACGGGTTGATTACTCTTTGCAGAAATTGGCGAAGTTGTATGTGGCTGAGATTGTGAGGTTGCATGGAGTGCCGGTGTCGATTATTTCGGATAAGGATCCGAGGTTTACGTCTCGGTAAGCATTACATCAGGCATTGGGCACCAGATTGGACTTCAAGTACGGCATTTCATCCACAGTCAGACGTCCAGTCTGAGTGAGTAATCCAAGTTTTAGAGGATATGTTAAGGAGATGTGTGATAGATTTCAGAGGAAGCTGGGAAGAGTTCTTACCTTTAGCGGAGTTTGCGTACAATAACAGTTATCAAGCCAGTATTCGGATGGCACCGTATGAAGCGTTATATGGACGGAAGTGTCGCACTCCTACGTGTTGGACAGAATTAGGGGAACGTCAAGTTTTGGGTCCGAGATGGTGGCTGAATCCAAGTAAAGGTTAAAGTAATTGGCCCTGGTTAAAGGAAGCATCCGACAGCAAAATTAAATGACGCAGATCTTAAGCGGAAGGAAATAGAGTTTCTTGTGGGGGATCAAGTGTTCCTAAAGGTTTCACCTTGGAAAAAGGTGATGAGATTTGGTCACAAAGGGAAGTTAAGTCCCAGGTTTATAGGACCTTATCGGGTTTCAAAGCGGGTTAGACCAGTGGCATATCAGTTAGAGTTGCCTACGGAATTAAAGCAAATGCACGATGTGTTCCATGTTTCAATGTTACGTCGTTACCGGTCGGATCCATCTCATGTAGTGCCAGTTGAGGAGGTGGAATTAAGACCAGATTTGTCTTAGAAGAGGAACCAATTCAAATTCTAGAACGGGATGTGAAAGTGTTACGGAGGAAATCAGTTCCTCTCGTCAAAGTGTTATGGCGTAATCATGGATCGGAAGAAGCTTCATGGGAGTCGGAGGAAGTAATGCGACAGCAATACCCTCACTTGTTCTAGCCAGGTAATTTCGAGGTCGAAATTATTTTTAAGGGGGTAGAACTGTAATATCCGGAATATAGGGGTTATGCATTTTAACTTAATTGTATGTGATAGCATGCCTATGTGTGGTTTGAGTGTGCTTTGAGAGTTTTAGGAACTTCAGTATGTAGGAGAATACCTTAGAAAAATATTAGATTTTTAAGTATTAAGATGGAGCTAAGCAAGATAGGCCTTAAGAAAAATTGGTATGAGGTTTTAATCACAACAAGTCAATTGGCAAAGTGGTGTTGGCGCATGAGTGAATGCATGAGGGGAGAGGTTCGAATCCCTTGGTTAGCAATTGGAAGGAATTTTTATTTTTGTTCTCTTTCCTATTGTGTCGGTCAAGCTCTATTTTTGGTATGGATGGATTTTCTTTCATTTTTGGATAGTAGACCAAAGGAAAAAGGCAAGTTATTAGTTAAGGTATGGAATCAAGGTGTTATGGAAGGATAAGGGGACATAAGGCTTGATGAATGGGTGATGTTTTAGAAATTTTTCATGGTCATTTTGACCATGAATGTGGACGGCATAGGTGGCTAAGGGGGTTGGCTTAATTGTGAAAATGATTAGGGGGAAGATTGGGAGGAAATGAGGAGGAAAAGGTGGGATTTGTGATGAGATGTGAGTTGGCCGGCCAAGGAATCCTTTGATGACCATTTCGGTCATGTGGGTAGAGGGGAGTAGCCGAAATTCTCTTAAAGGTTTAGGTGTTTATTTTTTTTTTTGGGTTTTCTTTTTGTTCATTCTCTAGTATGGTACCGAAATCCTAATGCCATCAAAGTGCCATTTTGGCCATTTTCTTTTGCCAAAAACTTTTTTCCATTCTCTCATAAACCTCACCCTTTTTCTTTCATAAGTTGAACCACACTAAAAAAATTTACCATTATTTCTCATTTGTACACTTTGGCCGAATCATCCATTGACCATAAGGGTTAATTGTTACTTTTCTTTTCTTCTCTCTTCCTTCTCATCCTTGTCGATTCCACTTTTGTGTTTCATCTTTATATCTTTTCTTCTTCTTTTTCTTGTAATAGCCGAAACCATCATTCCATTTTCACCATAGCCATAACACCTAAAACCTCCCATCTCTATTCTCTTTTGAAAAGGCCGAATCTTTTTTTTGTCATCAAGCGAATCACATCACACCCCATTCTCTTCTTTTTCTTCTTCAAAGTCAATTATTCTCTTCTATAGCCGAAAATTCCACTTCTTTGTCACCCATTGAAACCGATTACTACTAAGCACTAAAAGTCTATCATCTTTCTCATTTGAACCGATTTCTCCACTTCATATTCTTCTTGTCGATTCCTTGAAGTTTTTGACCATTTGCGTTTTGGTCATTCTTTCCGGTAAGAATCTCTTCTAGGCTGATCTCTTTCCTTTATCTTTCTTTGATTGACGAAAAATCAAGATTCTAATCCTTTTATTCTCTTTGGCCGAAACCTTAAAGGAGGATTTCGGAATTCTTTTTGTAGCCAATGATTAAGGAGAGATCCATCGGGATTTAAATATTCAAGGTAATGGATTTTTATATTACTTGTTATATCGTTTTAGATGGACTACTAATCAATTTCGTTTTAGGGGACTCTATCGTTCGATTATTATTTTTCCGTGAACGTGTGATTTTGGGGCAAACAAAATAGGTTCAAAAAGAGCGGTAAGGAGTGTTTGAAAGAGGGTTGTTTCTGCTATACCCTCAAATTTCAAACGAAGGGCTGTATCGGGGATCCGAGACTTTCCACCGGGTTGTGGACCCTCTGCCAATTAAGATCAATTATTTGAAGTCGTGCGTACACGCGAGCCATTATTTGTTCGTGGTTTGTCATCGGGTTATGAACCATCTATCGGAGAGCAATCGCATATAATTGTTGTTCGAGATTCTGAGGGTAAGGATTTAGAATACTTATCAATTATATAGTTTTATAAGTATTAGTGTTCTAATCAAGTGTGATAAATATTTAGGTATCGACGAGCGGGAAAGTATAGCTCTCACTGTTATAAGGTCTGTAACACTACACTAAATTTCTAGTAGATCGATAATATTAATGATTTGCATGTATTAAGAAAAATATGTAAGAAAATGGTTACGGGTACCATTCAGTGGTACATGGTATTCAGGTATGTTTACCCCCTAATACTTTGTTAATAATGCTATAAGCATGAATATGAAATGTGTATGATTCCGTTATGATTTTGGGGGTATATGGCATGATTTCGAAACAATATGTTTATTGCATGGGCATATGGGTGATATTGATAAAGGGGAAGTGTTCCGGTGGTTTTTACCACATAATCCGGTGACTTCGGTCACATATATATGAAACCGGTGACTTCGGTCACATATATGAATCTGGTGATTTCGGTCACATATTATGAATCCGGTGACTCTGTCACAATTATCCGGTGGCCATGCCACAATTTATAAGGGCGATGTGCGATTGATTGCAATGACGCCTTCAATGGTGTGTAGCGGATGGAGGTCGATTTAGTAATCCTCACGGTGTGATTGGTAGGTACGGGTGGTGTGTAGCGGATGGATATTTAGGTGGGCTCGGGATTGCATTTCATTTTATATGTACATGTGATTTAATCGATTATTATCTGATTTGCTATATAATGGGTTTATGGCTAAATACCATTTAAATGGGCTTTATTGCTATGATCGATTGGGCTTTTAGTGTAATGTTACACATTGAGTCTATTGACTCACCCTTTATGGGATATATTTTCAGGTGACGCTTAGCGTGATGGATCGGGTCAGCGAGGACTATGTGGTGGCCATTGCTTAACTCAGTATTTCGGATTTTTTGTTAATTAAATCTACTATATTTTTTTTATTATTCGAGATTTATTTTGGGTTATGTTTTTGTAATAAGGTCGCTATAAACTGTTTTATTTTTTTTACGTTTTAGATTTTTATCCTGCTACGACCAACTTCAACTAAATGATTAAATATTTCTGACAAAACAACTTAAACTGTTTTGACATATATACACCTACGATTTTTCAAAATAATATTAAGTTCTAAATTTGGTTTTCTTTTAACTTCTAAATTTTTCTAAAATCATAAAGATAACGTTTTAATAAGTTACAAACTTATTTAACAACACAATTTTCTACGCGATCACTAAGTAGATCTATTTTATACGAAACCATCATATTTTCTTATAAAACAAAACGAGATTTAATTGAAGTTTTACTCGAGGAACATACTAGATCCGGTCAGGGCTTGTGGGCCGGGTTTGGGGTGTTTCACATACTATCAAACCCATGTAAAATTTTAGTGTATAAAGCATGATAAAGAATCGGCCATGGATGGATAATCTTGCCTTGTTGAGTTTGATGGTGAAATGGCATGCATGTGTATGAGGTTATTATGTATTGGATAGAAATTTAAATGAATCGAGTAAGAGGATTTAGATCATGAAAACTTAAAAGGGAGGGTGTAAAATGCTAAATAAGAGAATAGTATATACTTGTAGGAAGCTAAGGAAAATTCGGTCATTAAGGGATTAACTCAAATTTTATATGTTTTGTATTTTAAATAATTGGGTTGATTGAATTTTATACTATATTATATGCCTAAGGGAAATGGTGGTAAGTGTATTAATATTCCCATTGCCGAATGTAATAATGGAATTTGTATAGGCTAACCGATTATAGGTGGTTTCTTGAACGTTTAAAATCAATCGTATGAGATGTGTATTTTTAAGATAGTGATACTTTTAGATATAAGATATACTAAATTGAGATATGATATATTCAAAGGAAATTGTTGGTGGCTCGATAATGTTTAAGCCGAGTATAATATATATAGACATGGGTGTTAAATCATAAAGTATATATGTATGTATGAGCTTATATGTAAAGTCATGGACATGCTTCGAATGAGTAAAACTTATTGTATTAATTGCTTAAGGTGTGAAATATCAAGGACGAATGGATAATTTGTCTTTTATTTGTTTATGGCTAAATCGAATAGAATTGTATTGAATGAGTTCAAATTTATATTTGGTTAGATCAAGTTTCTAAGGAAAATGGGGTGGATAAAGGAAAAGCTAGGTTGAACGAGTGATCGAGAAGTTATATCTAATCTATTCGAGGTAAGATTTAAGAAACCGAGTTGAATTGAATCTTATATTACAATGCAACTTCTTCTATTAGAAGATAAATATGTTATATATAAATATATGTAATGTTTGAGTGAGTTATGAAGATGGATTAATTGATGGCCGAATGAAATGCTATAATTATTAGCTTAAACTGAATTGCTAGAAAAAATCATGAAATTGTTAATTATGAAATCGAGTGTGGGAATATTAAGTTTGAATTTGATTTATCTCAATTGGATGGTTTGGATGCTTGATAAATATGATGGCCGAATGTGATATAGTATGGGATAGAGAACATTTAAATTATATTCTACTGTAAGTAACTACATGTGACACAGTGAAGTGATATTTAAATTACTTGTGAATGATATGTTACGAGGAATGTTAGTAACGGCTCTTAGTGAGCGATACGTTACGAGGAATGTTAGTTACGGCTCTTAGTGAGCCATACGTTACGAGGGATGTAAATAACGGCTCTTAGTGAGCGATACGTTACGAAAAATGTTAGTAACAGCTCTTAGTGAGCGATACGTTACAAGAAAAGCAAAGTAATGGCTCTATGTGAGCGATACGTTACAAAAAGGTACGGGTGTAACATTAGTGGTTACGCGTCAATGGTTAAACAAAAAGGGTTAAACAAACTTGAGGTATGTACTATACTTACCACCTTGAAAATTTGATAACTTGGAATGTGAGTATAAGCTTCAATAAGTAGAAGAATTATATTTTCACTATACTGGATAAAACGGTGGTATATAGAGATGAGTATGAGTATGTATATGTATGTATATATATATTGCCTTGAAATTTAGTGTGGAAATTGGGAAATTTGGTGAAGTCATGATGAATGCGAATAGTTAATTAACTTAGATGTATGAATGAGTCACTTAAATCTTACTAAGTTGTAAAAGCTTACTTGTGTCTCGGTTGTTTTGCATTGTAGATATCAGTTTGGATACTTGGCTCGTACTTGGGATCATTTCGGAAGCTCATCACACAAATCATCGACCTTGGTATCTCTTTAAATGCAAGATTTTTGAGAATTATGGCATGTATAGGCTGTATCACTTTTGAATTGTTTTCCTGATGTGTATGTGTATATGTGCCAAGAGAAAATGGCCAAATTATAATACCATGGTTTCATTTATATTAGACCATGGTCTTTCTTAATGAAGGTGTATATATTTTTTTCAAGGTATTATGCTTAGTATTTGAATATGTGGTTATAATGGATTGAGTAATTATATTTTTGATTGTTGGGTCATGATATGGCTATGAGATATAAGTGTATTTTCAAGATTAGTATAAATAGTATTTGGGTTATAATTTGGAGGAGGTGTAAATTCGAATATGATAGATGGATGTATGGGAATGTAGTTTGAGTCACGAGTTGTAATTTTTTTTAAAGAACTTTTAAAACTTTGTATGGTTAAATAGGTGGGTAGACATTTGCTTGAAACTTGATGTATCCTAGATTCGGATAAGTATATATATATTTATTAGCTCGACATTTGATAAATTGTTTTGGGAATTGTTGAGAAGTATGTGTATAATGAATCCTCATTTTGGATGTCGAAGTGAATTTAGTCATTATGTATGTTACTTCATTTTAACTTAAACCATGATACATGATTGATGTATGTTTCAAAAAAAATGCTTGTTGTGAATTAAAAATTTAATTGGTAATACTCCACAACCCAAATCCAGCGACGGACACGGGTTAGGGGTGTTACAGGTAATTGGTATTGGTACTGTTAAAATTAGGATACAGGATGGGACGATTAGGACACTCTCAGATGTCAGGTATGTACCTGATTTACGAAAGAATCTCATCTCCTTGAGTATTTTAAACTTGAAAGGATGCAGAATCAACATCGAGTCGAGCGACATTAAAGTATATCGTGGAGCTCTCGTTTTGTTAAAAGGTAAAAGAACTGACAATTTTATATTCTGGAAGGTTCTACAGTGACTGATGAAATTTGACCTCCCTCGTCCGTTACAGAGTCGAAGTCAACTCATTTAGAGCGGAGGCAACTTGGTCATAGGAGGGAAAAATGTATGACCGTTTTGTTGAAGAGAGGTTCTCTTTTGGATGCAGGTTTTGAAAAGTTAGGGCACTGTGTTCATGAAAATCAAACCCGGGTTAGTTTTGATTTGGCAGTGTACAAGTCAAAGGTTAGAAGTCTTCCAGTTTCTAAGCACAGATTCGACTCAGTTAATTCTCTGCATGGTTCAAGATAGGTTCGTGGATGGCTTTGGCAAAGATGGCATTGTAGAAATATGAGTCAAGGTGGAGATTTGTTAAGTATGACTCATATTTCAGTCAAATTTGAAAAGTAATCTTATAGTTAAACTTTGTTTATTTGTTTCAATCAAACACTGATTAGTTTAGATTATTTTATTATTATTTGACCTATGAATTTAGCCTATAAATAGGCTCTTTTACAACCTTAGAAAATATACCACTAGATATTAGAACTCATAACACATTTATAGAATTTTTGTGTTTACGTTTTGAGGGTTCTTTATTTTCGGGTTTTCGGGGTTTAGTTTTTATCTCCATCTTTTGTACTCTTCGTTCTTTTGCCGTTATAGTAAAATTATCTTTGCCCGTGGTTTTTTATCCTATTTGGAGGAGTTTTTCAACGTTAAATTTGTGTGTTTAATTTCTCAATTTATTATGTTATTTTTACTTGTTCGTTGCTTAATCGGGTCGATCCTAACAAAAACTATAAAAAAACTTTATTTAGTAAATACTTTGACAAAAAAATAGTAAATTTATATCTATAAGAATATAAATATATATTATTATTATCAATTAAGTTATGCAAAATGTTTAATGGTATAATCAAGTGATTCTCACGTAGAGGGATGTTGAAATGAAAGGGATTTACGTATATGGTATAGAGAATCATTAGGATGGTGGTAGAAGAAAATTGAGTTTTTAATAAAGTGTAGATTCTATATCCTCCATTTCTAGCTCAATGTTGGGTGAAGATATTTAGAGGGAGGTTGAATGAGAATGAGCCTCCATTGATGTGCAATGATAAAGTGATTCATGTTAGTTGAGAATATTGTTGAAAATTAATTTAAGCGAATAAGATGATTAGGTGGAGATGAATAAAAACTCTTTTTTCATATATATCTTGAAAATGATGTGGGTCATGTAGTGTTTAGACAATAGCAAGAGTTGAGCTTTCTCATATTTCTTCCGCTTTTACTTAATTTTAGCTTTGTTTTTCTCAAATTAAATTTGTAATCCACAAAATGGGTTTATCATATGTATACATTACTAAATTAATATCTCAAGTAAATGGTAATAACTTAATTAAAAAATTAAAATTATAAAAATAAAGATATTTTGGCACAGTGCCATAATAAATTGAAGTATAATATAGAAAGCGTAACATTAAGCAAAGGGGAAAGCGTAGTCGAGGTTGAAAGGCACGAAACTTAGGAGAACTGAGGGATGACACGCTAGGGCAAAGCATTGCCTCCGGATGCTTACCTCACTTCATAATTTCCAAACCCGCCCAATACCCTTCCCAAAATTTAAATGAAAATCGAAATATATAATTGGCCCGGTTCTTTTTACGCCAATATATCAAAACAATTCGACCTTTTCCCGCAACTCAAGTCTCTCGAACCCCTAAAATACTTAATAAAAAAATAATGTACTAATTTGGCATTGTATGAAAAGGTAAGGGCAAGGGCAAGTAACGTCCGTATTCCACTTTGCCCCCACACCCACACTGCTCTTTTCCTTAACTTCGACCACCCTTTTAAAGAGCAGAAAAGCGGGAGATGCGATAGAGGCTGCTGTCTCAAACCCTCTCTCGCCTACAGACACGGGGAGAAAGAAACAGGCAATCAATCATGCTGAGATATTCGACGATGGAATTCTAAACAGAAGATTAACTTGTAAGGAAGAAGAGGATTATTGAGTTAAATACTAGGGTGAATAGTTTTTTTTTTTCTTAAAAAGAAAAAGAAAAAGAAAGGAAAGATGATGACGGGTGTAGTGCCAGAGCAGAATCTTGAGAAGCAAATAGGGAAACAAATGGGATGCATGGCTGGTTTCCTTCAGATCTTCGATCGTCACCAGCTTCTTTCTGGCAAACGCCTTTACTCCCCTAAGCGGCTCCCTCCCGTGGAAACGCCGGTTGGTTTTTATTTTCTGATCTCCGTCTTTTTTACGTTGGTTCGTATTGTTTTATCTACTTTTTTCTAAACTTGTTTCAGGCGAGTGAAAAGAAAACGGAGCAAGTGAAGACCGTTGAGACACCAGCAATATCGAGAGAATTAGAGAAGCAGCCACAAGGTCGAGCAGCAGCGTCACCGGACCGTTCGAAGCAATCTCCGGTTACATCGGATCTCCGATCTCCGGCATCGGAACTTTTCACGCCTACTGGTAATCAGAGCAAGTCACCTCACCCCCTTCCCGTTTTTGAGTACAAAGAAGTTAGCGCGAGGTCGCCATGGAAATTCTCCAAGGAAGCTCCGAGGCTCTCTTTGGATAGCAGAGCCGTCGTTGACGCCAAAGGAAGCCTTAAGCCCCGAGAGATCCGTACGAATGCCTCCATATTATCTGCGAACCAATGCGAAGATGGGGTGGATGATAGCGATAAACAACGGCGGTCACCAAGCGTAATTGCAAGGCTCATGGGACTGGAACCGATACCGGATTCGAATCCCGAACCGAACGGAAAAGCTCAGCTCCGAAGATCCGCGTCGGAAGCTAGAGGTCGAGATCTGTTTCAGTATCGTTTCATTGACGGAGTTAATTTCCACTTAAAACAAAGCCAACAACCAAATTTCCAAAACGGAGGAGTTTCGAGCAATGTCGTAAGGGAAAATGGAGCCAAACAAGATCGTGTAATTATCAACAGGCCAGACGGCTTAAGAAATGCGAGAGCTGAACCGGTAAAAGCTCCAATTCGAGGTTTGGACCAAAGGAAATGCTTCTACGACTCAGCTGATTTCTTCCCCGAAAGAAAACATGCCGTTAACGTCTACGGAGAGATTGAGAAACGTCTTAAGCTCAGAGGAATAGACGAGCCATCGAAAGATCTTGAGACACTCAAACAAATCCTTGAAGCTTTGCAACTCAAAGGGCTTTTACACAGTAAGAAATCTCCAAACCAAACGAATAATAGAAACTTCGTTTATCAACATGAACAATCTCCAATCGTCGTAATCAAACCGGGAAGATCACCGGCTTCCACGGCCAGAAGGATTGCCAAAGATTCGCCTCCTTCAAATTATCGATCAAGACCTGGACCTCGCCGGAACTTGAATATTGACTCACCGCCGACTATGAGCCCGAGACGTGATCGGCCGGAGATTGAACGGAATATTCGGAGCCAAAGCAGAGGTAAGGGTTCGATTTCTCCGGGTAGGAATGAGTGTGGCGTTAGGAGTCCCAACAGAAGGCCACTGAATGTTGAAATTCATAGGAGAGGGAATGGAAATGGAAATGTAGAGCAGAAAAGAGTCTCTACGGTTCAGTCGCCCCGGCTTAATGTGAGAAGAACCGGATTAGAACAGACGACGAATAGATTACCCAGAAATAGGAAACCAACGGCTGAGATTTATGATAAAGAAGAGAAGGTATTTATTCCAGCGGAGGATCAAACATCTACTGTTTCAGAGAGTAGCATTAGCACTTCCTCTCAAACTGATACGGAGGTAAAAAATCAGGTCAATAACTAAATTACATTGATTATTTAGTTGTGCTTAACGATCCTATTTCATTTAAACCAGTAATTTATTGTTATGGCATGTTGAGTGTTACAGAGGTCGAAGGTGGAGGACTACAAGGATGGGGGGACCCTTTTGGAAAGATGTGATAAGTTGCTTCACAGCATTGCAGAGATGACGGCTGCTACGACCGAGTTGCAGCCGAGCCCGGTCTCCGTACTTGATTCCTCGTTCTACAAAGAGGAATCGTCTCCGTCCCCTGTTATGAAACGGAGCATAGATTTCAAAGGTACGAGAAAAAGAAAAAACTACTGCTAGTTTTTTTTTTTTGGGCACGTACTAAATCTTTTATGAGAAAGGAAAGAAGTCTACTAACTGATTGTGTGATTCGCTAGATTTTGCATTTGACTATGGTGACGTATGGACTGCTGTAGTTTAGCTCTAGGCCTGACTTTGCTGATTAGTCAAACAGAGTCTCCTTCAATAGCTTGAAGCTTTTCTTATTGTCGTATCCTTAAGGCCTTTTTATTTGTTTAATTAATTCATGATTAGTCAAACCGTTCTCTCTTCCGGCTGATTAACCGGCGGAAAAGAGAATCTAAATGGGTTTGGCGGTAAATTCACGTGGGATTCTTCAGTTTGGTAGTGATCGAGGGAAAAGGGCATGGGTTAAAGGACGTGGCCAACGTTGTGGGTCAAACTCAAAAACAGTAAAATGAAGAACTGCAGCTATATAATAAGAAAAAGTGACTGAAAACTTCTTCCGTTTTCTGCAAAACAAAATTTACCTGATGTGAGAAAAAGTTCAAAATCCCCGTACATTTTTCCCTCTAAGCCAAAGAGAAAAGAATAATCTATGCTGAACATTGGCTGACAGATGGCCGTTGGAGGCCATAAGATTTTAGAGCGTCCCATGCTGCCTTTGGTAATTGTAGGAAAATGGTCCCACTTCTCTGTTAAATTGTTAAACTATGTGCATATGGGAAATAGAGTGAAAGCGACGATGAATTTAGTCTTTTTCATTTTTTGTATTGGATGCATTATCTTCTGTCAGTATGTTTTAAGCCATTGTTACTGTCATATTCCGTACTGATGTTGACTTTGTTTCTCCATCAATCGAGAACTAAAAAAAACCCCATAACTATTTTTGGGATTGCGCTAATTTTCGATCAACCTGAACTGAGATTTTAACATTTTTGTTTGAAATCATCAGATCAACTTGTTGAATCAGAAGATGAAATGTGGAGTCCTGCAATCCCATCCGTTGAATCAAAGTCTGATGACTGTGATTTTATCTACATTTCCGATGTCCTCAGAGCAGCCAATTACATGCATGATGAATCTGATGTCTTTATGTTGCTTGAGAAGCAACAGTATGTGAAGGGCAAAGACACCTCTGAAGTATCTAGGCTCCAAAGGAAGCTGATATTTGACACCATCAACGAAATTCTGAACCGAAAGAAGCAATTACCGCCATGGAAGGTTGTGACTGGGGAGACATCATTGCAACAAATTTGGTCCGAATTCCAAAAGATTCGGGAAAGGGACTCCTCGGATGACATGTTTGAGGACATTTGTGGTGTCTTAAGAAAGGACCTTGCTGGGGATGCCATTAACGGTTGGGATGGCTGCCCCATTCAGATGTCGGAAGCGATCCTGGACATCGAACGCCTAATATTTAGAGACCTAATCAGTGAAACTATCCGAGATCTCGCTGCATTGGCTGAAAAAAGTAATAACATCCCAGCACCTCGTAGGAAGTTGGTGTTCTGATAGCGACTTGATGAAAAAGAGAGTGCCCTTTATATTATTCTTCCCGCACTTGCTTTTAGATCCCTGCTCTTTTCCTCTCCTTTTTTTTTTTTTCATTCTAATTATATTTATATTGACCCCCCTTTTTTCTTCTAATCTTTCATTTTACCTGAAGTCGAGGCATAGCTAATGATCGCTTTTGCAAGCTGTAAAAAAAGGGTGGGTTAATATTCGTGTCCACGATGGAAAAAGTTGTTGTCAATGTCAAGCACGAGTGAGCTATCAAAAGCGTTGTTACGTTGCCTATTTTAACATAATCATAGAGATGGGACAGTGATTACAAAAAAGGGTCATTGTTTTTAGAATTTAAGCAGAGTTTAGAAACATGGCGGATAATTATACTACTTGCATTAAATGAGTGCATTTACAAAATTGTTACAATTTCTCACCAATACTGTTCATGAATGACTAGTTATATAAAGACATGTGAATTGGACGTATATTGTAACATCCAGGCTTTAAGAGTTGGATGTGTTTTAGGGGTTCTTAAAACTCTAAGATAAAAAGGAAGCTTTGGAAAATTTTTGGATTTAAGTGTAAAAAGAGGAAAATAGGTTGAGGAGACCTTAAGAATAATGGGTCATAAAAGGGCTTGGTAAGGACGCCACTTAAGGGCTGGAAATTGGCGAGGAGGTTCGAGTCCAGGTGATGGCATGGGAGTGTTTTATTTTTCTTTTTGGCGCTAAGGAGAAGAAGGCCTTCAGCCAAAGTGGTAGTAGCGTGTGGTGTTTACAAAGAATGGGTGGTTATTATTTTGTTTTTGCACCAGGTAAAAGGGAAGCTAAGCAAGGAAGTCTTAAGAAAATTTGTAAAGGATTTATAACATAAGAACCGCTTGTTAAAGTGGTAGTGGCGCCTCAAGCGGTGGAGTACAGTCATTAGTTCATGGACTCCAATAAGATAAGCTAAGGCTTGTTTTTCTTAATTTGAAAATTCGGCTATAGGAAGGGATAAAGGTTGGGTTGTTTTATTTAGTTTAAATTAGTAAGATGAGGAGATAATTGATGTGTTATTTTAATTATTTTGAACAAGTGTCAAAGAGATAAAATAGGAGAGAAAAAGGAGGGATATGATAGGAGATGAAGTTGTTGCGAATAGGGGTTCATTGGGGGTGTATTCGGTCATGGAAGGGGTTTAAGGGATGAATTTTATTTGTTTCTTCTTTAGTGATTTTTTGAATTTTGGTAGCCAAGAAAATCCTTTTCTTCTTCATTTATTTTGCTAAATCGAAACTTCCCATTGTTTTCACCATTGCCCAAATTCCCTTTAACCTTCTCTTTAATTCTTTTCTTCCTTCAAACCTTGGTTCTAAATCCTTTTCATGTATGACCGAATACTTTATTTGTATCTTGTAGCCTTCAAATCTCTTCACTTTTCTCTTCACCACATAAGTGTCAAAATATCATCCCCATTCTCGAGACCAAAGTTTGGTAGAAACCGAAGTAGGAGATATAACTCTGTTTCTTGGTGGTGGTAGAACTGGGAGGGTGATTCGGAAGTTGATCGCTAGGAGTAAGCAACGTATAGTCCGATATTAAGGAGCGAGAAGGAGTTCTTCGGATTCAAGGCATCAAGGTAAGAGGTATGTGATTTTCGCCATAGGCCATTTTGGTATATTATGTTAGCGGTTCTGACTTAGGTGGTGTAGGAAGGAGTTCTACAATCGCAAAGGTGCAAATCGTTAGACGTGGGTTTCGAGATTTAGTCAATTGTGCTAATCAGGTGCGTAGTTATCGCACTATTCTCTGTTATTGTATGTTGTTATGTATGTTTGATTGTGATGTGTATGTTAGTGAAATAATGGCTAAGATGGTGGATACCGTAGTGGGTAATCGATTAATCAGGTCAGTGCTCTATTTTGCCTATGATATATGTGTGATATTTGTAGTGAGCATGTGATAAATATTTACTCTGATTGTTAATCTGACATGATATACATATATGCATGGGACTTGGGATGTGAAAATTGAAGGAAAGGGTGTACATCATTATGTACGTGGTCTAATGCTAGCCTCGTGCTACATTAGCGCTTGATGTTAGCTATGTGCTTCATCAAGGGAGGTGTTAGCTAAGTGCCCATCTCGACGGTTGATAGTGTGTGCATCACCGTGGGTGATTGATATGTGGATCCTATGGGATCGGTGGCTCATTCTGACCTTGAGCATAAGTCTGCAAGGTAAGATATGTGGATCACTATGTGATCGGTGGTGGATTAGCCACGGCCTTGGGTAGGGGGTCTACCAAGGTAGGTGTAATGGATGGACTTAGGTTGGGTTGGGATGCATTTTTGCATGATTGATTATGTGTATGGACTGTGTGGATATGGGCTAAGCCCATATATGGAGACATGTGAAATGACTATGCACTGAGTCTGTTGACTCACCCCAATTTTTTACCAACATTTCAGGTGATGCATAAAGCTTGGACCGGGTTGGAGTGGATACGAGGTGGCCCATGCAGAAGATATCTTATTTGTTTTATACATTTTATTTATTAAAGGTTATTTATTGTAATAAAAGCCACTTTAAGTGTTTAAGGATTTTTATTATGTTTTAAGTTGGATTGATGATTGTTAAAGCGTATCAATGGTGGCTCACGATTCGGGATGGTGCCACAGCTGAGGATCTAACTTAGGAGTATGAGAAGGCGGCGTATCAAAAAAAATATGTGGGAACCAGATATGTTGATGAGCAGAGGAAAGCCTTTTTGGGGCTGGTTCAAGGGAACAAGTCCGTAGCAGAGTACGAAGCTGAATTTCTAAGGTTAAGCCGATATGCTCGAGGAGTAGTGGCTACGGAGCATGAGCGGTGTGTCCAGTTTGAGGACGGATTAAGAGACGACCTGAGGTTATTGATAACTCCTCATCAGGAACGGGAGTTCACTATGTTAGTCGAAAAGGCTAAGGTAGCTGAAGGGATTAAGGACTCGGTGAGACAGAACAGAGATAAGGATAGGAACCGGGATAGAAGGAATTTTGGATCGTCTAAATCATTTGAGGGTCTTCAGAAAAGATCGAGGGTTGAAAATTCTGTTCGTGTTGCTAAGCCAGCTACGAAAAATCCAGACCGTCCGTGTGTTCAGTGTGGAAGGTATCATGTCGGCGAGTGTTGGAATTGGAATCGAGAATGTTTTATGTGTAAGTCTAAGTCTCACCTGATTAAGGACTGTCCTCAGGATCCGAATAGGGCTCGAACAACAGGCCAAGGTTATGTGCAGCAGGGTAGAGATGGTCAGCAAGCGACAAGGGGTCGTGGTCCGAACCATGGGGGAAATGGTTCAGGCCGCGGTCGTGGAGCACCAAACAGAGATGCTGAAGGTGCAGACGCAAGGCAACCAAGGTTGGTTTATGCAGTCGGCCGTCGCGAGGAGGAAGATGTGCTAGAGGTGACAATGGGTAAGTTTCTTATTTCTGGAACACCCTCAATTGTCTTGTTTGTGGTTAAGTTAGGTCGTCCTTATGTTACTGGTGAAGTGTATAGAACTTTGGTTATGAATTTAGAGAATGTGTCTAGAAGGTAAGATAGTTTTATTAAGATCGGAGTGCGCAGCGTAATCGTAGTATGATGAGTAGGATTGTTCAGCCGATAGTTAGTAAGTAATTTTGAGGACGAAATTATTTTTAAGGAGGGTAGAACTGTAACATCCTAGATTAGGGGTTATGCGTTCGTGCATAATTCATGAGTTAGTAGGCTTTAAGAGTGGTTGGATGTGTTTTGGGGTTCTTAAAACTCTAGGATAAAAGGAAGCTTTGGAAAATTTTGGATTTAAGTGTAAAAGAGGAAATTAGGTGAGGAGGCCTTAAGAATAATTTGGGCGTTTTGGGTCATAAAAAGGGCTTGGTAAAGTGGCTTAAGGACGCCACTTAATGGCTGAAAAATACGCGCTGGCGAGGAGGTTCGAGTCCAGGTGATGGCATGGGAGTGTTTTATTTTTCCTTTTTGGCTATTAAGGAGAAGAAAAAACCTTAAAAGCTAGCAACAAAGTGGTTGGTAGCGTGTGGTGTTTCCAAGAGTCTCAGATTCAAACTCGGCAAAGAATGGGTGGCTTTTATTTTGTTTTTGCACCAGGGTAAAAAGGGGAAGCTAGGCAAGGAAGTCTTAAGAAAATTTGTAAGGGATTTATAACATAAGAACCTGCTTGTTAAAGTGGTAGTGGCGCCTCAAGCAGTGGGTACAGGTTATTAGTTCAAGACGCAAGAGAAGCAAAATTTTGAGGCTTTTAATTTTTACTTTTGACGTCAACAGCAGGGGGAGAGTTGGGCAGCATGTGGACTCCAATAAGATAAGCTAAGGCTTGTTTTTTTTTAATTTGAAAATTCGGCTATAGGAAGGGATAAAGGTTGGGTTGTTTTATTTAGTTTAAATTAGTAAGATGAGGAGATAATTGATGTGTTATTTTAATTATTTTGAACAAGTGTCAAAGAGATAAAATAGGAGAGAAAAAGGAGGGATATGATAGGAGATGAAGTTGTTGCCGAATGAGGGGTTCTTTGAGGGGTGTATTCGGTCATGGAAGGGGGTTTAAGGGATGAATTTTATTTGTTTCTTCTTTAGTGATTTTGCCGAATTTTGGTAGCCAAGAAAATCCTTTTCTTCTTCATTTATTTTGCTAAACCGAAACTTCCCCATTGTTTTCACCATTGCCAAAATTCCCTTTAACCTTTCTCTTTTAATTCTTTTTCTTCCTTCAGCCTTGGTTCTAAATCATTTTCATATATGACCGAATACTTTATTTGTAACTAGAGTGATAACCGAATCTTGTAGCCTTCAAATCTCTTCTCTTTTCTCTTCACCACATAAGTGTCAAAATATCATCCCCATTCTCAGAGACCAAAGTTTGGTAGAAACCGAAAGTAGGAGATATAACTCTGTTTCTTGGTGGTGGCCGAACCTAGGAGGGTGATTCGGGAAGTTGATCGCTAGGAGTAAGCAACGTATAGTGCCGATATTAAGGAGCAGTAAGGAGTTCTTCGGGATTCGAAGGCATCAAGGTAAGAGGTATGTGATTTTCGGCCATAGGCCATTTTGGTATATTATGTTAGCCGGTTCTGACTTAGGTGGTGTAGGAAGGAGTTCTACAATCGCAAAGGTGCAAATCGTTAGACGTGGGTTTCAGGATTTAGTCAATTGTGCTAATCAGGTGCGTAGTTATCGCACTATTCTCCTGTTATTGTATGTTGTTATGTATGTTTGATTGTGATGTGTATGTTAGTTGGAAATAATGGCTAAGATGGTGGATACCCGTAGTGGGTAATCGATTAATCAGGTCAGTGCTCTATTTTGCCTATGATATATGTGTGATATTTGTGGTGAGCATGTGATAAATATTTACTCTGATTGTTAATCTGACATGATACACATATATGCATGGGACTTGGGATGTGAAAATTGAAGGAAAGGGTGTACATCATTATGTACGTGGTTTAATGCTAGCCTCGTGCTACATTAGCGCTTGATGTTAGCTATGTGCTTCATCAAGGGAGGTGTTGGCTAAGTGCCCATCTCGTGGTTGATAACATGTGCATCACCGTGGGTGATTGATATGTGGGATCCCTATGGGATCGGTGGCTCAACCACGGCCTTGAGCGATAAGTCCGCCAAGGTAAGATATATGGATCACTATGTGATCGGTGGTGGATTAGTACGGCCTAACGTTTTTGGACGTCGTAGTGAATGGGCCGGGTTTGGGGTGTTACATATATATATCATGGGCAAAGCGATAGTCGCTGGGAATGAGAATCCATGACTTGTACCAGAATTGCTTTTGTAATTTGTAGCGACTTTTTTTATTTAGTTCTCAGACAACTCTTAACAATTCTACTTAGTCAAACAAATTATTCTATAAACATATAATTCTGTTACAACACAAAATATGCGATAGCTTGATATCACGGTTTGCACTATAAAATACCAAAGGTCACTAGAAATAATGATTTCAAAGCTTAGAGAGTTTTTTCTGAAAATGAGCCTCTTATGATTAGGAGGGAGCTTTGGTGTTGCCCTAATGGAATGATATCTTAAGCCTAAGGTGACTGCGGAGGATAAGTGCTTCATTAGGATTTGATGGTAGTGTCTTGGGAAAAAATTGGGACAGAAGCATAATAAAACACTTTAAAGGCAAATTCGGTGTAACGGTCTTAAAGATGCGAGCTTTTGAGGCAAGTTTGGTGAAACATGTTTGAAGAAGTGAAATAAAACATTTTAAGGGCAAGCATGAAATATGGCGCCTTGGAGACGAGTATGAAAGAACAATGTCGAGCATTGCAATATGATATCCTTAATATGGTGCGTTGGAGTAGATGAGATATACACATAATAATATCTTCTCTTGCGCATGAATAAATAAAATAAATATATAATGAAGGGTTCACCTATATTGCTCATTGATATACGATATATTTGTTACTTAAAATTGTTAAATAAAGCATGTTGATTCGCAACTTCAAATCAAATTTTATTTATTGAGTTGGTATTTTGTACACAAATTAAAAAATTGATATGTATTTTTAAACATTTTATTACTTGTAAAGTCTAAAAATTTTAATGTATCAAATATTATTCCTTATTTATTTAGTATTATATATTATAAATTCAAAAAATATTACATTTCGTATTAAATGAATCTAAAGGATACCCTCGTCAAATTGTATTTCACATTAAATAACGATTTATATCCTAATAGTTGTTCTTCGCACACACGTTCTCGATAGTACTTTTTTTCACTGTGTTATGGGTTGAGAGATCTTTTACGATGGTGTCAGTCTGGGTTTAAGCAATACCATGGGCTCTCTCTCTCTTAGCTTATAAAATTGCGAGTACAGTGGGTATCCTTGGGTTTGAATTCGATGAAGAAGCTTTGGAAAAAAAATTGTTTCACTTTTTCGTATCTTATGCTTAGATATCTGATTCTCTGCAGTTCACTTAAACTAATGCTTTTATATATATATGATAGCTTAGCATCTTTAAAATTGAGAAAACAGATAAAATTACATATTTGTAATGCGCTGAAAAGGGTTCAAGTGACTCGTGTATTTTGGCTTACATTAACGAAATAGTGGTTTCATTTTATTTGAGAGTTTCAACAGAAACGCAGGGGGGCCTGTCTCTCTCAATGAAAGACTGGAGGTTTACGTTACCATTCGAGGGCCATTGCCTATAACTCTTTTTCCTTAATGGGGACTACAGCCAACTGTAAAAATAATAATAATTAAAAGAAAGAAGAATATGGAGTAAATTTTTATGTTCGTGGTGTCGGAGGGACTTGATGTTAAGGTTACTATTTGAGGAACATCATCACCCTACTTTGTCTCTTTTTCTTACAATGGGACTACAGCCAGCCAACTGTTAAAAAAAAAAAAAACAGAACACAATATACCAACTTTCTTATACTCTCTGTCCCCCTTTCATTAACTCTATCAAAGAAATTGACTGTGTGATCCAAGAGGAAGATGAAGATTATTGTACAAACAAGTTAAGTTTCAATGGCCCTTTTTTCCCAAGTACGGCAATTATAGCAGGCGTGCTGTCAATGGCTCACACGCATCATTAAATCACCATGGTTACAGTCATAAGTTTTTAGGTGTTAAAATTTAGAGCTGTGTATGTTCTTTGGGGGTATGCTGAATAATGTCCAATCACCTGTTACCAGAACCAGCTGTCTCATTATTTTCTGTCTTGAAGACGAAAACGAAATGAATGTGATGGCAGAGCCCGTCATTTAGGTCGTTTATCATTTTTCCCTCGTTTTCTTTATTTGACACTGTTTTGTTGGGCAATGCTGGTTGCAATAAGGAAAGAGTTATAGTTTCCCTGTTTAGGTGGTGGTGGGTCATCTTTTTCTATTGTAGGCCTTGTGGCCCATTTTTTCACATGGTTGACCATCTTATCACTGGGCCAAGCTATCTCCCCGCAACTTTCGCAACTGTCCATGTGTATTGGGTAATGCTATCCTCAATAATACTGCGTGGGGTCAAGGTTGGTTGATCTCGGTGGGCAGGAGGAGCGTACTTAGCTATATCATATAAATAGGCAAAGAAACATCATCATCTATCATTGGCAAAATAGATTGGGGGCATACAAAATGAGATAAAGCACTTGTTGAAACCATTAGTCCCCCAATATTCAATGAGTTGAGCTTCAACAAATATATTTTAGCCTATACCTTAAACACAACTTCCTAGATATTTGGAGTTCCTAAACTTAACATAAATTAAAGAGGGACGAATGACACAAGACTCTCAACCTTATTCTATGGTATTATCATTTCTTTATCTATGAAAGGGATTTTAAGAGAGTTGAAATTTGGAACTCTGTTGAACTTATCCTCCTTTGAATCTCAAGAAATGGTTGAGCTTGAAATATTTGAGACAAACTCGAGTGACCAAACAACACCATGCATGTGGCTAAAGTTGAGCCAAAAGCAGAAAGCAAACAAATAATAAACTTCACAGCTAGAATAGGATACAATATATAGGGAAACCAAGGTTAAAAACGATCCAACAAACAAAGATCCCAAAGCTCCTAGAGAGTTACAACATATATACTGAGTTACAGAGCAGATATGAAATATTAAATGAACCCTACAATAAAACATAACAGATTAAAAGTACTCAAAAGTCAAATAATCTAAGTTAAACATTCTAATCCTTGGTGGTTTTGTTGATAAGGGACTTGTGAATGTGAGGGATGACACCACCTCCAGCAATAGTACCCTTGATAAGGGTGTCAAGCTCTTCATCACCCCTAATAGCAAGCTGCAGATGCCTCGGGGTGATTCTCTTCACTTTCAGATCCTTGCTTGCATTCCCAGCCAATTCAAGAACCTCTGCAGTTAGGTACTCAAGGATGGAGGCCAAGTAAACAGCAGCTGTGGCACCAACTCTCCCATTTGCGGAAGTCCTAGCCTTTAGGTGACGGTGGATTCGGCCCACTGGGAACTAACATCAAAAGGAAAAATGAAACGCTTGACAGAAAAACCTTCTTATTCAATGCTAAATACAGCAACCGAGTAATATATTTTGTTTTACATGGTCTCGCCACTCCAGGGAAACATCAAAGACTACGATTATATAAATCGAACTTATTAACTAAGTAAACAAGAAGTATAGGTTTACATGCCCCATGTTCAAGATAACAATCATTGAAGATCCATATCACCAAAAAGAAAAGAAGAAGAAGAAATCATCATTGTTTTTTTTAGCATCCAAAAACACCCACAACAGAAAGAGATGTCCTAACAAGAATCTCCAATTACGTACAAAATCAAGTGTCAAAAAGCACCAAGGAAAAGGGTCGTTGTACCGTGGAAGAACTCTAGGAAAAAAAAACCCCAACAACTTTGGTATCAAATTTGACCTTTAACGACCATGTCAAAGACACACCGTGTTTTGGCATCCAAAAGATGAACAGCTTGCGAATGTCTTAATCTTCAACGGCAAGTACTTTAAATTTTTTTCTAAGCATGTGTTTACTATCTAAACGTGAAGAAACTATTTCATATTAGACTCGGGAAAAAAAATCAAAGATCTAAGATTTTTCCTCAAGATGAAACTAAGGATCCAAACAAACCGGCAAAGAGAAAAAACAAAAACTATTTACAACAATCTCCTAGAATTAAATATTTTCTGTGTTTTACTTGTAGGAGAAACACCTCAGATTTAGTCCTTTTTCTAGGGTGTTTTTTACGTAAATCATGGACCAAGACACCCACAGACATTAAGCATGTATAGTTAAAAATACAAAGAAAGGAATAGTATTTCGGCGTAAAACCAACTGGTTGTAACACGAGAAATACCTGAATTCCGGCACGAGATGAACGAGAAACCGGGCGCTTCTTGTCCTTATCTTTGTCCTTGTCCTTGTTAGCGGCGGTTGTTTTTGCCGCCAAAAGCCCCTTTCCACCTTTTCCTGCCATCTCCGCTCACCTTATAAACAAAAACAAACAAACATCCACACTTATTTTTAAATTAATACAAAGAAAAACAAAAGAAACTAATAAACATTAGTAAAACTTCATATTGCTAAACGCTTATCAGATCAAGTCAAATAAATTATCCAGGTCAATAAATTTAAATTTAAAAAAAAAAAAGGTGGGGTGGGGAAGTGATAGGAAGAAAAAGAGAGTGACCTGAGAATGATGTGAAGCCGGAAAGCGAGGAAACAGTAGAAATAAGGAAATGATAGATGATATAGAGAATGGGTTACGGACTAAAGGGGAGTGTTAAACTGCGGGCGCAAGCATTTATTTATGCAGTCATTTTAAATGCCGGAAAAGTAAGTGGCGCTTAAATTTAGGTGGGAAATTTCTTCAATTTCGTCATTTCAAAAATTTTCGCCTTACATTACCGAGCTACCCTTTCTTTTCCCCAAAATTCCATTCCGCCCTAGCACTTTGTCCAACCATGTGCCTCTAAATTACAGCAGCTGCAGACATCATTTTTTTTCTAAGCGAAATTTCACGTTGCATCCACGATCAACGTTATCCACACTTGGTTGTAAGATTTTTTTTTTCTTTTATTTAAAACAATTTATTTTACATAAATATAATGTTTTTAATGATATTTTTTTTGAATAATATAAAACCCATTGGACTGAATTACATTGGAAACAACCTAAAGATAAAAACACCCTTTTCCTTGTCTGCTTCAAAAAATTCTAAGACTTTTTGTAGGGGAGGGAGTTCAAACATTTGTAAGCCCTCCTTTTTATGAAGGCTAATTTAGCTAAGTAGTCCATGCCTTGATTATGATGTATCTTAATATTTATTGACTTTCTTGAGACAATATGTGATAAATTTGTATAATTAGAGGAGAATCTAAAATACTCGTAACACTTTCATGTATGGCCTTGACAATCTCCAAACTATCTGTTTAGATTATCACCTTATCATGACTTTTTTTTACTTTTAAATAAAATTTGTCTCACAATATCCCACCAACGAGAACATTTTGTTTTATTTTTGAAGTTTTAGAATGAGGAGTGGATAGTGGAGTGTATATCTGTACCACACATGGGTATGTTGAGTAATTTTCAGGGGTTATTCATTTATGTCTTTCTATTTGGTTGTATATATTGTTGTGATGAGGAGTTTTATACAATTGCAGAGTGATGAAGATCCCCAGTCAATGAGGCTCCAAAAGTTGAAGCAAAGACTTGAAAGCATTCAGAGATGGATGGTACAACACGAGGCATGCTGGTGTACGTTTAATCAACAACCTCCAGTCCGGAGAAATCAAGCTAGCCAGCCGCCACCACTCCACACTTTGCCCACTGATTATACATTTCGCCCGAAAAGGTTGACCCATTAGAAACCCTTGCACTTGCTTTGCTTGCACCACTTATCTTTCAATTTAAATCAACACAAACACTTCCACTATTGATCTTCCAATGAGAGCTATGAACAACCACCAAATTTCAAAATGAGATGGACGTTGCCTTCAGAGATAACCCATCATACTCACAATATGTATTGATATAAGTCGAAACACTGAGATTTTAATTTAAATATAATTTAAATTATTTAATATCCATTTAAAACCGAAATGATACGAATTACCATAATTTTTATGGTGATTTTTTTACACTTGTAACTCCACACCAACCAATGGAGAAACCATTTTACATAATTCATTGTCATTTTTTTGGCTTATATATATATATATATATATAAATATATATATTTATAATTTTATTAAAATAATATTATTTCTTGTAATATGTGACAACATGACATGTCACATGAAAAAATAATCTAAAAAAGGTAATCATTATTCTATTCTTACATCTCCTACTAATGGTGGACTTACCACAAATTTTGGTATATGGGAAAATCATTGCATTTGCAGGTAAAAAATAATTGAGCAAACATTGAATAAAATGATATTGAAAGGTTCACATGCTGCATATGTATTCCACAAAAGTTTAGTCGATTTAATTATATGGTATAATTTTTAAAAAATTTGCGAGTGAGATAATTTAGTTCCGTAATTTTGTCTTTTGAATCAAAATTCAACAAGTGAAGTGTTAGTAAAATTATTTTATTTGTAGTGAAAAGGTAGTTAACTGTCATAAAAAAATTAATTAATTGAAATATTATACCAAGCAGCTCACTCAATTCAGCGTAAAAAATTATAAAAGCTGAATAGACTGTTATTTTTTAAAATTCAGGAAGTTTAAGTTTTTACAGAAGATGAAATCCAAATGTTAGCTATCTTTTCTGGAGTAAGGCGTTCTGACAAAAAAGAAAAAAGGGTGAGTTTTGAACTTGTTAGATCAAAGAAAAATATTGAAATTTTATAATAGATAATAGAAAAATCCAAACCAAACCCAGATGATATGAAATAAAAGAAATGTCTTCTTTATCGAAACTTAAGATTTTACATTTTTTCAAAATCTTTTATCATTATTTATTTTTTGGATAAATTACACTAATAGTTACTTAATTTTGAATAGCGAATAAAATAATTAACTAAGTTTAATTTCAGTCACTTAACTTTTAAAAAATAACAAATAGTCATTAACATTATAAAAACGTGATAAAACAGTAATTGATTAATAATTTTCGTTAGTATCTTAATGAGATCGCTGATGTGGTAAGTTAACTAGCTGATATGGCCAGTTAACTTATCACGGTGGATATTCATAGTGGAAATCCACCCAATTTAAGAAAAAATTGAAAAAAAAAACGTTAATAACAGAGAAGAAGAAGAGACTGTAAAAAAGAAAGATCGTAGTCGTTTGGTCCAAGGAATAGCATCTGTAGTCGTTTTAACAGTAACGACAAATAAATTTCACAACATATATGTGAAGAGACTTCAAAACAAATCAAAAGGAAGCATCTATTCTAGTAAGTCAAACTAAATTGATCAAATTAAGAACAAACTTGAGACTCAAACCCCTGAATATAAAATATAAACAATTTCCATCAAAAACAAATTTATTTTAATAAAAATAAAATACAACGAAAACAAACATGAAAACTAAAACTCATTGTTCCATCCACCACAAGAGACAGTCACTAGTAAAAACATAAAAATAGGTCCAGATTATCTTCACAAGTCATAACCCACATAAACAAGATTCAAAGCAAATCAACTCTCAGATACCAATGGCTCCATTTCAGTCCTCTGCTCACCAAACACCTTAGCGATCTTCTCAGTAGGGACCAAAGCCAAATAGGAGGCAACCTTGTACCCTTTCTCTGCACTTCTAACAACTATCTTGTTTTACTTGTCGCTGCAATAAGCAGCTGTTGGGACAACGACCGAGGCAACTTGAGGGAAGAGAGGGAGCTTGTTGAGTTTACGCCAAGCTGAAACCGCACATTGTTCGGCTTTGGGATCATACTTCGCATAAAGCTCGTTTGCTGTGGGTTCAAACTTGGTGTACACTGATTTTGCTAATCCTGAGGCGGTGTTTATCACTCCAGCACGGTGGACTTCGGAAGCCACGCTACGAGCAACCTCAGAGCCTTTTGGGCTGCCGAGATGGCTTCGGTTGAGACCAGTTTGATGACTGGTGGAACTCTACGATCAAGCCTGGTCACTGATTCACCCACCTACCTGCAAACGACTACAAACTTTTATTTTTAATGTCTCTTCTTCTTCTTCTCAGTTATTAAGGGTATTTTTTTTTTCAATTTCTTTTTAAATCGGGGTTTTCACTGTAGTCATCAAACGTGGTAAGTTAACTGATCAACTCAGCTAATTAACTTGTCATATTAGTGGTCCTATTAGGATACTAACGAAAATTGTTAATCAGTAATTATTTTATTATTTTTAAAATTTTAGAGATTGAAATAAAATTTAGATGACTATTTTATTAATTATTCTAAAAATTAAGTGATTATTAGTGTAATTTTTATTCAAGAACATATAAAAAATTTTACTTTCACTTGGATTTCGTTTTTTTTGAAAACGTCAACATTTTACATCTCTTGCGAGTATTGAGCTTAGGGCAAACACTCCAGTTATAAGAAGCCAGATTTTTTTGCACCATTTGCATCAAGAGAATGAAAGTTGATGAAAATTAAACTTCTATTTAGAGGTGTTATTGAAGGGATCCAATCCACCGATTTGGTTAGCTCAACTCGCACTTAGTTTTATATTCTTTTTAACCTCGACTCAACTCAAGTTAACCGGTTTTATTGTCTATAAATAATATTTTATAATTAATTTTAAATTTTAAAATTATTACTTTTAAATGATAAAATGAGCTTTTTGAGTAGATTTTGATGGACGGAGCTCAAAATTAATATTTTTTAAAATAAAGTTTTAATCTTTTGAGATATCTCAAGATTTGGGATGAGATCACCCCATTGCAGTAGGATTCTAGGGACTAGGATGATGGATCTTATGTTTGGTTAACATTGGGTTGTGGATGACCTTTTTTTTTTTTCTTGGAGTCGCCGGTATTCAGGCTGCGTTCGGGATTGCTTCTTGAGTCCCAAAAGTATTTTTGGACAGCAGAATGTAATTGGGATGCAAGTGTTTTTAGAGCCAAACCGAAAAGCTAGAGAAAAATGCAGTTTTGGGGTTTGGGGTGTGAAAGATACCATTTAACCCTTATTACTGTCATCATTCAAGTAAAGCTATTGAGTTTATATACAACATTCATTTCTTTCTGCTGTTTCACCAAGAAATTGTTAAGCAAATTAAAAAATAAGAGAAGAAAGATGGGATCACTTAATGGCCTTAAAAGTCTAAAATTGGGTTGGGTCATTAATTGGGTTTAAAGAAATGGAAAAGCCTACGTATATCAAATATTAGATTAAAAAATGGGTCAGAACTGATACTGTTTTTTGAATTATACTCTTGGCCTGGTAATTTTATTTTAATTATTGTTTTAATATTTTATCTAAATAAATTTATCGTTACACTCAAATCATTATGATAAATTATATAAAATATCAAATAAATTGAAATATAATAAATATGTCAGTGACCAAAAATGTCGTGAAAAATAAAACGAATATATGAATTTTTTTACTTTCCATGGAGATTTTTACTTTTAATCATAATTTTAACAACAATACCAAACATTATATATAAATTACAATTTTTCACACATTTTTAAAAGCACTTTTCCATTACACAATTTTTAAAAACACTTCTATATTGTAAGAGTAATGTTAAACTAACCTTCAATAATACTATGTTGCCAATCAAATGTTGTGCTTACTAGCATTTTTTATTTATGACCCATAAAGAAGTAAATGAAAGTTACTTGGATCTGAAAATTAAGCCACGAGTTGTAAATCCTTTGGGTATGCTCCACAATGTGTATACTTTATGGTTTTTCATTGTTCATTCAAAGCATTTGTGTAAGAAAAAGATCAAATAAAGGTGGTGCAATAAATAAAGAATGAATCGTGAACAATGTATGGAATAATTGGTGGTAAGTAAATATCTAAGATTATGTATTATGTAATAATACTTCTTAAAATTCATTTATAAAATTGCGCTTATAAAAATTTAATATATTAAAAATATTTTATATTAAATATTTAATTAGAATTAAAATTTGTGTGAGTACTTACTAAATTTTGAAAAAGCTTAACATGTTGTTTTTAACATATAGCGTGGAGATAATACTTGGGAGATAAATGTTTCGTTTAAACAAGACGGATCTCATCTCATCCTCAACAAGGTGTTTTGAATTGTGAATTGTGAAGACAAGTGATAAATTTTGAGTGCCATGTATATAAATAAATAATTGATTGAAATAGAAAAATGGTGTTATAGGTGCATGGATGACTTGAAGTCAAGTGAAAATGTCCAAGGTAAATGTGGATAATTGTTATTTAATAAACTTAGTGCCTAAATAGACATTCTTTGCTCGGGTTATTAGTTTAACTTTGGTAAGAAGTACTACAAAATAGTTATATAAGTATTTTATTATTATTAAACAAAGATATAGGCTTAGAAGTCATGCTAATGAAACACTCAAACATTAGCTTCTGCTAATGCATTGACAATGCCTAAATATACTTAACGAAATAAATGGATTATTAAGTATAATTGCTTACATAACAAATCAACAAAAAACCATATGGTTCCCCTCCATAGATTCAAATCAACATTGAGCACAATATAAGATCAAAGCCTACACCCTTCGCGCTTATTATTAGTGTGTTGAAAGTGCTTGTCTTGTTTCATGGAGTTTTGAACCAATAAGGAAGACCTAAAGCTGGAGGAAAAAAACCCTCCATGAAAGGATGATAAAAGACAAAAAAAAAAAAAAACACCTAAAACTAGGGAATAAAAAACAAGCAAAGAAATCAAATGTCAGACAATGAACAAACAAAAAAAATTCTCTTTCATAATGCGAAAGGGATGGAAAAGAAATGTCTTATTGGTGTTAGAGAAAACTCTGAAAATAAGTTAGAGAGTATGCCATACTAATATTCAATTCAAACCTAAATATATGGAGCTCGGGTGGACCCTAAACTGATCACTTATTATGCTGCACTAGATTTTATTTTGGATTAACCATTTTGTGTGGGCTTTTTATTCTAATTTAATTTTAACCTTTATATATATTTTTTATTTAAAGTGATACTCTTGAATTTTATATGATAATTTGATAGTCAATGATATTTATTGTAAGTATCACCTAAATTTGAGTTACGTTAATTGTATTAATTATTTGAGCTCTATCTTATAATTGTAATTCTCAAAAAAAAAAAAAATACACTAATTTACCAACCTACTTTTATTTCTACTATATATAAAGCTAAGTAAAACCGATAAAATATTTAAAATAATGTGTGTTGTTTTGATCATTTTGAGTGTGTTTTATATTGACAAACTCACAATTGCTGAAAATTTTCAAATTGACTATGAAAAAGAAAAATGAACAAAAAACAAAAATCATACTACTTTTCATCATCCGATGGAATCTAGACAAGCTTAAAACTCTATATTTATAATTAAGTTCAACATAGCAGTACAGTGAAAAACTGGATCCAATCAATGATAAAAAAGCAAAAAAAAAAAAAAGTTGGAATTTTGGAAACCAAAATTTTTTGTTTGTAAAAGAAAATAAAAGACTCGGAAGATTAAAAAGGTGGTAGGCTAACTTAGAGCTTCAACTTCCCAGATCTGTCTGGACCGCTTGAAGCTAAGGTGAAAAAACCTAGGAGATGTACATTTGTTAACCCACCAATAGAACCAAGCCAATTAAACTTTTGACCTTCTATCCTTCTTAACCACAACATACCCTCACCATAATTTCAATTATGCACTTGTGACTTCCTTTCCACTTTCTTCATTTTTTTGTAGATGCAGCAGAACTCTCTTGGCGCGCACCTTCACCATTCTATCTGCATTTGAACAATAGGATCTTTGCTAACAATGGATATTTCTCACCGGGTCTTTGTTGGTTCGGTTCTTCTCCTCTTTTTGGCATCTGGGTCTTTCTCAATCGACAATTTTCACCAACCGTAAGTTTTCTTTTATTTGGTTATGTTTAAAATTTTATGTTTTCTTGTTGAATCACTTTTTAGCTATTGGAGTAGTTATCAGTTGATTAAGATGTGATAGAGTTACCTTCTTGCATGTTTCTAAGATCTCGGCCGGACAAATTGGTTTATTGGTGGTTACCGCCCCCACTTTTCTTTAACAAAAAATTTGAAGTTTTAACTCTTTTTTTTTCTTGGATGCGTTCCTGATTTGGTTTAAGAGGCTTAACATGAACTCTGAATGATTGTATTATTTTAATATCTATGTGTAATATAAGTAGAATAATGTTATGAGAGGCACTTTGAAACTTGATGGCGTTAGCCCTTATTGGCAATTGAAGTTAAACGGAAAAAAGAAATCTTGTTAAAAAAAGTCACAAATATACAATTTCTTAGTTAGGATAGATCATGGTGGTCGTTTTTTGATTCGAACTAATGGTAATTAGCTTGCTCTCTAGAAGAGGTTTCACAGTTCCTCAGTTGTCTTAGATCACTCGTTTCTGGTGCGTTCTGTCTTATAATTAGTATTGACTTTATCTTCATCTCACTTGGTTTGAAGTTAGAACGTTATGTTGAGTCTTTGGTTTATGTGAAGACCACCCAAACTTTTTTTAATGTTTCTCTACTATATACTTCAAGCATAAGGTTTATATATAAAGGCACAGTTTATTTTTGAGAGCAAAGCAAGTTTTATAGATTGTATGGTCTGTGCCATCATACATGTGCACCAAAAGAAGCAAAGGTACAGGATGAGGATCCGTATAACCATGCTTGGGTTGCATCATATCTAGATTATATGCGTTGTTGCTTTAAAACTGGGGAGTGTTTGTAAGTCGTTCTGCTTTTATGCTGATGCTAATAAATGGCCTTTTTTCCTTTAAAATTTCTCGTGCACTTGCAGGAAAGATTTTGTGCTTTTGATGCAGAATAATAGCATTAAGAAATGTGCTTTCCATAGGGAGTTTCTTTTTTTATTTTATTTTATTTTTATTTTTTATGTATGAAGTACATGTAAATGCTGTTTAAGCGTGACATTCAAATTTTCCCTTGAAATCTGATTTTAATTTAGCACTAGCTTGATAGTTGTGCCTGCTTTTGCAATAACTTCACATAATCTCAATGGGTTATAATGATCTTCAGTTTAATCTGATGCTGATCTCTTTCCCTTTTTTTTCTTCACTTAAATTTATCCATATAGATTTCCTATCGTGGAGCCTGATCCTGGTCATACAAAGCTTTGCCTTTCGAGGGAAGGCTTGGAAGCCATCCGCAGAATAAATACCCCAATTGCAGCTGTTGCTGTAAGTTTAGATACCCTTCCCAGGCATGTAGTATACATTTGCAGTTTATTGGTTTTATTTTAGTGACCTGACTCTAGATATCTGTTAGACTCAAAATATGAATTCCTAAAGCAAACTGCTCTAATTGGGTCCCCCCTCTCCCTCCTCTTTCCCAACCCAGGAAAGTTAGAAAATATTTTGCCCATGTTATAGAAAATATTAGCATTAGTGTGAGGAAATTCATCCCAAGTATGACTGTTGGCATTTCTATGGGAGGTGCATTTGTAAAATTGATGCATTGAATCATCAGTATGTATAGCACAGTGTAAATGTTTGTCTTATATAAGATGCAAATCATCCAATATTTACTGACTTCTTCAATGATATCTAACTCGTTATTCCGGGTGAATTGCTGGTTGATATTATTGGTTTATTCCTATAATAAAACGTATCAAATTTGATACTGCACCTAATTTTCCTTTCGAGATTAACATCATTGGTTTAAGTTCTCCCATTTTTACTCAAATCTTATATCCAGGTCATAGGTCCCTACCGCTCCGGAAAATCTTTTCTGCTGAATCAACTTCTATCACTGTCTTGTTATGAAGGTGCATTCCTTACTGCTTTATGCTCCTTTGTTGTTTGCAGACATTGTTGTCACTTCAATATTTTTTAAAATTTAAATGGGATCAATTTGACGACTTCTTGTTTTCACTATTTCCTATTTATCCCTCAGGCTTTGGTGTTGGGCACATGCGTGACACAAAAACAAAGGGTAAGACTGCAACAATATTACAGTTATGCACACCTGTTAAATAGGATGTTTACACTTTGTTTCTACCAGGAATTTGGGTTTGGGGAACACCGCTAGAATTGGATATTGATGGAGTAAGAACTTCTGTCTTTTACCTTGATACTGAGGGTTTTGAAAGTGTCGGGAAGTCAAACGTATATGACGATAGGTAATTCCAGAACATGTACTTCAACTTGCTTTATATGGTATATTTTTAGTTATATTGCTTTTTCTGATGTCTGTTCATGCAGGATTTTTGCTTTGGCTACTGTTATGAGCTCTGTACTGATTTATAACCTGCCTGAGACGGTTAGTTAATTCTTCCCTCTATATATATTTAGAACTTTTCCTTGTTTTTAGATGATCTTATTTGAAACATTGACATATTTGGAAGCTGAAACGGCTAGTGTTTTAGATCATATGGTTCAAGCTAAAATTTGGAATTCTTGGGATATAAGATTACAATTTACTGCTTTGACAAAAAACTTCTAGTAAAAGTTTGCTTAACTTTAGCGACTATATATGAAGGTTGGTTTTTCTAGATATTAAATAAATACTATGTAGGTGTGCGATCTCTGGTTAAGATATCTTACAATTGATTACTAAAACAAAGCAAAAAAAAGATCTTTTTGGGCTTTGATAAATTGAAAAGCGGTATCTGTATAAAATTTTCTTTAAATAGAAAAAACATCTTCCAATATGAGAAGATATTGATAGTTGCCTGTCTCTTCTTGGCTAAAAATAAAGTGCTGTCCTGGTGTTTTATATGGATTTCTCTTATTATAAATTTATAAAAGCAATCTTGTCAATTTTAGCATTTAAGCTATTCATTTAGAATCACAGTCTATGCTTCAGATTGTGGACATGTGACTAAAAGTCTTGAAGTCCAGAATTACCAGCTGCCTTTGATGGGTTGATTTTTTGTTGATAAACGTGTCTGTTCTGTTCTTTCATTAGGTCCGGGAAGCTGACATTTCAAGGCTTTCATTTGCTGTTGAGCTTGCTGAAGAATTTTATGGAAGGTTTGCCCTTCTTCCATATACTGAATTGAAAGCATTATCAACTTATTACATACAATGAGGAAAATTGGTGCTATTTTGTATTTTAGTGCTTTTTAATTTTGACACTAACTTATCTTGTGGTTTTTGACAAACATTTCATGGAACACAGAGTGAAGGTAAATTTTGACCCCCTAACATGCTTGCCTTATTTATGTTTGTGCAAATGAAGCTGTTTCGCTGTGGTGATTCTAGAGTAACTAACTTTCTTGTAGGGGCAAGATGTTGCTTTTGAACCTGCAAAACTTTTGTGGCTTATCCAGCGAGATTTTCTGGGTAAGTTGATAATTGCCTTCTGGGTAGCTTCAATAGCACTGCCTTTATCATTATAATTGCAACAGGGTTATCCCTTTTATTCGTCAAATACTTGTTGATTTTATCTGTTTGGATATATGTCTGGTTAAAATTTTCTTTGGATTCATTCACTATACTCTAAGCTTCATTTAAAATGCTGTGATAGATTTGTGAGACATTTCTTTCCAAATGCCATTTGGCAGTTGCGTCTTTTCACTGCCATTTTTCTGGGTTTTTATGCAGAAGGGAAAACAGTGAAAGAAATGGTGGATGAGGCCCTTAGACATGTCCCTAACACTGGTGGTTAGTTTACTGGAGCATCCTTAGTTGTTAGATAGATGTTTATTTATATTAATTTTGCTTCAATTTTGGGATGGTCTTATGATGGTCTGTCTTTTGTGTCTTCAGGAGACAAAAATATTGATCAGGTATTCCTTTCATGACCTACTTGTAGGTTATCACTAATCTAATTTCATTCTTGATCAGAATTTCACAGTTTTTGGAACTTAGTCAGGTTAATCAGATCCGGGACTCCTTAGCCGTAATGGGGGATAACAGCACAGCATTTAGCCTACCCCAGGTATGAGTTTCAATATTTTTTAACTTGTATAACCTTAGCTCTTTACCCTTTCTCTCCATTCCGATGCTATTGTCATTCTGATCAGAAACATAAATGGATGCTTGATGCGTATAGGACTTATGATGTTGTATATCTACATAAGACTTTTTTCAATTCATGGCCACATTCAATATTCATATTTGGTTTTACATGGTGGTAGAGAAGACTAGGACATATATTTGTGCATGCTTTCACTGAGATTTAGGATGATGAAATGTGTGTATATTTCCAAATATGTTGATTTGCTGCAGATTTATATTGCTTGTTGACAACTAATTAAAGTTATTGCTAAAATCTAAACCTTGACTACCTAATTAATTAGCATTTGAACTTACAGCCTCATCTCATGCGAACAAAGCTTTGTGACCTGAAGGATGATGACCTTGATCCCATGTATGTTAAGAAAAGAGGGCAATTAAAAGAGCTTGTAGCTAGTATTATTCGCCCCAAGATTGTGCAGGGCAAATCTTTAAATGGAAAAGAGTTTGTTTCATTCCTGGAGAAGGTTAGTCTGTGTTCCTATTATCAGACTTGTTCTTCAATAAGTTACAGTTCATGGATTGTGAGAATTCTTAAATTAGTCATTGTTAGGGATGGGATTGATTGATGTCTATAAATGCCTTTTGTTTTCATATTATAGATACTTGAAGCTTTGAATAAAGGGGAGATCCCATCAACAGGCTCTCTTGTAGAGGTTTTCAATAAAGGTATTGTAGAGCGATGTTTGAAGCTGTACAACGAAAGGATGGGAAAATTACGTTTACCTATGCCAGAGCAGTCCTTACAAGATGCCCATGACAGGTCTCGAGAGGAAGCAATGAAGTCTTTTGATGAACTACATTTTGGTCGTCGCCATGCAAAGAGCTCTCTCGAGCAACTGGATGAAGACATCAAGGAGGTATTGACTGGCACTTTAGAGGGCATTACCTTTTCTTTTTTGTTTTTCTCATCAATGATGATTTATCAATTCATACATTCAGATTTTCGTTCCTGAGTCATTCAAATTCTTGGCTCTTTCTATAAACGTATCAAATTCTAATTTAGTGGTTGTAAAAGGAGATCTTGTAAGTTGGTAGACGGTAGATAAGTTGGAAACTTAAATAGACAACCATAACTTTAGTAGATACACATTTTTCAGATTTCAGCTATTTGATCCATTGCTATTGTAAACTAGCTGAAAATTTATATGAAGACATTTTTTTCGGTAAACTATGTATAATGCTAGGCATGTTCCTGGGTTTTAAAAGTGATTAATCCTACTCTTTTAAATATTTTTGTATGTAATCTGATCTAGTAGACTACTAGCTTTTGTAATTCTCGTGTCCTTGATGTGGAAATTTTCGTCCAGGTAAATAACTGGGTTTTAAAAGTGATAAATCCCACTCTTTTAAATATTTTTGTATGTAATCTGATCTAGTAGACTACTAGCTTTTGTAGTTCTTGTGCCCTTGATGTGGAAAATTTTGTCCAGGTAAATACAAATGTCATTATGGCGAATGAATATCACTCTGCAAGGCTCTGTGAGGCGCTGTATACCCAATGTGAAGACAACATGGACCAGCTTCAAGTCCTCAGACTTCCTTCTATGGCAAAATTTAATGCAGGTTTCCTGCAATGCAACCGAAGCTTTGAGCAGGAGTGCATTGGGCCTTCAAAAGCTAATTATGAGCAACGGATGGTGAAGGTAATCTGGAATCTTTGCAGTTCCCTATTCAGCTTCTTTTTTCTTACAAAAGTTCTGTTTTCCCTTCTGTTGCAGTATTTAGAGGGAATGTTGGGAGTTCCATTCAATTTTATTGATAGAGTGTGTTAGAGAACATTTCGAAATGGAATCTGAGTCAGTTTAATGCTTGAATAGATGAAGTTTGGTTCTTTGTCCCTGTTGAACAAGTACTTACCAGTCTTTGAAGGTGGACATGAAACTAAAATAATTTCAACTACATTGAACACCATGATTTAGAAGAATTGTGGGTGAGAAGGGGGCTGGATCATTTTTTAACTTGCCTATTAAATGGAATATACATATTTATAGTGCTTTCTAATTGAAACTGCAACAATTTTTATTGTCATGTCTTTGCTAAATAATATGTTTTTGAATGTATGATACATTTTGCAGATGATGGGTAAGTCGCGTTCTCTGTTTATCAAGGAATACAATCAAAGACTCTTCAATTGGTTGGTGGCCTTCTCCCTCATCATGGTGATGGTTGGCCGGTTTATCATAAAGTTCATATTGATTGAAATGGCAGCTTGGATACTATTTATCTTCTTAGAGACATATACGAGGATGTTCTGGTCATCGGAGTCTCTTTACTACAACCCTGTGTGGCATTTTATTGTATCCACTTGGGAAACTATTGTCTACAATCCCATCCTTGATTTGGACAGGTAATATAACACTTTCGGTTGCATTTCTAAACAAACTTGCTTTGTCATTGTAACTACTCGGCCAGGTACTCTTAGCAGAAGCATGTCAAAATGACCATATTTCTTTCTCTACCATTCCAAAGTTGCAAATATAGTTAGTATCTGCAACCTGTTTACCTTCTGTGTTCATTTGTTTTTGTAGATGGGCCATTCCCATTGGTTGTACAGTAGCTCTTTGGATGCTTTATTGGCGGTGTTATGGCAGACGGAAACACAAGTCGCGATGGCTTTTACCTATGTATAATAGTCATAAAAGTGGCTCGAATAGACCAAGATCAGATTAATGGAGAAGCGAATGTACCATTTGGTATGCTTTTGATCGAATCATCTCAACTTGGGCGAGCTTTTCCATATTTTTTGACTTACGAAAGCTCCCTTTAACCATAGATTGTCAAAGACTGGGAAAGAGCCAGAAGAAAAAGCATTAGGCAGCTACACTTGTAACATCTTTTACTGTACCATTTTAGAGAAACTGTTTGTATTAATATATAATCAATTGATGTGTTTGAAATGCCTATTATTTAATAGCTTCAGCTTTCCTCATCTTGTTTGCCTGTAAAGCATCAACATCATTACATAAAAAGGTGGAAAATGGAAGCGTTAAAAAACCTGACTAGTATACAATGAAGCCTGAACCCACTTAATGAAGCTTGTCTAAGGAGAAAAGACAATGGGAATGTTACAAATGCTGCAAACTGAAGGAATCTTGATTCTATTAAAATCCGTTTCTTTTGTAATGCGGGTGAAATAATTGGATTCTAAATTTCATGTGAATTAATATATCTGAAGTTGCCTTTGCGTATACGACTCCTTCCCCTTATTCCCATGCCTTCTTAACGGCGTTAAGTGGTTTATTTAGGAGAGAATCAACTTTCTTGCTTTGGGAAATGGAAAGCGACGGTTTTCATTTTTATCATTTTGCGTAACTGGCATGTGAAAACTGCCTCTTCTTTACTTCCATTAGTTCTGACTCACCACCAACTCTACTACGCATATACATACACACACACTTTTGTTTTGGTAAATTACTCTGCCACTGCCAGTGATTGAACATCATGGGCTCTGTTGTGGAGAAATCTGCTTTGATAATCTGTGGCGACTACATGGAAGATTTCGAAGTGATGGTGCCTTTCCAAGTGCTGCAAGCGTTTGGGGTTCGAGTTGATTGCGTCTCTCCCACTAAATTACCTGGTCAAAAATGCTTCACTGCCATCCATGTGTCCTTGGGATTTGAGGTAAAATGCTTTGCTATTTCATCATACATGTATGGTTAGTTCCCACCAGGGTCCAGAAACAAAGGTAAGCTGTTTTTGTTTCCAGGGCATTGAATATGAGAGTTTAATTTTAAACCTTTCTATTTCCAGCATTACTCAGAACTGCCAGGCCATTTATTTACACTGAATTCGAATTTCAATGAAGTGGAGGTCGGATGCTATGATGCCCTGGTTATTCCTGGCGGCCGGTTCACGGAGCTTTTCAGCGTTGACGAGAGGGTCTTGAGCATTGTTAAAGCGTTTGCTGAAGCAGGAAAGCCTATTGTCACCACTTGCCATAGCCAACTCATTTTGGCGGCGGCAGGGCTTTTGAAAGGCAAGAAATGCACTGCCTTTGCAAGCATGAAACCAGTGATTGAGCTGGCGGGTGGTATTTGGTGGGAGCAACCTGGAATCACATCACCTTTTGACATTACTGCTTGTCTCAAAGATGGAAACATCTTGAGTTCCATAGGATGGCCAGCGCATGCTGAAATTCTCAAAACTTTGTTTGAATCCATGGGAGCTCGAATTCATACAACCAAGGCTAACTCAGTGCTTTTCCTTTGTGGGGTAAGAAAAATAAGCTCTTCACTAGGAAGATAGTTACACAAATAAAACTGATCATAAATCTGTTGTGTTTTCCAAGGACTATGTAGACGATTATGAATTCAATGTCCCATTCCGTGCGCTCCAAGCATTAGGGTGCAAGGTCGATGCAGTTACCCCAAGCAAGAAAAAGGGAGAAACCTGTGTCACTGCCATCCACGATGATGAAGGAGCCCAAGCCTTCAGCGAGAAACGTGGCCATAACTTGGTAATTACAGCCAATTGGAGTGATGTAAGTGTTTATGATTACGATTGCCTTGTTGTGCCGGGTGGGAGGTCCCCAGAGTTGCTGGTAATGAACGACAAAGCAGTCACTCTAGTGAAGGAATTCGCTGAGAAAAACAGGGTCATTGCTGGTGTTGGGCAAGGGCAATGGCTCCTTGCTGCTGCTGGTGTTCTAAAGGTAATTTCTAACTATCGCTATTTGATTATACAATGGTTGTTGAAACCAAAGGAAGCTGTGGGTTGTAAAACATTAATGACTTAATCTGATTCAGGGGAAGAGATGTGCAAGCGGGGATGGAATGAAGGTAATGGTGAAGATGGGTGGAGGGGAATTGGAAGAGTCTAAAGGGTGTGTCTCTGATGGAAAGCTGGTGACCGCTGTTGGATGGCCTGCCCTTCCTTCTTTCATATCTCATTTGTCCAAACTTCTTGGTTTATCTTTGAGCTTTGAGTGAGACCAAGTTTGGGTCTTTTGCCTGAAAGAACAATGTTTGAACTATATGCATGAAAGTACTTTATGTGAGTTCAGCGAATAAAGTTGGATTTTGATCACCCTTGTGACTGGTTTTGCTATATTATAACAAGAGCACCTTTAAGGTTAATTAGTGTCCTCCCCTCGCGATGCTTCAAATTCTTAATTAAACAGTACAACTTTTCTTTTTATACTTTTAAATTTACCCAAACTACTCCCACCTGCAAATTCTGCAACTATAATTCATTTGAATTATTATGCTAAAACCTTAATCACTTATGAATTAATCGAGTCATGATTTTAAAATCTCATTACAAAAAATAAAATCATCATAACTTGCATAAAACTAATTATTAACATTATGGGTAAAAGGAAGGGTGATAACATGATTATTTTGCATGATTTCTTGTATTTAATTCGGTGTATTTCTAAAATTAATCCCTGCTAATTTGCATTTTTATGATTTAATTCTTGTTAGGGACGCAATTGATCGGAAACATGCTGAAAAGGGCTAAATTGAAAGAAAATCATGGAAATTGGGCCAAATTAAAAAGATGGAGGAAGCAAGGACTCATCAAGCAATTTGACTTTGTAAAAAGCCAAATATAGAAAATTCTATATTTAGTTTATTTTATTTTTATTTATTTATTTTTATTTTTTTATTTTAAGATTTTATATTAATTTAGTTAAGCCTATTTTAGTAAATCCATTTAGTATAAATAGGGGTTAAATGTAATTGGAAAATCATCAATTAATCAATTCTCTCTTTCCTATTCCTAATTGGAGTTGTTTTTTTTTTTTTCCTATTTCAATTTTAAGTAGGATTTCTTTTATTTTTTTTCTTTCAAGCCAACGTCAATATTCTGCCAATCCCAATCCATTTTTGGTTTCTTTTCCAAAATTGGTTTAATTACCTTCCAAGTCCCCCTTCCTTCCTAAAATTCCACCATCCTCTATAAAACCCAAACACTTTCCACCACCTTTAAGCATGAGTAAAATCATGCCACACTAAACCCTTTCACTTTTAAGCAGATAACCCCGTCAAAAAACCGTGAGTTACTGAACCCGAGCTATTCAACTCTCGATTTCGATACTTATTATTTCTCCGGATTAAGAGTATGACTGTCACTCATAAAGTCAAGTTGTACTAAGTCAAAAAGATGTCGTTTGAGTTAGCACGACTAGGCGTACGATTAAATTCGAAAGGATCGATTGTCTAATTGGTCTTCCGTGAACACATTGGCGTGCCAAGTGGGGATTCTTGTTTGGTTCCGTCAAGGAAATAGTAACCAATTTAAATGTCCCAACGTTTGAGGGCATTGGTTCGAGCTAGGCTCTTCTAGAACGCAAAGTCGCCGGAGTTCTAAACCACGAACGTTTCGTAGGTTGTTCGATCGGTGAGGTTAGTTATAGGACGTTCCATAGCTAATTTACACAAGGAAGAGTTGGTTCGAGGCGTCCTTGGTAGCTATAACTAACTTATCGAAAAGATGAGTTCATCTAATTTCGAGGATCGGGTCAAATACAGAAAAAATCGTGCTTGAGGCTGAGCTAAGTTTTATCGATTTCTTTTCAGACTTTTTCAATTTATTTTCTTATTTAAACTGTTGCTTTTTATGTTTTTATTTTACGTCTGCATTTGGGTTTAACATTTTTACTCCCCAAAGTCGCGGCACGACAATTGCCCGGACACTAACTCGGTCAAGAGATAGACGATTTTCATAAAACCGGTCTTTGTGGGATCGACCCTACTCCCTATCGCTTAATTTTGCAACTAGGTGTAGGTTTATATTAGTGGAATCGATACCATCGGTTTTGGTGCCGCTTCTTAGGGATCGGCAACACTTACGATCGCTTAATCGTCTTCATGACTAGGTCTTCATCAGGAGATCTCGAATACGACCCAGAGATCGAGAAATCAGCGCGAGCGCGATGAAAAGAGATAGAAGCTCTCAAACGCGCAAGTAAAGTAGAAGTTGAACTAGGGCAAGGGATCCTAGAATCTGACGTTGAAAAGTTGAGCGAAGCAATTCGTGCAGAGGCAATTCGACGTGGGAAACAAGTCGAAGTGGTTGGAACTGAGACCGAACCACTTCCTGAAACAAAAGAAGGCAACCTCGGTGAACCAGTGAGGATGGCGAACCGAACCATTCGTCAACTAGCCGCTGCTCCCAACGAGCAAACACCATTATGCATCAATTATCCAACCGGAGAACCCGTTTGAGTGAAATCGAGCTTGATTCACCTTTTGCCCACCTTCGAGGATGAAGAATGAAAATTCGCACACCCACTTGAGAGAATTCCACATGGTGCGCTCAAGCATGAAACCATGAGGAGTACCAAGATGAAATCAAACTTGGCCTTTCTTTTTCTTTAGTTGATCTGACAAAAGAATGGTTATTTTACTTTTTCCGGTTCTATCTGGCGTGGGATGACTTATCTCGTGTTTTTCTTGTGAGTTTTTCCGGCTTCACAAGCGGTAGAACTTGGAGGGACATAGTGGGAATTCGCCAAGCGGAGAATGAATCGCTCTACGACTATTGGAGCGGTACAAAAACTATGTGCAAGTTGTCCTCAACACGGGTTGACCGAACGATCACTCATTCAAGATTTCTATGAGGATTGCTCCTCATGGAAATGAAAATGATCGATTTGCTAGTGGAGGGGCGCTTGTCAATATGACTCCTCAAAGGGCGAGAGAACTAATATCCACCATGGCGGCAAATTCTCAACAGTATCGACCGAATTCGGAACCCACAAGAAGGGCTCATGGGGTAAACGTTTCAACTTTAGAAGATAAATTGGATAAGCTTACCAATGTTGTTCAATCTTTGCTTACAAGAAGAAGAATTCGACTCAATTGTGTGGAATTTGTTCTACATCTGAACATCCGACGGATTCATGCCCAATCCTTAACGACAATTCAGTGGCACATGTTGATCTTTGTCGGAGGTTTTTGGGACCTCCTCAAAGACGTTATGATCCTTTTTCCAACACCTACAATCACGGTGGAAGAATCACCCCAACTTGAGTTACTGGAGGTAATCCCGATATAATCAATCATACCAACTGAGACCTCAGAACCACCACAACAAAGCAACCCAAGTCGAGCACATCTCTAGAAGCTATTATGGAAAGACTTGCTGCCGATGCTGCAAAGTACCAACAGAGAGGAGACAGCGTCAATACAAGAGTTGACCAATCAGATTAGTAAACTCTCGATGGCGCTTAATCGTTTGGAATCTCAAGGTAAATTACCTTCCGATGAGCCGAATCCTCGGCGAATGCAAGCGCAATTACTCTTCGAGCGAAAGGTCCTAGAAAGCGGTGCCAACCAAAAGTCATGGACAAGACAAGGAACGAGAAAGGCAAGTGATGGATCCAACAGCCAAGCCGGAGTCAGAAATTGAAACCAATTGTGATGCCACCTCCTTTTCCAGGGAGACTTGCCAAAGATAAGAAAGAGAAGGAGGAAAAAGAAATTTTCGAGACATTCAGGAAGGTGGAGGTAAATATCCCTTTACTCGATGCTATCAAACAAATCCCTCGTTATGCGAAGTTCCTTAAAGAATTATGTTCTAGCAAGAGAAGGTTGATAGGTAATGAAAGAGTAAGTGTCGGAAAAAATGTCTCCGCAGTACTGCAAAAGAATGTTCCTCCCAAATACAAGGACCAAGGTATGTTTGCCATTTCTTGTGAGATAGGTAATGTAGGCATTAAGAAAGCCATGTGTGATTTAGGGGCTTCAATTAATGTTATGCTTTATTCTACTTATAAGTTGATTAACGCGGGTCCTTTAAAAGAGACAGAGTAATAATCCGGTTGGCGGACAAGTCATTGCGTCTATTAGAGCGGTCGTCAAGACGTCCTTGTTAAAGTTAACGAATTAGTTTTCCCTGCAGATTTCTACATTATTAATATGGAAGATGATAAATCAACTAATTCGTCTGACATTTTACTTGAAAGACCATTCTTGAGTACTGGCGAACGAAAATTGACGTTTGGAGTGGAACACTCACCATGGAATTTGATGGCAAAGTGGTTAGGTTTAATGTTTATGAGGATATGGGACATCCCAATGATAAATTACAAACTGTGCCTTGCAGGAATGCTGATCTTGATGTTAAGCAAGAGGAATTATCGATAATTCAAAAACCAGTACGTGAAGCTGTCATGAAAGCCTCGAAGTTAGAGCTGAAATTATTTCTAGAACGTACAAGTGTTCCGACAGTGAAAAATGCAAACTTGAACGAAGAAGCTCAAAGACTCCTCAATCCACTAATGATAGGGGAACCCGGGAAGGGCTTCAAAGATAGTGGAAAAACGTCGAAACCTTTCTGCAATGACATCTAAGTGCACAAGATGGAGAAATTAATTCTAAATAAGCCAAACGGATAACATTTAAGGTCGTCGAGCTAACGACGTTAAACAAAAGCGCTTTTTGGGAGGCAACCCAAATTTTTTTTCATTTATTTAATTTCAAGTTTTAGTAGATCTAGGGTGTAAATAAATAAATTTTTACTTAATTCAGTTAATTTGATGTTTTCAGGAATCCTTCACCGTCGCAGCACCTATTACCGTCACCATCGCACTACCATCACCGATGCCATTGCACCACCGTCGCTGTCTTTCCCCCTCTTTGCTATAAGGTTAAGGTGTGGCAATGGGTATATGCATGTCTAGGATTGGATCTAGGGAGAGCTTGGTACTTAAGCGGTCTTAATGACTCGCCTCCTCTTCTCTGGTATCCTACCTGGTGCATAGTATCTATTCGCTTTAGCCAACGAGGACTCGATAACCGGCCATGTGATCCTCAGTAGGTGGTTCCTACAAAATTGTTACCCCCAACATCGACAAAATCATTGAAGACACACATGGGGAGTACTCTGAACTTTTCATTTTGTTAATTTGAACTGCTAATTTTCTTTTCTTTTCCTATCTAAAATATGCACATGCTTGAGGCCAAGCTTAGAATAAGTATGGGGATGAATATATATGAATATAGTAAGTATGCATGGATGGTTGATTGGTTCTTCTTTGCATGTTTCTCTTTTGCACATGTTCAATCTTACATTGAATTCATTCAATAGTTTATTTGACATTGAGCCTTTAACTCATACTTAGTCAACTTGGACAATTGGGTAAAATTTTTTTGAAATTAAATGCTCAAGTATATAGATTAATCGACACTTACATTTTAATGTTGATGTATGTAGCTAGATTTTCATGAATTGATTGATCGAAAAAATATTTGCTTGTGCATGAAAAAAAAAGAAAATGAAAAAATGAAAATTAAATAAATAAAGGCTCAATTTATGAGTGAAAGTCTCAAAATGTGACCGAATTGAGTAAGGGTAAGGTGCTTGGGTTGTCATCTCATCTCGTAAAAGGTTCGAGTGACGAGTCGATGGCTTAATAACATTCCGCTAATGAGCCCAATAATAAAGACTTTCGAATCGAGTAACCGGATAGGTGCTTAGGTTGTCATCCTAGTTCGCGTAAAAAGGTTTGACCATGTCTAGTTTATTTTCTAAAAGTATATTAATAATGCCTTGCAATTTATCGAAATCAAACTCTATTTAATGAAATTATCTAGTTCGCATATATCGAATTTTATGACACTTGTCACTATATGTTCTGAGCATTTATTAAATTATTTTTGCCTATGTTGTCTACATTGAGTAAGGATGCAGAAAAGAGGCTCGGGTCTTAATAAATTGTGGAATTAATTTTAATGTTTGAACGAGCAACATGCTTGAGGGCAAGCATGAGATAAGTAGGGGGATTTGATAACATGATTATTTTGCATGATTTCTTGTATTTAATTCGGTGTATTTCTGAAATTAATCCCTGCTAATTTGTATTTTTATGATTTAATTCTTGTTAGGGACGCAATTTATCGGAAACATGCTGAAAAGGGCTAAATTGAAAGAAAATCATGGAAATTGGGCCAAATTAAAAAGATGGAGGAAGCAAGGACTCATCAAGCAATTTGACTTTGTAAAAGCCAAATATAGAAAATTCTATATTTAGTTTATTTTATTTTTATTTATTTATTTATTTATTTTTTTATTTTAAGATTTTATATTAATTTAGTTAAGTTTATTTTAGTAAATCCATTTAGTATAAATAGGGCTTAAATGTAATTGGAAAATCATCAATTAATCAATTCTCTCTTTTCCTATTCCTATTTGGAGTTGTTTTTCTTTTTTTTTCCTATTTCAATTTTAAGTAGGATTTCTTTTATTTTTTTTTCTTTCAAGCCAACGTCAATATTCTGCCAATCCCAATCCATTTTTGGTTTCTTTTCCAAAATTGGTTTAATTACCTTCCAAGTCCCCCTTCCTTCCTAAAATTCCACCATCCTCTATAAAAACCCAAACACTTTCCACCACCTTTAAGCATGAGTAAAATCATGCCACACTAAACCCCTTTCAGCCTTAAGCCGGTATTAACCCCGTCAAAAAACCCGTGAGTTACGAACGAGCTATTCAACTCTCGATTTCCGATACTTATTATTTCTCCGGATTAAGAGTATGACTTCGTCACTCATAAAGTCAAGTTGTACTAAGTCAAAAAGACGTCGTTTGAGTTAGCACGACTAGGCGTCTGATTGGAATTCGAAAGGATCGATTGTCTAATTGGTCTTCGCGAACACATTGGCGTGCCAAGTGGGGATTGTTGTTTGGTTCCGTCAAGGAAATAGTAACGGATTTAAATGTCCCAACATTTGAGGGCATTGGTTCGAGCTAGGCTCTTTTAGAAGCATAAAGTCGTCGGAGTTCTAAACCACGAACGTTTCGTAGGTTGTTCGATCGGTAAGGGTTAGTTATAGGACGTTCCATAGCTAATTTACACAAGGAAGAGTTGGTTCCTGAGGCGTCCTTGGTAGCTATAACTAGCTTATCGGAAAAGACGAGTTCATCTAATTTCGAGGATCGGATTAAATACAGAAAAAATCGTGCTTGAGGCTGAGCTAAGTTTTATCGATTTCTTTTCAGACTTTTTCAATTTATTTTCTTATTTAAACTGTTGCTTTTTATGTTTTTATTTTACGTATGCATTTTGGGTTTAACATTTTACTCCCCAAAGTCGCGGCACGACAATTGCCCTGACACTAACTCCGGTCAAGAGATAGAAGATTTTTCAATAAAACCAGTCTCTGTGGGATCGACCCTACTCCCTATACTGCTTAATTTTGCAACTAGGTGTAGGTTTATATTGGTGGAATCGACAGCCATCAAAGGCAGACTTAAATTTTTATCAAATTCCCCTTAAATTTATAATATTTTACTCGAGAAACAAAAAATAAAAACATGACAAACACCCCATTAAAAAAAATGAATTAGTCTGATTAATTATGTAATGTATGTTATTAATCAAAACACAACAAATTAGTGGAAAAATGAATTAATATACTACCCCACTATTCTCGTTGTGGAGAGTTCGGGTCATGAATAGGGGCGGACCAAAATGGAGGCCAACGGGGCCTTGCTCTACCCCAAAAATATTGAAAACTTTCATTAAAATTATTTTCAAAACTTTAGTTAAGGTCTTCTAATTTTTTTCTTGAAATTCTCATTAAACATAAAAAATTTAATTAGACCCCCCAATTTCTTTTTAAAAAAATCACTAAACTCTTAAAATTTTTGAAAATTTTAGTTAGCCTTTTAAATATTAGTCGTAAAATCTACCTCTGATCTCAAATGTTCTAAGGTGCATGAGGTCTGGTAGCAAGCAAGACTCCACATTTCACACTACTCTTGCTACAAATTCGCTTTGTATTTGTTAAGCTTGCAAGATGTTGTAACAAGGGGGAAGGCCATTGTCATGTTGCGAAGCATTTGGTTCCATAGAAACTTGTTTTGCTAGCAACATAAGGGTGTATCAACATTTTGTAACACCCCCTAATCCTAAACCGTCGTCGGAACAGGGTTACAGAGCATTACCGAACATTACAGACAACTTACGAATATTATACAATTAATTAACATTTATAATATAATATATTCATTAAGTCCCTTTCATGGACCTTCGAAGCGCAAAATACGAATTAGAAGTGAATCAAGATTTGATTGGGTGCTCCGAAAATTTTTCGTATTTTTTTTGTGTGAACTCAATATAACCCCTTTATCAACATCTAACATTCCCTGCAATTTCAAACCACAGTCAATCCAAAACCAATGGCACAACCAAAACAATTTATACTCAAATACACCTAAATCATAACCAATTCATTAACACAATAATTTAATAATTAAACATCCATAATATCATTCAAAGTTTACTAATAACTTCATTCATTTTCCATTCAAACTTAATACCAAATTTTATAGTATACATTTTACCATTTCACTTAGACTAAGTTCAAAACATTACAAATCATCCATACTTTATGACCAAATTCATATGATCCATGTACATAACCTAGGTACATGCCACATTTACCAAAAGGAAAAGTACATCACCAAAGTTGTGCTGAAGTCGGGATTGATCTAGATGCTGAACCGGGACCTTTGACTTCTACTGACCTGCTCTCGGAAACAACCTTATCGCTGAGTATGTCTATACTCAGTGGTATTACCATTATTCAAATTATAATAACAATTAATGGAATATAATATCAAACATGTAACAATTGAATTTCTCAAGTACTAATTCATTCTTAAACTTTCATTCATCAACAATAGCAACTCAAATTTTAGCTATTAAACACTTACAATCACATACCATAAGCTTCAATTCCATTCACTTCATGAACATTTAGTTCATGCCTTCCATTTCCAATCTCAATTTCAATTCACAATTTCTTTCAATAATTCAATCAATCAAATTCATTTGATTCTTTATTTCATTTATTCACCATTATTAACAAGACTCAGACCTTGGCGGATACACAGATCCAACCAAACACACCAGAATGGCACCCAGTGCCTTATCGGATAGTTCAAAGTAAAATAATTGACACCTAGTGTCTCATTGGTAAAGCCGAAGAAATTTGGTACCCAGTGCCTCATCGAATCTATCCGAAGTAATATAGTTGACACTCAGTGTCTCATCGACTCAAGGTCAAAGTATCCCTAAACACTTCCAATCCTATGGCATGCCAACTATATCTGACTTAGCCCGACTAGTTAATAAGGTATTTATATCACTTTCCAATATCTAATTAATACACATTTAAGATAATTTCACTTTGATTCAATTCAATACGATTCACTTTTCCAATCAATATTCATATATTCACACATATTCATAATTTCATTCACTTTTATTCAATGCAATATTCATATATTCACAAATATTCATAATTTCATTCACTTTTATTCAATGCAATATTCATACTCACCTCAATTTTCACTTACCAAGTACTTTAATTAAAATTCAACAATTAATAATAATAATAAATTCAAATTATAGTAATACAAACCCGAAATTCTTGATTTACTCCTCGGTAATCTTCCCCTTTCCCTTTTGAGCCGATACCTCTAGTTCTTTGTTAGCTACGAAAATTAAAATAAATTTACAATGAATAATCCAACATTAATTCACATTAAATACTTGAATTTCTATTCAATTTCTACCTTAATTTCAATTTAGTCCTAACTAAATTCATCATTTTTCTACCTCAATTTATACCTTATTTCTACTCAAATTTTAACTAAAACTTAACAACAAATTTTCATCATAAAATCATAATTTTGAATTTCTTTCAATTTAGTCCCTATTATACAAACTTTATAACTTATTCTACAATTTAATCTATCTCCCACTTCTAGTTAAAAATTCTATTAATTCAATCCCCAATTCACACTTTTACTCAATAAAATTTAATGTCTAAAATCAAATATCTTCCAAAATTTCAGCACATACTTAATAGTATTTTATTCTAATTTCATAAAAACTCAAAATTACAAGAAAATAACTTAATTTGACTTACCTATTTAAATTGAACCTTGAAAACCCTAAATTTCTTCTTTTCTTTTTGTTTCGTCCCTTTTCTGTTTCTATTTCCTTTCTTTTGTTTCTTTAGTTTATATATATATAATATAATAAAAATATAATATATTATAATTAAAACATAAAATATCTTTATTATATAATAATATATTAACATAAAATATTAGGTTTATCGTAGTATTATCCTACGATAAATCGCCTCAATTTATACTTTTGGTATAATTTCCTTTTAGTCCTTTTTATTTTCTTTTAATCTATGATTCAATTTTTACCCTTTATTCAATTTAGTTCTTTTTATTAATTACTCCTAATTAAGTCAAATTCACCTATCTAAAACCTAATTAAACACACAACTAGTCTCGTAAATATTTCTAATAAATTTTTACGAACCCATTTCGCTAAGACGGGGGCCCGATAATATAGTTTTCCGATGCTCGTGAATTTTGGGTCATTACACATCTCATATTGTTTTATTTGCTGATTTGTTTTTTTGTGGAATTGGAATGAACTACAGGGTTCTTTGATCGAGTTCAATCAAGGCTAGGTGTAACGTCCGAATTTTGGGCCTAGAAGTTCTGGGTTTTGAGTGTAGTGACAGCGAGGAGGTTGCACACATAAGTTAAGTTGTGCTGTTTAATGTTAGAATGGGCTTGCTGGTCTAGAGGTTGAGAGAGTGTGAACGTTGGTAGGTACTTTATTTTGTTTTGATTTTAGTTAATAATTATAAGTATTTAAAATTATTAAATTATTAGTTTTATGAAAAAGAACTGAATTTATTTTTTCTTTTCTTTTGATATTTTTCGGCTTTTCTATGTTCACGTTCTCCTCTCCTCCCCTCTCTTCTTCTTTCTAAATATTCTTAAAACGGTTGGTTTGTGGATTCGGAATTTTGCCTCTTCCGTTTTCTCCGATCGCAAACAGGTGTGGGATTCGAACTGTAACTACATTGTTTTTTATTATTATTTGCTAAATGGTTTTTACAAACTTATGATTCGGGTTTCCTTAAGTGAATTTCAAACAGATGATTTTGAGTTGTAGTCGATGGAAGTGATGAGAAATATCCACTTTCCGGTATACTTTGATAGGGTAAAGGTTAGGGACAGTTCTGGTGACCAAAACGATGTTATTGAGGCTGAGTTAGGGTGGTTTCATAGCCTCCCCGACGGCCACACAGGAGTGTGCCAAGGCACATGGCCATGTGGATTTGTGAATTAGGGTTTTCAACGCTTTTAGGTGCCACACGGGCGTGTGGCCGATTTTGGGATTTTATCGATTTTCACACCATAGTGTCCTTTGGGGAACACAGGCCTATGGATTTGGGATTTAGGGATTCTGAGTCTTAAGGTCACACGGCCTGGCCATACGGCCGTGTGATTGATTTGGGGTCTAAAGATTCCACACGAGCGTGTGTATTGGGACACACGGTCGTGTCTGATGGCCACACGAGCGTGTGACACCTTCACACGACCGTGTCGGTCCTGTACTTGATTTTATCGAAATTGGACAGTGAGTTACATGGCCTGTTCACATGGCCATGTCCTTGCACCACACAGCGTGTACCTCTGTCACACGGGAGTGTGCCACTCATCACACGGACGTTTGGATCCTCACACGGCCTGGATTGCTCCACATGGCCGGAGTATATTAGCGTATGGCCTAACTCGCCAAATTTTGATTTTTGGGCAAATCGAATGCCATCGTGACTCTGTGTGTTTCAACCCTTAGCTAAGCTTTAGCAAGGGTAGTTATGACTCCGCTCTGACTTCTATTTATGTGTGTTAATTGTGGTTGGTTGTGTGATAAGCTCAATACTGAACTTGAGCTGTGAATGTGCACATATCTGATTCTGTAACTGACTGATTGGAGGTGAGTGTCTATTTCTGATTAACTATCTGTAACTGGTATCCTGATAGTGTTCTTCTGACTGCATACATGCATATGCATTCATACATTTGCACAAAATTATTTTGGGTGGGAATTTGAAGAGAAGGGAGATTTACGATATGATCTGACAGTTTTACTGTAACTCATTGGTATAGCGAATTACCGCATTGTACTATACCATATGTACGTTAGCTACGCTACGTACCACTATCTGATCTAGCAGTCTTACTGCAACTCATCGGTATAGCGGGTTATCGCATTGCACTATACTGCATCTACGTTAGCTACACTACGTACTATTATCTGATCTGGTAGTTCATATTGCATGTCTGTACAGCAGTTTATCGCATTGTACAATACAGCTTATACGCTAGCTTTGCTGCGTAATTTACGATTTGGCAGTTTATCTGCATTCTAATAGCCTAATTCCCAGAGGGTCGAGGGCGGTCCCAATTCCTTGAGGGTCGTGGACAATGCTGATGATCATCATTGCCGGGTAACCCGGGATGACATCCTATGAAGTATAATGTTGGATGGGCTTTTCGAGGTCCTATTCGGAGTGCAGGGATGAGTGGGTTATTTTATAACTCATTTGCACTCATATGCATCTGGCTGACACTATGACTGAATATGATACTGTGACTGCAATATCTGATTGATTATTTGACTGAAATATTTGATTGTTTGATTGACTGAAATGTCTGATTATATCATTCGACTGAAAGGCGCTCGTGCCTAAGGGAACCTTGTGTGTTGGCTAAGGCTCAAACTGATTCTGATTTTGGAAAGGGCTTAGGCCTAGTCTGTAACTATTAGAGTTTTCGCTACTGTGATTGATTGGGCCATTTGACTGTAAAGTTACATATGGGTTGTGTTGATTATTGGTAAATATGCTCAACTGTCATCTGACGGTATGGTTTCCTTTGGATATATATATCGACCGGTTTGTTTAGTTCGGTAGGTTGGTTCTATTTCGCTACTGAACCTAAACTGCTTCTAAGCCTTCCTATTTCTGTTCTATTTGACTCGGTATGCTTAGGTCTCAGACAGTATTGGTGGTTAAACTATGAGTTATTTATTTATTTATTTTGGTTCTATTTGTTATTCGGATAAAGTTTAAACTGTAAGGATTTATAATGTTATGGTACAATTTTCGATTTATGTTTTATTCACATATATTAAACGATTTCGGTTTACTAAGATAAATTATTTTGTAAAATTTTCCTACGATCACTTCGGTGATCAATGTGGTATTCCAGATTCGGTCTAGACTTTTAGGCTGGGTTTGGGGTGTTACACTAGATGCTAGTTTCACAGGCCGCAGATTAAAGTTCGTGACGAATGCTCAAATAGCATCCCATGGAGATCAACTGAGTAAATGGGCCTCATTTGGCCCTACTTGAACTAGCTTGACTCGTGGAACATATGGAGAAGTCCATCTATTTGAAGCCTTGGTGGCCTAGTGAAACACTCTAGTAAAACTAAAGTTACTAGTAAAACTAAAGTTCCACATCCAATTGAAGGAATCTATACCAACTTGACTATCAGGCGCTGGTGTCATATCAATGGAAAGAAGTTTCTCATACGAGTATTTATGTCTACAACTATGTAACATCCCTAAAATTTTCTGAGTTCGAAACAGTGACAAATAAATGATAAACTAGTCAGAATTTGAGAAAGCCAAAAAATGAGAATTATCAGTGCTATGATACATTAAAGACAAGTATTGAAGGCAATAGGAAAAATATGCATAATAAATCTAGGGTATTGACTAAATTGTAAGAGAGTGAAAAGTACCAAAATAATAGATGAATCATCCATGGAATTGTATAAAAGTAAAGGGGTAAAAATGGTATGTATTGGAGAAGATAATTATGGAGATTAAGGATTAAAATTGGTGGTAGAACATGATTAGAATTATCAGTGCTATGATACATTAAAGACAAGTATTGAAGGCAATAGGAAAAATATGCATAATAAATCTAGGGTATTGACTAAATTGTAAGAGAGTGAAAAGTACCAAAACAATAGATGAATCATCCATGGAATTGTATAAAAGTAAAGGGGTAAAAATGGTATGTATTGGAGAAGAAAATTATGGAGATTAAGGATTAAAATTGGTGGCAGAACATGATTAGAGGGTCAAAGTGTAAATAATTAATTTAAAAGATATTTTGATTAGATTTTATATAAAAAATCTAAAGAAATTGAGAGAAATCAAGAGAAAAGGGCTATAAATCAATCATCACCCCATGGTTCTCAAGTTACCCTCCATGGCTATTAACTTAAATTTTGTTTTTCTTTCAATTTAGTTCTTTTTACCATTTCTTAATCAATTGGGCTCCAACATTCAAAATTTTTCCATAAGTAGTAGATGAAATTAATAGAAAAGAGTGGTAGCTATATTAGTTTCATAAGATAAGCATCCGTGGTTGTCTTAGAGAAGAGAAAAATAAGGGATTGTAAAAAATACAAGCAATTGAGGTAAGTACTTTAATATTTCTATTTTATTTAATTTTAACCAAGTATAGAGTATACTAAATTGATCTAATTAATTGTGGATATGCAAATAATATGTATGAATTTAATTAAGTGCAATGAAGTAGTAGGAAAATGATTAAATTGCAAAATGTACAAAAGCTTATGTGTGAGAAATAGTATTGTGTTAGAAAGTTTAAAATGAGATGTTAAGTTTTAGTGATTAGTTATAAAATGATTTTATAGTGAATATTAGATGATGAATTCTCATGATGCTAAGGATTAAATTGTAAAAGTTAAAAATTTATAATTGAAATAAGAAAAGTTATTTTAAAGCTATATGTTGATGATAAGTGCGATTTAAGGATTAAATTGGATGATAATTAAAAGTATAATGGTTATGTGTGACTAAATGAAAGTTAATGCAAACAATCTTGAAAAGGTAAATATTAGCACAAAATAGTTTTGGACAGCAGCAGTGGTTTCACTTTGAAAATTCACCAAAAATTTTAGAGTTCGAATTAAAGATTAAATCAAATATGAAATTAAATAGTATTGAGTCTAGTTTCACATAGAAGAAACAATATAAGCAACAAAATTGTATATTGTGAAATATAATAATTTATTTGACACAAGGTCAGAATAATTTTGGGTTTATCTATTCTAATTTTGAAAAATCATTATAAAATGTTCAAAAATGTTTAGGAAATAAAATTTATATGGATAAAAGCTTGATGAGTCTATTTTCAAGGGAAATAATCTGTATCAATTGGCTTAAATAAAAATTCTGAAAATTTTATGATAGAAACTTCATCGAGTCTAGTTTCAAGAACAAAAAGCGGGAATTAATTTCAATTACTGTAGGTTGAGATATAAATATTTTAGTGACTTCCACTCAATGAAAATTTTCATAAAAGTATATGTGAGATTAGAGAAACCTTAATTAATATCACGCCTAGACATGGTATGTTAAGAGTCAAAGATTTATATAAATATATAAATAAACATTAAGGGTATGGATTAGAGTGGAGGAGGAGGAAAATATTTGGAGAATTATAATACTAAGAAATTGTTACAAAGGATGGTTTTATTAATCTATAAAGGAAGTGCAAACGTTTTACTGAAACACTAGGTGACTGATGTAAAATGAATTAAGGAGACCCTAATTGACAAATTGATTGTTAAATATTACTAATAATAATGATAGGTAAAGAAGATAAACTAATTTAAAGCAAGTCCTCTAAAGGACCTCATTGTAAAATGTTGATAGTTGTATTAATTTATCAAATTTGGAATTACTGGCATGATCATAAGGTTCAATTACAGAATATTATATGTTTAAGAATAAGTGGTTGGGTAATGATTTTTTATAATAAATTTAGTATGTTTTAAAATTGAAAAGAAAAAGGGTAAATATGAAGGATTAAAGTGGTAAATTAACCCAGGATGAAAATGAAACACAGAATGTCAATTTGGTGTCGATACCAAGTCAAAAGTATCGATACATTCGGTATTTATTTTAAAATTTTCAATTTTAAAACTCAAAACGATATCGATACATTATATGGTATCAATAACTAAGCTGTAGTATCGATAACTTAGTGGTGGTATTGATACTTGGGCCCTGTTTGGTGTAAAATGTGATTCTGAAACAAATTTTCAAAGGAAAATTCCACCCGGTGTAGTTCGATATTGTTGTATTATGGAGATAGCACATTAGTAAGTTTAAAATATGATCGGGTAAGGAATCAGATTAAATGATTTAGCCAAGAACTCTCTGGCACTCAAATGTGACATTCCTATATTTGACTCAAAAGTCGGGTCGGGTATAGAGGTGTTACAAACTCTCAAATCCTTACAATACTCCTTGAAAAGTCCAACATCCAATAGTCAATTCAAAACTTACTTTTCCACCATTCCTCACAATACAAGACATGTTGTCCATCAAAGTTCGCTAAATTTTAGAGCGTGATTTCTATATAAAAGAGCAATTTTTTTTGTTGATCTTGGCCAGACATCCCTCTCTCATTTTATATTTGTTCCACAAACGAGCCAAAAAAAGCTTATTTTGTTAAAATGCTAAAGCCAAATTTTATCATAAAAGCTTTATTATGTTCCTTAAACCGCATTAATCCAATACTATTATTGCCCATTGATTAACAACAAGTCTCTCAACTTATTAACGATGACTTTAATTATGAATCGTTTGCAACTAAAACTGTCCATAGGCCAGACCGAGATCATGTTCTGAAAAAGTTTCCATGCCTAGGCTCGTTTTCAGCCCAGCCTAACCCACCCAAAAAGTTCATTTCACTTTTAAAAAATAATAAAATATTATAAAATATATTTTTAATTGATATTATATATATTTTATAATCAAATTTAAATTTGAAAATATTTTTTACTATTTAAATTGAATTTGAGTTGGACTAAGCTGTTTCAAAATAAAAAAAAAATCTTTGTACAAACTTAGTCCAAATCAAACTGAGCCTATTGAGACAGGCAAGCTACTTGGCACTTGGATAAATCTAAGTGTTGAATTTGAATGAAAATCCTTTATTTTATTTAATGCAAAATGTACCATCTAAGTTTTATCAGTGGCACACTCACTATTTGTAACTAAAAACTTTAATGGAAGTCACATTCCAAATGTTTTAAAACTGCCATTTTAAGTCTCACCAGTCTTTTTTGGAAGTATAGTTATAAATTAATGTGTTTACTATGATAAATTATTTTATGGACCCTTTCCACGACATCATCCATGGTTCTGCCCAATTTCATGAAATTTACATTCCAAATGTTTTAAAATTGCCATTTTAAGTCTCACCAGTCTTTTTTGGAAGTATAGTTATAAATTAATGTGTTTACCATTATAAATTATTTTATGGACTATTTCTACTACATCATCCATACTACTGCCCAATTAAAGGAAGATATATTATCTCTTCTTCTTTTTGTCCATATCATATGTACATTTGGACTAAGCTTTCAAATCAAAGATGATGTGTATGTTTTGTTTTTTTATTAAGTGGGACCATGAATGATGTGGTAGAAATGATTCATAAAATAATTTCTCGCTTACCACTTTGGCAAAGAATCTCAAGTTCATAATTATCAACATTTTAGCTATCATGATATATTTAATAAATATAATACATTTTCATCACCCATTTCTAATCTTTTAATGATCTTTGATTTGGTCTAGTGTATAGTATAGCAAAAATAATTGTTAAGAGATTTTCATTTGAAAATGAGTGAAGTTATGGATGTTAAAAGGCAACCCTAAAGGTAAGTTCTTGATGCCATAAGAGCATTTGGAATGATTTGGTTTATGGGTTTATTGGTTTTAAATGTTTTATTTTCATTTTAATGTTTGGATTGATGATTTATTATTATTTTTTTTGGTGAAAGATAAGAAAAGATACAACCAATTAAGCTATACCGAATGGGTTATCTGTAAATGATAAGCTATAAAAGTAACATATTTTAATCACATTCTTAATGCATTTTTGGATGATTAATTATGCAAATTAGTGAATTTGATGCTCCTAATCCTTTAAATTCATGTTTCTATACTTAGGAGAGCATTTGAGAGCGAAAAATGAGCCAAAATCGGGCAAATAGAGCTATTTTTAGGAGCCACACAGCCTGGGCATTTCCACACAGGTTGGACACACGCCTATGTGCCAACCTATGGCGATTTCGTACCCTGCTTCCCAAATTCGCAGAAAACACAATTTTTAACCTTTCTGAGCATTCTAAAGTGTATAAATACCAATTCGAAGAAGACATAAGGGAGCCATCAGAGAAGATCGAAGAAAGCACTCGAAGAACACCATTAGAATCAACTCGGAAGTGGATCTCCATTAAGATCAAAGATCTTCTTTTAATTTATTTCAAAGTTTTATTGAGTTTCTTTATGTCTTGTGGTTATTCTAACTTTGAGATGTTTCTATTTACGATTATGAACTAATTCCCTAGATACCTAGGGAGGATAAAACCTATGAAGAATCCTTTTATTTAATGTCTGTTTTTACACGATAAATACTTGATTCTTGCTCTCAATTATGTATACTTTTTTCTTGTTTTAATATTTCGAGGTATTAATTCATGTTTAATGTGCTTAATTCAGTGGAGGAAAAGACCCTATTTAAGAGTAGATGTAGCATAATTGAGTGAAGTTGCATGCAATCCTAGAAAATAGGATGATATAAATCTACCGGATTAGAGTCAAATCTAATAAGAGAATCCATAGATCGAGTTAATGTGACAATGGAGGTTTTAATTAGAAAGAGATTTTAATTAATCAACCTAAAGTCAGTTGTTCTTACTCTCGAAAGAGATATTAACATAATTTAAGGACTTCTACGGATCAAGACACAAGTGAATAAATAGTTTAATTCAGATTCATAATAATATGTGAAGTCTAGGTGGATTATTTCCTGGGTATTTTCTATCTCATTGGTTAATATTCGTTTATTTTCTTGATTTATTCTTTGTTGCATTTTTAGTTAAATTAGTTTAATAATTTTAGATTAAAATACATAACTCCAATTTTTCGGCTAAATAATAGAAAAACAGTAACTACTAATACTTTTAGTCCTCGTGGATATGATATCTTTACTCATTGTAGCTATACTATTGCTCGATAGGTGCGCTTGCATTTGTCATATTTATAGTTAGTTCAGTAATCATCAAGTTTTTGGCACCGTTATTGGAAACTAAAATATTAGGAACACTATATTTTTATTAATTTAGCCATTTTTATTTTTATTATCTTTTTGTTTTCAGTTTAATATTTACATTTTAATTTTTTTTCTTTTATTTACTTCTGGCAGGTTCTTTTCATTTATGACTAGAAGAACCCCGTTGGGACCATTGTTATTTGACAGTGAAATTGAAAGTACAGCTTGCAGAAACCGTAGAGTAAGAGGAAATTATTATTACTGAGGAGATGAGTGATAATCAAAATATTCAGCTACCTCTTGCAGCAGCTTTTGTTCCTCGTACTATGTACGATTATGTTAAGCCCACTCTAACTGGAGATGGATCAAGTGTTGTGAGACCCACTATTGCTGCAAATAATTTCAAACTAAAGCCAAACACTATTCAGATGGTACAATAGTTTGTTCAGTTCAACGGTTTGTAAGATGAAGATCCAAATACTCATTTGGCAAATTTTCTAGAAATTTGTGATACTTTCAAGATTAATGGCGGCACTGATGATGCCATTCACCTATGGTTATTCCCTTTCTCATTGAGGAACAAAGATAAACAGTGGTTAACTGTTGACCACGAGGTTCCATTACTACATGGGCCTAAATGACCGAAAAGTTCATTTTGAAGTACTTCCCACTGGCTAAGATAGCCAAGTTGAGGAATGATACCTCCTCCTTTGTACAGATCGATTTAGAGACTTTATATGATGCATGGGAGAGGTACAAGGATTTATTGAGATGGTGCCTTCACCATGGGTTACCTTTATGGTTACAAGTTCAAACCTTCTACAACGGTTTGAATCCCTCAACTAGGCAACTAATCGACGCAGTAGCTGGTGGTACACTAACAATAAAACACCCGAAGCTGCTTATGAATTTATAGAGGAGATGACACTGAATAATTATTAGTGGCAAGTCATGAGGACAAAGCCTATTAAAGCAGCTGGTGTCTTTAATATTGAAATAGTCACCATGTTATCGAATAGGTAGAACTTTTAAATTAGAAAATTGATGGTTTATATGTTTCTACGCAGGTACATCCGGTGATGCAATGTGATACAAATGGAGGTAGAATAAACAATCTAGAATGTTTACCCTTCGCTCCTAGCATAGAGAACGAACAAATCAATTATGTGGGTAATAATTCTAGGCCTCGAAATAGCCCTTATAGTAACAAATATAATGCAGGTTGGAGAAACCATCCCAAATTCTCTTGGGGTGGTCAAGGAAATCAGAGAGCACAAGCCCATCAAGGCTTCTAACAACAACCTTACCAGCAAGAGAAAAAGTTGAACCTTGAGGAGATGTTGACGAAGTTTATCTTGGTGTTAGAAACCTGTTTTCAAAACACTGAGGCAACACCAAAGAATTAACAAGCATCGATTCAATGACTTGAAAACCAAATAGGTCAGCTTGTTAAATTAATTTCGGAAAGACCACAATGTAGTTTGCCTAGCAATACCTAAACTAACCCAAGTTAGTAGCTTCATGCAATTATTGTTCGAGATGACTAAGGGCTAGTTAAATCTAAACAAGAATCGAGGCAATAAACTGTGGTGAATAACAATAAGGTTGAGATTAGCCAGAAGAACAAAAGTCGGTTGCCAAAGAATATAAACCTCGAGTGCCATATCCTAATACGACGAAGAGAGGCCACACGAATGAACAATTTGGTAAATTTCTTAAACTCTTAAAAAAAATTACATATTAACTTACAGTTTGTTGAAGCTCCTTCGTAGATGCCCAATTATGTCAAATTTTTAAAGGAGCTGTTGGCAAACAAACTAAAGTTAGATGATTCGTCGACTATGGAGCTCAATGCAATTTGTCCGCCATATTACAAAATAAACTACCCAACAAACTGAAAGATGTAGGGAGTTTTACTATTCATTATTTAGTTGGTAGCTTAAATATTGATAATGCTTTGATTAATTTAGGGGCTAGTATTAATGTCATGCCCTATAAAATGTTTAAACAACTGGGTCTTAGGAAACCCAAACAAACTAGGATGAGAATTCAATTAGCGGATAGAACCATTAGATATCCTAGGGATGTTATTGAGGATGTGCTTGTTAAAATCGATAAATTCATATTCCTCATTGACTTTGTTGTGTTGGACATGGATGAGGGTAGTTAGGTACCTTTAATTTTAGAACGACCCTTTTTAGCAACTGTTAGGACTATAATAGATTTTGGTACGAGTGAATTAGTACTTCGTGTAGGTGACAAAATGATTACTCTCTAAGCTCGTGATTCTATGAGAACATTTAGTGATTGAGATGGTTTTAAATCTTCTGTTAATGTTAGTGACCATGTGCCTCAACCTTTTTTGTAGGAGACCCCTTGAAAAAACGTAATGGAGCCATGTTTCATTCAAAGACAGAAACTAAATGATTTATGATGAAAAATGTTACAAATCGATGAACTAGATGAATGACGAACAAATGTCAAGAAGAAATCGAAAAAGCACAATGAAGAGACAAAGAGATGCTATGATGAGCACGTGATGAGAACAAACCAATTTAAGGTTGGAGACAAAGTACTGGTGGAAAAAATTGATCCACGAATCTCCCATTCGAAGCTCGAGTCAAATGGATCAACCTTATGTACAGTTCTAAATGTCTTTCCATACGGTACAATCGAGGTAACTCATTTTGAACTTGACACATTTAAAGTAAACCATACTCGACTCAAACCTTATTTTAGTAATAACATTGTTGATAAGAAAGAGGAGCTTCAGCTCTGTAAACCACCATAACCATGCGAATTTAATGTAAAGTCGAGCTTAGACTCTAAATAAGCGCTTCTCGAGAGGCAACCCGAGTGTTTAACATTCTGCTAATTCTTTTAACTTTATTTTATGTTGTTTTCAAATTAATTAAATTAAATTTTAAAAAAATTGACCCACACGGCCTGGACACACGGACGTGTCCCAGGCCATGTGTATAATGGGGCATTTGACAGTGAGTTACACAGCCTGGTGACATGGCCATGTGACCCACACGGCCTGGACACACAGGTGTGTCCTTGGCCGTGTGGATACTGGGACTTAATTTTTCAAAAATTTGAAGGTTACACGGCCTAAAATAGTCCACACGGCCGTGTGAACCCTGGAGCTAAGTTTTTCAATTTTATTTTAAGTTAGAGAGTTACACGGGCAAGAGGCACAATCGTGTGCGAGACACGGTTGTGCCACACAGACGTGTAGGTGACCGTGTGACCCACACGGCCTCTCATATGGGTGTGGGAGAAGTGAAGGAAATCACAAATGGCTTGGCACACAGCCTAGACATATGGGCGTGTCCAAGGCCGTGTGAAAGACTGGGCTTACAATTTGAAACGCACATGGGCTAAAAACACCCCACACGGCCGTGCCCTATTTTTAACCCAAAAACCCTTAATTTTTTTTCAATTTGTCTTCTTTTTGTTTTTCACCCCTACCGCTGTTCTCATTGTCCCTTGCCAGTCTGACCACCGCCATTCATCCCCTCCTCATGCCGTCCGTCCATCTTCTCCCTCACCATTTCTTTTTCCTTTCCATGGCCATAACTCCACCCCAAGCCTCATCACCCTTCCTCCTTTTTCCTCGCCCAACCCTAATTTTCCTCTTCTCCCTCGTCGAGCCCCCACGCGTAAACCCCTATCTCCTTTCCCTTCTCCCTTCCTTGGCCTTCCCTTAACATCAACTACCTACTTCGACCCACCCTCTCGTCGACCACCATTCAAATCCCTCCGTTACCTCCAAAGATTTTCCACCAACCACTATCAGTGAACCATTTTTTTTGTCCTTTCCTTTTTTTTAGTTTTAATTATTTAATTAATTATTTGTTTATTATTTATTATTATTTTATTTTTCTAGTTATTATTTATTATTATTATTATAATTTTAAGTTTCTTATTATTCTTAGTTTCATTATCATCGGTTTATTATTTAAGTTATTGTTTTGGCTTATTTTTATTATAGTTATTATTATTCATTAATTTTATTTTTCGTTTTATTCTTAATCTTCTTATCATTAGTTTATTATTTTATAATTATTTATTTACTTTTATTATTATTTTATTGTTATTGTTCTTAGTATGCTAATTATGTTTATTTTAATGCTTTTATTATTCTCATTAATTATGTGTTCTTATTTTGCTTATCATTATTATTAATGGTATTTCATTATTTTATTATCCTTTTAGTTTTCCATTTCGTTTCTTATTTTTATTTTTCTTCATTGTTATTTTTCTTACTTCTGAGTTAATTTGCATGTTTAGTAGAATTAATACCTAATTTTTGCATGATTGATATTAGTAAATATTGTTTTAGGAGTCAATTTTCTATTTAGGCTGTTTGAATTTTGATGTGCGTCATAAGATGATTTTTAGTGTTGTATTTTAATTTACACGGTTGTTTTGTCGGCCTCTCTGTTTGTTTATTTGGTGATGCTTATTTTATTTTTCTGATAGTAGATTATTTTTTTTCAGGCATACCATGACGAACACAAGAAGCAAGTCTAAGATCGTCGTCCCCCCTTCAAAAAGTGGAAGACTCTGGGCACGACTTCGTTTTTGGGCGCTTCCGCCGATGCACGCCACCCCTATCTCTGATTTTCACGGGTTCCCCAAAAGGACTTATATCAGCTTCTTCAATTGAGGCCAATCGACTTAGAATGATGTATTGATTGGGCCGCTTTAGAGCAAGTCCAATTGGCTGATAGCGTGCACACTATCATTGCCATAGCTCCATGGGATAGGTTCTTTTCATCATCGAGCCCATACACATGGAGCTGACTTTGGAGTCTTTTGAAATTTCTCCTACAATAGGTGATGACGACCCATCACGAGCCAGATACCATCACTTTCAGACTCGATGGCACGGCATGACATATGAGTGTCCTAGAGTTAGGAGCGACATTGGGAATCTACACTGCCGAGTTCATGAGTGTCGAGAGCTTTCTTCGATTATACCAGTACATCTACTACTCGCCATCTCTTTGCTAGGTAGACCTCACGGCGAGTATGACGCCTTATGACCCAAGTCGTTTGAAGGCGACTTCTCTTCCTCCGGCCTTGCGTTACATTCTTGTTGTCTTGGCTCACACATTGATCGAGTAGGAGAGAGAGCACTGGAGTCGTTGGTACAACCGATGCATATTTCCTTTGCAGCATGGCCACGGGGCATATTTTTGATTTAGCCTACTTCATCGCTCTCGCCTTTCGCCATCAGACAGAACGCAGTAGGGGGTCTTATCTGTTTAGGCCCTTATATGACTCGACTCGCACATCACCTGTAACAGCCTGTTTTCAGTGAAATTGGAATAGTGGTTTCAAGACCACAAATCTGAAGTCAAAAAATCTAGTTTAATATTATTTTATGGTCTATAGTATGATGGAAATATCATATAAAAATTTTGTTAAGAAATTTTAGTGTTTACATGCCTAATTTGATAAAAATGACTAAATTGCATTAAGTGCAAAGGTTGAGATATAATAGCTAAAATTATTAAATAGCTATAGAATTTTAAATTGGAGGTCCTTATATAGTAAATAGGCCATTAAAGTGGTTAGTGGATAAGTATGAATAGTCATAATTGGAAATTTAATGAAATATTAAGGTTAATTTTGGAAATTTGTGATTAAAGTTATAATAAATTAATAAAATAAACTATTCTCATCTATTCTCATCATCATCCACCAAAAAAAAAAAAAGAAATCTAGCCATGGAAGCTTGAAAATTTAGGCAAGCTTATTTTGCTCAATTAGGTATGAATCTTTGTCCCATTTTTATGATTTCTATGTTTCCGGGATAATAGTAGCTTAATCTAGCTAGTTCGGGGATTAATTTGCAAAACTGTTAAAGTATTAGAGTTTTTCCATTGATGAATATGCTTGAATTTTAAAGTTTGATGATAGAAACTGAATGGTTGTTGTTAGGTAAACAACATTTGTGAAGAGAATTTTGATAAAATTATCAATTAGGGATTAAATTGAAAAATATGATAAATTTATGGTAAAATTTGTAAAATATAAGGGTTCCTATTAATATGTATAAAATCGGCTAGGCTTGAGTAAGGATTAATTGTATGAATTTCATTATTTCGAACCTAGGGACTAAATTACAAAGGAATTAAAAGTATAGGGCAAAATGATAATTTTGCAAAGTTCCATGTTGAATTAAATTGAATGAGAATTATATTGAAATGAGTTAAATTCATTCGTATAGATCCTGTCAAACCTCGTACAGAGTTAGACCGAGGCAAAAAGAAAATATCGGATTAGTTGCCTCCGGATCTACGTACATTTATCGAGGTAAGTTCATGTAGTTAAATTGTAAATTTATATGTGTTAAATTGAATTATTGTTTGTGAATTGTATAATTTCCATGAATAAATACCGGTTGTATATTTGATAATTACTGAGCCCTGTTTGAACCTTAGGAATCCATTGGATACAAATGACATGTCATTAGGGTCACCGATTTTAGCTCTTATAAGCTTCCCGATACTCAGCTCGCATGAGCTTCCCGTTATTCAGCTCACATGAGCTTCCTGTTATTCAGCTCGGAGGAACTTACTGTTTACAGCTCGTGTGTACTACTCGTGTATCCAACGATATTCTAAATGGTTCAAAGGCACGATTACATTATTTAGATTATATGAGTTCGATATGAACTATTACTGGTATTTACATGAAATACATGAAATATGATTATTTGATGAATTCAACCATGTGTGTTGGATCTTCTTTGTGATTTCATGGCTAATATGTTGGTGATCATGTATTTGACTTTTGGCCAAAGTGGTTGAGATATACTATGTTTACTTACTTATTTTATGGATATATGGTAAGTTAAATTCCATGTTATACAAACTTACTAAGCTTAAATGCTTACTCTGTGTTATTTTCCATGTTTTATAGTAATTTAGAAGCTCGTTTGGGTTGGAAGCTGGTCAGAGCTATTTCACACTATCCAACAGTCTTTTGGTACTTTCAGTAAATTAATTCCGATTATAATGGCATGTATAAGTTATTTTGGCCAATGTTGGCATATAAAAGTTTTGTTGAGATTAACCATTTATATGGCTTGTGTTTGATATATTTTGATGTGTATATAAGTAACCTTATCATGTTTGATGTGTGATTTATATGGTAGAATGAAAAAAAGTAAAATGTGGTTTGAATATGCATATATGAATTTGGTCATTTAGGTAAGTTGAGATATTTGGTTGGCATGTCTTTAAGTTGTCATTTGAGGTGCCTAAGGGCATATTGGTTGTATGTAGTGATATTTCATGTTTAAGACTTGATTTTGGCTTGTTTTGAATGTCTTGTTATGGCTTGTTAATATGCAAAAATGTTGAGTTGGGTTGATGTCGAATTGGGTGAGAAATATGGCTTGAAATTGGCCTTTTTTCTTCCACACGGGTAGAGACACGGGCGTCTGTCTCAGTCGTGTGTGACACACGATTAGGTGACATGGCCGTGTGTCCCTTGTCTCTTTTAAATTGTGCAAGTCAGTATGCTCACACGGCCTAGCACATGGGTGTGTAGCCCAAGTCAATGAGTTACAAGGGCTGGGACACAGCCGCTTGTCCCTATTTCAAATGTCCATACGGTCTAAGACACGGCCTAGCCACACGGCCGTATGACCCCTATAGCTTTGAAAAATTTTAATGTTTTCTGAGTACCTAATTTAGTCCTAACTTGTTTTTAATGCGTATTTTGGTCCTTGAAGGCTCGCATAAGGGACAATATGTTTGATTTTGATTGGTTTCTGACATGAATGTTATATGATATGAAATGTCTGTTTATTTGATCTGTAAACTTTGGTAATGCTCTGTAACCTTGTTTTGGCGATAGATATAGGTTAAGGGTGTTACATCACCTCAATCTCCTCGACACACCAGAACAGTCCTCCTCACTTACACTAGTAGGCCAGATGTCTCGTAAGGATTATCAAGAATGAGCCATATGATGATGATTGAGAGACTTCGTGGAGTGGAACCTCCTAGAACCGTTTATCTCATTCTGATCCTCAATATGAGCTTGAGGACTTCACTAATGATGTCCCTTTCCATAACAAGGATCCACCTCATCATCCACCTTTGAGTCACTATACTACTTTTTCTGCTGCTACCTTAGAGGACCTCTTCGAGCGGTTCACTATCTTCGAGCAGCATTGCTATCAGAGGTTTGACAGTATTGACACGACATTGCAGCAGATCTATCATCACCTCTATATATCCTCTTCAGCACTAGCGACTCACGATACCGATGCCTCCAACGATGAGGATCATTGATTTTATTTGTTTTCTTTTTAGTTTATGTTTATGTTTATGTTTATTTTTAGTTGTTTTATTTTTATTTTCTTAGACTTATTTTATTTCTTATCTTTTGAACCATATTTTTATTTTTATGGTTATTTCTAATTGATTTGTAACATTTTAATCTTCTTCACTATTTGTGTTTATTTTCTTATTAGTTTGCTCGGAATCATGCACTACATTTAAATTTGCCTACAATATCGCTTTTCACCATTCTAGCGATTTCATCCAATATTCAGGGCAATTTCAGTTTTCTCCCCCTCTTATGATATTCTAATTATACTGTGATTATATCTGTTTGTACATTGAGTACAATGTACATCTTAAGTGTGGGGAGGTTATTTATATAATTATTAGAAAATCCCTGAATTATGTCTTGTGTTTAAGTGATTTTCTCATACTTCCATTAGAATGAATTTTTTTCGATTTGGGATTTTTATTGATGTGTCTTGAATTAATTTGTAGATATTTGTGCATTGGTTGATTTAAACTTTAAGACATGAGAGAATCATGCATGATAAAGTTATTTTTCAGAAATTAAAAATTTTAGGTTGTTTCCCTAAATTGAAGTATTATCTTAAAGTTTGAGATTTGCAAGTTTAACATTAGAGATCATGCTTTTTTGTGAGATTTTGAGCCTTTAAAGCTGATGGACCTCGAAACTAACTAATATTTCGACCAAGGCAAGTGCACCTATCGAACAATAGTATAGTTGTGGTGAGTTTGGAATATCGTATCCTCAAGGACTAAAATTACTAGTAATGATTATCTTTTTATTATCTAGCCTAATAATTAATGGGATTTGTTTTTAATCTAAAATTTAACTAACTAATTTTACTATGAACGTGACAGAGAGTGAAAGAAATAATCGAATAAACCAATGAATAAAGACAATACCCAAGGAAGAATCCACCTAGGCTTCACTTATTATTCTGATTCTGAATTAAATGATTTATTCACTTGACTTGCTCCGTAGAAATCCCTAAATTACGTTAATATTTCTTTCAAGACTGAAAACAACTGACTCTAGGTTGATTAACTGAAATCTCTTTCTAATTAAAACTCCTATTGTCTCATTAACTCGATCTATGGATTCCCTTATTAGATTTGACTCTAATCCGACAGATTTATGTCATCCTATTTTTATGGTTGCAATCAACTCCGCTTAATTATGTTGGATCTTCTCTTAAACATGGACTTTTGCTCCACTGAATAAGCACATTAAATTTGAGTTAATATTCCTGAAAATATCAAAATAAGGATTAAGAGCACATAATTAAGAACAAGATCAAGTATTTATCACGTAATTCAGATTTATTGAATAATAAGATTCATCTAGGTTTCATCCTCCCTAGGAATTTAGGGAGTTTAGTTCATAACGTAAAAGGAAAGCATCATAAAATTAAGAAAACAACAAGACATAAAGAACCCAAAAATTTCTAAACAACTTGATGGAGATATTCAATCTTGGAGTGAATCCGCCTTCTAGATGTTTCCGACGGCTTCTTTCGAGTAATTTCTTCAATCTACTCTGTTTCCTCCTCTTAGATCTTTTTTGATGTGTATTTATAGACTTTAGAAGGCTCAAAACCTAAAAATTAGTTTTTTCAGTGTGAAAACAAAGTAGGGTACGACAGGGACACGGACGTGTGATCAACCCGTGTGAGGAGGCCCAGGCTATGTGGGAATTTGCATGGCTCTCGATCGACACAGGCTGGCACACGGGAGTGTGTCCAGCCCGTGTGGTTCACACGGGTATGTGTTTAGCCCGTGTGGTGCAGGCTTTGGCCATGTGGATCCTTAAGGTGGCCCGTTTTCCACTCCTTTTGCTTCCCTATGCTCACCTAAGTATAGAAATACAAATTCAAAGGATTAGGAGCATTAGATTCACCAAATTATATAAATAATCATCCAAAAACACGCTAAGCGTGAGATTAAAATGTGTTACTTTTATGATTTATCAAATATCCCCACACTTAAGCATTTGCTTGTCCTCAAGCAAAATTCTCAACTCACAATTAAAATTAAACTTCCTCAATTCATAATTCTCATCAATAATGTCTTGTCATAATTCATAGGTAATTCATACATTGATAATTTTAGCTAAAAGAGTCCTAAAGATTCAAACAATCTAAGTCACAAATTTTTGTAGCACGAAAACATAGGCGTTTCCCCTTACCTAAATAATTACCTTTGATTCAAAACCGACAAGAATTGACATCCTCACTAAAGATTCACTCAAATCACTCAACGTGTTTAAGGTTCAAATTAAGCACTCAAAAGTCAAACATGACAAGTTATTACCCTAGGCTTCCATGAAAATCAAATCTTCACCACTATAAAATGAGATGATACATAAATCAAAATATCTTAAAAAGGGTTGTAACGGGGCTTGGGTTAAAGGTGTGGATAAAGGCTGAATTAGAGGGTTAGAATCGAGATTGAATTAACAATTTACCTAACTAGAAAAATGAACTAATAATTACATCAATTAAAAACTTATCACTAATAACACGAGCTTCTTCTCAAAATGTGGAATTAATCGTTTAAGCTCAGATAACATAGAACTAATAATGAATATATTTCAATTTTTTTTTTTTATATTTTTATCATGTACAAAAATAATAAGAAAGAATTTAACAACTGAAACAAAGAACATAGTTAGGCAACTGCTCAACTCAAATCTCGACAAAAAGTGGTTAATACAATAGGAAAAATTCTCAATGAATCAAAAATAATGGGTTTTGGGTTAATATTAAGGGTGAGTCAAGAAACGGTTTATTAGACTCAAAGGGTTCACTAGGGGGCTTTTTGAGATAAGTGGGTTAAAACCTAGGTGCCTTTATCATCTCAGTATATCAAATCAAAAGTGTGGTCTCAACATGCATAATTGAAGCAAGTTCTAGAATAACAAATCAATATTGACACACTCATAACCAATAAAGTGAGCAAGAAAAATATATGCTCTAAAAGGCTCAAGGTCTCACAAAATTTATGGTTTTTGATGTCAATCTTGCAAATTTCAAACTTCAAAGTAATATTTAAATTTAGGAAAACAACTTGATAAATTTTTAGTTCTGAAAATAGGCTTACCATGCTTGATTCTCTAATGTCTTAAAATTTAAACCATCAATGCACAATTACCTATGACTTAATCCAAAACATATCAATAAAAATCATAAGTTAATAGAAATTTTATTCTAATAGTAATATGAGAAAATTTACTTAAAAACAAGACATATTCAGGGATTTTCTGATAATGATATAATTAACCTTCCCACACTTAAGATGTACATTGTCCTCAATGTACCAAAATAGATAATGGCAATATAGTAAGAAAACCATAAGAGAGGGATATAAGTGAAACTTCCTGAATTTTGAATGAAATCAGTGGAATAGTTGACGCGAAATTGTAGATAAAGTGAAGTGTATAATTATAAGCAACTAATAAGAAAATAAACACAACCGTGGAAGACAATTAAGGGATTACTCGATTAGTAATAATCATAAAAGCTAAAATATAGTTCAAAATATAAAAGAGAAGTCTTTGAACATATGATAAGAAACATAAGGAAAATAGACTAAAAAAAAAGAAAAAGAAAAATAAAAATAAAAATAAAATAAAAAATGAATATAAATATAAATATAAATATAAATATAGAAATAAAATAAATGGACTCAAAGGTCCTCATCGTCAGATGCGTCGCAAGGTGGCGGTGCCGAAGGTGAAATAAAGAGATGGTGGCATATCTGCTGTAAGGTGGCCTCTAGACTGTCAAACCGCTGATAACACTGCTATTCAAAGTGAGTGAGTCGCGTGGATATGTCGGTCAAAGTAGCAGCAGAAGAGGAGGTCGGTGACTCGGTGGTGGAGGGTGTGGTGGATCCTCGTGAAGGGGAGGAACATCTTCAGTGATCGTGTCAAATAGTCGAGTTTTAATATTTATAAAGAATGATCGAACCTGTAGACTAACTATGGCAACGATTGAGGTAAGTGCACCTATCGAACAATAGTATATTTTAGGTAAGATTATTAATCGAACCCAAAGGAACCTAAAAGTACTACTACTCACTTTCTTTCTATTATTTAGCGTAAAATATGGAGTGATTGGTTTATTAAACTAATGAAAAACTAATCTAGATGCAAAGACAAAAGAATGAAACTTTGGGAAAAGACTTTGGAAAAACTCAGTTGATTATGACGATACCCTCAAGAAGAATCCACCTATGACTTCTCTTGTTATCTAACTTTTAATTCATATGACTTCTTTACTTAGCTTGATCCGTGAAACTCCCTAACCTATATTAAACCCTCTCTCGAGGCAAATAATGTCTAACCTTAGGTTAATTAGTGGAACTATTGTTCTCTTATAATAACCCCTAAGGAAGCAAAGAATCGATCAATGGACTCCCATATTAGGTTTCACCCTAATCCAGAAAATCTCGCCACCCTATCTCTAGGCGTGCGATCAACTCCGCTTAATTATGCTAGATCTACTCTTAGGCAGGGTCTATTCCTCCTCTACCTAAGCACATCAGATTAAAGTAAGCAACATAATTAAGAGTACTTATCATATAATTTAGAAATCAAATAACAAAATCCATCATAGGTTTCATCCCCTTCAGGTATCTGAAAGGTTTAGTTCATAACAAAATAAGAAAACATCTCAAGAGAAAAGATAAAACAAAACATAAGAAATCCCTAAAACCCTCTGAAGGAATTGAAGAGGAGATCCTCTGTCTTGAGTAGAACTCTAGCTTCTTGAGATGGATCAACTGGCTATCTTCGAGTAATTCCTTGAATAAAAGCTCTGGCAGAAAACTCTGTCTAAAAACTCTCCCTTAGACCGGCTGCCTTGGGTTGTTTATATAGGCTCCTTAGATGCTTTACTTGGCTCCTAAGTACCTCCTTCAAGTAGAATTACTATTAAGGTGTGTAAGTAGACTCAGGAGTATGTTTCTTTGGCTTCAAGCATCCAAATCCGAGTGAAATTGCTTATTCTCGTGGCAGGGGCACGGCCATAGTACACACCTGTGCAAATCATCTTCAGGCCATGTCTCGATTCTGTCGATTGGGGTACGATCGTGTAAATCATGGCATGGCCATGTGAAGTAATTTGACGAGGCACGGCCGTGTGGCTTGAAGTCTAGGCCGTGTCGATTTCTTGGGTTGGCCCAATTTGGTTTAATTTAAGCCCGTTTTACGTTCTTTTCATTCTCAGTGCTTTCCTGAGTATAAACATGAAAAGAAAGGATTAAAAGCACCTTTTTACATAAATCAAGGGCTAAATCATCCAAAAGCATACTAAATATGAGGTTAAAATATGTTACTTTTACGGTTTATCACTCAGTAATGTCCACGGATCGTCCTAATCATTAGGTCGAGACAGTTGGTACTAGGGAGGATCGAAACCATGGTGTCGCTCTATCATCCTTATATGTAGCATACTGGAGATGTCTTGAGGGGACATCTAGCCAACAAGCGTAAGCAAAGAGGACTGCTCTGGTGTGAGGAGATCGAAGTGTCAAGCGAGGCGGGTTACGTAAGGCCCTAAGCAGATGTGGCCCTTTCTATGGCGGTCAGTCTAGTGGCGGAAGGCTAGGGCTAAGAAATATGCCAAGTCGATGACATGGCCATGAGCCATGCTCCATACGTAGTAGGCATTGTGTGTGCTCATGACGCTGGTACTTTCTCTCCGACCTGTCAAAGTGTGAGCGATAAGTGCGTGAATATACCTTAGAGCAGGAGAGAGGGAAGTCACCTTCAAGCGACTAGTATCATAGGTCGTCAGGGCGCCGATATCGTTCCAACAGCGCGAGGGCGAGTAGTGAGTATGACGATAGAGCTGAAGAAAGTCCTCGTCACTCATGAACTCATCCGTATAAGGTCCCAAAGTAGCAATGAATTCTGGGAGGCTCATGTGGTGCACCACATCGAGGTGAAAGACGATGGTGTTGGGCTCGTCGTGGACGGACATAATAGTCTAAAGGTGGAAGTCGAGTAGAACTCCAAGGTAATCTCACATAAGTGGGCTCGACGATACTGAAGAAGCGATCCCATGGTGCTATGATTATGAGGGCACGAACCTCGTCAGCGAGGTGGACCTGCTCCAATGTGCCCCAATCGATGCAGTGGCCCAAACCTAGGGGTCGTGGTCGAAGGAGCTGAAAGAGGTCCTCTGGTGGGTTCGTGGTGAATCGGAGGTAGGGATGGCGCATTTGATGGAAGCACTCGAGGAGGTCGCGCCGAGACCCCTCCGCTTTTTTGACGCGGGGATGACGACCTTAGTCATGCCTCGGGTATTTGTCATAACGTACTTGAAAATGTAAAAGATTTTCAATAAATCAAGTATTATCGCCAAAAATGTACTATCCTGGTAGTCCTAAATAATAGTATAAGTATTATCACCAAAAATGTACTATCCTGGTAGTCCTAAATAATAGTATAATCCTATAATAGTGAATTAGATTATCAAGTAATGCTAAAATCAGATATTGAAATTAGATAGTACGAATTTATGGTAGGCTTAATACAATAGCATTAGCAATGGAATTTTAAAATGAATAAACTAAAACAAAATTAAGTAATTTAACAAGATCACTAAGAAGTAGTATCAAAATAATAATTAAACTTAGTAATGGAATAAAATCAAACTAAATAATATAAACAATCAAAAGAACTAAGAAATTAGAAATAGAAATCTAAATCGTAATAAGGATGAAAATAATAATAAGAATAAAGAATAAGATTAAATAAATAAAAATGAAAGAAAGAAGCAAAAGTGGGGGAGAAGGGTGAACCGACGGGAGGCGATGGTCGGAGGCTCGGTGATGGCTGGACAGCGGTGCGTCAGGTTGGGGTTGTGGTGTGTGCGAAAGTGGATGGGTGGTCGGAAAAAAGAGAAAAGGCGACGGTGAGGGTGTAAGGAGGAATGGGGAAAAAGAGAAAAGAGGAAAGAAAAGAAAATAAGAAGGAAAAATAGAGGGAGAGTTTCGAGTTGGAGAAGAAGGGAGAAAGGAAGAAAGTGGAGAAAGAGGGCGGTGGCCGAAAATGGGGAGCGAAGGCTAGGGTTTTAGGGGGTTTGGAAAGGAAAGAAGAAAATAAAAAAAAGAAAATCAGTTTTAAATAGGGACACGGTCGTGTAATGACCCGTGTTGGGTCACACGGCCGTGTCACACGGCAGTGTCACACGCCCGTGTAGTCGAATCCCTAGCCCGGGTTTGTCGTGATTTGCGAATGCTTGGTTTTCACACGGCCTTGGACACGCCCGTGTGTCCAAGCCGCGTGGACTTAATCCCTTCTCTTCTCCCACGCTCGTGTGATCATACATACGGTCGTGTGGCTTGCCCGTAGAGCCCCTTGACTTGTTTAAATTTTGAAAAATTAGGCTTCAATTTTCACACGGCCTTGGACACGCCCGTGTGTCCAGGTCGTGTGGTTCACAAGTCCGTGTCACGCACGCCCGTGTGGTATTTTGACACGCCCGTGTGATATAACACACGACTGTGTGTTGTACCCGTGGAGCCTCCTATCGATTTCTTTGAATTTTAAAAATTGAGTCCTCACATCTACACGGCCAGGGACACGCCCGTGTGTCCAGGCCGTGTGGGATAAAAAACTTGCATTAAAAACATGAACGAAAGTGAAAATAAACTAATTAGTAGGGTTAGTGCTCGGGTTACCTCTAGAGAAGTGCTTGTTTAAAGTCTTAAGCTAGACTTACCTTTCATTCACACAATCATGGTGGTTTGAGGAGTTGAAACTCCTCATTCCTACTGTAAATTTTGTTAAAATAAGGTTTTAGATGAGTACTATTTACCTTGAAGGTGAAAAATTTGGAATGAGTTTACTCGACTGTACCGTATGGGAAAATATTAATTACTGTGAAAGGGGTTATTCCATTAGGTTCAGAAGTGGGAACGCGAGGATCTACATTATCCATTAGAACTCGGTCTCCAACCTTAATTTGACTCATTTTATTTTTAGGCTCGTCATGGTTCTTCTTTGGTTCATCGTGTACTTTCAATTTCTTCTTAAACTGTGTTCGCCATTCATCTAGTTCCTCGATCTGGACTCTTTGTTCCTCATGAACAGTTCTGTTCTCAATATGAGAACTAGACCATGGCTTTGTCATCTTTTTTTGAGAATTTTTGCAGATAAGACTGAACATTAAGTTCACTTATATTAACAGGACTTGTATCATCTTGATCACTAGATATTTTGACAGAATCACGTGTTTGGAGTTTAATCATGTCATCACCTACACGAATTATTAATTCCCCTGTACCAACATCAATAATGGTCCTAGCAGTTGCTAAAAAGGGTTGTCTTAAAATTAAAGGAACGTCACTATCCTCATCCATGTCTAAAACAACAAAGTCTATTAGGAATATGAATTTATCAATTTTGACTAGCACATCTTCAATTATGCCCCTAGGAAATCTAATGGTTTTATCAGCCAATTGAATGCTCATCCTAGTTTGTTTGGGTTTCTCAAAACCTAACTGTTTAAACATTTTATAAGGCATAACATTGATACCTGCCTTTAAATCAGCTAAAGCATTATTAACAGATAAACCACCAATTAAGCAAGGAATCGTAAAACTCCCTGGATCTTTTAATTTGCGGGGTAGTTTATTTTGTAAAATTGCTGAGCAAACTGCAATTAGCTCCACCTACGACGAATCGTCTAACTTCTGTTTGTTTGCCAAAAGCTCTTTTAAAAATTTTACTGAATTGGGCATCTACGAGAGAGCTTCAATAAACGGTAAATTAATATGTAATTTTTTTAAAAGTTTAAGAAATTTACCGAATTGTTCATCTATGTTGTTTTTTGGTCGCGTTGGGATTTGGCACACGAGGTTTGTACTCTGTACTTTCCAGTTTTGGTTTATTATGGCTTACCTCAACCTTACCTTTATCTACCACGTTTTCTTGCCTAGACTTTGGTTCATCTAACCCTTCACTATCGTGAGAAGTAATGGCATGAAGTTGCTTCTTTAGGTTAGTTTCAGTGTTGCTTGGTAGGCTGCCTTGTGGTCGCTCAGATATTAGCTTAGCGAGCTGTCCTATTTGGGTCTCGAGACCTCGAATCAGTGTTTGTTGATTTTTGAGTGCAGTTTCGGTGTTCTGAAAGTTCATTTCTGACACCGAGATGAATTTAGTAAGCATCTCTTTAAGGTTTGGCTTCTTTTCCTGTTGGTAAGGTGATCGTGTCAAAATAGTCAAGTTTTAATATTTATAAAAGAGTGATCGAACCTGTAGACTGACTGCGACAACGATAGAGGCAAGCGCACCTATCGAACAGTAGTATAGCTCAAGTAAGAATACCTTATCGAACCCAAGGAACCTAAAAGTACTACTACTCACTTTCTTTCTTTAGCCTGAAATATGGAGTGATTGGTTTATGAAACTAATGAAAAACTAAACTAGATGCAAAGACAAAAGAATGAATTAGAGGAAGACTTTAGGAAAACTCAGTTGATGAAGACGATACCCTCAAAAAGAATCCACCTATGACTTCACTTATTATTTATTCCCTAAACCATATGATTTCTTTACTTAGCTTGATCCGTGAGACTCCCTAGCCTATATTAAACCCTCTCTCGAGGCGAATAACGTCTAACCTTTGGTTAATTAGTGGAACTCTCATTCTCTTATAATAACCCCCTAAGGAAGCAGTAAATCAATTAATGGATTCCCATATTAGGTTTCACCCTAATCCGGTAAAATCTCATAACCATATCTCTAGGCGTCCGATCAACTCCGCTCAATTGTGTTAGATCTACTATTAGGCAGGGTCTATTCCTCTTCCACCTAAGCACATCAGATTAAATTAAGCAACATAATTAAGAACAAACTAAGTACTTCTCATATAAATTTAGAAATCAAATAACAAAATCCATCATAGGTTTCATCCCTTCTGTATCTGAAGGGTTTAGTTCATAACAAAGTAGGAAAACATCTCAAGAGAAAAGATAAAACAAAACATAAGAAATCCCTAAAACCCCATGAAGGAATTGAAGGAGAGATCTTCCATCTTGAATGAGTTTTAGCTTCTTGAGATGGATCAACTGGCTATCTTCAAGTGATTACCTAAAAGATGAAAGCTTCTAAGAAAAGCCTCCGCCAAAAGTCATCTGCTTTTGGCTTTTGCCGAACTTCCTTTTTAGTTGCTACCTTGGGTGTTTATATAGGCTTTGAGATGCTTTACTTGGCTCCTAAGTATCCTAATTCAAGTATAATTCCTCCTAAGATGTTTAAGTAGACTTAGGAATGTGTTTATTTGCCTCCAAGCATCCAAATCCGAGTGAAATTGCTCTTTCCCGCTGCAGGGGCACGCCTATGGCACACGCCCGTGTAAGTCATCTTTAGGCCGTGTCTCGATTCTGTTGATTAGGGCACGGCGTTGTAAATTGTGGCATGGCCGTGTGAAGTAAATGGCAAGGCACGACCATGTGGCTTGAAGTCCAGGCCGTGTCGATTTCTTGGGTTGGCCCAATTTGGTCTGTTTTAAGCCCGTTTTACGTTCTTTTTATCCTTAGGTGCTTTCCTGAGCATAAGACATGAATAGAAAGGATTAAGAGCACCTTTTACATAAATTAGGGATAAATCATCCAAAAGCATACTAAATGTGGGATTAAAATATGTTACTTTTACGGTTTATCAAATACCCCCACACTTAAGCTTTTTCTTGTCCTCAAGTAAAATTCTCAACTTACAATTAAAACGAACTTTCCATAATTCATAATTCCTATTAATAATGCCTCATCATAATTCATAGATAATTTATGCATAGATAATTTAATTCAAAGAGCCCTAAAGTTTCAAACGAGATAAGTCATGATTTTGTAGCATGAAAACATAGGTGTCTCCCCTTATCTAAGTAATTTCCTTTAATTCAAAACCGACAAGGATTGGCATCCTCACGTAAGATTCACTCAAATCACTCAAGTGTTTAAGGTTCAAGAAATAAGCACTCTAAGTCGAACTCGAAAAGTTAATCCCATAGGCTTGCTCGAAACCAAATCTCCACCATCAGTATATGAGATGATACACAAATCAAAAGGTCTTTAATCAGGGTTGTAACGGGGCTAGGGTTAAAGGTGTGGATACAAGCTGAATTAGTGGTTACAATCAAGACTGACTTGACAAATTACCTAACTAGAAACATTGAACTAAATATGAATATTGACTTCGAATGAAAACTAATAATATCATTATTGATAATTACTCTATAGTAAGGAGTACTTTAATACGAGCTTTTTCAACAATTGGAGTTTAAATGCTCTAAGCTCTTTTAATACTACTAATATTGAATATAAACTTGAATTTTTTTTTAAGAACAAACTAAAATAATCGTAATAGAAGGAACTTTGGTGATTGAAATAACCTAATTCGACGATTGATCAAATCAATTCTCGATGAAGGGGTAGTCAAAGGAATGTTGATAACAAATACAAAGGGATTATGGGTTAATATTAGTGGGTGAGTCAATAAAAAGGTTGTTAGGATTCAATGGGGTTCACTAAGGGTTATTTATGTGGGTAGGCTTTTTAGTGGAGTGAACGGGTTAAGACTTAGGTGCCTTTATCATCTCAGTGTATCAAATCACTAATATGGTCTCGACATATATAAATGAGGCAAGTTCTAGAATAACAGTTCAAAGTTGACACACTCATCATCAATTAAAGTGAGTACAAAAAAGAATATATGCTCTATAAGGCTCAAAATCTCACCCAAAATTATGGGTGTTTCTGATCTCAATCCCTGTAAATTTCAAACTTCAAAGTAATACTCAAATTCAGTTCAACGACCTATTAATTTTTAATTTTTAGAAAGTAGACTTATCATGCTCGATTCTCTAGTATCCTTCAGATTTAATCATCAATGCACAATTAACTCTGACTTACTCTAAAACATATCAATAAAAATCATACATCATAAGAATTTTCATCGTAATTAGTAATATGAGAAAAATACTTTCGAACAAGACGAAATTCAGGATTTTGAGAATAATGCAAAAAGTCAGGTACTTTTACCCCCCACACTTAAGATGTACATTGCCCTCAATGTACAAAGATAGATAAACAATTTTGTAATAATAAAATCAAAAGAGAAGGGGAGAAGTAACACTTCCTGAATTTTTGGATGAAGTCTATGAAAAGAAACCGGATAAGATTGGAGGTGAACGTGGGAAAGTGTCTCGAACCGTTTGAAATTGAATCCTCGAGGTAGTCAGCTTGGTTTTATTGTATCCTAAGCTAAATCTAAATATCATAAAGAATAAGAAGAAGAAAATAAAAAAAAATAATGATGAAATAAAATAGAAACAAAAATAAATAATGGAAAATAAAAGACAACTAGAAAAATGGGGAATGATGTTTAAATAGAGATGTAGCCCGTGTTTTAGGATTTTGAATTTTGAACGCATTCAGGGTGTTCGGGCATGGTCGTGGGTGTCGTGGCACGTCCGTGTCTTTCTTCACACGATCATTCAATACGGACGTGCTCCTCCGGTGTTCGATAAGTTAAAATGTTGGCATGGTTGGGAGGCACGACCGTGTTTATCCCGTGCTTGACGAGTCAGTAACCTCTTACGGGGCGTCGACACGGGCGTGGACTAGTATCGCAGCCCGTGTTAGAGAAAGAAGTTTATTTCCTATTAGGTACCCGCTAATAGCACGCCATGGTTCATTTCTAGCTTCCACACTACCACGCACGCCTGTGTGAAATGTATGGCCTAAAAATCTACTCTTTGGTTAGTTTATGGTTAGGTGCTAAAAAGAAAAAAAAAAAAAATAAAAATAAAATAAAAAAATATAAAAATGGGGTTAGTGCTCGGGTTGCCTCCGGAGAAGTTCTCATTTATAGTCTTAGCTAGACTTTACCTCTCATTCGTATGGTCATGGTGGTTTGAGGAGGTGGAAATCCTTTCTCATTCGATCAACTCGATTATGGATATAAAGTTTAAGTCGAGTAATGTTTACCTCAAAAGTGTTGAATTTAGGATTGCTTACCTCGACTGTGTCGTATAGGAAGATTTAAGTACCTCAAAAGTGATTTCTTCGTTTGCCTTGAGTTCTGAATTGGTGATTTGAAGGTCTTCCTTATTCAACAATACCTGATCCTCTATTTTGATGTGATTTGTTGTTCCTATCAGCTCGTCTGGGGTTTCCTTCGATTTCATTTCGTGTGGTTCTGGTTCCTCATGTAATTCTTCTTTATTAGTACGAGGTTTATGATCCGGCTCAGGTTTGTAGCTTTGTGGTGCTTCCTGCAATGAAGGTTGAACAAGTTGGTTATCAACTGAATTTACTTTCTCACCTTTATCACTTGATGTTCTAGCTGAGTCAAGAGCTTGAAGAGTGACTATCTCGTCGCCTACACGAAGTATGAGTTCTCCTACATAGATATCAATTTTAGCTCTAGTAGTTGCTAAAAAGGGTCTTCCTAAAATTATAGGGATCGTGTTGTCCTCATCCATGCCTCAAACGACAAAGTCTACTGGGAATACGAATTTATCAATTTTGATTAGAACATTTTCTATTATACCCCTAAGAATTCTTATGGTTTTATCAATTAATTGAATGCTCATCCTAGTTTGTCCGGGTTTCCTGACCTAGTTGTTTAAACATTTTGTAAGGCATAACATTGATGCTTGCCCTAAATCGCTAACGCATTATCAATAGATAAACTACCAATTAAACATGGAATTGTAAAACTTCCTGGATCTTTTAATTTTCGTGGCAATTTATTTTGTAGAATTGCTGAGCACATTGCGTTTAGCTCCACGTGGTGCTCTTCGTCTAATTTTCGTTTGTTGGTCAAGAGCTGTCTTAAAAATTTCCTCGAGTCTGGTATCTGAAAAAGAGCTTCAATGAGAGGGAAGTTAATATGTAATTTCTTTAAAAGTTTAATAAACTTACCGAATTGTTCCTCTGAATCGTCTCTTTTCATTACTTCGGGATAAGGTATGTGAGGTTGGTACTCCTTGATTACCGGTTTTTTATTTTCTTGTGTTACCTCTATCTTACTTTCGTCTACCTTATTTTCTTGCATTGAGTTTGGTTCATCTAACCCCTCACTGTCTTGAGTTGAGATGGCTTGAATTTGCTCCTTTGGGTTAACCTCGGTGTTACTTGGTAGACGTCCTAGCGATCGTATTAGCTTTGCAAGATGTCCCACTGACCTGGTAAGTTCTCCAACTTGATTCTCGATCCCTTTGATCAATTTTTGTTGTTTATCAAGTGCTGCTTCAGTCTTTTGGAGATGAGAATCTGTGGCTGCCATGAAATTCGTCAGCATCTCTTCAAGATTCAACTCCTCTTCTTGTTGGTGAGATGGTTGTTGAAAATCTGGAGGAAGTTTCGATCTTTGGCTATTTTGATAATTCCACAAGAAATTGGGATGGTACTTCCAACCTGCATTATAAGTGTCACTATAAAAATTATTTTGATATCTAGAATAGTTACTGCATAAAGTGAGCTTGCTCGTTTTCTTTGCCATATCCGTAGGGTGGGTACTCAGGATTCACCATGCCTCCTAGATTCAAATCATATTGTATTTCTGGATGTACCTGCGAGGGACTATACCAATCATTAATTTTTTTATTCATCATCTCTAACTGATTAGATAACCTGGTGACCACGTCGAGGTTGAAAACACTCTTGCTTTAGTAGGAATTGCCCCCATGCCATTGATAATTATTCAGTGTCATCTTTTCCATAGGCTAACATTTTCTGCCAAAAGCAAAATAGAGAACAAAATTAGCAAAGTAAAAAGAAATAATAATAAAGAATAATATAATAATAATAAATTACAAATAAAAAAAATTGGCTAAAGTAATAGAAATAGAGTTTTCTTAATATTTTAGTGTTCCCCGGCAACGGCACCAAAAACTTGATCGTGTCAAAACAGTCGAGTTTTAATATTTATAAAAGAGTGATCGAACCTGTAGACTGACTGCGACAACGATAGAGGCAAGCGCACCTATCGAACAGTAGTATAGCTCAGGCAATAATACCTTATCGAACCCAAGGAACCTAAAAGTACTACTACTCACTTTTTTTCTATTATTTAGCCTAAAATATGGAGTGATTGGTTTATGAAACTAATGAAAACTAAACTAGATGCAAAGACAAAAGAATGAATTGGAGGAAGACTTTAGGAAAACTCGGTTGATGAAGACGATACCTCGGGAAGAATCCACCTATGACTTCACTTATTATTTATTCCCCAAGCCATATGATTTCTTTACTTAGCTTGATCCGTGAGACTCCCTAACCTATATTAAACCCTCTCGAGGTGAATAACTTCTAACCTTAGGTTAATTAGTGGAACTCTCGTTCTCTTATAATAACCCCCAAGGAAGCGAAGAATCGATCAATGGATTCCCATATTAGGTTTCACCCTAATCCGATAAAATCTTGTAACCCTATCTCTAGGTGCCCAATCAACTCCACTCAATTATGCTAGATCTACTCTTAAGCAGGGTCTATTCCTCCTCCACCTAAGCACATCATATTAAATTAAGCAATATAATTAAGAACAAACTAAGTACTTCTCATATAAATTTATAAATCAAATAACAAAATCCATCATAGGTTTCATCTCCTTCAGGAATCTGAAGGGTTTAGTTCATAACAAAGTAGGAAAATATCTCAAGAGAAAAGATAAAACAAAACATAAGAAATCCCTAAAACCCCCTGAAGGAATTGAAGGAGAGATCCTCCGTCTTGAATGGAGCTCCGACTTCTTGAGATGGATCAACTGGCTATCTTCAAGTGATTCTCTAAAAGATGAAAGCTTCGACAAAAGCCTCTGCCAAAAAGTCGTCCTGTTTCGACTTCTATCGAACTCCCTTTTTAGTTGCTACCTTGGGTGTTTATATAGGATTTGAGATGCTTTACTTGGCTCCTAATTCAAGTAGAATTCCTCCTAGGATGTTTAAGTAGACTTAGGAATGTGTTTCTTTGCCTCCAAGCATCCAAATCCAAGTGAAATTGCTCTTTCCCATGGCAGGGGCACGCCCATGACACACGCCTGTGTAAGTCGTCTTCAGGCCGTGTCTCGATTCTCTCGATTGGGGCACGGCTGTGTAAATCGTGGCATGGCCATGTGAAGTAAAAGGCAAGGCACGGTCGTGTGGCTTGAAGTCCAGGCCGTGTGGATTTCTTGGGTTGGCCCAATTTGGTTCATTTTAAGCCTGTTTTACGTTCTTTTTATCCTTAGGTGCTTTCCTGAGCATAAGACATGAAAAAAAAGGGATTAAGAGCACCTTTTTACATAAATCAGGGATAAATCATCCAAAAGCATACTAAATGTGGGATTAAAATATGTTACTTTTACGGTTTATCATAAGGTGACTGAAAGCTTGGAAGGGTTGCTGTCTTTGGTTTCCTTGTTGTCCCCATGAAAAGTTTGGGTGGTTCCTCCAACCTGGATTGTAAGTGTTACTATAGGGATTATTCTGAGGTCTAGAATTATTATCCATATAGTTCATCTGTTCGCTTTCTATGCCAGGGTTGTAGGATGGATATTCTGTATTGTCTATTCCTCCTCCATTCGTATCGCACTGCATCACTGGATGTAACTGCGGAGAACCATACAAACCAACAATCTTTTTATTTAAAAACTCTACCTGGTTTGATAGCATTGTAACTGCGTCGATGTTGAAAACACTGGCTGCCTTTGTTAGCTTCGTCCTCATAACTTGCCACTGATAATTATTCAGTGACATTTCTTCAATGAATTTGTAGGTAGCCTCAGGTGTTTTGTTGTTTAGTGTATCGTCGGCGGCTACATCAATCAATTGCCTAATTGATGGGTTCACACCATTGTAAAAGGTTTGAACCTGTAGCCATAGAGGTAACCCATGGTGTGGCATCTTCTCAGTAGATCCTTATATCTCTCCCATGCATCATAAATTGTTTCTAAATCTATCTGCACAAAAGAAGAGATATCATTCCTCAACTTAGCCGTTTTAGCCGGCGGGAAATATTTAAGTAAAAATTTTTCAGTTATTTGTTCCCATGTAGTGATTGATCCTCGTGGTAACGAGTTCAACCACTGTTTAGCTTTGTTCCTCAACGAGAAGGGAAATAACCGAAGGCAAATGGCATCGTCAGAAATGCCATTTATTTTGAAAGTATCACGAAATTCTAGAAAATTTGCTAAATGAGTATTTGGGTTTTCGTCCTGCAAACCGTCAAACTGAACAAACTGTTGAATCATTTGAATAGTGTTAGGTTTCAGTTTAAAATTATTTACAGTAATAGAGGTCTAACAATACTTGATTCAGCCCCAGTTAAATTAGGCTTAGCATAGTCATACATAGTAGGAGGAGCAGGATTTTTGGCAACCACCGGAAGAAGTGGATTATTATCAGCCATCTCCTCGTTAGTATTAGTATCTTCCTCTTGCTCTTCCTCTATGTATTGTAAACTTTGCCTTATCTCCCTACGATTTTGTGAGCGGTACTTTCTATCTTACTGTTAAAAAGTCAAGAGTCCTGACGAGTTCCTTCTAATCATAAACTAAAAATACCTGCCAGAAGCAAATAAAAGAAAAAGTTATTAAAATAAAAAAAATAAATTACAAATAAAATAAAAATGGCTAAAGTAATAAAAATTAAGCGTTCCTAATATCTTAGTCCCCAGCAATGGCGCCAAAAACATGATGGACCTCGAAACTAACTAATATTTCGACAAAGGCAAGCGCACCTATCGAACAATACTATAGTTGTGGTGAGCCCGAAATATCGTATCCTCAAGGACTAAAATTACTAGTAATAACTATCTTTTTATTATCTAGCCTAATAATTAATGGGATTTGTTTTTAATCTAAATTTTAACTAACTAATTTTACTATGAACGAGAGAGAGTGAAAGAAATAGTCAAATAAACCAATAATAAAGACAATACCCAATGAAGAATCCACCTAGACTTCACTTATTATTCTGATTCTGAATTAAATGATTTATTCACTTGACTTGCTCCGTAGAAATTCCTAAATTACGTTAATTTCTCTTTCAATACTAAAAACAACTGACTCTAGGTTGATTAACTGAAATCTCTTTCTAATTAAAACCCCTATTGTTGTATTAACTCGATCTATGGATTCCTTATTAGATTTGACTCTAATCCAGCAGATTTATGTCATCTTATTTCTAGGGTTGCAATCAACTCCGATTAATTATGTTGGATCTTCTCTTAAACAGAGACTTTTGCTCCACTGAATAAGCACATTAAACTTGAGTTAATATTCCTGAAAACATCATAACAAGGATTAAGAACACATAATTAAGAACTAGATCAATATTTATCACGTAATTCAAATTTATTGAATAATAAGATTCATCTAGGTTTCATCCTCCCTAGGAATTTAGGGAGTTTAGTTTATAACGTAAAAGGAAAACATCATAAAATTAAGAAAACAACAAGACATAAAGAACCCAAAAACTTCTAAAAACTTGATGGAGATCTTCAATCTTGGAGTGAATCCACCTTCTAGATGATTCCAACGGCTTCTTTCGAGTAATTTCTTTAATCTACTCTGCGTCCTCCTCTTAGGTCTTCCTCTAATGTGTATTTATAGATTTTAAAAGGCTCAGAAACCCTAAAAATTGGCTTTTTCGGTGTGAAAACAAAGTAGGGTACGACAGGGACACGGGCATATGATCAACCCGTGTGGGGAGGCCCAGGCCGTGTGGGAATTTGCATGGCTCTCGATCGACACGGACTGGTACACGGACGTGTGTCCAGCGCCATGTGGTTCACACGGGTATGTGTTTAGCCCGTGTGGTGCTAGCTTTGGCCGTGTGGATCCTTAATGTGGCCGTTTTGTCCGGTTTAGGCCCGTTTTCCACTCCTTTTGCTTCCTTATACTCACCTAAGTATAGAAAAATCAAATTCAAAGGATTAGGAGCATCGGATTCACCAAATTATATAAATAATCATCCAAAAACATGCTAAGCGTGGGATTAAAATGTGTTACTTTTATGATTTATCAAGAGCATAAATTTTTCCACCATTCCTCACAATACAAGAGATGTTGTCCATCAAAGTTCGCTAAATTTTAGAGCATGATTTCTATATAAAAGAGCAATTTTTTATTATTGATCTTGTCCAGACATCCCCCTCTCATTTTATATTTGTTCCGAAAACGAACCAAAAAAAGCTCATTTTGTTAAAATGCTAAAGCCAAATTTTATCATAAAAGCTTCATTATGTTCCTTAAACCGCATTATTCCAATACCATTATTGCCCATTGATTAACAACAAGTCTCTCAACTTATTAACTACGAATTTAATTTTGAATCGTTTGCGACTAAAACTGTCCATGGGTCGGACCAATGTCATGTTTTGAAAAAAATTCCATGCCTAGGTCCATTTTCGGCCTAACCTAACTAGTCCAAAAAGCTCATTTCACTGTTAAAAAAAATAAAATATTAAAAATTATATATTTTTAATTGATATTATATATATTATAATCAAATTTAAATTTGAAATATTTTTTACTATTTAAATTGAATTCGAGTTGGACTAAGCCGTTTCAAAATAAAAAAATCTCTGTACAAACTAAGTCCAAATCAGACTGAGCCTATCGAGTCGGGCAAGCTACCTGGCACTTGGATAAATTCAAGTGTTGAATTTGAATGAAAATCCTTTATTTCATTTATTGCAAAATGTACCATCTAAGTTTTATCAGTGGCACACTCATTATTTGTAACTAAAAACTTTAATGGAAGTCACATTCTAAATGTTTTAAAGCTGCCATTTTAAGTCTCATCAGTCTTTTTTGGAAGTATAGTTATAAATTAATGTGTTTATTAGGAGAAATTATTTTATGGACTATTTTCACCACATCATTCATGGTCCTGCCTAATTTCATGAAAGTTACATTCCAAATATTTTAAAACTGTCATTTTAAGTCTCACTAGTCTTTTTTGAAAGTATAGTTATAAATTAATGTGTTTACCATGAGAAATTATTTTATGAACTCTTTCTACCACATCATCTATAGTCTTGCACGATTAAAAGAAGACATATTATCTCTTCTTCTTTTTTCCATATCATATGTACATTTGGACTAAGCTTTCAAATCAAATATGATGTGTTTTTTTTATTAAATGGAACCATGAATGATGTGGTGCAAATGGTTCAAAAATAATTTATCGCTTACCACTCTAGCAAAAAATCTCAAGTGCATGTGTCATTTGAAATTAATTACTTTAAATAATTTTAACCAGTTATAATATTTTTGTGTTATTTTACTAAATAAAAGTTGTTTCATAATTATCAACATTTTAGCTATCATGCTATATTTATAATAAATATAATACATTTTCATCACCAATTTCTAATCTTTTAATGATCTTTGATTTGGTTTAGTGTATAGTATAGCAAAATAATTGTTAATAGATTTTCATTTGAAAATGAGCGAAGTTATGGATGTTATCAGCAGCCCTAAAGGTGAGATCTTGATGCCATAAGAGCATTTGGAATGATTTGGTTCATGGGTTTATTGGTTTTAAATGTTTTATTTTCATTTTAATGTTTGGATTGATGATTTTTTTTCTTTGGTAAAAGATAAGAAAAGATACAACCAATTAAGCTATATCAAAGGGGTTATTTGTAAATGATAAGTTATAAAAGTAACATATTTTAATCTTATTCTTAATGCGTTTTAGATGATTAATTATGCAGATTAGTGAACTTGATGCTCCTATTCCTTTAAATTCATGTTTCTATACTTAGAAAAGCATTTGAGAGCAACATGAGCGAAAATGAGCCAAAATCGGACAAATAGAGCTGTTTTCAGGAGCCACACGGCCTGGGCATTTCCACACGGGCTAGACACACGCCCATGTGCCAACCCATGTTGATTTCACACCCTGCTTCCCAACTATGCGGAAAAACACAATTTTTAGGCTTTATGAGCATTCTAAAGTCTATAAATACCAATTAGAAGAAGACATAAGTGAACCATAAGAGAAGATCGAAGAAAACACTCGAAGAACACCATCGAATCAACTCGGAAGCAGATCTCCATCAAGATCGAAGATCTCCTTTTAATTTCTTTCAAAGTTTTATTGAGTTTCTTTATGTCTTTCCAACCTAGCTAGCTATTTGGATTGATTATCTTATTTTGTACTATTGAGTTTTAAGTTGCTTTAAATATTTTTGACATTAATGAAAATTCTAAGTTTACCATTTTTTTCTTTCATTTTTAAATGATAACTTTTATGTTTATGTTGATTAGCATAATATAATATATTTAGGGTTTGGGATTTAATTTATATATATGAATTAGGGATAAATTTTAAATTTACATGTAAACTTTGATCTAATATGAATTTTGATTTGATATAATATTATAATAGAAAATTTGATCTCTAGTTCATTGTATAAATAAAATTTTAATTTCGGTTCTTTTATACAAATGAAAAATTTATTTTTTATAAATATAATTATTTGCATATATAATCTATGAATATAAAAAAGTGTTAAATCAATAATCATGCTAATAGTTTTAAAATCGAATCAAATAAAAATATTATTATGTAACTGTATAATATCAAAATGATTATATTGTATTGAGAATTAAGTCTGAATATGATTTAATTCCATAGAGGCAATTGGTAGATAAAACAAAGTTAACCTTATTGTTGAATTGTTGTCTATTAAATGTGAATAGGAATTCTATATCTCAACACTTTGGATTTTATTTTATTTATAGTTATGGTTGTTTGTGTTGGGCTTCCATATTTGGTCTTTTACACTAATGAAATATAGTGCATTTTGAATAGGATTAGATTAGTAAGTAAAAGTGATTAGGTTGAGAATTAATCAGGATATTAATTTAAAGAGGAGAATTAATATAAGTAGTTTAAATCGAATTTTTATTTTTAAATTTTAATAATTTTTAATTAGATTGAAAGAATTAATCGAATTAATACCTTTCCACACCAATTCGATTATTTTTGAAAAACAAAAAAAAAAAAAAAACCTCCTTAAAACCAAACATTTTTATTAATTGGTTAAAATCTTCCACAAGTCCTTATACTCTTTACAAATTAAGAATTTAGTCCTTAATTTAATTTTCATACATAATTATTGACCCCAACGTTTTGGGCCAACTGTAATAAAACCCTATTTACGAATTACAAACCCAGGAAAGGGGGAGAACCGACACCGCCTCCGCGAAGTGTAGACATCGATACCGGCAAGTTTGGAACTGAGAATAACATTCAATTGAGCTGCTTTTTTCTTCCCTTCCCTCTGCAAAACCCTAGCGTTACCCGCTACTTCAAAAGATACCCTAATTGGATCGAGTTGACTCAGTTCGAGTTTTCATAGATGGACTCGCACTTAACCGCGCCGAACCGCTCTCGTAGCTCCCAGACCCCATCCCCATCTCACTCTGCCTCAGCCTCTGCTACTTCCTCCCTCCACAAGCGCAAACTCGCCGCAGCCGCGTCCGAGGACCACGCGCCTCCTTCCTCGTTCCCTCCGTCATCCTTCTCCGCCGACACTCGCGATGGCGCTTTGACATCCAATGACGACCTCGAGAGTATTTCTGCACGGGGCGCCGACTCCGATTCTGATGCTGACGACTCAGAGGACGCCGTCGTAGACGACGACGAGGATGACTTCGACCACGACAACGATTCCTCCATCCGCACTTTCACGACTGCTCGCCTAGAGTCTGGCGGGGGTGCCTCTGGTTCGGGTCGGAACACGAAGCTCAAGACCGAGAATTCCACTGTCAAGCTAGAGAGTGCCGATGGAGGAAAAGACGGTGCAGCCCCTGGTTCAGGACCAGTTGGGCCCACGGGTGCTGCCGCAGCAGGTGGGAGCTCAATAGCTGGGATTTCAACCAAGGAAGACGTTAAGATATTTACTGAGAATATACAGACTAGTGGAGCTTATAGTGCTAGAGAAGAGAGCTTGAAAAGAGAGGTAAAGAATCCATCGTTTTGAGTTGTGATGATAAAAACTGAACGCAATTTTTTTCCCAATAGGTTGTATTTCTCGTGAATTACGATGTATATATTTAAAACAAAAAATCAATTTGCAGGAGGAAGCGGGAAGGCTTAAGTTTGTTTGCTATTCAAACGACGGTGTTGATGAGCATATGGTTTGGTATCTAAATTCTCTCTTTTAAGCATTCATGTTACGTTTTTTTCTGGATGATGTTGTAAAATCTTCGATTGTGCATGGTTTCTTTAGTTATTAGTAGCCATTTATGACTATGGGGTAGGGTGTTTTGGTTTTGGATTTCTTGCAACTCACCATACTAACTTTGTCAACTGGTGATGGAAAATTAAGCTATATATATTTTTTGATACTCAGGTTGATTGGGTTGAAGAACATATTTGGAAGACAACTACCCAACATGCCTAAAGAGTATATTGTTCGCCTTGTTATGGACAGGTATCAAGATAGACACTTTAGAAGCACGCACTTTAAGATGGGAGACCTTGTTTTATTTTGGATTTCTTCATTGGTTTGGGTCAAACATTCAGGGATCTCAATATATGAGTTGCTGGTTGACATTTTTGAACACATGACATAAGCCCAATCTTGATTCTTGAATATCTTGATTAATTCTCCTGCTGCTTCTAGCTGGCTTAATGTTCTTCTTTAATGAAATGACCTTCAAGTTTGCTTGGTAATGAAATCATCAGCTTTTGTGCATTTTAAGGTCTCAGTTCTTTTTACTTTGGATTTTGTAGAAGCCATAAATCTGTGATGGTTATCAGACGTAATCTGGTTGTTGGTGGCATCACATATCGTCCATATGTCAGGTAAGATTTATACCTCACATTCCTGGTCTTATGTTATTGTGAGGGAATCAATTTTCAGTTCCCTATTCAGTGTATTTTCCTATTTTGGCTCATTTCTTCTTCTTTGGTAAATTTTGTTGTAGTGTGCCTTCCCTAATATTGAGTTCTACTCCAGTATTATAATTAAAATTTGAGATTCTTAAGGGAATGAGTGATGACATTATCACAGTCTGCCTGTTCATCTCATTCAACAGTTTCAGGACAATTCTAATATCTATTATTTCAACCTTAGAATTTTCTTTTGATGATGTTAATGCTTCATATGTTCTATTCACTGATGCTTGTTTTCTGGCAATACCAGCCAAAAGTTTGGGGAAATAGCTTTCTGTGCAATCACAGCAGATGAACAAGTAAAAGGTTATGGCACAAGACTGATGAATCATTTAAAACAGCATGCACGTGATGTTGATGGACTAACACATTTTCTGACATATGCTGACAATAATGCTGTTGGTTATTTTATCAAACAGGTGTGATAGTTTCTTTTCTTTTGATTTTTTTGCTGGATTGATTTCATACTTTCTGTAGCATAAATTTACAGGCGTAAAACATTTTCTTCCCAGGTCTTTTAAGTATATAATTTCCTTTGGAAGACTTCTTTCTGTAAGAAAATTAGGTTGGAAAATATAAAAAGGAAAACTTTAGGACTCTTGCAAGAGGGTAGATTAATCCAGCTGAAATTAAATTTTAAAATGTTTTTTGAATGTATTAGCGTGATTCTGCTGAAGGTGTCTATCATTCTGCTTTGTTGCACTTTTTCGGATTAGTGAAAAATCTTATGTGCAAATAACCTGCAAGATATAGCAAAAGAATTACGTCTCTTTATGTCACTTTTGTATGATAATTTGCATTATCTGAATTGATAAATGCAATCTCAAGAGACTTCTCAATTTTATCTATTGCAGGGTTTTACCAAAGAGATACACTTGGAGAGGGATCGATGGCAAGGGTATGGTTAACATGCCACTGTAACATTTTCTTTTTCTTTTACTTGCTCATCCTTGGGGCTCAAAGGCTGCTTATTTTGTGTTATTACTAAGAAATAAGGAGTAGTAGAAAATCTTTCCCTCTTATATGTTATTTTGAGTGTTCAAATGTTGAGGGTGCACACTTTCCTTAAAAAAATGGAAATATGAAATAGTGAGAACTAAAATGAAATGATCCTTATTGGAATACTGAGAATCTTGTTTTTCTTTTGAGACAGGTTTTTATGTCTAACCTTTCAATGCTCCCCCACTCTCTCAACACTTTGTTAATTATTTCCTTGATATCTCTCTAGGTTATGTTTAAATATTTCTTTACTTTTGTAGGTATATTAAAGACTATGATGGAGGTATCCTTATGGAATGTAAAATTGATCCAAAGCTTCCATATACTGATTTATCAACTATGATTCGACGCCAGAGGCAGGTAAATTTAATATTTGCTCTGTCACTGTACCTCTTTTTCTTATTTTACTGGCAATTACCATTACATTCTATGAAGACCCAATTCAACTTGTGAGTTGTGAGGTATTGTTTAAATTTTCCCATTGGATTTCATGATTTTGTTCTCAAAATTCACCTGAAAAGTTGGGTTCAAGGTCCTTTATAAAATAAGATTAGTTTTTCATACTGCGCATCTGATGTGGGATCTGTTTGGAGTTGAAATCTCCTATGTCATACCCTGCTGTCTTCACAAGGAAGCCACTTGTCTCGATTTTTTGAGATCAAAATCTGTGGAAGCCTGCAACACTGACTACTATCCAAAGTGTTGTACTCTCCTTATTTGACCTGCGGTAGTTCATCAGATGCACATACAGGTCCCAGCAGAGTGCATTTTGCGATTTCAATGTGAATGGGTTACTGAAAAATTAACTGTTTTTCAAAAGCTAATTGGCACATATCATATGTAATCAAAATTATATATGGTTTCAATGGTGGGTGAAGACATTGAATGGCCAATCTGCACTAAACCAAGAACTTTTAACCAAATTTCTTTCTTTCCTAACATTACATCTATATTTTCCTTCTTAGTGTTCACATATGTATTATGACTTTATCTTTGTTAGGAATAGGCTTTTTCTATTCTCATTTTTTCACAAGAAATTACACTAATATTTATATACATAGTGAGCCTAACTTTAGGAAACTCTAAACTAGGAAGCAAACTGATTCTAGGGATGTTGTCCCTTAAAACATAGCCTTAAAGTTAGGGATAGCAATAAATAAAATATCTGCAGGATTCTATTTAATACAAAATATCTACAGGATTCTATTTAATAAACTGAATATTCCTTATTAGGAAGCGTAATCGACACTCCCCTCAAGTCGGGAAGTGGATATCATCCATTCTCGACTTGCTTACTAGTTTCTGAAAGGTATTCCCAGATAATCCTTTGGTAAGGATATCAGCCAGTTGTCCATCAGTGGACACATATGGAGTGCAAATTAGGTCACTGTCAAGTTTCTCCTTGATGAAATGTCTGTCAACCTCAATGTGCTTCGTACGATCATGTTGCACTGGATTATTTGCAATATTTATAGCAGACTTATTATCACAATATAGCTTCATTGGACCTTCCCACTTGATCTTCAAATCCTCCAAAATAATTTTCAGCCATAATAATTCACAAATTCCAAGAGCCATCGCTCTAAATTCTGCTTTTGCACTAGATCTAGCCACAACATTTTGTTTTTTACTTATCCAAGTTACAAGGTTGCCTCCCAGAAATGTGCAATAGCCCGAGGTTGATCTTCTATCAACCATAGATCCTGCATAATCTGCATCAGTATAGGCTTCAAGGGTTAAATTCTCCCCTTTCTTAAATAGGATTCCTTTGCCTGGAGTCCCTTTGAAGTACTGTAGAATCTGGAATACAGCTCGAAAATGTGACTCTTTAGGATTGTGCATGAACTGACTTACAACACCAACTGCATAGGCAATATCCGGTCTAGTATGTGACAAGTAAATGAGCTTTCCTACGAGTCTTTGATATGAACCCTTATCAACTACTGCATCTTCTAGTGCATCTCCAAGTTTGTGGTTCACTTCTATGGGTGTCTCTGCTGGTTTACATCCCAACTTGCCCGTCTCTGTCAACAAATCAATTATGTATTTTTGCTGAGATATGAAGATTCCTTCCCGAGAGTGTGCTACTTGAATACCAAGGAAATATTTTAATTTACCAAGCTCTTTGACCTCAAACTCTTTTACTAGGCATTTCTTCAAATTTTCCATTCCTTCCAAATCATCACCTGTCACTATAATGTCATCTACATAGACTAACAAAGCAGTCATTCCCCCTTAAGATAAGTGCTTTACAAACAAAGTGTGATCTCCTTGACTCTGTTTATACCCCAGCTTGAGCATCACTTTAGTAAATCTTCCAAACCAAGCTCTGGATTTGTTTTAGTCCATGACAGAGCCTTTTTAGTTTGCAAACTACATCTCAGATCTCGAACCGAACCCTAGTGGAACATCCATATAGACTTCCTCCTCAAGATCACCATGTAAGAAAGCATTCTTGATGTCAAACTGCTGTAGTTTCCAGCCTCTATTGGCAACAAGTGACAACAACACTCTCACAGTGTTCATCTTTGCAACCGGGGCAAATGTCTCAAGGTAATCTATTCCATACTTTTGAGTGTACCCTTTAGCAACTAATCTTGCTTTGTACCTTTTCAAAGAGCCATTTGAATTGTATTTTACTGTATACACCCAGCGACATCCAACTGTTTTCTTTCCTTTCGGTTATTTTACCAAATCCCATGTCTTATTTTTTTTAAGTGCTTCCATTTCAACCTTCATGGTATTTTTCCAATTCTCATTATTTAATGCCTCGGATACAGTTTTGGGAATGGAGATAGAATTTAGGCTAGTAAGAAAGGTTTTGTGGTTATGGGACAAATTTTTGTAGGATATGAATGAGTACAAGGGATGTTTTGTACAGGCACTAGTTCCTTTTCTAATAGCAATAGGAAAATTATAGTCTTTCTGATCTGAATTCTCAGTAGTATTCAAAGTAGGTTCAGTAGTTACCTCGGGCTGTAGAGCAGTAGGTTGTTTATCCGAAGAAGATGATTGAACTTGCACCGGTGTCTTCTTCCTTGAGTAAACTAGTAAAGGGCGAGTAGTATCCTGAATTTCTTCTGGTGACTTAGGTGTAGTAGGCTTTATTTTAGGTTGCATAGGGTCAAGGTGGGCAGGCTGGTTGGTAGGTAAGGGTTGAGTGTTTGGCTGCTGAATAGGAGCTGGAAAATTAAGTTGGGCATGCTGGATGGATGCTGGAAAATCAAGAAGAAAAACTCTCTACCCTTATCTTACGTGAATAAGTTCTCCCCAAGATAAGGACGAGTAAAAATTTTTCTTCTTCGCAAAAGTGACATCAATTGAAACAAAAAGTTTTGGTGGCTGGATTGTAGCATTTGTACCCTTTTTGTGTAGAGGAATAACCGAGAAAGACACATTTGATGTACTCGTGGATCGAGTTTTCCCCTATTTTGAGAATGGACATGGACAAAGGCAATACACCCAAATATTTTGGGAGGAAGATTTGAGGTATTGAAATCAAGAAAAAATTTCGATAGAGCTTGTATAGGATTTTGAGAGTCAAGGACATTTGTAGGCAGCCTATTTATCAAATGAGTAGCAGTTAGAACAGCCTCCCCCCAGTATTGTTTAGGGACATTGCTTTGAAACAATAGAGCTCTAGTAATAGCTAAAATGTGACCATTCTTTCTTTCGGCAACACCATTTTGTTGGGGTGTGTTAACACAAGAGGACTCATGGAGAATGCCTTTTTCTTGAAAATATGAGGAGAGAAACTGATTGAAATAGTCTTTAGCATTGCTCGTCCTAAACCGTTTTATTGCAAATTTCAAATTGTGTTTTGATCAGGTTGTAAAAGGTTGTAAAAACAGACCTTACATCAGATTTTTGTTTTAAAAGAAATATCCAAGACACACGGGTACAATCATCAATAAAGGAAACAAACCACCGAGCCCCAGAGATGTTTGAAATGTTTGATGGTCCCCAAATATCACTATGAATAAGAGTAAAAGGAGCGGATGTTCTTTTATTGCTTACTGGAAAGGAGGTACGTTTATGTTTGGCAAGTTCACAAACATCACAATGGAAATTTTCAACATTTATTCCTTTGAACAAGGAAGGAAACATAAATTTAAGGGCTGGAAACGAAGGATGACCAAGGCGGAGGTGATGGAGCCAAATTTGGTCTTTATTAGCTTGAACAGACTTTGATAGGAAAGATAACGGTGAGGGATTCAGAGCACTAATTTCTCCACTAGATTCTTCAAGATAATAGCCATTTGCTTCCTTAGCCTGTCCAATCATTTTCTTCGTATTCTGTTCCTGAAAAAAACATTGATTGGGATAAAAAACCACACTACAATTAGAGTCCCTAGTATGTTTTTGGATGGAGAGAAGATTGGGAAATAGTTTAGGAACATGAAGGACATTTTTAAGAGTAAGGGTCTTATTTATAACAATATCACCTTGACCAGCCACCGTTATCACAGAACCATCAGCTACTGTAATCTTTCTATTACTAGGACAAGGTGTATATGAAACAAATTTGTGTGAGGAGTGGGTCATATGGTCTGTAGCTCCTGAGTCAATGACCCAAGACCTGTTGGTGACTGTGTCCGAGACATTAGAATTTTGAGAATAGGAAATACCGGAAAGCGTAAGCGCAAGTACTGTGGAAGAAGACTTTTCCAATGATCCCAGCAACGTCTTTAACTTCTCAATTTCGTCTTTATTAAAAACACCAGAATTCTGTTCTTCATCCATTTGTCGTGCTATATTTGCTCGCCCTTGTTCCTTTGGTTGTCCGCTGGTTTCGGAAAAATTCCTTTTAATTGTCTGTGGCTTCCCATGGAGCTTCCAGCAGTGTTCTTTTGTGTGACGAGATTTTTTACAGTAGGTGCACCATACAGACTCCCTTTTAATAGGCCTTGTAGAATCTTTCTGCTTCATATCATTGCCAGTTGGCTGTTCCATGGCAATTTTCCTCTCACTGACAGCCTTTGTAACTAAGGCAGAACCATCTACTCGATTATCTTCAAGCATAACTCCTCTTATTCCTTCTTCAGCACGAACTATCGCGAGTGTCTCATTTAGTGATGGTAGTTCCTCCTTTCCAAGTATTTGGACTCTTACTGCATCAAATTCAACATTTAGCCCAGCAAGAAAATCATAAATTCGGTCATTTTCAACGAACCTTTTCAGGAGTGCTGCATCTGCACTGCACTGCATTTTAATGCACTGGTAATGATCCATCTCCTGCCATAAGCTTTGCAAAAGATTAGAATATTCTGTGATGGAACGACTTCCTTGCTTGGTGGATGAAATCTTAGTCTTGATTTCATAGATTTGAGCAGCATCTCGAACTTTAGAATAAGTCTGCTTCACAGCCTCCCATATTTCTTTGGATGAGTTAAGAAATATGCATGTGTCACTGATTTCGGGCACCATAGAATTCCATAACCAAGACATGACCATAGAGTCTTGTTCATCCCAAGCAGCAAACTGAGGATCTCCTTCTTTAGGTCCTGTGCCGAGTAAGTGATTCAGCTTTCCTCTGCCCTTCAAGAACGTGCGAACCAGCTGAGACCACTTCAGGTAATTCTTCCCATTTAACCTGTAGGCCACTTGAATATTCTGCAACTCACTTGTTTGGTTGGAGTTTTTCATAGAGATTTCTGAACTATCCCCATTGGTATTGGTTTGGATAATTTCAGACATATTTCTTTTGAACAAAAGAAGCAGGCTTGAGGGTTGTGTGGGAGTAAAAGATTACCAGAAAAAAAATTCCCAGAAATCGGTCTAATCTGATACCATGTTAGGAATAGGCTTTTTCTATTCTCATTTTTTCACAAGAAATTACACTAATATTTATATACATAGTGAGCCTAACTTTAGGAAACTCTAAACTAGGAAGCAAACTGATTCTAGGGCTGCTGTCCCTTAAAACACAGCCTTAAAGTTAGGGATAGCAATAAATAAAATATCTACAGGATTCTATTTAATACAAAATATCTACAGGATTCTATTTAATAAACTGAATATTCCTTATTAGGAAACTGTAATCTGACAATCTTAAATCTTTTACTAAGATTTTGTTATTTGGGATTGATAGGCAATTGATGAAAAGATTAGAGAGCTCTCGAACTGTCAAATAGTTTATCCCGGAATTGATTTTCAGAAGGTATACCTGGATCTGATTCTGTTTTCGTGCTGTTACTTTATATTTAATCCAAATGTGCTGTATGTTAATAAATTACATTTTATGTAAAAGTCTATTTAGGCTTGAGTAATGTTTGTTTTGCATTTTCAATTTTAACCAAGGCATCATATTACATTTTGTTGAGAAGGTACTTATTTTGTAAGTGTTCTAGTTTTGTGCTTTTGTATTTTGTATGTAATATGATGTTTGTTCTTAAACTGCATTCCTGTCCTCTGGACGTGGTATTCTTGCCATTTAATTTGTTAATTTCTAAATGCTATAATCAGCAAGTGGAGCTAATAGTCTTAAGTTAGATCTAGGGAAGTACACATTGTTTTCCCACTTCAGTTTTTGGTCTCTAATTATTTAACCAATATTTTATTTTACCTGCAGTCATTTCCTCTCTAATAATTTTATGGTTGAGTCTTTGCAAATGATGTATAAATACTTTTTTAGTAAAGTATTCATTTGATTCAGAAAGAAGCTGGTATTCCTAAAAAAGTCGTCAAAGTTGAGGATATCCCTGGCTTGAGTAAGTTCTTTGGCCTTCCATTGTCTTAGTTAATTTTGGATTTTGTGTTCATTTATTCATCCTTGGATGTTGGAAGACATTATATAAATACTTTACTGGAAACGTATGCATATTCCTAGCTTGATAATTTTGGGTGAATATATGTTTGCTCCTCAGATAAACTTTTAAGTTTCCAATAAGGAACTTATCTCGAGTTTATGTTTTATCTAATAACTCGCAACAAATTTCTCCTATTTTTTTTCGTTGATAAATTTGAATTGATTTGGTAACAGAGGAAGCTGGTTGGACTCCTGATCAATGGGGTCATACTCGATTTAGAGCCTTAATTGTTTCTGCAGACAACGCGACAAATCAGAAACATTTAACTGGTTTCATGCGCTCCCTTTTGAAGGCAAGTTTCTGAACTTTTAATTGGTCCTCATCTGCATATATCTTCATTAGTGCCCTCATAATTATGTTTAGCATATAATTTCTTCTTCTTATTGTTGTTGTTGGGTATAATTCTGAATAATCATTGCCGTGTTTCCTTATTGTGGTTAATAGGCTTGTAAAAAAAAAGCATGCATGTCCCCCTCTTCTCACAATCCAACACCTTGTCTAAGATGCAGGGGACGCTAATTTCCACTTTCAGGATTCTTGCAATGGCCTAATTACAGTATCATTATAAATGTTAATAAGTCATTGCCCATTTTGCTTTTACTCTTGTTAACTTGATTCTCTCCAAGTGTTTATTTGACATTAGATGTCTATATGAGAGCATCTCCTGCCATGATTTTCCTTAGATTCTAAGCAAATTGGTTTTGTTCAAGCAGTCAATGCATGACCATGTTGATGCTTGGCCATTCAAGGAACCAGTTGATGCCCGTGATGTCCCTGATTATTATGACATTATCAAAGACCCCATGGGTAAGGTTTTATCAAATTTGTGCTGCTTCCTAAGATTTCATAAACCACTCCTAGTGAACCACCAGTTAAGGTTATTACAATTGCAGGTGGTATAGAATATCATCATCAAATTAATTCTCATGATAACTTAGGCTTCAGTTTACAGAGATGCTCGTTTGTGGACAGCAGTTATTGTTATGCTTGACTGTTTATCTTTGTAATCCAGATCTGAAGACTATGTCAAAAAGAGTTGAATCAGAGCAATATTATGTAACACTTGAGATGTTCGTAGCTGATGTCAAGAGGATGTTTGCCAATGCACGCACGTATAATTCTCCTGATACCATATACTATAAATGTGCAACGAGGCATGATCACTTCCTTGTGCTTATGTGTTGTTATTTTTATTTATTTTTGCTTTCATTAGGATTATAGATGTTCAATCAGGCGATACCATTTCCTTGTTTATCAGTTCTTTTTATTTATTTGTAATCTGTAGTGATTTTGACTTTGCTAAGGTTTGGTTGCAGATTGGAAACGCATTTCCAGAGCAAAGTTCAATCAGGTCTTCAATCTAACACCAAAATTCAGTAGGGTCTTCAATCAGGTCTTATGATCCCTGAAGATCAGATTTCAGCGATTCCAGCTGTCCCATTTCAACAATATGTAACAGTAATCTTCATTTACTGTCTATGTTGTGCAGAGTTTTCTATGGGGCAAATCTCTATATGTCCACCTTGTAATGTGATGTATGTAATGTATGGATGAATAATTTATTGATGACAAATAGGATGGATTGAACGTTCTTAAACAATAGCTCATGGTAATTTTAATTCTTTAATTTATGTCTTGTGTAACCATTTTTTATGCGTACATATATATGTACGTCTTTCGGCTTGATTTAGTCCTCGAGAAAAAGGATTACCAAGCAGCCCAGATTTAGCTTATAATGACGTGGCTCCATCCTTGATCATTTCGACTATGTAATTATGTGACATTCTGAATATAAAATGAAAACGTAATGGTAAAATTATTTTATAAAAATTTTGGTAATATTTTTACTTATTTTATGTAAAAATCTCCAGCAAAATTCAGATTTTACGATATATTCCTATTTAAATCATTTTCTAAATCAATTTCTAGTAATTTAATTTCTTAAAACATTTTAATAAATTAGATTTTACACTATTTCATCAAAACATTAAATATAAAGTAGTAGCAAATAAAACATAACGAAAATATTTAAATTCAATTTACTACATAAAATTATATATAATTATATGCTATTTATATTAACTAAAGTAAAATTACTCTGTAGGGGGCACTGGACTGGGAAAGGAAAAGCGGGTCCCCTTATTCACCATAGCACCTAAGGGGCAAGTTATAGGGTAAATAAGGCCTAGAAAAAATAGAAAGAAACTCCTCATCAATATTATTTGAGTTAATCTTCAATTTTTCACATGCTGTTGAAACAATCTATCAAATTTAATCACCTGTGCACGAAAAAAGAGATAACTGTATGCTAAACAATTTTATGCTCAATAATACTAATATCATATAAATCATTACATAAGTTGAACATAAATTAATTGATAGAAATAAATTAAAACATGATTATAAATATTGTTAATAACATCAAAATAAAAGAAAATTCTAATATTAATAAACATTAATATTACAATTTTGACAAACCGAATAAAAAAAAGTTTTTTACTCAAATTCAAAATTGCATAATTAATTTAATTCGCACAATATGAAAATTCAAATAAATTCAATTTTTTTTTTTATTTTCTTTCAATTTGGATCCCACACTAAGGTTTAGGCTCATAACCAGATATACGAATCCGCCATCTCGAGTTGTTTGGCAACGATCACCATCAAAGTAGTCCACGACCCTCTGGAATTAGGACTGTCCACAACCTTTTGGGAATTGGGGCTCATAATAATAAAACTTGATTAATTTGGCCTTTCCTCCCTCGACCCTTTGGGAATTGGGAAATTCTAAATCCTTTAACGTAAAGAATCTATGGCGTGCCAACTATATATGATCTAGTCTAACTTAGTCAAACAGGGTAAAAACCAAATTTCATGATCCATTTTAATTTTTTTTTCATATAATTCTAATTTCAATTTTGTTTCATGTTCAAATCACATATGCTTCCAATTTAAAACATATTAAATATATTTTTGTTCAATCATCTAAAATCATAATACTCAAATTCAAATCATAATCATGAATTTCCTAATTTAATCATTTGAAAAACATAATCTTCATCTCAAACATAATTTTATAAATATTAACTAAATCATTCAAACTCATCCAAAACTCATAAAAATAAAATAAAATGGAATAAAATAAAATAGTCATAGTAAACTAAATACTCTAAAGCTTTATCTAATGAAAATAAGATATTAGCACAAACCAAAGTTTCAATCGCTTTACTCCTCTTCGCCTTTCTCCTTCAAGATGTTTGCTTCATTGTTAGCTATAATAGAAACAATTAAATATGAAACAATGTCATTTATCCATTCTAATACTAAAACTAATAAAAAGAAACTTAAATATGTATGGTTAATCAAGTTGAAAACTTAAGTTTACTAGTCCGAAATTCACATATCTTTTGACTTGATTATCCGTTTTCAATTTCGTCTTCACCAAAATACTCATTGCTTCACAAGTTATCATTTAGCACCAATATTATACAAAGTGGCCAAGGTTTTCCACTTCACCTTCACTATGGCCAAATGTACCAAGTAAACTTTCCATCTATTTTTATTCTTTTTCACACTTCGAACAAGTTAGAATTCATCTTCTAATCATTTCCTATAAAAAAATGTTCCTATTTCACTTAAGTTTTCTAAGTTTCCATCAATGTGTTTTAATGATAACTTTTAATATACTTGATAAAATAAAATAAAAACTATTGATATATATAAAACAAACTTCAAAAAATTAAAATCTATAAAATTTTTTAAAGAAAAACCATACCTTATGCTAGAATTTAAAGGAAAATGATGAAAGAAAATTCTTTTCTTATTTCCCCAACTTTCGTGAATAAGAAGAAAAATAAAGATGTTCATCTTTTTTATTTATATTATAATAATACTTAATAAAATACTAATATTTTAAATAAAATATTAAATAATAATTATTTAATAAAATATCATTTAAATGTTATCATGAAATAATTAATTTTTTAAGTAATGGTAAAATTGTCATTAAATCCTTTCCATCAAAATAAAGATAAAATAATTATACTTTAATCTCTATACTTTTCAATTAATTCAATTTAGTCCTTAAATTCTATACCGAATTTTTAACTTAACCACATGCTCCTACTAACAATTCTCTATGTTTTCCTGTCTACAGTTTCCTCTAAAACAATCATAATTTCTTATCCTACTACTTATTTATAAATCACTTATTCAAGGAGTTCTATATATATAGATATGTACTTTAAGCGAGGATGTTACAATTACTGTAAAACTAAAGAAATCTATCTTTATTCAACAATTGGAATGCCATTCATCCGCTGGGTTTACATGCATCGTCAACTCCCGGCACATAATCTGAGTGCACATTCTGAACCATCCATCTTTAATACCTGAAATGGAGTAAACTTGAGAGCAGATTTAGCTCCTTGAACACCAGATATGAATTTCATAAGGAATTATTTACCAAATAAGTTTATTCAAGTAACTGAGTAGTACAACCATGTCATGATACAGATATAAGATAGTCACCCACTGGAGAAGAAGATACTAAAAACAAAATTGCAGTGAGAATCAAAACGGCATCATAATTTTACCACATCTAAGCGACTTTTAGAGAAAAGAGCCATCTCAGGGAAACAAGAGGGGCACTAATATTCAACATTGTTTATGGCTCCTGTCACCAGCATGGGGTAATAATCCAGGCTCCCAACCAGGCATAGGTCCACATGGACTGACACCAGGGCCAATCTGATCTGGAACACAATCCAAGCTGGGTCCATGCTGCAATACAGATGTTTCATTGACATTCTTCACTCCTTTAGTTTGTGAATTCACATCAGGAGGAACCAGGGTGTTGCCCCTGAAACTGTTGTCCACTCTCTGATGATGAATGGGTGCAACAATGCTAGGAACTGGTTGGTGGAAAAACTGGTTAGCATTTGACTGAAATGGTAGAGGAGCAACTGTTGACGCTTCCAATGGGTTGCTAACAAAAGACATGCCTACACTAGGGACATTAGGTCTAGATAGAAGAGCAGGGTTAAACCCTGTCACCCGCTTAACTGTTTCTTCAGCCATTTTCACCTGAAATTTTCAAATAGAACCATCAACCTTGCACAACCCAGAACCAAAGTTGCACCAATCATAATCAATACTAATTTATAATGAGAGTAAAATAGTTAAAGAACTATAGTCACTCTGGCAGCAGGATAACAAGATCATGATTAACAAATGCAAAATTAGAAACAGTGATGGTTTACCTTTGCTCTTAAAGTCTCAATGTCAGCCTTCATAATTCTATTATCAACAGCAGCTTCGTCATACTTGTGATTCATGTCAGTTAGACGCTTAAGTAATGTGGAATGTTCAACTCTTAGTTGACCAACCTAGAAAAACCAGTTAAGAGGTTCAAAAAGACTAAAAAGTAATGCATGAGTCAATCAATGGGAAGGGGGAACAAACACTGTGGCAATACCTGTGCTTCAAGTTCATTCAGTTGTGCTTGCTTTCTTCTTCTAGAGCGTCTAGCTGATTCTCGATTTGACCGCATTCTGAGCCATCACTAATTCACTAATTAGTAGAGGGTGATTTGTGATTGCATCAGCAAATTAAAATTTTACTTCAGTATGAAATTTTTTTTTTGAAAAAACAGTATGGATTTATTAATTCACACATCCTGTAATGACACAGCTGATAACTGCTCTGAACTATTGTTTTTAAACAAACATATTGATTTCCTAAAGGAAAAAAAAAAATATACATTCCTGCCAAGAGCTGGGACTAATATTTGACAGAGATAATAGCAATTTGTTTAATTAAATCTCAGGCTCAACTTGTATTTGAAAAATATATATTTGATTCTGTTCAAGACGAGCAATTAATTCTTATAACTATAACTCAACGGGAAAGACAAATCTTATTAAATTTGAGCAAAGGAAAAGAGAAGTGGTGGCAAATATGTTACGCAACATAGAATAAAGAACAGAACAAATAGGATTTTAAACCTTTCAAACCAATTACTAATGCAAGCCACCACTAAAAACATGTTACCTCCTTGCACGTTTTGCATCAGCCGGATCCATGTTATCGGCTGTTTCAGTATCTCCTTCAAGTTCATCACTATCTGAGTCTTCTCTTGATGATCCACTTGTGGCTTGCCTCACTTGCACCCCTGATTTTTTCTGTGTAGTTGACCCGGTCAGAGTTCCACAATGTGCAACATCAGTTTCACCCTGTCCTTGTACCTTTGAGGAACCTGGAATGGTAAAAGATATTTATCATTTGAAGTAATGTGTAAAGGGAAACAAATTAATGCATGAAGAGCTCTGACGAGGAGCCATTAAGTTTTTTAGCATATTGTTTAGGGTTTAGATCATAGAATATTGGATTAAACAGAAGTTGAAAGGAAAATATAGCAGTGAAGAAAAACGAAACATAAACAGAGCAGTGCTACTTGTCTTGTTTGACCGCCTAGTGAAGTTAATCAGGAACTAATAAAATTTATCGAATCTAGTAGGGCAATTAATTCCATTTTTACATATGCTCCACCATCTTTTTTTGTTTCTTTCTCTTTTTCCTTTCTTACTCGTTCAGCACTAGCATAAATGGGAGATAGAATAACATGGCACTCCATAGGAACCTGCACTATTACCATCACTAGACAAAATCATACCTGATATATGCAAGAAGTCTCCAGAAATACCTTAAAAGGAGGAAATAATGTTTTCCTACACTTCACAAAACAGCCAGACAATCGTTGTTGGAGTTAACCAAAAGGACACAAACTACATAAATATTTATGCCATTCTTTATGCCACTAGCTGACCCCAAATCCAGACTTGATGAACAGCATTCATTTCAACACAGAATAGGTATAGCCTTGTTCCAACACATAAAGAGACCAACTTGTATAAAGTAAAACTCAATCTAAGCTCAACGTTAATGGTTGCAACCACCCATTATAACAACACAGTCTCATAAGCAAAACACTGCTAATTACCCAAAATTGAAGGGCATTATTTTCAATTCAAATAAGCTGCATGCAAAGCAAAAGCTTACCTTGAACTTTTGATCCCGATGGAAGCGCGTGATTTTCAGCTTCGGCAGACGAATCTTCTGCCTTCACAGCTAACGCCTGAATATTTATTTATTTAAAGAAAAAAAATTCTAGTATTAATTAAAGTATATAATATTAACTCTAATTGAAAAACGGAGATTGCCGAGAAAGAGAGGAATACACGAGAGAGAGCAACCGCAGCGCATTCCAGGTCGAGCTTGCTCTTGAGGATCGTGTGGTAATCATCCGAGTCAGTCGGAACTGTCGGCGTTTGATCAGACGGCGGATGATTATGATTCTGGCTATTAGGCCTTTTTATCTCCACCACGTCACCTTCTTCCACTTTGGAAACGGACGAGTGAGGTGCCATCAAGGACGGACCGATCACATTCTCGCCCGAATGCGACCCAGAGATCGCCACGCCGGAGCCGGAAAATTCTTCCAGAAACCTTTCCAACGCCCACTCGGAATGGCTTCGGGTCATCCCAAGCGCATCGTCGGAAGCCGGAGCGGCCCAGAAGGAGTCGGAGAAATCGTCAACTGAGAAGACAGTATTCATGGTTTTCAGTGAAATATTGTTCCTTTTTCTTTCTCTTTCTCCCAATCTGCAATTCGCCTTTTTTCCTCCGTAGCTTCCTGTTTTATCGTTTATGCGGGAACAAACATAAAAATATCAACTGTTTTGTTTGTTTAAAGAAAAACAAACCACTTATATCTCGCCACATGCATAAATTCTACCTTTTTCCCACACGTGGTAGTGGGTAGTGAGTGCTTTTTGTGAAGCTAGGTGTGGCCCTGTCTGTGGGCTAAAGCAAAAGAAAAGAGAGGGGCCGAGGGCTATGCAAAATTGTACGTATTAGGGAAAATGTGACGGTGTGCTGTGGTCCAGGATGGGGACTGTTTCGGTACCCAAATATGGTTTTTTTTCAGAGTGATATCGGTATTCACGGGGATGTCAACACCCTTAACTCTTCTGCATTCTGTTTTAATTTATTATAACATCTGTCTCCAGTTTCTTGATAAATTCCACATTTATTGTAGAACAATTTTTTTTCATATACCATCAGTTTCGATAACCTAATAACTTAAATAATTGATGATTAAATTGTAATTTTCAATTAAATTAATAATTTATCCAAATTTAATGATAAAAATGCTTTGGTTTTCAATGAGTTTTATTCTCTCTTTTCTATTTTTTGGCCTCCAAAGGATATTTGATTATTGTAAAAGGTGAAATACAAAAGTAGATTCCCAACACATACAACCATAGAGAACTATAAATAAAATAAAATCCAAAGTGTTGAGATATGGAATTCCTATCCAGACGACAACGAACAATAATGGTGACTTTGTTTTAATTACTGACTACCTTCACAATAGTCTCTATGAAATTAAATCATAATTAATACCATAACTCAACTATTCAGATTTAATTTTCAATTCAATATAGTCATTTTGATATTATACTGTTGTATAATAATATTTTTATTTAATTTAACTTTAAAACAATTAGCATGGTTATTAATTTAACATTTTATATATTTTTATATTACATGTATAAATAATTATAAATAAAAATATGTATTTTTATTTGTACAAAAGAATTGATATTTAAATTTTATTCATACAATTAACTTGAAACCAAAGCTTGAGTCATAAAATTATATCAAATCAAAATTAATGTTAAATCAAAGTTAACGTGTAAATTTAAAGTTTATCCCTAATTCATATATAAAAATTAAAATCCAAACGCTAAATATATTATATTGTACCAAATCAACAGATGCATGAAAGTTATCACTTAAAAATGAAAAAGAAAAACGATAAACCTAAAATTTTCATTAATGTCAAAATATTAAAAGGAACTTGAAATCCAAAAGTACCAAATAAGATAACCAAACTCGCTAGTTTGCAATGTAGATGATATGATATGATTTTGAAACTTAACCTATTAAGAGCCAGTTTGGCAATGCTTTTGAGAAGTGTTTTTGAAAAGTACTTTTGAGAAGTACTTTTGAGAAGTGCTTATGAAAAATTTAAGTGTTTGACATTGCTATTAAAAAGTACTTTTGAGAAGTAAAATGTCTATTTTAGACATGATATTATAAAGTAACAAATATGTATTTAAATAATGTTTAAATTAGTTAATATTATGATATTTTAGCAAAAATATAAAAATAATTTATTACAATTTATTGTTACTATTTTAATAAATAATATTAATTTTAAATATTTCTAAGTAATTAATATTAATTATTTATTAAATTTAATTAGACTATATAAACTATATTTAAATATTTAAATATAATAATTAAATATTTGTAATTAGATATTGACACAATTGTATTATTTTAAAAATTATTTTTTTTTTTTAATGCTTTTAACACATTTGTAAAACTCATATTAGATATTAACATAACAAAGAAAACGTAAAGCGTAAACATAACAAATTAAAATATTACATATATTTGGATTAAAGTTTCAAAAGCGGATAATATTTATATACCAAATATAAATACAAAAAATTTACAATAGCATTTACAATTTAAAGTGAATTCATTAAACTAGAGGCTATAGCATCTCTTGTTAATTCCATTTCAAAACCACTTAAATTGCTTGATTCACCGTCATCATCACCACCATCATCGTCGTTGTCATCATCACTTTCTCGACCATGCACATTTTCCGAATCAATAGTATTAGTGCAACTCAAATTTCTAAAATAAACCGATGCCATTATCGCAATACATAAAGAATGGTTCATATAACGTCTAAGAACACCAATTGGTACCCAAAGAAAATACCATTGTTACAATGCACATATATGATGAAGGTGAAACCAAGTTTCTTTAGTATTTTATACATATGATGATTTGATAATATGGGCGATATTAAGAAACATAAACATATATAAATAGGATGAGTGAAATTTCAAAATAAGAAAACAATAGGATAATGTTTCTAGTTTATCGCTCGAATAGAAGATAGAATTACATACTAAAATGATAGGCCCTAAAAGTTACTAAAATCTCAAAGAATCGTTAGAACGAGAGCACGAAAAATTGAATAGCATACAAGCCTCAAAAGGTACACAACCCAATACTATCTAGATATGTCAAAAAAATAGAGTTAGCATAACAAGGCGTTACATTTAACAAGGAATTATAAGCATATTCGTAATAACTCACTGTGGAAACACTAAATATTTGTGAAACAATTGGTCCCAAGCTTGGATAAAGGAGGAGGGTTGCAACATGTCAAAAAAAACTCAAACAATTTTCATTTGGTACTAAAATGAAATAACACTAAAACAAGAACAAGCATAGAAACAACATTTATCTGAGATGAAAGCATTCAAGTGAAAAATATGAAGGAAAATAGAGGCTCCAAGTGTTTTACAATTTTCAGCAAGAAAACTAAAGCCATAAAGCAAATCCCAATTAAATTACTCAAAATCCCAAGTTTTGAGCACCTCACAAGCAATCCCAAATATTTCCTAGAAATCATGATAGCTTGAATGGTTTTAGAATATACATTGCGAGATATTTAACAATCCGACATTAACAAAGACATAAACTTAAGCCAAATCAAATATTAAATGACATTCTCCCAACTCCCAAGTAGGATCAAGCAGAAAATTTTCTACGAAATAGTCTTGCAAGTAAGCAATCTGTACTACCAGTCCTACTAGTGCACGAGTCATTGAGGAAGATGCACCCCAATGCATCCAACCATACCCTATATTCATCAAATCAGCATTAAACGGAATGTAGTATATAAATGTCAGTAACCTCAAGCCTCTCTCTAGCATCAAAATAAGAAATTTCTAAGAAATCATAAATAGACTTTTCCATGCAATGAATTTCACCAGTTGAAAGGCAATAAACTGTTCCTTTCTATGTATTCCACTTATTACCAGATATTCACAGACAAAAACACAATATATTTAATAATATGAATGACTTACCACTACATATAGAAAAGCACCTTGAAACTAGGAGATAAGTTGAACTTCATATCCTCTAAACTGCTGCATCTTCCACCTATAAACAAGTAAAGGTTTAGCTAGAACAATCATCTCTTTGCAAGGACCCTAGCATCCAAAGATGTTAATCTATTCAATTCCATGCCAAATCAAATTGTCATAGAAGTATTTGTTTACCATGATATCATTGATTACTATTTGATTTAAAATCAATAAACTTCAAATCTTAGCTTGAAAGAATTGAACCTAGATTACCCTCTTGTCTATATATATTTTTAAAATTTCTAGCTTGTAGTTCTACTTTCCTCCAAAGAAAATTCTCCTATTTCACATGGTAATCTTCATGACACTTCTATAATAATTTACTTCTTCTATTTCACATAGTCATTCAACAATATGCAAAATCACAACAAAACTAGCAACACATAAAGCATTTACTTCTAGCAGGACACCATTACAAAGACAATGGTTCCACAAATTTAGAAACTACTATCAATATCCCCATCTTTTACATCAAGATTAACTTCTTGCGGACACCATTACAAAGGGAAGCTTTTCCTAAGAACATTACCAAAATTATCAATTTTCAAGGAAGTAGGTTGATGGACCATAACAGATACAATCTTTTGTTCCTCACAAGTTTTCCCATTTTCCTCATCGGAAGAGAGCTAGATGTTGCGGCAATTGACATCTTCTTCCAGTCGACTTTCAACAACTTAAGTTCATTTTCAAGTGAATTAATTTCAGTTTCAATCATCTCCAATGCCCTCAAAACATCACCTTTACATGGTAAAAACTTATTTATTGCAGTAGACCAAACATGTAACATCCTGAATAGGGCCTATGCATTTCCAGTTTAATTGTATGAAATGACAAGTTTCAAGTACTATGAATAAATTTTTGATACTTTTGGAAATCTAGAAATGCATGGAAATGAAAATGGAAATGGAAATGAAAATGGAAATGGAAATGAACATTTTGGAAACCTAGACATTTTGGAAACTTAGACATTTTAGGAAACTTGAACATTTTGGAAACTTGAACATTTTGGAAACTTAGACATTTTGGGAAACTTGAACATTTTGGAAACTTGAACATTTTGGAAACTTAGACATTTTGGGAAACTTGAACATTTTGGAAACACGGAAAATCTGAGTCAGCTGAAAATTTTAGGAAACTTAAAATTGACCGGAATGTCGAATTTTAGAGCCCAAAGGGAACTTAGGGCCAAGTGACCCTAAAGATATAAAGTACATGAAATTTGACCCAATAACGGGCTTGGAAATGTGGCCTGAAGATGCCACATAAGGCCTTAGGAAATGGCCCACATGCAAAAGGTTTTTGGGCCTGAGTTTGAGACATCCAGAAGCAAATAATGAAGGCCTTATTTTGTTTCCAAGGCTAGGAGGTGGGACGGCACAAGCATGTTGAATAAGAGGAGTTTCACTTCGATTAAAACTCGTTTAATTAGGTGTTAAGTAAAGGAATTTCTTTTAATAAAATAAATAAGGAGATAAAGGATGGATAAAGTACTTATAATTTAATTAAAGTGATAATTAAATGATAATATTATCACTTGTAAAGGAGTGGTGGCCAAGTCAAGGACTCTTGGCATATCAATTTCGATTAAAGAGGAAAATCAAGGCCATCCTCTCATCTTTCCTAGAGTGTACCGAAATTTGCATAGCTTTCCCTCCTCTCTTTTCGAATTCTCCTTGAACAAAATACCATCTTCGTTCTTCTCTTTTCTCCTCCGTTTCTACCATCAAGGCCAAATTCCTATCGATTCTAAGTAAAGGAGAAGCCAGTTACAACATCAAAAAGGGTAAGATCTAAGATCAATCAACTTCTATTCTTTTCTTTTTACCAAAATTCGGATACTAATCCCTCCTCATGTTCATGGCCGAATAGCATAAGGGATTTTTGGGATTCGAAAATGAGGTAAGTACATCAATGTACATTCGGCTAAGAGATCCCTTTCATAATCAAACAATAGATCTAATCTAACAAGTGATTTGGCAGAATTTGAAATAAAGATCAACCGGGATCTAAGGTAAGAAAGTCTATACATTGGCCAAGGTTCATGTGGTTACCTAGACTAGATCCATAATTATTAGAAAGCGAAAACTAATTTTGTGAAGTTTTAAGGTTGGCGAACAACAAGTAAAGGAAAAACGAAGTTTTTTGGATTGTGTAAACACCAAATCGGCAAAGGTGAGTTTTTTTACAAATCCTACTAGGATTTGGTTTTGTCTAAAAAGGGTTTATTAATGTGTTCTAATTGATGGGCGAATATAGGGATTAATAGATCTAAAAATTAGATCGGGATTCTCGAGATATCAAGGAACCAATTAAGCGAAAAAGGTGTGTACCCTTACTATCCTTCGATATTATATGGCTAAATAGTTTAATATATGTTATGAATAATAATGTGAATGTGGCTGTGTACCACAAATGTGGCAAAAAGTACCTGTGCACGTTTCCTACTTCTGATAGGATTGTGAAAATGTTATTTAATAACATGCGAATATATGAATATGAACATGAAATTAAGTTATGCTATATATATATGTTTTGGGGCATTCGGGTTTTATGTGAAAGGGGAGACAGTGTTGACTTGGTCACCAACGAAGGTGTTGACTTCGGTCTCACTAACGAAAAATGTTGACTACGGTCACATTGCGAAATTTGGTAACCGGTTACAACAAGTGTCAAATGACACAACGTTTAAATTTGATTATAGTGTCTAATGACACAACGTGGAGAGTAGCGGATGGAGGGTTGACTTAGTAGTCCCCACGGTGTGAATGGCGGTGTACGGTGGAGAGTAGCGGATGGACCATTAGGATTGGGTTTGGGTTGCATCATAATTTCATTATTATATGGACTTGATGATTTAAACATGATTGCTCGATTTATTGATTGATAGTATAGTGTGCACATTGAGTGCATTGACTCACCCCATTGTGGGAATTATTTTTCGGTGATGGCGATGTGAATGGGCAGGTAGACCATGAGGAGGCCATGCATCACTTGAAGAATTCATTTAATTTGGACTTTATTTAATTTTAATACTTTTAAATTTTATTTTGGGTTTACTTGATGTAATGAGGCCATAAGGCCCAGTGGATTATTCTTTGTTTTTACATTACTTTTAATATTTTGCTAAGAACTATTTTGGGACATGTTACATCAAATTTGATTTACAAGATTAAATAAATGGGTTTTCAATCTAAGCCCAACTCAAAATGGTAGTTTTCTAAAATCTACAATTTTCTCTAAGTATCGAATGATTTTGAGATCGGTTTACTTTAGGAACATACCAGATCCGGTTCGGGCTCGTGGGTAGGGTGTGGGGTGTTTCGATTTAATATCGAGCCCATTTTAAACTCTCGGCACTGGGCTCAGGCCCAAAACGTTTTCAAATGCGAGCCCAAATGATTTTCTTTAAAAAATAAGCGGCTTTTGGCATGGCCCTAAGTCTCAACCCATGATCCACCGGTAAGTACCCCTAACTATATGTGTGATTCTGTGATTTATATAAGGTTAGAAAAGGGCATGGAACGTAGAATAGAATGATAGGAACTTGAACCCTAGGATTAGTCTACTCAAACACAGATACATAAGACTTAATGTACTAAACCAACCTATGGCTAAGCCATTGAGTTAGTGGTGTGGTAACCCTTGTACGCATGTCTAGGATTGGATCCGGAAGAGCTTGGTATTTAAGCAGTCCTAGTGGCTCACCTCCTCTTCGCAGAATCCTACAGTGCGTAGCCGGTTCACCATAACTCGGAGGGCTCATGGTGTGGCAACCTCATGCGCATGTCAGGAATGGTTTGGTGGGAGCTTGGTATTTAAGCGATCAGCGTGACTCACCTCCTCTCCACACGAATCCGCCTGGTGCGTAGCTTTGGTTCACCACGACCAAGAGGGCTCGGTCATAGGCTAAACATAATGACTAAAACCGAAAGGGAACTAGCTATGTTTAAAAAAAAAAAAAAAAAGGGGGAAGAGAAAACAAAACAACAAACCCTAGATTTTTTTTCAAACTTTTAGAACTTTCCTTTAAATCTGAAAAAAAAATTATTATTCTTACCACATTTTCTGAAAAACCCTTGATTTACGAAAATTACAAAAATGCCCTTAGGGGTGAAATTACCAAAACGCCCTTGGTTTATAAAATATTCAACTACTCAACAGCTTTACCAAAATTTCAACATTTCATAAACATTCAAAAACCCTAATTTGTAAAAGATCAAAATACCTAGATTTTGGAAAATTACAAAATTGCCCTAACTTACAAAATTACCAAAATAACCCTGACTTCCAAAATTTTTGCAACATCCCCATTTTTGAAGGAACACTTTTTCGAAAAGAACCCTCAAAGTTTTATAACTTTTGAAATACCCGAAATTTATTAAATTTTACAAAATTTACCCCGATTTGTGAAAAAATTACCAAAATACCCACGAGGTCAAAATTATCGAAATACCTCGGACTTCAAAATTTTCCAAATTACCTCGAGATTTTGAATTTCCAAAATAATTTTGACAAAATCACCAAGGAACCCTACTTTGACAAATTACAAAAATACCCAGAGGACAAAATTTGAAAATACCCCGGGTAGTGGAAAACAATAACAAACAACAAAAACTACAACGTTTCTCCGAATGAGCGAAAGTTCATACTTGTTTGATGGAAGAATGAATGGAAAAGGCGTGTGTTTGTATGATCGAAAGAACCACTCTAAAATCCTTCTCATAAAACTCCTTGTTGATAAATAAGTGGAACAAATAACTAATCCATAAAATTTCTTAATCGGATCCCGACGCTAGAAAATGAGCTCTAGAGGGCGTGGTCGTCGTGGTCGAGGAAGAGGAAGGATGACCGTGTTTGAACCCGAATTAGGTCGGGTCAAGGGTCCGACAATGAGATGCCACCGCCACCACCACCCCATTGTTAATGTTGAGCAATGAGCTCGAACGGGGAAGAGGCATGTCGCAGTCGCTCTGCGAGTTTTGGAAATGGTGGCGGTGCGGGGAGGAAATGGAGGAAATCAAAAGTCGGTACTGAACGGCTCCGAGCTAATGGAGCGGAAATGTTTGAGAGTATCCAATGTGGCACCTAATGCAGTGAAATCTTGGTTGGAAGCAACGGAGCGTATAATGGATGAGCTTGATTTGACTCGGAGGAAAAGTTGAAAGGAATGGTGGCATTGTTCGCGATGAAGCGTATCAATGGTGGTTATTGATTCGTGATGGTACCATAGTGAAAATCGACACGGGAATTTGTTAAAGAGGCCTTTCGGAAGAAGTATGTGGGAACCGGTATCTGAGATGAGCGAGAGGAAGGCTTTTCTAGGGTTAGTCAAGGGAGTAAGTCCGTCATGAGAATATGAGGCGGAATTTCGAGGTTGAGCCGCTATGCTCGAGGAGTAGTGGCAATCGAGCATGAACGCCGTGTCCGCTTTTTGAGGGAATTTGAAGATGATTTAAGATGTTGATAGCACCGCATCGAGGCGGAATTCTCTGTTTTGGTTGAAAAGGCCAAGGTGGCGAGGGGATTAAGGATGCTACTAAGCGCATAGTAGATAAGAATAAGGCCAAAAGAGGGTTTGGGTCATCGGAAAGGGTTACAAGAGGCCTAGGGTTGATGGGCCACGAAATCAACAAATTTGATACAGTGAGCGATTCGTCCTTGTGATTATTGTGGAAAGAGGCATCCAGGGGAGTGTTGGAAAAAGTTAGGAGCATGTCTTAGGTGTGGGTCCAAGGACCATATGTTTAGGGATTGTCCCAAACAATCGATGAGAGTCGGCCGGTAGTTCGAATGCTAGCGGGCCGGTAGAGGTGGACCGCATGACCCAACAGGGTCATGGTTCGAGTAACCGTGGTGGTGGTGCAATGCAGAGGCCGTGGCACGAGGTCGAGGTACTAATGCTAATCTGAGATGCAAGACAATCGGGCTTGGTTTATGCGGTTCGTAGAAGGGAAGATGGAGACAGCGTCGGACGTAATAACCCAGATGCGTTCTTTATTTTGACAAACCCTACTTTGCTTTGATTGATGTGGGCTCGACCCATTCCTATGTTGCAAGTAGTGTAGTGAAAACACTAGGCCTAGATTCGAACTCTCGATAGGCGGATGGTGTAGTAAGCCCATTAGGCCAAACTATAGTGGTAGATAAGATCTTCGGAATGTACCCCAGAGATTCGGGAGTGAATTTTGAGTGGACTTAATGGAGTTACCCTTCGAGAGTTTGAGCTTATACTCGAATGGATTGGTTAGTAGAACACCGAGCCGTGTTGGATTGTCTTGACTAAGCGTATGGAACTAAGAACCGGAAGATGAAGTAGTGATAATGATCGGAGAAAGGAGGAATTATTTATCTAATGTAGTTTCGACCTGAGAAGGTGAGAAGATGGTTAGGAAAGGTTGCAAAGCATTCTTAGCTTTTGTAAGTGCGATAGGTGGAAAGGAGGAAGGTGTTAATGGAGTTAGGATTTGTAAGGGACTTTGCGGATGTGTTTCGGAAGAGCTACGGAATACCCCAGACGGGGAGGTCGAATTTGGGATTGAGTTGCTCTGGGGACAGACTCTCGTGTCAATCGCTCCATACCGAATGGCACCAAAGGAGTTAGTGGAGCTCAAGGCTCGAGATACAAGAAGCTGTTGGACCGTGGGTTCATCCAGGCCAGTGTGTCTCCGTGGGAGCACCGGTTTTATTTGTGAAGAAGAAGGGCGGAACTATGCGTATGTGCATAGACTACCGTCGATTAAATAAGTGACCATTAAGAACAAGTATCCCTTGCCAAGGATCGAGGACTTGTTCGATCGGTGAAAGGAGCCATGATATTTTGAAGATTGATTTACTGGTCGGGATACCATCGATTGAAGGTGAAAGAAGCGATATCCATAAGAGCGCTTTTAGGACAAGATATGGTCACTTGAGTTTGTGGTGATGCCGTTTGGGTTGACAAAGCGCTCCGGTAGCGTTCATGGACATGATGAATAGGATTTTCCAACCCTACTTGGATAGATTCGTTATCGTGTTCATCGATGATATTTTGGTGTATTGAAATCGGAGGAGGAGCATGATGAGCATCTCCGAGTCGTGTTGGAAGTGTTAAGGAGAAGAAGCTCATGCCAAATTGACCAAGTGCGAATTTTGGCTTAAGGAGGTGGCATTCTTAGGACATGTGGTATCCATGAAGGAATAAGAGTGGATCCTAGGAAGATCGAGCGGTGTTGGATTGGAAACCACCTAGGTCCGTGGTTGAAATCCATGATTTCTTAGGCTTGGCGAGTTATTACGGAAGGTTCGTAGAAGGATTCTCGTCAATAGCCGCGCCTTTAACCAAGTTACTAAGGAAGGAAGTACCCTTGAATGGACTAATAAGCGACAAGAGAGCTTTGAAAAGCTTAAGAAGGTCTTGTGAGAGGCTCCAGTGTTAATTCAAATAGGAGGCGGAAAGGAATTTGTGGTGTCTTGTGATGCTTCGCATACGGGGTTAGGCTATGTGCTAATGCAAGATGGCAAAGTGGTTGCTTATGCGTCACGGCAGCTAAGGCCTCATGAACTTAACTATCCAACTCATGACTTAGAACTAGCAGCGGTGGTTTTCGCCCTTAAGGTTTGGAGGCACTACCTTTATGGAGAAAGGTCGATTATCTACCACAGACCACAAGAGGCTTAAGTATTTATTAACTCGAAGGAGTTGAACTTGAGGCAACGAAGGTGGGTGGAATTCTTTGAAGGCTACTGACATTCAATAGAGTATCATCCGGGCAAGGCGAATGTAGTAGCCGATGCCCTAAGTCGGAAGGTTGTATCGGATCTACGGGCCTTATTCGCTCATATAAGTCTATATGATGATGGAAGCCTATTGGCGAGTTACAAGTCGAGCCCACATGGCTAAAGGAAGTGAAGGAGGGACGGTTGGTGATGATGACTTAAGTATTAAGTTGCGACAAGCACTGACAAGGGGATTAGAGGATTATGATGTCAACAATGAAGGAGTATTGTGCTACAAGGGTAAAGTCTGTATCTTAGAAGAATAAGGAGTTGAGACAAAGGATTCTTGAAGCGCATGGTAGCCCTTATGCTATGCATCCGGAGGCATCAAGTCAGTATAAAGATTTAAGGAACAATTTTGGTGGTCGACACAGGCGAAGTGGTGAATTTGTGGGGAAATGTTTGGCGTGTCGACAAGTTAAGGTGAACACCAAGTCCCATCAGGATTGCTTCAACCAATCGAAATTCCCCAATGGAAGTGGGAAAGAATTACCATGGACTTCGTTAGTGGGCTTCCCCTTACGCCTACTAAGAAGGACTCGGTATGGGTGATTGTGGACCGTTTGACCAAGTCCGCACACTTTATTCCAGTCAGAATGGATTATTCTCTTCAGAAGTTGGCTAAGTTGTATGTGGCGAAAATTGTGAGGTTACATGGTGTACCAATGTCGATCATCTCTGATAGAGACCCAAGGTTTACGTCTCGATTTTGGAAAGCACTTCATCAAGCTTTAGGCACTAAGCTAGACTTCACTGACTTTTCATCCACAATCGAATGGCGGTCTGAGCGAGTTATACAAGTGTTGGAGGATATGTTGAGAGGTCGTGTAATGGATTTTCGAGGAAGTTGGGAAGGTTACTTGCCTTTAGCTGAATTTGCCTACAACAATAGCTATCAAGCCAGCATTCGGATGGCACCATACGAGGCATTGTACGGAAGGAAGTGTAGAACACCTACTTGTTGGACCGAGTTAGGAGAAGCAGAGTTTTGGGTCCGAGTTGGTGGCGGCGACGAAGAAGGTTGAGTTAATTAGACGCGGTTGAAGGAAGCCTCGATAGGCAAAAGTCATCTGTGAGACCTTAAGCAAAAGGAAATAGAGTTTGAAGTGGGAGATCAAGTGTTCTTGAAAGTCTCACCTTGGAAGAAGGTAATGAGGTTTGGTAGAAAAGGAAGCTAAGCCCAAGGTTTATAGGGCCTTATCAAATCTTGAAGCGAGTTGGGCGATGGCATACCAACTAGAGTTGCCACCGAATTGCGGCGAGATGCATGACGTATTTCATGTGTCCATGTTACGTCGCTATCGATCGGATCCATCTCATGTGGTACCGGTTGAAGAAGTGGAACTAAGGACAGACTTATCCTATGAGGAAGAACCGATTCAGATCTTAGAACGTGATGTGAAAGTACTACGAAAGAAGACAGTTCCTCTAGTCAAAGTGCTATGGCGCAATCATGAAACAGAAGAAGCTTCGTGGGAGCCAGAAGAGGCGATGAGACAGCAATACCCTCAACTATTTTAGTTAGGAAATTTGGACGAAATTTTATTTAAGGGGTAGAAGCGTAACATCTGAATAGGCCTATGCATTTCAGTTTAATTGTATGAAATGACAAGTTTCAAGTACTATGAATAAATTTTTGATACTTTTGGAAATCTAGAAATGCATGGAAATGAAAATGGAAATGGAAATGAAAATGGAAATGGAAATGAACATTTTTGGAAACCTAGACATTTTTGGAAACTTAGACATTTTAGGAAACTTGAACATTTTGGAAACTTGAACATTTTGGAAACTTAGACATTTTGGGAAACTTGAACATTTTGGAAACTTGAACATTTTGGAAACTTAGACATTTTGGGAAACTTGAACATTTTGGAAACCTGGAAAATACAGAGTCGCGCAAAAATTTTAGGAAACTTAAAATTGACCCCGGAATGTCGAATTTTAGAGCCCAAAGGGGAACTTAGGGCCAAGTGACCCTAAAGATATAAAGTACATGAAATTTGACCCAATAACGGGCTTGGAAATGTGGCCTGAAGATGCCACATAAGGCCTTAGGAAATGGCCCACATGCAAAAGGTTTTTGGGCCTGAGTTTGAGACATCCAGGAAGCAAATAATGAAGGCCTTATTTTGCTTCCAAGGCTAGGAGGTGGGACGGCACAAGCATGTTGAATAAGAGGAGTTTCACTTCGATTAAAACTCGTTTAATTAGGTGTTAAGTAAAGGAATTTCTTTTAATAAAATAAATAAGGAGATAAAGGATGGATAAAGTACTTATAATTTAATTAAAGTGATAATTAAATGATAATATTATCACTTGTAAAGGAGTGGTGGCCAAGTCAAGGACTCTTGGCATATCAATTTCGATTAAAGAGGAAAATCAAGGCCATCCTCTCATCTTTCCTAGAGTGTGCGAAATTTGCATAGCTTTCCCTCCCTCTCTTTTCAAGAATTCTCCTTGAACAAAATACCATCTTCATTCTTCTCTTTTCTCCTCCGTTTCTACCATCAAGGCCAAATTCACATCGATTCTAAGTAAAGGAGAAGCCGGTTACAACATCAAAAGGGTAAGATCTAAGATCAATCAACTTATTCTTTTCTTTTTACCAAAATTCGGATACTAATCCCTCCTCATGTTCATGGCGAATAGCATAAGGGATTTTTGGGATTCGAAACGAGTTAAGTACATCAATGTACATTCGGCTAAGAGATCCCTTTCATAATCAAACAATAGATCTAATCTAACAAGTGATTTGGCGAGAATTTGAAATAAAGATCAACCGGGATCTAAGGTAAGAAAGTCTATACATTGGCCAAGGTTCATGTGGTTACCTAGACTAGATCCATAATTATTAGAAAGCGAAAACTAATTTTGTGAAGTTTTAAGGTTGGTAGAACAACAAGTAAAGGAAAAGCGAAGTTTTTCGGATTGTAAACACCAAATCGGCAAAGGTGAGTTTCTTTTACAAATCCTACTAGGATTTGGTTTTGTCTAAAAAGGGTTTATTAATGTGTTCTAATTGATGGGCGAATATAGGGATTAATAGATCTAAAAATTAGATCGGGATTCTCGAGATATCAAGGAACCAATTAAGCGAAAAAGGTGTGTACCCTTACTATCCTTGATATTATATGGCTAAATAGTTTAATATATGTTATGAATAATAATGTGAATGTGGTACATGTACCACAAATGTGGCAAAAAGTACCAGTGCGTTTCCTAATTCTGATAGGATTGTGAAAAATGTTATTTAATAACATGCGAATATATGAATATGAACATGAAATTAAGTTATGCTATATATATATATATGTTTTGGGGCATTCGGTTTTATGTGAAAGGGGAGAAGCAGTGTTGACTTGGTCTCACCAATGAAGGTGTTGACTTGGTCTCACCAACGAAAAATGTTGACTACGGTCACATTGCGAAATTTGGTAACCGGTTACAACAAAGTGTCAAATGACACAACGTTTAAATTTGATTATAGTGTCTAATGACACAACGTGGAGAGTAGCGGATGGAGGGTTGACTTAGTAGTCCCACGGTGTGAATGGCGTGTCTGGTGGAGAGTAGCGGATGGACCATTAGGATTGGGTTTGGGTTGCATCATAATTTCATTATTATATGGACTTGATGATTTAAACATGATTGCTGATTTATTGATTGATAGTATAGTGTGCACATTGAGTCATTGACTCACCCCATTGTGGGAATTATTTTTTGGTGATGGCGATGTGAATGGTAGGTAGACCATGAGGAGGCCATGCATCACTTGAAGAATTCATTGAATTTGGACTTTATTTAATTTTAATACTTTTAAATTTTATTTTGGGTTTACTTGATGTAATGAGGCCATAAGGCCCGATGGATTATTCTTTGTTTTACATTACTTTTTAATATTTTGCTAAGAACTATTTTGGGACATGTTACATCAAATTTGATTTACATGATTAAATAAATGGGTTTTCAATCTAAGCCCAACTCAAAATGGTAGTTTTCTAAAATCTACAATTTTCTCTAAGTATCGAATGATTTTGAGATCGGTTTACTTTAGGAACATACGAGATCCGGTTCGGGCTCATGGTAGGGTGTGGGTGTTCAAAACAAAATCACCGTACTAGGATCATCAGACTGAAGTAAATTAATAAGTGAATAACCCCAATATATCAAAGCAAATAAGAAAAAATTCCATAGCAGACGTAAAGAGATCATGTAATAAATTTTTTTACCTTCAAAGTGAGAGCCTATAAACTTGACCGATCAGCGAGTATCACGAGTTTCAACGACTTGAGTTGTTTCACAAGCGTACCATCTGTGAAAAATGTTTCAACAACTTGACCAAAAACCGGTTGATCGAATCCAACACGACGAGAGATCGAAAAGAAGAAAGCGGAAGAAAAAATCAAATAATCTACAATGCTCCTCTTTACAAAGAACCGAACCAAAATCACAAAAGAGAAAAGGGAAAAAGCAGAGAAGTGCATCGTCTATTTGGAGAAGGATAAAATGTAACAGATCAGCAAAAGTCCTTTTACACAAGTAAAAAGCTAAAATTTTGGCTTCTCCATCTACGAAAAGTGCTTCTCTAACGTTGAAAATTTTCCCCCAATGGCCCTTGTTCTTCATTCCTTTTCAGTGAAAGGACTTTTGAATCCAAAAGTCCATTTGTGATGGAATGAAGAACGGAGCCTAACAACACCAAAGCCTCACTTATAATAGTAAATATAGGCATCCTTCTTTGTCTCTCTAAATGCTAGAGGTATGTAGCCAGTGGATGAAGCACCACTTCAAACAGTTTCTCTTTTGCACTTCCTCTTCTTGGGTTTCACCTGCTGTTGAAAAGTTGATGGGTATCTTGGATGGACTGGAACACATGAATCTTCACATTCTTTGTCGTTTCTTCTTTTCTTCTCTATTTCACTATACCAATTATTTTCATTCCTAATTATTAGTTCAACGCTACCTTCAAATGTTGCAAACATCATCATCATCATCATGATCTTGTTGTAAAAATATTTGTATCTTGCATCTAATACATATATACTAAAACATGGATATGAAAGTGAAATTATCTTTCACCCAATGTGTATATAAAATGTATTCATATATGGATTTTACACCTACCTTGAGTTAGCATCGTAATTCACAAATATGTAGGACATAAATATCAAAATAACATACATTTTGGTCTAATACATTATGTGATACATGGATTTTCACTTTTGTGATTATATACATGAAAATTTAATTTGATATAGAATTTACTTATTTTTTAATGTGAATAGTTAAATCAAAATCAAAGTTTTATATGTAAAATTACACCAAATTAAAATTTCATATATATTGTTGCGTTAATTTAAACTTGATATATTTTATGGCACTTCTAATTGAAGTTTATGGATAGATTTAAGATTTATCAATGTAGGCTAAATATATTTATCTATATATATGTGTGTAAAGAAATGATAAAAAGTGTTAATTAATCTTTTAAATTGTAATAAGAGGTTTTAGTAAAGTATAAGCGATGGTTTATTTACCTTGGATTAATCCTTTCTAGATACTCGCAAACTAGTGGTGGAGGAGCTACAATTTTTTGTAACTCTTGATAGTCCCCTTCCTCAGATACATTATTTTCATAATCTATATGCAATAAGAAATTTAAGATATATGTCTTGATATTCTTGCAAAAGAACAATATGTGAGAAAACCTAATAAGTTTTTCATGTATTTAAAATGTTAAAAAGGAAATAAAATAAAACCTGGAATAATTTGGTTTCACCACAGTAATTCACAACACTACCCATTTAGCTTTTGTTATCAAATTCCTTATTAACCAAAACTCCCATCCATTTTTCAGCTTTGGCAGCCATCTGTTCACACCCACACGTAATTTCAATAATAATAAGCTAAGAATAAATGAAGTAGGTCAAAAATTAGCAAAACATGCGTCAAGGTCATTCTTATTTAAATTTGATTCACGATATTTATTGATAAACCTAAATTTGTACATATTTTAACCTCATGGCTTATTTTTGGATGAATTTTCATTAGATTTGATGAAATCGATGCTCCTAATCCCTTAATTTCATGTTTTACACTCAGGAGAGCTTAGGGAGTCGAAAAGAACGAGAAACGGGTCAAAACGGGATGAAATGGGCTTACCTAGGAAATCAACACGATCTGGACCAATGAACACGACCGTGTATTATGAGCAGGATCAAACACGGCCTAGATCAATGTACACGGGAAGACCACACAGCCGTGTGTAGCGAGTAGAATTGAGCACGGTCTGAGGAATCGAGCACGGGCGTGTCACGCGGGCATGTCCCTGCCGTATTAAAGTATAATTCTACCCGGAATAGACCACTTGTGGGCCAAGAGAGGTATTCCAAAGCCTATATAAACACCCTAGGGGGAAACCTAAAAGAGGAGGTAGAAAATACTTGAAGACAGCCATTGGAAGCAGCTTAGGAGAAGGATCTCCATCAAGATTGAAGATCTCCTATCAAGTTCTTTAGAAGTTTTTGGGTTTTCTTATGTTTTGTTGTTTTCCTAATTTTAAGATGTTTTCTTCTATTAGAATGAACTAAATCACTTAGATACTTAAGGGGATGAAACCTAAGACGGATCTTATTATTATTTGATTTATAAGATAAATATTTGTTCTTATTCTTAATTGTGGGTTCTTATATATTCTTGTTTTGATAATTTATGTTATTGATTCAATCGAATGTGCTTATTCGATTGGAGCAAAATTCCCTATTTAAGAGTAGATCAAAACAATTAAGCGGAGTTGATTGCAACCCTAGAAATAGGTGTGAAAATCTACAGATTAGAGTCAAATCTAATAAGGAATCCATAGATCGAGTTAATGCGACAATAGGGGTTTTAATTAGAAAGAAATTTCAATTAATCAACACCGAGTTAATTTTTTTTAGTCTTGAAAGAGATATTAACATAAATTAGGGATTTCTACGGATTAAGTCAAGTGAATAAATCATATGAATCAAAAGTAATAAGTGAAGTCTAGGTGAATTCTTCCTTAGGTATTGCCTATCTCATATAAGTTGTCTAAAAGTATTTTCCTAATTCTTTCGTTATAGTTTTTAATTAAGTTTTTAGTTTAAAAGAAATCACCCCAATTCTTAGGCTAGATAATAAAAAGATTGTAATTACTAGTACTCTTGGTCCTTATGGATACGATATTTCCGGTCTTACCATAACTATACTATTGAACGATAAGTGCACTCGCCTTTATTGTGATCATAGTTAGTTAGAGAGCACATCAAGTTTTTGGCGCCGTTGCCGGGGACTAAGATATTAGGAACACTAAATTTTTATTACTTTAGCCATTTTTACTTTATTTGCAATTTATTTATTTTTATTATTATTATTTTCTTTACTATTTTTTTTCCCTTTATTTGCTTCTGGCAGGTAACTCTAGTTTATGACTAGAAGGAACCCGTCAGACCATTACTTTTGGCGATGATATAGAACGCATACGCTTCATGAAACCGAAGAAATAAAGTGAAGCCTACAATACATACAAGAAGAGCAAGATAACGATACTAATAATCTTGAAGAGATGGTGATAATAATCTGCTACCTCACGTGGTTGCCATAAACCCGATGAATCAAAATCTTGCTCCTCGTACTATGTATGATTATGCTAAACCTAATTTAACAGAGGCTGAATCAAGTATTGTTAGACACTGCTATTGCTGCAAATAATTTTAAAGCGAAACCTAACATTATTAGGATGATTCAAACAATTTGTTCGGTTTGATGGTTTGCAGGATGAGGATCCAAACAATCATTTGGCAAATTTTCTGGAACTCTGCGACACTTTCAAAATAAATAGCATTTTTGACGATGCCATTCGCCTTCGGTTGTTTCCCTTCTCATTGAGAAATAAAGCCAAACAATGGTTGAACTCGTTACCACGACGATCAATCACTACATGGGAACAAATGACCAAAAATTCTTACTTAAATACTTTCCGGCTAAAGCGGCTAAGTTGAGAATGATATCTCTTCTTTTGTGCAGATGGATTTAGAAACACTTTATGATGCATGGGTGATAAACCGTAAAAGTAACATATTTTAATCCCACATTTAGAATGCTTTTGGATGATTTATCCTAATTTATGTAAAAAGGTGCTCTTAATTCTTTCTTTTCATGTCTTATACTCAAGAAAGCACCGAGAATAAAAAATGAAAGCAGACTTAAAGCAGGACCAAATTGGGCCAACTTGAGAAGGCGGGCACACTGGGCTTCATGTCTGCAGTCGTGCCTTGCCATCCATCTAGAACACGACACATCCCACGATTTACAGTAGTTCCTCATCAAAAAAAGCCCAACACGACCCAGGCATGGTTTGCATGGCCGTGCCCTAATCGACAGACCTGAAGCACGGCCTGAACCCCGACTTGCATGGCCGTGCCTCAATCAACAGAATAGAGACACGGCTTAGAAGATGACTTACACGGGCGTGCCCTAGCCGTGCCCTTGCCACGAGAGAGAGTAATTTCACTTGGATTTGGATGCTTGAAGCCAAAGAAACATACTTCTAAGTCTACTTAAACACCTTAATAATAATTATACTTGAAGGAGATGCTTAAGAGTCAAGTGAGGCATCCAAAGAGCCTATATAAACAAGCCAAGACAGTCATTCTAGAGGGGAAGTTGAGCAGAGTTTTCTACCAAAGCTTTTCTCATTTAGGGATGTCGTAACCATTTTTGATAAAGCAAAGCAGCGCAGTCGACTCGGGTTTTGAAAACAAAAAAGAAGGGAGTCGCCACCAACCTTTTTTGATGAGGTGTGATCGGGCCACCTCGTAAAATAGTTGTTTTTAATAAACAGTTTGATTTATCAAAACAATGATTTTGGTCTTTGAAATCCGAAAAGCGAGTTAAGAGGTTGGTTCACATACGAGGAAGGGTTAGCACCCTCGATTCGCCCAAAATTGGTACCAAATTAATTGATCGATGTCCTAATGTTGAAAACTTTGAAATAATTTGAAAATAGATACTTTTTATTTCCAAAATTTGAAGGAATTGGATGGGACGTTAAAACTCTCTTATTTTCGAAGAGATAAAGCATCATGTCCAGTAAGTTAGGGCGCAATACTTTAGACTCCCGAAACTAAGCCCGCCTTTTAAAACTTAGTTTTATATTTGAAGAAGATCTCCCGTCATTTGTCAAACGAGAAATCAGAACCCCGTAAATTAGGGCTCGCTTTCTCGAAGATCCAAATTAGGAATATTGCCTTCATTTTAAAAGAACTTATCTCAAAGTATCCGGATATTGTGTCCGATGAGTTAGGCAACATTTTGAATTCCCAAGAACAAATATTTTATTTGAAACTTGGATGGCGATTTTAAAGAGGATATTAGTTGTTTAGTTTAAGCGAAATCGGAACCCAATAAGTTAGGGCTCGATTCTCTCGAAGTGCTAATACAAAATATTGATTGTTTGAAAACTTGATAAATCGGGTAAAGGTGAATGCAATCTTGTTTGGTAAAAAGATAAATTCTGAGAACTAGGTTGCGTAATAAAAATAAGAGTGAGGTGTGTAACAATACTAAGTTAATTAGTTCAATGATAAAATGATGATAATAATAATGCAATGATAATAGTAAAATAAAAAATAATGATGGCGATAGTAATAATAATAACAATTAGTAAGCGAAATAATAAGAGATATATAGATATGTAAAAAAAAAATAATAATATAGTAATAGTGCTAATAATAATATAATAATAATATGGTTATAAAAGCGATAATAAAAATAATAAAATAAATAATAATAATCATAATAAAATAGAAATAAAAATGATAGAGTGAAAAGTGATAATAACAAAAATAATAATAGTAATAATGATATAATAATAATATAGTAATAATAATATAAATATAGCGATGTAGTGATGAGAGTAATAACATAGTGATAATAATAAAATAGTAATAGTAAAATCATAATATGATTTTCTTTAAAGAAAAACAAATAAATAACTGATTAAGCAAATCAAGGACTATGATGAAATCGGAATGAAAGTCGAGGGTCTAAAATGCAATAAATCAAAGAAAAGCGAACAAGGACCACATCGTTATGTGCCTAAACTCACGAGGACCAAATGGGTGAATAACCCACCACGATAGGCGACATTCGATCTGAGAACTCAATTAAAATGCAAATGAAATAGTAGGGTGAATTTTAAAAGGAAAAAAAAACTAAATTAAATTTGAAACTAGAAAGCGAGAAAAAGGGAAGGCGCCATTGCGCAATTATCCCATTGAAGGGATATCTGCAGCTAACCTTACAACCAAGCGGTAGCGCTTTTTTCAAAGCTTAAAACCCCATTTGCCGGTCTGTTTCATTTCAATCTTAGTTAGAAAAAAAACAAAAAGCGTTAAAGCCTCTTCCCATTTCCCTCTCTCCGACCGATCGGCCCCACCACAGTTCGGTGGTCAGCGGTGTGAGGATGGGCCTTTATTGCCCTGTTTGAGTCATTAAGAGGTGAGCTTTGGCCCTCAAAACTTGAGAGAAAAACCTCCTCTCCTCGACTTCCGGCCTCGACGACGGAGGATGGCCCAACAGCGACCGAGTTCGGTAATCTCTTTTTCCTTTTTAGTTTTAAAAGTTTGAAGATGATAAATAAAAAAATAGAAATCAATGGTGACAATTGAAAAGAAAAAAAAGCAAAATCAACCTTCAAAATTATTCTTGTTTTTGATTTCTGATGGTTCCTTTTTTTCAAAATCGTAAGATTGAAGAACCCCCTTTATACAATCGACTTTTCCGATGGGTTCAAATCCCTTTTTTTCTTTGATTTTTTTGTTCCCTTTTTTCTTTTCGTCTTCGAACCCACTTATATATCCCTCTGAAATGTTACAATATATTAGTATTTTTATTGCTTTTGCTTGCGTGTTGTGTTGCTACATCTTGTTTTGCAGTACTAGAAGGCGGTAGAAGCGGTTGGCGGTCATAGCAAGTGGCCTAAATTCTTGTGCCACTTGCATCTAGGGCTAGGGTTTTTCATTACATTCTTTTTTGTTCGGTTGTTTGAGTTTGGCGGTTGGGTTATTGGGTTTGGCAATTGGGTTTCGTTTATGCATTTGTGAAATAAGTAGGGCAAATGGGCTCGTACAAAGGATTTACTCGAAAATAGCCAATTGATCCATCTCAAAGAGCCGGGATTTACTCAAGACGGAGGATCTCCTCTTCAATTCCTTCAGGGGGTTTTAGGGATTTCTTTTGTTTTGTTTTATATTTTCTCTTGAGATGTTTTCCTACTTTGTTATGAACTAAACCCCTCAGATACTTGAAGGGGATGAAACCTATGATGGATTTTGTTATTTGATTTTTGGTTTATATGATAAATACTTAGTTTGTTCTTAATTATGTTGCTTAATTTAATCTGATGTGCTTAGGTGGAGGAGGAATAGACCCTGCCTAAGAATAGATCTAGCATAATTAAATGGAGTTGATCGAACGCCTAGAGATAGGGTTACGAGATTTTGTCGAATTAGGGTGAAACCTAATATGGGAGTCCATTGATCGATTTATTGCTTCCTTAGGGGATTATTATAAGAGAATGAGAGTTCCACTAATTAACCTAAGGTTAGACGTTATTTGCTTCAAGAGACGATTTAATATAGGTTAGGGAGTCTCACGGATCAAGCTAAGTAAAGAAATCATATGAATTAAAGGTTAGATAACAAGTGAAGTCTAGGCGGATTCTTCCTGAGGGTATCGTCGTAATCAATTGAGTTTTTTTTTTCACAGTTTTTCCCAAAGTTTAGTTCTTTCGTCTTTGCATTTAGTTTAAAATATTTCATTAGTTTTAGATTAATAAATCAATAGCTCCATATTTCAGGTTGAATAATAGAAAGAAAGTGAGTAGTAGTACTTTTAGGTTCCCTTGGGTTCGATAAGATATTCTTGCCTAAACTATACTCTTTGTTCGATAGGTGCACTTGCCTCTATCGTTGTCATAGTTAGTCTCTGAGTTCGATCATTCTTTTATAAATTTTAAAACTCATTGTTTGACACGATCAAGTTTTTGGTAGCCGTTGTTGAGGAACTCTAAAATATTAAGAAAGCTCTATTTCTATTACTTTAGCCATTATTCTATTATTTATTTATTTATTTATTTATTTATTTTTTAGATTAAATTTTATTTTACTAATTCTCTTTCTTTCTTTCTTGACTTGTGAGGTACCTCTAGTTTATGACTAGAAGAAACCCGATAGGACCATTAGAATACGAAAGTGACATTGAGGCTACCGCTCGAAGAAATCGCAGAGAAACTGGACGAGCTCTAGACTACCAAAGAGAAGAACAGCAAGACAAATTCAATCCTAATGAAGGGAATGACGAAAACAATCCACCTGATGTGAGAGAAAATAATGCTCCACGCACCATGTATGATTATGCTAAACCTAATTTGGTGAGGCGAGAATCTAGTATTATTGGCTGCTTATAGCTGCTAATAATTTTGAATTAAAGCCTATCACAATACAAATGATTCAACGACTTGTTCAATTTGATGGTTTGCGAGCGAAGATCAAATACTCATATAGCTAATTTCTTAGAGTTCCGTGATACCTTCAAAATAAATGGCGTTTACGGCGATGCCATACGTCTTGATTATTTCCTTTTCATTAAGGAATAAAGCAAAGTAGTGGTTGAACTCATTACCACGAGGGTCAATCACCACATAGGATCAAATAATGAAAAATTTCTTTTAAAATATTTTCCACTAGCCAAAGCGGCCAAATTTAGGAATGACATATCTTCTTTTATGCAGAATGAGGCAGAAACATTATATGATGCATAGGAAAGATACAAGGATCTCCTAAGGAGATGCCCACACCACGGATTACCTTTGTGGCTTCAAGTCCAAACTTTTTACAATGATGTGAATTTTCCAACTAGGCAAATGATTGATTCTTCAGCCGGTGGAATTTTGAATAACAAAAGTCTTGAAGTGGCTTACGATTTTATTGAGGAGATGTCGTTGAACACTTATCAATTGCAAATTACAAGGGCTAAATCGATAAAATTAGCCGGAGTTTTTAACATAGACGCAGTGACAATGCTGTCAACGCAGGTGGAGTTAATGAATAAAAAGCTTGATAATTTATGTTCTTCACAGGTACATCCAGTAATGCAATGCGAAGCAAGTGGGAATGTGGCGAATCTTGAGTACCCACCCTACCAACCAGGAGCAGAAAAGGAGCAGACAAACTATGTAGGTAACAATTTCAGATCCAATAATAATCCTTATTGTAACACTTATAACGCAGGTTGGAGGAACCACCCAAATTTTTCATGGGGAGGACAAGGAAATCAAAGAAATCAAAGGCAGCAACTTCCTTCTAATTACCAAAATCAGCCTTATCTACAGGAAAGGAAATCAAACCTTGAAGAGATGCTGACAAAATTCATGGAAGCCACAGATTCTCGTTTCCAAAAGACTGAAGCAACACTAGATGAACAATAAAAATCGATCAAATGGATCGAGAGTCAAATCAGATTACTTACTGAGATGGTGTGCGAAATACAGACAGAGATTTTCTCCAAAGGTGCACAATGAGCAAAAGCGATTACACTAAGAAGTGGCAAAGAGCTAATGGAACCACCAAGAAAAAACCCACATGAGATTACCAAGGAGAAAAGTGTTGAAGTTGAAACCAATACTCCAACACATCCAGAAAAGAAGACATCAATTCCATATCCAGCAAAACTGAGGAAAGAACAATGGGATGCTCAATATGGTAAGTTTCTCGAACTTTTTAAACAAATATATATTATCTTACCTTTTGTTGAAGCCATTTCACAGATGCCAAAGTACGCAAAATTCTTGAAGGAACTCCTGGCAAATAAAAGAAAGTTCGAAGAAGTGTCAACAGTGGAACTTAATGAAGAATGCTCAGCCATCCTCCAAAATAAGCTACCAGCTAAATTAAAAGACCCAGGAAGTTTTACTATCCCTTGTTTAATTGGTAGCTTGAATATTAAGAAAGCATTAGCCGATTTAGGCGCCAGTATAAATTTAATTCCTTATAAAATGTTTAAACAATTGGATCTTGGGGAACCAACACCCACTAGGATGAGTATTCAGTTAGCAGATAGATCTATTAAATATCCTAGAAGAGTTGTCGAAGATGTCTTAGTAAAAATTGACAAATTTATTTTGCCTATTGATTTTGTTATTTTAGACATGGATTAAGACATACATGTTCCTTTAATCTTAGGCGTCCATTTTAGCCCTTCTTAAAGCCGTTATTGATGTAGGTGATGGTAAACTTCGCATTAATGATAGGTGATGAAGAAATTATTTTTCAAATTTATGATGCAATGCGATATTCTAAAGGGCAAGATGATTCGTGTTATTTTGTTGATACTCTTGATCGTATCGTTCAAAATACATTACAGGAAATCCTACATGATGACACGACGAAACTATGCCTGACTCAAGAAGAGGGGGAAGAAGATGAAGATGATGAGTTGAATCTGAATACGTCATCATTCAGGCAAAGGAAAGAATAAAGCATTGAGAATGATAATGAAATAAAACAAAAACCCTCCATCGAAGAGCCACCCAAATTGGAACTCAAACAGTTACCAAAACACTTAGAATACGCATTCCTTGGGGACAATTTTACGCTACCGGTAATCATCTCTTGAACTAGAATCCAAGGAAAGGAGGAGCTGATAAAGGTACTAAGAGAACACAAGAAAGCCATAGCTTGGAAAATTTCGACATCAAGGGAATAAGCCCACATTCGCACCCACAAAATTTTAATGGAAGAAAATATAAATCGTGTATGCGACCTCGAGAACAGTTAAACCCCAATATGAAAGAAGTGGTCAAAGCGGAGGTAATTAAACTTCTTGATGCAGAATAATTTATCCCATTTAAGCGATGCTTGGGTAAGTCTTGTGCGGTAGTTCCAAAAAAAGAGGAATAGCGGTAGTGCCCAGCGAAAAGAATGAGTTAATTCCCACAAAACGATTACATGTTGGAGAGTCTGTATAGACTATAGAAAGTGAATGATGCCACTAGAAAAGATCACTTTCCTCTACCATTCATAGACCAAATGTTAGAAAGACTATCGGGCATATGTACTCATCGCTTCTTGGGCCGGACTCTGGTTACTTCAAATCCCATAGCTCACGAAGATCAAGAAAAGCGGATTTACATGCCCATATGGTATGTTTGCTTATCGTAGAATGCCTTTTGGATTATGTAATGCTCTTGCTACTTTCCAGTGACTGCATGTTGGCAATCTTTGTGAACTTCGTGGAAGACATCATGGAGGTATTTATGGATGATTTCTCGGTATTGGTAATTTTTCCATCTTTGCCTTAAAAATTTAAAAAGTTCTAATGAGATGTGAGGAGACAAACCTTGTTACGAATTGGGAAAAATGTCACTTTATGGTTAGAGAAGGGATTGTGCTAGGACATAAAATTTCTAGTAAGGGGATTGAGGTAGACAAAGCAAAATTGAAGCCATAGAAAAACTACCCCTAGTTACATTAAGGCTATTAGAAGCTTTTAGGACATGCGAGGATTCTATAGAAGATTCATTAAAGATTTTTCTAAAGCAGCTAAGCCTTTGACAAAATTACTAGAAAAAGATGTCCTTTTGATTTCAATCGGAATGCTTAAATGCATTCAATATACTTGAGGATAAATTAATAAATGCACCGATTATGATTGCACCTGATTGGAACTTTGAAACACCCCACACCCGGCCCACGAGCCTGGACCGGATCTGGTATGTTCCTAAAGTAAACCGATTTCAAAGTTCTTTGTTACTTAGAGGAAATTTGTTAAATTAAAAAAAAATATTATTTTGGGTTGGAGCTTAGGTTGGAAACCCATTTATTTTATTTGGAAATCCAACTTAATTAAGGTGACAAAACAATTTAGGTTTTGTTTTAAAAGAAATAAATTTTTCTATAACTTTAATCAAAAATAGATTGTAACATAATAGTTCAAAGCAAACAGAAATAAAGGAACCCAACTTGGGCCTTATGGTCTTATTACATCAAATAATTCCCAAACTATAAATTTAAAGTACTTAATAAGAATAAAAGTCCCAAATAATAATTTTTTCCTTGCGATGCATGGCCACCTTTAGCTCTGCCGACCGGTCTATTATTGCTCATCACGAAAAATATTCCCCAAAGGGTGAGTCAACCAGAATCAATGTGTACATAGCACTAAATCGTAATAGAATCGGGCATACAATACATTCAATCATAAAATACAAGTTATGATGCATTCCCAAACCCAAACCTAATTGTCCAACCGCTACACACCCCGTACACACCAAGCACACAGTAGGGACTACTAAGTCGACCCTCCTTCCGCTACACACCAATTTTGGGATCCGATCCACCATAGCTGTGGTCTTAGGAAACCACTTTTGATTCTTGTGGTAGTAAGTCACCACTTTTGAATTCTTGTGGTCTTAAGTCACCACTTTTCACTTCCCTTTCAATATACTACCATATGCCCCACATATTAATATACATACAATACGAGTTCATAATATTATAATATTCTCATATTCTGAATAACACTTTTCATATTCCTAATAGAAGTAGGAAGCGTGCACAGTACTTAGTACCATAACATGGTACCTTAGCCATGCTCATATTTCCATTAACATATATTTTAATACATGCAACCATAATTCATATTACAAAGTAGTGTGGAGTACACACACGATTTGTAATGAAGTCCTCGAAAAACCAAGAGAAGGCAGATTACGATTTAGATCTCAAATCCTACATAAGTTAATCACTTACTATTTAAAGACCATTTGGCCATTTTTCCAAATACAACTAGGATTTGTATTACCTACCTTATGGCGAATTGATTTTAAGAATCAATTCTTTGGATCTTTATATTCCTCCTTGTGAATTGGCTAAACACTATATTACCCCACAGATTAGTTTTGGCTTACGATAATAAATCTAAATATTTAAAATAGCCTTGGCGAATATCTTAAACACATACCTTGTGATTCCAAATCCAGAAAAGTAACCCTTGGCTATGGAGATGTTGAAATCCCTACACACATATGTTAGATCGATTTCCATATCCTTAATAACCTTAAATCAATTGGCCTTTGGCCTAAACCATGCTTTTCTTACCTTAAATCCTTAGATCAAAATCCGAATTCCTCCTTTAATATTGGCCAAAAGACAACCAAAAGAATCGGTTCCGAATCTTGGTTGAAAGAGAATAAACAACAAGAATCTATTATTCTTACCTTATCACCACGATCGGCGGCACCCTTGATTGAAGCCTTAGAGATTGGCTATGGAGACTTAAGCGAAATCAAAAGGTTTGACTTGCGGTAGAAGAAGAAAAGAAGAAGAAAATTGACGAGAGAGGGAGAGAGCTAGGGTGTAACATCCTAAAATTTGGGGTTATTTGTGATTGAATTATTTTTCTTGTGTATGAATTGTTGTGATATTATTAAGTAGAGTTATAAGACTAAATTAGGGATCTTGAGTATGCTCGGTTTAGTAGAGTAATTTTAGTATGGTTTATTTAATGAAGTGGATTAAGTGAGCTTAGCACTTAAGTTAATTTAAGTGTTAATTATAGCACAAGAGGAGTAAGTGGCAAGTTGGTTAAGGAGTTTGAAAGGTGGCTTGAGGTTAGAGGTTCGAGTAGTATGTTTAGCAATTTGAAAGTTTATTTTTTGTATTTTAACATTAATGGCGGTCAACCTATGTTTATGATAGGTTGGATTTTCATCTTTGGTAAGTTGAATTTTTGTAAGGAAAGCTTGAAGATAGGGATAAGAATCTTGAGTTTATGGTATTATGAGGGACAAAGGCATGAAAGGTGGAGAATGTTTTGGAAAGAAATCCTATGCCTTAATGCATGTATGTGGATGGGATGTAAGGCTAAGGGAGTGGTAGAAATTTTGGTAGGTAGCTTGGGGGATGTTGGCCAAACTTTTGTTTTGTGTATCATTTTGTGTTTGTTTTCCTCTCAAAAGCTCTCATCTTTGGTAGAATGTCTAGGGTGTTTTTAGTGCAAAATTTCTTTTGAAGACAACTTCATTTTGTTGAAGACAAAATACCACTTTCTTTCTCTCATTTGTCTTTTAAACCAAACTACATTTTTTATCTTGTGCATTTTCTTCTTTGGTAAAGTTTGTGGTGATAGAATATCATTTCTTCTATCTCTCTTTTCTTCCATTTTTAAACTTTGGTGAATCTCCTACACCATTATCTTTCATCTATTACTTTTCTTTTCTTTTCAAAATCGAATCCCTATTTCTCCTTTCTTCTCAATAATTTCTTTATTGGTAGAATATACTCCTTTGGGTGTCTGAAACTCTCTTCTTCCGGTTAGAAGTATCTTGGCGAATATTGAAGGTGGTAAGGATTTATTTTAAGGATTATTCTTTTGATTATTCTAAAGTGAAGGCTATTATTTTTTTATGGTTGCCGATTGTAGGGAAGTGAAGCGATTCGCGTCTTAGGTTCTTAGTAGTTAGTACTCGAAGGCGATTAGGTGAGGTTCGGGTTCATATGATAACCCAGTAGAATTATTTGGTTTGGTAGAATAGTCCATGTCCCTAACTCTTGTGTTTGGCGAATATAGGAGCAAGAAATCTTGTGTGGCCAATTGACTCTTTGAGGATTAGGACTATCGTTGGTGACAGTGTGTACATACAAACCTTATAACTATTTAATATGCTAAGTGTTATATGTATGCTTAATCGGTTTGTGTAGATTGGATGTAATACCATCATGATATAGACAAGGATTTGGGTAAGTCTTTGTTGCTATGAGCTTTCTTTTGATGCTTTTGGGAAGCATGGCATATTTGGTATATGTGGCTTATAATATATGGCTCATGATAGATCTATTGGATATTGATTAATAAATCTATTGTTATGACAATTGTTAATTAAATATTATTGATTCATGTGGGATCAAATGAGTGGAGAAGCGTTGATATTCGTGTCGACGGACACGGTGTTTTAGTAACACATTGTGACTACGGTCACCGAGGTTTGGTACCTCTAGAGGTTTGGCACCTCATAACATCTCGTCCACGTGGTTTAGCACCACCGTGGGTTGGCCCCACTTTGAGATATGGGATTGGCGCTAGTGATTTGGTATCACACGATGGGTTGGCCCCATCATTCGATTTGTGTCTTCGGACACGGAGATTTAGTATCTCGGTGATTTGGTATCACATATGTGACTTTAAGTCACCGATGGTTTAGCACCACCGGTGGTTTGGTACCACACGAGGTAGAAAAGGAGTTATGGATGGCTAGGTTGGGTGCATAATACATATATGTTGCTTGTTATAATTTGTGTAAGAATGTGGCATTTACTTGGGAGAGGGATTATGCCTTTGAGTCTTGGTGACTCACCTTCTCCTTTAAATTTTCGGGTGACTCGTAGATCGCGGATAAGGAGGAAGAACTCGAGGTGACCATGCGGTGAACATTTGGATTAAATGATTTATGAACTACTTTTATTTTATTGTTGGTTATTTGCTTAAATTGTAATAAGGCCTACTAGGATTATATTTTGGTTATTTTATACATTTTGGATAATTTGTTTAATAACTTAATGACTTGAAAATGGATACACATGTTTTCTCAAATTAATGCATAAAAATGTTTTATTGTGCCATCGGTACCGTGAATCTGTAACAACTGACCTAATAAATTATTAAACCAAAACAATATCTTTTATCAAAAATTTAAAAGCGGCTTAAAGGATTTTTCAAAAAATGTTTTCTCGTAGCATACTAAATTCGGTCATAACGTTTGGTAGGGTTTGGGGTGTTACATAGGAATTTTCGTGAGCGAGAGAAAGAACCAAAGCGATGAGTAGCCCTCCTTCCTTCTCTTTTATAGACAAAGTTATCACTAAGGAGTCCTTTTTAACCACCACTCCTCTGTCGATAACTTTATCTTTAAATATGATAAATAAAAGGATTTAATCCGTATTTATCTCTTCTAAATAATCAAATAAAAAGCTTCTATTTATCACCTTAATAATCACATATTTATGAAAATAAAACACCTCCTTTTCTAGAAGCATGTGCCATCCACCTCGATATACGGAAGCCAAAATAAAACCTCATTTATTTGCTTCCCAAGTGACTCGAACCAGGCCCATTCCTCTTGCACATGGCGCCATTTCTATAGGCCCTAAATGACATCTTGAGCCACTTTTCCAAGCTTTGTTTATGTGTCAAATTTCACCAATTTTTTCTTTTAGGGCCTCATTGCCCTAATTTCCTATTTTAAACTTTAAAATTTGACATTTCTAGGTCTTTTCAAGTTTCCTAAAATTTTCGATCGGCTCTGTATACACGCCATTTTCTTACATTTCAAGTTTCGAAATGTTCACTTTCCATTTTGAATCATTTCTAGTTTCCAAAAATGTTCATGTCTATGCATTTCTAGGTTTCCAAAATATTCATTTCAATTTATTTTCATACATTTACGAGTTTCCAAAAATATCAAAAATTTATTCATAGTGCTTGAGACTTATCATTTCGTACAATTAAGCTGAAAATGCATAGGCCCTTTTCAGGATATTCTGATTCTACCCCTTAAAATAATTTAGTCCTCGAAATTTTCTAACTAAAATAAGCGAGGGTATTGCTATCGCATTGTCTCTTGAGGATCCCACGAAGCTTCTTAGATCCATGATTGCGCCATAACACCTTGACTAGAGGAACCGACTTCCTTCGTAGTACTTTCACATCACGTTCCAAGATCCGAATCGGCTTTTCCTCGTAGGATAAGTCGGTCTCGATTCCACCTCTTCAGCGGTACCACATGAGGCGAATCCGATCGATAGTGACGTAGCATGGATACATGGAATCGTCGTGCATCGCCACAACTCTGGTGGCAATTCCAATTAGTATGCCAGCCCAACTCGCTTCAAGATGCTTGATAGGGCCTATAAACCTTGGGCTTAACTTCCCTGCGATCGAACCTCATAACCTTCTTCCAAGGCGAGACTTTGAGAACACTTAATCTCCCACTTCAAACTCTATTTCCTTTCGCTTAAGGTCTGCGTATGATTTTTGCCTATCAGAGGCTTCCTTCAACCTTGCCCAAATTATCTCAACCTTCTCTTCAGTTTCTGCCACTAACTCTAGACCCAAAACTCGGCGTTCTCCTAACTCGGTCCAACAAGTAGGTGTCCTACACTTCCGACCGTACTAACGCTTCATATGGTGCCATCCTAATGCTAGCACGATAGGCATTTGTTGTTGTAAGCGAACTTCGGCTAAAGGCAAGTAATCCTCCCAACTTCCTCGAAAATCCATCACTGACCTCTCGGCATATCCTTCAACACTTGTATAACTTCGTTGATTGCCCGTCTGATTGTGGATGAAAAGCCGTAGTGAAGTCCAACTTAGTGCCTAAAGCTTGCTGAAGTGCCTTCTAAAATCAAGACGTAAACCTTGGGTCTCTATCGGAGATGATTGACACCAGTACTCCATGTAACCTCACGATTTACGCCACATATAACTTAGCTAACCGAAGAGAATAGTCCACTTTTAGGAATGAAGTGCGCGGACTTGGTCAAACGGTCCACTATTACCCATACTGAGTACTTCTTAGTAGGCGTAAGGGGAAGCCCACTAACGAAGCCCATGGTAATTCTTTCCCATTTCCATTGTGGAATCTCGATTGGTTGAAGCAATCCCGATGGGACTTGGTGTTCAGCCTTAACTTGCTGACACGTCAGACATTTTCCCACGAATGCAGTAACTTCTTGCTTAAGGTTAGACCACCAAAATTATTCCTTAGATCTTTATCGACAATGCCTCCGGGATGCATAGCATAAGGGCTACTATCGCTTCCAGAAGAATCATTTGTCTCAACCCCTTGTCCTCGGCATCTGGACCTTTCCTTTGTAGCATAATACTCCTTCGTCATTGGCGCCATAATCCTTTAATTCCACATTACGCACTTGTTGTAACTTAGCACTTAGGTCCTTATCGATAGCTGTCCCTTTTCACTTCCTTGACCATGTGGGCTTGACTTGCAACTCGTAATAGGCTTCCATCATCATCTGAGACTTAAGTGGCGAACATAGCCCTTAGATCCGACACCACCTTCCTACTTAGGGCATCAGCTACCACATTCGCCTTGCGGATGATATTCAATCGAACAATCGTAGTCCTTCAACAATTCCCCCACCTTCGTTGCCTTAAGTTCAACTCATACGAGTCAATAAGTACTTAAGACTTTTGTGGTGCGTGTAGATAATGACCTTTCTCCATAAAGGTAGTGCCTCTAAACCTTAAGGGTGAAAACCACGCTTCTAGTTCAAGTCATGAGTTGGGTAGTTAACCTCATGAGGCCTTAGCTTCTTGAGACACATCTGTGACTACCTTTCCATCTTGCATTAGCACATCCTAACCCGTGTCTGAAGCATCACGATTACACCATAAAATCTTTTCACGCCTCTGGTGAATTAACACTGGAGCTTACATCAACACCCTTTTAAGCTTTTCAAAGCTCTCCTGCTTATTAGTCCATTCAAAGGATACTTCTTTCCTTAGAAACTTTGTCAAAGCGCGGCTATTGATGAGAACCCTTCCACGAACCTTACATAATAGCTTTGCCAAGCCTAAGAAACTTGGATCTCGACCACGGACCTAGGTGGTTTCGGTCCAACTTTGCTTTGATCTTCCTAGGGTCCCTCTTATTCCTGCGGATACCACATGACCTAAGAATGCCACCTCCTTAAGCCAAAATTCACACTTCTGAATTTGGCATAAAGCGTCTTTCCCTCAACACTTGTAACACAACCGAAGATGCTCATCATGCTCCTCATCCGAGCTTTGAGTATACCAAAATATCATCGACGAACACAACGACGAACCTATCCAAATAGGGTTGAAAACCCGATTCATCATATCCATGAGCGTGGGTGGGCGTTCATCAATCCAAACAGCATCACCACAAATTCAAAATGACCATATCTTGTTCTAAAAGCGGTCTTATAGATATCGGCCTCCTTCACCTTCAAGCGATGATATCCCGGCCTTAAGTCGATCTTTGAAAACTCTTGCGGCCCCTTTGGTGATCGAACAAGTCATCGATCCTTGGCAGCGGATACTTGTTCTTAATGGTGACTTATTTAAGCTGACGGTAATCTATGCACATATGCATAGTTAAGTCCTTCTTCTTCTAAATAGGACCGGTGCTCCCACGGAGACACTTTGGGTCGGATGAACCCGATCCAAAATTCTTGGATTTGAGCCTTGAGCTCCACTAACTCCTTTGGCGCCATTCGGTATGGAGCGATTGACACAGGAGTGTTCGAGAGCAAATCTATTCTAAATTCTACCTCCTATCTGGGGTATTCACAGTAATTCCTCAGAAATACATCTTCAAAGTCCTTTACCGTTCTAACTTGGCTAACACCTTCTTCCTTCCCACCCAATGCACTAACGAAGGCTAGGAATGCCTTGCACCCTTTCTTAACCATTTTCTCGACCTTGATGTCGAAACTACATTAGACAAGTAGTTCCTCCTTTCTCGATCATCACTACTACTTCATCCTCCGGGTCCTTAGTTCCATCGTTTAGCGGCACAATCCAACACGGCTCGGTGTTCTACTAGCGATCCATTAGAGTATAAGTTTAAACTCTCAGAAGGTAACTCCATTAAGTCGGCCGAAAGTTTTCTCCTGAATCTCTGGGGTACATTCGAAAGATCTTATCCACCACTATAGTTTGGCTTAATGGGCTTCTGACGGTCATTTGCCTATCGAGAGTTGAGTCTAAACCTATTGCTTCCCTCGCTACATGCAACATATGAATGGGTCGAGCCCACATCAATCGAGTAAAATAGGGCTTGTCAAAATAAAAACGTCTGGGTTATAACATCCGGCCGTCTCCATCCTCCCTCCGACGAACCGCATAAACCGGACCGGTTGCCTTGCTTGACATTAGCATGACACCTCGACCACATGCTCCACGACCTCTTCGGCACCATTACCTCTGTTGCCGAACCACGACCTCGGCGAGGTGCGGTCCTCCCTACTGTCGACTAACATTACGAGTTGCGGTCGGCTTCCATCTAAATTCTTAGGACATTCCTTGACCACATGGTCCTTGGACCCACACTTAAAACATCCTCCTGTTCTCCTCTAACATTCTCCCAAATCGTCTTTCCACACGTCACAAGGTCGTCCGCCCTTCCGATCCGACTTAGCGACCTCATGACCCATCAACTCTAGGCCTCTTATGAACCTTCGGTGACCCATAACTTCTCTTGGGCCTATTTCTATCCATAGCACCTTTGTAGAATCTTTGATTCCCTCGGCCACCTTGGCCTTTTCTACCAAGCAGAGGATTCTCATTCTAATCTGGTGCAATCAGCGGTCTCGAGATCATCCATAGCGTCCTCAAAGCAGACCACGGCGCTCATGCTCGGTCGCCACGACACCTCGGCGTCTGGCTCGACCTCGAAATTGACCTCATATTCTGCGGCAGACTTATTTCCTTGGACCAGCCAGGAAAAGCTTTTCTTTGTTCATCGGTGTACTGGTTCCCACATACTTCTTTTAGTGCGCCTCCTGCGCGTACTCCCAGGTCAAATCCTCGGTAGTGGCACCATCCCTTACCGTTAACCACCATTGATACACTTCATCGCGTGTGATTGCCACCATTCCCTTTAATTTTTCTTTAGGGTCGGATCAAGCTCATCCATGATGCACTCGTGGCTTCAACGATACTCAAGCTGCCTTTGGGTGCCCTCCGGATACTCCTCGAAACATTTACGCTCCATTAGCTCGGGCCGTTCGAGCCTGAGACTTCGTGTTCCCAGATTTCCTCATGCCCTCGCCACCAACTCCAGAACTCGCAGCACAGCCTGCGACACAGCATCGTCCCCCGTCTAAGCTTGCTGCTCCACACCAACGGTTGAGAGTGGTGGAGGCGGTGGTACCTCATTATCAGACCCTTAACCCGATCTAACGGGTTCTGACCTAGTCATTCTTCCTCTGCCGCGTCCAAGACGGCCATGTCCTCTAAAACTCATTTCGGCGTCGAGATCTAATTAAGAAGTTTTATATATTAGTACTTTGGTTTCACTTATTTACTCACGGAGAAATTTTATGACAAGGGTTTTAGGAGTGGTTCTTTCGTATTCATACAAACACACAGTCTTTCCATTCGTTCATTCATCCATCAAACAAGTATGAACTTCTGTTCATTCAGAGAAACGTTGTAGTTTTCATCGTTGATGTTTTTCCACTACCCAGGGGTATTTTCGTAATTTTTTTCCTATAGGGACATTTTTGTAATTTTTAAAAGGAAAAAGTTTCTCGGTGATTTTGTCAAAAATATTTTGATAATTTTAAAGTCTCGGGGTAATTTTGGAAAAATTTTGAAATCCAGGGTTATTTTGGTAATTTTTTCACCTCAGGGGTATTTCGATAATTTTTTCAAAATTAGGGTAAATTTGTAAAATTTAATAAGTTAGGGATATTTCAGAAGTTGTAAAACTTTGAAGGTTCTTTTTGAGAGTTTCCCCTTTTAAAATAGTGATGTTTGCAAAATTTGGAAGCGAGGTCATTTGGTCATTTTGTAAGTTAGGGCAATTTTGTAATAATTTTTTTCAAAATCAAAGGTATTTATGATAGTTTTCAAATTAGGGTTTGTGAACATTTATAAAATAATGAAATTTTGAGAAAGCAGTTGGGTAGGTTCACATTTTATAAATCAAGGGCATTTTGGTAAGTTTGCCACTAGGGGCATTTTTATCATTTTCACAAATCAAAATTTTTTTTTAGGAATTTTGTAAAGATGATTTTCTCAAATTGAAAGAAGTTTTAAGGATTTTAAAACTAGGGTTTGTTGTTTTATTTTTTTAAACATGGCTAGTTCACTTTCGGGTTTTAGTCATTATGTTTAGCTTATGTACCGAGCCCTCTCAGTGGGGTGAACAAAGCTATGCACCAGGCGAGGATTAGTGTGGAGAGGAGGTGAGTCATGCGGATGCTTAAATACCAAGCTCCCTGAAACCATTCCTAGACATGCACAGAGGTTGCCACTGCTGAGCCCTACGAGTTAGGGTGAAGCGAAGCTACGCACCGGTGGGATTCTGCGAAGAGGAGGTGAGTCACTAGGGTTGCTTAAATACCGGGCTCTTGGGATCCAATCCTGAACATGCGTCTGGGGTTACCACACCTAGCTCGGTGACTTAGCCATAGGTTTGTTTAGTGCATTAAATCTTATGTATTTGTGTTTAAGTAGACTAGTCCTAGTGTTCAAGTTCCTATCATGCTATTCTCGTTCTATGCCTTTTCTACCCTTATATAATTCATAAGCCACATAATCACACATAGAGTTAGGGTACTTACCGGTGGATTTGAATTGGAGACTTAGGTGCCATGCAGAAACACCTTATTTTCAAAGAAACTCATTTGGGCTCGATTTGAAAACATTTTGAGCCTTAGCTCACAGTAGAGAGTTTAAAAGCTGGGCTCGATACCAATGAAACACCCACTTTGACCCACGAGCACAGGACCGGATCTGGTATGTTCTAAAGTAAACCGATTTCAAAGTTCTTTGTTACTTAGAAATTTGTAAAATTAAAAAAATATTGTTTTGGGTTGGAGCTTAGGTTGGAAACCCATTTATTTTATTTGGAAATCCAACTTAATTAAGGTGACAAAACAATTTAGGTTTTGTTTTAAAAGAAATAAATTTTTCTATAACTTTAATCAAAAATAGATTGTAACATAATAGTTCAAAGCAAGCGAAATAAAGGAACCCAACTTGGGCCTTATGGCCTTATTACATCAAATAATTCCCAAACTATAAATTCTGATGACTTAATAAAATAAAAGTCCCAAATAATAATTTTTTTCCCTTGCGATGCATGGCCACTTTTAGCTCCCTAGGCCGGTCCATTATTGCTCATCACGAAAAATATTCCCCAAAGGGTGAGTCAACGGACTTAATGTGTACATAGCACTAAATCGTAATAGAATCGAGGCATACAATACATTCAATCATAAAATACAAGTTATGATGCATTTCCAAACCCAAACCTAATTGTCCAACCGCTACACACCCTCGTACACCAAGCACAAGTAGGGACTACTAAGTCGACCCTCCTTCCGCTACACACCAATTTACGGGATCCGATCCACATAGCTGTGGTCTTAGGAAACCACTTTTGATTCTTGTGGTAGTAAGTCACCACTTTTGGATTCTTGTGGTCTTAAGTCACCACTTTTCACTTCCACTTTCAATATACAACCATATGCCCCACATATTAATATACATACAATACGAGTTCATAATATTATAATATTCTCATATTACGAATAACACTTTTCATATTCCTAATAGAAGTAGGAAGCGTGCACAGTACTTAGTACCATAAACATGGTACCTTAGCCATGCTCATATTTCCATTAACATATATTTTAATACATGCAACCATAATTCATATTACAAAGTAGTGTGGAGTACACACGATTTGTAATGAAGTCCTCGAAAATCCGAAGAGAACCGATTACCGATTTAGATCTCAAATCCTACATCGTTAATCACTTACTATTTAAAAGACCATTGACCATTTTTTCCAAATACAACTAGGATTTGTATTACCTACCTTATGGCGAATTGATTTTAAGAATCAATTCTGGGATCTTTGTATTCCTTCCTTGTGAATTTAGCTAAACACTATATTACCCCACGATTAGTTTTGACACGATAATAAATCTAAATATTTAAAATAGCCTTGGCGAATATCTTAAACACATACCTTGTGATTTCAAATCCGAAAAGTAACCCTTGGCTATGGAGATGTTGAAATCCTACACACATATGTTAGATCGATTTCCATATCCTTAATAACCTTAAATCAATTGGCCTTTGGCCTAAACTATGCTTTTCTTACCTTAAATCCTTAGATCCGAAATCCTAGAATTCCTCCTTTAATATTCGGCCAAAAGACAACCAAAAGAATCAGTTCCCGAATCTTGGTTGAGAGAGAATAAACAACAAGAATCCATTATTCTTACCTTATCACCACGATCGTGGCGCCCTTGATTGAAGCCTTAGAGATTCGGCTATGGAGACTTAAGCGAGGAATCAAAAGGTTTGACAGCGGTAGAAGAAAAAGAAGAAGAAAATTGACGAGAGAGGAGAGAGCTAGGAATTTTCGGAGAAGCGAGAAAGAACCAAAGCGATGAGTAGCCCTCCTTCCTTCTCTTTTATAGACAAAGTTATCGACTAAGGAGTCCCTTTCTTGACCACCACTCCTCTATATGATAACTTTATCTTTTCATATGATAAATAAAAGGATTTAATCCGATTTATCTCTTCTAAATAGTCCAAATAAAAGCTTCTATTTATCACCTTAATAATCACATATTTATGAAAATAAAACACCTCCTTTTCTAGAAGCATGTGCCGTCCACCTCGATATACGGAAGCCAAAATAAAACCTCATTTATTTGCTTCCCAAGTGACTCGAACCAGGCCCATTCCTCTTGCACATGGCGCCATTTCTATAGGCCTAAGTGACATCTTGAGGCCACTTTTCCAAGCTTTGTTTATGTGTCAAATTTCACCAATTTTTTCTTTTAGGGCCTCCTTGCCCTAATTTCCTATTTTAAACTTTAAAATTTGACATTTCTAGGTCTTTTCAAGTTTTCTAAAATTTTCGATCGGCTCTGTATACACGCCATTTTCTTACATTTCAAGTTTCGAAATGTTCACTTTCCATTTTGAATCATTTCCTAGTTTCCAAATATGTTCATGTCTATGCATTTCTAGGTTTCCAAAAATGTTCATTTCCAATTTATTTTCATACATTTCTGAGTTTCCAAAAATATCAAAAATTTATTCATAGTGCTTAAGACTTATCATTTCGTACAATTAAACTAAAAATGCATAGGCCCTTTTTCGGATGTTACAAACTTACCCTTTGAACTAATGTGTGATGCAAGTGATTTTGCAGTAGGTGCAGTTTTGGGACAACTAAGAGACAAGCATTTTTAGCCAATTTACTACGCCAGCAGAACACTAACACCCGCACAAGAAAACTATACTACCACAGAGAAAGAATTGCTAGCCATAGTTTTTACTTTTGATAATTTAGACGGTATTTAATATTGTCTAAAGTAGTCGTTTACACTGATCATTCAGCTCTTCGCTACCTTTTAAACGAACCTGATGCAAAACCTAGACTCATACGATGGATTTTACTCTTGCAGGAATTCGACTTAGAAATACAAGATAAGAAGGGAGTCGAGAATCTTGCAGCGGATCACCTGTCTAGACTTGAAAATCCACACACCAAAGAGCTCGATAAAGGTTAAATAAATGATTCATTTCCCGAAGAACAGCTCTTTTCTATAACACATTCTAAAATACCATTGTTTGCAAACATTGCGAATTATCTTGCAGCTAACGTCTTGCCAAAAAAAATTCCACATCACCAAAAGAAGCGATTCTTTGCTGATGTGAAAAATTATTTTAGGGAAGATCCCTTTCTCTTTCGTATATGTGCAGATCAGGTAATACGGAGATGCGCTACAAAGACAGAAGCCAACAAAATCCTGGAGCATTGTCATTCAGGACCATCAGGAGGATACTACAGTGGTATTAAGACGGCACACAAAATACTTGAATTAGGTTTTTACTGGCCCACTCTTTTTAAAGATGCCAACAGGTATGTTACCTCGTGTGATAAATGCCAAAGAATAGGTAATATTTCTAAACGTGATGAAATGCCTCAAACATATATGTTGTCATGTGAAATATTTGATGTATGGGGTATTGATTTTATAGGACCATTCCCTAGTTCATTTGGAAATAGATATATCCTAGTGGCAGTTGATTACATGACAAAATGGGTAGAAGCGGAAGCCTTACCTACTAACGATGCTAAGGTAGTAGTTAAATTATTAAAAAAACTTTTCTCTCGATTCGGAACACCTAGAGCTATCATTAGCGATAGGGGTACCCATTTTTGTAATGCACAATTTGAGAAAGTTCTAAAGAAATATGGAGTATGCCACAGAGCAATACCCATACCATCCTCAAACTAGTGGGCAAGTTGAGGTAGCAAGCAGAGAGCTTAAGCGCATTACGGAAAAATGGTTGAATCAAATAGAAAAGATTGGGCAATTAAAGTAGATGATGCTCTATGGGCCTACAGAACAGCATTCAAAACACCTCTAGGGACATCCCTATACAAACTTGTATACAGGAAAAGCTATCATCTACCATTCGAGCTAGAACACAAAGCTTTTTGGGAAATAAAAATTTTGAACTCTAACCTCAAAATTGTAGAAAAAAGAGCAGATGAACGAGCTAGATGAATAGAGAACGGAAGTCTATGAGAACGCGAAACTGTACAAAGATGCAACAAATAGACGTCACGATGCTCGTCTCAAGCGATCAAGACAATTCAAAGTAGGAGACCTGGTCCTACTATACAACCCAGGGCTAAAATTATTCCCGGGAAAGTTAAAATCAAGATGGTCAGGCCCATTCATGGTCAAAACAATATTTCCATATGGCACCATCGAGGTAACTCATCCCACTAAGGGCACATTCAAAGTAAATGGTCACCGACTTAAAATTTATAATGGTATAGATTTTGGAGATATGAGAGAGGAGCTTTTGCTCCATGAGCCTTCTTTTAGAACCAAAAACAAGGAGAGTCCAGCTTAAGACCATAAACGAGCGCTTCTCGGGAGGCAACCTGAGCACTAAACACATTGACATTAACATTATCTTTATTTTCCTAAAACTACCCTAAATTAGTTTAAACAAGAAAATGCAGGATTTTAAACACGACCTTACACACGGGCGTGTCAACGACCATGTGAAAAATAGGGGACTACCCACGGGTGTGCCAAGAGCCATGCTTAACAGGAAAAAAATTTTATCGACAACACGAGCTGCGACACCTGAACACGCCCGTGTGAGATAACCGTGTGAAGCTACTGACCTGCACACCACTGGCCGCACACAGCCGATCCAGACTCCCGTGCCAATATACCGACTTGCTCCGCACGGGCGTGTTAAATGGTAACACGGCCGTGTCAATAAATTCGAACATGCCCAAACCTGAAAACGCAAAAAGTACGGGCAAATTTCAAAATGACACGGGCGTGTCAACGGACCGTGCCCCATCCCCTATAAATAAAATCTAACCGTCTTCTTCCCCAAATTCAAACCCTAAAATTAGTTTAAACTCCTTTCTCCCTAAACCCGGCCACAAAACCAGATTTTTCCTTCCCAAATGCCATTTTTTCTCCAAGAATTAACCACTACTAACCCACACGGTGCAGCACCACCATGCTCACACACCACGCCCCTACCAGGCCGCAAAACCTAGCTCTACCGCCATGTCCTCCACCCGTGCTCATCACTCAACACCTCTCGTGGTTTCTTTTTCTTCACATTTTCGCATATTTCCTCTTTATTTAATTTTTTCTGATTCTTATTGTTTCAATTATTCTATTTCTTGTTAGTCTATGTTTTCTCATTATTTAGTTCATTTTATTGAGTATTCCCATTGTTTAATTCTCATTGTTATTTTAGCTTTTAAAGACTGATCCTCCACCTTGAGAATTGATGCTCTACTATTGTCAAAATTTTATGGTGAATAACAATTTTCAAATACATTGGTGGAACTAGAAAACTACTTTACATTTGATTTGCAGGAACCATGTCATCCTCAAGAATCAAACGATTAGTTCCCAGCAAGAAGAGAAAAGCACCTGGATCATCCTCCGTAAGTGCTTCTACCGAACTTCAACATCCCTTCCTCAGATTCCTCCAAGCAACACAAGAAGAGCGCTATATGGAGATCCGAAAGAGACCTATCGGCATTGGAAGACGCATTGACTGGAATGTAGTAAGGCAAGTTGGACTTGAAACTGATATTCAGGAACTTCTCTCAACCGACCCTTGGGAAAACTTCTTTGCCATCGATGAACCCACATTTTTGGAGCTTACCCTCGAGTTCTGTGCCACATTCACACTACAGACAGTAATGTCGCACTTTGACGATACCGACACCTTTCAATTCCACTTAGGGGGCACAGTACGTCAACTAAGCGTACCTCAATTTGGAACGACACTCAGACTTTACACACTAGAATTCATAGAAGAAAACCCACTGGACGATTTGAACCGAGAGCTCCACTGTGCTCCGCTCAGATGCTGGCAAAAACTACAACCCACTACAAGCAACTATAACCCCAGTCGTTCTAAGGCGACCGCCCTTTCCCTAGCTCTCAGGTATATTCATGCTATTCTCGCTCATACCATTACAGGCCGCAAAGAGAGCACGGCGTGGTTAATAAACAAGACGTCTACTTCTTATCATGCATGTCCGAAGGGCATGTTTTCGATGTGGAATATTTTATTGCATGCGCAATACAACATTAGACGGAGGCGCACAGAAAGGGAATCCTATCAATGGGACCGTACATAACGCGATTGGCTCGGCACTTTGGACTCCTCAACACCGATCATCAGAGGTCCTCACTTACACTGATCGGACATATGACACCTCAGGGAATCCAGACGATGTTACACATGAAGATGATCAACCATCGTCGAGGGATGGACCCCTCAATCTGAGACTAGCCACGACGAGGAGGTACCGTGGACATTCGATGATGTCCCACCGGTTCAGCGCCGGTGACCATCATATTTAGCGACTTCATTGGCGGATATCTCGTACGCCTCACACGATTCGGCGATCTGTACCCAGCAGTTCTTGACACTACTCGACGTTTTGATGGGATCGAGGCCACCTATAGCAAATCTACCATCACTTTCATATATCACCACCAACACCTCCACAGGATCCAGTTGACGATGAGGACATCTGAGTCCTCATAAATTGTTATTTGACATTTACTTTTCTGTATTTTAAAAATTTTTATTAGATGTTGCTTTTAGAATTAAACTTTCATTAGTATTGCATGATTTTTATTTTTAATTTTTCTACCATTGGCTATCTAACCTCTTAAAGAATCCCTACTCAATTATATGCTACGACTTTGCAGAATCTATCACACATCCACGTAAAAGTCACCTGCAGAACGTATCTTGGACCTCATCCGCAATTAGGGAAGTGTCACTTTCTCCCTTCTCTTTTAATTTATCCCATTACTGTCATTATTTATCTTTGTACATTGAGGGCAATGTACATCTCAAGTGTGGGGGGTAAAAGTGTCCAACTTTTTGCATTATTCTCAAATCCTGAATTTAGTCTTGTTCGAAAGTATTTTTCTCATACTACTAATTAGGATGAAATTTCTAATGATTTATGATTATTATTGAAATGTGTTTATTAAGTCATAGTTAATTGTGCATTGATGATTAAATTTGAAGAGTACTAGATAATCATGCATAATAAGTCTACTTTTTAAAAATTAAAATTGATAGGTTGTTGAACTGAATTTGAGTATTACTTTGAAATTTTAAATTTATAAGGATTTATGTCAAAACACCCATATTATTTGTGAGATTTTGAGCCTTATAGAGCATGTATTCTTTTTCGTGCTCACTTTTTGATAAACCGTAAAAGTAACATATTCACATTTAGGATACTTTTGGATGATTTATCCCTAATTTATGTAAAAAAGGTGCTCTTAATTCTTTCTTTTCATGTCTTATACTCAGGAAAGCACCTGAGAATAAAAAGAATGAGAAACGGGCTTAAAACGGACCAAATTGGGCCAACCCTAGAAGACGACATGAATGAGGATAATTCGATTCCTTTAATTTTAGGAAAACCCTTTCTAGCAACTGCTAGGACTAAAATTAATGTTGGTATAGGAGAACTCATCCTTCGTGTAGGTGACGAATCAATCAGTCTACAAGCTTTTGACTCGGCCAGGGCATCAAGTGATGAAGGTGAGAAAGTAAATTCAGTTGAAAATCAAATTGTTCAACTTTCACCCCAGAAAACACCATAAGGCTACAAACTTGAGCTGAATCATGGGCCCCAAGCCGTACAAGCTCATAACAGTGAATTGTTAGTGGATCCAAACCCAAGGGAAGAACCTGTGGTAAGAAAAGGTAAGGTTGAGGTGTACCATGATTTACCAAAATCGGCAATTACAGAGTACCAACCTCGTGTGCCATATCCTGATGCAATAAAGAAAAATCGCACAGAGGAAGAATCTGGTGAACTCACACTTCGTGTAGATGATGAAACAATCACTCTTCAAGCTCTTAACTTAGCTAGGAAATCGAGTAATAAAGGTACGAACGTTGATTCTATTGATATTTATTTGGTTCGACCTTCTTTACAGGAAGTATCACGAAATCACTTAGCTGAGCTAGATCCTAGACCTCGTGCCAACAAAGAAGAAATACATAAGGAACAAAGCCTTAGGGTTGACAAACTAAAAAGCGAAACACAAATCAAAGAGGAGCGAGGCGCACGAAGTGAAAGCAAGAGCCCAGGATGAGGTGATAGGAACAACATATCACTTTAAATTAGGAGATCGGTATTGTTGAATAAAGAAGACCCTCGAATCACCAATTTAGACCTCAAGACAAATGAAGAAATCATTTTGAGGTACTAAATGTCTTCCTATCTGACACGAGTCGAGGTCGACAATCCTAAATTCGACACTTTTGATGTAAACATTACTCGATTTAAACTATATATCCATAATGAAGTGGTCGCATGAGAAAGGATTTTCACCTCCTTAAACCACCATGACCATACGAATGAGAGGTAAAGTCTAGCTAAGACTATAAGCGGCGCTTCTCGGGAGGCAACTCGAGCACTAACCTGTTTTTACATTTTTTATGTTTTATTTTTCTTTTATTTTTCTTTTAGCACCTAACCATAAACTAACCAAGAAGCGATTTCTAGGCCACGGCCCTACACAGGCGTGCCGTGGCAGTGTGGAAGCTAGGGGATGAACCATAGGCGTGCCGATGGCAGTGCGACATAGAAAAATTTCTTTTCCCAACACGGGTGGCGATAATAGTCCATGCAGGCCGATGCCCGTCTTGAGGTTCTTGACTTGTCAAGCACGGGCTAAACACGGTAGTGCCTTTCAGCCGTGCCAACATTCGACTTATCGAACACGGGAGAACACGCAGTATTATCTGTGTGAAGAAAGACAGGCGTGCCACAACACCCACGGCCATGCACGAACACCTGGATGTGTTCAAAATTCAAAATCCCAAAACACGGGCTACATCTCTATTTAAACCTCTTTCCTATTTTTCTAGTTGTCTTTCATTTTCCATTATTTATTTTGTTTTATTTTATTTCATCATTTTTTTACTTTACTTTATTTTATTTTCTTCTCCTTATTCTTTATGATATTAAGATTTAGCTTAGGAAACAATAAAACCAATGGCTACTTGATTCAATTTCAAGCGGTTCGAGCCGCTTCCTCACGTTCACCTCTAATGTTATCCAGTTTTTTCATAGACTTCATCCAAAAATTAGGAAGTGTTACTTCTCCCTTCTCTTTTAATTTTATTATTACATAATTGTTTATCTATCTTCTTACATTGAGGGCAATGTACATCTTAAGTGTGGGGGTAAAAGTGTTAAACTTTTGCATTATTCTAAATCTGAATTTTAGTCTTGTCCATAAGAAATCTTCTCATATTACTAATTAGGATGAAATTTCTAATGATTTATTATTTTTATTGATATGTTTTAGATTAAGTCATAGTTAATTATGCATTGATGATTAAAATTGAAGGATACTAGAGAATCGAGCATGATAAGTCTACTTTCTAAAATTAAAAATTAAGAGGTCATTGAACTAAATTTGAGTATTACCTTGAAATTTGGATTTTACGAGGATTGATGTCAAAAACACAGTAATTTTGTGAGATTTTGAGCCTTATAGAGCATATATTCTTTTTCGTGCTCACTTTATTAATTATAAGTGTGTCAACTTTGAGCTATTATTCTAAAACTTGCCTTGTTTATACATGTCAAGACCACATTAATGATTTGATATACTGAGATGATAAAGGCACCTAGGTTTTAACCCGTTCACTCCACTAAAAAGCCTACCCATACAAATTAACCCCTAGTAAACCCCGTTGAATCCTAACAACCTTTTTATTGACTTACCCACTAATATTAACCCAAAATCCCTTTGAATTTGTTATCACCATTCTTTTGACTACCTTTTAATCTAGGTTTGATTTGATTAAATTACGGAATTATATTAGTTCAGTAGTTACATTTATTATTCATGATGTAATAATTTAGTTTGTTCTTAAAAAAAAATCCAAGCTTATTCAATATTAGTAGTATATAAAAGAGCTTAGAGCATTTAAACTCCAAATGTTGAAGAAAAAGCTAGTATTAAAGTATTATCAAATTTTAAGTGATGAAAATATTCTTTATTATATAGTAATTATCAATAGTGGTATTATTAGTTTTCATTCGATGTAAATATTCATATTAGGTTCATTGTTTTTAGATTAGGTAATTAGTCAATTCGATCTAGATTCTAACCTCTAATTAAGCTGTATCCACACCATTAACCTTAGCCCGTTACAACCACGATAAAGACCTTTTGATCATGTATCATCTTATATACGATGGTGGAATTTGATTTTCGAGCAAGCCTATGGGATTAACTTTTAGAGTTCGACTTATGAGTGCTTATTATTGAACCTTAAACACTTTGAGTGATTTGAGTGAACCTTGATGAGGATGTCAATCCTTGTCGGTTTTGAATTAAAGGTAATTATATCACTTTAAATTAGGAGATCGGTATTGTTGAATAAAGAAGACCCTCGAATCACCAATTTAGACCTCAAGACAAATGAAGAAATCATTTTTGAGGTACTAAATGTCTTCCTATACTACACATCGAGGTCGACAATCCTAAATTCGACACTTTTGATGTAAACATTACTCGATTTAAACTATATATCCATAATCAAGTGGTCGCATGAGAAAGGATTTTCACCTCCTTAAACCACCATGACCATACGAATGAGAGGTAAAGTCTAGCTAAGACTATAAGACAGCGCTTCTGGAGGCAACTCGAGCACTAACCTGCTTTTTACATTTTTTATGTTTTATTTTTTCTTTTATTTTTCTTTTTAGCACCTAACCATAAACTAACCAAAGAGCGATTTCTAGGCCACACCTTCACACTGCAGCGTGCGTGGCAGTGTGAAGCTAGGGGATGAACCATAGGCGTGCCGATGGCAGTACGACATAGAAAAATTTCTTTTCCCAACACGGTGGCGATAATAGTCCATGCCCGAGCCGATGCCCGTCGAGGTTCTTGACTTGTCAAGCACGGCTAAACACTGCGTGCCTTTCAACCGTGCCAACATTCGACTTATCGAACACGGGAGGAGCACGCCCGTATTATACCGTGTGAAGAAAGACACGGGCGTGCCACAACACCCACGGCCATGCCTGAACACCCTGGATGTGTTCAAAATTCAAAATCCCAAAACACGGGCTACATCTCTATTTAAACCTCTTTCCCTATTTTTCTAGTTGTCTTTCATTTTCCATTATTTATTTTTGTTTTTATTTTATTTCATCATTTTTTTTACTTTACTTTATTTTATTTTCTTCTCCTTATTCTTTATGATATTAAGATTTAGCTTAGGAAACAATAAAACCAAGCCGGCTACTTCGAGGATTCAATTTCAAACGGTTCGAGACGCTTCCTCACGTTCACCTCTAATGTTATCCAGTTTTTTTTCATAGACTTCATCCAAAAATTCAGGAAGTGTTACTTCTCCCCTTCTCTTTTAATTTTATTATTACATAATTGTTTATCTATCTTCTTACATTGAGGGCAATGTACATCTTAAGTGTGGGGGGTAAAAGTGTTAAACTTTTTGCATTATTCTAAATCCTGAATTTTAGTCTTGTCCATAAGAAATCTTCTCATATTACTAATTAGGATGAAATTTCTAATGATTTATTATTTTTATTGATATGTTTTAGATTAAGTCATAGTTAATTATGCATTGATGATTAAAATTGAAGGATACTAGAGAATCGAGCATGATAAGTCTACTTTCTAAAAATTAAAAATTAAGAGGTCATTGAACTAAATTTGAGTATTACCTTGAAATTTGGATTTTACAGGGATTGATGTCAAAAACACCCGTAATTTTTGTGAGATTTTGAGCCTTATAGAGCATATATTCTTTTTCGTGCTCACTTTATTAATTATAAGTGTGTCAACTTTGAACTGTTATTCTAAAACTTGCCTTGTTTATACATGTCAAGACCACATTAATGATTTGATATCTTGAGATGATAAAGGCACCTAGGTTTTAACCGTTCACTCCACTAAAAAGCCTACCCATACAAATTAACCCCTAGTAAACCCCGTTGAATCCTAACAACCTTTTTATTGACTTACCCACTAATATTAACCCAAAATCCCTTTGAATTTGTTATCACCATTCTTTTGACTACCTTTTAATCTAGGTTTGATTTGATTAAATTACGGAATTATATTAGTTCAAGAGTTACATTTATTATTCATGATGTAATAATTTAGTTTGTTCTTAAAAAAATCCAAGCTTATTCAATATTAGTAGTATATAAAAGAGCTTAGAGCATTTAAACTCCAAATGTTGAAGAAAAAGCTAGTATTAAAGTATTATCAAATTTTAAGTGATGAAAATATTCTTTATTATATAGTAATTATCAATAGTGGTATTATTAGTTTTCATTCGATGTAAATATTCATATTCAGTTCATTGTTTTTAGATTAGGTAATTAGTCAATTCGATCTCGATTCTAACCTCTAATTCACTAGTATCCACACCATTAACCTTAGCCCTTACAACCTCGATAAAGACCTTTTGATCATGTATCATCTTATATACAGTGGTGGAGATTTGATTTTCAGGCAAGCCTATGGGATTAACTTTTCAGGTTCGACTTATGAGTGCTTATTATTGAACCTTAAACACTTTGAGTGATTTGAGTGAACCTTCAGTGAGGATGTCAATCCTTGTCGGTTTTGAATTAAAGGTAATTATTCAGATAAGAGGAGACACCTATGTTTTCGTACTACAAAGGTATGACTTATCGTAATTGAATCTTTAGGACTCTTTGAGTTAAATTATCCATGTATAAATTATCTATGAATTATGATGAGACGTTATCGATAGGAATTATGGATTGTGGAAAGTTTATTTTAATTATAAGTTGAGAATTTTGCTTGAGGACAAGCAAAAGCTTAAGTGTGAGGGTATTTGATAAACTGTAAAAGTAACATATTTTAATCCCACATTTAGGATGCTTTTGGATGATTTATCCCTAATTTATGTAAAAAAGGTGCTCTTAATTCTTTCTTTTCATGTCTTATACTCAGGAAAGCACCTGAGAATAAAAAAAATGAGAAACGGGCTTAAAACAGACCAAATTGGGCAAACCCGAGAAGACGACATGGCCTCGGCTTCATGTCACACGGTCGTATCTCGCCGATTACCTAGACACAGCCTGTCCCTGATTTACACGATCGTTCCTTGTCGACAAAAAGCCCAACACGAACCAGGCACGGTTTGCATGGCCGTGCCCCAATCGAGAGACCCGAAGCACGGCCTGAACCGCAGCTTGCACTACCGTGCCTCAATCGACAGAATCAAGGCACGACCCAACCCCGAATTACATGGGCGTGTGCCATGGCCGTGCCCCTGCTACGGGAATGAGCAATTTCACTCGGATTTGGATGCTTGAAGCCAAAAAACTCCTAAGTCCACTTAAACATCCTAGGAGGAATTCCACTTGAATTAGGATACTTAGGAGCCAAGTAAAACATCTCAAAGCCTATATAAACACCCAAGGTAGCAACTAAAAGGAGTTTGCGGAATTTGAAATAGGGCGAGTTTTCGCGGAGCTTTTATTTAGGGAATTACTCGAAGATAGCCAGTTGATCCATCTCAGGAAGCTGGAGTTCTACTTAAGACGGAGGATCTCCTCTTCAATTCCTTCAGGGGGTTTTAAGGATTTCTTTTGTTTTGTTTTATATTTTCTCTTGAGATGTTTTTCTACTTTGTTATGAACTAAACTCCTCAGATACCTGAAGGGGATGAAACCTATGATGGATTTTATTATTTGATTTTTGGTTTATATGATAAATACCTAGTTTGTTTTTAATTATGTTGCTTAATTTAATTTGATGTGCTTAGGTGGAGGAATAGACCCTGCCTTAGAATAGATATAGCATAATTAAGCGGAGTTGATCGAACGCCTAGAGATAGGGTTACGAGATTTTCTGGATTAGGGTGAAACCTAATATGGGAGTCCATTGATCGATTTACTACTTTCTTAGGGGGTTATTATCAGAGAACGAGAGTTCCACTAATTAACCTAAGGTTAGACGTTATTCGCTCGAGAGAGGGTTTATATAGGTTAGGGAGTCTCATGGATCAAGCTAATAAAGAAATCATATGAATTAAAGGTTAGATAACAAGCGAAGTCTAGGCGGATTCTTCCTGAGGGTATCGTCGTAAACAATTGATTTTTTTTTCACAGTCTTTTCCCAAAGTTTCATTCTTTTGTCTTTGCATTTAGTTTAAAATATTTCATTAGTTTTTAGATTAATAAACCAATCACTCCATATTTCAGGCTAAATAATAGAAAGAACGTGAGTAGTAGTACTTTTAGGTTCCTTTGGGTTCGATAAGATATTCTTGCCTAAACTATACTACTGTTCGATAGGTGCACTTGCTTCTATCGTTGTCATAGTTAGTCTACAGTTCGAGCATTTTTTTTATAAATTTTAAAACTCGACTGTTTGACACGATCACTTTTTTTTGATTATGGGTGTGTCAACTTTGAACTGTCATTCTAGAACTTACCTCGTTTATGCATATCGAGACCACATTATTGACTTGATATACTGAGATGGTAAAGGCACCTAGGTCCACTAAAAAGCCTTCCTATTTAATTAACCCCTAGTGAACCCCGTTGAAACCTAACAACTTTTTTTCTTTTTTTTATTTACCCCTAAAATTTTAACCCAAAACCCCTTTGTATTTGTTATCACTGTTCCTTTGACTACCCTTCTTTCGAGAATTGATTTGATCAGTTACTTAAATTAGTTTATAAAGCTATACTAGTATTACTTAGTTTGTTCTTAAAAAAAATTCAAAGTTTATTTATTATTAGTATTTGTTTAAAGGAGCTCATGTGTCTAAAACCCAAATTGTTGAAGAAGAGCTCGTATTATAGTATTATCAATAATAGTATTATTAGTTTTCAAGCGATGTAATTGCTGTAATTAGTTTTTTTTAGGAAGGTAACTTGTTAAGTCAATCTCGATTTTAACCATTTAATTCAGCCTGTATCCACACCTTTAAGCCCTAACCTCGTTACAACCATAATAAAGACCTTTTGATTTGTGTATCATCTCATATACAGTGGTAGAGATTTGATTTTCAGGCAAGCCTATGGAATTAACTTTTTAGGTTCGACTTATGAGTGCTTTTTCTTGATCTTTTAACACTTTGAGTGATTTGAGTGAACTTTTAGTGAGGATGTCAATCCTTGTCGGTTTTGAATTAAAGGTAAGTATTTAAATAAGGGGAGACACCTATGTTTTCGTGCTATAAAGGTATGACTTATCTTGATTGAATCTTTAGGGCACTTTGAGTTAAATTATCCATGTATAAATTATCTATAAATTATGATGAGACGTTATCGATAGGAATTATGGATTGTGGAAAGTTCGTTTTAATTAAAAGTTGAGAATTTTGCTTGAGGACAAGCAAAAGCTTAAGTGTGGGGGTATTTGATAAACCGTAAAAGTAACATATTTTAATCCCACATTTAGGATGCTTTTCGATGATTTATCCCTAATTTATGTAAAAAAGGCGCTCTTAATTCTTTCTTTTCATGTCTTATACTCAGGAAAGCACTTGAGAATAAAAAGAATGAGAAACGGGCTTAAAACGGGCCAAATTGGGCCAACCCGAGAAGACGACACGGCTTGGGCTTCATGTCACACGGCCGTGCCTTGCCATCCATCTAGAGCACGGCCTGTCCCCGATTTACACGGCCGTTCCTCTTCGACAAAAAGCCCAACATGACCCAGGCACGATTTGCATGGCCGTGCCCCAATCGACAGACCCGAAGCACGGCCTGAACCCCGACTTGCACGGCCGTGCCTCAATAAATAGAATAGAGACATGGCCTAGAAGATGACTTACACGGGGGTGCCCTGGCCATGCCCCTGCCACGAGAGAGAGCAATTTCACTTGGATTTGGATGCTTGAAGCCAAAGAAACATACTTCTAAGTCTACTTAAACACCTTAATAATAATTCTACTTGAAGGAGATGCTTAGGAGTCAAGTGAGGCATCCAAAGAGCCTATATAAACAAGCCAAGGCAGTCATTCTAGAGGGGAAGTTGAGCAGAGTTTTCTGCCAAAGCTTTTCTCATTTAGGGATTTACTCAAAAATAGCCAATTGATCCATCTCAAAGAGCCGGGATTCTACTCAAGACGGAGGATCTCCTCTTCAATTCCTTCAGGGGGTTTTAGGGATTTCTTTTGTTTTGTTTTATATTTTCTCTTGAGATGTTTTCCTATTTTGTTATGAACTAAACCCCTCAGACACCTGAAGGGGATGAAACCTATGATGGATTTTATTATTCGATTTTTGGTTTATATGATAAACACTTAGTTTGTTCTTAATTATGTTGCTTAATTTAATCTGATGTGCTTAGGTGGAGGAGGAATAGACCCTGCCTAAGAGTAGATCTAGCATAATTAAGCGGAGTTGATCGAACGCCTAGAGATAAGGTTACGAGATTTTGCCGAATTAGGGTGAAACCTAATATGTGAGTCCATTGATCGATTTACTGCTTCCTTAGGGGGTTATTATAAGAGAACGAGAGTTCCACTAATTAACCTAAGGTTAGACGTTATTCACTTTGTAAGAGGGTTTAATATAGGTTAAGGAGTCTCACGGATCAAGCTAAGTAAAGAAATCATATGAATTAAAGGTTAGATAACAAGTAAAGTCTAGGCGGATCTTCTTGAGGGTATCGTCGTAATCAATTGAGTTTTTTTCACAGTCTTTTCCCAAAGTTTAGTTCTTTCGTCTTTGCATTTAGTTTAAAATATTTCATTAGTTTTAGATTAATAAATCAATCGCTCCATATTTCAGGTTGAATAATAGAAAGAAAGTGAGTAGTAGTACTTTTAAGTTCCCTTGGGTTCGATAAGATATTCTTGCCTAAACTATACTATTGTTTGATAGGTGCACTTGCCTCTATCATTGTCATAGTTAGTCTACAGGTTCGATCATTCTTTTTATAAATTTTAAAACTCGACTGTTTGACACGATCAATGGGAGAGATACAAGGATCTACTGAGAAGATGCCCTCACCATGGGTTACCTTTGTGGCTACAAGTTCAAACCTTTTAAAATGGTGTGAACCCCTCAACTAGGCAGTTGATTGATTCAGCCACCAGTGGAACCCTAAATAAAAAAAACCTCTGAAGCAGCTTATGAGTTCATAGAGGAGTTGGCACTAAATAATTATCAGTGGCAAGTTATAAGGACAAAGCTAACAAAAGCCACTAGTGTTTTCAACCTCGACGCAGTGACCATGCTCTCAAACCAGGTAGAACTGTTAAATAAAAAGATTGATGGTTTGTATGATTCTTCGCAGGTACATTCAGTGATGCAGTATGATACGAATGGAGGAGGAATGAACAACATAGAATACCCGCCCTACAACCCTGGCATAGAAAACGAACAGATGAACTATATGGGTAACAATTCTAGACCTCAAAATAACCCTTACAGTAACACTTACAATCCAGGTTGGAGGAACCACCCAAATTTTTCATGGAGTGGCCAAGGAAATCGGAGACAATAGCCCCTCCGGGCTTTCAAAGCAATTGCACTCCACAAGAGAAAAATGAACCTTGAGGAGATGCTAACAAAATTTATCACGGTGTCAAAAACCCATTTCCAAAACACTAAAACAGCACTAAAAAATCAGCAAGCATCGATTCAAGGGCTCGAGAACCAATTAGGACAACTTGCTAAGCTCATATCCGAACGACCACAAGGTAGCTTGTCGGGTAACACTGAAACTAACCCAAAGGAGCAACTTTATGCCATTACTACTCCCGTCAATGAAGGGTTAGATGAACCAAAATTGAGGCAAGAGAATGTGGTAGAGGAAGGAAAAGTTGAGATAAGCCATGATAAACCAAAACTGGTAAGTACAGAATACCAACCTCGTGTACCATATCCCAATGTGACAAAAAAAGACCGCACAGATGAACAATTCGATAAATTTCTTAAACTCTTAAAAAAATTACATATTAACTTACCGTTTATAGAAGCTCTTTCGCAGATGCCCAATTCAAAAAAAAATTTAAAAGAGCTTTGACAAACAAAAGAAAGTTAGATGAGGCATCACATGTGGAGTTAAATGCAGTGTGCTCAGCAATCTTACAAAATAGACTACCGCAAAAGTTAAAAGATCCAGGGAGTTTTACTATTCCTTTCTTAATTGGTATTTTATCTGTTAATAATGCTTTAGCAGATTTAGGGCCAAGCATCAATGTTATGCCTTATAAAATGTTTAAACAACTAGGTTTCGGGAAACCCAAACAAGCTAGGATGAGCATTCATTTGGCTGATAAAACTATTAGAGTTCCTAAGGGTATAATCGAAGATGTACTAGTAAAAATTGATAAATTCATATTTCCAGTAGACTTTGTTGTCTTAGACATGGATGAGGACAATAATGTTTCTTTAATTTTAGGAAGACCCTTTTAGCAATGCTAAAACTAGAATTGATGTTGGTATCGGTGAACTCATACTTCATGTAGTGATTTAAAGCGATCACTCTCGGGCTCTTGACTTGGCTAGGACATCGAGTAATAAAGGTGAGAACATAAATTCTATTAATGACCATTTGGTTCAATCTTCTTTTCAGGAAACACCACGAAATTACACAACTGAGCCATATCCTAGACCTCGTGCCAACAAAGAAATAACTCATGAGGAGCAAAGGCTTCAGATCGATTACCTAAACGAGTGAAAGACACATGTTAAAGAGAAACCAAGAACACATAATGGTAACAGACTTAAAGATAAAGCAAATTACTTCAAGGTTGGAAACCGAGTTCTAGTGGATAATACAGATCCTCGTGTTGCCACTTCTAAACCTAATGGAATAACTCCTTTCACGATACTTAATGCTTTCCCATACGGTGTAGTTGAGGTAACTCATTCTCAATTTGGCACATTTGAGGTAAATCGTACTCGTCTAAAACCTTATTTTAATACAATTGATAGTAAGAATGAGGAGTTTCAACTCCTCAAACTACCATGATTATTCGAATAACGAGAAAGTCTAGCTTAAGACTTTAACGAGGGCTTCTTGGGAGGCAACTCGAGCACTAACCCCATTAATTTTCATATTTTTGATTTTTAGCACCTAACTAAAAACTAACCAAATTAATGAAGCTGAGTTTCTCTACCATGGCCTTGCACACGAGCATGGTTGTAGGCCGTGTAGACACCACGAATGGGCATATCGGCATGGCAAAGATCGTATCGAACCAAAGATAAAATTTCCCGATACAGGGCTGCCGAAAAAGTGGCGGTAGTGGTTAAAACTTATAAGTTCACGGGCATGAGACACGCCAGGTTCATAGGCCGTGGTTGACACCGATGAATTAACACGGTCATGCGAACTTCTACAGCTGGGAGAAACAAACGACGCCCACACTGTCAGTGCGATCTAGAGCGATCGATCTGAGTCGCGACTCACATGCCAGGGTAAGCGGGTGTGGCGGATAATTTCTATTTAAACCACCACACTATTCATCTTCTTCTCCAAATCCCTCTTCCCCCAACCTTAGCCACTACTACTTTTCTCCTTCCCACCACTAGCCACCGCCTCTTCACTCCACTTACTCCACTTTTCCACTTCTTCTTTAGCCAAACACTCCTTTATCCCTTTTCCTTTCCCTTTCCATCATTCCTTCTTTACACCACCATCTCCATGTCAAGAAGCGAAAGGACCCTAGCATAGTCACCTTGTGCTGAACCACTCTACATAAGATCATGCCTGTCGCTTCATTCCCTCGACAAGACAATGACTTTTGAGTCCATTTATTTTTTCTTTTTTTTTTATTTTCATTTCTAAATTCTTTCCCTTTATCTTTCCTGTCCTTAATTTATATTAGTATATTTTGATTTCTTTAATTTAGGTTCAAGGGGCTATTAAGGAACGACCAGACCACCACCGGAGCATCCACCTCCTCTACCTAACTTTCCATTGTTTCTTTTCTTTGACTCCATTCAAAAATTGGAAGTTTCACTTTTCTCCTTATCTTATGATTTTCTTATTATATTGTCATTATCTATCTTTGTACATTGAGGACAATATACATCTTAAGTGTGGTGAGGTGTCAACAATACTGAATTATGCTTTGTTCTTAAGTAACTTTCTCAAATTACTATTAGAATGAAACTTCTATTGATTTATGATTTCTGTTGATAAGTTTTGGGAGTAAGTCATAGATAATTGTGCATTGATGGTTTAAGCTTTAAGATATTAGAGAATCAAGCATGATAAATCTATTTTCAGAATTAAAAATTTGGTTAGGTTGTTTCCCTAAATTTAAATATTACTTTGAAGTTTGAACTTTGCAAGATTGACATAAAAAACCATAATTTTGTGAGATTTTGAGCCTTTAGAGCATACATTTTTTGTGCTCACTTTATTGATTATGATTGTGTTAACATTGATTTGTTATTCTAGAACTTGCTTCGATTATGCATGTCGAGAGCACACTTTTGATTTGATATACTGAGATGATAAGGGCACCTAAGATTTAACCCACTCACTCTACAAAAAGCCTACCTTTATAATTAACCCCTAGTGAAGTCCTTTGAATCCTAATAAACCGTTTTTGATTTACCCTTGATATTAACCCAAAACTCACTCTTTTTAATTCATTAAGAATTTTCCCTCTTTAAATTAACCCCTTTTTGTCGAGATTTGATTTGAGTAGTTGCCTAACTATGTTCTCTATTTCAGTTGTTAAGTTCATTCTTATTATTGTAAATACTTATTCTTTAAAAAAGAAGAAGTGGAAATTCATTATTAGTTCTATATTATTTGAGCTTAAAACGGTTAAATTCAAATCTCTAGAAGAAGCTCATGTTATTATAAGTTTTCAGTTGATGTAATTATTCAGTATTACTCTATTGTTCTAGTTAGGTAATTTGACAATTCAATCTCAATTCTAACCCTTTAATTCATCCTTTATCCACACCTTTAACCCAAGCCCCATTACAACCCTTTTAAAAGACCTTTTGATTTGTATATCATCTCATTTTATAGTGGTGGAGATTTGATTTTCATGCAGGCCTATGGTAATAACTCTTCATGTTTGACTTTTGAGTGCTTTATCTTGAACCTTAAACACTTTGAGTGATTTGAGTAATTTGAGTGAATCCTTAGTGAGGATGTCAATCCTTGCGTTTTGAATCGAGGTAATTATTTAGGTAAGGGAAACACCTATGTTTTGTCTACAAAAATTTATGACTTAGATTGTTTGAATATTTAAGACTCTTTTAGTTAAATTATCCATGTATGAATTATCTATGAATTATGATGAGACATTATTGATGAAAATTATGATTTGATGAAGTTTAATTTTAATTATGAGTTGAGGATTTTGCTTGAGGACAAGCAAAGGCTTAAGTGTGCTGATATTTGATAAACCTAAATTTGTATATATTTTAACCCATGCTTGGCTTATTTTCAGATGAATTTTCATTAGATTTGATGAATTTGATGCTATTAGTCCCGTAATTTCATGTTTTACACTTAGGAGAGCTTAGGGAGTCAAAAAGAACAAGAAAGGGCCAAAACGGGACGAAATGGGCTTACCTAGAAAATCAACACGGCCTGGACCAATGAACATAGCCGTGTATTACGAGAAGGATCAAACATGGCCTGTGATAAACCATAAAAGTAACATATTTTAACCCCATATTTAGTATGCTTTTAGGATGATTTAGCCCTGATTTATGTAAAAAGGTGCTTTTAATCATTTCTTTTCATATTTATACTCAGGAAAGCACCGAGAGGACGAAATGAACAAGAAACGAGCTTAAAACGGGCCAATTTGGGCCAAAGAAGAAATGGACACGGCCTGGATTTCAAGCCACATGGCCGTGCCTCGACAATTAACTATGACACGGCCATGCCACGATTTACATGGCCGTGCCCCAATCGACAGAATCAAGGCACGGACCCATGGTCATGCCCCTGTTACGGGAGAGAGCAACTTCACTCGAATTTGGATACTTAGAGCCAAAGAAACACTTTCCAAAGCCTGTTCAAACACCGAGTAGGAAGAAGTAGACTTAATTTAGGACACTTACGGACCAAGTAAAGAATTCTAAAAGCCTATATAAACACCCTAAGTGCATCCTGAGAGGGGGCAGTTAGCTAGGCCAAGGAGCCGAGCCAGAAAGATCACATTGGTGGGAATCATTCGAAGATAGCCAGTTAATCCATCTCAAGAAGTCAAAATTCTACTCAAGACGGCAGATTTCTCCTTCAATTCCTTTAGGGCGTTTTAGGGATTTCTTATGTTTTGTTTTATCTTTTCTCTTGAGATGTTTTATTATAAAGTTATGAACTAAATCCTTTAGACACCTGAAGGGGATGAAACCTAGATGAATTTTGTTATTATTTTTTGAATTATATGATAATACTTAATTTTTTCTTAATTATGCATGCTTAATCTAAATCTGATGTGCTTAGGTGGAGGAGGAATAGACCCTGCTTAAGAGTAGATCTAGCATAGTTAAGCGGAGTTGATCAAATGCCTAGAGATAGGGTTACGAGATTTTTCCAGATTAGGGTGAAACCTAATATGGGAATCCATTGATCGATTTACTATTGTTTTAGGGGTTATTATAAGCGAACGAGAGTTCCACTAATTAACCTAGGGTTAGACGTTATTCGCCTCGAGAGAGGGTTTAATATAAGTTAGGGAGTCCTACGGATCAAGCTAAGTAAGGAAATCATATGATTCAGTAATAAGTAACAAGTGAAGTCTAGGTGGATTCTTTCTAAGGGTATCGTCACAATCAATTGAGTTTCTTCAAGTTATTTCCCAATTCGTTCTTTTTGTCTTTGTGTCTTTCGCTTAGTAGTCGTAAATTAGTTAAAGCAACCAATCATTCCATATTTTAGGCTAAATAATAAAAAGAAAGTGAGTATTAGTACTTTTAGTTCCTTTGGGTTCGATAATCTGGTCTTGCCAAAGCTATACTACTATCCGATAGGTACACTTGCCTTTAAGTTATTGTCAGAGTTAGTTTCTAGGTTTGATCATTCTATTTATAAATTTTAAAGCTTTGATTTCAGCGATCAAGTTTTTGGAAAAGCCCAACATGACCCAGCACGATTTGTATGGCCATGCCCCAATCGACAGACCAAGCACGGCTTGAACCCTGACTTGCACGGCCGTGCCTCAATAATAGAATAGAGACACGACCTAGAAGATGACTTCCACGGGCATGCCCTGGCCATGCCCCTGCCACGAGAGAGAGCAATTTCACTTGGATTTGGATGCTTGAAGCCAAAGAAACATACTTCTAAGTCTACTTAAACACCTTAATAATAATTCTACTTGAAGGAGATGCTTAGGAGTCAAGTGAGGCATCCAAAGAGCCTATATAAACAAGCCAAGGCAGTCATTCTAGAGGGGAAGTTGAGCAGAGGTTTCTGCCAAAGCTTTCCTCATTCAGGGATTTACTCGAAAATAACCAATTGATCCATCTCAAAGAGCCGGGATTCTACTCAAGACGGAGGATCTCCTCTTCAATTCCTTCAGGTGGTTTTAGGGATTTCTTTTGTTTTGTTTTATATTTTCTCTTGAGATGTTTTCCTACTTTGTTATGAACTAAACCCCCGGACACACAAGGGATGAAACCTATGATGGATTTTGTTATTCGATTTTTGGTTTATATGATAAACACTTAGTTTGTTCTTAATTATGTTACTTAATTTAATCTGATGTGCTTAGGTGGAGGAGGATTAGACCCTGTCTAAGAGTAGATCTAGCATAATTAAGCAGAGTTGATCGAACGCCTAGAGATAGGGTTATGAGATTTTGCCAGATTAGGGTGAAACCTAATATGGGAGTCCATTGATCAATTTACTGCTTCCTTAGGGGGTTATTATAAGAGAACGAGAGTTCCACTAATTAACCTAAGGTTAGATGTTATTCGCTTCATGAGAGGGTTTAATATAGGTTAGGGAGTCTCACGGATCAAGCTAAGAAAAGAAATCATATGAATTAAAGGTTAGATAACAAGTGAAGTCTAGGCAGAATCTTCTTGAAGGTATCGTCGTAATCAATTGAGTTTTTTTTCACAGTCTTTTCCCAAAGTTTAGTTCTTTTGTCTTTGCATTTAGTTTAAAATATTTCATTATTTTTAGATTAATAAATCAATCGCTCCATATTTCAGGTTGAACAATAGAAAGGAAGTGAGTAGTAGTACTTTTAGGTTCCCTTGGGTTCGATAAGATATTCTTGCCTAAACTATGCTGTTGTTTGATAGGTGCACTTGCCTCTATCGTTGTCATAGTTAGTCTACAGGTTTGATCATTCTTTTTATAAATTTTAAATCTCGACTGTTTGACACGATCAATGGGAGAGATACAAGGATCTACTGAGAAGATGCCCTCACCATGGGTTACCTTTGTGGCTACAAGTTCAAACCTTTTACAATGGTGTGAACCCCTCAACTAGGCAGTTGATTGATTCAGCCACCGGTGGAACCCTAAATAAAAAAACCTCTGAAGCGGCTTATGAGTTCAGTGGCAAGTTATAAGGACAAAGCCAACAAAAGCCACTAGTGTTTTCAACCTCGACGCAGTGAACATGCTCTCAAACCAGGTAAAACTGTTAAATAAAAAGATTGATGGTTTGTATGATTCTTCGCAGGTACATCTAGTGATGCAGTGCTATACGAATGGAGGAGGAATGAACAATATAGAATACCCGCCCTACAACCCTGGCATAGAAAACGAATAGATGAATTATATGGGTAACAATTCTAGACCTCAAAATAACCCTTACAGTAACACTTACAATCCAAAGTTGGAGGAACCACCCAAATTTTTCATGGAGTGGCCAAGGAAATCGAGACAATAGCCCCTCCGTGCTTTCAACAAAGAACTGCACCCATAAGAGAAAAAGTCGAACCTTGAGGAGATGCTAACAAAATTTATCACGGTGTCAAAAACCCATTTCCAAAACACCAAAACAGCACTAAAAAATCAGCAAGCATCGATTCAAGGGCTCGAGAACCAATTAGGACAACTTGCTAAGCTCATATCCGAACGACCACAAGGTAGCTTGCCGGGCAACAATGAAACTAACCCAAAGGAGCAACTTTATGCCATTACTACTCCCGTCAATGAAGGGTTAGATGAACCAAAATTGAGGCAAGAGAATGTGGTAGAGGAAGGAAAAGTTGAGATAAGCCATGATAAACCAAAACTGGTAAGTACAGAATACCAACCTCGTGTGCCATATCCCAATTCGGTAAATTTCTTAAACTCTTAAAAAAATTACATATTAACTTACCGTTTATAGAAGCTCTTTCGCAGATGCCCAATTCAAAAAAAAAAAAATTTAAAAGAGCTTTGACAAACAAAAGAAAGTTAGATGAGGCATCGCATGTGGAGTTAAATGCAGTGTGCTCAGCAATCTTACAAAATAGACTACCGCAAAAGTTAAAAGATCCAGGGAGTTTTACTATTCCTTGCTTAATTGGTATTTTATCTGTTAATAATGCTTTAGCAGATTTAGGGCCAAGCATCAATGTTATGCCTTATAAAATGTTTAAACAGCTAGGTTTCGGGAAACCCAAACAAGCTAGGATGATCATTCATTTGGATAATAAAACTATTAGAGTTCCTAAGGGTATAATCGAAGATGTACTAGTAAAAATTGATAAATTCATATTTCCAGTAGACTTTGTTGTCTTAGACATGGATGAGGACAATAATGTTTCTTTAATTTTAGGAAGACCCTTTTTAGCAACTGCTAAAACTAGAATTGATGTTGGTACAGGTGAACTCATACTTCATGTAGGTGACGAAACGATCACTCTCCAGGCTCTTGACTTGGCTAGGACATCGAGTAATAAAGGTGAGAACATAAATTCTATTAATGACCATTTGGTTCAATCTTCTTTTCAGGAAACACCACGAAATTACACAACTGAGCCATATCCTAGACCTCGTGCCAATAAAGAAATAACTCATGAGAAGCGAAGGCTTCAGATCGATTACCTAAACGAGTGAAAGACACATGTTAAGGAGAAACCAAGAACACATGATGATAACAGACTTAAAGATAAAGCAAATTACTTCAAGGTTGGAAATCGAGTTCTAGTGGATAATACAGATCCTCGTGTTGCCACTTCTGAACCTAATGGAATAACTCCTTTCATGATACTTAATGCTTTCCCATACTGTGTAGTTGAGGTAACTCATTCTCAATTTGGCACATTTAAGGTAAATCGTACTCGTCTAAAACCTTATTTTAATACAATTGATAGTAAGAATGAGGAGTTTCAACTCCTCAAACTACCATGATTATTCGAATGACAGGAAAGTCTAGCTTAAGACTTTAAACGAGGGCTTCTTGGGAGGCAACTCGAGCACTAACCCCATTAATTTTCATATTTTTTATTTTTAGCACCTAACTAAAAACTAACCAAATTAATGAAGCGCAGGTTTCTCTACCACATGGCCTTGCACACAGGCATGGCTGTGGCCGTGTAGACACCACGAATGGGCACATCGGCATGGCAAAGATCGTACGAACCAAAGACGAAAATTTCCCTTAATACACGGGCTGCTGCAAAAAAAGCCACGGCCGTGGTTAAAACTTAGTAAGTTACACGGGCATGAGACACGCCAGTGTCTATAGGCCGTGGTCAACACTGATGAATTAACATGGGCATGCGAACTTCTACGCAGGCGTGGGAGAAACAAATGACGCCCACACGGTCGTACGATACGGCAGTGCGATACAACCGTGCGACCTCACATGCCCAGGGTAAACGGGTGTGGCCAGATAATTTCTATTTAAACTACCACACTATTCATCTTCTTCTCCAAATCCCTCTTCCCCCCCAACCTTAGCCACTATAGCTTTTCTCCCTTCCCACCACTAGCCACCGCCTCTTCACTCCACTTACTCCACTTTTCCACTTCTTCTTTAGCCAAACACTCCCTTTATCCCTTTTCCTTTCCCCTTTCCATCATTCCTTCTTTACACCACCATCTCCATGTCGAAGAAGCGAAAGGACCCTAGCATAGTCACCTTGTGCGCAACCACTCTACATAAGTTCATGCCTGCCGCTTCATTCCCTTGACAAGACAATGACTTTTGAGTCCATTTATTTTTTTTTCTTTTATTTTCATTTCTAAATTCTTTCCTTTATCTTTCCTGTCCTTAATTTATATTAGTATATTTTGATTTCTTTAATTTAGGTTCAAGGGCTATTAAGGAACGACTGCACCACCAACCGAGCATCCATCTCCTCTACCTAACTTTACACCGTTTCTTTTCTTTGACTCCATTCAAAAATTTAGGAAGTTTCACTTTTCTCCTTATCTTATGATTTTCTTATTATATTGTCATTATCTATCTTTGTACATTAAGGACAATATACATTTTAAGTGTGGAGAGGTGTCAACAATACTGAATTATGCTTTGTTCTTAAGTAACTTTCTCAAATTACTATTAGAATGAAACTTCTATTGATTTATGATTTTTGTTGATAAGTTTTTGGAGTAAGTCATAGATAATTGTGCATTGATGGTTTAAGCTTTAAGATATTAGAGAATCAAGCATGATAAATCTATTTTCAGAATTAAAAATTTGGTTAGGTTGTTTCCCTAAATTTAAATATTACTTTGAAGTTTGAACTTTGCAAGATTGACATAAAAAACCATAATTTTGTGAGATTTTGAGCCTTTAGAGCATACATTTTTCGTGCTCACTTTATTGATTATGATTGTGTTAACATTGCTTTGTTATTCTAGAACTTGCTTCGATTATGCATGTCAAGAGCACACTTTTGATTTGATATACTGAGATGATAAGGGCATCTAGGATTTAACCCACTCACTCTACAAAAAGCCTACCTTTATAATTAACCCCTAGTGAACTCCTTTGAATCCTAATAAACCGTTTTTGATTTACCCTTGATATTAACCCAAAACTCACTCTTTTTAATTCATTAAGAATTTTCCCTCTTTAAATTAACCCTTTTTGTCGAGATTTGATTTGAGTAGTTGCCTAACTATGTTCTCTATTTCAGTTGTTAAGTTCATTCTTATTATTGTAAATACTTATTCTTTAAAAAGAAGAAGTGGAAATTCATTATTAGTTCTATATTATTTGAGCTTAAAACGGTTAAATTCAAATCTCTAGAAGAAGCTCGTATTATTATAAGTTTTCAGTTGATGTAATTATTCAGTATTACTCTATTGTTCTAGTTAGGTAATTTGACAATTCAATCTCAATTCTAACCCTTTAATTCATCCTTTATCCACACCTTTAACCCAAGCCCCATTACATCCCTTTTAAAAGACCTTTTAATTTGTATATCATCTCATTTTATAGTGGTGGAGATTTGATTTTCATGCAGGCCTATGGTAATAACTCTTCATGTTTGACTTTTGAGTGCTTTATCTTGAACCTTAAACACTTTGAGTGATTTGAGTAATTTGAGTGAATCCTTAGTGAGGATGTCAATCCTTGTCGGTTTTGAATCAGAGGTAATTATTTAGGTAAGGGGAAACACCTATGTTTTCGTGCTACAAAAATTTATAACTTAGATTGTTTGAATCTTTAAGACTCTTTTAGTTAAATTATCCATGTATGAATTATCTATGAATTATGATGAGACATTATTGATGAAAATTATGATTTGATGAAGTGTAATTTTAATTATGAGTTGAGGACTTTACTTGAGGACAAGCAAAGGCTTAAGTGTGCTGATATTTGATAAACCTAAATTTGTATATATTTTAACCCATGCTTGGCTTAATTTCGGATGAATTTTCATTAGATTTGATGAATTCGATGCTATTAGTCCCTTAATTTCATGTTTTACACTTAGGAGAGCTTAGGGAGTCAAAAAGAACGAGAAAGGGCCAAAACAGGACGAAATGGGCTTACTTAGGAAATCAACACGGCCTGGACCAATGAACATGGCCGTGTATTACGAGAAGGATCAAACATGGCCTGTGATAAACCGTAAAAGTAACATATTTTAACCCCATATTTAGTATGCTTTTAGGACGATTTAGCCCTGATTTATGTAAAAAGGTGCTTTTAATCATTTCTTTTCATATTTATACTCAGGAAAGCACCAGAAGACGAAATGAACAAGAAATGGGCTTAAAACGGGCCAATTTGGGCCAAAGAAGAAATCGACACGGCCTGGATTTCAAGCCACATGGCCGTGCCTCGACAATTAACTATGACATGACCATGCCACGATTTACACGGCTGTGCCCCAATCGACAGAATCAAGGCACGGCGCCATGGTCATGCCCCTGTTACGGGAGAGAGCAACTTCACTCGAATTTGGATACTTAGAGCCAAAGAAACACTTTCCAAAGCCTGTTCAAACACCGAGTAGGAAGCAGACTTAATTTAGGACACTTACAGACCAAGTAAAGAATTCTAAAAGCCTATATAATCACCCTAAGTGCATCCTGAGAGGGGGCGGTTAGCTAGGCCAAGGAGCCGAGCCAGAAAGCACATTGGTGGGAATCATTCGAAGATAGCCAGTTGATCCATCTCAAGAAGTTGGAATTCTACTCAAGACAATGATTTCTCCTTCAATTCCTTTAGGGGTTTTAGGATTTCTTATGTTTTGTTTTATCTTTTCTCTTGAGATGTTTTATTATAAAGTTATGAACTAAATCCTTTAGACACCTGAAGGGGATGAAACCTAGATGAATTTCGTTATTATTTTTTGAATTATATGATAATACTTAATTTGTTCTTAATTATGCATGCTTAATCTAAATCTGATGTGCTTAGGTGGAGGAGGAATAGACCCTGCTTAAGAGTAGATCTAGCATAGTCAAGCAGAGTTGATCGAATGCCTAGAGATAGGGTTACGAGATTTTTCCGATTAGGGTGAAACCTAATATAGGAATCCATTGATCGATTTATTTATTGTTCTAGGGCTATTATGTTTAACGAGAGTTCCACTAATTAACCTAGGGTTAGACGTTATTCGCCTCGAGAGAGGGTTTAATATAAGTTAGGGAGTCCTACGGATCAAGCTAAGTAAGGAAATCATATGATTCAGTAATAAGTAACAAGTGAAGTCTAGGTGGATTCTTCCTAAGGGTATCATCACAATCAATTGAGTTTCTTCAAGTTATTTCCCAATTCGTTCTTTTTGTCTTTGTGTCTTTCGCTTAGTAGTCGTAAATTAGTTAAAGCAACCAATCATTCCATATTTTAGGCTAAATAATAAAAAGAAAGTGAGTATTAGTACTTTTAGTTCCTTTGGGTTCGATAATCCGGTCTTGCCTAAGCTATACTACTATCCGATAGGTACACTTGCCTTTAAGTTGTTGTCAGAGTTAGTTTCTAGGTTTGATCATTCTATTTATAAATTTTAAAGCTTTGATTTCAGCGATCAAGTTTTTGGCACCGTTGCCGGGGAACTAAAATATTAAGAAAACTCTATTTTTATTACTTTAGCCATTATTTTTTTTGTTTCGTAATTTATTTTATTTTATTGTTTTTGCTAATTTTTCTTCTTTCTTTTTTATAGTAGGTACCTCTAGTTTATGACTAGAAGGAACCCGACAGGACCTCTAGTATACGACAGTGAAATTGATGCTACCGCTAAGAGAAATCGCAGAGAAATTAGGCGAGTTCTAAATTACACAAAAGAAGAGCGAGAAAGCAGATCCAATGCTACTGAAGGGATGGACGAGAATAACCCACCACGAGATGTGGCGGATGCTCCTCGCACTATGGATGCTCCTCGCACTATGTATGATTATGCTAAACCCAATTTGACAGGAGCAGAATCTAGTATTGTTAGGCTTGCTATAGCTGCTAATAATTTTGAATTAAAGCCTAATACAATACAAATGATTCAATAATTTGTTCAATTTGATGGTTTGCGTGAAGACCAACACTCATATAGCAAATTTTTAGAGTTCTGTGATACTTTCAAAATAAATGGCATTTTGATGGTGCCATTCGCCTTCGGTTATTTTCCTTTTCATTAAGGAATAAAGCCAAGCAGTGGTTGAACTCATTACCACGAGGGTCAATCACTACATGGGAACAAATGACCAAAAATTTTTATTAAAATATTTTTCACCGGTCAAAACGGCTAAATTATGGAATGATATTTCTTCGTTTGTGCAGATGGATTTAGAGACATTATACGATGCATGGGAGAGGTACAAAGATCTCTTGAGGAGATGTCCACACCATGGACTACCATTATGGCTTCAAGTCCAAACGTTCTACAATGGTGTAAATCCCTCAACGAGACAATTAATTGCGCCGGTGGAACCTTGAATAATAAAACTCCTGAAGCAGCTTACAAGTTTATGGAAGAAATGTCGTTAAATAATTATCAGTGGCAGGTTACAAAGACAAAACTGACAAAATCAGCTGGAGTCTACAGCATTGATGCAGTAACCATACTATCAAATCTGGTAGAGATGATGAATAAAAAGCTTGATAGTTTATGTTCTTCGCAGGTACACCCTGTCATGCAGTGCGACATAAGTGGAACTGTGGCGAATCCTGAGTACCCACCCTACCAACCAGGAGTAGAGAACGAACAGACAAACTATATAGGTAATAATTTCAGATCCAATAATAATCCTTATAGTAATACTTATAATCCAGGTTGGAGGAACCACCCAAATTTTTCATGGGGAGGTAAAGGAAATCAAGGAAATCAAAGACAACAACCTCCTCAAAACTTCCAAAATCAGCCGTATTTGTAAGAAAAGAAGCCAACCTCGAGGAGATGCTAGCAAAATTTTCGGCAGACACAGAGAAACGTATCCAAGAAACTGAGAAAACAATTAAGAGTAACAAGAATTGAATGGGGGAACATGCAAAGTCAGTCAAGGAAGCCACGAATGCAGTCGAACAACTCACAAAGCTGATGTCAGAATGACCACTAGGACTTCTACCAAGTAACACCGAGATTAACCCAAAAGAACAAATTCAAGCCATCTCAGCTTAAGATAGTAAGGAGTTAGATGAACCAAAATCAATACAAGAAAACAAGGTAGACGAAGGTAAGATGGAAGTAACACAAGAAAAGCCAAAATCGGTAATCAAGGAGTACCAACCTCGCATACCTTATCCCTAAGCGATAAAAATAGGCGATTCAGAGGAACAGTTTGGTAAGTTTCTTAAACTCTTAAAGAAAATACATATTAACTTACCTCTTCTCAAGCTCTTTTTAGATGCCGACGCGAGGAAATTTTTAAGACGACTCATGACTAACAAACGCAAATTAGATGAAGAGCACCACGTGGAATTAAACGCAAGATGCTCAAGAATGTTACAAAATAGACTACCATGAAAGCTAAAAGATCCGTGGAGTTTTACAATTCCATGTTTAATTGGTAGTCTAACTATTAATAATGCGTTAGCTGATTTAGGAGCAAGCATAAATGTCATGCCTTATTCATTGTTTAAACGATTAGGTCTAGGGAAGCCCAAACAAACTAGGATGAGTATACAATTAGTTGATAAAACTGTTAGAATTCTTAGGGGCATTATTGAATATGTTCTTGTCAAAATAGATAAATTTGTTTTCCCAGTAGATTTTGTTGTTTTAGATATGGATGAGGATAATACCATCCCCTTAATTTTAGGAAGACCTTTTCTAGCAACTGCTAAGACTAAAATTGATGTTGCCACAGGAGAACTCATACTTTGTGTAGGAGACGAATCAATCAGTCTTCAAGCTCTTAACTCGGCAAGAATAATAATCGATGAAGGTGAGAAAGTAAATACAGATGATAATCAAATTGTTCAACTTTCATCACAGGAAACACCACATAATGACAATCCTGAGCCAAATCATAAGTCCCAAAACAACAAAGAAGAATTCTACAAGGGACAAAACCTTAGGATTGACAATTTCGAAGAGTAGAGGACACACGCTAAGGAAGAACCGCACGATGTAAAACCAAAGGAACCACCAGAAGAGCTCATAGGAAAATCAAACCACTACAAAATAGGAGACCAGGTACTGTTAGACAAAACAGATTCGCACATCACCACCACAGACCTGAAGACAAAGGGAGAAATACTTCTTAAGGTACATGATATCTTCCCTCATGGAACAGTTGAGGTAAACAATCCAACATTCGACACTTTTAAGGTAAACATTTCTCGACTTGAACCTCATCAAGAAAATAAAATTTTAAGCAAGAGGGAAGATATTCAAACCTTTAAACCTCCCTAATTTTTCTAAATCCAAGAGAAGTCTAGCTTAAGACTATAAACGAGCGCTTTTCGAGAGGCAACCCGAACACTAACATTAAGTTTTATTCTGTAGTCTTAGTTTTATTTTTATTTTTTTACTTTCTCTCTTAGAATTTCAATAAACTGAAAGTGCAGATTCCCAGACCACATGGCCTAGTACACGGCCGTGGCCGTGACCGTGTGGGTTCTCTCGAATCAACGTACTGACATAGCAGAGGCCGTGCGAATCCTACCCCAACCAACTGCAGAAGTCACGGGCTCACCTACCCCACCATAGTCGTATGAGGTGACCGTGGGTCAACACTGCCATTATAGAAACGGGCGTGGCAATCAGAGGAATGGGCGTGGCATACCAAACATGCCTAGAACACGGCCGTGCGATGCGACCGTGTGAAGACACTGACTTATCGAACACGGGCATGGTAACCTGACCACGGCCATGTAAACAACCACGCCCTCCATACACGGGCATGGCACACCGATAGAGGGCAAAACTCTATTTAAACCCCACAGCCCTTCCCCTTATCCCCATCCTCTTACCTTATACTTTTTCCTTCTTCTTTCTATTTTTTTTCTTCGAATAAGTGTCCAAACTCTTGAGCTACACTAGAATCATGTCGAAGAAGCATAAGAAGGCAAGCATTGTCTCCTTAAAAGAGGCCCCAACATATAAGTTCAAGCCGACCGCTTTATTCAAAAACCAAGCCAAGAGTCTTTTAGACCACTTAAATTCTTCTTTATGTTTATTTTCCCCTTTATCCTACTTATCTATAATTCTCTTTAGCTTAATATATTTTAAATTCTTTTAGTTTCTTGGTTTTAGGTTCTAAAGGCTGCTTGGAAATCACGCACCACAGCCTTAGAGGTCACACCCACCTCGCGAACCATCCAGTAATAAGGACTCCTTAGTCCATTAGTCTTTTCTTTCAATTTTAGTTTTCTTCTTAGTCTCCTTCTCTTTATTTCCTTTGTCTTTAATTATAGTATTAATATATTATTAATGTTTCTTTAGATTTCTTGGCTATATCTTTGCAGGCTACCCAATTTCTTTATCTAGCACAAAGATCATCGGTAGACACCCCACCAGGACCATAGAAAATGCCAACACCACCGCCTCCACCTACTTTCTACCACCAAATACGCCAACTCCCAGAATCATCCAAAATTCAGGAAGTGTTACTTCTCCCCTTTTCTTTTTATTACATAATTGTTTATCTATCTTGGTACTTTGAGGGCAATGTACAAATTAAGTGTTGGGGGGGTAAAAGTACCTAACTTTTTCCATTATTCTCAAATCCTGAATTTTAGTCTTGTCCATAAGTAATTTTCTCATATTATTAATTAGGGTGAAATTTCTAATAATTTATGATTGTTATTGACATGTTTTTGCGTAAGTCATTGATAATTGTACATTGATGATTTATACGTGAAGAATACTAGAGAATCAAGCATTATAAGTCTATTTTTCAAGAATAAAAAATTTCCTAGGTTGTTGAACTGAATTTGAATACTACCTTGAAGTTTGAAATCTACAGGATTGATGTCAAATACCCATAATTTTTGTGAGATTTGAGCCTTATAGAGCATATATTCTTTTTCATGCTCATTTTATTAATTATAGGGGTGTCAACACTGAATTGTTATTCTAGAACTTGCCACGATTATACATGTCGAGACCACATTAATGATTTGATATACTGAGATGATAAAGGCACCTAGGTTTTAACCCATTCAGTCCACTAAAAAGCTTACCTACATAATTAACCCTTAGTGAACCCATTCGATCCCAACAACCCTTTTATTGAATTACCCGCTTAATATTAACCCAAAACCCTTTGTATTTGTTATCACCATTCCTTTGACTACCCTTCTATTGAGAATTGATTTGATCAGTTGTCGAATTAGTTTGTTTCAATTATTAAAGTTCTCTCTATTATGTTTCTAGTTTGTTCTTTAATAAAAACCAAAATATATTCAAGTATTAGTATATGATTAAAGGAGTTTATGCATTTAAATTCCAATTGTTGAAGAAGAGCTCGTATCAAAAGTATTATCAATAGTAGTATTATTAGTTTCAAATTTTCAATTGATGTAATCATTTATTATTTTTAGTAGAGTAATTGGTCAGGTCAATCTCGACTCTAAACCCTCTAATTTAGCCTTTATCCACACCTTTAACCCAAGCCCCATTACAACCCTATCAAAGACCTTTTAATTTGTGTATCATCTCATATGACAATGGTGGAGATTTGATTTTCAGGCAAGCCTATGGGATTAACTTTTCAGGTTCGACTTATGAGTTTTTTTCTTGAAACTTAAACACTTCGAGTGTTTTGAGTGAATCCTTAGTGAGGATGTCAATCCTTGTCGGTTTCAATTTAAAAGGTAATCATTTAGATAATAGGAGACACCTATGTTTTCGTACTACAAAATTCATGACTTATATTGTTTGAATCTTTAAGACTCTTTGAGTTAAATTATTCATGTATAAATTGTCTGTGAATTGTGATGAAACATTATTGATAGGAATTGTGAATTATGGAAAGTTCATTTTAATTGTAAGTTGAGAACTTTGCTTGAGGATAAGTAAAAGCTTAAGTGTGGGGGTATTTGATAAACCGTAAAAGTAACATATTTTAACCCTATATTTAGTATGCTTTTAGGATGATTTAGCCCTGATTTATGTAAAAAGGTGCTTTTAATCCTTTCTTTTCATATTTATACCCAGGAAAGCACCCGAGGATGAAAAGAACAAGAAACGGGCTTAAAACGGGCCAATTTGGGCCAAAGAAGAAATTGACACGGCCTAGATTTTAAGCCACACGACCGTGCCTTGAAAATTAACTAAGACATGGCCATGCCACGATTTACACGACCGTTTCCCAATCGACAGAATCAAGGCACGACCCAACCACGATTTATACGGGTGTGTGCCATGGCCGTGCCCCTATTACGGGAGAGAGCAATTTCACTCGGATTTGGTTACTTAGAGCCAAAGAAACACTTTCCAAAGCCTATTCAAACACCGAGTAGGAAGCAGACTTAATTTAGGATACTTAGGGACCAAGTAAAGAATTCTAAAAGCCTATATAAGCACCCTAAGTGTATCCTGAGAGAGGCGGTTAGCTAGGCCAATGAGCCGAGCCAGAAAGATCGCATTGGTGGGAATCATTTGAAGATAGCCAGTTGATCCATCTCAAGAAGTCAGAATTCTAATCAAGACGGTGGATTTCTCCTTCAATTCCTTTAGGGGATTTTAGGGATTTCTTATGTTTTGTTTTATCTTTTCTCTTGAGATGTTTTATTTTAAAGTTATGAACTAAATCCTTCAGATACCTGAAGGGGATGAAACCTAGATGAATTTTGTTATTATTTTCTAAATTATATGATAATACTTAGTTTGTTCTTAATTATGCATGCTTAATCTAAATCTGATGTGCTTAGGTGGAGGAGGAATAGACCCTGCTTAAGAGTAGATCTAGCATAGTTAAGCGGAGTTGATTGAATGCCTAGAGATAGGGTTACGAGATTTTTTCAAATTAGGGTGAAACCTAATATGGGAATCCATTGATCAATTTACTGCTATTCTAGGGGGTTATTATAAGCAAACGAGAGTTCCACTAATTAACCTAGGGTTAGACGTTATTTTCCTCGAGAGAGGGTTTAATATAGGTTAGGGAGTCCTACGGATCAAGCTAAGTAAGGAAATCATATGATTCAATAATAAGTAACAAGTGAAGTCTAGGTGGATTCTTCCTAAGAGTATCGTCGCAATCAATTGAGTTTCTTCAAGTTATTTCCCAATTCGCTCTTTTTGTCTTTGTGTCTTTCGCTTAGTAGTCGTAAATTAGTTAAAGCAACCAATCACTCCATATTTTAGGCTAAATAATAAAAAGAAAGTGAGTATTAGTACTTTTAGTTCCTTTGGGTTCAATAATCCGGTCTTGCCTAAGCTATACTACTGTCCGATAGGTACACTTGCCTTTAAGTCATTGTCAGAGTTAGTTTCTAGGTTTGATCATTCCATTTATAAATTTTAAAGCTCTGATTTCAGCGATCAGCCTGGATCAACGTACACGGGAAGACCACAAGGCCGTGTGTGGCGAGCAGAATTGAGCACTGTTTAAGGAATCGAGCACGGACGTGTCACACGGGCGTGTCCCTGCCGTATCAAAGTATAGTTCTACTCGGAATAGACCACTTGTGGGCTAAGACAGGTGTTCCAAAGCCTATATAAACACCCTAAGGGGCAACCTAAAAGAGGAGGCCGAATAGGAGGAAGAAAATACTCGAAGACAGCCATCGGAAGCAGCTCAGGAGAAGGATCTCCGTCAAGACTGAAGATCTCCATCAAGTTCTTTAGAAGTTTTTAGGTTTTCTTATGTTTTGTTGTTTTCCTAATTTTAAGATGTTTTCTTCTATTAGTATGAACTAAATCCCTTAGATACTTAAGGGGATGAAACCTAAGATGGATCTTATTATTATTTGATTTATAAGATAGATAGTTGTTCTTATTCTTAATTGTGGGTTCTTATTCTTGTTTTGATAATTTAGGTTATTGATTCAAGTCGAATGTGCTTATTTAGTGGAGCAAAAGTCCCTGTTTAAGAGTAGATCAACACAATTAAGCGGAGTTGATTGCAACCCTAGAAATAGGGCGATGGAAATCTACTAGATTAGAGTCAAATCTAATAAGGGAATCCATAGATCGAGTTAATGCGACAATAGGGGTTTTAATTAGAAAGAAATTTAAATTAATCAACCTTGAGTTAGTTGTTTTTAGTCTTGAAAGAGATATTAACATAAATCAGGGATTTCTACGGATTAAGTCAAGTGAATATATCATATGAATCGAAAGTAATAAGTGAAGTCTAGGTGGATTGTTCCTTAGGTATTGCCTATCTCATATAAGTTGTCTAAAACTATTTTCCTAATTCTTTCATTGTAGTTTTTAATTAAGTTTTTAGTTTAAAAGAAATCACCCCAATTCTTAGGCTAGATAATAAAAAGATAGTAATTACTAGTACTCTTGGTCCTTATGGATACGATATTACCAGCTTTACCATAACTATACTATTGAACGATAGGTGCGCTTGCTTTTATTGTAATCATAGTTAGTTAGAGACCACATCATTCATCATTTTTTTTTTACTTTCATTCAATAAAAAAGACCTCCAAGCAGCTATCTTGAACTTGATTTAATCTTGCGTTACAAAAATTATTGGTAAATTATTTGTTAAAGGTTATATTACTAATTAAACTACATTATTTTAATATTTGATAAATATCCAAAGAATTATCAATGATTATTTTGTATATAATCAGTGATACTTGTATGAACAATAATTATAAATATTTATTACTTTATATAAACTATTTAATCATTATCAATAACAATTTATTATTAACGCAGCTATGCAAAAAACTAATTATATTTTGTCGTGTTATTTGTCTACGTCACGCATATATTACGCGTCAACTTAGCGACTAATTAAATAGAAAAATGGACAACAATGTTATTAACGTATAAATAGTTGTTGATATAAATCATCGATTGTGTGAGTTTGAAACAAAATTAAATCACAACCTACACAACAAAAATTAATCTAAATCATCAATTATCTTTCAAAAACCTCAACCAAGATTCATCAAAGGAAAAAATAAAAATAAATTAAGATTGTCACATCAGTTAAAGCCCCAAATATATATAAATCTTTCATATAACAAAAAAGAAATCATCAATCCAGACATTAAAATGAAAAGAAAACATAAAAAAAAAAAAAATGAACCAAATCATTCCAAATGCTCTTATGGCATCAAGATCTCACCTCCAAGGTTGCCTTTAACATCCATAACTTTACTAATTTTCCAATGAAAATCTCTTAACAATTCTATTTACTATAAATTGGTGATGAAAATATATTATATTTATTATAAGTATGTTGATAATTATGAAACAACTTTTATTTGGTGAAATAACACCATGAACATTGTAACTGGTCAAAAATTTCAAATGACACATACACTTCAGATTCTTTGCAAGAGTGGAAAGCAGTTTAATTTATAACTATACTTCCAAAAAAGACAGCTCAGCCTTAAAATGTCATTTTTTTGGTAAGTTTTACAAAATTTGGAATGTGAGCCCCACCTACTTCCATTAAAGTTTTCAGTTATAAATAAAGAGTGGGTTAGTTATAAATATTATATGGTAAATTTTGCAATAATTTATTTTGATATAAAGAATTTCATTCAAATTCAACACTTTTGTAGCAAACGATTCACAATCAAAGTCGTTGCTAATAAGTTAACTGAGTCAGCTATAAAACTTAAATGGTAAATTTTGCAACAATTCATTTTGATATAAAAGATTTCATTCAAATTCAATACTAGATTAATGTCGCTTAAGGAACATAATGAAGCTTTTATGATAAATTTTGGCTTTACCATTTTAACAAATGAAGGAGCTTCTTGGGTCTATGTGTTGCAGAATAAATATAAAATGGGAGAGGGATGTTCGGACTATATCGATAGACAAAATTGCTCATTTATATAGAATTTAGCCAACTTTGAAGGACAACATCTCTTCTATTGTAAGAAATGGCGCAAAAATAAAGTTTTGGATTGACTATTGATTACCGGATGTTGGACTTTTGAAGGAGCATTGTAAGGATATGAAAGTTGTGGACATAGATGCTTGTATGAAAAGCTTCTTTTGTAATGCCCCAAAATTCTTATTTTTGTTTCTGTTAAAATATGAAACAACTGTGTATCTGCTTCAGTGGTTAAGTGTTTTGGGTGTGTGTGAGGGGTCCCAAGTTCAAGCCCTAGCTTTGGCTAATTTTGGTTTTTTTTTTTTTGGAATTAAGCTTTAACTTTGTTCAATGGGTTTATTATGTCAGAATGGGCCTGCTGATCTGGTAGTTAAGTGGAGTCTTGGGTGATGGAGGTCCTATGTTTGATTCTCAACGTTGGCAATGGGGTAGAATTTTTGCTCTTAATTTCGGATAGAGTTGTGTTGATGTTGGACTCCGAGTAGTGGGATGTTAGTAGGATTTGAGGGAGAAAATAAGGGTTTTGATGTAGTAGGGATTTGGTAAAAACTCTCCTGTTCTCCAAAATTCTCTCTTCAGGAAACTGACATTTCTTCTGCTCTCTTCCATTTCTTATTTTTTTTGCTTTTTTATTTTTATTGTCTGCTGCCGCCTCTTCTGTCCCTTCTTGCTGCCAAAATTTTGCTGTAATTCCTCGTCTCTCTACCTTGTTATCTCCCTAATCCTACTTCTTCTTCTTTTGTTCTTTTTGTTGTTTCTCTTTCGTTGTTGGCTTTTGTCTGCGATAGCTCAGTAAGTTTTGGTATTTGTTAAATTCTAACGTTATTCTGAATATTGGTTAATGAGGGGTTTTTGTTGTTATTTAGGAGTTAATCGAGGGGTGAGCCATTAATGTTTTAAGGGTGTGGAGTTCTTGTTATTCGAGCTAAGGTAAGGATTTTGATGGGCAAAAGTCGTTTGTCTCGTTATAACTTCGTTTAATTTTCATGGGTATCACTAAAATTGGATTTTAGATTATCAATTATAAGTTCTAGAGTGCTCAGGGATCATCTTAGCTTCAAACGAAACCAAGTGTGTACCCGATTACACAGAAACTGGGGTTTCGATGAAAGCCAAAAACCCTACTGTCGATGCCACATGGGTGTGTGGTTGCCCGTGTGGTACACCGTATGCCATAACACGGGCGTGTGATCGACGAGGCCAGGCCGTGCACACAAGACACGGCCGTGTGATGGCCAGGTAGGCCGTGTGCGACACATGGGTAGTCCACACGGACGTGTGGGATTTTGGGCCAGGCCTTGTGATCCACACGACCAAGGCCAATTTGGGCCGTGTGGGCCCACACAGATGTGTGAGCCCATTTATCTAAAATGATTCCTAGGGTTGCACGGGTTGCCCAAGTAGACTGTGAACCTACTATAGGGTCGGTAAGCGTTACCTAGACCCCTAAATGTATGATCTGAGTGTATGTGATGCATGATAAATTATGCATGATTACTGACATATATATGTGTGTGTGTGTGTGTGTGCATGTGTGTGTGTGTGTGTGCGTGTGTGTGCGTATGTGTGGGTGTGTATGCGTGTGTGTGCATGCGTGTGCGTGCGTGTGTGTGCGTGCGTGTGCGTGCGTGTGCGTGCGTGTACGTGCGTGTGCATGCGTGTGCGTGCGTGTACGTGCGTGTGCGTGCGTGTGCGTGCGTGCGCGTGCGCGTGTGCGTGTGCGCGTGCGTGTGCGCGTGCGTGTGCGTGGGCGTGGGCGTGTGCGTGTGCGTGCGTGTGCGTGTGTGTGTGTGTGTGTGTGTGTGTGTGTGTGTGTGTGTGTGTGTGTGTGTGTGTGTGTGTGTGTGTGTGTGTGTGTGTGTGTGTGTGTGTGTGTGTGTGTGTGTGTGTGTGTGTGTGTGTGTGTGTGACTAATGGTTGCATAAAAGCATGACATATTGTATATTTGCATTGCATTGGGTTTGGGATGATGACATTTGGAGGAAGTGCGCTGAAAGGCTTTAAGCCTATTATCCGCAATTTCAATTTGCAATATATTGAATATGTGCTGCATTCGGTACTACTTGGAGTGTAGGGATGGGTGAGTGTCTTAAACCCCACATGGAGTGTAGGGATGGGCGGAGATGGTGTGTAGAGGCTGGTGGGTAGGACTCTATTCACTGATTACTATTTGCATTACTGTTACTGTGATGGGCTAAAGCCCTAATACATATCTGATACTGAACTAAAATGGGCTAAGGTCCAAACTACTACTAAAACTATAATGGGCTTAGGCCTCAGACTGCATTTGACTGTTTACTGCTAATTGACTGTATGCATGTTTCTGTGGGGATTACACATTGAGTTTACGTAAACTCACCCATTCCTGTTAATCTGTACAGGTAATCCCCAAACTTGACGGTTCAGTGCAGCGGAGGACTCGATGGTGGTCACACATATTTTAAATTGTTTACTTTCATTTATGATTTTATTTATTTATGGGGTAATGTTTTTGTAGTTAGACTTTATGGACTATTTTTCTTTAACTTTGGAAAATTTAACTGCTTTTACGGACTTACAACTACAACTTTAACAAAATACGGATTTTCTAAAAACTAAGGTTTTCCATAAAATGAACGATTTTACTTAAAATGAATGATTTCCAAAGCTTCCGCTAAAAAGATAAGTTTGAGACAAATCAATGAACATGCATTATTTATTTATTTATTTGAGTTAATCAAATGTTAACAAACAAAAATGGTTTATCGTCAATTTAGTTTTCAATCACTCTATCATGTGACATTGCCAGATCCGTCCATAACGTCTAGGCCGGGTTTAGGGATGTGACACCACCACCTCATAGTAAAGTTGGTATTGATTCCTTCAGTTGGTTGCAGAACGAAACTAGTTTGTTTTCTATATCAAATGCTTATTCGTCCTTTTGTGTTACAACTAAAAGTGATTTGGAATACACAAAGTCCCCGATGCATCTACCATTTCCTTCGGTAGTTGCCATAACATATTACTAACAAATTCATAGATTAATGGGTGTTGATCCTAGTTGCAATGTTTGTCGTAATTGTATGGAATACCGTTTAGATGTTCTAGGAGATTGTGGCGTGGCAAAAGTAGTGCAAGAAAAATCATAGTTGCATATACGAGAAGTAAAATTTTTATTCATCACTTGAGGTATAGCTCCTTAAAATCTTTTGAATACTTTAGAATATAAGTTTATCGATGTTTATTGGGAAACGTGTTTTAGGTTAGTTGTTCTTATAGAAAAATAGATATGAGGTTCTGTTTAATAAAAAACATTAAAATATTGATGAAATATGTAACACCCTTAACTCCTATCCGTCGCCAGAACAGGGTATAGAGTATTACCGGAGTTTACAGATCTATTACAGAAAAATTCATTTCATTTACTATTTATATCCGAAATAAATCATATTGTCCCTTTAATTGGCCCTCGAGGCCCAAAATATGCATTTAGATCAAGTCGGGACTAAACTGAAAACTCATAGAATTTTTCGCAAAATTTCAAAATTTTCATAAGTGCAGGGGACACATGCCTGTGTGGCCAGGCCGTGTGGCTCACACGGCCAAGTGACACGCCCGTGTCTCAGGCTGTATGGGCATTCAATGTGGCACAAGGTCGTGTCCCAGCCCGTGTTCAAATTAAGATAGTTACTGACTTGGGTCACACAGCCAAGACACACACCGTGTTCTAGGCCGTGTCTCACACACAGCTGAGACACACGACCGTGTCTCTACCAGTGTGAAATTTCCTGAGCAATTTGTTTCTCAATTTTAAGGATGCAGGGGACACACGGCCAAACCACACGCCCGTAAGCATGGCTGGGATACATGCCCGTGTGGACGAAAATTGGTCATTTTCAAGGCCACTTTTCTCACCCAATTTTTCTTCCACCTAAATCATTACTTGAATACATTCACCAACCAATTCAAGACATTAAAACCAAGCCAAAACTAGTCTTATGCTTGATATATTATCACAAGCATTCATGTATTTAAACTTACCTTTTTCTATAAACGTATAAGTTTACCAAAATTTAATCTAAACGTACCAAGCACATTTATGTTAATCGCGATATACCCTTATATATATACACCAAACATACCATCACTAGCCATTCCAACAAATAGATTACAACCAACCATTTACATGCTATCATTGACCAACTTAGACTATACATGCCATTATACCAAAATAAGTTTGCTATTTATTCTAAAACATGTTGAAGGATAGTGTGATGATGCTCCGAATGATTTCCAACCTTTATGAGCTTCCGGGCACTATAAAATAGAGGAAAATAGACAGAGTAAGCATATAATGCTTAGTAAGTTCGTATAACAGGAAATTAACTTACCAATCATGTTCATTTAATATAAGCATACATAGTTCATCCAAATGGAAGAAATCAATAACTTAGACACACATAAATCCTCATCAACCATGTTAGTTATGTACATTCATATAAATACCAAGAAATATAGATGAGCCTATCAATATACCCTTTTTCCTTATACATGTATTTATCACTCCAAATATCCGATGAACATGTGCATATCATATTTTTGTACTTCAAGTATTTCTCATAATATTTCATCTTAATTTCATATCATTTCATACCAAAACTTTACCCATTGAATCATTTAAAATATCGATGGATACATGGGAAGTACACACGAAGTGTACTATACGGTAAATCTGTCAACTTATATTTAGGAGTGTTTATAATAGCACTTAAACGAGAAGCTTATTCGGGCTAAAACAGGAAGTTCATAAGAGCAATATTCAAAAAGCTCGTGCAAGCCTATACGGGTAGCTCCAATGAGACATTAATCGAGAAGCTCTGGGTAGCCATATATCGGGAAGTTTAAGCGATCCATATCGGGAAGCTCACAAAGAGCCAAATAACGGGAAGCTTGTAACACCCCTATCCCGTGTTTGATCACCGAATTAGGGTTAAAGGCGTTACCAGACAGATCAGAAACATTTACAGAATTAATCATCCAACCATTCATCAATAACATTCATAATGTCCCCTAAGTAGGTCATCGAGACCTTAAGCATGCTTATAAACCGAGTCAGGACTAAACCGAAACACATACGAGATTTCATGAAAATTTAAAACTTTTGTAAAATCTGAGGACACACGGTAGTAGGGTAGGTAGTGCCACACCCACTCTTGGACACTCCCGTGTGTCCTCCTCGAGGGAGTATATTGCCAAATTCAACATGGTCACCAAGCACGCCCGTGTGCTAAGGCCGTGTACAATAGTTCACATACTGCCATTTCCCACACGACTACCAAGCACACCCGTGTCGAGGCCGTGTACAATATAAGGCACATTCTGCCAATTTACCTACGGTCTTAGGCACGCCCGTGTGCCTCAACTGTGTGACATTATAGGCCATTTTACAAGACCAATATGCCACCCATTTTGGGTCTCACCTACAAGCAATACATACCAAAACATAATATGCATATGTGGCAACCAAAGCATACCAAATGGTTCACTTCATTCATACATCCAATACCAAATCCATCCATACCAAATTGCAAACTAAATCCTACGTCATTGCAAACATTTATCAATTCAAAAACTTGCCAATACACATGGCCATGCTCACTTCATAAACATAAACACCTATCTAGCCTATACATGCCATAATTAGCCATATACATTTTCAAAGGGTACCAAAATGAGTTTAGTAGTGTGATGACGATCCTCGACAATCCCGAGCCTTCAGTAGCTTCGACGACCTATAAAAAAGAGAAAATACACACAGAGTAAGCTTTCTAAAAGCTTAGTAAGTCATATACAAATAAAAACATTGGCACATATATATTTATATCAATCACTTAACAACTATCACATATATATCTTGGTTCATAAACTTATGGCCACATTTGCAACATTCAACATTTTAAGATTCACATTCTCATTTTCAATCATACTTTTCATCATATCAAAGTCATATAGGTACTTACCTTTTATACACACTTAATGTGCATTCAACGTACCTGAAACAGATAATCACTCACTTATTGATCATAACTCAGATATACCATTCGTATTGTAGACTTGCCCGTTGAACCCTTAGGAACCTAGTAGGATACTCAGAAAGCTTAGAATAGTAGTACAATGCCAATGTCCCAGACGAGGTCTTACATGCACTCGTATATCGGTTCTATTGTCCCAGCCAGGGTCTTACACGTACAGATCATAACGATGCCGACGTCCCAGACGTGGTCTTACACGAGTCAATATGATGCCGATGTCCCAGACATGGTCTTACTTATAAGGTTCATATCGATGCCTACGCCCCGGCATTTAGGTCTTTTACATATAATTCATATCGATGCCTACGTCCTAGACGAGGTCTTACACGAAATTTCAAATCAACGCCAACGTCCCGGACGTGGTCTTACATGATAAAATAGAATAGATACCTATGTCATGACATAGCTAATCCTATCTATTCCTAGGTTCATACGAGACTTCTCGACTTTATCACTATATCAAACTATTTTTGGAATTCACTCTCTTATCATCTTATACTCATTCATTTTCATCGATAGACATGTGAATACATATATTCAATTCAATACAGATAAGTTTATTTGCATAGTGACTTACCTTGGGTTTGGTTTATCGAACTTAAATGGCTACTCGGTTATTTTCATTTTCCTGTGATTTAAGTTCGTTTTCCTTGATTCTTGATCTAAACATATTCAGAATTAACTCTTTTATTCACTAGTTCATTCAATTCAATCCAAGAATACACATTTAGGGCTATTTACAAATTAAGCCTCATATTTGCACACTTTAACAATTTAGTCCATTTTTCACAAAACATCAAATTCACAAAATCAACGAACACACATGCTTGGCCGGACCTCTCTAGGGACTATATAAGCTGAAATATTTCATCAAATTTTCTATTTAGTCCTTCAATTTACCATTTTCACAATTTAGCCCTATTTAGCTAAATTCATCAAAACTTCAAGAACAAAACATGTTTATCTAACTCAAATCTTTCATATATCATCCTCAAACATCACAAAGCTTGTAAAATCATCAATGGCACATTTCACATACATCATCAAAATACAAAATCAAGGCATGGGTTTTGTAGCTCTCAAAGCAACGATTGCAAAAACGTAGAAATCATCAAAATCGAAACCAAATTGATAAACCGTAAAAGTAACATATTTTAATCCCACATTTAGTATGCTTTTGGATGAATTTATCCTTAATATGTAAAAAGGTGCTCTTAATCCTTTCTTTTCGTGTCTTATACTCAGGAAAGCACCCAAGGATAAAAAGAACGCAAAACGAGCTTAAAATAAACCAAAATGGGCCGACCCAAGAAGTCAGCACGACCTGAACTCCATGCCACACGGTCGTACCTCGATAGTCATCTAGACCACAGCCTTACCCTGATTCACACGGTCATTTTCTCATCGATAAAGTCCACACACGGGCGTGCCTAGTGATCTACACGGTCGTTCCCGAAATGGCAGAATCGAGACACAGGCTAGACCTAGATATTGCACGGGCATGTCATAGTCGTGCCTAAATCGACAGGATGGAGACACAGGCTGGACCACGATTTACACGGACGTGTCAAGGCCGTGCCCCTGTCGCGAAAAAGAGTAATTTCACTCGAAATTGGATGCTTGGAGTCCAATAAACGCAATCCTAAGTCCACTCAAACATTTAAGACAAATTTCACTTTAATTACAAGTACTTAGGAGCCAAGTAAAGCATCCCAAATGTATATAAAAACAAATCCAAGGCAGCAAATAGGGGGCGTCAGGTTTTAGCAGAGTTTTCTGCCAGAGCTTTACTCGTTTAGGGAATTACTCGAAGAGCCAGAATTCTACTCAAGACGGAGGATCTCTCCTTCAATTCCTTCAGGGGGTTTTAGGGATTTCTTATGTTTTGTTTTATCTTTTCTCTCGAGATGTTTTCCTATTTTATTATAAACTAAACCCCTCAGATACCTGAAGGGGATGAAACCTATAATGGATTTTGTTATTAATTCTTTCGGTTTATATGATAAATACTTAGTTTGTTCTTAATTATGTTGCTCAATTTAATCTGATGTGCTTGGGTGGAGCAGGAATAGACCCTGCCTAAGAGAAGATCTAGCATAATTAAGCAGAGTTGATCGAGCGCCTAGAGATAGGGTTACGAGATTTTGCCAGATTAGGGTGAAACCTAATATAGGGGTCCATTGATCGATTTACTGCTTCCTTATGGGGTTATTATAAGAGAACGAGTGTTCCACTAATTAACCTAAGATTAGACGTTATTCGCTTCGGGAGGAGGTTTAATATAAGTTAGGGAGTCTCATGAATCAAGCTAAGTAAAAGAAATCATATGAATTGAAAGTTAGATAATAAGTGAAGTCATAGGTGGATTCTTCCCGAGGGTATCGTATTTATCAATTGAGTTTTCTTCAAAGTCTTTTCCCAAAGTTTTGTTCTTTTGTCTTTGCATTTAAGTTTAAGTATTTCATTTGTTTTAGATTTAATAAACCAATCACTCCATATTTTAGGCTAAATAATAGAAAGAAAGTGAGTAATAGTACTTTTAGGTTCCTTGGGTTCGATAAAGATATTCTACTTTGAGCTATACTCTTTGCTCGATAGGTGCGCTTGCCTCTATCGTTGTCATGATCGATCTCTGTGTCCGATCACTCTTTTATAAATATTAAAACTAGACTGTTTTATAGCGTTCAAGTTTTTGGCGCCGTTGCCGATGAACTTCTAAAATATTACGAAAGCTCTATTTTTATTACTTTAGCCATTATCTCTAATTTTTATTTTTATTTTTATTAAATTTCTAATTTTACTAATCCTTTTTCTTTATTAAACTTGCAAGGTACCTTTAGTTTATGACTCGAAGAAACCCTAGAGGACCATTAGAATACGACAGTGATATTGAAGCTACCGCTCGCAGAAATCACAGAGAAACTAGACGAGCTCTAGACTACCAAAGGGAAGAACAACAAAACAGATCCAATCCTACTGAAGGGATGGCCGAAAATAATTTGCCTGATGCACAAGATCAGAATGCCCCGCGTACTATGTATGATTATGCTAAACCTAATTTGACAGGAGCAGAATCTAGTATTGTTAGGCCTGCTATAGCTACTAATAATTTTGAATTAAAACCTAACACAATACAAATGATTCAACAGTTTGTTCAACTTGATGGATTGCAGGACGGAGATCCAAACAATCATATAGCTAATTTCTTAGAGTTCTGTGATACTTTCAAAATAAATGGCATTTCTGATGATGCCATACGTCTTCGGTTATTTCCTTTTTCATTAAGAAATAAAGAAAGCAGTGGTTGAACTCGTTACCACGAGGGTCAATCACCACATGGGACCAAATGACCGAAAAATTTCTTTTAAAGTATTTTCCACCACCAAAAGCGCCAAAGTTAGGAATGACATATCTTCTTTTGTGCGTAATGACGCGAAACATTATATGATGCATGAGAAAGATACAAGGATCTCCTAAGAAGATGCCCACACCACGGATTACCTTTGTGGCTTCAAGTCCAAACTTTTTACAATGGTGTGAATTCTTCAACAAGGCAAATGATTGATTCATCAGCCGGTGGAACTCTAAACAACAAAAGTCCCAAGCGGCCTACGATTTTATTGAAGAGATGTCATTGAACACTTATAATGGCAAATCACAAGGGCAAAGCCAACAAAATTAGCGGAGTTTTCAACATAGACGCAAGGTGACAATGTCACAACACAGTAGAGTTAATGAATAAAAGCTTGATAATTTATGTTCTTATTTGGTACATCCAAGAATGCAATGCGAAGCAAGCGGGAATGTGGCGAATGCTGAGTACCCACCCTACCAACCGGGGGCAGAAAACGAGTAGACAAACTATATAGGTAACAATTTCAGATCCAATAATAATCCTTATAGTAATACTTATAACCCAGGTTGGAGGAACCACCCAAATTTTTCGTGAGGAGGACAAGGAAATCAAGGAATTCAAAGGCAGCAACCTCCTCCAAATTATCAAAATCAGCCCTACCCACAGGAAAAAAAATCAAGCCTTGAAGAGATGCTGACAAAATTCATGGCAGCCACAGAATCTCGCCTTCAAAAGACTGATACAAACCTTGATGAACAATAGAAGTCGATGAAAGGACTTGAGAATCAAGTTGGAGAACTTACTAGGTCAGTGGGACACCTCACAAAGCTAATTTCTGAACACCAACAAGGACGTCTACCAAGCAACACAAAAATAAACCCAAAAGAACAAATCCAAGCCATTGCAACTCAAGAGGGTACAGAAGTAGATAGACCCACATCAGCGCAAGAAAAGAAGGATAAGACCGAGGTAAAATCGGTAATCAAAGAATACCAACCTAGCATACCTTATCCCAAAGCATTGAAAAATAAAGATTCAGAGGAATAATTCGGTAACTCTTAAAAAAATTACATATTAACTTACCTCTTCTTGAAGCTCTTTTTCAGATGCCCGATGTAAGGAAATTCTTAAGCAAGCTCTTGACGAACAAACTTAAAATAGATGAAGAGCACCATGTGGAATTAAACACAACATGCTCAGCAATGCTACAGAAGTGGCTACCACAAAAACTAAAAGATCCAGGGAGTTTTACGATTCCATGCTTAATTGGTAGTTTGTCTATTGATAATATGTTAGCTGATTTAGGGGCAAGTATAAATGTTATGCCTTATGCACTGTTTAAATGACTAGGTCTAGGGAAGCCCAAACAAACTAGGATGAGTATTCAACTAGCTGATAAAACTGTTAGAATCCCTAGGTGCATTATTGAAGATGTTTTAGTCAAAATCGATAAATTTGTTTTCCCAGTAGACTTTGTTGTTTTAGACATGGATGAGGATAATTCAATCCCCTTGATTTTAGGAAGGCCTTTTCTTGCAACTGCCAAGACTAAAATCGATGTTGCCACAGGAGAACTCATACTTCGCATGGGAGATGAATCAATAAATCTTCAAGCTCTCAACTCAACCAGAGCCATGAATGATGAAGGTACGGAAATTACTCTAGTCGATAGTCAAATTATTCAACCTTCATTGCAGGAAACACCACACGACATCAATTCTGAGTCAAACTATAGCATCTTAGTCGACACAGAAGAATCACGTATACTTAAGATCGAAAAATTAGAAGAGTAGAAGACACAAGCAAAGACGGATCCACATGAAGTAAAACCTAAAGAACCACCAGAAGAGCTCATAGGAACATCCAATCACTTTAAAATAGTAGACCAGGTGCTGTTAGACAAAATCGGCCTTCACATCACTTCAACAGACTCGAGGGCAAGGGGAGAAATCCTCCCCAAGGTACACGAAATCTTCCCCCACAACACAGTAAAGGTAAATAACCCAAAATTTGACAAATTCGAGGTCAATGCTTCTCGATTCCAATTTTGTCATGAAAATAAAATCGCAAGTATGAGGGAAGATATTCAAACCTTTAAACCTCCCTGAAAATTTTCAAACATGAGGACAATCTAGCTTAAGACTATAAACGAGCGCTTCTCGGGAGGCAACCTGAACATTAACACTATTTATTTTCAGATTTGATTCCAGTTTCTTTTCTTTCCATCTTTCTTTCTTAAGTATTTAGTTGGAAACTAACACAAAAGTGTAGATTTTCAGACCACACGACCTTACACACGGCAGTGTCTGTGGCCTTGTAGACCACCAAAACCACCACACTGACAGGAGCAGGGCCGTGCAAGCCAGTCTAACCACTCCGCAACGTCATGAGCCCAACAACCCTAAAGCACGGGCATCGACAAGAATAGCACGGGTGTGCCTATGAACCATTTGAAGCTACTGACTTTCTCGAAATAGGCGTGGTTGACTAAGAAATGAGCGTGTAAGAAGCAACACGCCATTAGCCACAGTCGTGCTAGGCAGCCGTGTGAAGGGACACACCCTCGGTACACGGGCGTGGGAACGTACCAGATTTGAAATTCTATTTAAATCCCCACAACCCATCTTCTTTGTCCCATCTCTTTTCTTATTTCTTCTTTCTCTTTTCTTCCAAATTTTTCTTCCTACTCATAGAAAAGATCCAAGACACTTGAGCAACACAAAGATCATGCCGAAGAAACGTAAGCATCACCTCCTTAGAGGAGACCTCAACATGAGTTCATGCCAGCAGCTTCACTTAATTGACACGCCAAGGGTCTCGGAAACCTTTTCGGTTCTATTTTTCTTTTCTCGTCTCCTTTATTTTCCTTATCTTTACTTATTTCCTGCTTAAATTAATTTATTTCATATTAGTTTCTTGGTTTTAGGTTCTAAAGGCTGCTAGGGAATCACACACCACAGCCTTAGAGGACACACCCACTTCGCAAACCATCCAACAATAAGGACTGCTTAGTCCATTAGTCTTTTCTTTCAATTTCAGTTTTTCTTCTTAGTCTTCTTCATTTTATTTTCTTAATCTTTAATTATATTATTAGTATAGTATTATTATTTCCTAGATCTCTTGGCTATATCTTCACAGGTTACCCTATTTCTTCATCTGGCAAATTGCTTCCTGGTAGCCACTCCACCAGGCCTATAGAAAATGCCATCACCGCCACTAGAGACGCCAAGGATCATCCAAATTTTAGGGAGTATTACTTTCCCCACTTATCTTTTTGATTTGGTACGTAAATTTCATTATCTATCTTTGTACATTGAGAGCAATGTACATCTTAAGTGTGGGGGTAATAGTGCTTAACTTTTTGCATAATTCTCAAAACCCTGAAATTAGTCTTGATCTTAAGAATTATTCTCATATTATTAATTAGGATGAAATTTCTAATGACTTATGATTCTTATTGAGATGTTTTAGAGTAAGTCATAGTTAATTGTGCATTGATGATTAAATTTGAAGAATACTAGAGAATCAAGCATGATAAGTCTATTTTTCAAAAATAAAATTGATAGGTTGTCGAACTAAATCGAGTATTACTTTGAAATTTGAAATCTATAGGATTGATGTCAAAAACACCCATAATTTTTGGTGAGATTTTGAGCGTTATAGAGCATATATTCTTTTTCTTGCTCACTTTATTGATTATGAGTATGTCAACTTTGAACTATTATTCTAGAACTTGCCTCGTTTATACATGTCGAGACCACATTAATGATTTGATATACTGAGATGATAAAGGTACCTAGGTTTCAACCCGTTCAAACCACTAAAAAGCCTACCTACACAAATTAGCCCTTAGTGAACCCAGTTGAATCCTAATAACCTTTTTATTGACTCACCCACTAATATTAAACCAAAATCCCTTTGTATTTGTTATCAACATTCCTTTGACTACCCCTCTATCGAGAATTGACTTAATCAATTGCCAAACTAGGATATTTCAATTATCAAAGTTCCTTTTATTTTACTTAGTTTGTTCTTAAAAAAAATCCAAGTATATTCAATATTGGTAGTATATAAAAGAGCTCAGAGCGTTTAAACTCCAATTGGTAAAGAAAAGCTCAGATAAAGTAGTATCAAAATACTCCTTATTATGGAGTAATTATCAAAAGAGATATTATTTGTTTTCATTCAAGTAAATATTCATATTAGTTCGGTGTTTCTAGTTAGGCAATTTGTCAAGTCAATATCGATTCTAAACCTCTAATTCAGCCTATATCCATACCTTTAACCCTAACCCCTTTACAACCTTGATTAAAGACCTTTTGATTTATGTATCAACTCATATATAGTGGTGGAGATTTGATTTCGAGCAAGTCTATGGGATTAACTTTTCAGTTCGACTTAGAGTGTTTATTCTTGAACCTTGAACACTTTTGAGTGACTTGAGTGAATCTATTGTGTGGACGTCAATCCTTGTCGGCTTTG